>CM061539.1:175954896-177250253 GCA_030864215.1 Capsicum pubescens | reverse complement strand
GGTATTTGAAATCCTTGTGGAATTATATTCACGGGACATGCTGTTCATGTCCAGCCTCTTTTGTTGGCTGGCTTAGCGGCCTCAATTTACGTGTAAAGAAAGTTTACCCGCAGTATATTTTTCTTAGATATAAATCACAATTACTCTGTGAATTATTCCACGGTACCTAGAATTTCAGATATAAAGTGCATATATAGAGTAATTAACACGAGTAACTGAATAATGGACTATAATTTCAGTCCTATACCATGTTGTTCTTGTAAAAAGGGCATCGTGATGCACTAAAACTTCCGCTATGCGCAGAGTTCGAGGAAGGGTCCGACCGCAAGGGTCTATTGTGTACAACCTTGCCTTACATTTCTGCCAGAGGTTGCTTCTAAGGCTTGAACCAGTGACCTCCTGGTTATATGACAACAACTTCACTAGTTACACCAAGGTTCCCCTTCCCTGTTGTTATTGTAATTAGGTCAATATACAATATTGTGCCAAATTGACATATATATACTTCAATACAAATTGCTATTCTAGTCTTAACTTTCCACAGACTGAAATAGTGTGGAAAATATGAATATTTGCTAACCTAGTACTAACTTGAAGCATTTTTTTGTAGGGAAGGATGATAAAACCGCAAGAACTATCGCCGTTATTGTTGTACCCTCTGTCACAGTTGTTATTTTTGTTGTTTGTATTCCTGTCATCTTGATGAAGAGGCGAAAGAGGAAGTTGGTGAACAAAAAAGAGAGTAAGTGTGGCATATTAACCCACAATGATTAAGGAAAGTTAAATCTTAATTAAGACCAGCTCACTAATTTGTTAGTGCTATAATTACTAAGTACTACGTTGCTGAAGGTATACGCCGGGATGATACTACTAGCTCTGGAGAATCCCTGCAATATGATTTTTCAACAATTAGTGCAGCAACAAATAACTTCTCAAATGCTAATAAATTGGGCCAAGGTGGATTTGGTCCGGTTTACAAGGTGATTATATTAGGTTTACATATTGTTGCATGAGTTTGATTTTTATAACGTAAAAAGTCTTTACATTATTATGTTGGTCCGCTTCAGGGTAAGCTTCCAAATGGACAAGAAGTAGCAGTAAAAAGATTGGCTGCAAATTCAGGCCAAGGTGAGCTAGAATTCAAAAACGAGGTCTTGTTGGTTGCCAGGATTCAACACAAGAATCTGGTTAGCTTGCTGGGATTTTGTCTAGATGGAACAGAGAGACTTCTTATCTATGAATTTGTTCCCAATGCAAGCCTTGACCACTTTTTATTTGGTATGTATTGCTTAAAATTAAATTTTTTAGCTTGCACCAAACATCTACACAATCGCTATATATACAAGTTAAAAATGTAGCTTATTATTCATTTCATTTGTCCAATGGGAACACAGATCCGGTTAAGCGTAGGCATCTGGATTGGGAAAGGCGATATAAAATAATAGGTGGCGTTGCCACGGGAATGCTTTATCTTCATGAGGATTCTAGACTTCGGATAATTCATCGTGATCTCAAAGCTAGTAATATTCTACTAGATGCAGAAATGAATCCTAAGATATCAGATTTTGGCATGGCAAGGCTATTTATCTTGGATGAAACTCATGGCAGCACCAGCAAAATTGCTGGGACCTAGTAAGTTTTACATGTCTCATAAGATACACTTATTTTTCATAACTACCCAATGTGCAGTATAAATTGCAGAACAACATTTTAATTACTGCAACTTCCTACCTTCATTGAAAAATGCTGAAGTTCATTTATGAAACTTGTAGTTCTGACTTTTAACATCAAGTTTTTCCCAATTTTGACAGCCTATTCAGTTTTTCTAATCCAACTCTTTGGACTATTAAAACCCAGAATTGAATTATTAGCCTTTTAGCTTAGTGTGTTTATGAGAAAAACAAAATACATATGTTCAACAACAAAATTAACAATTGTATCATATCTAAGCTGCGGAATGTTATGTAATTCTTTTTTTGGCTTTGCAGTGGATATATGGCGCCAGAGTATGCAATGAATGGAAAATTCTCAGTCAAATCAGATGTGTTTAGCTTTGGAGTATTAGTCCTAGAAATTTTAAGTGGCCAAAGGAACACTTGTTTCATAAATGGAGAATATGTGGGAAGCCTTCTGAGCTATGTAAGTAGCAACCAAGCAAATTAATCAATTAGTCGGGGTCAGTTGCACATAAATTATTTTACACTATCTGTGCGTATAAGAAGGTGCCGCCCAAGCTTAAAGGCAAATTCTACAGGGTGGTAGTCCGTCCGGCCATGTTGTATGGAGCGGAGTGTTGGCCAGTTAAGAACCTCCACATTCAAAAAATGAAGGTGGCAGAAATGCGGATGTTGCGTTGGATGTGTGGGTTGACTAGAGGGGATAGAGTTCGGAATGAGACTATCAGGGAGAAGGTTGGTGTGACTCCACTGGAGTATAAGATGCGGGAAGTCCGATTGGGATGGTTCGGACACGTGATGAGGAGGGGCATGGATGCCCCGGTTCGTAGGTGTGAGAGGCTAGCGTTGGATGGTTTTAGGCGAGGTAGGGGTAGGCCGAAGAAGTACTGGGGTGAGGTGATTAGGCGGGACATGGAGCAGTTACAGCTCACCGAGGACATGACCCTAGATAGGAAGATCTGGAGGACGCGAATTAGGGCAGAAGGCTAGGGCCAGTTTGGGTCGCTAGTGTAGGGAATTACTTAGTGGGGGCATTATTCTTGTTATGTTACCTTGTTCCATGTTGCATTACGAATCTGTGTGCTTTTCTCTGTTTTTTATTACTTGTGGGTGCCGTATTTATGTTATGAAATCTTGTTCTGTGCTTTACTATGTATTTGTGTGGTATCTCGTGTCTTGAGCCGGGGGTCTATCGGAAACAGCCTTTCTACTTCTTTAGAAGTAGAGGTAGGGACTGCGTACATCTTACCCCCCAGACCCCACTAGGTGGGAATACACTGGGTTTGTTGTTGTGCGTATAAGTTAAAACTCTTAAATTAAACTGTCACAGGCTTGGACAAACTGGCGCAAAGGAACAAATACAAATTTAATAGATCCCAAGTTAAGGGGAAGCACAAAATCGGTTCGTGACATAACGAGATGCATCCACATTGCTTTATTGTGCGTTCAGGAAAATGCTGCGGATAGACCAACTATGTCGGCAGTAGTTCTCATGCTCAGTAGTCTGTCTCTCAGTCTTTCAGTGCCTTCAAGGCCTGCATATTATATGCACAATGATGTTAGTACAAAGATTCCACCTATTCAAGAATGCAATTCGAGATTAATATCAGAATCTAATCGACCAGCCTCTATTTGCTTATCACAAAATGAGATGTCAGTAACTGAGTTATATCCTAGATAATAGAGTTGGATAATAATTGCCCTTTTCTGAATGTAGTTACTTATTATGTTATTTCTTCGAACATTCACTAGTTTGAGATTGAGAATGATCGATTATTCACGGAGATGTACGTAATTGACTCCAAAATTCAAAGGAACATGGTACTATTCCACTTACAGAACATGGTAAAAAAGTTGTTCTCTCTTTTTTTTTTTTTCTCGCAATTCCTACTGCTGCAAACCGTAACACAAAGTGGTGCTCCAATTCGTTTTCCAAGTTTTGAAGAAGACACACAGAAACTGAATTTTCCGTTTATTAACTTGTATATGATGATTTGCCAGTTTACTAAACCTAATACACAAAAGTTTCAATCTTGTCCATGGTTCATTTTAGTCACCAATCAGCTAACCACAACAACCAAACTTGCACTTTTTATGGGGAAAAGAAACACAGAGGAATCCCAAATCCTTGATTCCTTATTGGACACAGTTTAATAGGAGAAACGGATTCGTTAGCAATAATGACAAATTCGGGCCATTTGAGTAAGGGAGGGATTAAAAACGAGATACTGTTGAAACTAGGATGAAGTTTCTCTATATGGATCTACATTAGAGGTATATTTGGCCCAAAGCAAATTTTCAACTTTGGAAAAAGTTGCAAGTTTCAATACCTAATCGTCCCCACATATGGTGGAACTTAAGAATCAGGAACCTTCACAAAAACCGTCTTTTTTGAAAATTCTCTTTTCTCCTCAATTTTCCACATCCATCTTTTTCAGTGTTTGACTTTTCATTTTTCAGTGACTTCCTAAACAAAAAAGTCCATAGTCAATCTTTGCAAGAGCATGGAACTTTGGGTCGTTTTGAATGTCTAGCTATTCTATTTATACTTGTCCCCGACAAGTTTAGTTTTGCGTAGACGATGTGGAAGACAGCTATGAGTTTGTTGCAATGGCTGGTCCTTGTAATGTTGCAGTTTTATTACCTTTTCGACCTCAGCATAGCACAGCCTGAATTCGCTTCTTATGTATGTGCTGGAGCTGGTTCTAATAATACCGACTTCTCCCCAAATAGTGCATATGACACTAATCTTAACACAATCCTCTCATCTGTTTCACAGAATATGGATAGTTTTGGGTTCTATAATTCTTCCATAGGCCAAAACTCCGACACGGTTAGTGTCATTGCGCAATGTAGAGGGGACGTCCAATTACAGGCATGCCGTGATTGTATGACTAATGCTACTCGTAAGATTCTAGAGGTATGTCCTTACAAGAAATCAGCCATTGGTTTCTATGACCGTTGTATGGTAAGATATTCAAATCAGTCCATCATGGGCATCGTTTCAACTCAGCCACGAAGAATTTTATATAACACGGCAAATGCCTCAAGTACTGGTGAATTTATGCAAGATCTAAGAAACTTGTTAGAAAGTTTGCGCAGTCAAGCTTCACGGGATGGTAAACGGAGGTACGCTAGTAATAGTACGCGGGCCCCTGATTTTCAGACTATATATGCACTTGTACAGTGCACTGCAGATTTATCAGCTCAAGATTGCTTCAATTGCTTAAGTGCTGGCTATAGCAGCTTACCTACCTGTGAATGTTATGGTAAGCGGGGTCTCAGATACATGATGCCCAGCTGCAAATTTCAGTATGAAAGTTCTCCCTTTTTCGACGAGCTTCCGCCCGATGCTCCGCCACCCTTATCACCACCACCACCGCCACCATCAGGTAAGCGAAATCTGTATGGAATTGTTAGCCACTTCAACTCTTAACCAAGTACTACTCCTATAATTTTCTTTTTTGCACTTTAACTAGCTTTATATACTTTGTGATCTAGAACTTCTGGTATTAATTGCTAACCAAATGCATTTGGTCATGCTTTTATAGGGAAACAGTACCCCCTCTGTTTTACTTTTTATGTACCCTACTTAACTGGACACAAAATTTAAGGAATAAACAAACATTTTTTAAACTTGTGATTTTAAAACCTGTCATATCATTTTTGCCGGGGCGGATCTAGAAGGCCGGGTGGGGGTTCCCGGGAACCCCCTAACTTTCGTACGGATGTAGTATTTCTATAGAGAGATCTAGTAAATATATAGTAATTATAAGTTGAGAACCCATAAATAAAATGTGTTGTTGGTCTATCGGAGTCGAGGGACTTGTAAAAACTTTATTGACCTCTTAGTTGTGGGTTCAAATCCCTTAGTAGTTACTACTCCCTCCGTTTTAAAAAGAATGACTTTGACTTGACACAAAGTTTAAGAAAATAAAGAAGACTTTTGAATCTTGTGGCCTTAAATTAAAGTTGTGTCAAATGTACTAAAATGCCCTTTAATCTTGTGATCCTAAATATGTCACGTGGAAAGTTGAAATTTAAGTAATTGACAAAAACGGAAAGGGGTCATTCTTTTTTAAACGAATTAAAAAGGAAAATAGGTCATTCTTTTTTAGACGGAAGGAATATTTTATTTTATTTTTATCTAATATGGGGAACCACAAACTTTAAATCGTGGATTCGCCTCTACATTTTTGCAACTAGAAGACTTAAGCTTTTGTGGTATTGAATATGCCGTAAAATTTGGGTGGTCATAAAATTTTATTATTTAGATTAAAGTGAGAAGCTTAAGTAAATTGTTTCCGAATTTAGAAAGTGATCATTATTTAAGGCACACAACAAAAAGGAAATAGGTCACATAAATTGAAACAAAGTATTGTCCAACGAATACTAACCTGAGGAGGAGTTCTTGCAGGAAAGGATGATAAAAGAACTCGAACCATCATCATTATCGTTGTACCAACTGTCACAATTGTTATTCTTATTGTTTGTATTTCTGTCATTTGGATGAGGAGGCGAAGGAGGAAGCTAGTGAATGATATTCAGAGTAAGGCGCAGATTATTAACAGTCGATGATTAAGGAAAGTAGAACCTTTAAGACCATATTTTACTGATTTTTGTTGAATGTTTTTACTACTACTTTGATGAAGGTATACATGGGGATGATATTAGCACTGCAGAATCCTTGCAATATGACTTTTCTACAATTAGAGCAGCGACAGATAACTTCTCAAGCGCTAATAAGTTGGGACAGGGAGGATTTGGTGCTGTGTACAAGGTGATTACTGATTAGTTTACGTGAGACATAAAAGGACACTGCAACGTCATATAGCTGATTCTAATGTTGTTCAATTCATAATTTTTCAATTTGCATTTCTGTTTCAGGGTAAGCTTCCAAATGGACAAGAAGTAGCAGTGAAAAGATTGTCGGCAGATTCAGGACAAGGTGATCTGGAATTCAAAAATGAGGTCTTGTTGGTTGCTAGGCTTCAACACAGGAATTTGGTTAGGTTACTGGGATTTTGCTTAGATGGAACAGAGAGACTTCTTGTCTATGAATTTGTTCCCAATGCAAGCCTTGACCAGTTTTTATTTGGTATGTATTGCTTAATGTTTTGTTGGTGCAATTTGACATGTTGACAGTCGTCTGACTTATTTTCCGGAGAACTAACCCCACTTGTTGCAGGAAGTTACTTATAGCAATACTTTAAGTGATTTGATTTTGCAAATTCTTCTATATTAGAGGGGGATAGAAGCTCAACTCATAATTATATTTTTCATCTTGTTCCCAGACCCAGTTAAACGTAGGCAATTGGGCTGGGAAAGGCGATCCAAAATCATAGGAGGCATTGCGAAGGGAATTCTTTATCTACATGAGGATTCTAGACTTCGGATCATTCATCGTGATCTCAAAGCTAGTAATGTTCTACTTGATGCGGAAATGAATCCTAAAATTTCAGACTTTGGCATGGCAAGGCTATTTGAATGGGATGAAACTCAAGGCAACACAAGCAGAATTGTCGGGACCTAGTAAGTTTTACATCTCTCATTATTAGAATAGTCTGTTACTCCTTTTTCATATCACTGGGAGTGAGTTTTAACCATTTAGCAAGAATTAAAAGCTGCCTCGAGACAAAAGCAAATCTCTCCTTGAAATATTACTAGAATTTTCAATATGAATTTTGCATGTCATTGTAATCCAATATTTTTGAACTAGGACTTCACCACTTTGGCGATGTCTAAAATTTTAAATATTCAATATGAATAGTCATACACCTAGAGTTGCAATATCTGATAATTAAAATGGTGTTCATTTCAAGAAGTATGATCTTCTGCCAAAAGTGAGCTCCATGAACAAATTAATTTGATTTTGTCTAGAACAGAATTTGTCTTTTGTCTTTTCAGCATATGAATTCTCCTTGTTCAGAGAGGTTAGATATGATCTCGTTGCAGCATTATATATGATGGATGTCTTAACTCATCTAATCTTTTACTTTGCTCAGCCAAGATCATTGGTCTAAGAGTTCTCTTCAAATTGCAGTGAGATGCATTCTCACCAAGGAAAGGCGAAGAAGAAAAAAAAGACATCATAAGGAGACAATAACTACCCAATTTGCAGTATAACTTAATTGTAACACGCGTGTTACTACTAAGTTCATTCTAAAATGTCTGGATAGCAAAATGTAGGTAGCTCTGACTTTTAAAATCAAGTAGTACGTTCCTATTTTGACAGCTTATTGGGTTTTGCTTATCTCACTGTTTGAACTAACTAAACTACAGAATTGAATTGTTAGCCATTTTACCTTAGTATGTTCATGAGAAGTGCAATATATATGTGTAACAAAAAGATTTAACAACTGAATCATATCTAAGTTGTGGAATGTTATGTAATTTTTCTCTTGCAGTGGATATATGGCACCAGAGTATGCAATGCATGGGCAATTTTCAGTCAAGTCAGATGTTTTTAGCTTTGGAGTACTAGTCCTGGAAATTTTAAGTGGTCAAAAGAACACTTGTTTCAGAAATGGAGAATCTGTGGAAGACCTTCTGAGCTATGTAAGTAACCAAGTTCAATGATCAACTACACCTCAATGCCGAACTAGTTGGGATCATCTTCATACATTAAATTCTTTTACATTATCAATATGTAGATCTTAATCTCTGAGTTAAAATGTGACAGGCTTGGACTAACTGGTGCGATGGAACAGCTACAAATTTGATAGATCCCATGTTGAGGGGAAGCTCAGGACTGGTTCGCGACATAATGAGATGCATCCACATTGCTTTATTGTGCGTTCAAGAAAATGTGGCTGACAGACCAACCATGGCAGCAGTTGTTCTCATGCTCAGTAGCCTCTCTCTGAGTCTTCCAATGCCTTCAGGCCCTTCATACTATACTCAAAGCAATATTAGCCCGGAAATTTCGCTTATTCAAGAGTACAATACAAGAATGTCAGAATCTAATGAACTAGCCAAAACTAAATCTGTTCGTTCATCACGAAATGAGGCATCAATATCTGAGTTATATCCTCGTTAGCATCCTTAAATATTATAGCCTTCTTTTCTGAGTTTTCTTAATTACTTCGTTATTTGTTCGAATTCCAATTAGTTTTGCATTGAAATTGATTTATTAATGGTCCAACTTGTTTCATATGTATTACTTGTGAGTTATAACACTCGTAAAAAATTTAACTAGTGATGGGAATACTTTTATTTGTTCTAGTAATGTAAAAACTTGATGCATCTATTGGCAGTCCAATAACAGCAAGACCAATAGTTCAACACTGGATGGCCCAAGAAGTTGACAAGAATTTTTTTTAGCCTTTTTAAAATAATTTCATCTCGTAGTCTCTTTTTCAACTACTTCCAGCACATGTATAAAAATTGTGTCATTGTTATATAGAAGATGTATCTGTATTGTGTATGTATGGAAAATGTATCATGCGTAGAGAAATTGTATGATTGTTGTATCTCTACTGTATACAAGTATTTCCAGCATCTGTATAGAAATTGTATCACTATTATATATGTATGGAAAATGTATCATATGTAGAGAAACTTATCATTGTTTTAAAATATGTATTCCTATGTGTATAGAAAATGTATCATCATTGTATAGTCTAAGTATAATAAATTTATAAATACCCATTATATACACATATTATACATGTTTGGGGGATATATCTTGGAAGGCAAAAACTGGAGCGGAATCTTCACCGTCAATGAATAAAAGATCCACAATTTTTTCTGTCATCTTCATCATTTTTGCAATCTAATAAACACCATTTAAAATTCCATAAAAACATGTAATCATCCCAAACATCATTAATGTCGGTTAGCTCTTTCACCACTCTTCCGCCACCGTTTTTCACCATTAAAATGAATCATATGTGTCTATTTGTTCAACTTTATGCAAGTTTAAGTGTCTACTTGTGCACATCCAAAATTGAAGGTCATAGTTGTAAACTGAGGCCAAATTAAAGAACGTGTCCTTCATGGGAACCAAGGATGTATTCGACTCGTTAGATTTAGTTATCACATGACTAACGTCTAACAAACTATAATACTTATTATTAGACCCAAAATGAATACTAGGTTAAATTATACAAATTCCAAACTTGAGACACCATTTTACCAAATATCCCTTACCCTTTTAAAATTTACATAAAATCTTTTTTTTTTTCAATTTTTGTGTTGATACATATGCTATAAAGCTCATTCTTGTATTTCACTCCTCCATTAACGCATAAACCCTTTTTTTCCCCACAAATTCCTCCCCTAAAAAATCTCCCATATCAGCAGAATTTGAGTTACCTTTCTTCTCCACTACTTCAACCGATTATAACCGTAATCTTTCTTCTTTAAATTTTGAAAATTGTCAACTACTTCAAAGAGGTTAGTTGTTTGTTTATGTAGATTTTAAGTAAGTTTTTAACAAGACAAATCAATATTCTTATATGCTTTAACTTCTTTTCTGTTAATTTGTTTGATCTTCAATGGGTAATGAAGATTCACCCTCATTCAGCTTGGGGATTTTCCAAATTGAAACACAAAAAAGGGTTCCTGCTAGTAATCAAGTTTTGGGTTTTACTCCGGGCAACTTTGATTACACCGAGGAAGGTTTTAGTGAAAATAGGTCAAAGCAGCACAATGACCCTGAAAAATTGAAGATTTTAAGACAAGTTTTTGCTGATAAAAATCAAGATTCCGACATGCAAATGGAAGATCAGGAGGAAATAGAGAATATCCCTAATTCCCCGTTGAATCAGGTATTGATATCGCAAGTGATATATATAGCTGGTAAACATAAAAAAATCGATTGATACATATATAAAAGTTTTTAGTTATTCATATATGTTTATAATTTAATGGTGATTCATATGGATGATATATGTGTTATCATTATATGGATATTATGGTGATTCATATGATATATACAGTTGTATGTTTTTAAATGGTGATACCTATGAGATTAATGAGTGATACATATGGTGTTCTGGTGATTCATTTGGTTGTTACAGTTATTATTTCAATTATTGGGTGATTCATATGCTATTAATTGGTGATACATTTTGTTCACGCTGAATGTTTGATACATATTCTGATATTTAATTGGTGATACATATTTTCCTATAGTTAGAGTAATTCTCTGTGGATCAAATTATTGGTGATACATATGTGATAATACTTTTTATACTCATTTTATTGTTGTTTTAATTTATAAATATGTGATACATTTGACATATGAATCATCTTTTAATTTGTGTTATTGTCAATAGTTGTTGTTTGCAGAATGTTAATTTGGTTGTAAACAAATGACTTACACACAACTTAAGAATTGACAGTGCACACAACATCAATGTAGTAGATAGGTTTAAAGAAGTTTTGAAGGATGAATGAATCAGACTTTTCAGAAGCACCTGTTTTGGGTCATTTCTGGACCTCCCTAATTGTAACTTTTAAGGATCGATAGCAAGGTGTTTGATGACCTTAGAGGTCCAACACCCATATCAGGATCAACTAAGGGTATTGGTCAACAATACAATTCTCCATTTTTCACTGTACGAGTTCGCTATCGTTACCGGGTTGAAATGCATCGGCAACATAGATGATTTCAATTATTCAGACCTTCCACCATGTCGACTACAAAAAAAATATTTTTCGTATTTGACAGCAAATGTGAAAAGAAGTGAGTTGGTCAAGCTTTTTTTGAATAAAAAGTGGAGAAAAAATGTGGAAGATTCAGTAAAAATTAAGATATTGTACTTTATACGCATATTTGTATTCTCCCAATTAGATAAAACCAATATCCCTACCCGAGACTTCCACATAGTGGATAACGGAAGTTATAGTCATTTTTCATGGGGAAAATTGGCTTTTGCAAAACTGATGGCTTCTATTAGTCGGTCAATGAATGAGGTGCAACAGTATTACTGTCTGAATGGCATGTCATACGCTCTTCAGATTTGGTTGTACGAATGTTGTTCCGGAGTTTATGAATTAATAGTCATTCGTGTTCACAATTTAATCTCAAGGATGGTGAATTGAAAAGTGGTTAAACCAAAGCCTAGATACGAGGATTTGATGGATGACATATTTAGTAAGGTAGTGTTTTTTTATAATGATATTTTTATATGTCTATTGTTAATCTTTAAGGTACTTTTAATTTTTGGTCTTTTGTGTTATTTTTGTTGCAGCTTGTATACAGAATTTATCCCTGTCATCACAGGAATTGAACCAACTTGATTTGCCCAACTCTCTGACATTTGGTCCTACATATCATGGTGCAAATATAGCACAGGCTATATCTATACAACAACAATCTGAAAGGACTGCTCCGACTAAATTTCTTTATGAATTTGATGATTTCAGTACTCTTCCAAATATAGACCTTCTTAAAAAGGTGAGGCTTGATGCTGGTCCGTCTTCACACCCTCTTGCGAAGAAATAAAAAGTAGTTGAGGAGTTAGAAAAAGTGAATTCACGTGTAACAAAGACACAAAAACAGTCAGAGAAGTTGTCCAAAGATAAACGTTTGGCAGGTTCATCAAGAGATCGTTCAGACCCTCATATTTCTTTGGATAAATACAAAGTTGTTCATAATATTGAGATGAGAGACGCCGATAAAGTACCTACTGCTGGAGAGAAAAAGGAATCACTATCCAAGTCAGATTTGGACGACATAAAGTCTTATGTTAAGACTTATGTAAGTATAACATTTTGTTGGTTTGCTGTGTTAATGTTAAAAAAGATTATAGGTTGACATGAAATTCAAAATGTTATTTACAATGTAGGTTGACATGAAATTCAATGATCTGCAAAAGTTGACGGTGGATCATTATACATGATTTTTGAATGTTGTGAAAGAAGATTTTACTTCATATGACAAGGTATTCAGAATTAATCATTAATATCACTATGTTACCGTATTATTCTAATTTTTTATCTTACAGGTTGCTCATTATCCAGTGCATGAAAGTGAAAAAGATATTTCGAATAGAGAAGGGTATCCTCCTCAATCTCTTAATGGACACAATATGGATGCTAAAAGTGACAATGTTGTGGAGGATGTCGGACAATTATCTAAAGTAGGTGAAAATTAAGGAGGAGCCGAGGAGTGCTTAAAGGTAATTAATTTGACTTAATTGTATGATCGATTTGTTACTACTTGCTCAAAATATTAGCCTCAAATAGTTTATATGTTATTTTTGGAAGTGTTGAAACTGTTAATATAATGGCGTATATGTAATGATTAAGTTACTCATATGCATCACTTTGATACATCTAACATCATATGTATCACTTTGATACATATAGAAAGTTTAATCAAGATTCCGGTAACAAATATTTGTTATGTGTTCCTTATGTTTTTCAGATGTATCATTTTGATACATATGTTTCCACATGTATCAATTTGATACATACAAATAATTAAATCAATTCATATTAGAAATTAAATCTCACACAAAAGTACAATTTGACATACGTCAAACAGGAGTCTGAGAGTCAGTACACAAAAAAGGTGTAAGAAGAAGATCGGCATAATACAACTGCTGAAATAAATGAAGGCATAAGGGATGACCACCTAAAGATAATATCGATTTACTTATAAAAAAGATTATTTTGTAATTGCTCACAAATATTATTTGTTATTATTTGGTAAGTTGAAGTCAGATCCCACTTTGTGGGAATACACTGAATTTGTTGTTGTTGTATTTGGTAAGTTGAAGTTGTTCATTATAATGGTCACAAACTTATTTTAAATTTTTTTTTGGCTTAACAACTTTTCTGTAACAATATTTTAATCTTTTCTAAAGATGATTAAAGTTTCAAGTGCCAAAAGTTGGATAGTCCAGATGTATCATAATGATACATATTGGTCCATATGTATCATTATGATACATATAGATAGTTTAGTGTAATGACCCTTACAGTCATTTTCCTATATTTTCATATAATTTAGTACCCTTCTAGAATATTTTCGATATAGGTAACATTCTTTAAGTGATGATATATTTATATCACTTTATAATAGATTTTTATAATTTATTAATATTTT
Organism: Capsicum pubescens; assembly: GCA_030864215.1. Classification (NCBI taxonomy): domain Eukaryota; kingdom Viridiplantae; phylum Streptophyta; class Magnoliopsida; order Solanales; family Solanaceae; genus Capsicum; species Capsicum pubescens. Next base: position 177,236,516 of record CM061539.1, on the reverse strand, counting down.
AAGCAAAGATAGTAAATTTAGAAATGTTAAAATATTATTATTATACAATAGAGATTTTGTTAGAAATAATTTTCTATTAATTATGATATATTTAAATTATTATAATTATTTTACCATGAATTTATACAATACCCAAATATATACGCGATGTAGAAAAATTATTAGTTGTGGCAATATCACCACACACGTGAGAAATGATATGTGGACATTATGTAGTTGGCTGACAGCCACACATGTCCCTTGCCTTGGACTTTTGGACAAGCCTCTATCTTCTTTATATACATATTGACAAAGTCATACTTGGCAGTGACATTATTCAATAAAAACTTTTTTTAACAAAAGGCTTCAAAGTGCAAGTTTCTTATGTTCTATACATACTGCATGAATATTTATGTACACTTTGTAGTATCAGTTTGTGCGCGAAAAATATTTTTGGCACCATTTGAGCATCAAATAAAAATTAAAGTTAATTATCCGAATCAATTATTCAAGCTCGGGTTCTACTAGCGTTATTTTGAGGCTTCGCGGAAAGGCTTTTTAGCGTTGGCGTCCAGGTAGGCTAAGCTTACCCTACCTTTAGACTGAGCTTATTCATCGAAATTGTAAACTATTATGCTAGCTCTAGATGAGTACTTATGGTTGCGCACCATTTGATATTTAATTGCCCTATTTATCCAGATTAGGACCCCGTTCTAGTAAATATTAGAATATTATATTTTAATATAATACAACATCTATTACTTTAGGACGTGAAACTAAATTACAAAATCTTAAATTTATCCCTTTTTAATTAAGATTGGCGGATGATTATTTAGACGTTGACATTGTTATGGTATGGTATGGATTTTAATATTACCGTTGGGTATGGTTACTATGAGTTCCGGTTCGATTCTGGCATTTGATTATTATTGTTACTATGAATTTCGGTTCGAGTCTGGCATTTGATTATTATTGTTACTATGAGTTTCGATTCGAGTTCGACATCTGATTATGGCCGTGGTTCCTCTAAGTTTCGGTTCGAGTCCGACATTTGATTATGAGTTATATATATGTGGCCTATCGTTATTACCTACTATGTCCGGTTCGAATCCGACACGTGTCTTCTTGTTATCATCCATCACTATCGGTTCGAGTCTGGTATCTGGCCTCTCGTTACTACCCATTGGTGTCGGTTCAGGTCCGGTGCATATCTTGATGACTGCCACGATTTCTTGGGATCAGTTCAGTTACAGATTATTTATGTTTATTTCCCATTACTTCTTGTGTGTCCCACCGACTTATGGGGGTACGGTTGGGTTAATTGTCTTCTTCAGTGTGCCTAGCGGGCTTATGGGGGCTCAGTCAGGTTATGTTTGCTTTGTCTGTAATTACTGCATTATTTATTTTCTATATTACTTATATTTATTCCTCTATCTCATTGGCGTAGCTTGACAATTGTTTACCTTTTTGCCCATTTTTACTGTTGACTTGGATTACATCCTTACATTGTAGTTATACCTTTTCTGTATTGAGCTCAGTCGGTCGATGATGCCTACTGAGTACCCGTTGCTTTGGTACTCATACTACACTTCTGCATCTTTTTCTTGATGCAGATCTAGGTACTAGCAGTCGATGTTGACGTGATTCCTACCTTCCAGTACTGATTCAGAGCAGTGTGAGCTTGCTATCGTTCAAGACTGATCCTCCTCTATCTACCCTAGTCAGTATTTTGCACTCGATACTGCCTGTGTATATTGTGTACATTTTTTAGATTTTTGTCTAGTACTCTAGGTACCTGTTAGTAGTGGCTCTAGTACTGACCTTATCAGGTTTTGGGAGGAATTCATTTGTATAGTTGGTATTTTTTCCTCCCCTCTTTTGATATAATATATATATGCTCCCTCATTAGTTTTTATTTATTATTATTGTTGTTATCATTATACGTGATTTTTTATTTGGTCTCTGCCTGTTAGCCTGTTACCTATCATTCCGGACTATGGCTTGGCTTGCCTACAGGTGGGTTAAAGTAGGCGCTATCACGACTTGAGAAATTGGTTCGTGACATTTAGGCACTTCCAATCTAAACTTCATTATAACACTAAGTTCACTTTTTACATACGTCACACAAGAATCTGAAGAAGACCTTCATAATATAGATGAAGATTTATCTAAAGCTATTGCCTTGTATGTACCACCATTGCCTACTGCCTATCCAACAGAGATCACTGATAGTGCTATTGCAGCTATTGACACATGCAATCTGCAAGGCAATACTGATAGTCAGTCTTATATTAGTGACAGTGCTATTGCAGCTATTTCTCAGGTCCCTGTCTGCAAGACTAATTTGTCATATGTCATAAAAAAACCTTCCCAGAGAAATAACCAGCCTTCAAAACTATATCAGTCACCATTTGTCAATATTTTTTACTATGGATCAAAATATAAAGAAGTCATCCAGCCGTGCAAAAAGTTGAACTACCCGTTTGAAGGTCACAACATTTATGGACCATATGTTGAAGAGCTCTTCTCTAAGTTCTCTCTTTGGATGTTAGTTGGACTGTACATAACACAAACTAGTAGGTAAGATTAATGAATCACCTTTCAAAATATCATATATATGTATTACTCTCAATACTGATTGGAATCATAATTTGCTTTTAGGAAAGGAAAGAATGAGCACTACACGACCAAATACGCTGACCTAAAATCGAAGCTTGATTTTGTAGTTGCATACCTGGTGAAAAAAGTTAGTTTTATGTGTAGTATTTTGGGTACACACAATCTGTATTTTCGCAACACTACTTCAAGTTTAAAACAAGAACACTATGAAGTACAACAACACCCTCAATACAAGATCAAAATAATCTTTCAAATAAGTGTGTTTTATTTTTCAGAAATTAAGATGAAACAGAAATGGTCAAGTCCTCCGAATTCACGGAGTGTCCTTAAGGAAATAATTTCCCTCAAGTACCCGAGGTTGTGGAATTTTTCTCCCAGGATAAAATGGCCAAACAAACCAATTGTAGCGGTACCTCAAACAATTGGAATCTCTTCGAACTTACTCAACGATTTGATTGATCACACAGAATGTTTTGAAGACAAGAAGAGTTTGTATATTCAGAAAATTTTTCATGCCTAAACCTGTGGATAAATGCAGGTTTATATAGTCATCAAGTTCCCCTTCCCAAAGGTGGCAATGGTTCATCTGAAAAGGTGTATCCTTTGGAAGAGTCATGTCTGTTCATTCGAAACATTGTGTCTTTTTCTGAACAGACACAACTATCTGAATAGTCACTCCTTTTCCAAAATAATATGTTTTTTCCTCAAAGGTTGTGTCCCTCCATTTTCCATTCACACCTTTTTCATATATATTGAACCCAACAATCCCCCACATGAATGGAGAATGGCTATTTTTTCATAAATTTTTGCGAACAAGTATGTGATCATCAAGAAAAGACTGATTGCATCTAGATAAGTGGGTTTTCCTTTGAACTTTTCGTAGTGAACATACATCGGATGCACTCGGTCAATCGGTAGATTTGATATCTTTGAACCGTCGAGCTTTAATGTACACCTAGACAACACATGTAACACAACCAGCCTTTTGCCATTTATGGTTCTCACGGTTTTATTCTTTTCAGCCATGAACACGTCTCGGATTCATGAGAGCTTAGAGAATAGGCCTTTACTAACATTCTCCTTGAAGCGACTTCCACTTCGCCCTCACATAGGTGATTTCTAAACTTTCAATCCCATAGATTAAACTATTTGGTCAAATCTGCCAAATTTAGATAATCATTAAAAGACTTCTCACCTTAAGTCTTATCCTTATTTACTAAACATTATCTACATTATGAGAATGGGTTGGTATTTTGACAATGTTAAACCTGTCAGACACAACTTTGTTTGATCTCCTTGAACCTATCTCTTGGGATCTCCAGTCTGCTAGGTAGAGTTACCGCCATGCTGACTTGGCCTAGGCCTTAAACTCATTCCCTTGGATGTCCTTTCCACTTCTTCTCTAGATAGGCCTTTTGTAAGTGGATCCGACACATTATCCTTTGACTTTACATAGTCAACAGTGATAATTCTGCTAAAGAGAAGTTCCCTAACGGTGTTATGTCTCCGTCGTATGTGACGATATTTATCGTTGTACATCATGTTCCCTGTCATACCTATTGTCGCTTGGCTATCACAGTGTATACATACTGGTGTCACTGGTTTGGGCCAATAAGGAATATCTTCCAAGAAATTTCGAACCCATTCTGCTTCTTCACCGGCTTTATCCAATGCGATAAATTTAGATTCCATTGTAGAGCGAGCAATACAAGTTTGTTTGGATGATTTCCAAGAGACTGCTCCCCCACCAATAGTAAATACATATCCACTTGTGGATTTTACTTCGTTCGACCCGGTGATCCAATTTGCATCACTATATCCTTCAAGTACCGCGGGATATTTATTATAATGCAAAGCATAGTCTTGAGTGTATTTAAGATACCCTAAAACTCTTTTCATTTCTATCCAATGAGTTTTGTTGGGATTACTCATGTACCGACTCAACTTAATGATAGCGCATACTATGTTTAGTCATGTACAGTTCATTATATACATTAAACATTCCAATATTCTTGCGTACTCCAATTGTGAGTCACTTTCACCTTCATTCTTTTGAAGTGCAAAGATCACTCCAAAGGAGTCTTGGCAATACCGAATTCTATATACTTGAATTTGTCAAGTACATTTTCGATATAATGAGACTGTGACAATGCCAACCTTTATGGAGTTCTATGGATTCTTATACCTAAGATCACATCTGCAACTCCAAGGTCTTTCATATCAAACTTGATCTCGAGCATTCGTTTTGTTACATTTATGTCAAAAATGTCTCTACTAATGATCAACATATCATCCACATATAAACAAACAATGACTTGGTGATTTGGAGTGTCTTTAATGTAAACACATTTATCACATTCATTTATCTTGAACCCGTTTGCCAACATGGTTTGATCAAACTTCGCATGCCAATGTTTAGGTGCTTGCTTTAGTCCATACAATGACTTAATAAGTTTACACACCTTATTCTCCTTTCCTGAAACTACAAAACCCTCAGGTTGTTCCATGTAAATTTCTTTCTCCAATTCTCCATTTAGAAATGTTGTTTTCACATCCATTTGATGTATTTTGAGATCATATACCGCCGCCAAGGTAATTAGCATTCGAATCGATGTTATCCTTGTTACTGGCGAGTATGTATCAAAGTAATCAAGACCTTTTTTCTGTTTGAAGACTTTTACTACAAGTCTTGCCTTGTATTTGTCAATAGTACCATCCGCCTTTATTTTTCTTTTAAAGATTCATTTAGAACCTAAAGGTTTATTTCCTGGAGGAAGATCAATCAATTCCCATGTATGGTTGCTTAAGATTGAATCAATCTCACTATTGACTGCTTCTTTCCAAAAGGATGAGTCTGACGACGACATTACTTCTTTAAACGTTTGAGGCTCATTTTCTAAGAGAAATGTTACAAAATCTGATCCAAACGAAGTTGACATTCTTTGACGTGTACTACGTCTTGGATTCTCTTCATTATGTACATTCTCACTTGGTCCATCTCGAGGTCGTTTAGATCCTCCACTAGACTGTTCATGTCTAACTTTATACGGGTAAATATTTTCAAAGAATTCAGCATTATCTGATTCAATTACCATATTTTCATTTATATCCGAATGTTCGGATTTATAAACCAAAAACCGTCATGCTTTACTGCTTTTAGCATATTTTATGAACATGCAGTCCACCGTCTTAGGTCCTATCTTAACCCTTTTAGACATAGAAACTTGGACCTTTGCTAGACACCCCCACACTTTGAAATATTTCAAGTTGGGTTTCCTTCCTTTTTATTTTTCATAAGGAATTGATTGTGTCTTACTATGAGAAACTCTATTGAGTATATGATTGGCTGTAAGGATAGCCTCCCCCCACAAGTTTTGCGGTAAACCAAAACTTATAAGTAAGGCATTGATCATTTCCTTCAAAGTTTGATTTTTTCTTTCCCAATTCCATTAGATTAAGGTGAATACGGGGTTATAGTTTGATGTATGATTCCATTCTCTACACATATTTCGGTGAAGGGAGATTCATATTCTCCGCCCCTATCACTTTTTATCATTTTTATCTTTTTCTCTAACTGATTTTGTACTTCAGTTTTGTATTGCCTAAATGCATCTATTGTTTTATCCTTACTATTTAGCAAGTAGACATAACAATATCTAGTGCAATCGTCAATAAAAGTTATGAAATACTTTTTTCCACACGTGATGGTGTTGACTTCATATCACAAATATCAGTATGTATTAAGTCTAAGGGATTGGAATTCCTTTCAACGGACTTATAAGGATGCTTTGCATACTTTGATTCCACACACGTTTGAAACTTTGATTTATTGCACTCAAAGCTTGGCAAAACTTCTAAGTTAATCAGTTTTCATAACGTTTTGTAATTAACATGGCCTAAACGTTCATGCCACAAATTATAAGACTCAAGCAAGTAAGAAGAATTTGAACTTTTATTGATTTCAACATTCATTACATTCATCTTATAAAGGCCCTAGGTGAGATAGTCTTTTCCTACATACACTTCTCCTTTGCTAATTATAATTTTTTCAAAAACAGTTACACATTTGAATCCGTTCTTGTCTAGAAGTAAAACAGAAATCAAGTTCCTACTTAATTCCGGAACGTACAAGACATTGTTAAGTGTCAAGGCTTTTCCTGAAGTCATTTTCAAGGCCACTTTTCCTGTTCCTTCTACCTTAGCCGTAACGGAGTTAGCCATGTGGAACATTTCTCCTACTTGAGCCAGAGCGAATGACGAAAACAACTTTTTATTGGCACAAACATAGCGTGTGGCACCAGAATCCATCCACCACTCACGAGGATTCCCACCAAGTTGCATTCTGAAAACATAGGACATAGATCATCACATTCTTTGTTGTACTCATTCATATTTGCTTGGTCCTTTTTCTTGCCTTTCTTAGGGGCACGACAATCCATGGACTTGTGGCCAATCTTGCCACAGTTGAAGCACTTTCCCTTTAACTTCTTCTTGGGTTGATTGCCTCCTTGTTCAACTTTCTTCCTTTTCTTAGAATTGTTTTGGTCATCTTTTACAATATGTGCTCCATTAATTATAGAATTCCCTTTTGACCTTCTCTCGGCAGCTTTATTATCCTTTTTAATATGCAGTCGAATAATAAGATCTTCGACAGTCATCTCCTTGCGTTTGTGCTTCAAGTAGTTTTTGAAGTCTTTCCACATAGGTGGTAGCTTCTCAATTATTGTTGCTACTTGAAATGCATCATTCACAATCATACCTACAAAATAGTTTATGTAAGTACTTAGAACATTTTCAATTTGTTCAACTAAGGTATTTTTCAAAGATATACCTTTCTCTAGGAGATCATGGCTGATTACTTGCAATTCTTGCACTTGAGAGACAACCAATTTGCTATCTATCATTTTAAAGTTCAGGAACCTTGCAACAAAGAACTTTTTAATTCCCACATCCTCTATCTTATATTTTCGTTCTAGTGCCCCCCATAATTTCTCCGATGTCTTAGTTCTACTGTAAATATTGTAGAGGTCGTCTTGGAGACCACTCAATATATAATTCCTGCAAAGGAAGTCTGAGTGTTTCCAAGCCTCTACAATTATGAAACGCTCTTTATTTGAGGTTCCCTCGGGCACCTCAGGAGTATCCTCACTAGTGAACCTTTGAAGACATAGTGTTATGAGGTAGAAGAACATCTTCTGTTGCCATCTCTTAAAGTCAATACCTGCAAATTTTCCGGGCTTCTCCGCAGGTGCCATTGGTTGTGGAGCATTTGCTCGACTTGTTGAGGCAATACTAGTTGTCCCCACAGTCGTAGCCGCATCTTGCGTTTGACTTTCATTAGTCATTTTTCCTGTCACCACAAGACAATAAAATTTAGTATTTTCAGAATACTACTTATAAAGTTAAGCAACTTTAAACTCTTCTTCTTGTTTCTAGTTAACGATGAAGTTTCTATGACTTCCAATCATCAACTGAGTGATCTTTAACTTGTGATGAAGATTTTATGTCTTTGAATCACCAGTTAAGTTCAAACGGAGTAGAGAACTTAAAGCTTTAATCTCCAAAAACAAGTAATACAGATTCTGAAAAAAAAAAACTTTAATGAAAAAAAAAATCACCAAACAAGAAAAAAAATATTATTTTTCTTTCTTTTTCCAAATTTATTTCCTTAAGATTGTAGTATTTCGGGTACACATAATCTGTATTTTTGCAACACTACTTCAACACTAGTTCAAGTTTAAAACAAGAACACTATGAAGTACAACAACACCCTCAACACAAGATCAAAATAATCTTTCAAAGAAGTGTGTTTTATTTTTCAGAAATTAAGATGAAACAGAAATGGCCAAGTCCTTCGAATTCATGGAGTGTCCTTAAGGAAATAATTCTCCTCAATTACCCGAGGTTGTGGAATTTTTCTCCCAGGATAAAATGGCCAAACAAACCAACTATAGCGGTACCTCAAACAATTGGAATCTCTTCGAACTCACTCAACGATTTGATTGATCACACGAAATGTTTTGAAGACAAGAAGAGTTTGTATATTCAAAAAAGTTTTCATGCCTAAACCTGCGGATAAATGCAGGTTTATATAGCCATCAAGTGCCCCTTCCCAAAGGTGGCAATGGTTCATCTGAAAAGGTGTATCCTTTGGAAGAGTCATGTTTGTTCATTCGAAACATTATGTCTTTTTTTGAACAGACACAACTATCTAAATAGTCACTCCTTTTCCAAAACAATATGTCTTTTCCTCAAAGGTTGTGTCCCTCCATTTTCCATTCACACCTTTTTCATATATATTGAACCCAACATTATGTCATGGCCGAATCAATTACATGTTGGAATGATCAAGTATGCCTCAAAGAAATATATATATATATATATATATATATATCAAATAATAGTTTTATTGATTTTTATGATTTAAGCACAAACTGGTGTTTATAACATTACCCAATCAAATTGATTTTTGCAGTCTAATTTAGCTTTTCTGATAACAGATGTATCAATGTGATACATCTGGAAATCATATGTATCATTGTGATACATATGTAAAAAAATGCCACCACTTGAATTAATCTGTAATATTTATGATTCATATACTATGCTGACTAACGTAAATTTATATGTTTAATTATTTTTCAGTCGATGTTTTTATAAATTCATAAGTATCAACTGTTCTACACTTTATCTTATGTATGGCTTATATGAATCACATGTTCTTACACATTTTAATTTTCTATTACAGCACATCGATGTGGTATTCTACTATCTTCGAAAGAAAGAAAAACTGGACACCACCAGTGAATATAGATATACCACTGTGAATTGCATATTCAAGAACTACATTCATGACACATACACTCATTATCACCGAAGTCAATCTGAGATTGATCTTAGCTCACAGGACGAATGTTCGTTCAATGAAAGTGGCTTCGGTAGAGAGATCAATTTGTGAGATTATTCAAGGACTATGCATTCCAGCCGATAATCCATGATATTTGATTGACGAGGTGTTCGTGCCAATAAATTATAAGGGGTCGTTTCACTGGGTGTTGGAGGTTATAGTGCTCAAGGAAAGATGTATTCATGTATATGACTCGTTGAAAGGTCATAGAGGTCATGCTGATGAGATAGAAGAGCTTGCTGAAATGTTGTCAACTTATTTGACAATATCTAATTTTTTTTAAAAAAAAAGTGCACAGACTGGTCACTACTAGAAGCATACAAGGAAAAGATGGACCAGCATACATTTGATGTTCAGATTGTTGATGAAATTGTGCAACAATCAAGCGGCACATTGTATGTATCATTTATTCTTTTAAATATATTCTTTTACATAAGAGCTCACAGCAACCTATAAAATACCTATTGTTCTGTTTTTTAGGGATTGTGGCTTGTTTGTTGCGGCATATAATGAATATTTAAGTGATGGTCATCAAATACCTTCTTCAGAGTTTGATTCACAAATGCATCGTACAAGATATGCATCATTGTTATGGGACTATGGTGTGAACAAGACATCCAATAGATATGTTAGTGACAATCAGGATCTTCCTATGTCTAAATGCACCTTCATTCCATATGAGAATACAAAGATGATCGATGTTGAGCCGTAATTGTCTAATATTTGTTGTTTGGCAAAAGGATTGTGGTTTCTTATGTTTGTGGAATTTTGAATATTTTGTTTTTTTTTATTTGGGGATTTCTGAATATTTCAAGACAACCTATTTTATGTATTAAGTTTTCAATATTTTTGTTGTTAATGTCATGATATTTTATCTTAACAACAACTCTTGTTACTTCGTGAGCAAAGAAATTTTGTTAAAAAGATTATAACTCTTCATGATGGGGAAGGTGTCATTTACAATGAAACTTGGTAGCTATGATTTGAGGACAATATATGTGGAATAGACGATGAGCCGATGTATCATTCGATTTGATCACAAAAGTAACTTTTGTTGGCAGTTGAATTTATAAAATTGTATTTCTATTGTACTGATCTTAATTTATGGGTGGAAAATAGTAGGTGACTTTACAAGAATAAAATTGGCATCTACTGTTTTAATTGCTCTATCAACGTTCATTAATGTTTCATAAACCAACCAAGACAGTGGAAATTAACAATTTCTGGTGTAAAGAATCACAAATTTGCATTATTTAGAGTTGCATTTCTGGTGTCTTACAATTGATAGCTAGCATAATTATTCTGTTAACAATCACAAATGTTTTAATATGTATCATTAGTAAATGTATCACCAACATTTCAGTTGTGTTAAATAGCCTTAACAATAAATCACGCATCACTAATATAAATCACATAACTTTCCTGAACGGTTAATATGAATCATATAACAGTCATAAAATTTTTAATATGTATCACTTGAAAATAATATGTTGAAAATGTATCATCAATTAACCAGTTGAGTTTAATTACTAGTATGAATCACATAAATTTCATGAACGCTTGATATGAATCATATAACATTCATAAAATTTTTAATATATATCACTTTGTAATAATATTTTGAAAATGTATCACTATCATTCCTCAACTGGTGAAATCTCTTAACAATGTAACAGAGATTGGTGGTATGAATCACATAACTATCATGAACTCTAATATATGTGCATCTGAGACTAGTACTAATGAATTATAAACATGGATCTTAAAGAACATTTTTGTTTTCATTGTAAACAAAATATCTCAAGCAATAAATTTTTGAGTATTTAATTCAAATTATTGTATTCAAAACATTGAACTAAGTAAACAATTTTGCGTCCAATTCAAAGAAAAGAGTCACATCTTTATTAGAAAGTAGTTGAAAGTGTGTTTGTTATGGTCTTCATACCCATACTTGCCACAACGATTTGAGGTTGATGAAAACTTTTTGCTACTTTTATTTTCTCTTCCTTTCTTAGGTCTTCCTGGTGGACGTTTATATTTTGGAGGCAAAATCATATCTTCTAATACCTCTAGTGGTACATGTCAATCTCATTTATCGGGCATTGAATACAGTGGCATTTCATAAGTCTTGACTAGTGTCTCCTTCTTGTAGTAATCAGAATAGTATGACTTCATTTTCTTTACATGTTTTTTTTCAAAACAACAATAGTGTGCGCGCATGGTATCTCATCAAGCTGAAATCTACCACAGTTGCATGTTCGATTATCCAATCGAACAATGTATTTTCTTTCTTCTTTATACACATCGTATATGTAGTTAGTTGATTCCCTAACCTGGATTTTTTTTTCATAAAGAGTTATGTTAGTCAACATAATATATGAATCATAAATATTACTGATTAATTAAATATAAAGAATGTGATTTCAAGTGGTGGCATATTTGTACAGATGTATCAAAATAATACATATGAGTTTCAAATGTATCAATTTGATACATCTGTTATCAGAAAGCTAAAATAGACACCAAATCAAATTAGTTACAGTATAATAAATATTAAATAACTTACCATCATACGCGATGCTTTGCTTCATTCAATTGAAGAATTTGTTGAAACCACTCATGTGACTACCGTCTACTACCACAACAGGCCTATAATATTCAAATCCCCTAATAAAAGGATGTAGTGCTACGAATAGATACACGAACTGATTATCCGGAGACTTATGCATCCTTATATGTGAATTGGGATAAACATAATTCAACATATATACGTAGGTAGGCATTTTCTTATATCTGTCTGTTGGTCGATATCTTTAAAGCATGTTTTTTAGCACACCACGCCTTCATGTAATCTATGTCCAAACCAAGTTTCCTTTTTATATCTTCAATAATGTCACTTGGTGTGATTATTCTTTTATGGTTCACCAACTTTGGAGCTGTTTTTCCAGCTATAAAAGCAATTGTCGCATGCTGCTGCTCAAAAACTCTGTCCATTAATGGACAAGTGTGTTCATCATTGAAAGTACGTACTACAAATGTATCAGTACCAAGCTTACATGACACCTTAAATAACCAACTACATTCTGGAGATTTGCACATCAAGACATAACTGAAATAAACGCCAACAAAATGTATCACGAATATGAATATTCGTTAATCTGTTATTAAATGTATCACATAAGGTATATACGTATCTCACTAATTTTACACTTTGTCACACTGTAATTACCAAACTGTAATTAAATGTATCGCCATTTTTCAGACATAAAAACACCATCTACCATATGAATCACCATTTTACAAATATAATGATAACATATGTATCATTCACATGAATCAAACTGTAGTTGTTATGCGTTATCAGACTATAATTAAATGTATCGCCATTTTTTCTGACACAAAAACACCATCTACCATATGAATCACCATTTTACAAATGTAATGATAACATATGTATCATTCATATGAATTAAACTTTAGTTATTATGCGTTATCAAACTGTAATTAAATGTATCACCATTTTTTTGACACAAAAATACCATCTAACATATGAATCACCATTTTACAAATATAAAGATAACATATGTATCATTCATATGAATCACCTTCCAAAATGGTTATGCGTTATAAAAAAAATACAATGTACAGTAAGCAAGTATTTATATGAATCAAGTACTACAACAAACAATATATAGATCCACAATTCAATAATTCTATGTAATTTATGCAAATGTATCACTACAATTTGCAGATGTATCAATTGCAAATTAAATCAGAAATTAAAAATGAAAAACTAAAATCAAACCTCTGTTTGTCATATCTCTCATCTCTGAAATTGAACTGGTGCTTGATTGCATAGTTACACATTACCGATACAAGAGTAGCTTTATTTTTATACTTTTGGTTCACTTTTACAACACCGTTATAGCAATCACTAATTAGTTCTTCACCACCCATATCAACAACTGACAGAGATTCAACGTTACCAACTACAACTACTGCAAGTTCAGACGATTCAACAAAATCATAGCACTCAATTGTCATATCATCCGCGTCAAAATCATCACTATCAATTACAATATCACTTGTTGTAATACACGGTGGATACTTTTCGAATCCAGGTTCATGTTTCAAAATCTGAAGAAAAAGTTTCACAACCATCTTATTATGAATTTCCAACGCTGATGAATTGCCTTGAACAACGTATTTGGCATGAATTTTTTTTTAGAGATACATCAATTTTTAATTGAATAGATATAGCATCCATTAAATCTTGGTACGAAATTTTTTCATGAATTACAATACAGTCGACTCGATAGTTATCGTACCTAATTTCTGAAACCCAGACCCCGAAATGACGCAACAATACAGTCATGAGTTCCATTGAAGTTAATCAGAAAATTAAGAAGGAAAAACGAAGTTTTTTTTTTTTTTTTTTTTGGGGGGGGGGGGGGGGGAGGGCAAATTCAAAATAATTGAGCTTGTAATCTGGTTTGCTTCAAAAATTTTGGTTTGCTTCAAATTTGAGTTGTGGTCGAATGGAATTACGTTTTTACACTTGTAACAGTTTTGGCGTGATTTGTGTTGTAGAATTAAACAAAATCCGTTACTTCCATAAATAAAGATCTAATCTGTTTCAAATGTATCACTTTTTTATATGTATCACCGCATAACATATGTATCACTATTTCAAAAAACGGGATAAGATGTAATTAGCAAAATAATCAGGATTTTATATAATATCACTTAAAAATTTAGGAATTTATGTAAGTTACCCTTAAATCTATTACAATGATAATAGCACTCTAAAAAATTTGACAATAAGAAATTTAATTGATTCAAATTTAAACCTTTAAGCATGAATAACATGTTCTCTATTAATAACTTATATAGTAGTTATATATAATGAAAAATAAACAAGTACCTAAGTCTCAATAACATCTCAAATGTGTATAAAATCAATTGGTTCAAACAGAAGTGTTCATTATAAATACTACTATATAGGTATGAAAAACTCTTCTATCTATAAAAGGCCTATCATGGAAGATGGAACAGTTAATTTGAAGGATAAAACAGAATAATATATTTTGTTTTATAGGCAGTTTAACTATTAAAGAAATTTTAACATCTCTATTAAAAAGTTAGTTAAATCAAAATAATTAATTTTGACGAACTTATTTAGTTTCACTCTAGATTAATGACCTATTTATGCATTTTTATATTTTTTATGGCTCATTTCATTCGCAAGTTCCCACCGAGCTAATTGGGTCAAGAAGCAGAGTAGTCAAAACTTGACTACTTACCAACATGGATTGTGGTGTAGTGGTGAAACTACTGCATTCTTAATCAAATATTTGGGATTCGAATTTTGAGTATGAAAAAAATTCTATTGAGAGCGTCATCTTCAAAATAGGTCCTCAGTGTGCGACAAAAAAAAAGGTGACTACTTAATTAAAGCATGGTAAAAAGTTACTTTATTAAAGCATTTTATATTAAAAAATATCTTTCTTTCCCCTATTTTTTTCAAGAGAGTATTAGTCCAATTATTAGTCCTTATGACGAACTGACATGACGGTGTTTAGTATAATCCGCATGATATCATATATAATTCCATGGGCGGGGCCACGAGCAATTTTAACTCTCTTGACAAAGAATTGCACTATATATATAAGATTATATTTCTTTTTTACTTCTTCGTGTGTTTAGTTATTCATATTTTAAATTTTTTTGATAAAAATTTTAACTCTACCGCTAAATAATAATAATAACTTTTCTCTCTTCAAAGAATGACCATCCATGAAATACTCAGCTCCACTCTTAATTATCATGAAAAAAAAAAATTATTTGCTTTTCATTTCTCTATCTAAGTCAATCGAAAGCAATGTGAGTTTCGAAACACGTTATCTTGTCTGACTTGATCATATTTTTGGCGAAAGGATGAATACAAAGATGAAAATATAATTAGTAGAATTTGAAGAGGGTATAACAGACATTTGCTTTGAATTTGGAAACAAATAATGTTGGTGTTGGCATCTCATCGGGTACCAAAAGCTTTGGTTAAAAATCAGGTCGCAATTCTTTTAGAAAATTAAGCCAAACTTTTTTTGTTAAAAATAATATCCTTAGAAAAGAAAAAGTTAAAGAGAATATGAACCAACAAAACTTTCTTTTCTAGAAAATGGAAACTTGATTCATGTGGTACTTAAATGAGGATACACAACCAAAGGATCTGCCCTCTCTGCATCAATTTATTTAGTACGAGTAGTGACATGATATGAAGTTTGTAATTTGAAATTATGAGTGAAATCAGTATTTGGACATGTAATTATAAAATTTAAAATTTAAAATTCTCTAAAATTTCTGATTTGAGATTTTATATCAGGTTTGAAATTTGTTTAAATATAAAAATTGGCTCACAAGTTAAATTTTGTATAAAAAAGCTCCACCATTATTACTTTTATCAATCTTTAAATTGTTTATATGTCATATAACCATTACTCTCACCCATATTTTTTTTATGTATTTCAAATTACGAACTTCATAGCTTTACACAAAGCTATCTCACTTCCGTCATTTGTTTAATTTGACTTAATTTTTAAGCTAAAGTTTGATTAATAAATGTTATATATTCTTTTTAGAATATCTTTGTAGTATGTAGTATATTTTTATCATTAACTTTTACTTATTAGGTAAGGTTGTACGAAGAATTAGGGTAATTTTGATAGTTATCAAACCTTCTGGGGGTTTTATGTTTATAAGAAAAAACATAACTTAAGAATCCAAAATTGTATATTCAAATAAAACTTCAACTTTATCTTCATATTACATGATTTCATATAATGATTTCATCTCATATGGCTAACGGCCCTTAGTGTAGTTTGACTAACACTAAAATGTTATTAATGTGTCGTTTGGTTGCCGATTGGGAAGGGTGTAATTTATGTAAGTATTAAATTTGAAACTACTATCATGTTTAGTATCTTTTAAGTTGCTTCATATTAAATTCAGGACACGAAATATGGGGTTTAGTTATCATTTTACAATCTCACATATATAAAATATGTATATGTTGTAAGTTAATTTATGTAGTATTATTTTATGCATGACAGAAGATGAAATACAGGAATAATTGATACTAGGATATGAATAACTAATTCTTGCCTAACTAATCCATATAGAATTGATAAATGCATCACTAATAAGTAATAATTCAAACCTAACAACCAAATGACCCCTAACGATAAAATAAAAATTTAAATACAAATGATTTCCTAATTTCAATACCTTTTCTCTATCTCCCTTTGCTCTTTCAAGCTCTTGCAGTTGTAGTATTTGTTGAACAAATTACATATAATTCAACATCCAATTACCATCAAAATCTGCCTATCGATCACTTGTAGGCAACAATTCTATCTATTTTGTTTCAACCTAAAAATTATCTATGGCCTTAGCTTGGCCATGGCTATTCAAAAGTGGCTACTCTTTGTGTTTTTGCATGTACATCTTCACCATCTCATCCTAGGGCAGCCGCCTTATTTAGCATTCCGTGAATGTGGTGTCAATGGTGACTATACTGAGAATAGTACCTACAAGAAAAATCTGAACACACTCCTCACTTCCCTTTCCTCGAAATTAGATAAGTACGGTTTCTACAATGCTTCCATTGGCCAAAACTCCGACATAGTCAGTGTTATTGTGCTATGCAGAGGAGATCTGGAAATGGAAAACTGTCGCACTTGTGTCAATAACATTGCTCAACAGATTGTAAAGTCATGTCCAAAACAAAAAATAGCTCTAGGTGGCTATGACGAATGTATGATAAAATACTCGAATCAGTCCATTAAAGACACACAGTCAATTTTTTCTCCATATTACTTTTGGAGTATTAAGGCTGTCTCAGGATCGGTTGAATTTAACCAGGAGCTGAGAAACTTATTGGAAAGCTTACGAGTTGTTGCTGCAGCTGATGATCGAAAATATGCCAGTGGTAATGCGACAGGTCCAAATATATATAATATTGTGCAGGCGTGCACTCCGATCCCCTATGAAATGCACTGCATGATGTGCAGGCGTGCAACTCCGACCCCAAATCATCAATAAAACCAAGCAAAGCACTTCGTATCTTAAACTAGATCAGACATCAATTTCAAAGTTAACTCAACTTATCAAGTGCAAGTATCATCATTAGCTAACTTTTTCAATAATTTATGTACCATAACCAATCAGTCCATCGGGCTAACAAATAGGGGAAAACAGTTCAAACATACAATTAACTTATTTTATCTCTTCAAACAACACCGGTACCCGCATAGATGCCCGTCACAATCATCTATAGGGGACACCCAATTCTCATTACTTCCATTACACATAACTAACAAATATTCAAATAAGCATATTGAAAAAGAGTCTAAGAAAAGTCTCAACTTGCCTCAAATCAACGCCCAAGTGTCAATTTACAAACTTGCCCTTTCGTAAAACTTCCGAACGATCAAAATCTGTCCAAAACATGTAATCCCCATAAAGATATGAACTAATTCGTCAAATTTTCAACTAAAACTAACCGTTATTTCGTTCCCAAATTAATAAATTCTTACTCTAAAAACTCTAGACTTAAATCTAAATCTATCAAGATAGAAGTTGCTAATATCATATAAAGTACCTGTAGAAACTTAAACTAAAGACGAAGAAATAAGGGTACGAAAACAAGAAATCAAAGCAGTACAACTTATAATTACTTAGGCAAACCTTACTTTTGTTTAATTATTAAAAAAAAAAAAGTCAATGATTGGTTTGTTCCACTAATAATTATTATCGGATGATTACATTTTTTTTCCTTATGTGCTGGAACGTCACTTTAGTTATTATAAACATGAAATAAATCTTTCTTCACACCAGACATCTAGTATTATACGTTAGTGGAGCTTATCTATTCTCCTCCTCTTTTGTTTATTCTCCCATAAAATTCTTCAAATGGAACTTGATCCTTCATATTTTTTTTGCTATTTTTTGAGTAAATTAGGGCTCAGATCCTTCTCAATTTTGGGTAACGGGACGCTAACAGTACTAACAAGAACAAAACATGCACCCAAGTTAATGGGTTTTGCCTAACAAGGATCACATACTTATTATATCTAAGGCATATAAGCATACTAACAGAGAGTATATTTTGACAAGGAAAACAAAACAAAACAAACCTTAAGATGTACCTCTTAAACTGATCACTTTCTCTCCGCAAAGTCGTTCTCCCCACTACTTATCTTTCTTGATGTTATTAATAAATACGGTAAATTCTTTCCGCTAAAATTTATTTTTATACATAGGTGTTAAGGGTTAAGAAAAATATCAATTTACTCCATAACTTTAAAATAATGACTAAAAATTATGAGGTGGGTTATAACAGGACAAATTTATAAAATAATTTCCAGGGTCATTACATATTATTAGACCCAAACTGAATACTTTAAATCTATTACAATGATAATATTACTCAAAAAAAATTCACAATAAGAAATTTAATTGATTCAAATTTAAATCTTTAAGCATGAATGGCATGTTCTCTACTGAGTTTTTGATAACTATTCTTATATAGTTATATAATTAAAAAAAAAAAAAAAAAAAAACCCAAGTCTCAATAGCATTTCAAATGTGTATAAAATCAATTGGTCCAAAGAGAAGTGTTCATTATAAACACTATAGTTACTATATAGGTACGAAAAACTCTTCTATCTATAAAAGGCCTATCTTGGAAACTTGGAGATAAAACGGAGTAATATGTTCCATTTTATATGCAATTTAACTATTAGAAAAACTTTAACGTCTCCATTTAAAAAGTTAGATAAACTAAATAATTAATTTCGTTTAATTAAAAAAAATATAAAAAAATAATTTCGCTTATTTTATTTTGATTTTCCTTTAAATTAATGACCTATTTATGTATTTTTACTTTTTTCATAGCTCATTTCAATTGCGAGTTCTCAGAGAGCTAATTGGGTCAAGAAGCAGAGTTGTCAACAGGCGACTACTTTATTAAAGCATTTTATAATGAACATTTTCTTCTTTATTAAAGCATTTTATAATGAACATTTTCTTCTTTATTAAAGCATTTTATAATAAACAATTTCTTCTTTATTAAAGCATTTTATAATAAACAATTTCTTCTTTATTAAAGCATTTTATAATGAACATTTTCTTCTTTATTAAAGCATTTTATAATAAACAATTTCTTCTTTATTAAAGCATTTTATAATGAACATTTTCTTCTTTATTAAAGCATTTTATAATGAACAATTTCTTCTTTATTAAAGCATTTTATAATAAACAATTTCTTCTTTATTAAAGCATTTTATAACAAACAATTTCTTCTTTATTAAAGCATTTTATAACAAACAATTTCTTCTTTATTAAAGCATTTTATAATGAACATTTTCTTCTTTATTAAAGCATTTTATAATGAACATTTTCTTTCTTTCCCTTATTTTTCAATAGAGTATTACTCCAATTATTAGTCGTTATGACGAACTGACATGACGGAATTTAGTATAATCGGCATGATATCATATATAATTCCATGGGCGAGTCCACGAGCAATTTGAACTTTCTTGACAAAGAATTGCGCTGTATATATAAGATTATATTTCTGCTTGATTTCTTCGTATGTTTAGTTTTTTATATTTTGACTTGTTTAATAAAAATTTTGACTCTACCACTAAGTAATAATATCTTTTCTTCCTTCAAAGAATGACCATCCATGAATTACTCGCTCCAATCTTAGTTACATGGAAAAAAAAAAAAATATTTGCCTTCATTTCTCTATCTAAGTCAATCGAAAGCAATGTGAGTCTCGAAACAAGTTTTGTCTGACTTGATCATATTTTTGGCAAAAGGATGAATACAAAGATGAAAATATAATTAGTAGAATTTGAAGAGGGCATAGCAGACATTTGTTTTGAATTTGGAATCAAATAATGTTGGTGTTGGCATCTCATCGGGTACCAAAAGCTTTGGTTAAAAATCAGGTAGCAACTCTTTGAGAAAATTAAGCCAAACTTTTTTTTGTTAAAAATAATATCCTTAGAAAAGAAAAAGTTAAAGAGAATATGAACCAACAAAACTTTCTTTTCTAGAAAATGGAAACTTGATTCATGTGGTACTTAAAGAGAGAGGATACACAACCAAAGGAGCTGCCCTCTCCGCATCAATTTATTTAGTACGAGGAGTGACATGATATGAACTTTGTAATTTGAAATCACGAGTAAAATCAGTATTTGGACATGTAATTATAAAATTTAAAAGGAAAAATTACAAAAACTAGCATCCTTAAGACTATAATTACAATAAATAACAACACTTTTTCAAAATTACAACTTATAGTAAAAGTAGCAATATTTTACCCACTTCATAGTAATAGAAGAATATGTATTTTCCAGTTGTGCATATGTATTTATGAGTAATACATATATATTTGTATATGTATTTATATAGTAACATTTTACTTAAATACAAAATACAATTCACTACTTTTCGTAATTATGAAACTGTTGCTATAAAAGTTATAATTAAGGCTACAGAGTTGCTATTTCTGAAATTTTTTCAATTTAAAATTCTCCAAAATTTGGGATTTGAGATTTTATATCATGTTTTGAAATTTGTTTAAATACAAAAATTGGCCCACAAGTTAAATTTTGTATAAAAAAGCTCCACCATTATTACTTTTATCAATCTTTAAATTATTTATATTTCATATAATCATTACTCTCACCCATATTTTTTTTTGTGTGTTTCAAATTACGAACTTCATAACTTTACACAAAGCTATATCATTGTTGAGTTTGCAATCGAGAGGGCGTCATGCGGAAGCTTATAGTTTGCAAATCATAGAGACGATAAATCAGACGACAAAGAAAACAATAATAAAAAACATAAAATTATTATATGTTTTGGCCAATTAGCCTACATATTATAAAACCTAATATTTAAAAAAACACAAAAACTAATGAGAGAAAATCTTCCCTTAACCAAAGTTCTACATTGTGGATGTTATTGTGTTATTGTATGAGAAGGTATGGTCTTCTATTATTTATAGAGTTTCAAAATCTTTCCTCTTAGAAAGAGGTTTGCCAAATATGAAAAAGTTTTATATTTTCCTTTCAGAAAAATAAAAGTAATTATGGTAAGAAAAGTAAAACTTAAATTTGGTAAGAAAATCAGGGCAAAAACCCTAACAAATTCTCCCTTTTGGCTTGATTTTCTTCACTTATCCTCCTTCTTCACATCACATGCATGAACTTCGTTCTTGATATAATCTCCATAACTGCTGCTTCCCATGGTTAAAAATAAGATTTAAAATATTATTGTTAAAAGTGGGTTAAAAATAAATTTTTTATTTTTATTTTTAAAGATGCAACAACAGGAATGTTGAAAATATGGTTGAAACTTGTTCTCCATATGTAGTTGGACAAAAATCTTCATTATGATCCAATTAATTGCAAATTGATTAGAACCGCCTTGGACTTAACTTCAACCTCATTTTACCAAACCACTAGATCTTTGAACCGTAGGCTCTGATACCACTTGTTGGGTTCGAAATCGACAGGGCGTCATGCGGAAGCTTATAGTTTGCAAATCATAGAGACGATAAATAAGACGACAAAGAAAATAATATTAAAAAACATAAAATTATTATATATTTTGGCCAATTGGCGCACATATTATACAAAAACTAATGAGAGAAAATCTCTCCCTATCCAAAGCTCTTAAACGACTACATTGTGAATGTTATTGTGTTATTGAACGAGAAGGGAGGGTCTTCTATTTATAGAGGTTCAAAAACTTTCCTCTTAGAAAGAGGTTTGCCAAATATGAAAAAAATTTATATTTTTCTTTCAAAAAATAAAAGTAATTATGGTATTACTTTTATTTTTCTTCTAAGAAAAGTAAAACTTAAATTTGGTAAGAAAATCAGGACAAAAACCCTAACACTCTTTTCCGTCATTTGTTCCATTTGACTTAATTTTTAAGCTAAAGTTTGATTAATAAATGTTATATATTCTTTTTTTAGAATATCTTTGTAGTAGTGTATTATATTTTTATCATGAACTTTTGCTTATTTGGTAAGAATACATGAAGAATTGAGGTAATTTTGATAGTTATCAAACTTTGTAGGGTTTTTATGTTTATAAGAAAAAATATAACTTAAGAATCCAAAATTGTATATTCAAATAAAACTTCAATTTCATCTTGCATAATTTCATATCATGATTTCATACCACATGGCTAAACGAACCCTTAGTGTAGTTTGACTAACAACTCGAAATTTTAAAAAGAAATAACTTTCCAAGTATATATGGTTTTAAATATGTATTTTTGTAGCTATAAATCATTGTTATTAATGTGTCATTTGGTTGCCGTTTAGGAAGGGTGTAATTTATGTATTAAATTTAAAACTAATATAACTAATATCATGTTTGGTATCTTTTTAGTTGCTTCAGCACACCAATTGTGGTGTTTAGTTATCATTTTACAATCCCACATAAATAAAATATGTATATGCTGTTAGTTAATTTATATATTATTTTATGGATGAATTGATACTAGGATATGAATAACTAATTCTTGCCTAACTAATCCATATAGAATTGATAAATGCATCACTAATAATTCAAACCTAACAACCAAATGACCCCTAAGGATAAAATAAAAATTTTAATACAAATGATTTCCTAATTTCAATACCTTTTCTCTATCTCCCTTTGCTCTTTCAAGCTCTTGCAGTTGTAGTATTTGTTGAACAAATTACATATAATTCAACATCCAATTACCATCAAAATCTGCCTATCGATCACTTGTAGGCAACAATTCTATCTATTTTGTTTCAACCTAAAAATTATCTATGGCCTTAGCTTGGCCATGGCTATTCAAAAGTGGCTACTCTTTGTGTTTTTGCATGTACATCTTCACCATCTCATCCTAGGGCAGCCGCCTTATTTAGCATTCCGTGAATGTGGTGTCAATGGTGACTATACTGAGAATAGTACCTACAAGAAAAATCTGAACACACTCCTCACTTCCCTTTCCTCGAAATTAGATAAGTACGGTTTCTACAATGCTTCCATTGGCCAAAACTCCGACATAGTCAGTGTTATTGTGCTATGCAGAGGAGATCTGGAAATGGAAAACTGTCGCACTTGTGTCAATAACATTGCTCAACAGATTGTAAAGTCATGTCCAAAACAAAAAATAGCTCTAGGTGGCTATGACGAATGTATGATAAAATACTCGAATCAGTCCATTAAAGACACACAGTCAATTTTTTCTCCATATTACTTTTGGAGTATTAAGGCTGTCTCAGGATCGGTTGAATTTAACCAGGAGCTGAGAAACTTATTGGAAAGCTTACGAGTTGTTGCTGCAGCTGATGATCGAAAATATGCCAGTGGTAATGCGACAGGTCCAAATTTTCAGACTATATATGCACTTGTTCAGTGTAATCCTGATTTGTCTCCTCAGGATTGCTCCGATTGCTTAACTGAGGCTTATGGAGATATGTCTGACTGCCCATGCAATGGCAAGAAGGGTGGAAGAATCTTTACGAATGGGTGCAATTTCCGTTTTGAAACTTATCATTTCTTCAGAGAGATGACGTTCAAAACTCCACCAGCAGGTGAATTACATTACTCCAGTGAATAAAGCATGTAATCTCTAACTTTTTCCACCTCCTACAAGCAACATATACCAGGTAACTCTATCCACCAATTAGGCTAGAACAGATGTAAGAAATCACCTACTGTTTGTCCCTATTGCCTGTTGGGAATTAAACCTGAGACTTCATGGTGCTCAACCCAACTCATTGAACCACTAGGCCACACCCTTGGGTTGTTGGAGTCCCACATCGGTGGATTAAAGGGTCCTTGGTCTCCTTATATGGTCTTGGGCAATCCTCTCCTCATGAACTAACTTTTGAGGTTGAGTTAGGCTCAAGGTCCTTTTGAGGTTGGCTTAGGCCCAAGGTCCATTTCTTTATCATGGCTGCATCATTTAATCTCTAATAATTTTGAGGTTGAGTTAGGCTCAAGGTCCTTTTGAGGTTGGCTTAGGCCAAGGTCCATTTCTTTATCATGGGTATTTTGAGGTTGAGTTAAGCTCAAGTCCTTTTGAGGTTGGCTTAGGCCAAGGTCCACTTCTTTATCATGGGTGCATCATGTAATCTCTAATAGTTTTGAGTAATTTGTAATAGTTTTGAGGTTGAGTTAGGCTCAAGGTCCTTTTGAGGTTGGCTTAGGCCCAAGGTCCATTTCTTTATCATGGGTGCATCATGTAATCTCCAATTGCTTAAGCTTTAACTTAGATGAGATGGTCAGACAATTACACTACATAATTTGACTTGTGCTAAAGAAGAGCATATTATATTATAGGAACAATAATATTGTATTTGTGATATTTAATAGAGCGTGTATTAGTTTCTGAAATAATCTGAAAAGGAAAGTTGGACAAGTGAATCGAGAAAGAGAAGATAACATTCTTTTTCACTTGAAGAGTAGTTAAATAATGATATTATACTGAATTACTGACGATGCATTTTTGTAGGGAAGGATAATAAAACTGCTCGAACGGTCATCATTATTGTTGTGCCAATAGTTATAGTTGTTGTTCTTGTTGTTTGTATTTCTGTCATCTTGTTGAAGAGGCGAAAGAGGAATCTGCTGAATGGAATTCAGAGTAAGCGTGGTTTATTAACAGACAATGATTAAATTGAATTTTAAGACCATGATTCACTAATTTGTTGTATGCTATTACTACACGGGTGAAGGTATGCATGTGGATGATCTTAGCACTGAAGAATCCTTGCAATATGATTTTTCTACAATTAAAGCAGCCACAACTAACTTCTCCAACGATAATAAGTTGGGACAAGGTGGATTTGGCCCTGTATACAAGGTGATAAGGATTACTTATGTTACATAAGTTACGTATGAGTTTATCTTCTATAGTGTATAGAACTATCAGAGTACATAAGTTTCAAGTCCTAGTTGCATAATAACACTCTTTAAGACATTGGAGCAAGAATACTTACGTACTTAGTTATAAATTCATTTTTTTTTTAATTCATATAATTTCAATTTTCTCTCATATGTTTCAGGGTGAGCTTCCAACTGGAACAAAAATAGCTGTGAAAAGATTGTCAGCAAATTCAGAACAAGGTGATCAGGAATTCAAAAACGAGATCAAGTTGGTTGCTAAGCTTCAACATAGGAATTTGGTTAGGCTGCTGGGATTTTGCCTAGATGGAACTGAGAGAATTCTTGTCTATGAATTTGTTAAAAATGCAAGCCTTGACCAATTTTTATTCGGTATGTATTGATTAATTTTTTCGTCGTTTGATTGTCATAGTGTAATTCGTTACATTATCAATGTATAGTAGTTAGACTATTTTCTTAGAAAGAAAAAAGAAAAAAGGGAGCTTGAGCATCTGCAGGAAATATTCTTCATTTGTTTGTCCAATGGGAATGCAGATCCAGTTAAACGTAAACAGTTGGATTGGGAAAGGCGATCCAAAATCATAGGAGGAATTGCTAAGGGAATTCTTTATCTTCATGAGGATTCTATACTTCGGATCATTCATTGTGATCTCAAAGCTAGCAATGTTCTACTTGATGAAGAAATGAATCCTAAAATTGCAGATTTTGGAATGGCAAGGCTATTTGCCTCGGATGAAACTCACCGCAGGACACGCAACGTTGCTGGGACTTAGTAAGTTTTACATCTCTCATTAGATAAACCGTTCATTATTTATACCTCTAGTAAGGCATCTTAAACCATATAGCAAGAGTAAAATCCTCGAGACAAAAAAGAATCTTTCTTTGAAATGTTACTAGAATTTTCAAGATGAGTTTTGTTACGGCCATTGCTTCAGGTATTAAATTTTGAATTTGGTTATCAAAGGTGCAATCTCTGCATATGTAAATTAATTATGATTTCTGCCAAAAGTGAGTTCAGGGAACGGATAGGCCAAATTTGATTTGTCTAGAACAATTTCTTTTCTTGTTCTGTTGGGTTCAAAATCAAAGTGTGAATGGAAAATGAAGAGAACCAAGTGGAGGGAAAAATTGACATAACACCAAAATGAAAAGTGTACTAAAAAATGGGAAAGTCTACTAAATTCTCCCACATTGGTGGGAGAATGAAACTTTTAAGTGTTTATATTATGAAACACTTACCCCACATGTTAATTAAGGCATGAACCAAGAGGTGCCTTGCGTCGTCGTCGCTTGCTCGGCATCTGGACTGTGGATGGTTGTAGAGGCACAACTTGTCGACGAAATGACACACTTGTTAGGGAAAAGAGGTGCCTCTGGCTAGGAACAATTTTTTTTTTCTATTTCATCTTAATTTCTGAAAAAAAACACTTCTTTGAAAGGTTTTCTTGATCTTGTGTTGAAGGTGTTAAATAACTTCATAAGTGTTCTTGTTTATACTTGAACTTGTGTTGAAGTTGTTGTGCGTAAATACAGATTTCTTGTACCCGAATATAACAATAATAACAGTTCCTTTGTCATATGAATTCTGAGCTGAGTCTTAGTCAAAAAGGCTAGATGTGACTCACTACAGCTTAACTCATTAATGAAACTTGTTGTAGTGCCGAATACTCAAGTAATTCCTGTTTTGGCATTGCAGTGGGTATATGGCACCAGAGTATGCAGCGCACGGGCAATTCTCAATGAAATCAGATGTTTTTAGCTTTGGAGTGCTAGTCCTGGAAATTTTAAGTGGCCAAAGAAACATTTGTTTCAGAAAAGGGGAATATGTAGGGAACCTTCTGAGCTATGTAAGTAGTAACCAAGACAATTAAGCATCTATTCTTTTCAATTCCAAATGAGTTCAGAAGTTAAAGTCTTGAATATTTATAAATGTCACAGACTTGGACAAACTGGCGTGAAGGAAGAGCTTTGAATTTGATAGATCCCATATTGAGGGAAAGCGCTGAACAGGCTGATGACATACTGACGAGATTCATCCACATAGCTTTATTGTGTGTCCAAGAAAATGTGGCTGATAGACCAACCATGGCACAAGTTGTTCTCATGCTCAGTAGCTGCTCTCTGGATCTTCCAGTGCCTTCAGCGCCTGCATACTCTGTTCACAGTGATGTTAGCTTAGAGATTTCTCTACAAGAAGGCAGTAATGAGGCGTCGATGACTGAGTCAAATTCAAGATAATAGCCTTATTATAAACAATCGCCTGGGATGGATGATACTCGAAGGCAGGTGTCAGCTATGAATGAGAAACTCTGAAGCCTCAGAGATCAAATTCTCTCGCTATTTGCTCTCTTCCCCCTCTGAGTCTAGTGTTTCTGCCTCCAATGAATATGAGAAATAACTTGTTTATTTGAACTTAGTATGCTCAAGGACTAAGTAAACATATTACTATGAGTATTGTTTGTATGTATAGCTTTTATTTGAATCTGTTTCTGTATGCATGGTTTTCGGGTTAATTGGTTATTGGATTGATGTGGGATTGTTTGTTGATAGGAAGGTTTTGCATTGCTTTGATTGAAGTTGGATGATGAATTTGTACAACACAATTTGGAATCAAGAATACGTACTCTTGACGGTCGCACTACAATTTTCGATAGAACATTGTTTAACTGAGAAAGTGAACATTGTTTGCGCTGCTTGGCAACTTCCTTTGTTAATTGCTTTGTCAACTCAATTTTCATCACGTAATTAGTTAAGATGTTTGTGGGATATGTAGAAGTCAAAATAGAGGAAGAATCTCTAGGGAGTGCATTTTAAAACATAAGGAAAAACAAAATAAGATACAAATTAGTTGTAATTCGTTTTCTGGCATTATATTAAGTAAGGCTGTCAAGCGGGCCGGGTCGGGCCGGGCCAACCCGGAATCTGCCCGCTAAAATTATCCGGGTTGGGGGCCGGTTGGGTTTAAGTGGGCTGGGCCGGGCTCAACAATAAAATTTTTAAAAACAACCCTAACCCGGCCCACTTAATCCAACCCAATCAAACCCACCTAAACTCATCAAACCCGATTAAAAATTCGATCAAACTCATTCAAAAATAAAAAATTAAAAACTTTTTTTCAATATACACTATATATACTCACCTATATACATTTTAAATACGTTAAACAATATATATACACTATATATATAGTATATACTACATTAGAATTTAAAAGGCCAAAGTCATCGATAGACACTCAAACTTGTTGCCAAAATTCACTTAGACACTTAAACTAAGGCTTGTTCCTATCAGGCCCCTAAACCCCTCCCCCCCCCCCACACATTTTGTTCCAATTGGGCCTTTTTTGCCCTATCAGCAAAAAGCTCAAAGTGTGTGTTGCACACACGCGATGACGTGGCAAAATGAGCTAATTGAAAGCTGACACGTGGCATTGTGGGTGCAATAATTATTAAAAATTAATTATAATTTTTTAAAAAAAAGTATATACAAATGGCATTGAGGAAATTATTAAAAAATAATTCTAAAATTATTTTAAAAAATAAATTGATTATTTAAAAAAAATTATAATTTTTTTTAAAAAATGAAATAAATTATTAAAAAATTATTTTTAAAAAAATAATTATTAAGAAAAATTATAAAAAAAAAATAAAAATTAAAATAAAAAATGGCGAGGATATAAATTATGAAAAAATAATTATAAAATTATTTGAAAAATAAAAATAAAAAAACTGATTATTTAAAAAAAATTATAAATTTTTTTAAAAATGAAATAAATTATTAAAAAAATATAAAAAAATTAATTATTAAAAAAATTAAAAAACTTTTTTAAAAAATGAAAATAAAAAATGGCATTGAGGATATAAATTATGAAAAAATAATTATAAAATTATTTGAAAAATAAAAATAAAAAAACTGATTATTTAAAAAAAAATTATAAATTTTTTTAAAAATGAAATAAATTATTAAAAAAATATAAAAAAATTAATTATTAAAAAAATTATAAAACTTTTTAAAAAATGAAAATAAAAAATGGCATTGAGGATATAAATTATGAAAAAATAATTATAAAATTATTTGAAAAATAAAAATAAAAAACTGATTATTTTTAAAAAAATATAATTTTTTTTAAAAATGAAATAAATTATTAAAAAATTATTTAAAAAATAAAAAAATAATTATTAAAAAAATTATAAAACTTTTTAAAAAATAAAAATAAAAAATGGCATTGAAGATCCAAATTATTAAAAAATAAAAATAAACGCCTAATAATAAAAAATAAATTATAAAATTATTTTAAAAATAAAAAACTAATTATTAAAAACAAATTATAATTTTTTAAAAAAAATAAAAATAAAACTCCCTCACCTACCCCCAGCCCCAGCATATTGTTTTATTAAAAAAAAAATTGGGACCCCCTAATGCTTTTTTTCCTAATTATAAAAAAGAAATTATAAAATTATTTAAAAAATAAAAAACTAATTATTAAAAAGAAATTCTAAAATTTTTTAAAAAATAAAAATAAAACTCCCCTACCTACCTCCAGCCCCCAGCGTATTGTTTTATTAAAAAAAAAATTGGGACACCCTAATGCTTTTTGTTTTATTAAAAAGGGCCATTAGTGTTTAAATAAAAAAAAAATTGTTATTAAAAAGAAATTGGGGCCCTCAATGCCACTTGACATCTTTTTATTTGTAAATTAGTAAAAAAAATATTGCTCACGCGCCTCCCACGATGGCAGTGCACGTGCAGTGCCACATAGGCAAAAAGGACCCAATTGGAACAAAATGGGGAGGGGGGGGGGGGTTAGGGGCCTGATAGGAACATGGCTTAATTTAGGTGTCTAAGTGAATTTTGGCAACAAGTTTGAGTATCTATCGATGCCTTTGACCAATTTAAAAAATATATACACAATTACACATATATACGCACCATTCAATATATATGTACTACTTTAAAGTTTAAATAAAATATACTACAATATATATACATTACAATATATATAGGAAGAGAGTTATATACTAATTTATAAAACATATACACATGTATACGTTAAATATACACGTCTATAGAAGATATATTCACATATATCTCCATTCAATGTATATGTACTACTTTAAATAAAATATACTACAATATATATACATTACAATATATATATATATATATATATATATAGTTATATACTAATTTATAAAACATATACACATGTATACGTTAAATATACACGTCTATAGAAGATATATACATATATATACGCACCATTCAATATATATGTACTACTTTAAATAAAATATACTACAATATATATATACTACAATATATATATATATATATATTATTATATACTAATTTATAAAATATATACATATGTATACGTTAAATATATACGTCTATAGAAGATATATACACATATATACGCACCATTCAATATATATGTACTACTTTAAATAAAATATACTACAATATATATATATATATATATAGTTATATACTAATTTATAAAACATATACACATGTATATGTTAAATATATACGTCTATAGAAGATATATACACATATATACGCACTATTCAATATATATGTACTACTTTAAATAAAATATACTACAATACATATACACTACAATATATACAAACACTATATATATAGTTATATACTAATTTATAAAACATATACACACGTATACGTTAAATATATACTACTTTAGAAGATATATACACACATATACGTATCATTCAATATATATACGACTTTAAATAAAATATACTACAATATATACACACACTATATATATAGTTATGTACTAATTTATAAAATATATACACATGTATACGTTAAATATATACGTCTACAGAAGATATATACACATATATACGTACCATTCAATATATATATACTACTTTAAATAAAATATACTACAATATATAAATACTACAATATATAATTATATATATAGTTATATATTAATTTATAAAACATATACACATGTATACGTTAAATATATACGTCTATAGAAGATATATATACACATATATAAATTAATAATACTTGATGGTAAATTAATAATATATTAAAACTAAGTTATAATTAAATTCAATTTTTTTTTTTTTAAAAAACTTAACCGGGCTAAGTCGGTTAACCGGCGAGTCCTAACCGGGCTTGCTCCGGATTGGGTTAATCGGGCCCAACTAAAAAAATAAACCGGCCTGGGATCCGATACCCTACAGCCCGTGAGCTAACCGAGTCGGGTCAAACCAGGTCAGTTTTTGTAAGTAGACCAGGCTAGACCGGGTCAGCCCAACCCGTTTGACGGGCTTAATATTAAGTTACATTGAAACGTTCAAAGATGAACAAGTAGCGGCCAAAATCTGCAATCCTTGTTGGCTTGTTCACATCCACTCCTGTCAATATAATATGAGTTGTAAATTCAATAAATTCTAGGTCAATTTGTCAATTAAACAAAAAAAAAAAATTAAAAAAAAACAAAGACCAAGTCAAAAGTTGATCTGTCACTGTTTCTACGAGGGAGTTGCTCCTATACTTTCACTTCCAATTCTAAGGTTGTGGGTTTGAGTCATCAAAGAGTGAAAAGTGTAAGAGGTCCTGGGCAAGGGTAAAATAAATATTTCCTTTTTTTAAAAAAAAAAGATTGACTACTATTTCGTCTTCAAGTGACACCAAAAGTTTATTTGGAGTATTTGATACAACAAACAAAAGTTGTGTTCCTCATTCTTTATGGTGGAATTGTTATCCTTTGTCCCTCGTGCCAAACGGTCCCACAAAATTATATTTTATTCAATTGATTTACACAGACAACTCTTATTGACTTGTCAATTTGAATGTTCCAATAAAAAAGTCGAAACCGTTATTAAAAGAAAAACATAGTGCAAAATGAAAAATATGTTGGGTTCGAAATCGAGAGGGCGTCATGCGGAAGTTATTAGTTGCAAATTATGAGACGATAAATAAGATGACAACGAAAAATAATACGAAATACATAATTTTATTATATGATTTGGCCAATTGACCTACATATAAAACCTAATATTAAAAATATAAAACTAATAAGAGGGAAAATCTCCCCCTAAACAAAAATTTTAAAAAACTACATTGTGGATGCTATTTTGTGTTATGGTATGAGAAGGGGTCTTCTATTTATAGATGTCCAAAGCTTTTCTCCAAGAAAGAGGTTAGCCAAATATGGAAAAGAATTATATTTTTCTTCCAGGTAAAGTAAAAGTAATTATGATAACTTTTATTTTTCCTTCTAAAAAAAAGTAAAACTTAAACATAGTAAGAAAATCAGGGCAAAACCTAACAAATCTCTCCTTTTTGGCTTGATTTTTTTCAAAATATTTTTGATCCTCCTTCTTCTTGTGCATGATCTTCGTTCTTCAGATATATTCTTCATATATCATTGCTGCTTACCATGATTAAAAATTAATATGGGTTAAAATTGGAGTCCTATGCATTAAAAGTAGAAGCACAGGTTGATAAGATTGAAAGTGAAGCCTTGTGCATTAAAAATGAACACAAGTTAAGAGTGGAGCTCATGCGTTAAAAATAAATGCATGAGTTGAAAGAACCCAAACGTTTAAGCAAGTATTGGTTTCAAATTGGAGCCCATAAACATGGGTTGAAAATTGATTTTGGTTTTAAAGATTGATAAGCAGCAGTATTGTTGAAATTTTGTTTGAAATTTTTCCTTCACATGTAGTTTGACAAATTCATTATCATCCAAATTGTTGCAGTTTGATTCTGAAACCGCTTTGAACCTGTTTAATCTCATCTCACCACACCATTGGACCATTGAATCGTAAGCTCTAATACCACTTGTTGGATTCGAAATCGAGAGGGCGTCATGCGGAAGCTATTAGTTGCAAACTATGAGATGATAAATAAGATGACAACGAAAAACAATACTAAAAACATAATTTTATTATATGATTTGGCCAATTGGTCTACATATAAAACCTAATATTAAAACTATAAAGCTAATAAGAGAGAAAATCTTCCCTAAACGAAAATCTTAAAAGATTACATTGTGGATGTTATTTGGTGTTATGGTATGAGAAAGGGTTATAGATGTCCAAAACTTTTCCTCCAAGAAAGAAGTTAAGCCAAATATGAAAAAAAATTTATATTTTTCTTTCAGAAAAAATAAAAATAATTATAATAACTTTTATTTTCCTTCTA
Source organism: Capsicum pubescens (assembly GCA_030864215.1). Taxonomy (NCBI): domain Eukaryota; kingdom Viridiplantae; phylum Streptophyta; class Magnoliopsida; order Solanales; family Solanaceae; genus Capsicum; species Capsicum pubescens. The sequence goes on along the minus strand of CM061539.1, from coordinate 177,202,841 downwards.
TAAAAAAGTAAAACTTAAATATAACCTAACAAAATATAGATTAAAAGTAAAAGGAAAACTTGGCAGAAGAGGGCATGTTTTCGAAATAATGCTGCACGGGGTAGGTTATGAGGTGGTTAAAACTTTAGCGGGTCTGTTAGTCCTGCCCATCCCATGCTGCCTCGCCTCATTTACATACCTAAAGCTCCCAGCTTTTTGGGTGAAACTGAGTTGAAGAAACACAACGAAAACGCGTATAACTTTCTGAAAGTTTGTAAGCCCAGAATACACGTTACCCTTAATTACTCCCATACTTTTCAATGCTTTTAATTTATGTCTTTCTTATGTTGAACTTTCAACTTGACTTAATAGACTGAGTCAGTCTTCCAACAACGAACAGGTTGTCAACACTTCAAAAACTGAAAAATTGGAGCCATTTTTATTTATATAGTCTCAAAGACGTTAGTTGAGCTTTGGATTGGACAGATAGCTATGGGTTTCTTCAAATGTCTGATCATTATAATATTTCAATTTTACTACCTTTTCTACCTCAACATAGCACAGCCTAATTTCACTTTTCAATCGCCCTGCGCAGGTAACGAGACAGAGTACTCTCCAAATGGTGTATACGACACAAACCTTAAGACGGTTCTCTCCTCTCTTTCGCGTAACTTAGACAGTGACGGGTTCTATAATACTACCATAGGCCAAGGTCCAGACAAGATTAGCGTCATAGCGCAATGTAGAGGAGATGTCCAGTTACAAACATGCCGCGGCTGTATAAATAATGCTAGTCGCTTGATTTTAGAGAAATGCCCTTACAAGAAATCAGCCTTTGGCATTTATGATATGTGTCTGCTACGATATTCAAATGTGTCCTTCATAGGCACCATGTCAACCGACCCACGATTTACTTACTATTATAACAGAAATTTCTCGGACCCCCAGTTGTTTTATAACCAATATCTGACACCCTTGTTGACAAGGTTACGAACTCGAGCTTCAAGTGGTGGGAAGCGTAAGTTTGCTGGTGATGTTATTGAAGCCCCTGATTTTCAGAAAATACGTGCACTTGTACAGTGCACAGCCGATTTATCAGCTCAAGGTTGCTACGATTGTTTGACCGCTGTCTATTCAAGTTTGCCTGGCTGTGACTGTTACGCAAAGTGGGGCAACTACCATTTGTTGCCCAGCTGCGTTGTTCGGTATGAACCTTACTCATTCTTCAACGAGTCGGTATTGGATGAAGCTCCGCCACCTGTGTCCCCGCCGCAGCCAGCCTCACTGCCACCGCCACCACCAGGTATTTGAAATCTTTCTGAAATTATCTTATTAGTCTCTTCATCTTCGTATTCAGCTTCAGGGGACTTGTTGTTCAAGTCGAGCCTCTTTTGTTGGGCTCGGCGGTCTCAATTGCAAAGCTAGATCCAGATTATTGTGTGACTCGAGGGGATAAAATTTGTTCCACAGTACTTCCAGTGTATAGAAGTTCAGATATAACGTGCATATATAGAGTAGCTTACACGAGTAACTGAATTCTGGACTGTAATATTAGTTCTATACCCTGTGGTGCTTGTGGTGCTAATTTGAATTATTTCTGTAGGAACGAATGACAAAACCGCACGAACTGTCATCATTATTGTTGTACCCACTGTCACAGCTGTTATTCTTATTGTTTGTATTGCTATTATCTTGAAGAAGAGGCGAAAGAGGAAATTGGTGAGCAAAAGAGAGAGTAAGTATGACATATTAACCTACAATAATTAAGGAAAATTGAATTTAATTACAGACCATGTTTCACTAATTTGTTCTGTGCTATTACTACTACGTTGGTGAAGGTATATCTGTGGATGATACCAGCATTGCAGAATCTCTGCAATATGATTTTTCAGCAATTAGTGCTGCAACAGATAATTTCTCAGATGCTAATAAGTTGGGACAAGGTGGATTTGGTCCTGTGTACAAGGTGATTGATTAATCTTTACTTAGGTTGGAACGATTCTTCAGCGCATAGATAAATGAAGACCGTGTTGCACAACAACCTAGTTGGAGCAAGATTACTGCTCAGTTATAATTTCATTGTTCTAATTCGTATTTTTTTAAATTTGTTCTCATATTATGTTTTAGGGTAAACTTCAAAATGGACAAGAAGTAGCAGTGAAAAGATTGTCAACAAATTCAGGCCAAGGTGATCTAGAATTCAAAAACGAGGTCTTGTTGGTTGCCAGGCTTCAACACAGGAATTTGGTTAGATTGCGGGGATTTTGCCTAGATGGAGCAGAGAGACTTCTTGTCTATGAATATGTTCCCAATGCAAGCCTTGACCAGTTTTTATTTGGTAAGTATTGTTTTAATTTTAGTTTATCTGATAGTGTATTCTTCTACACTGTCCGTATATAGAAGTTAAAACCTTTTATAAGATATGGACTATGGAGCTGGAGCATCAATAAATTTTGTTCTTCATTTAACATTTGTCCAATGGAAACGCAGATCCGGTTAAACGTAGGCAATTGGATTGGGAAAGGAGATCCAAAATCATAGGAGGCATTGCTAAGGGAATTCTTTATCTTCATGAGGATTCTAGACTTCGCATCATTCATCGTGATCTCAAAGCTAGTAATGTTCTACTAGATGCAGAAATGAATCCTAAAATCTCAGATTTTGGCATGGCAAGGCTATTTGAATGGGATGAAACTCAAGGCAGCACAAACAGAATTGTTGGGACCTAGTAAGTTTTACAACTCTCATTAGATAGACTGTTACTTTTCATGTAGGATCTTTAACTATTTAACAAGCAAGAATAAAAACCTCAACACTACTAGTGGAAAAAATAATTCCTTGAAATGTTACTAGAATATTCAAGATGATTTTAAATTTGTTATATTGTTGCTTTGGTAGCGTTACCTCATTTTTGTTTCTGCACCCCAATTGTGTTGAACAAGAAATTTGAACTTCCCTACAAATTAAGGTGCCGAATGTTAGGAAAGTCTTGTAATTCTTGTTCGTCTTGCAGTGGATATATGGCACCAGAGTATGCAATGCATGGGCAATTCTCAGTGAAATCAGATGTTTTTAGCTTTGGAGTATTAGTCCTGGAAATTTTAAGTGGCCAAAGAAACACGTCTTTCAGAAATGGAGAATTTGTGGAAGACCTTTTGAGCTATGTAAGTAACCAAGCTAATTAATCAACTACACCTTAATGCTGAACTAGTTGGGACCATCTTCATGCGTTAAATTCTTTTACAATGTTAATGTGTGTAGAGCTTAAACTCTGAATTAAAATATGACAGGCTTGGACAAACTGGCGCGAAGGAACAGCTACTAATCTGATAGACCCCATTTTGAGGGGAAGCACAGGACTTGCTCGTGACATAATGAGATGCATCCACATTGCTTTATTGTGCGTCCAAGAAAATATTGCTGATAGACCAACTATGGCTGCAGTAGTTCTCATGCTCAGTAGCCTCTCTCTGACTCTTCCGCTGCCTTCGGGGCTTGCATACTCTATGCACAATGATTCTAGTGCAGAAAATTCGCTTATTCAAGAGTACAATTCAAGAATGTCCCGTCCATCACAAAATGAGGCATCAATAACTGAGCCATATCCTAGATAATAGACTTATATACAATTGCTTTTCTTAATGATGAGATGGGTGATATACGGAGGCAGATGTCAGTGATGACTAAGAAACTTAGAACCCCGGGGATCAAATCAACATGCCATGGTTATTTACTCCCTTCTCCCCTCTGAGTCTAGTGCTAGTGTTGCCAATGTAAATGAGAAATAACTTGTATTTGAACTTAAATCCTCATGGACTATGTAACTATTCTACTATGAGTACTGTTTGCGTCAATTGGTTATAGTTGAGAAGATGGCCTCTGTCTCGATTTATTGCAATAAAACGTAGGCATAAAGATGTATATATTTACATTGATCACTTGTGAAAGCTTCGAATTATAGTACAAGGTATCAGAGCTTTTCCTTGTTTTTAAAGGTTCGAGAGATGAAGAAGTAATGTATTAGAGTTATGTATTATCCAAAGGTTACATAGATATATATAAAAGTATAGGAAAGGCTAACTAAGGTAACTAGATATCTAAATCACTAGAAATCGGCTAGAGAATTATATACATTTAATAGAGCACAAATTAGGGAGAGAAATCTGCACAATTGAGAGCACAAATTAGGGAGAGAAATCTGCACAATTTATTACACAATCAATCATGTCCCAATACGCCCCCGCAAGTTGAAGGTGGCATCAATAACCTTTAACTTGGACAAATGTTGATGAAACAACAGACGAGGCAAAGGCTTTGTAAGCATGTCCGCGAGCTGATCAGCAGCATGTAAGTGCTGAACGAGTACCTGTTTTCGCTGCACTTGATCTCTAACAAAGTGAAGATCAACTTCAATATGTTTCATCCTATTGTGTAGTACTGGATTTTGACAAAGATAGGTAGCACCAACATTATCACAATAGATTATGGGTGGATCAGACAGCTGCACATGTAGTTCAACAAGAAGTTTTTTAACCCAATTGACCTCAGCAAGTGCAGAAGCTACTGCACGATACTTTGCTTCAGTGGAGGAGCGCGCAACAGTGCGTTGCTTTTTGAATGACCAACTAATAGGATTTGCACCAAGGTATAGGATATATCCAGAAGTAGAGTTCCTATCATTAATGTCACCAGCCCAATCGGCATCTGAATACATAAACAACCCAGGATGTGTCTTACTCGTTATCTGTAAGTCATGATTTTTGGTGTACTGAAGGTATCGCAAGAGTCGTTTAACAAAAGACAAGTGTGTTTTGTAGGAGCATGCATGAATTGAGATAATTTATTAACTGCAAAGCTTATATCTGGTCTGGTGAATGACAGATATTGAAGTTTACCAAGTACTTGACGATACAAGGTGGAATCCACCGGAAGTGTGTCATCCCTTAAGGACAGTGAGGCCGTGGAACTCACGGGATTTGTAATAGGCTTACATTCTGTAAGACCCCGCAAAAACGTTGTGTTCATATTCAGCTCGTTTAGCTCTTTGAAGATCAATGTAAGATCTAACACTTAGAAAATTTCAGCTAAGTGTCTAACACTTTGTCTCATTTTAGACCTCCGAACTTCGGAGATTTATTTGATGACCTTCCCGACCTTCGTTTTCTAATTTTCAAGTTGTGTTGCAATGGGGTAAGGTCGTAGTACATCCCGAGTGAGTTTCAGAATTTTTAGAGTAGCGTAAGGGCACGTTTGGGTGCCTAAACCAGTAGCTCAGGGTGATCTGCCCGCGCCGCCCTGGCTAGAGCACCGCTCTAAGCAAGGCATCGCCCTGGCTAGAGCGGGGGACTAGCAAGGCGTCGCCCTGCAACTCTGGTGGGTGCCCAGTTTTTCAGCATTCCACGTCCGTGTTTTAAGGGCATTTTGGTCCTTTTCCACCCATATATATACTCCAAAACACGTGATTAAAGCTCATAAACACCAAAATATACTTGTTTTCATCAATTTCTCTCAAGAACAAGAGCAAGGGTTTCAATTTGAAGATCCAAATCCAAGAGCTTTCACCATTAACTTTCACGGATATTTCAATTAAGGTATGCGTAGTGTTCATCCACGGATTCCTTTCATCCGTGGAGTCCAAGAATCATGTTTTAAATAACATATTGTGAATTTCTTGTTGTGATTTGATCATGTTCATGTTGATAGTTGTTATTTATGATTCAAGATGGTATCTTGATGACTTTTCATAAAGTATGTGAGTTTGTTGATTGAAAACCTATGAGTTTGGGTAGTTTTAGATTGTTAAGTTGATAATTTCACCTATGCCATAAAGTGTGCATGTAAGGTGTTCGATAAAATGCCTAGAATGATAAAATCATGTTCCTTATGACTCAATAGTACTTAAATGACAAGTCCATGCTACCCTTATGATTCAACATAAGTTCCATGCTATTGTTGGGTATTTATTGTTGTGCCATGCCTATGTTGATAGAATGCTCATGATGTTAAAGTATGGAATTATGCTATGAATGTTTGCATTCTTATTCATGAACAAGACTATGATAACTATGTGATGAATGAAATTCCCAAATTATCGTATTATGAATTGTTGATCTTGATTATGTATTCAAGAATTGTCAAGTCTTGTCAGTTTCCTTCCATCGAGTCCTGGGGGTACCTGTACCCAAAAAATATAGTTGTGTGCCTAGACCCAAAGTCATGTTTTCACATTATCCTCAGTTAAGCCATGTTCCATAGAATTCAGTCAGTCATGCGACTTAGGAAATCTCAAAAATCTCATTCTCTCAGTTAATTATCAGATAGCAGTAATATTCCGTCAATCAACGGAAGTCAGTAACTCAGTCCATGTACAGTCAGTTAATCATGTTCAGTTTCTTCATATGGGAGTAAAAATTAGCACCGAGTGAGCCCAAGGATGGGAACACACACTGTCAGATGAGGGTGTGATTCTTAGCAGTCATCCTTGTGTTCCGGAACTATGTAGCCAGCATAGGTTGAGACATCAACACTGTTAGATGAGGGTTGATAAGGTGGATAAGCACTGTCAGATGAGGGATCCACCGTTATCTTTTGAGGACACTGTCAGATGAGGGTTATCCATAGCTTGTCCATACCAGTGGCGCGGTATTGACACCCTTCCAATCAGGGCACAGATTGGACCCCAGCTCAGCTATTATAGAGTATTTGGGGCATGTCGGTTAGCTAACTACTTCCCACAGTTTTAGTATCAATCTCATGAAAAGAACTCAGATAGTTCTTCAGACTTCAGTATGTCAAGATTGTCAGATACAGTCAACTCAGTTACAGTAAGGAACTCAGATAGTTCCATCAGATTGAGGACTGTCAGACATAGTCACCCATGTTATCAGTTATCAGAACTCACTATCAGTCATGTTAGATATCAGTAAATTTATGTCATCAGTATATAGATTCAGTTATCATATTTTCACGATCTCAGTTACCATGTATTCATGTATGCACTCTCACGTTCATATTAACCAGTCAGTTAGTATTACCCATGTATGTCAACCCTTGCATATAGCCTACCTCACACGTATACTCAGTAAATTCCTTTGTACTGACGCATTTGCGCTATGGTGCTTTCTTTTTATGTTACACCATAGGTTTAGAGACATGACTTCCAGATCAGCAGCAACAGTAACATTCCAGTATTCAGAGTTTTAGCAGTGAGTCCTCATTCTCCGAGGACGTGATTCTTATTTTATCATTTCAGTTTTCAGTTGACAGAGTTAGTTGGGGACATGTCCCATCAGCTCCTTATCTAGAGTATTCAAACAGTCAGAGGCTTTCAGACGATTATAGTATTATCAGCTTTAAACTTCAGCTTTGTTTTGGTATTATGATACCTCTTTATTCAGACGTTATTATTATTCGGTTATATTCAGTATTGAACCTTATGGCCTTTCAGTGCATGTTTCCGCATTTATATTCATATATTATGCAGTGTTCAAGTACAGATATCAGTCATGGGTTTGTTTGTGGTCCTTCGGGGTCATGAGCACCGTGCAACATTTCGGTTCAAATAATTGGGGCATTACAAACTTGGTATCAGAGCCTAAAGTTCAATAGAGTCCTAGGAAGTCTGAAAGCCGCATCTAGTAGAGTCTTATACATGGGTGTGTTGCGCGCCATATTTATGTGCAGGAGGCTATGAGATATTTTTAGGAACAATTTGCCTTCTTTCAGTATTCACGTCGTGCCTGTGAGAATAATCACAAGTTAATCTCCGAGTCTAATCTGTTTCTCCTCTTGATTTCAGAACATGCCTCCAAAGAGAAGAAATCAGTCAGTTCCTCAGCCCAAAGATTCTTTGGGCGATCCTGTTTCTCATGTGGAATTCAGAACCGTATTTACCTCTTGCTCAGTTAGTAGTTGCCCATAATGAGCGCCCACCTATTATTTTGGCCAATCCAGTGGCCAACTCAGCCGCAGCTAGGATTCAGGACTTCTCCTGAATGAATCCTCCAACATTCCTCGGGTATAAGGTAGATGAAGACCCTCGGAATTCATTGATCAGGTCCAGAAGGTTACAAATATTATGGGGGTGACTACTATTGAGAGTGTCGAGTTAGTCGCATACCAGTTGCAAGATGTGACTCATACTTGGTACAATCAGTGAAGTTTGAAAGGGTAAATAATGCAGGTCTTATAAAGTGGGAGGAGTTTGTCACAACTTTCTTAGACAGATTCTTTCCCCAAGAGCTGAGGGAGGAAAAGGTTTTAGAGTTCAACAACCTCAGGCAGGGCAATATGACGGTGAAAGAGTATTCCCTCAGGCTTACTCAATTAGCCAAATATGCCCCTCATGTGGTTGCAGACAAAAGAGCTAAGATGAGCAAGTTTGCTTCAGGGGTAAATGATAGCGTGGTTAATGAGTGCAGATCCGTCATGCTAAATAGTGATATAACTTTAGACCAAATCTTGACTCATGATCAACAGATAGAGGAGCAGAAAATTAAGCAGAGGGAAAAGCAAAATAAGAAAGCTAGGACAGATAGCTTTAATTTCAGACAGCCTAAGTCAAAAGGAGGAAACTATTCCCAGTTTCTTCCTAAGTCATCAGTTCCAGTTCCATCTACAACCAGTGCTTCAGTTCCTAAGTTTAGAGAGGGTAACAAAGATAAAGCGCCAGGCTCTCAGTCTCAGGGCAATGTTAGCAGCGCCCACACTAATCCCCTATGTCAGACTTGTGGTAAAAACCACAAGGGTGCTTGTAGAGCTGGTAGCAATGTCTGTTTCAGTTATGGCAAGCCAGGGCACAGAGTCAGAAATTGTCCCCAGTCGGGTTATCAGGGTCAGCAGAATTGTTCCGTAGCTCAGTCCGGTCGCCCGAACCAGCAGGGTGCCACTTTCAGTGCTACTAGTGGGCAACGCCTAAATCGTCTCTATGATCTTCAGACTCGACAAAATCAAGAAAAATCTCTCGATGTCGTTACTGGTACATTACAGATCTTTCATGTTCATATTTACGCTTTGCTAGATCTAGGTGCATCCTTGTCTTTTGTTACTCCTTATATAACAGGTGATTTCGGAGTCAGTCCGAAATTCTAGCAGAGCCTTTTTCAGTGTCTACCCCAGTGGGTAAAACTATCATAGCCCGGCGGGTATACAGGAACTGTCCGATTATGATATTTCAGAAAGTCACGTCATCAAATTTAGTCGAGTTAGAGATGACTGATTTTGATATCATTCTCGACATGGATTGGCTTCATTCCTGCTATGCCACAGTCGACTGCAGTAACAGAATAGTTCAGTTTCAGTTTCCTAATTAACCCATCCTAGAGTGAAAGGGTAATACTTCAGCGTTCAGAAGTCAGTTTATTTTCTACCTTCGGGCAAGGAAAATGATATCTAAGGGATGTGTCTATCATCTTGTTCATGTTAGAGATTCTAGTTCTGAGATTCCCAGCCCTTAATCAGTTCCAGTTGTAAACGAATATTCTTACGTCTTCCCCAAAGATCTTCCAGGAATTCCTCTCAAAAGGGAAATAAACTTCGGCATCGACCTTATCCCAGATACTTAGCCTATCTCTATTCTGCAATACAAAATGGCACCGACAGAACTCCAAGAACTGAAAGAACAGTTGAAGGATATCTTAGATAAGGGATTCATCAGACCCAGCGTTTCCCCATGGGGCACACCAGTCTTATTCGTGCACAAGAAAGACGGCTCTCTCAGAATGTGCATAGTTTACCGTCAGCTCAATAAGGTTACGGTCAAGAACAAGTATTCTCTTCCCAGAATTGATGATTTATTTGACCAACTTCAGGGTGCCAGTTATTTCTCTAAGATAGACCTCAGATCAGGCTATCATCAGCTCAGAGTTAGATAATATGATATTCCGAAGACAGTTTTCCATACTCGGTATGTGTAGACACCTAATTTCGTCCCTCTCCGATGGCATTTTTACCCATTCTTATTTTATCCTACCGTGTACCCTCACCCATGTCATTATACCCCTACAAAATACAAAAAAATAATAAATAAATAATAAAATAACAAATCTTATCCTAACTAATTCTATCTTATCCTTACAACCTACCCAATCAAAATAAACCACACCACCCCATACCCTACCCCACCTACCCTACCCCAATACCCACCTCACAATATATACACATACATACTCTCACGTAGAAAAAAAAAGTAAGAAGAAAAGGGAGAGCACGGCTGATCTTTCTTTCATTTTTTTCATAATTCACAATATTTCATCTTCTTCACTCGCATCTCACCGAAAACACACTCACGGACACACAAATACACATATAATTCATACCCCACTCTCCATTGACAGTACATACGCACACACTCGCGGGTGATGGGAAATATACACGCACCGTCGCCAGAGACCACACAGCCGACCGGAATCCACACATACGCCTACACACAGAGAGAAAATTAAGGTTGAAAGATTAAGAGAGAAAGAGAGATCGAGAGAGAATAGAAAAACGGAGAGGAATAGAAACGGAGAAAAGGAGGAGAAGAACGAGTTGATCAGAATAGAGGGATTTTAGAGTTTTCCGGTGAGATCTCGCCGGAGATCTGCCAGGAAAACTCATCGGAGAGCCGGAAATACAGCAGCAACAAAAACCAACTCCAAAGCCCTCCTAAAATCCGATTAAACTAGTGTCCAATTACTCCGTTGCCGTCACTGTCACTGTCCAACGACGGGTATCTACCGGAAAAGCATTTGAGTCGACGTCTTTATCCTGTTTCAGCAAAATATATCATTAAATGGGCGAAAATCCTAGAAATTAGTCTCATTCGTTTTAACGGGTCGTATCAGTGTTATCTCCGTCTTTTATTTCGGCTAGATTCGGGCTTTGCTTTGCGATGCCGAGTGGTATAAGACTGTTTGGGGTCGAGTTTGGTCATTGTTGAGGTTCGGCTCGGGGTTTCGGAACGACTTTATTTTTCTTAATCAAGCCAGAATATTCGGAAGGTCCATTTCTTAACCCGCTCTCTTTTATTTATCTTGGTGTGTCAAATTAGTTGTGATTATGTGTGGTGTTATTATGTTTGTTGGTTTTATTGTTGATATTGATCATTATGTCTGTTGATTCGGCTATGGTGGGTTGAGGAAAGAATTTGGCCATGTGTTGATTGTTGATTGATAAAAAATGAAGCTAGCGGGGGTGGAATTGAGAACTTGATAAAAAGGGTTGAATTAGATTAACGTGGGTTTATTATTATTTTCGTTCAATCCGAAATAAGTAAACATTGAGTGAATGTGATAGATTTATGCCATATTGAAATGGATAGGCAATATAGGTCCGGGTAGGCAAATTTTAGAATTAAGTGCTTTGTTGGATGTGAACGTGGAGTAAGTGTTGAATGTTTTCTACTTTATCGCGTTCGATTCAAAGTGTATTTATTTAACCGGGGAATGCCCCGAGGTAATTTGTATTCACTCACCGGGGAATGCCCCGAAGAATTTTGTACGCAAAGGATGCTCGTGATCAAGGCCCGAGGCATCGGGTAAAGCATAGTTTAGGACTAGTGTAGGTTATTTTAGTATTTTTATTTCGGGTTGTAATAATTGGACTGGACTTTACATTTTGTTTTGTTTTGTTCATTGTTTGATTGTTTTGCGTGCTTTTGTGTGGTTTCTACATTTCGTAATGCCAAAATAGTTGATACACTCTACCTAAGCGACCGTGGATGAACCATGGGATCGAGGGGTGCCTTACACCTTCCCCTCGGTAAACAGAATTCCTTAGCCGGAATCTCTGTTCGCAAACCAGTTTAAGAGTCAAATGGTTTCGAAAAGGATTTCCTAAAGGTGACTTGGCACACCGGATTATGCCATGTGGCAGCTCTGAATAAATAATATAAATAATCCTTTTTCGAAACAAATTTTCATTTCTTGTCACTTAAATAATAAAACCCTTTCGAACTTTAAAAATATTCCATTTTTTGGAGTACGAGTCGAAAAAGGGGTGTGACAGCTCTTGCGACCCTGCTGGGGACGTTTTAGAATTCGAGCTTATTTTTGAGTCATATCGTCTTTGTTTGGCATTACTAGTGTATAAGCATTGTTTGTGATTTTTGTTATTGTTTTCACTTTTGTGCGTTTTCGTGCTCTTTGTTTATAGTATTTATCCTATGTGTTACCGCTTTATATCTGGCATCATTTGCATAACCCGAGTCAATTATTTCCGCAATAAGTCTCGAAGCGCACGTCGTGCGCACGAACTCTAGTTGAGTCACCTTTATTTTAGGGGGGGAGCCGTTGGATGTATGGAGTAGGTGGAAAGCAAAGCAGCCACTATCGACCATATGCTCCCCCGAATGGCCTTGTTAGTAAACCACAAACGTAGGTCAGCCTTTATGTCATTCTTATGTGCATCATATTGAGACCTAGCGGGGCCCACACGGTATTTTGTAGGAAACTCGCCTTTAAAGCATCCCTACGTGCTAAATATTGCATCTTTGAAAGTAACGCGGTCATTTGACGGACCAATTTGGGGAAAACATGTGTTAGAATTAAAGTGTGAAAAAAAAAGAAAGAAAAAAAGTGAGTCGAAAAGAATGAATCAAAAGGAGTGTCATAGTTTATTTTAGAATTCTTTATGGCTTTTGTTCTTCACGATCCAAAAACTCAAAAAGATTTTTTTTACATTTTTGCATTTTTGTCTTCTCAAAGTACCGTAAATTCAAAAAAAAAAGAAGAAGTTTTTTTCTACGTATTTGTCAAAAACGAAATACCAAAAAGATTTTTTTATAATTGATGGTGTCAGTCTTAGTTGAAATGTCTAGTTGAAAATCCAAAAAGTTTTCACTCGTTTGTTTTTGGTTGTCTTTTAAGTTAGGGTCAATTTATTAGTTAATCGTTAAGTGTCCAATCTGGACGAACTACGCATACCTGATTTCTGTCCCTCGTGGCGGGATACGTAGGCAACCCTCGGTGGGTCCGGTAACCTTTATTTTGGTCTTCATCTTAGTCTTAGGCTAGGTCTTTTACTCCGTAACCTAGAGTTGTTAGCCAAGTAGGCTGATTTTATTCAGCGTTACTGTTCGGCGATTTAGAGTCATGAAGCGGTCTGTCTCATTGACGTATGTCCGCATCAAATTCCCATTGGTTGGGAACCTTTTGCTCTTATCAAATTTTGAGATAATTTCTTATCTGCTACTACAGGATGGATCTGTCCACAAAGTCTAGAGTCCTTATGGTTGTCAAGGTACCCAAAAAGTTGATCAAGTGGTGGGGCACATTCAATTACTCCGAAAAGCACGAAGTGAGGAAAGTGTTAGGCAATCTTGTAACACTCATGGATCTCACGCCTCGTCCGGATTTAATAGAAGCTGCGTTGACTTTCTGGGATCCAAATAATTTGGTGTTTAGGTTCGGAAGTTGTGAATTGACTCCTACCCTGGCAGAAATATCTCGTTTGTTTCGGTTGACTTACATGGGCCAGCAGATGATTTTAGCCCGCAATCATACTCGTAAGAAATTCCTTCGACTCTGTGGATTAAAAGATAACAAGCATCTGGGATGTCTCAAACAATCTTGGATTTCCTTGGACTATTTGTTTGCTAGATTTGGGTCTTTAGAGGGTTTCGACTGCTTTTGGGATGAATTCTGTACTACCAAAAAAATCTGGGAACAACGTCGTCTTGAGGTTTTCTGTCTGGCTTTGTTGGGTATCTTAGTGTTCTCGTTAGATGAGAGGTGTATCAATACTCGTCTACAATCAGTGGTGATAGCTTTATTCAAGAAAAAAGATGAGGTCACCATTGTACCAATGATCTTAACAAAAATATATAAGGCTTTAACTGAAGTAAAAGGAGGGGTACGATTTTTTGAGGGGAGTAATCTGATATTGCAGCTGTGGATGATGGAGCACTTGCATACGCCTTCTTTGATTAGAGCAGATGTGATCGACCATTGTCTGAATGATCGAGTGCAAGCCATGCAAGAAAGAATGCGTTTTGAAGAATTTTCTTTTCCTATTGGAGTCAATTCTTGGATCGAATTTCTCGAATCAAGAACTCTGAACAACATTCTTTGGTGCTATATGTGGTTTCGTCCTAAGAAAATCTTGATTGGATCTCAAATGCAACTTTTTCTAGTTTTGATAGGACTTAACTGCACTAGGCCTTACAGTCCAAGAAGGGTGATGCGTCAGTTGGGTAGGATGCAAGACGTCCCCCCAATAATGGACCTTCTAAAGGATGTAGAGTACTTTAAATACCAAGCCGTGGGGGAAAACAAATATGAGCAATTCTGGAATAACGCGATAAAGTTAGGTGTCGATACTCTCGAGGAAAATCCAGGATGCACTCAAAACTATGAAATCTGGCTACAATCTCTGCCCTGTGGCATTAGTAGACCCTTACCAGCCCAACTTAGAGGGAGAATACGGGAAACAATCATGGTAGAAGATGATGAGCAGGAAGATTCGGGTGCCAAGGTGGAGTTTTTGAGAGTTCAGTTGTCGCGTTTGATCACAACTGTGGATGGGTGTCAGAGAAACCTTTGCGGGTGTACTCTCCAAGAGGCGGGGATACGGGCAAGAAATTTGTTTTCGGGTATCAAAACGTCGTTGCAGGATATGTTGCAAAGTCTGAGTGGAAAAGTGGGGACTTTACAGATGGGTTCATCTCAGCCGGGGACATTACACAGAGCACCAGTTTGAAAGAGCATGTCTTATCTTTATGTAGTTTTGAGTCTTTTATGTTTCTGTCATTGTAGGTTGGTGTTTGTGTTAAGTCGGAGTCAAGTTGTTTTTGATATTCGGGTCTTTATTGCACGCATATCGTTAGGGGTTTAAAGTGTTGTTTTGTATTTGTTGTTTAGTTTTAAAGTGGTCCTAAATTCGTTGTATGTTTTGCTGTCTTTCATCGAAATGTTAGGATGTTACGTCTTTCTTTTGTTTACTTGTTTTCGTGTTTCGTGAAAAAAAAACCTTCAATTGTGTAATGTTTATGCATATGCTGCCCGAACTACGCAAGATCAGATTCATGTACAACATGATACGTAGGCAACCTACTTTTGGGTTCGATCTAATTATTTTGTTTCGTTGTTTTTCATTATTTTTCCTCTTTTAAAGAAAAAAATCCATAAAGAATAATAAAATAAAGGTAGATAACGAGACAAGTGGAAAGAACAGAGGTGGTTACGAAAAAAAAAGAATAATAATAATAATTAAAAAAAAAAGAGTGTAGATAAAAATCGAGATGATGTTGAAATGACCTCGCTACCCTCAAAAGCTGGTAGAAATGAACATGAATTTAGGACAATTTTACCAATGTGACTCTCATGCTTGTTGTGTGCCCTAATCCTAACGGATGTCGTCTTTGATGAGTATGTTCTTTCAGATAACAGTGGTAGGTTTGCAGCACTCTGGCTAGTCACCCATACTTCACTAGATCCAAAGCAAAACTTGTCATGGCTAGCAGGGAGATTGAAAATTCGCTCATTGACCCGGATCAGGATCACAGGAAAGAAAGTTCAGAACACAATGATGAGGTAGTAAGGCTCAGGCAACAATTGATAGATTTACACCGGGCATGGGCCAGCGGAATGCCTCCTCCTCCGCTCCCTGAAGGTCTTGGGAATATCTCTAATTGCCCACCGCTCTCTCAGGCGCAATTCTCTGCTCCTACTGAGTTACTTGAGCACACGCCAGGATTCACTCCACGACATTATTATCCTGGCAATTCTGGTGTGCCCTTGGCAACTCCCTAATCAAGACCAACTGCTCAGCCAGCGCCACCGATCACACCGGTATTCGGGGCCCCGCCACCACATGAAACTCCCATATATGTTGTGCGTCCCACAATGAGGCTTTCTCGGTCTGCCAGTGAGCCAGTATTGAAGGTTCCAGATAGTCAGTATTATGCCCCGGAGCCGACTTTGAGAATAAATGAACCGTATGGGTACACTCAGCCACCTGCATTTCCATTTGATTCAGAGAAACCTGTCGCAACAGAGGAACAGGAAGTCATAGCGCGGAAGTTGAAAAGTTTAGAACAGGCCATGAGAAATCTGCAGGGAATCGGAGGTTATAAGAGTGTTTCTTATAAAGATCTGTGCATATTCCCAGACATCAACCTTCCCCTCGGTTTTAAAATGCCTAAGTTCGAGAAGTATGCAGGACACGGTGATCCCGTGGCCCACTTGAGACGCTATTGCAACCAGTTGAGGGCTGCAGGAGGAAGGGAAGAGCTGCTCATGGCTTTCTTTGGCGAGAGTCTTTCTGATGTGGCTTCAGAATGGTTTATCGATCAACATATCGACAAGTGGAACAACTGGGACGACTTGGCTTCTGAGTTTGTGCAATATTTTCAGTATAACATCGACCTGATTCCAGATGAAAAATCTTTGGTCAACATGAAGAAGAAAAACACTGAAGGTTTTAGGGAATACGCGATAAGGTGGCGTGAACAGGCCGCCAGGGTAAAGCCTCCGATGAAAGAAAGTAAGTTGGTAGAGGTTTTCATTCAGGCACAGGATGAGACTTATTTTCAACATTTACTCCCGGCAATGGGAAAGTCTTTTATTGAAGTCCTCAAAATGGGGGAGATGATAGAGGACGGAATCAAGACCAGACGAATAGTGAGTTTTGCCGCATTAAAAGCCACCACACAAGCGATTCAAGGTGGATCTGGCGCATTTGGCGGTAAAAAGAAGAAAGAAGACGTGGCGACTGTTGTAGCTTGAACCCATTCCTATCCCAAAAAACCACCTCACCCCTATCCCCAATCCCAAGCCTAAGTCTACGCCCAAGCACCATATATTCCTCTCCACCATTACTACCCTCCACAAAACCCTTTATATTCTATTTCACCACCCCCTTACCCAGTATATAGCGCGCAACCATATGCCCAAACCCCTTCTTACCCGCAGTGGCGCGCGCAAACTCTACAAAATCGCCCATTCGCTCCACCAAATTACCAAAACCCCTCCAGACCCAGTTTTCAGCCTAGGCCCGAGTATAAGAAGGAGAAGACGGTCAAAAATCAATTCACACCTCTTGGGGAGTCATATGCTAGCTTGTTTGATGGGTTGAGGAAGTTGAAGGTTTTAAGCCTAATTCAAGGAAGGCTTTCAAATCCACCACCAAGGAATCTCGATTATTCTTTAAGGTGTGCGTACTGTTCTGATATGCCAGGCCATGATATTGAGAAATGCTGGCATTTAAAGAGAGTTGTCCAAGATTTAATTGACACAAATCAGATGCTGGTCCAGGCCCCGGAGGGTCCAAACATTAACTAGAATCCACTGCCAACCCATGCTGAAGCCAATATATTAGAATTGATATATGATGGGAAAGAGTCTTCGAGGGGTTATAAGCCTATTGTCAAGATACAGACCATTGAGGAGAAATCGGTGAATGTAGCGGAGTCTTTGAAAGCAATGTCATTGAGCCAGGAAGGAATGAGAGAAGATAAAGCCCGAGAAAGCACAAAGAAGCCCCTGATCACAGTACAAGGCGCCAGAAGGTATGTTGATTCAAGTCAGGATAAACCCAAGTTGACGGTGGTGGGAGCTCTGAGTCAGCCCATTTTGATGGTGAAAGGAGCACTGGCAGCGCCTATTATCCTCAAACCAGTGACCCAACTTCTGATAGTTGATACGAAAAGGATTCCCTGGAATTATGGACGGACCGTGATGACCTATCATGGGAAAGATGTAGATGAGGTAGGGGGTTTGACTAGGTCAGGAAGATGTTTCGTGCCTGAAAGCTTAAGAAAGTCCAAGACAAAGGTGAGTGGATCGTCATCTATCAAAAAGCCTATCACTGAAGAAGAAGTCGAAGAATTTTTGAAAAAAATGAAATTGCCAGAGTATTCAATATTAGACCAGCTGAAGAAAACCCCTGTTCAAATTTCCCTTTTATCTTTGTTGTTGCACTCCAAGGAGCATCGTGATGTTTTACTGAAGGTATTAAATGAAGCATATGTTCCAAGGGAGATTACAATCAACCAGCTTGAGAAAATGGTTGGAAAAATCTTTGAGGTCAATCGGATCAGCTTTTCTGATGATGAATTGCCTATCGAAGGTACAGGGCATAACCGGGGCCTTTACATTACAGTGAAGTGTGAAGATTTCTATGTCACTCATGTTATGATTGATGGAGGTTCAGGTGCAAATATTTGCCCTATTAATACTTTGCAAAAGCTGAATATTGGTGCTGAGAGGATCTGGCCCAATAATGTATGTGTCAGGGCTTTCGATGGTGCAAAATCAAATTCCATTGGCGAAATAGAACTAGTGTTGACCATAGGGCCTGCTGAGTTCACCATAGAGTTTCAAGTATTGAATGTAGAATCCTCTTACAATCTGTTGTTGGGAAGGCCGTGGTATCCACAAGGCCAAGGCGGTTGCATCTACGTTGTACCAGATGATTAAGTATGAGCATGATAGGAAAGAAGTAGTTATTCATGGTGAAAGAGATTTGTCAGCCTACGAAGATTCTCCCTTGTCTCTTATTGAAGCAAATAACGTAGAGGAGACATTCGTCTATCAAATTTTTGATACAGTGAATCGTATCTTTGAATGACAGGCTATACCGGGACCGCAATTGTCTTCTGCTTCTATCATGATGGTGAGTGAACTTTGGAAATACGGATTTAAGCTAGGAAAGGGTTTGGGAGCGTCTCTACACGGTATAGTTCATCCCATATATCCGAGTGAGAACGTGGGCACATTTGGTCTGGGACTTGAGCCTACAACTGAAGATCTGAAGAAAGCCAAGGAAAGAAAAAAGGAAATATGGTCACTCCCTCGCCCAATACCACTACTCAGTGAATCATTTGTTAAGAGCGGTGTCACGAAGCATGTGGAATTTGAGGTTGAATTGGTTGATGACTTCCAGAACCTTTGTATGGAAGTTGATATGGTCGAAGCAGGAGAAGGTACCAGTATGGCAGACGTGCAATTCATAGGTCCAGCTGTCCGGCTCAATAATTGGGAAGTCACTCCTCTCTCCGTCAGGAGGGAGTTTTGGTAGTTTATTTTGTTTTTCTTTCTGTTTATCCGAGTTATTTCAGGGTTGTAATTTGGATTTTTAGTTTGTTTATGTTATGTTGGCATCTGTGTTTAAACCCTTCTATCTTTTATTTAATGAAATGCAATGTCCCTTTTGTTTTGTGTCTAATATATTTTATTTTTCTTTTCTTACACAGTTCTCTTTATGCTGATTCTAATGACATGACATGCATGCGGAATTTTCAGCCTGATCTTAAAATCCAAACTAATCAAGATGTAATGAAGCAGGATGGGGAATATAATGAAGAAGGAGCACTAGAAGAAATAAGCAAAGAGTTGGAACAGTTTGAAGACAAACCGAATCCTAATTTGAATGAAACTGAGCCAATAAATCTAGGGGATCAAGAAGATGTTAGGGAAACTAAAATCAGTGTACATGTTTTGCCACAGCTAAAAGAGGGAATGATTCAAGCATTGATTGATTATAAGGACGTTTTTGCATGGTCTTATGATGATATGCCCGGTTTAAGCACTGAATTAGTGGCTCACAAGTTGCCAACTGATCCCGCGTTCCCCCTGTCAAACAGAAGTTGAGGAATTTTAAAATCGATGTGAGTATTAAAATCAAAGAGGAAATCATGAAACAATTTGAAGCCAAAGTAATTCGAGTGTCTCGTTATCCCATGTGGTTATCCAATGTTGTTCCCGTACCAAAGAAAGATGGCAAAATTCGAGTGTGTGTTGATTATCGTGATTTGAACAGAGCAAGTCCGAAAGATGATTTTCCACTGCCCAACATCCACATTTTGTTAGACAACTGTGCTAAACATGAGGTTGCCTCTTTTGTGGATTGCTATGCCGGATATCACCAGATCATTATGGATGATGAAGACGCGGAGAAGACATCTTTTATCACACCATGGGGAACTTATTGTTATCGAGTGATGTCGTTCGGTTTGAAGAATGCTGGAGAAACATACATGAGAGCCATGACCACTATGTTTCATGACATGATGCATAAGGAGATTGAGGTCTGATAACGCTCAATCTACAGCTCTCGTTTGAGTGTAAAACGGTCGTTAGCAAATATAGAACCCAACCTGGGTTGGGTGTCGATCCCACAGGGAATAGCTTGGCCAACAAGTAAGTAAAATTACTAAACTTTTGGTGCAAGTCTCGTAAGAAGGGGGGATTCTTGTCTTGCAAGTAATGTAAACAAAAGCTGAAAATAATAAAGTAAAAAGAGAGAGACTGTTACGTTGGTTGTAAACAATGAGAATTGAAGCGTTGGGGTTATGTCCACCTTCTGAGGTATACGTCTCTATTGGCTATGAGTGTGTAGAATTCTGTCATGCAATTGCTTATAGAGAATTGTAGTCGATGGTAAATCCAAGCGTCTCTCGACCTAAACAAGGACTATTTCACTTTAACTCTCTCGAGCTTAAAGCGTATCTAACGGTACGAATTCTCCAAGAGGTTAGTCCAGTTACGGCACTAGCTTTTTAATAGGAAAGGGTGTCCTACTACCTTGACATTATCTCTTTTCCAGACAAATAACTTTTCTCTCGAACAAGTTAAATGTTAGACTGGCGTATTCTTGCGTTTGCAACCGCAAAGAATGTAGATTTAAGATGAAGAGAATAATGATATAAGCAATATACGTGCCACGAACTCACAACTTCACAACAATAGATAGTATCTCATTCGGCTTCCATAACCCCAACAGAGAGGTTTAGTTACCCATGAATGAGAAGGAGATCACGATTGACATTGTTGTTATACCACAAGATTGATTAATTTCGTGTAGCGTAAGTGGTAGGCGTGAGGCGTGAATTCCTTAGCAAGGTAACGATTCTCTTGTTGCGGAAATTAAGAATAGATGAATAGAAGAAGAAAACTAGAATTAATGGAAAGATTAGAAGAGTTGTAGAATTGTTTGTAGTGTAGAATAATAGAGGAGTAGAAGATGATTTAAAATCTCTAGCATGATAGGGTATTTATAATACCCATCTCCTAATCCTACTAAGCTAATGAAATAAATAACCAAATCCTACTAGACTAATGAAATCCTTAACCCAAATGTACTAGGTTAAGGTAACATTATCATAATCCACATAAAATAATGAAATACATAACCTAATTGTACTAGGTTAATGTATCATTGTCAAAATTCAGCTTTGTGTCTGTAAGTCCCCAAAGTCTTCAGAATTGTTGTTTTAGCCCGGGACAGATTTTCCATGCAGCAGTTTTGGTCCTTAGGCGTGTAAACTCCCTTCCCTTCCTTCGTGAGCTTTCTTTTGCGTCAAGTAAGCCATAAAATGCTGAATTCTGCATCATTTATACCTAAAACTTTACTAATCATGTTTGTTAGCTCATTTACAGGAAAAAGGACTAAAAGTGCATGAAATATATACTTTGTTCTCAAAACTAGGCTAAAATATGGGCAAAATATATTGATATAGGCGTGTAAATTCGCCTATCATCAACACCCCACACTTAAAGTTTTGTTCGTCCTCGAACAAAATATCATGTCCCTCTAAACATCAACTTAGGGTTTCACAGCAACAACACAAAATATTCGTCAAGACAAGCACAACAATTATCAACAAAGAGTAGTTTTTCGATCATTAGTAGAAACAGTTTAACTTCTAGCATAGACTTGTTATGGTGGTCAACTCATATTCAAAAGTTACGGCACAAAGAATCATACACAACTACCCAAAACTCATCAACCATGTGTGTCTCACACTATAGTACCCATAATCACTCACAAGTATAGCATATTTTTCAAACATGGGTATCAAAATATCCTTGCTCTCGCTCTCACAAAGAATTCATATAAAGCGACTGATGACCATAGGCTTGCCCTAAATGTAATACTCTACTAAATGTTGGAATGTTAAGATTAGGATCAAGTAGGTCTTTTGATGGCTGTAATGCAGGCTAAGGGACGGGTAAGACTATTTTGGCCAGGAATAGTGACTAAGTTCCTAAGCGCTTTAATACATCACTTTGTATTATTGACACTTTCTTCTTTCAACCTTTCTTTTTTCTTTTGTTATACCACCCTTGTTCTCCTCTTTTATTTTTCAATTTTAAGCACAACTCGCTTTTCAGCTTTCTTTTCCTTTTTCTTTTCACAACATACCTCTTATGATAGCACTTTCTTTTTCATAACACATTCAAGCACCATTACAATTTATAGCATCATACTCACCCAATTTCCTCTTATGTTGTCACATGACTTTTTCACTTTAAAGCACTTAGGAGTTTGGATCAAATTACGGTCTTGAAAGAAATGGATTAGGCTTACATACAAGGTTGTCAAAGAAATAGGCTAAAGGCTCAAAATGGTTTAACTAGGATGATGTCCATGGGTAGGTAAAACTGAAGGTAAACAAATATAGGTTGCCAAAGAAATGCCTAAATCATATCCTAAACTTACACTCCTTATTTTCGCTTTGCATACATACCAGGCAAGTTCTAGCATCAGCCACAAACATAGAATATACTATTATCTCACACACACAAGGCACATGGTCGACTTTATTGGAGGTAATATAGACTCTTGACCCAACAAGTGAAGGAATTGAACCACATAATATCACATAATGAGTCACAACTAGAGCCTAAACGTCTCAATAGTCACAATTGTAGCACATACTCTTGTTATAATCTCATGCTGCCTATCAAAATAATTTCATGCGAAGCTAGAAAAAATTTACTACTAAAAAAAATGAAACAAAAACAAAGCAAGCAAATATAGATGCGATAGAGAAGTATAGCATACGATACCGCCACCCCACACTTAAACGGGACACTGCCCTCAGTGGAAAATAAATACGAGGAACCTGGTTAGTCGGACTCTTCCTCATTGTCGGGGGTCATACCCCCTTCGTCGGAATCATCATAAGAGTCGTCGTCAGAGTTCTCCTCCTCGTCAGAGTCTGGCAAGCGTTGATCGTCATCAGTTGGCACATCATCATCTAGAGGTTCCTCAAAGTATACGCCCACTCCACACATCTCCCATGCATGCATGTTCATTGGAACACGACCTCCGCTCATCATTGTAAACCTCATCATGTCGTACATATGGCGGGAGAAACTCTCATCCCGAGCATGTCTCTCTGCCGTAGTAAGCTTGATGCCATGTGTTGATTCAGCATCTTTGACCTTTGTGAGGTCAACCTTCTTCGGATTGTGTGGGAGTTTATGATCAGCTGGTTCCTCTTCGATATCCTCCTTCCGCAAGATTGCTGTCAACAAATTGCCAAATGTGAAATGGGACCTTTTGTGGAGTCTGGCCTTCCTCATGGTAGATCGAATGATTGCCCCAAAGTTGATAGGGACATTCGTCATCAAAGCATAGACCAAACACACTCTATCTCTCGATATCTTGGTGTATTGAGTCCCAGGAATAAGACATGAGTTGACAATGCGCATCCAGATTCTTGCTTCCCTATTTAGTGGAGCATAGGGGAAGGTGTTGTGTCGGCCGGTTTCTTTATGTCTGCCCCACCTTTCCATTGATCTGCTTCCACAAAGCGTGTGTCGTATTGCTCTATAAGGAGGCCTGCTTTACATCTCTTTGAATGGTGCTGTGTCGATCGAAGGTAAGCCAAGAAAAGAGTTGATCCAGTCCGCGGTGAGCTGTAACACCTGGCCCCGAATTTTGACTTCATTGCCTGTTGTGTTTGGCGACCAGTTGGCATAAAACTCTCTTGTTAGATCAAGATTACACTCTCCCATGTCGCGGAAGATGAAATCCAACTTCAAAGCCATTATTTTTGCCAACATACGCAGCTCCTTCTTTGCTAAGGTATCCTTGTTGATCAAGTCGATGTGCACATATTTTCTTTCTTTGTTGCTGCTGTACCATGCTTTGGCTTCTTCCTCAAGAACCCATTTTATTCCGAACATTCTGCGTGGTAGTTGTGCTGAGGATGATTCTCCTTGGTCTTTTCGACTTCTCTTCTTGCCCTTTTGGGAAGTGGTCGCCTTCTCCTTGCCTTGCCTCGCTTTAGGTGCCATTGTACCTAAGACTAGAAATAGTGTTAGTTGCAGCACAGTCTCACTTGATACAATCTATAAGCAAGCATTAGGGGTACCACCCCACACTTAGTTTTGTTAACACGAATCAGTGAGGTGAAAGTAGTTGATTTACTCAGATTTCATCGAGATGCGTTTTAGGATTGTATTCCGACAAGAAAATCAGCAATGCATCACTTACTTGCAGCCATTGGACTACTTTCATGGTAGATATAGCAACACTATTATATAGGGGTTACCACATTGAATCATTATTCTTACAACAATCACAACCTCCTAAGTCGGTAGGCATTATAAGTTTTATCCCTATGACCGAGATAGTCTAACATGTAAGTATCCAAACAACAATCTTAAGCAATATTCATATCCATAGCAATTCCGCAAATATCATAACAATGCTATTGAAACCAAATTCAAGTCGGAACCAAGTCAAGATTTTCCTACGTATATGTTCACTCACATGATTTTGCAACAACAATCCAAACACATGAACATCACCAACAATCTTATATAATTTAGCAATTAATAATAGCCATAGCAACGTAGTACTTACGAGAAATAAATGAAGAATAAGAGAGTACTTACTTGCTTGAAGCTTGTGGAGATGGTTTTGTGAATTGGAAGAGCAAAAGAAGAAAATTTTTAGAAGATTTGGAAGAGTATGCGGCGCCTTTAGGGTATTTTCTATTGTGGTTGTGTTATAAAACTAAGTCCCCTTTATATAGCAAGAGTATGGGTCGGGTTATGACCCATTTACAATCGGTTTTGGAGACAAAAATCCTACATATGCGGCGCATTGTCTATGGCATAATGGGACATATGCGCCGCATAGTCTATGGCATTTGTAGACATATGCGACGCATTGTCTATGGCATAATGGGACATATGCGCTGCATAGTCTATGGCATATGAGATACTGAGACTAAATGCCATAGCATAGGCGGCGCATAGTCAAAAGCATACCTAGGAATAGGCGGCGCATAGTGTATAGCACACTAGATTCCGAGACCTTAGGCTATAGGATAGGTTGTGCATCGTTCGTGGCCTAGTTTTACCAAGGCCTAGCCTTCCTCGAAGCCTATTTTGGCGTGAGAAAGGCTCAATCCATAGCCTTATGCATCACCCTTCCTAACTTACCAACTTTACCATACAATGCGTCCAAATCGTCAATTGAAATCAATCTCCTCGTTGACTACTTCTTGCACCTATATTCGCTCAAACAAATGAAAATGATTAGTACGATGGGTTGCCTCCCACCAAGCGCCTTAGTTTTGGTCGTGGCACGACTCTTATTTTTGGATTTTTATTTATCAAAAGCAAAACACATACTAGAACGAAATGAAAAATGAAAAACGATAAACGATAAACGATAAACGATAAACGATGGGTTGCCTCCCATCTAGCGCCTTATTTATTGTCGTGGCTCGACGTAGTAATCTCGAGTACTTAGACTTCGTCGAGATAAGTGATGGCCATGTCATTCATCGAGTCAAGAGGACCGATATAAGGCTTAACACGTTGGCCATTCACTTTGAAGACAACACCCTTATTGCCTTCCAATTTGACTACTCCAGACGAGTAGATTTGGATAACTTTAAATGGACCAGACCACTTAGATTTTAACTTACCTGGGAAGAGCTTAAATCTGGAGTTGAAGAGTAGTACCATATCACCCTTTTGGAAGTTTCGTCGAACAATCCGCTGATCATGATACTTCTTCATCCGCTCCTTGTATAAATCCGATCTTTTATATGCATGGAGACGGAACTCATCTAATTCGTTCAGCTGCTCCAACCTCAGATTCTTCACATCATCCCAATTCAGATTCAAGTGCTTCAATGCCCACAATGCCTTGTATTCAAGCTCGATGGGTAGATGACAAGCCTTCCCATAAACTAGTTGATAAGGAGACATGCCAATGGGTGTCTTGAATGCAGTCCTATATGCCCATAGTGCATCATCTAGCTTTTGAGACCAATCCTTCCTATTTGCATTAACCATCTTTGCAAGGATTTGCTTAATCTCGCGATTGGAAACCTCTACTTGTCCACTAGTTTGGGGATGATAAGGCGTAGCTACCTTGTGTTGCTTGACACCATACTTGGCCAATACAGATTTGAATAGTTTGTTGCAAAAGTGAGATCCTCCATCACTTATGATAGTACGAGGTACCCCAAAGCGAGAGAAGATATTCTTCTTTAAGAACGCTACAACACGCTTTCCTTCGTTGTCGGCCAATGCTACAGCTTCAACCCATTTCGAAACATAATCCACAGCAACCAAGATGTAGTTCATTCCAAACGAATTCACGAATGGACCCATGAAATCAATACCCCACACATCAAAAAGTTCTACCTCCAGAATTTTGGACATGGGCATTTCATGGTGTTTTGAAATAGCACCTTGACGTTGGCATTGGTCACACCTTCTCACATAGTCGTATGCATCTCTGAATATCGAAGGCCAATAATAACCACTTTGCAATACTTTTCTTGCCGTTCGATTCCCTGCATGATGTCCTCCAACTTGCGAAGTGTGGCATGCTTCCAATATAGTAGGCACTTTTTCATGGGATATACATCGTCGAATGATCCCATCCGCGCATCTTCGAAACAAATAAGGTTCATCCCAATAGTAGTGTTGAACGTCATGCATAAACTTCCTCCTTTGGTGGTAAGATAAATTGGCAGGTATCACATTACTCTCTACGAAATTTGCAAAGTCGGCATACCATGGTACTTTCTCCATTTTTGTCGCTAATATCTCCTCGTCAGGGAATGCATCATCAATCTGAATTTCAGGTTGCGCCACATGTTCATTCTCAAGTCTAGATAGGTGATCAGCCACTTGGTTCTCGCAACCTCTTCTATCTTTGACTTCGAAATCAAACTCTTGCAGCAGCAATACCCATCGAATCAACCTTGGTTTGGCATCCTTCTTCGTCATTAGATACCTAAGAGCTGCATGGTCTGTATGGACGATCACATTGGTACCCAATAGATAGGCACGAAACTTCTCAAACGCATATACAACCGCTAGGAGCTCTTGTTCAGTAACAGTGTAGTTCCTTTGGGCTTCATTTAGGACCTTACTCGCATAGTAGATAGGATGAAATAATTTCTCCTTTCTTTGTCCAAGAACAGCACCAACGGCTACACCACTAGCATCGCACATGACCTCAAACGGGAGCGTCCAATCTGGTGCTACCATGATAGGGGCTTCAATGAGTTTTCCTTTAAGGCATTCGAATGCCTTTAAGCAATTGTCATTAAAGTCAAACTTCGCATCTTTCTCCAATAGTTTGCACAATGGACTAGAAATTTTGGAAAAGTCTTTGATGAATCTACGATAGAAACCAGCATGGCCAAGAAAACTACGGACTCCCTTCACCGAAATTGGAGGCGGTAGCTTCTCAATTACCTCTATTTTTGCTCGATCAACCTCTATTCATCTTTCAGAGATCTTGTGCCCAAGAACGATTCCTTCTTTTACCATGAAGTGGCACTTCTCCCAATTCAGCACAAGGTTGAACTCTACACATCTTTGCAATGCCATGCTCAGGTTTGCCAAACATGATTCAAAAGACTCACCGACAACTGAAAAGTCGTCCATAAATACCTCCAAAGTGTCTTCAACCATATCAGAGAAAATAGACATCATACAACGTTGAAAGGTGGCTGGTGCATTACACAACCCGAATGGCATGCGTTTGAAGGCAAACGTACCATATGGGCATGTAAACGTTGTCTTCTCTTGGTCTTCGGGAGCAATACAAATCTGATTATAACCTGAATAACCATCCAAGAAGCAAAACCATCCTTTCCCCGCTAATCGATCTAGCATTTGGTCCATAAATGGCATGGGGAAGTGATCCTTGAGTGTCCAAGAATTAAGCATTTTATGGCTTACTTGACGCAAAAGAAAGTTCACGAAGGAAAGGAAGGGAGTTTACACGCCTAAGGACCAAAACTGCTGCATGGAAAATCTGTCCCGGGCTAAAACAATAATTCTGAAGACTTTGGGGACTTACAAACACAAAGCTGGATTTTGACAATGATACATTAACCTAGTACAATTAGGTTATGTATTTCATTATTTTATGTGGATTATGATAATGTTACCTTAACCTAGTACATTTGGGTTAAGGATTTCATTAGTCTAGTAGGATTTGGTTATTTATTTCATTAGCTTAGTAGGATTAGGAGATGGGTATTATAAATACCCTATCATGCTAGAGATTTTAAATCATCTTCTACTCCTCTATTATTCTACACTACAAACAATTCTACAACTCTTCTAATCTTTCCATTAATTCTAGTTTTCTTCTTCTATTCATCTATTCTTAATTTTCGCAACAAGAGAATCGTTACCTTGCTAAGGAATTCACGCCTCACGCCTACCACTTACGCTACACGAAATTAATCAATCTTGTGGTATAACAACAATGTCAATCATGATCTCCTTCGCATTCCTGGGTAACTAAACCTCTCTGTTGGGGTTATGGAAGCCGAATGAGATACTATCTATTGCTGTGAAGTTGTGAGTTCATGGCACGTATATTGCTTATATCATTATTCTCTTCATCTTAAATCTACATTCTTTGCGGTTGCAAACGCAAGAATACGCCAGTCTAACATTTAACTTGTTCGAGAGAAAAGTTATTTGTCTGGAAAAGAGATAATGTCAAGGTAGTAGGACACCCTTTCCTATTAAAAAGCTAGTGCCGTAACTGGACTAACCTCTTGGAGAATTCATACCGTTAGATACGCTTTAAGCTCGAGAGAGTTAAAGTGAAATAGTCCTTGTTTAGGTCGAGAGACGCTTGGATTTACCATCGACTACAATTCTCTATAAGCAATTGCATGACAGAATTCTACACACTCATAGCCAATAGAGACGTATACCTCAGAAGGTGGACATAACCCCAACGCTTCAATTCTCATTGTTTACAACCAACGTAACAGTCTCTCTCTTTTTACTTTATTATTTTCAGCTTTTGTTTACATTACTTGCAAGACAAGAATCCCCCCTTCTTACGAGACTTGCACCAAAAGTTTAGTAATTTTACTTACTTGTTGGCCAAGCTATTCCCTGTGGGATCGACACCCAACCCAGGTTGGGTTCTATATTTGCTAACGACTGCTTTACACTCAAACGAGAGCTGTAGATTGAGCGTTATCAAAAATTGGCGCCGCTGCCGGGGATCGAAGCCAGGTCACCCGCGTGACAGGCGGGAATACTCACCACTATACTACAATGGTGCCAATTTTTGATAACGCTCAATCTACAGCTCTCGTTTGAGTGTAAAGCGGTCGTTAGCAAATATAGAACCCAACATGGGTTGGGTGTCGATCCCACAGGGAATAGCTTGGCCAACAAGTAAGTAAAATTACTAAACTTTTGGTGCAAGTCTCGTAAGAAGGGGGGATTCTTGTCTTGCAAGTAATGTAAACAAAAGCTGAAAATAATAAAGTAAAAAGAGAGAGATTGTTACTTTGGTTGTAAACAATGAGAATTGAAGCGTTGGGGTTATGTCCACCTTCTGAGGTATACGTCTCTATTGGCTATGAGTGTGTAGAATTCTGACATGCAATTGCTTATAGAGGATTGTAGTCGATGGTAAATCCAAGCGTCTCTCGACCTAAACAAGGACTATTTCACTTTAACTCTCTCGAGCTTAAAGCGTATCTAACGGTACGAATTCTCCAAGAGGTTAGTCCAGTTACGGCACTAGCTTTTTAATAGGAAAGGGTGTCCTACTACCTTGACATTATCTCTTTTCCAGACAAATAACTTTTCTCTCGAACAAGTTAAATGTTAGACTGGCGTATTCTTGCGTTTGCAACCGCAAAGAATGTAGATTAAGATGAAGAGAATAATGATATAAGCAATATACGTGCCTCGAACTCACAAACTCACAGCAATAGATAGTATCTCATACGGCTTCCATAACCCCAACAGAGAAGTTTAGTTACCCATGAATGCGAAGGAGATCACGATTGACATTGTTGTTATACCACAAGATTGAGTAATTTCGTGTAGCTTATGTGGTAGGCGTGAGGTGTGAATTCCTAGGCAAAGTAACAATTCTCTTGTTGTGGAATTTAAGAATGGAAGAGTAGAAGAAGAAAAATAGAATTAATGGAAAGATTAGAAGAGTTTAGAAGATGTAAAAAGATGATAGAAGATGATAGAAGATGTAAGAAGATGTAAGAAGATGTGAGGGATGGAAGGAAGGCCGGGACAGATTTTCCATGCAGCAGTTTTGGTCCTTAGGCGTGTAAACTCCCTTCCCTTCCTTCGTGAGCTTTCTTTTGCGTCAAGTAAGCCATAAAATGCTGAATTCTGCATCATTTATACCTGAAACTTTACTAATCATGTTTGTTAGCTCATTTACAGGAAAAAGGACTAAAAGTGCATGAAATATATACTTTGTTCTCAAAACTAGGCTAAAATATGGGCAAAATATATTGATATAGGCGTGTAAATTCTCCTATCATCAAGGTCTACGTGGATGATGTGATTATTAAGTCAAAAAGTCAGGCCGACCATGTAAAAGATTTAAGGAAGTTCTTTGAGAGGCTTCGCAGGTATAATCTCAAACTAAATCCGGCCAAATGTGTATTTGGATTTCCATCTAGAAAGCTGTTGGGATTTGTATTCAGCCGTCGGGGAATTAAATTAGATCCTTCAAAAATCAAAGCCATTCAGGATTTACCCCCGCCCAAGAATAGAACGGAGGTGATGAGTTTGCTTGGTAGACTGAACTACATTAGCAATTTTATTGCTCAACTCAAAACCACTTGTGAGCCCATATTCAAGTTGCTGAAAAAGAGTGTTGCGGTAAAATGGACTGAAGAATGTCAGGAAGCGTTCGATCGAATCAAAAGATATTTGTCAAATCCGCCAGTGTTGGTACCCCCGGAGCCTGGTAGGCCTTTGATCTTATATTTATCAGTCATGGACAATTCTTTCGGTTTTGTCCTGGGTCAACATGATGTCACAGGCAAAAAGGAGCAGGCTATTTATTATCTTAGCAAGAAGTTCACCGCATATGAGGCCAGGTATACTCTTCTAGAAAGGACCTATTGTGCCCTAACTTGGGTAGCACAGAAGTTGAAGCACTATCTCTCATCCTATACTACTTATCTCATCTCCCGCATGGATCCTTTGAAGTATATCTTTCAGAAGCCTATGCCGATAGGTCGATTGGCAAAGTGGCAAATATTACTTACCGAGTTTGACATCGTATATGTGACTCGAACCGCCATGAAAGCCCAAGCCTTGGAAGATCATCTTGCTGAGAATCCCATCGATGAAGAGTACGAGCCATTAAAGACATATTTTCCTGACGAAGAAGTGTCGTGTGTCGATGAAGTCGTTATAGATGCTGATCCAGGTTGGAAGTTATTCTTCGATGGAGCTTTCAATATGAAAGGAGTCGGAATAGGTGTGGTTCTTATCTCTGAATCGGGATAATATTTCCCGGTAACAGCACAACTTCGATTCTACTGTACTAATAATATGGCAGAATATGAAGCCTGCATCCTTGGTTTGAGGTTAGCTGTTGATATGGGAGTCCAAGAATTATTGGTGTTGGGAGATTCGGATTTGCTCGTCCATCAAATTCAAGGCGATTAGGAGACGCGATATTTGAAACTCATCCCGTATCGACAATGCTTGCAGGAGCTATGTCGACGATTTGTGTTAGTAAAATTTAGGCATATTCCAAGGATTCATAATGAAATTGCTGATGCTTTAGCCACTATGTCTTCAATGCTCCAACATCCTGACAAAGCCTATATCGATCTAGTGCATATACAGAGTCGTGATCAACATGCTTACTATAATGCGGTTGAAGAAGAGCTCGATGGAGAACCTTGGTTTTTGGATATCAAGCGGTACATTCAGTCAGGAGAATACCCAGCATATGCCACCAATGATAAAAAAAGGACTATTAGGCGTTTGGCTAGTGGATTTTTCTTAAGTGGGGGAATCTTGTATAAGAGGACCCCAGATCTGGGACTTTTAAGGTGTGTAGCTGCAAAAGAAGCCTCGGCAATCATGGTTGAAATACACTCTGGAGTATGCGGGTTGCATATGAACGGTCACGTCTTGTCAAAGAAGATTCTTCGAGCAGGTTATTACTGGCTTACTATGGAGAGGGATTCTATTCAATTTGTTCAAAAGTGTCATCAATGTCAGGTGTACGGCGATCTGATACATTCTCCCCCTGTTGAGTTGCATGCAATGGACGCTCCATGGCCGTTCGTGGCTTGGGGAATGGATGTGATTGGACCGATTGAGCCGAAGGCATCAAATGGACATAGATTCATTTTGGTAGCCATTGACTACTTCACAAAGTGGGTGGAAGCAGTAACTTTCAAGTCAGTGACAAAGAAGGTTGTGGTAGATTTTGTTCATGCCAATATCATTTGTAGATTTGGAATTCCTAAGATGATCATTACAGATAATGCTGCCAATCTCAATAGTCATTTGATGCAAGAAGTGTGTCAACAGTTTAAGATCGCACATCAAAATTCTACTCCATATCGCCCAAAGGCCAACGGTGTTGTAGAAGCCGCCAATAAAAATATAAAAAAGATACTGGGAAAAATGGTACAAGGTTCTAGACAGTGGCATAAAAAGTTGTCGTTTGGATTGCTAGGTTATCGCACCACTGTTCGCACTTCAACAGGGGCAACTCCATATTTATTAGTGTATGGGACAGAAGCAGTCATCCCTGCAGAAGTTGAAATTCCCTCTCTTCGAGTCATTGTAGAAGCAGAGATTGATGATGACGAATGGGTAAAAACCCGACTGGAATATTTGAGTTTGATCAAGGAAAAAAGGCTAACGTCCGTGTGTCATGGCCAGTTGTATCAGAGGAGGATGGCTTGTGCGTATAACAAAAAGGTCCATCCCAGAAATTTTGAAGTTGGTCAGTTGGTATTAAGACGTATCCTTCCTCACCAGGTTGAAGCGAAAGGCAAGTTCTCCCCTAACTGGCAAGGTCCCTTCGTTGTGAAGAAAGTCTTACCCAATGGAGCCTTATATTTGACAGATATTGAAGGCAAAATGGCAGAAATGGCTATCAATTCTGACGCAGTCAAAAGATACTATGTATGATATTTGATCCTTTGTTGAGTTTATTTCATGTTTAGTACTTGCATTTTTGAAGATTGATATGATGAAGGCATTTTATTCTTCTATCCAAACATTGTGTCATCCTTTGTTTACCCGTTTGAGCCTCATTTATTTTTCTTTCATATCCCTCTTTTGGAATCAAAATAGAGTCAAAGATAAATGTCAAGAAAATAAGAATAAAAGAAAGAGTTCGAAAATAAAAGAAAAAAAAATCAAAGCAAAGCAAAGGACAAGCAGATGGAACTACGTGCGACCTGATTCTCCTCTCTCAGGAGTGAGATACGTAGGTTGCCCTATTTCGGGCTTGGTCCAACCAAATAAAGATTTAAGATTCACCCAGTCAACAAAACTGGGGCATGAGTTAATGCATTGTTTGAGTCAATTCCAAAAGTTGTAAGTCCCACCCCCACTTCAAGTATCGTTTGAGCCTCTTACCATCTTTTCTAACCTTGACCAAAAGCCAAGTTACAACCAAAGAAAGTCCTTCAGATCAATTTTTGATAGTGTTAAGTCTAAGCATGCAATGGATTGATGATACATTGCGAAGTACCGCTTGTCTCCCTCAGCATAAGAAATCAGGAAAGAAATACAAAAATAAGAGAGTTTTATTGGTGAAAACCTTTGCAGGCACCATAAGGCGATGATGAGTTGTGAGAAAATGAAAATGAGAGAGTCTTATTGGTGAAAACCTTTACAGGCACCATAAGGCGATGGTGAGTTGAGAGAAATACAAAAATAAGAGAGTCTTATTGGTGAAAATCCTCACGGGCACCGTAAGACGATGGAGAGTTCAAGAGAAAAGTGAAAAGTGAGAAGAAAGAGATTTGTTTGCGAAAGTTTTTTAAGATGTCGTCAATCGAATGTGATGTATGAGTCCAATGGATTTGAAGAAGCGGCTCAGCGACAAAAGGCACGAACTCAACAACAAATGGGGAGTTTGGAAAGGAAGATCTGACAGCTCAATCCAAAATGCATGTCATACTCATTGGAGTTGGTTGTCGTATTCAGATAAGTTTTTCTTTTTGAATATGGGACATTGCCCTCTTCTTTCATTTATATATTCAAGCTTTTTGTCCTTTTTTATGTCATTTATCAAAATAAAAGTCACCATCATTTCTTTACATTTTTAAGTCAAGTCTGTGTCAAAACAAGCGAGAAAGAATTTCAAAATTTACTACCAGTCTTTCCAATTATATGAGGAAAATCCAAGGACCGGCACATGAAAGAAATATAATCGTAATTCAACATGAAACAAAGGAAGTCTATCAACCGACAGACTGTTAGATTCGTGAAAGCATTCAGATTTGGAAAAAGGGCGCACCTCAGAGGCATGGTAAAATGGAAGCCCATTGTTCGAGTCAGAACTCACCTCCCTCAATCTGGATCCGGGTCAATGATGCGGTAAGACAGGGCAAGTGTTAGCAATTTGGGACAAAGATGAAATGAATGAGTACTGGGGCAGATACTTGAGAAGCCAAGAGTTGCAAGCCACCACTAAGTTTTTAACTGACAAATTTTTCTTTGATTAAAATAGGGGCAAATTCGTTTCACTTGATTCAGCTACCATTAGAAATGCACATCCATGGGAATTTACTTTCTGTTCAGGATCCTCCTGAAAAATGGGATTTTACTTTCTGTTCAGGACCCTCCTGAAAAATGGGATTTTACTTTATGCTCAGGACCCTCCTGAAAAATGGGATTTACTTTCTGTTCAGGACCCTCCTGGAAAATGAGAATTTACTTTCAATTCAGGACCCTCCTGGAAAATGGGAATTTACTTTCAATTCAGGACCCTCCTAAGAAATGGGATTTTACTTTCAGTTCAGGACCCTCTTGAAAAATGGGAATTTACTTTCAATTCAGGACCCTCCTGGAAAATGGGAATTTACTTTCAATTCAGGACCCTCCTGGAAAATGGGAATTTACTTTCAATTCAGGACCCTCCTGAAAAATGGGAATTTACTTTCAATTCAGGACCCTCCTGAAAAATGGGAATTTACTTTATATTCAGGACCCTCCTGAAAAATGGGAATTTACTTTCAATTCAGGACCCTCCTGGAAAATGGGAATTTACTTTATATTCAGGACCCTCCTGAAAAATAGGATTTTACTTTCTGTTCAGGACCCTCCTGAAAAATGAGATTTTACTTTCTGTTCAGGACCCTCCTGAAAAATGAGATTTTACTTTATATTCAGGACCCTCCTGAAAAATGGGATTTACTTTCTGTTCAGGACCCTCCTGGAAAATGGGAATTTACTTCCAATTCAGGACCCTCCTGAAAAATGGGATTTTACTTTATGTTCAGGACCCTCCTGAAAAATGGGATTTTACTTTATGTTCAGGACCCTCCTAAAAAAATGGAATTTTACTTTATGTTCAGGACCCTCCTGAAAAATGGTATTTTACTTTATGTTCAGGACCCTCCTAAAAAATGGGATTTTACTTTATGTTCAGGACCCTCCTGAAAAATGGGATTTTACTTTCTGTTCAGGACCCTCCTGAAAAATGGGATTTTACTTTCTGTTCAGGACCCTCTTGGAAAACGGGATTTTACTTTATGTTCAGGACCCTCCTGAAAAATGGGATTTTTACTTTCTGTTCAGGACCCTCCTGAAAAATGGGAATTTACTTTATGTTCAAGACCCTCTTGAAAAACGGGATTTTACTTTATGTTCAGGACCCTCCTGAAAAATGGGATTTTACTTTATGTTCAGGACCCCTCTGGAAAAGGGGACAACTTTCAAAAATGAAATACTGCTTTACTATAATGTTTTGTTTGGGATAATTTTTGTTCAAGTCTTAATTTTGGGTTTCAGGAACCCGCTTGAAGAACAGGGTGATGAAATAGCAAGTCAGGAGCCCGCCTGGAGAATAGGGTAAAGAAATGAAAAGTCAAGCAACAAAGCAAAGTAATTGAAAGCCAAGCAACAAGGTGAAAGAAATTGCAAGTCAGGAGCCCCCCTGAAGAATAGGGTGATAAAAGTCGAGTCAAGAGCCAACAGAAGCTGTATAGATAGGATTTTTGTAATTTCATTTATGTTTTAACTTGTAATTTTCATTTTGATGTAATGACAGAGCCGCGGACCAGAACCTCGACGGAACCTCACTCGACTCTCCAACTCGAAATAGTCCACCTCCTTCCAAAAGTTGAGATACTTGTCACTCGATCCTCTCATAATATGAGTAGGTGGGATGTCTTAAGTCAAAACCCGACTGTCCTTCTTCCTTCCGTTTCTTTCTTTGAATAATGGTCGGGTCAAAATTTGGTCTCGCTGTCTACTCCTTTACCTGAAAACACTTTGTGTTTACATCCAAAGGGGGCATGATGTAGACACCTAATTTCGTCCCTCTCCGATGGCATTTTTACCCATTCTTATTTTATCCTACCGTGTACCCTCACCCATGTCATTATACCCCCACAAAATACAAAAAAATAATAAATAAATAATAAAATAACAAATCTTATCCTAACTAATTCTATCTTATCCTAACAACCTACCCAATCAAAATAAACCACACCACCCCATACCCTACCCCACCTACCTTACCCCAATACCCACCTCACAATATATACACACACATACTCTCACGTAGAAAAAAAAAGTAAGAAGAAAAGGGAGAGCACGGCTGATCTTTCTTTCATTTTTTTCATAATTCATAATATTTCATCTTATTCACTCGCATATCACCGGAAACACACTCACGAACACACAAATACACATATAATTCACACCCCACTCTCCATTGACAGTACATACACACACACTCGCGGGTGACGGGAAATATACACGCACCGTCGCCAGAGACCACACAGCCGACCGGAATCCACACATACGCCTACACACAGAGAGAAAATTAAGGTTGAAAGATTGAGAGAGGAAGAGAGATCGAGAGAGAATAGAAAAACGGAGAGGAATAGAAACGGAGAAAGGGAGGAGAAGAACGAGTTGATCCGAATAGAAGGATTTTAGAGTTTTCCGGTGAGATCTCGCCGGAGATCTGCCGGGAAAACTCACCGGAGAGCCGAAAATACAGCAGCAACAAAAACCAACTCCAAAGCCCTCCTAAAATCCGATTAAACTAGTGTCTAATTACTCCGTTGCCGTCACTGTCACTGTCCAACGGCGGGTATCTACCGGAAAAGCATTTGAGTCGACGTCTTTGTCCTGTTTCAGCAAAATATATCATTAAATGGGCGAAAATCCTAGAAATTGGTCTCATTCGTTTTAACGGGTCGTATCAGTGTTATCTCCGTCTTTTATTTCGGCTAGATTTGGGCTTTGCTTTGCGATGCCGAGTGGTATGAGACTGTTTGGGGTCGAGTTTGGTCATTGTTGAGGTTCGGCTCAGGGTTTCGGAACGACTTTATTTTTCTTAATCAAGCCAGAATATTCGGAAGGTCCATTTCTTAACCCGCTCTCTTTTATTTATCTTGGTATGTCAAATTGGTTGTGATTATGTGTGGTGTTATTATGTTTGTTGGTTTTATTGTTGATATTGATCATTACGTTTGTTGATTCGGCTATGGTGGGTTGAGGAAAGAATTTGGCCATGTGTTGATTGTTGATTGATAAAAAACGAAGCTAGCAGGGGTGGAATTGAGAACTTGATAAAAGGGTTGAATTAGATTAACGTGGGTTTATTATTATTTTTGTTCAATCCGAAATAAGTAAACATTGAGTGAATGTGATAGATTTATGCCATATTGAAATGGATAGGCAATATAGGTCCGGGTAGACAAATTTTAGAATTAAGTGCTTTGTTGGATGTGAACGTGGAGTAAGTGTTGAATGTTTTCTACTTTATCGCGTTCGATTAAAAGTGTATTTATTTAACCAGGGAATGCCCCGAGGTAATTTGTATTCACTCACCGGGGAATGCCCCGAAGAATTTTGTATGCAAAGGATGCTCGTGATCAAGGCCCGAGGCATCGGGTAAAGCATAGTTTAGGACTAGTGTAGGTTATTTTAGTATTTTTATTTCGAGTTGTAATAATTGGACTGGACTTTACATTTTGTTTTGTTTTGTTCATTGTTTGATTGTTTTGCGTGCTTTTGTGTGATTTCTACATTTCGTAATGCCAAAATAGTTGATACACTCTACCTAAGAGACCGTGGATGAACCACGGGATCGAGGGGTGCCTTACACCTTCCCCTCGGTCAACAGAATTCTTTAGCCGGAATCTCTGTTCGCAAACCAGTTTAAGAGTCAAATGGTTTCGAAAAGGATTTCCTAAAGGTGACTTGGCACACCGAATTATGCCAAGTGGCGACTCTGAATAAACAATATAAATAATCCTTTTTCGAAACAAATTTTCATTTTTTGTCACTTAAATAATAAAACCCTTTCGAACTTTAAAAATATTCCATTTTTTGGAGTACGAGTCGAAAAAGGGGTGTGACAGTAAGGTCACTTCGAATTTCTAGTCATGTCCTTTGGTCTTACCAATGCCCCAGCTGCTTTCATGGACTTGATGAACCGTGTGTTCAAGAAGTACTTGGACATGTTCGTGATAGTCTTTATAGAAGACATCTTTGTTTACTCCAGCAGTGAGCAAGACCATTCAGACCATCTCAGAATTGTTCTTCAGACTCTCAGAGATCATCAGTTGTTCGCCAAATTCAGTAAGTGCGAATTTTGGCTAAGGTTAGTAGCATTCCTTGGTCATATCATTTCTGGTGATAGCATGAGAGTAGATTCTCAGAAGACCAAAGCGGTAAGAAACTGGCCTCGCCCTGTCTTTCCATCAGATATTAGGAGTTTCTTAGGCTTGGCTGGCTATTACAGATGGTTTGTTGAGGGATTTTCTTCTATTGCATCCCCTATATGTCCAGATTGACTCAGAAGAAGGTCAAGTTTCAGTGGTCAGATTCTTGTGAGAAGAGTTTTTAGGAATTGAAGACTCTAATCACCTCAGCTCCAGTTCTTGCTCTTCCAGATGGTTCAGATGGGTTCGTAGTGTATTATGATACATCCAGAGTGGGTTTAGATTGTTTCATCATGCAGCATGGTAAGGTCATAGCCTACGCCTCCAGACAGTTAAAGCCCCATGAGAAGATTATCCTACTCATGATCTTGAGTTAGCAGCCGTAGTATTTTCCTTAAAGATTTGGAGGCATTATATCTATGGAGTTCATGTAGATGTCTTCACATATCATAAGAGTCTCTAGTATGTCTTTTCCCAGAAAGATCTCAATCTTCGTCAGAGAAGGTGGTTAAAGCTCTTGAAGGATTACGACATGAGTGTCCTTTATCATTTGGGCAAGGCTAATGTAGTGGCCGACGCTCGCAGTAGACTGTTCATGGGTAGTATTTCTCATGTTGAGAATAGTAAGAAGGAGTTAGTTCAGGAAGCTCACCAGCTTACCAGACTAGGCGTTCACTTAGTCGATTCTTCAGAGGGTGGTGTATGTGTTCAGAGTAGTTCAGAATCATCTCTAGTTTCTGATGTGAAAGAAAAACATCACAGGGATCCTAGCCTTGTCAAGTTAAAAGAGTCAGTCAGAGATCAGAAAGTAGAGGTTTTCTCCCAAAGGAGAGATGGTGTTCTTTGTTGTCAGGGTCGTCTGTGTGTTCCAGGTGTAGATGACTTGAGGCAGCGAATTCTTACAGAAGCGCATGGTGCGCGATACTCTATTTATCCAGGGGCCACAAAAATATACCACAACTTGCGGGAGATCTATTGGTGGAGTAGGATAAAGAGGGATGTTGCAGAGTTTGTGGCTAAGTGCTCTACATGTCAGCAGGTTAAGATAGAGCATCAGAAGCCTAGTGATTCCATGTAGGAGTTCACCATTCCTACTTAGAAGTGGGAAGAAGTGAACATGGACTTCATGACGGGTTTGCCTCGAACTCATCATCAGCATGATTCAGTTTGGGTCATAGTAGATCGAATGATCAAGTTAGCTCATTTTCTTCCAGTTCATACATCTTATTCAGTCGAGGATTATGCCTAACTCTATATCATGGAGTTGGTCAGATTACACAGTGTGCCATTATCTATAATCTCAAACAGAGGTACCCAATTCACCTCTCACTTCTGGAAAGTCTTCCAAAGGGGTCTTGGTACCCAAGTTCATCTCAGTACAACCTTTCATCCTCAGACAGATGGTCAAGAAGAAAGGACCATTCAGACTCTTGAAAATATGCTAAGGGCGTGTGCAGTTGATTTCAAGGGTAGTTGGGATGACCACTTGTCTTTGATTGAGTTTGCATACAACAATAGCTATCATTCCAGTATTCAGATGGCTCCATTCGAAGCTCTCTATGGTAGGAGATGTAGATATTCAATCGGTTGGTTCGAAGTTAGTGAGGCCCAGTCATAGGGCCTGACTTAGTATTTGATGCCTTAGAGAAAGTCTAGTTGATCAGAGAGAGACTCCGGGCTACTCAGAGCTGACAGAAGTCTTATGCAGATGTTCGTAGGAAAGATATCGAGTTTGAGATCAGTGATTGTGTCTATCTCAAGATCCCTCCCATGAATGGAGTGAAGAGGTTCGACAAGAAGGGAAAGCTCAGTCCCCGATATGTCGGTCCCTTTAAGATTCTCAATCGTTTCGGCAAGGTAGCTTATGAGCTCGAATTGTCTTCAGATCTAGCCTTAGTCCATCCAGTCTTTCATGTCTCTTTGCTCAAGAATTGCATAGGTGACCCATCAATCGTAGTCCCTATTCAGAGCATTGATGTTTAGAACAGTCTCTCTTATGAGGAAATTTCGGTCAAAATTCTTGACTATAAGACTCGTAGACTGAGGAACAAAGAAGTCCCTCTAGTTAAAGTTCTTTGGCGAAACAAGTCCATTGAGGGAGCTACTTGGAAAGCAGAAGCAGATATGCGTACAAAGTTTCCTCACCTCTTCACCGCCAATCTAGATCAAGCTCAAGGTAACAGTTCTCCTTAAGCTTACTCAGTTTCATGATCAGTGTTCATCACGAACTTGGTATTCAGTTTCATGATCATGTTCCCATTAAAAACTTGGCGTCAAACACCATTGCATATCCAGTCATGCATACATGTATCAGTCCAGTATATAATCATGCATCAGACATGCATTCTTATTGTGAGAACTTCAGTTATCAGAAACCTTAATCGTGCATTCATGAATCAGTTACACATGCATTAGATATGCGTGTTCAGTTTGTCAGTCATAAGATCATATTCCAGTTATTCATGTTCAGCTTATTGTTTTCCCTCTCAGTCAGTCTCATTTGAGGATGAATGTTCTCAAAGGGGAGATATTGTAAGACCTCGCAAAAACTTTGCGTTCATATTCAGCTCGTTTAGCTCGTTGAAGCTCAATGTAAGGTCTAATACTTACAAAATTTTAGCTAAGTGTCCAACACTTTGTCTCATTTTAGACATCCAAACTTCGGGGATTTATTTAACAACCTTCCCGACCTTCGTTTTCTAATTTTCAAGTTGCGTTGCGATGGGGCAAGGTCGTAGTACATCCCGGGTGAGTTTCAGAACTTTTGGAGTAGCATAAGGGCATGTTTGGGTGCCCAAACCAGTAGCTCAGGGCAATCTGCCCGCGTCGCCCTAGCTAGAGCACCGCTCTAAGTAAGACCTCTCCCTGGCTAGAGCGGGGGACTAGCAAGGCATCACCTTTCAACTCCGGTGGGTGCCCAGTTTTTCAGCATTCCACCTCCGTATTTTTAAGAACATTTTGGTCCTTTTCCACCCATATATATACTCCAAAACACGTGATTAAAGCTCATAAACACCAAAATATACTTGTTTTCATCAATTTCTCTCAAGAACAAGAGGAAGGGTTTCAATTTGAAGACCCAAATCCAAGAGCTTTCACCATTAACTTTCACGGATATTTCAATTAAGGTATGGGTAGTGTTCATCCACGGATTCTTTTCATCCATGGAGTCCAAGAATCATGTTTTAAATAACATATTGTGAATTTCTTGTTGTGATTTGATCATGTTCATGTTGATAGTTGTTATTTATGATTCAAGATGGTATCTTGATGACTTTTCATGATGTGAGTTTGTTGATTGAAAATCTATGAGTTTGGGTAGTTTTAGATTGTTAAGTTGATAATTTCACCTATGCCATAAAGTGTGCATGTAAGGTGTTCGATAAAATGCCTAGAATGATAAAATCATGTTCCTTATGACTCAATAGTACTTAAATGACAAGTCCATGCTACCCTTATGATTCAACATAAGTTCCATGCTATTGTTGGGTATTTATTGTTCTGCCATGCCTAT
Source organism: Capsicum pubescens (assembly GCA_030864215.1). Lineage (NCBI taxonomy): Eukaryota > Viridiplantae > Streptophyta > Magnoliopsida > Solanales > Solanaceae > Capsicum > Capsicum pubescens. The sequence goes on along the minus strand of CM061539.1, from coordinate 177,160,467 downwards.
GTTGATAGAATGCTCATGATGTTAAAGTATGGAATCATGCTATGAATATTTGCATTCTTATTCATGAACACGACTATGATAACCATGTGATGAATGAAATTTCTAAATTATCGTATTATGAATTGTTGATCTTGATTATGTATTCAAGAATTGTCAAGTCTTGTCAATTTCCTTCCATCGAGTCCTGGGGGTACTTGTACCTGAAAAATGTAGTTGTGTGCCTAGATCCAAAGTCATGTTTTCACGTTATCCTCAGTCAAGCCATGTTCCATAGAATTCAGTCAGTCATGTGACTCAGGAAATCTCAGAAATCTCATGATCTCAGTTAATTATCAGACAGTAATAATATTTCGTCAGTCAACGGAAGTCAGTAACTCGGTCCATGTACAGTCAGTTAATCATGTTCAGTCTCTTCAGATGGGAGTAGAAATTAGCACCGAGTGAACCCAAGGATGGGAACACACACTGTCAAATGAGGGTGTGATTCTTAGCAGTCATCCTTGTGTTCCAGAACTATGTAGCCAGCACAGGTTGAGACATCAACACTGTCAGATGAGGGTTGATGAGGTGGATAAGCACTGTCAGATGAGGTCTCCACCGTTCTCTTTTAGGGACACTGTCAGATGAGGTTTACCCACAGCTTGTCCATACCAGTGGCGCGGTATTGACACCCTTCTAATCAGGGCACAGATTGGACCCTAGCTTAACTATTATAGCATATTTGGGGCATGTCGGTTAGATGACTACTTCCCACAATTTTAGTATCAATCTCATGAAAAGAACTCAGATAGTTCTTCAGACTTCAGTATGTCAGGACTGTCAGATACAGTCAACTCAGTTACAGTAACAAACTCAGATATTCCATCAGATTCAGGACTGTCAGACACAGTCACCCATGTTATCAGTTATCAGAATTCACTATCAGTCATGTTAGATATCAATAAATTCATGTCATCAGTATATAGATTTAGTTATCATGTTTTCACGATCTCAGTTACCATGTATTCATGTATGCATTCTCACGTTCATATTAGCCAGTCAGTTAGTATTGCTCATGCATGTCAACCCTTGCATATAGCCTACCTCACACGTTTACTCAGTACATTCCTTTGTACTGACGCATTTGCGCTATGGTTCTTTCTTTTTATGTTACACCATAGGTTCAGAGACACGACTTCCAGATCAGCAGCAGCAGTAGCATTCCAGTATTCAGAGTTTTAGCAGTGAGTCCTCATTCTCCGAGGACGTGATTCTTATTTTATCATTTCAGTTTAGTTTTCAGTTGACGGAGTTAGTTGGGGACATGTCCCATCAACTCTTTATCTAGAGTATTCAGACAGTTAGAGGCTTTCAGACGGTTACAGTATTATCAGATTTAGACTTCAGCTTTGTTTTGGTATTGTGATACCTCTTTATTCATACGTGAACCTTATGGCCTTTCAGTGCATGTTTCCGCATTTATATCCATATATTATGCAGTGTTCAGGTACAGATATCAGTCATGGGTTTGTTTATGGTTCTTCGAGGTCATGAGCACCGTGTAGCGTTCCGGTTCAGATAATCGGGGTGTTATACATTCAGACATGTTATGGGCAGCAAGAAGATCATAAACATACTTGGCCTGAGAAAGGACGATCCCTTCTTTAGTGCGGAGAACCTCAATACCCAAAAAGTAGTGGAGATGTCCGAGCACTACAAGAAAATTCATTATTACCTAGGGATAATGTGGTAAAATTCCCAAGTAATTTAATTACCTGCGGATTTTCTTACCAATTAGAATCCAAAGGAAATACCTTCGTAGGTAATTATTACCTGCGGATTTATAAAATCCCTAGGTAATTTAGTTGCAAAAATAAATTCGCAGGTACATTATTTGTGGATTTATTTGCGGCTAACTATCAAAATTTTGCATGAATTATTTGATAAAATTTAATAAAAAAAGGATTTTACTTGCAGATTTCCACGAAAAAATTCACAAATTATTCCCCACAAAAATTTTCAAGTAAATCCCTAGGTAATTTAGCTGCGAAAATAAATCCGCAAGTATGCTATTTGCGAATTTATTTGCGATTAACTATCAAAATTTTACATGAATTATTTAATAAAATTTCATAAAAAAGGAATTTTACTTGCAGATTTCCACGAAGAAATTCACAATTATTTCCCACGAACTATTTCGCAAGAAAATTCATATGAAATGCCCCAAGTAAATCCGCAAGAAAAAAAAAATTCAAGAGAATTTTCTTGAATATTTAACATGCACATCCCCATGAAAATTTTCAAATAATAATTCACACGTAAATTACTAAAAACATTTCACAATTAATCAAAAATCTATTCAAAACCTTCAATAACTCTCAAAAACATCATTCAATACAAGTCTAATGTAAATCATTAAAGATAACAAAAAAATAATAATTTAAAACATCCACATAAATAATGTAGGATTGTTAAATGGTCCAAAACAAAATATTTCAAACTTGAATCCTCTATAAAACTACCAACCATCAAGGTTAGAATCACTTTCATCCACGTTATCAAGATTAGAATCACTTTCATTTACGTTGTCAGAATCATCATCACTTTCATCCTCTTGGCTGTATTCTTGAGATGGGCGTTCATCATTTAACAAATCCTTTAACTTCCAATAGTCGAGCAAAACCTCTCCACCACAAGAGGCCGCTTGTACTAAATTGCTTGATGCTACAAACAAAATACATAAAATTACAAATGACAAGATTAGAGTTGCAATAGGAAAAGGCAAATACAAAGAGTATTGGCAACAATGTAGTAAAACAACAGAAAGATCTATTTCAATAAAAATCTTGTTATTATCTTACATTAATTGAACATGAAATAGAAGAGGGGGGTTGATATTATAATTTTATGTTACTATACTTAACCATTTTCATTTAACTAATTCACATTTCAAGTAACTACATAATGTTTTAATTTATGTAGTTAAACAAATCATTTAACTAATTCACATTTCAAGTATTTACACATTACATTGAAAGATCTTAATTGGCTTTGAAAACTTTTTTTCAACCAATTTCTGAAACTTAAGACAAGTCACGTAAAATTTAGACTTCTTTCTTATTAGAAACAACCAGATATATCTTTCGTTGTCATCCACAAATAGAACATAATACTTCATGTGTTAGAATGATCAACAATGGCTAGACATCAAATATCACAATGAATATTGAGTAATGATTCCTTTTCAATTTTATTTCTCAATACAGAAGAAAGTTTACAAATTTTTCCCAACAGGCATCTAGTATAAATAGCATGCACATTATTCCAACTCTTAAAATCTATAAGCTTATTTCTACTAAAAAATTATAAAGACTACAAACTAGAATGACCTAATCTAGTGTGCCAATTACAATTCGTCTTCCTCCAGTTTGGGGTTGTTGTCAAGGCATAGGTGTTGATGTCTTCTAGTGCATAAAGTTCTCCTTTTCTAGCTCCCTTGGCTATTTATCTCCCTGACTTTCTATCCTTAGCAACAAATTAGATTCATCAAACTTAAGAGTACAACAATTGTCTTAGATTTGCTAAGTGTTGCCAACTTCACCAGTTTCTTTTGAAGATTTGCTAAGGACCTAATTCGCATACTTCCTTGTTCATCTTACTTCTGCATATGCTGCCACTTTTACAATGTTTTACAATCATGTAAACATTATATGATCACCTAATGAAAATCCAGATCGAAGCAGCTCAAACATTATGATCATACTTAACCATTATATACAGTTTTAATTTAAGATCACTAGATTTCAAAATGTTCTTCACTTTGTTAAACTCTGTTTCAAGTTAAACCAGACAAACAAATTGAAATGGAGTACTTGACAGTAATGAACAATAATGCACTTCATAGTGACCACACTTAACTATATTCAAAACACAAGTCCACCTTTCAAGTAGCTACACTTAACATTTTCGACTCACTAACTCACTTATCAAATGACCACACTTAACTAAATTCAAAACATAAGTCCACATATCAAGTACCTACACTTAAACATTTTCGACTCACTAACTCACTTCTCTAGTTACCACACTTAACTATATTCAAAACACAAGTTCACATTTCAAGTACCTACACTTAAACATTTTCAACTCACTAACTCACTTCTCTAGTGACCACACTTAACTATATTCAAAACACAAGTCCACCCTTCAAGTAACTACCCTTAAACATTTTTGACTCACTAATATTCATTTCCCAAATGACCCCAGAATGCAGTGACTTGAATCCTAAAGAAAATAGGTTTTAACAGTTCTGTACACCCAGGACTCATGGCGAATGTGTGCCATTGCCCAAAAGAGTATTCATCAGTTTTAGGGATCATTTCTAATAGGGAAAAGTGGTTTTATCAGATCTATATTTCTTTAGGAACATACTGTTTTCCTTTAAAAATGAACTTAAATATGAAAATGCTTTCTTTGATAAGGCAACCACGACACTATCGATTACAAGTTGACAAAGTTGCTAGAATTCAGCTAGTTTTGTATATTATTGGCCTAAATTGGTAAAGTTCTTCAAAGAAAATTGGGTACAATTGATCGAGGATTTGTAGAGATGACCCGGGCTCGTTTGTGGTTGAATCGAACTTGCTGATTGAATGAATAAAAAAATTTAAAGGTACAATAAAGGTAAAATAAAGATAGTTTGCACTTTTCTCCCAAAACAGAAATTTCACACAATTCAACTGTTGGAAATATTCAGAGACGCTAAAGAATCATACACAATACGGAATGCAAAACTTACTTTAGTGCATCCCGGCACATTCAACTTACATCCTCTTTGGCAGAGTTCAAGCCACGACTAGCATAATAGGGGAACTGGTGAAGCAAGAAATACCTCAACTGGCGAGGACGCAGCGGTGTTGGCATGGTTGATGTTGGGAGGCGGCGCTGGTGCTCTGCCGGCTGAAATCCCGGCTGGCTCGGCGGCATCGGGTTTTCTCCGGCTAGGGAAGAGAAGAGGAAAGTCGGGAAGAGAGGAAGGGGCGGCATCGGGTTTCTCAGCGGCGGCGGCAACCATTGATGGTTAAAGAGAGGTAAAGAGATAGAGAGGTGTAAAGAGAGAGCTGCGGCTGCATTTTTTGAAATGAAGGGATTAAGGTTTTGATGTTATTTTAAAAGGAAAGGAATTGAGATCTGATCTCAGCCATTGGATCAGCATTGATCAACGGCTGGGATTAAAATTATTAAAAAAAGGTCTGCAATTTGACTTTTAATTTGGGATTAAAACTTGATATCAATTTTGGCTAAAATTAATATTAATTGGACAAAAATTAGGCTAGAAATTAAATAAATTGGACAAATTGAATTGACTAAGACTGTTATTTAATAAATGTAATACTGAAAATAATAAGATTTCATTATTAAAATAACTACGTACGTAAAAAATAATGTTACATAAAATTATTATTAGATTCAGTTATCTAGCTTTTGATTACTGTATAGGTTACTACACGAGATATACGGATATATACATTTATTCAATTGACTACCATGCTTCCAAATACGTACTATATACATCGATCACATACGTATTTCTAGTGTGGTCGGTTTTTAATCAAAATTGTTGACAAATTAAAGTTTAATAAATTACAATTTATAAATTAATAAATAAAAATAAATTAAAAAATAAATTAATAAATTAAAATTAATTTTTAATGAATTAAAATTTTAATAAATTCTATAATATTTATAACAACATCCAAATAATTTATTTTTTTGGAAATTCTAGGAAAACTCGCAGCCGCTACACCCTTCGGATGTGCGCACTGGGTAACCCCCCCCCCCCATGCACAGCCTGCAAGTAACATCAGGGGGTTTTAACCGCACTAGGCAAGCCCGGTGCGACAGGCTCGACTCAAAGGCCCTACCTGGGAATCGATCCCAGGTAGCTGTGGTGGGTTTTCAACCCCCGACCAGTGAGCCCCACCACAAGGGTGCAACATCCAAATAATTTAAAACAATGCCTATATATATAAATTAGATAATTAGTTATTCTATAATGACATTAACACGAGTAGTATATTTCCTCAATTGTATAATAATATCAATGAATTTTACAAATTACGATAAATTTTTGGTTAATTAGCTTTTAAATACAATATTATATATATATATATACCTCGTAATACAACGTGTTAATAAGATAAATTATCGATTACTTGTCTTACGTTATTACAGCTTCAACAATATACATGTGTCTGCATTGACACAAAATATATCTATTTTATCAATACTGTGATATCAATGTATTATTCAAAATATTTTGATATATAGATTCAGTTATCTACCTTTCTTTTACTGCATACGATCACTACACGAGATATACATATATATAAATATATTCAATTGGCTATCAACTTTCAAATACGTACTATATACATCACATACCCGATTTTACTACCTCATAATAATATACAACGTATTTCACAGATACTCAGTTGAATTATCGGTTGGTTTATCTTATGTCATTAATATACCTTCACTATATAATATGTATATACTATATATATACCTATACATACACACACATATACACACTATCGACTATATCAATACGTACTAAATACATCATATACGTACACGAGTATATTATCCAATAATATAATGCGGCGTATTTCATATACATATTTTGCTGAGTTATTGATTATTTTGATTAGCTTATATTAATATAACTTCAACGTACATTATATTAATATTACTTCTATCCTTTCAAATCAAGGTATTTAATATGTTTGGATAGATTCTACTAAAATTATCATAAATTGGCAAAATTAAGTTAAAAATAAATAAGTTGAGAAAATAAAATAAACAAATAATAAAAAGGGGTTGCTATAATAAAAATAAATAAATAATAATAATAATAACGAAAACTAAAGAATGTATTTGTAAATTGTCAGTGTGCATATGATAAATATTAATAAAATTATGTAAAATAAATAAATAAAATACTATATTTGAATTAATAAATTATAAAAAAATGATAAAAAAAGTAATAATAATAATAATAATAATAATAACAGATAATTTTTGTAAATTATAGGCATGTATAATTGCGGAAATGATTTAATAAATATTAGCAAAATTATGTAAAATATTATATAATGTAAAAAATAATAATATAAAATAAATCATATATTTTCAAATCATGAATGTGACATGTTAATATTTATTTGATATCAAAATAATACGTAAAAAATATCAACATTTAAAATTAATAATTTTGCTAAAATAGCAATCTAAGAGGGGTATCGGGGGATCAAAATTGGGTGTCAACACAACTAACTCGATTTATTCCCACAAATAGGGATCCGTGAAAGGTACAGTGTACGCAGACCTTAGTGATAAGGTAGATAGGTTGTTTTCAATAGACCCTTGGTTCAAGAAAAATAGCCTGAAGCTGTCCAATTTCAAGAAAAATATTAGTAAAAATTGATTTAATATTGGTCGTTGATCAAATATGATGAACGATTAAGATTATAATTGAGGAGATGAGCCATATTAGGATTAGATATTGGGTTAAAAAATTGAATTGAGGATTTTGACTGAGTCAAATTAAACTTAATTGACACAAATTGAGTATAATTTGGCTAGAATTTAAATAAATTAGGAAAACTAAATTGACTTAGGTTGATATGTAATAAATATAGTAACTATATAAAATTAATATTAAAAATAAATATAATAATAATAAATAAATGTCGATCGACAACTGAGATCTAAAGATTAAGAATTTGGTAAAAAAATTGAATGAAATTTGAAATTGAGTTCAATTGGACACAATTTGGGCTAGGATTGTAATAAATTGAATAAAATTAGGCTAAAATTGTTACAAATTGGCAAAATCAGACTAGAAAATAAATAAATTTAAAAATCAAATTTGTAGACACTTAATTTTGTCCCTCCCAAGTCCAATTTTATTCATTTTTACCTTATCCTACCGTGTATCCTCAACCATATAATTTTTCCTCCACAAAATGACAAAAAATAACAACCCAACTAATTTAATATTATTCTAACAACCCCTCCCTATTAAAGTTTAACACCTCACTCACCTCACCCCATACCTCTACCCCCCACCTACCCACGTATCCCACCCCTCACATTTTTATTCCTTTTTCATAACAAAATGGGGCCCACAGGGAATCATCCATACAATACAAAGAACAAATAAAGGGGAGAAAATATATTCAAAATGGAGACACGGACAAGAATAGAAGAAAAAGCAAAAAGAATATGCAAAGGGAGGGGGCCCCAAAGTGAAAGAGAATAACCATCTTCCTTTTCTCTTTTGAATTCCACACAATTCATAGGGATAATCACTCATATTCACAGATCGGGACACACGACCTTAATGACTTTTTCACTCACTCTCACCACAAGAACAAGACAAAACAATCTCAATTCCTATAGAGACCCATCTTCTCCACAAAAATCCTCCCAGAACATCACTCACAGACACAAAACAATATACACATACTGGACGTCACAACAAAACATGAGCTCCTCTATTTTCTTGATTTTCCACCTAACACACATCACGGAATAGTAACACATGTAAAAGAGTGATTAGAGCAGACATGATGGAATATAGAGAATACAAATCTTGTAAAAGAAAAAAAAAGTGAACGGAAAAACAGAGGAAAGCCAGAGAAATCGAGAGAGAGACAGAGAGATCGTTGGACTGTTTTTCGGCGAAGCTCTCGCCGGTGACTTACTAGAATCCCCATCGAGAAATATCCTCTAATCTCGTCCCAACCATACACGTGCCAAAAAGTCAGTCCCGATCCCGTTTTTCCATCTGAATCTCCTCGAAAAATTCTGTTTCGTCCCAATCGATTCACCGTAATCAATTTTGGGCTTCACTTTCTTGATACCGAGTTGAATTCTTGATCATGATTGGGGGTTTTGTTTGAGAATTTTGGACGCGGATTCTACCGGGTTAATCGGAATAATAGATCAATTTTTAGAAGCACTGAGATCCAATTCTATCTCCTCACTTTTTAATTTTTACATAATCGTGAATGATTTGTGTGTTGGTATGTTTGAATCTTGATTGTGTATTGGTTGATGTTGGATTTGAATGTTGAAAAGTAAATTGATAATCATGCATGTGTTGATCATCGGTTGAGAATGAATTTGGGGCAGAATTGAAAAATTGATAAAAAGGGTGAATATAGATCGATGTGGGTTTATTATTGTTTTGTTTAATTCAGAATAAATATCATGTTTTGGAACAAGGATCGGTAAGCAAATCGTAGGTTTTGGGTAGGCAAAGTTTAGGACTCTTGGTGATTTGTTGAATGTGTGAATATTTAGTGATTGGTTCTTTCTATTAGCGCACAAGATTGAGAAATGTATTCATTTTATCAGGGAATGCCCCGAGATCTTATGTATTTCTTCACCAGAGAATTTTTCGAGGTATCTTGTACTTGAAGGACATTCGTGATGAAGGCCCGAGGCGTCGGGTAGAGCATTAGTCTAGGATTAGTTTAGAATAGGATTTATATTTCCGCATTTCTTCTATTTCGGGTTGTAATAATTGGATTGAACACTAAGTTTTGGATTATTTTGTTTTGTTTGCTTGATTGATCGTTTTATGTGTTTTTGTGTGATTTATACATTCGTAGTGTCAAATTAGTCGATACGCTCCACCAAGCGACCGTGGTCGAACCACGGGATCGAGGGGTGCCTAACACCTTCCCCTCGGTCAACAGAATTCCTTAGCCGGAATCTCTGTTCGCAAACCAGTTTTAAAGAGTCAAAAATAGTTTTGAAAAAAAAGATTTCCAAAGGTGACTTGACAAACCCGATTATGCCAAGTGGCGACTCTGAGTTTTGATTGTTAAAAAGTCATTTTTTCGAAACAAATCTTCTTTTGCCACTTAGTAATAAAAACTCTTTCAAACCTTAAAATAAATCTTCGGGTTAAAAAGGATGTGACAGCTCTGGCGACTCTGCTGGGGAACCTTTTCAGAATTCGAGCTTATTTTTTTGGAGTTGTATCGGCTTAGTTTGACATTATGAGTGTGTAAACATTGTTTGTGTTATCGTTTGTTGTTTATTTTATCATTGTTGAGTGCCTACGTGTTCTTTGTGTATAGTTTTTCTCTTATGTGTTACCGTTTTATAACTAGCATCATGTGCATAACCCGAGTCAATTCTTTCTGCAACAAGTTCTGTAGTACACGCTGTGTACACGACCTATAGTTGAGTCACCCTTATTTTAGGAGGGGGAGCCGTCGGCTGGTATGGAGTAGGTGGACAGCCAAAGCAGCCACTATCGACCATACGCTCCCCCGAACAGCCTTGTTAGTGAACCTCAGCGTAGGTCAGCCTTTAGGTCATACTTATGTGCATCATATTGAGACCTAGCGGGGTCCATTTGGTCCTTTGTAAGAGACCTAAATATAGCATCTTTGAGGGTAACGTGGTCATTTGACGGACTGATTCGGGGAAAGTATGTGTTAGAAGTAAAATGTGTAGGCAATGAAAAAAAAAAAAAAAAAAAGGCAAATCGAAAAAGGGTTTCGTAGTTTTTTTTTAGAGTTTTTTATGACTTTTGTTCTTCACAATCCAAAAAAAAAAAAAAAAAAAATTCTTTTATCTTTTGCATTTATTTTCTCAAAAAAATAAAAAATTCAAAAAGTATTTTTTCACCATTTGCACCATCTTCTCAAAATACAAAAAAACATCAAATTTTTTTTCTTTTGTTTCTTTAGTAATCATTCATTATTCGAAAATTTTAAAAAAAGATTTTTCATTCATAGGAGTTTTCATAAAAGAAAATTTCAAAAAAAATGGTAGAAGTTTTGTACATTTCATATAATGAAAATACCAAAAAGATTTTTCTTTCATAGTTGTTAGTGTCAGTCTTATGTGAAGTGTCAAACTAAAAACTCAAAAAGATTTTATTGTTTTGCATCTTCTGTTTGTGGTCGCGTCTCTCAAGTCAGGGTTCAGTCGGTTATTTAATCCTTAATTGTCCTATCTGGACGAACTACGCACCCCTGATTCTCCTCTTTCAGGATGTGAGATACGTAGGCAACCTATTGTTGGTTCGGGGATCTTATTTAAAAAATTCAAAAAGATTTTCTTCACTCTTCATCTAGAATAGGTGTCATATACATCTTTAAAAGCTACAAAAAGATTTTCCTTTAATAATTTTAAATTTCATTGTCATATGATATTAAAAATCGAAAATCCAAAAAGATTTTTCTTTGCTAATCATAAGTTTCATTTTGTATAGGGAGTTTTAACTTGAAAAATGCAAAAAAGATTTTCGTCAATTCTTTTGACAATTTATTATTTTCTTTTCTTCTCAAAGTTTCAAAAAAAAAAAAAAAAGTTGATCGGTCATTTGGTGGCCAAATTTCACAAACTACGCACACCTGATTCTCCTCTTTCGGGATGTGAGATACGTAGGCGCCCTTCTTGGGTTCGGTGACCTTTTAAAAAAAAAAGATTTTGAGAAAGTGTTGAACTCTAACACATTTGCTATCTCTTGTTCAGTTAGTTTAAGGTGGTTGGTTTGTGGCATTTTGGATGGTCCTCCATATTGCACCAAGTCACAGAGAATGTTATGGCCAACAAGGATACCGAGTTTGTTGTCACTAATCAGATAGGGAGTTCGGGAAATGAGAATTTAGGATCTAATGAAGAGATTCGTCAATTAAGGCAGCAAATGATAGAGATGCATCGAGCTTGGGCTAATGGGTTGCCATCTCCCCCAGTTCCCACTGATAATCTGGAATATCTTTCTGGCTTGCCTCCCGTGTCACATGCACAATTTCCCATTTTTGTTGATATGCCACAATATGCATCATGATCGACTCTGGGGCAACAATATTCAACCACTTCCAATGTTCATTTCCTCACTCCCCAATCTAAGACTACTACATACGCGGCTCCACCTATTGTCCATGCTTTTGCGGAGCCACCCCCACCTGAAGCTCCTACTTTTGATGTTCATCCACGAGTTGTGCCTCCCTACTCTACAAGAGAGCTTACATTGAATATTACTGGCGATCAGCATTATACTTTCGAGCCTACATTCAAGTTGACTGGTCTTTACGGTGACACTCACCCGCCTGAATTTACTCCTAACACTGAGAAGCCTGTTATGACAGAAGAACAAGAGGAAATGACCAGAAAATTGAGAAGTTTGGAACTGGCTACAAAGAACTTGCAAGGACTTGGGGGTTACAAAAGTGTCTCATATAAGGACTTATGCATGTTTCCAGGTGTCAACCTTCCTCCTGGCTTTAAAATGCCAAAGTTTGAGAAGTATGACGGACATGGGGACCCAGTGGCACATTTGAGGCGGTATTGTAACCAATTAAGGGGTGCTGGAGGGAAGAAAGAACTACTCATGGCTTATTTAGGAGAGAGTCTTTCAGGCCTAGCTTCGGAATAGTTTGTTGACCAAGACATTGACAAGTGGATTAGTTGGGATGACCTAGCAAGTGGATTTGTGCAACAATTTCAATACAATGTGGAGTTGATCCCTGACGAAAAATCCCTAACTAGTATAAAAAAACAAGAATACTGAGAGTTTAAGGGAGTATGCGATCAGATGGCGCGAACAAGCTGCTAGAGTAAAACCGCCAATGAAAGAAAGAAAAATAGTGGAGGTGTTTTTTCAAGCGCAGGATGAAACATATTATCAACACTTGTTACCTGCATTAGGCAAGTCATTTATTGAGGTCCTTAAAATGGGGGAGATGATAGAAGAGGGAATTAAGACTGGTCGCATTGTGAGTTTTACAACATTGAAAGCGACTACTCAAGCAATTCAAAAGGGTTCAGGAAGTGCTGGGGAGAAAAAATATGAGGAAGATGCATCTACTATTGTAGTTGGACAGCAGGAAAGGTCAAGAAGACCACGTCGTCGTCACTCTCAGTCACAAACCCAAGTTCATGCCCAAGCTTCACATAATCACTCCCAAAATTTATTATACTCTGTTTCTCCCTCCATATCCAGTATATAACGCACAACCACATATTCAACCCCCATCTTACCCACAGTGGAACACACCAACTCCTCAAAGTCATCCTCTAACTTCACAAACATACCAAACCCCTTCTAAGCCTGATTTTCGATCCAAGTCAAAACGATGAAATGAGGCAAAAGTCGAGAGATAGCTTCACACCAATTGGAGAGTTGTATGCCAGTTTATTTTAGAGATTGTTACAATGGGGCATGATCACTCCTCTCCTTGGATTCACTCTTAATCGGCGTTCAAGAAATTTTGATCCTAATGTATGATGTGCGTATCATTCTGATGCTCAGGGTCATGGTATTGAAGATTGTCGATATTTGAAAAGAGAAGTTGAAAAGATGATTCAAGATGGATCAATTATGGTGCAGAACATTGACAGTGAGGGAAACTCTAGTCATGTTGATATGCAAACCAGTGGCTAAGATGTCAGGCTGAGCAATTGAGAAGTCACCCCTCTCCCTACTAGGAAGAGGTCTGGTAGCTTGTTTTGTTTTATTTTTTGTTGTCCGAACTATTTCAGGGTTGTAGTTCAGGATCTATATTGTTTTGTCCTTTTGTGGTTTATGTTCAAACCCTTCTATCTTATGTTTCAACTAAATAAAATGTCCCATTTTTCTTTGTGTTTTAAATATGTGTTGTTTGTTTGTTTTCTTTACATAGTACATTTTATATTGACTCTAGTGATATGACATGCTAGTGAAATTTTCAGCCAGATCTTAAAATCCAATCAAACCATGAAACATGGAATCAGAGGGCTAAAGTTAGAAGAAACATCTGAGAAAATAGGTAGAGTGCTAAGACATTTGGTGACAAGTTAAAGCCTTCTTTGAAAATTAAGGAAATTATTTTGAGAAACACAAGAATAACTCGGCCATCAATTGAAAAACATGTCTCAATTAGGTCAAACAATGGTTGTGTGATCCTATATCAAGAGGAACAAAAAGAAATTAGCTCCACAAAAGCATGAATCATTCGATGTGAGGGATGCATAACAACGGTGGAGTTGTATGATGGACAAGTATAGAAGAAGAAGTGACACACATGTTCAGTTTAAGTTAGTGTTGTTAAAGTGTCACACATGATCTTTATCTCTCATTTTTCAATTGCATGTTATGTACTTGCATTCTCAAGGATTGATATGATGAAGGCATTTCATTCTGTTATCCAAAAATTGTGTCATCCTTTGTTTACCCCATTTGAGCCTATTTCTATTTTCTTTCATACCCCTCTTTTGGAATCAAGATAGAGTCAGTAAAATTCAAAAGAAAACTGTCGAGCAAAAGAATAGAGTCAAAAAAAAAAGAGAAGAGAGAAAAAATGAGTCCAAAAAGAGAAAAAAAAAGAGTGTCAAGAAAGAAGAGTCGAAAAAAAAATCCCAAAAAGAAAAGAGTCAATAAAAGTCAATGGAATAAAAAAGGAAGTCATTATCAAGCAAAAGAACAAGCTTCCAGAACTACGCGTGACCTGATTCTCCTCTCTTGGGGGTGAGATACGTAGGTTGCCCTACTCTGGGCTCGGTCCAGCCAAATAAATAATTTAGAATTGCCCAGTCAAAAGAAACTGGGGCATGAGTTAATCCTCATTATTTGAGTCGATTCCAAAAGTTGTAAGTCATACCCCACTTTAGGTTTCGTTTAGGTCCCATGCCATCCTTTCTTTCTAACCCTATCCAAAAGCCAAGTTACAACCAAAGAAAGACCTTCATCTCAATATTTGAGAATGTAAGGCTAAGCATGCAATGGATGTGATGATGCATTTTGGATACTACTTATCTTCCTCGGCATAAGGAATCAAGAGAGAAATAAAAATGAGAGAGTCTTATTGGTGAAAACCCTCACGGGCACCGTAAGATGATGGTAAGTTGAGAGAGATAAAAATGAGAGTCTTATCGGTGAAAACCCTTACGGGCACTGTGAGACGACTGTGAGTTAAAAGAAATGAAAATAAGGGAATCTTATTGGTAAAAAATCCTCTCGGATGCTATAAGGCAATGGTCAGGTGATAAAAGGAAATGAGAGAGGCTTGTTGGCGAAAACCCTTCAAGGCACCACTAGCCGAATGAGGTCTCCGAATGCAATTGGCCCAAGAAAGCAACTCACTTTCAGGGTCATTAACTCAACAACAATTTGTGAGAGTTTTGGATGGAAAGATCAGGCAGTTTAATCCGATATACATGCCATAATCATTAAAGTTGACTATCATTTTCAGATAAACTTTTCTTTCATCTTTTTCAAAGGGGAAATTCATTATCATTTCTTTCCTTTCTATAGTTATATTTTTATTTTTCTTGAGTCAGTTATCCAAATAAAATCATTGTCCATTTTCTCTTGTTTTTGAGTCAAGTCTATGTCAAAACAAGTGAGAAAAGATATCAAAACTGGCTACCAACGCATGAAAGAGACATGATTGTGAGCCAAAATGAGGCAAGAAGAAAGTTTTATCAACAAATAAGTCTGGGAACTCATGAAATACCAAGGTTCCAAGGGGTCTATCTGAGAAGCATGGAAAAGCAGAGATGTTGTGTTTGTCTCAGTCACTCTTAATAATCTGAGTTTGGTCAATGAAGCATTAAGTCAATGACACAGGCTAATGGTTGAAAGCAAGGTTAAATGTGATGACGGCAAGAACGTTTGCCACGAAAGCCAAAGCCACAAACCAGCCACCATGTTTTTAAACTCACAACCTTTCTTTGCATGAAACAGGAACACATGTTACCTTCAAATCAAGGATTTCAAAGCCTAAACATCAAGGCCCATAATTTCTCAGTTTTACAAATGCAGGAAGCAATGTTGATGCACAGGTTTGATAATTAAATCATGATAAAAATTCATCATCTTATATCCCTCAGAGACACACTGTCTTGTCCAGGGATTTCCATTTTCATTTGCTGGGTGATACACTTCTTAAATTGAAACTTCACTCCTAGAAGACATACCTTCTAGTCGAGTCATTCCCCTTGACCCCTAGAAGACGTACCTTTTAGTCGAGTCATCTCCTTCGATTCCTATAAGACGTACCTTTTAGTTGAGTCATATCCTTTGATTCCTATAAGATGTACCTTTTAGTCGAGTCATTCCCTTTGATTCCTATAAGACGTACCTTTTAGTCGAGTCATTCCCTTTGATTTCTATAAGACGTACCTTTTAGTCGAGTCATTCCCTTTGACCCCTAGAAGATGTACCTTTTAGTTGAGTCATCTCCTTCGATTCCTATAAGACGTACCTTTTAGTCGAGTCATCTCCCTTAATTCCTATAAGACGTACCTTTTAGTCGAGTCATTCTCCTTGACCCCTAGAAGACGTACCTTTTAGTCGAGTCAATTCCTTTGATTCCTATCAGACGCACCTTATAGTCGAGTCATTCTCCTTGATTCCTATAATGATGTGACTTTCGTAAAAGTTCTTTGATGATAAACGGGGAAAAAATTAATTCTTGTGTTGGAACTTCACTTTTCTGGCAAATGAAACCTCTTTATAATAATCTTTGTTTGGGATAATTTTCTTTTTAGTTTGGATGTGATTTCAGGAGCCCGCCTGAAGAGCAAAACGAATAAATAAAAAGTCAAGCAACATGGTGAAGAAATTGAAGACCAAGCTACGAGTGATGAAATTGCAAGACAGGAGCCCGCCTGAAGAACAGGGTGATGAAATGGCAAGTCAGGAGCCCGCCCGAAGCACAGGGCGAATAAATTGAAAGTTAAGTAACAAGGTGAAGCAATTGAAGACCAAGCAACAAGTGATGAAATTGCAAGACAGGAGCCCGCCTAAAGAATAGGGTGATGAAATGGCAAGTCAGGAGTCAGCTCGAAGCACATGGCAAATAAATGAAAAGTTAAGCAACAAGGTGAAGCAATTGAAGACCAAGCAACAAGTGATGAAATTGCAAGTCAGGAGCCCGCCTGAAGAATAGGGTGATGAAACTTAAGTCAGGAGTCCAACAGAAACTGTATAGATAGGATTTTGTAATTTCATCTATGTTTTAACTTGTAATTTTCATTTTGATGTAATGACAGAGCCGCGGAACGGAACCTCGATGGAACCTCACTCGACTCTCCAACTCGGTATAGTCCATTTCCTTCCAATCCTTTGAGACACTGTCACTTGATTCCTCCATAACTTGGGTAGGTAGGATATCAAAGACCCGGTTGCCCTTCTTCCTTCTGTTTCTTTCTTTGAATAATAGTCGGGTCAAAATATGGTCTCGTTGTCTACTTCTTTGTATGAAAATACTTTGTGTTTACATGAAAAGAGGGGCATGATGGAGACACCTAATTTTATCCCTCCCAAGTCTAATTTTATTCATTTTTACCTTATCCTACCGTGTACCCCCAATCATATAATTTTCCCTCCACAAAATGACAAAAAATAACAACCCAACTAATTTAATCTTATTCTAACAACCCCTCCCTATTAAAGTTTAACACCTCACTCACCTCACCCCATACCTCTACCCCTCACCTACCCACGTATCCCACCCCTCACATTTTTAGTCCTTTTCCATAACAAAATGGGGCCCACAGGGAATCATACATACAATACAAAGAACAAATAAAGGGGAGAAAATATATTCAAAACGGAGACACGGACAAGAATAGAAGAAAAAGCAAAAAGAATATGCAAAGAGAGGGGGGCCCACAGTGAAAGAGAATAACCATCTTCCTTTTCTCTTTTGAATTTCACACAATTCATAGGGATAATCACTCATATTCACAGATCGGGACACACGACCTTAATGACTTTTTCACTCACTCTCACCACAAGAACAAGACAACAACACTCTCAATTCCTATAGATACCCATATTCTCCACAAAAACCCTCCCAGAACATCACTCACAGACACAGAACAATATACACACACTGGATGTCACAACAAAATGGGAGCTACTCCATTTTCTTGATTTTCCACCTAACATACATCACGGAACAGTAACACATGCAAAAGAGTGATTAGAGCAGACATGATGGAATATAGAGAATAAAAATCTTGAAAAAGGAAAAAAAAAGTGATCGAAAAAACAGAGGAAAGCCAGAGAGATTGAGAGAGAGAGACAGAGAGGTCGTTGGACTGCTTTCCGGCGAAGTTCTCGCCGATGACTTACTATAATCGCCATCGAGAAAGTTCCTCTAATCTCGTCTCAACCATACTCGTGCCAAGAAGTCAGTCCCGATCCCGTTTTTCCATCTGAATCTCCTCAAAAAATTCTGTTTCATCCCAATCGATTCACTATAATCAGTTTTGGGCTTCACTTTCTTGATACCGAGTTGGATTCTTGATCGTGATTGGGGTTTTTGTTCGAGGATTTCAGAAGCGGATTCTACCGGATTAATCAAAATAATAGATCATTTTTTGGAAGCACTGAGGTCCAATTCTATGTCCTCTCTTTTTAATTTTTATGTCATCGTGAATGATTTGTGTGTTGGTATGTTTGAATCTTGATTTTGTATTGGTTGATGTTGGATTTAAATATTGAAAAGTGAATTGATAATCGATGCATGTGTTGATCATTAGTTGAGAATGAATTTGGGGCAGAATTGAAAAATTGATTAAAAAGGTGAATATAGATCTATTTGGGTTTATTGTTGTTTTGTTTAATTGGGAATAAATATCATGTTTTGGAACGAGGATCGGTAAGCAAATCATAGGTTTTGGGTAGGCAAAGTTTAGGACTCTTGGTGATTTGTTGAATGTGTGAATATTTGGTGATTGGTTCTTTCTATTTTAGCGCACAAGATTGAGAAATGTATTCATTTTATCGTGGAATGCCCCGAGATCTTATGAACTTCTTCACCAGGGAATGCCCCGAGGTATCTTGTACTTGGAGGACGTTCGTGATGAAGGCTCGAGGCGTCGAGTAGAGCATTAGTCTAGGATTAGTTTAGAATAAGATTTATATTTTCGCATTTCTTCTATTTCGGGTTGTAATAATTGGATTGAACACTAAGTTTTGGATTGTTTTTTTTGTTTGCTTGATTGATCATTTTATGTGTTTTGAGTGATTTATACATTCGTAGTGTCAAATTAGCCGATACGCTCCACCAAGCGATCGTGGTCGAACCACGGGATCGAGGGGTGCCTAACACCTTCCCCTCAGTCAACAGAATTCCTTAGCCGTAATCTCTGTTCGCAAACCAGTTTTAAAGAGTCAAAAATAGTTTTGAAAAAAAGAATTTCCAAAGGTGACTTGGCACACCCGATTATGCCAAGTGGCGACTCTAAGTTTTGATTGTTAAAAAGTTCATTTTCGAAACAAATCTTCTTTTGTCACTTAGTAATAAAAACTCTTTCAAACCTTAAAATAAACCTTCGGGTTAAAAAAGGTGTGACAAAATTGACTAAGGTTGCGGATTAATACAATAATAATAATAATATTAAAATAAATAATATAATTATTCTCAGATTAGTTATGAATAAATTGTGTAACTAAAAATACGACACATAATATATTACTTTAAAATCAACGATAACAATAATATAAATATTTTATTATATATATAAATTTTATATTTATATATATATTTTTTATTTTATATATTTTTTATTCATTTCATTCATGTAAAATAATACTTTTAATGAATACCTAATACTTTCAACTCAATGTAAAATAAATTATTTTTTAAATTTTATTTCGTAATTATTATACCTTATATCTCACACCAAACGACTCCTAAATGTACATTATATTGATATATTATATTATCATGCGTAGTAAGATGTCGTACAATTATATTTAAATTAATCAATAGAAAAACATGCTCTATTTGAGCCCTGGGTCGTTCGTCACCCTATCTTAGTCCAATGAAATTTCACTTCTTTAATTTTTTGGTGATAACATAACGAGTCAAGCTAAGGTTTATTCGGCTCGAATACATCTGTGATACTATCCATGTCAACAAACTAATTTTAATTTCTTGAGCATCTTTTGCTTGATTATACGTGTCCATCGATTTAATGTCTAGTTTTTTTTATTTTTTATTTTTTATTCTTCAAGTTTATCCTTTTCCTATTTAAATTTTTCACGTCACAAAAATCCTACGTAAATATCCAAGAAATAGTTTTAGCTAAATTTGTAGCAACACAATCCCCCAATGATTTTTCAAGTAATAATTTCACAGGTAAATCCCCAAAAATAAATCCCCAGCAAAATTCGCAACACAAAATTCCCAAATAATTTCTCAGGTAATAAATTCATTACATAAATTTTCACCAAAATATCTCTACGTAAATCTATAGGATAAATTACCTTGGAATTTTCCTATGAATTTAAGAAATATATATATTTGTCCATATACCTGCAGATTTATCTAGAGATAAAATACCCGCAAATACATTTTCTAGGTAACGTCGCAAGTAATAATTTTGCAGTAAATTTCCAAGAATAAATCCCAGCAAAATTCGCTGCACAAAATCTTCAAATAATTTCCCAGGTAATAAAATCCCTGGGGATTTTTCTATGGATTTAAAAATTATATATATGTTTGTTCATATACCTGCGGATTTACCTAGAGATAAAATACCCGTAAATACATTTCCTCATGTAATGTCGCAAGTAATAATTTCGCAGGTAAATCCCCAAGAATAAATCTCCAGTAAAATTCGCAGCACAAAATCCCCAAATAATTTTCCAGGTAATAAAATTCATTATATAAATTTCCACCAAAATATCTCTAAGTAAATCCGTAGGATAAATTACCTGGAGATTTTTCTATGGATTTTAAAAATATATATATTTGTCCATATACCTGTGGATTTACCTAGAGATAAAATATCCGCCGATATATCTCCCCAGGTAATGTCGCAAATAATAATTTCGCAGCTAAATTCCCAAGAATAAATCCCCAGCAAATTCGCAGCACAAAATTGCCAAATAATTTCCTAGGTAATAAAATCCATTACACAAATTTTCACCAAAATATCTCTAAGTAAATCCGTAGGATAAATTACCTGGGGATTTTTCTACGAATTTAAAAAATATATATATTTGTCCATATACCTGTGGATTTACCTAGAGATAAAATATCCGCCAATATATTTCCCCAAGTAAAGTCGCAAGTACGAAATTTGCGCAATATGGCGCCAAATTTACCTGCGGAATTTGTTGCAAATATACAATTCGCAGGTAATATATTTTAATGTTGAGGAATTTAATATTTTCATAGGTAAATCCGCATGTATTTTCTGCGATATTATTCCCTAGGTAAAATCTCCATGTAATTTATAGTTTTCTAATAGTGGAGGTCTTTGAGAGAGAATCTGGCTAAAAGAACCTGGATAGTTTACTTGATAACCTCAGAGTTCGATCCAGTGATAATTATGTCATCAACATATACAAGAATGTAGATAAATGCTTCATTTTGATGATGAATAAACAGAGAAGAGTCTGAGTTAGACTTTTGAAAGTCAATTTGAAGCAAGAATTGCTTTAACTCAAAGTACCAGGCTCGAGGGGCCTGCTTAAGTCCATAAATTGTTTTTTTTAATTTGCACACATAATGAGGAAAATCAGGATGAGCATACCCACGAGGTTGACGCATATAAACATCTTCTTCAAGGTATCCTTAAAGAAATGCGTTATTCACATCCAGTTGGTGCAAATGCCAATTGTGCTGAACTGCAAGCGACAAAATAAGTCTAACAGTAACAGGTTTTACCACTGGACTGAATGTAGATTTATAATCCACACCCGGTCGTTGCGTGAAGCCATTTGCAACTAGCTGAGTTTTATACCTATCAACACTTCCATCTGATTTGGTTTTGATACGATAGAGCCATTTACAATCAACAACATTTTGAGAAGAGGATGGTGGTACAAGCTCCCACGTCTTGTTGTTCATCAATGCTTCAAACTCAAGTTTCTTAGCTTCTCTCCAGTGTGCACTTTTTTGGGCTTGGTTATAAGTGGTGGGAAGTGGTTCGGTTAATGCAACTGTAATATAATCAAATACTGGCTTAGGTTTGCTGATATTATTTTGTGAACGAGTAACAGGTCGGTGAATGGATGGTTGTTGGGTATATGCGGAAGCTGTGTGTCACGCCCCAAATCCCATTGGAGAGGACTGGCACCCGTAGCCGAGGAGGCCCGGGAGAACCCGTTCATAATTTATACTTTCACATTTACATTACTTATGAAAATTAGAAATTTGGGCAGCACTTCGTTGTAAATAGAAGAAAACAGTATCTGTATCAGCCCAGCAGACACGCATATATATATATATATAAACAGTAATTGGCCGTCAGAGCCATCACGTCTATCAACCAAACACTCCTATGGCTGTACAATATGTCTACAAAAGCCTCTACATAGATACACAACTGAGTTAGGGTCGGGACAAACTCCCGCCCACAAAAGACTTTTATACAAATACCAAAAGTACATATAGAAACGACTTGGGATGCCCCGAAACAACTGGAGCTCACCACTATCAACAGAATGTCCTGGCTCTTACTGCGGAGGTGTACGACCTGAAGTACCTGTTCCTGCAGGCATGAATACAAGTCCCCCGTGAGGGACGTCAGTACGGAAATATGTACTGAGTATGTAAGGCAGTGAGTATCAAGATGAGATACAAAAGATCAACAGAACCCAGATACCAGTGAATAAACAGTATGAGTAGACCACACTTAAAAGAGCTGATGGGATACCTGCACATTACTTTCATATCATTACTTCCCGTATTTCTTATCAATACATAACATATGTCATACAATGGCCAACTGATCAGTGGTACTAATACAATACATCAGGGACCACCCCTGGAATAGCATATATACATAATCTTTATAATACAATGGCCAACTGATCAGTGGTACTAATACAATACAATACAATACAATACATCATATCATCAATTTAAAATAAAGACATTCCATTTCTTAATTCAATTAATCTTTGAGATTGGTTACTTTGTGGTCACACCTTATGGAACTTGAAACCATGATACCTCAATAGGAAAAACATGTAAATAGGTAATCAATATCATGAAAATGAAGTAGAGAATCATGGATACCTCATTAAACCATTTCGGAGTCAACAATAGTATATGGACATTTTTTTTACTAGCCGGACATCTTAAAAGTGAAAACAAGTTCAATTGGTAGTGTCGAAGATCATATGATGTTATTATGTGTCATGTGTCGTAGGACAATGTTGGAAGCTTACTTGAGAGTGCCATGGGTCATTATTCATGCCAAAGATTAGATAGAGTATGTCTTACATACCTTGATATAACCACTTCAATACAAGTCCAACTTGACTTCCCGTACTCTTCGAACACTTATCTACAATAAGTCATTTGTGGCAAACTAGTATTAGCAACCAAACCTTACCATTTAGGTATTAACTTCACCAAATAATGTCTAGGAAGTAATCCCTTAACTCATCAATAAGAGTGCTACATACATCCTCTTATACTCTTATTACATTCACATATCATGCATTTTCATGCAATATCCCTCAACATCACTCTTAGCCTTTATTTCCCCTCTTAATCACCATCCAATACCAACATGATCACTAGGCATACATAACCACTAATATAATGATATATCACCACAATTCATCCTCCATAATCCAATACAACTTCCATAATTTACTACTAACAATTTATACAAAACAATTCATAACTATGTTTCTAGTTATCTTCCAACATCAAGACAATACTCATAATCCTTTATCAATACTTATTCATGGATAAGAATCAAGAATAAACAATATTCATACCTTAACAATGAACTCTTGTATTTAGAATCCTCCTTACATAACCATGGGGTGCTTCTCGAAGCTTTCGAGATGGTGAACACAACTACGGAACCAATTCGAATTTTCTACGGTTGAATCACAAAATATTTGAAGTTGAAATTAGGCTAGGGTTTCACCTTCTCTTAATAATTGGATGATATATGATATATATGAGGCTAAGTGTATGTTTATAAAGACCAATTTTTCGTCCAAGAGGTAATAGAAAATGACCATTTTGCCCTAAAAATTTAAATAAATCCGAATCTGTCCCCAGTGGACAGTTTTGACAGGCTGAAGTAAATCGATCATAACTCTTTGCTCCGGTATCGGATTTGGGTAAAACCAATTGCATTGGAAAGATAATTCAAAGGGATTTCATTTTCATATAAAGTATACCACCCAGTTCTTCCTGTACAAGGAGTTATGGTCGTTTAAAGTTGACCCAAAAATCTGTCCCAAAATTCTATTTATTTTTTTTGATAGGCTGTAGTAAAACGGGTATAGCTCCTTACTCAGACATTGGATTTGGATGAAACCAATTTCATCGGAAAGAAGACTCTCGGAGATTTTCGTCGATATATATAAGCTCACACATTTCTTTTTGTACAAGGAGTTATGATCGTCTAAAATTGATCCAAAAAAAAATTGCCTAGCTGCAGTAATTTTCCTGCAGATTTACTGTTCACAGGCTTCCCGGCCACCATTTTGAAATTTCGAATGTGCTTGCTTATATGAAATACTCCTCTGTTTTGGGCAAACTTTATATCGTTGGAGAGCTTATTCCAATACCTACACATACAACTATTGACGGGATACTTCCGAACACCATAAACTTAATTTAACCCATACGCAAGCCTTTAGGACTCCATATAATCGCGATAAGCGTACGAAAAAATTTACGGGGTGTTACACTGTGGTGGAGGATAGTGATGATTGTGAGATCGAATGGACGGCGAGGGCTCTGGAGTTGGTATAGATAAAGGGTTTGTCGGGGTGTGCCAATTTTGGTGTTGATACTGGATTAGTGGTTGTGCGGTAGGTGGGACAACAATGGGTTATGTGGAGCAATTTGAGCCAGCGATAGGAGTTGGCGGTGCTGCCAAAGAAGGACCTGAAGAAGAACCTGTAGAAGGTGTCGCCGGCAATTCTGGAGCAACCTTGATTGGCTGGAGAATCTCATAATCCACTAGAGGCGTAGAATTGACACTAAGGTCATTTGACTCTTTGTACAAGATATCCCACTCTAATTTTGAAATTCTTTTGTCTTTCAAAGATGAAAATATATCAAAAAAAAGAAATTTATTTTCATAAAAAATAATATCTCGTGAAATATATATCCTTTGTGAAATAGGATCATAACACTGATGGTTGTGATGGGTATTAGAATAGTCTAAGTAAACACAAGGGGTAGGCTTGGGTTCTAGTTTGTGTTTGGCATATGGTTTAAACCATGAATAACATAGGCAACCAAAAGTACGAATGGATTGATAATTTGGAATTTCTCCAAATAATCGTTGGTATGGAGAATCATAATGAAGTGTGAAGATGGGAAGCTTGTTAATCAAGAATGTGGCTTGTTGACAGGCAAAGGACCAAAATACTGAAGGCATGGAGGCTTGGTGTAAAATGGTTTTTGCAGTTTCAATGATGTGTCGATGTCTACATTCATCCATAGCTACCTGTTGTAGTGTGTATGGCAGCGATACAAGGTGCTCAATGCCAGAGGTATGAAGAAATAAATTAAGACCTTCAAACTCACCACCACCATCAGTATAAAGTGAGAGTATTTTTGTATGAAAATAATTTTCAACAGGGGGTTTAAATTTAGAAAAAACTGTTTTGACCTCACTTTTATTTTTAAGTGTGTACAACCAAATGTATTTTGTAAATTGATCAACAAAAATTACATGATATAATTTTTTGTCAATTGACAAAACAAGTGATGGGCCCCATACATCACTAAAAGTAATTTGTAAAAGTTTTTTGCTCACTAGAGTATTCTCAGAAAAGGGGTGCCGATGACTTTTATTAGAAGAGCAGGAATTACAATGATCAAATATTTCAGAATTTGGAGTTGGAATTGAAAACTTATGTGAGAGTGCTTTAAGCACTCTTTTATTTGGATGTCCTAATTTTTTATGTCAAGATTGTTGAGATTCTGCCATATAGGATTGGTGGCTCAGATTGCATTGGGATCCTCTAACAGTCCACTCATAAAGTCCTTCTTTATTCTGGCCCCGTGCCAATGGTACCCCCGTACTCAGATCCTTCACAAGAAAATCAAAAGGAAAATATTCTATGGATGTCAGATTATCTCTCCAAAATTGAGACACAGATATAAGATTACGTTTAATCGCTGGTGCACACAAAGTATTTGAAAGATGAAATTTTTTATTTGAAGCATTTATTTGAACATGACCAGTGTGAGTTATAGGGATTTTGTTACCGTTGCCCATGGTAATATCATCAGTACCAGTGTAGTCACCCGGACGTTGAAGATTTTGAGAATCAGCAGTCATATGATGCGATGCTCCTGAATCAACAACCCAAGGCATAGAAGCAAAGTTTGCTCTGGCTTTCAAGTGATTGTGGGAGCTTGAACGACACACATTGGTAGTATGCCCAGTGCGACCACATAACTGACAAACTGGACGAGTTTGTCGAGGGACTGTTAGACGCCAATTTAGTGATGTGGCTGGTGCATTCGTTGGACGCTAGTTTGGAGATGAGGTTTGTGCATTTTGCTGATTGGGATGTTGTGGACGTCATGGTTGTCCTCTCTTATTATTGCAGGGTGTAAAGTTATTTGGTGATGGTTTTTGTGTCACTGCAGCTGTAATTGAGGCCTGATTAGACTCATTATGTTTGAGGAGAATCTCTCTATTGAGAAACTTGTTGTATAGTTCCTCATACGAGATAGGTGTATCTAGCGTTTGGATAACCGCTAAAATTGAATCATACTCAGGTCCTAGACCGCTGAGAATTTTGACTGCAAGTTCATCATCTGGAATAGGAGTTCCAGCCGTTGCAAGTTCATCAGCAACATTCCTGATCTTGCGCAAGTACTCTGTCATACTGCGAGAGTTTTTTGTGATGGTAGCCAGAGAGTTTCAGAGACTAAAAACCCTTGTATATGATTTGTTAGCATACAAGTTATGATGTATGTCCCATGCTTGCTTTGAGGTGGAAGTTTTGGTGATTGCAGAGGTGATTGTAGGATCAACAGATGTCATTAAGGCATTGTGTATTAACTGGTCTTAGCGAAACCAGAGTTTGTACTTGGGATTGGGTACCTCTTGGTTGTTGAGGGTTACCATTTTTTATGGTGTTGTCAAGGTTCCATTGAGATAGCAGTAGAGATTAAGACTGAACATGAGAGATTCGACCTTCGCTTTTCAAATGACAAAGTTCATTGGACCAATAAGTTTGAGAGGAAGCTGGGAACTTGGGTAAAATTGCACCAAATGGCTGGTGTTATTAGCAGGGATAGTAGAATCACTTGGATTCACCATGGATGCCATAGAACCAAAGAAAAAAACCTTGGAAGAGATTGAGAAAACTCGTTGGAGTTTAGAAAGGCTTTGATACCATAAAGGTTCAAGAGATGAAGAAGTAATGTATTAGACTTATGTATCATCCAAAGGTTACATAGATATATATACAAGTAAAGGAAAGGCCAACTAAGGTAACTAGATGTCTAAATCACTAGAAATCAGCTAGAGAATTATATACATTTAATAGAGCACAAATTAGGGAGAGAAATCTGCACAATTGAGAGCACAAATTAGGGAGAGAAATCTGCACAATTTATTACACAATCAATCATGTCCCAATAGTTTTAACCAAGATTTTTTTTTCAAATTTATTTTCATATTAAAAAATGATTATTTTTTAATTTTATTTCAAACGAACTAAGAAATGACTCAGGAATTTACACGAGGGGTCCTACCTATTAAATTTTTGACTCCATTAAGAAGACGAAGAAGAAGTTGTATATTCACAAGCTGTTTTACGAACAAATAGGCAAGAAAGAGGTTGTATTTCTCACAAGGTTGGCTTGTTCTCATCCACTCCTGTCCATACATTAGAGTTGTTAATATTCCATAAATTCTACTCTAAAAATCAACTTGTCAAATTCAAAGAAAAAAGACCAAGTCGAATGTTGATGTTTCATTTTCATTTTATGTATGTGACATGAAAATTTTATTTGGTAGTGCTACATTCGGAAACAAAAGTTGTGGAGGACATTCTTTATACTAGACAAGTTTAAACTCAAGTACCTACTTAAATAGCTGGGACCCTAGTAATTTTTACATCTCTCATTAGATACACTGTTACTTTTCTTAATTATCCAATTTGCATCAGAACATTTTACCACTGTACTTCCTAATTTCATTGGAAAATGTCTTAAGTTCTTTAATGGAATATGTAGTTCTAACTTTTAACATCAAGTGAGTTAATTCCCCGTTTTGACAGGCTATTCAGTTATGTTTATCCCACTATTTGGAGTACAAACCCCAAAGTTGAGTTTTGTTTAGCCTTTTTACCTTATTGTGTTGATGAAAAAGAAAATATTTACGTTGAACAAAAATACTTAAACAATTGAATTTCGGACTATAGTATTAAGTATAGTGGTTTGAACTTTATATGGTAGGTAGTTGAAAGCTGCAATTGGTCACTTTCTGGGAGTACTTCTAGGAAAGGAGCCAACTCCCATTTTGACCCGCTAAAATTCAGTCACTTGACTTATAAGTGGGGATAGCATCATATCGTTCTTTCAATTGTAGCCAAACATTCAATGCACATTATTTAATCCCCTTAAAAATATCTTAGTTCTAAAGATCGCACCTTACATTATGGTTGTTCATCAGAAATTGCAAGTCTTTCTTACTTTGCATATTTTTTTTCACGCTCTCATTCTAGCTCAGCCTGATTTACTATTCTCTGACTGTGGTCTCAATGGCAACTACACTCAAAATAGTGCATACCACAACAATCTCAACACACTACTTTCCTCCCTTTCATCAAATATGAATAACTATGGTTTCTACAACGCTTCCATTGGCCGAAACGCAGACCTAGTCAGTGTTATTGTGCTATGCAGAGGAGATGTGGAGCTGCAAGAATGTCGTACCTGTGTTAATAACGCTGCTCAAAAGATTGTACGTTCATGTCCAGTGCAAAAAGAAGCTTTTGGTGGCTATGATGGATGTATGTTACAGTATTCTGGTCGACCAATCATCGGTACCACTACGAATGATCCTCTGCTATACATGTGGGATTCGGGGAATGCCTCGAAACCCCAAGAGTTTAACCAGGAGTTAAAGAAATTAGTGGAGACTTTGAGAGGTCAAGCTGCGAATGGTGATCCTTTTCGCAAATATGCCAGTGGTAGTGCGACAGATCCAAATGATCAGACTATATATGCACTTGTGCAATGTACTCCTGATTTGTCTCCTCAGGATTGCTTCGATTGCTTAACGAATGCTTATGGAGCTATGGCTACTTGTCCTTGCAATGGCAATAGGGGCAGTAGACAAATAGGGCCTAGGTGCAACTTCCGTTATCAGAGTTATCGTTTCTTCAAACACGTCGCCTCTGAATCTCCACCACAAGGTGAAATGCGTTGTTCGCTGATTTTGACTTTTGTGTAAAGAAGAACACATCTAGGCTGTCTTTGGTATTTCTACAAAATGTTTTCATGTTTATATTTGACTTAAATATTTTAAAAAATCAACTTATTTTCTTCAAATTTAAAAAAAATGACTTTCCTTCGAAAAGTAGAAAAAATATTTTTTAAAATTCTCTTTCAATTTCACTCTTAAATTAAAATGTTCATACAACTCTCAAAATCACTCGCACCTACTCCAAACCCCCAATCCCCTGTCACCCCCTACAAAAAAAAAAAATATTTATATTTAATTTTTTGAAATATTTCTCTCACCCCAATCCCTACCCGACCCCACCCCTACCAGCCCCCTTTCAAAATATATATTTAATTCTCTATTAAAAAAATCAAATTTTTTTCTTACTCGACCTCTTTCCGAGCCCCACCCCTAACAGTCCTCCCCCTCCCCAAAAAAATTAAAATTTTAAAATTTTATTTTTAAGAAAATGTTAATTTTTTTCTTAGCCCACCCTCACTCTCCTACCCCTCTCTCCCCCCACCCCATTCCAAAAAAAAACTCAAAACTTTTTTTTACCCCATCCCTACCACCTATTCTGACCCCTCCCCACCCTGAAAAAAGATTTAATTTTTTTAATTTGATTTTAAAAAGTTTCAAAAAATTTCCGTTCTCAGTATTTTTTGTTAAATATATACAAATATTTTTAGAAAATATTTTAATACTAGCATAACAATCACAATAATATAAGTAAGAAACAACTTATTTTTTTTGAAAATATTTACTCCTCAATATCAACACATCCTAAAAAAGGTATTTTCCGACGTTAAAACTTATTTTTCTAAAAAGTATTTTCTACTATTTACCTAAACACTAAAATATATTTTCTGAAAAATATTTTTTCATCACCAACCAATCACTAAAAAATATGTTTCAAAAAATATTTTTCACTCACCAATCAAACATAAAAAAAATAAGTAAGACCAACTTTTTTTTCATGAAAACATTTTCTAGAAAACTATTTTCTTTGGAAAACATTTTCCTTCGTACCAAACACACCTTAGAGGAAAATTTTAGCTTTATAGAACTTTTTGTGATATTTTCCTCCTCATTATTGGCAGTAGTATTTAGTAACTGCATATATAGTTTCCTATTCTCCATGTGGTACTATTTGTTGCTTTATTTGCTTTGTATTGTGCTGTGTGGTTATTTTCTTCCAATCCTGCTTCAATGTCATTCCCACAGAAGTAGTGGTAAGTCTGCGTTCATCCTACCCTTCCCAGACCCCACTTGTGGGTTTACACCGGGTATTATGTTGTTGTTGTTGTTGTAATGTACTAAATTAGTTAATTTTTACATGAGAAGTTGTGCTCGAATTCTGAGATTGATACTAAATGGAAGCGTCTTTGCAGGAAAGGATGATAAATCTGCTAGAACGGTCATTATTATTGTTGTGTCAACTGTTATAACTATAATTCTTATGGTTTGTATTTTGATAATCTTGATGAAGATGCCAAAGAGGAAGATGCAGGACAAAATTCAGAGTAAGAGTAGCTTGTTATGAGACAATGATCAGGAAATTTGATTTCTAAATCGAAGCTTTGCTGATTTGTTTTAAATCAATGTGTTGATAAAGGTAGACGTGTGGACGATATTAGTACTGCAGAATCCTTGCAGTATGATCTCTCTACAATTAGAGAAGCAACAGATAACTTTTCAAGTTCTAATAAGTTGGGAAGTGGTGGATTTGGTCCTGTGTACAAGGTGATTAGTCTTAATTGTTGCATAATGATTTAGTTTCACATCAGTTCAGAATTTCCACTCATTATGAACTTCTGATATGCTTTAGGGTGTGCTTCAAAATGGACAAGAAGTAGCAGTGAAAAGATTGTCAGCAAATTCAGGCCAAGGTGATCTAGAATTCAAAAACGAGATCTTGTTGGTTGCAAGGCTTCAACACAGAAATTTGGTTAGGTTGTTGGGATTTTGCCTTGATGGAATTGAGAGACTTCTTGTGTATGAATTTGTTCCCAATGCAAGCCTTGACCAATTTTTATTTGGTATGTATTGCTTTTTTTAAAATCAATTATGGAGTTTGAACATCAATGTGTTACATTGTTCATCTCATTTATCCACTTGAAATGCAGATCCAGTTAAACGTAGACAATTGCATTGGGAAAGGAGATCCAAAATCATAGGAGGTGTTGCTAGGGGGATTCTTTATCTACATGAGGATTCTAGACTTCGGATCATTCATCGTGATCTCAAAGCTAGTAATGTTCTACTTGATGCAGAGATGAATCCTAAAATCTCAGATTTTGGCATGGCAAGGCTATTTGCATTGGATGAAACTCAAGGCAACACAAGTAGAGTTGCTGGGACCTAGTACGTTTTACATCTCTCATTAGATAACCTGTGTCATTTCATACGACTAGGGAAGGATTTTAACCATTTAGCTACTTCAAAAGCTCGAGAAAAAATGAGTGCCGCATTGAATGTTGATAGAATTTTCAAGATAAACTTTGTTATGGTTATTCTGTGAAGAATGGCTACCTCTTTATGATTAACTAGAACCTGATCGTCCCAAAATCAACCTTATTCAGGAAAATTTCCTAAAGGAAAGTTTTGTAATTGTTTGGAGATGAAAGTTCATCTACTTAGAATTTATATCTGAGATTTGCTAACCAAGATGCAAGTTGCAAGAAGTATGTTCTACTTCTGAAAAGGTTTAGGTATTTAATACGGCTTAATTCGACTTCTAGAACAATTTTTACATCTGTGTTTCTTCTTTTATTTAGCTTCTGTTTTTCCTTTTGGGCATATGAATTATAATCTGTCTTGTACAGAAAGATGTTATATGTTCTCAGAAAGGTTATAATTATGAAATTTTCTGTATGGTCTCAACCTAGATCACGGTCTAATAGAGTTGTCTTCACCTCGGTTTAAAGCATTTGCCTAAAACAAAAGCAAAAGAAATACAACAGAAGTAACATGAAAAGAAGACCATGCCAAACCAAACTTCCCTGATGCCTTATGTTCATTGCCAAACTTCATTTTGACCATTGATATATAGCTCTACATTTTTGTGCATCATGTCACTCTCTATTTTGACAGATTAGTAAGTCTTTTCGGATCCCCTGGTTGGATCACGAACCCCGGAACTGAATCTGTAGCCTCTTTTTTCCTCTATATGTTGTGAGCAGATGAATAACATGCTAGGTGCCACAAAGTTTAGCTTATTAGAAGGTCTTGTAACTCTTGTATTGGCTTTGCAGTGGATATATGGCACCAGAATATGCAACGCGGGGGAAATTCTCAGTCAAGTCAGACGTCTTTAGCTTTGGAGTATTACTCCTGGAAATCATAAGTGGCCAAAAGAATATGTGTTCCAGAAATGAAGAATCTATGGAGGACCTTCTGAGCTGTGTAAGCAACAAAGTCAATTAACCAACTATTCTCAATTTCAAATTCTAAACTAGTTTGGTTCAGTTACATAACCGAATACATTATGACATGAACTTTTCTGATTAAATTAAACTGTCACAGGCTTGGTCGAACTGGCAGCAAGGAACACCTACAAATTTGATAGACCCCTTGTTGAGGGAAAGCACAGGAGTACTGGTTCCTGACATAATGAGATACATCCACATTGGTTTATTGTGCATTCAATATAGTATTGCTGATAGACCAACTATGGCTGCAGTAGTTCTCATGCTCAGTAGCGCCTCTCTGAGACTTCCCGTGCTTTCAGGGCCGCCTGCATACTATACTCGCGACGATATTACTAGCCCTGAGATTTCTCTTATTCATGAAGCTCAGAATCAAGTTAACTAACCAAAAGTAAATCTATGCTCATCATAGAATGAGACATCCATGACTGAGTTATGTCATAGATAACAACCATAGGTATAATTGCATTTAATTAGTGATAGAAATTTATTTTGGCCTTAATTATTCAAATGACGCTTAATGTGGACTAAGAACATGGATTTTGTTATAAGGATAGACTGTACTAAGTCTCGGAAACCCATGTACATGCGGTTTAGTCGTTTCTAAAATAAGTTTTTTGAGTTTCTTGTCCAGAACCAAAAGTTTGGGCAAACCTTTTCACAACGATGTAACTTCTTAAAAACTAAACCCAACCCAAATCAAACATTAATACAGGTTCAAGCCGTGAACACAGTCTCTTGCAGTTATGCGGGGTAAGACTGCATACAATATTCCCTTGTGGTTCGGCCCTTCCTCGGGCGCTGCGTATGGTGGGAGTTTTAGTGCACAGGGCTGCTCTTTTTACTTTGAAAGATTCAAAACTTACAAAGCACCCCTCAATAACAGATTTTTTCCTTATTATCCTCTCCCATCCTTTCAATGCTTTTCTACCTTTCACTTTTCAATGTTAAAGACTGATAAGTCAATCTTCCAAATAGAAAAATTCACAAGACAACGAAAAGCTGTGAAGACTCGAAAAACTGACAAGTCAAAAGTCATTTTCCAAACAAAGACGGGCACCATTTTTTGGTTGTCTGTTTTTTGGTTTTTCATCCGGTGTTTGGTACCCACATTGGAGCTGACTAATTCTAGATCTGCGAGAGAAAGTCCTACATTGAAGGATAAAGGGTTCCTTAACAAAGGAGGCTCCATACTATCCGCCACAACCCTGGTAACTTTTCGGTTTCTACACTAGCCATTATATTTGGGAAAAAAAAAAGTGTCTGGTTCAACAAAAATATGTAGATTTCTGCGTTGGATACGATATCTTGCCTTCTGAAGTAGATTTTTTAAATACTTATTTATTCATATATTAATATCAATTGAGCAGTTTATTCATTTAAAAAGAAAAAGGATAGATCTGAGGGGATTATCACGTGACAAGCATCTCCTACTGAAGATAGAAACTCAGTGTTGGAAACAAAAGAAATATAGTAGTAAATAGCATTTGGTATGATGATGCATAAGCCATCTAGTCTTAAGAAGTGAGGTATTATCCTATACAAAAAAATTTAAAAAGCATAGAACTAAGTCTAACTATGAGCAAGCTTTAAGGATAAAAGTCATATGTGCCTTCCTTCAGTTAGAAATGTGTATAGCTGACAGGTTCCATCTGTCCACAGTCATGAGGCCCTTCACCCTTGAGATGATTTCGTAACCGGCATTGGAGAAGAAATCCTGGGGCTGTATAAGATAGAGTTGTCCATAGTTTGTTATAAGCTTCTTTACTTCCTTTAAAATTCTCCATAGAATTGTATTCGGACCATTAATTCAATCCACCAACAGTTTGGAGTCAGTCTCAGCAACGATGTATTCAACTTCATTTTTAAAACACCGATTGATACTGAAAAGTTTTGAGGCTGCCTCTGGACAAAGTACTAGTTCTGGACAAAGCACTAGTGAGTAAGCAACATTAATAAGCTTTCTTCTTTGTCTCTGACTAGACCACCCCCCTCTATGTACATTGCAATTCTTGCAATTCCCATCTGAGTTTGTCTTAGCAAAGGATGTCTGATGCTCATTGCATCTAATAAAAATAATTTTTTTTTGAAATAGATATGATTGTTGAATAGCTGAGTAATAGAGAAAGCAATCTGCTTTGAAAAATTGTTGTCATAGTTTTCTTTCAGTTTCATATTAACCTCACACCTGGATTTCCATATCTCCAATGCTGCTGCTGCTGGAATACATTTGACAATAAGGGATTTGACTGGATTATGGACTTTGTAGCTCCACCAATTAATCGTGTAAGAAATACCTGAAAAAAGAATTCTGAAAGAGCACAAAGTGAGTTGTACCATATCTTCTGTGCACACTTATGACCTATAGCAAAGATGATCGACAGATTCAATCCTAAGTAGCCTCCGACAACAACATCTAGAAGGAATAGAAACTCCCAGGCTAGATATCTTGATGTTATCTATTAGGGCTCTTCAGACAATGAAATTCATCTTGATCAGGATACCAGTTTTTGCCAAGTCATGAAATCGATCCAGTTAACTTGCATTGTTTCTTCTTAGGAGATGTCAAGCTGATGCAACTGAGAAGACACTATGTGTTTGTTACGTTGTCCAAATAGGTCTATCTGGAACATTCAGCTCCAGCATTAGCTGCTTCATGTTTATAGCGTTCCATCACCAGACCAGGAAGATGAGAATCCCATCCTCCCCAGCACCATTGATTATTCATAAGTATTTAAGACAGTTTCAATTAAGTTCCTTGGTATGCAACCTTACAGAAGTTATAGAGATGTCTCAAATTAATTAATCCAATTACCACTCTCCCCCCCCCTAGCCAATCTTCCACAAGATATGAGGATCCTTCTTCGTTTAACTTTACACATTACATTCCAAGAATGTGATTGTCTTGAATACCATTTCCGACCAAAGAATTGATTTTGAAACAATATTTTGCACGGCATTAGGAGCCTCTTTCAAAGGGATTGACTTGTTGTAAGATTCCGTCACTGCTTTGCAGTAAAAGCATTGCAAATGCTTTGCAATTTTATGAAGTTGGCTTCTCCTTCAGCATGTGAAAGACAAAGTTTACACCAAGAAGTCCAGCGATAGTTTCTCCATTCAATAGTACCTGCCCAAAAGGAGGACGCTAACATTTTCTCAATTTGACTCATAATAGTTATGGGAAGGACCATGGATGCAAGAAGATGAGTAGAGAGGGCCACGAACCTATGTTTGATCAGAATTGCCCTACCCCCTATTCGTTGGAATTTGACCCCTCTCTGAAATTCTGTTAAGGATTTTGCTGATCATATCTAAAGAAAAAATAAAAATGGAGATAGTTTTCCTACTAGTATTTATATAGAGGACATCTTAATGACTTGAATGATATAATTAGCCTTCTTAACATGAATTCCACGCACAAGATACAGGGGAATTTAAACAAGGCCGGATACACAATATACCAATTGATGAACACAGGCCTGTAGATCATATATCAATTTATATTACATGAAATCCATTTTACTTATCATAATACAAAGGTACGGCCAATTATACGCTCTATACAATTTCTTCATCAGGGATAGAAAGCTTGAAATTACAAGAGAAAACTGCTAAAAGTAGAACGCCATCACTTTGTTTAAATTGAACAATTAGTGTAGATATTACTATTCGTTACCACCAGCATGGATTTTTTGCCAACTTAAAATTATTCCCTTTCAAAGAATAAGTGATGAGTGGTGGTACCATCTTTATTTTTCTCACTCCAGATTTTAAATACCATAGGATTCGAGGAGAAATCATTTGGAATATTGAAGATCATGAAAACAAATTGGTACCACAGCCAACTGTAAAGTTATACTACTAGTTCAAGCCATATGACCAAATTAAAGTTGAGTCATTTTCTTATCCCAGTCATTTTTCTTTCCCCCTTTTCCACTTTCATTTTGCATCTGAAATGATACTGTAAGATCTTATCTTCATGGAAATTTATCTAAAGAAATACTATGAAAAATTACTGCTTAACTGGTATAATTAAACTCATTACAAGTGTTAAAGAGAATTTCTGCCTATTAAGCAAAAAGTTCTCAAAATTCCTCGAAAGCAGTGGTAAAAAAGATGGCTTCTTTGGACAATATTTGATTCACTGTGGATAAGAACATCAAAGACATGGATTCTAGGGGCTCAATCATCCAACTATGGGTGTGTTTGTTACGAAGGAAAACATTTTCCAGAAAATGATTTCGCAGTTTTCTTATGTTTGGTTGGCTTATATGTTTTGAAAAATATTTTTCAAATCAACTTAATTTCCTTAAATCTAAAAAAAATGACATCCCTTCAAGAAGTAAGGAAAATATTTTCCAAAACTCTCTTTCAACCTCACTTTAAAGTTAAAATATTCATACAATTCTCAAAATCATCTACCCAGCCCCAATACCCTGTCATCCCGACACCACTCCTACCCCTACCCCAACCTCTACCCACCCCCACCCCCACCCCCAAAATTCAAAAAAATTTCCTTAGTCCATCCCTTACCCCCCACCCCACCCCTACCCCTACCCCTACCCCTACCAGCCCCCTTTCAAAAACAATATCTACATTTTATTAAAAAATTCAAATTTTTCTCTTACTGCACACCCCTACCCTCCATCCCCCTTACCAGCCTCCTCTCCCATCCCTTCCCCCCACCCCACCCCCCAACCTTAAAAAAAGAAAAAAATATTTTTAAAAAAATTTCAATCTTTTTCCTTCCCCCTCACTCCCCTACCCTGACCCCAGCTTCTACTAACCCCCCTCCGCGCCAATTTTTTAAAAAAAATTTAACAAAAGAAAATCAAAACTTTTTCTTACCCCATCCCTACCGCCTATTCTGACAGCCCCACCTACCCGTCTACCAATCCCTTCCCCAAAAAAGGTAATTTTTAAAATTTATTTTAAAAAAAAAATTCTAAAATGTATTTTTACGCTTTAACTAAACACTAAAATGTATTTTTTGAAAAATATTTTTTCATTCACCAACCAAATACTAAAAAATATTTTTCGGAAAATATTTTCCATCCACCAACCAAACATAAGAAGTAAGAAATCAACTTGTTTTCCTGAAAACATTTGGAAAATATTTTCCCTCATACCAAACACACCCTATATGCATGTTTCAAAACTTTATAACCAGGGTGGCTCAAAAGGTAAGGCTAGTAAATCTTTACTTTGGATCCAAAAATTTTGAGATCCCAAAAAATTTAATATTAAAGATTGTAAAATATAAAAGGTTTAAATTTTTTTTTTAAAAAAAAAGAAGAATTATCTACTTTTTATTAAAATGTTTTAGAACTTTTTATCAAATCTTCATATTAATAAATAAAGTTTTCATAATAATATTCAAGGTAATGCATTGCAAACAAATGACTAATATTTTATTAATTAAAATTAATCCTTACTTTTATAAATAATAATATTACTATGTGAATTTAAGTGCTTAATGACTTCTAAGAATACTAGACTTAAAAAAGAAGAAGTAATAAGTAAGAATCAAAAAATAACTCTAAATTATTGATAATATTCATATATTTAAGGTTTCATATTAAAATTTTGTTTTAGGCCATTAATTTTATTGAGACGATCTTGTTATAACTATGTATATATCAGAGTCGAATAATATGTGCATTCACTTTTCATGGGTAAATACTTATCCGCACCACATATATTCAAAGACATAATTCTTTTATATACATATTTATCATTTAATCATAATTACAGAAGCGACAGAATCATATACACATTTATCATTTAATCATAATTACAGAAGCGACATTGAAAACAGTAGCAGCCTTATATTATAAAATCAGAAGCGACATTGAAAACAGCAGCAGCCTTATATTATAAAATCTGAAAAACGAAGAAATGCCTTGCTCTTGAGTGTGTTAAAAAGTGGGACTATTGTTTGTTTTTTTTTAAAATCAGGTTGGTAGCCTTATATACTAGTAATTCAATTGTCAATAATTTTCTTCTTGTTTTTTTTTTTGAAAATTTTTAAAACCTTGTTCAAGCATTTTTCAAATAGGATAAAAACTTATGCTTGCAAAAAGAAAAAGAGTCGAGTTCTGAAGAGAAAATGATTGCATGACAAAACCTTTTGAAAGAACTACAGAGGCAAATAGAATTTGAAGAGTATGAGTTCTCTGAATTTTATGATGGAACGATAAATCCTGATTCCATATTAATGCTTCTTACAACATTGAGAAGGAGATTTGCCTATTTGTTTCACACTAGCGTGTCTAGTTGTTATTATCACAAATTAAACGAAAGAAATATATCCAGTAGTAGTTGAAAACCCAAACGCAAGAAGGCATACATATTATCCTATTGCTTCAAAACAGCATGACATAAAAAGGAAAATTAAGATGGCCTACTTTGTTCAACTAACTTTGTTATGGAAATTAATACTAGTAATAATCTCATTGGTGTGTTTTGTGTTCGTTACGTGGGAGAATAGTCTAACTATTCATATTCCCATCTTAACCCGTTTGCTAATTTCATCCACAAATCTTACCAGGAAAAGGAAATTACAATTATTTGGTTATTACCACCGATCTTGACCAAAAAAAAAAAAAAAAAAAGAGTTTAAACGATTACCTTAAACCTTAATTTCAGGGTTAATTAATTGAACCTATCAATAAACTATATAGTTGTTAGCAGAAAAAAAAATTAGAAAATTAGTTTAGTTTTGGGTATACAACAGTCCTCCTCCTTTATCAATTGAAAAAGAGAATGGACGACAACAGAGACTATATATATATAGTAATTAATAGGCAACATATTACAAATATGTGAAGAAATTTCAATCTTGAAATAATTAATCAATCTTTTAGCTTGACACATGTACGCAGTAGGTAAAAGGAGGAAATAGGTGATTATTTGGCGTCGACATATTATATATGCAGATGACACGAGAGTTGTCAATTTTGGAAATATTTTTTGTGTATTAATGAATAATTTTTCTATTTAGGGGCATTATAGATTTTCAATCTTCGTTATTTATTAGTACTAGTTATTTCTTCGAATATGATAACAAGGATTTTGTCGGACACCTAACAAAAATCCAATTTAGGAGACTCAAAATATCTTACCTATTAAATTTTTTTCGTAATTTAATCTAATTAGCCGACACCTACTTCAACGGTGTGATGAAGTGAGTAGATTTTAGGAAATTCAATAATTTAAAGTTTATGAGTTGTTATTATAACGATCGCTACTTGATACTACAATTAAAAATAACTAAGCTTTTCAATCAAGTGCGTCATCATTCAGATTTTTTGGAGCACGAGTGTCGACAACTAATATAAGATCAGATTTAAAAAATGTGTATAAAATACCTGATTTTGCCAAGAAACTATTAATTCGTGTACCCTAAATTAAGGATAATAACTTCATATCCCCTTGCATGCATATGCACTATTACTCAATTAATCAAGTATTGGAAATAAACTAATAAAGTGTTATACGAAACTGCCTTAGTGATTTATCTAATGAAAAGTTTCACAAAAATAAATAAATTACTCCTGAAAATGTGTATTAGTGCACTACGTACAATTAATTGATAACCGTTTATACAAGAATACATGCATATTATTATATGGTGGTAAGTACATGTATTTATGTTTTTCCAAGTTTACCCCAGCAAGTAAGCCAAAAAATCATCCAAGGTTATCAAATCCAAGAAGCTTCGATGATGCTTCATATCATCAGTTTCTGTTCACACCATGCACTTCAAATTAAGTCCAAAATATTATGGTTGATATAAGCTTCTTGACGTGGGATGTATGGATTGATTCATAAGCAAGTTACACTGTGTCATTTTCGTGGATGATATTGTACCAGGCAGGCTCCATTCTCTAAAATCATTACATTTGCAGGTCATAGAATCAATCAGGCTGATTCAATCACTCGACACTTTGTATGCCGACGATCACTTAACATGACTAGGATAATAAGTTGTTAATTTTACAATGAATTTAAATTTCTATTAGATTTTTTAAGTTTGTTGAGATATTTTAGAGTTTTTTTAAAAAAAAAAAAAAAAAATAGACTACGTACAATTATTTTTTTAAAAAATAATGAATATTAGCTATTTAAAACCTTTATCGTTTCAAAAAAAATGACCTACTTCTGTTTTTAGTCTGTTTCAAAAAAAAATGACTCTTTTCTTTTTGGTCAATAAAATGACTCTTTTCTTTTTTGTCAATACTTTAATTTCAACTATATATCCATATAGCATGTTTAAGACAACAGAATTAAAAGATATTTTGGTATATTTCACGTAACTTTAATTTATGACCATAAAATTTAAAAGTCTTATTTATTTTCTTAAACTTTGTTTCAAGTCAAAAGAGGACATTCTTTTTGAAACTTATGATAAATTTTGAATTCATATATAATTCGACAGATAAACAATAAAAATTCGTAATTAATAAGTTTTACGACGGATCAATGACGAGTTATTAAATAATTGTGTTAGTTATATGCTATTTAGCGACATATTAATAAACAGATATAACTAATTTCCTTTTTATTAATGTCCAACCCTACCAATATAGGGCCCAGTTTTCAACTTGTCAAGGAACATTCACATAGCTTCTAATTCTATATTCTCAACAAGTCATTTTCATTGTTCTCAATACGTGCTATTGCCATAAAGACGACTAATGTTATGTAGAGCTTGAGCCTTTAAGCATAAATCTGTCTCGATATCAACTTATTCTTCATCCCTTTAATAATTATCTTCGCTTAAAAGAGTAGCAATTTGATCAGTCACCATTATACATCTGATACATTTTATCCATCCTAAGAAGCAACTCCACTCCACTACTAACAAGCCAAATATATGCTTGGATGTTGATGATG
Source organism: Capsicum pubescens (assembly GCA_030864215.1). Taxonomy (NCBI): domain Eukaryota; kingdom Viridiplantae; phylum Streptophyta; class Magnoliopsida; order Solanales; family Solanaceae; genus Capsicum; species Capsicum pubescens. Next base: position 177,118,726 of record CM061539.1, on the reverse strand, counting down.
TAGGGTGTGGACAATTGGTTGACAAGTGGCAAAAAATTCCAAAATAATTTTAGTTTCTCCCCATGCATTTGTACCTATATATCATCACTAAGTCCCATATTTTAAACCATCATTTTTTTTTGGCCACGGGCCACAACAATACCACCATAAAATCCCCCTCCTCCAAATTACACTCTCATTGTAACAGAAAAAAAAAAAAAAATCAAGAAAATGAATTGTCACAACTACTTAAAGTTGGTAATTTTTGTTGTTTTTTTGACATCCTGTCGATTGTCTATAGCAAAACAAACAAAACCCACCTTAGATATCTCCAAATTGGACCAATTCTTGAATGCAATCTATGAATGGAGGGCTAATAAGCAAGAAAATGAGGGTCTAAAATTTGGTTTTCCCACTGTAGTAGCAGGGGTATTTTGTTTTTTGGCAGCTTCTATATCAAGTGCTGGAGGAATTGGAGGTGGAGGATTGTATGTACCTATTCTTACTATAATTGCTGGTGTAGACCTCAAAACAGCTTCAAGTTTTTCAGCATTTATGGTCACGGGTGGCTCTATTGCAAATGTTGTTTGTAACATGTGCGTTACAAGTCCGAAAAATGGTGGCAAGATTTTGATTGATTTTGATATAGCATTGCTCTCGGAGCCATGCATGTTGTTGGGTGTCAGTATTGGTGTTATATGCAATAAGGTCCTGCCAGAATGGCTTATCACTATACTGTTTGCTGTGTTTCTTGGTTTTTGCACTTTCAAGACATGTAAATCAGGGTTCTTTTACTGGAAATTGGAATCAGAATTGGAAAATGGGTTGATGAAAAATGAAAGTTGTGATGAAACTGAGCCTTTGTTGGAGAAGGAAGCAAAGGGAGGAATAACCAGCAGTATTCCATGGATGAAAATGGGGATGTTGGTGATGTTCTGGTTTTGTTTCTTTTTCCTCTATCTTCTTCGTGGAAATCAATATGGACAAGTATGCCTACCTCTTTTTATCTTTGTCTTGTCTTCACTGCTTTTGGTGTGTACACGTATCTTTTTCATTTGTCTTGAATCTTCCTTTTTTGGACACTTACATGTCATAACTTGGTCTTATATATGATTAAAGTCCATTGAAGTAATCTATTATGTTACTTCAGGTTCTCAAGTATTTGGACGTTTTAAGTCCTTCTCTTTGTTCCCTTTTGAGACTAAGCTATTTCTCATCTTCTTTTTGGAACGCTGCTGATTTCTCTCTCTTTTTTTTTTCTTATACTACTCTCCTGGTAGCATCATTCTGTTACTGTTGTTGTTTCTTGTACTTCGACTACCGTATTATTTTGTTATAGTACTACTATCTGTTGTTTTTGTTACTATCTGCTGATTCTTGTACTATCTTTTTTCTTGAGTCGGGGGTCTATCTGAAATAACCTCTCTACCTCTGAGTTAGGGGTAAGGTTTGCGTACACTCTATCCTTTCAAGACCCCATTTTGCGTGTGTCTTGTTTTTGTACTCTTGGTAGCATCAGAAACATGACTTCAGCTCCTGTCTTCTTTCAGTAATCTGAGATTTTCGTCATCCTACCCTGTTGTTAAAAGTAATCCATTAGATAACCTTAATGCCCCCCCAAAAAGAATAACATATTTTGTGTTGAGACCATGAAACTACGGTTGGAAAAAGCTGAGTAGCCTTTTCAACCATCTTTTAACCTCATTTTTTCCTCACCGCAGAGATGAATAACATGTGCTTATTTTCTACGTGTAATACTTCCATCCAAACATGTAAATTGTAAGTGTGTATTTATAAGCCAAGCTCCAATGCTTAAATTGTACTTTGAGCAGTTGGTGCTTAAACACTACTTAAATTCAGGTCAGCATACGGACTCTATTCCCTTTCTGGCATAATAATAGACTAAAAGACATTTATTGAGCGACACACTATCTTTCACTTTCTTCAATTCTGAAACAGGAAAGAAAGTGGGATCGGGTAGATAATAGGCTTGAGAGGCGTTTGCTGCTAGTTCCAACTGTTTTAAGAACGCTAATGGCAAGACGAGGAAAGAAATAGAAAAAAGAAACGTGATGACGAGACTGAGAATTTTTGAAATGCTAGGTTACTTGTTTGTAAAATTGTAACAGAAACTCTTCAAATCAATGTACAGGGGATCATTCCTATGGAGGCATGTGGAGTGGGATACTGGATCATTTCATCAGTTCAGTTTCCTTTGGCTATCATCTTTACATCATGGATCTTGTATAATAGAGAAAGTCAGCAGAACATGCCTTCCAAGAAACAGGTATATTTTGTAAGTTGTAAGAGAGTAAGTTGTTTGCCTAACTTCTTGACTAAGAACTAACTTGGTTCGTTAAATGCAGGAAGGAAGTAGTGAAACTAAACATGGGCCTTCGGGGAAGCTCATCTTCCCGATAATGGCACTACTAGCAGGGGTTCTAGGAGGCGTTTTTGGAATTGGTGGTGGAATGCTAATTAGTCCCCTTTTAATCCAAGTCGGAATAACTCCTGAAGTAAGCTTTGCTAACTACGTGTTACTCTTACATCTTACCTATCCTTAATTTTGTGCGTCTTTTTCTCTTGGACTGATGACTTTGTTCTACCACAGGTGACAGCAGCAACCTGTTCATTCATGGTGTTTTTCTCCTCTACCATGTCAGCTGTGCAATACCTATTTCTAGGGATGGAGCATGTGAACGAGGCCCTCATCTTTGCAGTCATATGTTGTGTTGCCTCAATCATCGGATTAGTAGTAGTTCAGAGAGCCATAGAGCATCATGGGAGAGCATCCCTCATTGTATTTTCTGTCGGCACAGTTATGGCTTTAAGCACTGTTCTCATGACTAGTTTTGGAGCTGTTGATATATGGAGGGATTACACCAATGGAAATTACATGGGGTTCAAGCAGCCTTGCTGAGAAAGGGGAAAAAGAAAAAAAAGGAAGCTTTAAGAGATGGTCCAGTTCAAGGCATTGTCCAACTTTTGCATTTTTATGCCCTATAAAGAATTAGATGCTTCTTGGGAAGCTTTTGTTAACAGAATCATATTATTAGAGAACACGAGTTAACTAGGGCTATGAAATGTTTGTAACTTGGATTATGAGTTAATCCATGAGTACTACAAATATATGTGTACTTCCGATGGTTATGTTCAAGCCATGATTGATTATCATATAACAATAGCTTTTGCGACTACTGTCTCTCACAGAAATTAGCTTCCGGTGAATCTTTACTTAGCAAATTTACAGAAAATGTTTCGTTGATGAAGAACCTACTTCAGTATCAGATATAGTTACTGAAATTAGCTAAATTGGAATGTAGAGTTAAGAAACAAATAAATTGCAGGTATTGTGCAACATCTCAGCCCGCTAGTGACATTGTCCGCTTTGGGCCTAGACCCCCACGACTTAAAATGCCTCACTAGCGAGTAAAGTCTGTTTACTTATGTACTCAACATCTCTCCTGTGTTTTTCCGATGTAGGACATCTAATGTGTCACATATCGCAAAGCCAGACCCAGAAGAAAATCATATTTAACAGATAAATTGCTTGTACAGCTTATTAATCAAATGAGAGTCCATGCTCTTCTTTTCAAGTCCCAACAAAACTAGAGCTAGTAGCTGACAATTTATTATCTACAGGGTAAATGGAAAAAGGGAGCATAGGGTAGCATTCATAGGCAGTCGCTCTAAAACATCTGCATCGTTCACATCGAGGATACAAATGCACTATCATTACTTGCTCTAACAATTTGAAGCTATTTAGCTGGGTGCAACAGAAGATTCAAAAATCGTGTAAAGTCAAAATTGAACAACCAAGAATAGCATGCTTTACGTATGCTATGCTTGATCAAATGATATAACATAAGGTAGGTATTCATGTAAACTTCAACGAGATTTACATTTTAGTGTACATAATTAGTTGATCAACTACCTCATTATAGTATATGTACCCATCTGCTCATATTAGGAGAACAAAATGTCAGCAAACATCAACAAAATTGTTGACATAGGAAACAAACATTTGCATAATTCTGGTAACGCGAAATCACCATAATTTAAGCAACAGGGGGACGGAGAGCATGATCTTCTGAGGTATCAACTGCAGCAGGAGGCACAAACTGCCACATAGGGATTCCAGGGTAGCCAAGATATGGCATCATTTTGCTTGCAAAGACTTGATGTGGGGCTGGAAAAGGGGAAGGCATTGCAGGAGGGTGTGGTAAAAATCCAGGTTGACTGTTCAAGGCCTTCAGATGCTGCTCGAGCTTGTCTTTCTCTGCTTTTAGCTTTTGTTTCTCATCTCGGAGTTCACTTTTCTCAGCCTACAAAAGACCAAAACAATAGCCACTTTATGCATAGCTCATTAAAGAAAAAATAACAAGATAGGATAACTCAATCCGTAAAATAATTGATCTTTTCACATGAACTCCATGTTACTTGTGTAGAAACAACGAGATAACGAGTTCAATCATCTCACCTTCAATTCATTAACCTTCTCCTGCAAGTTGTCGTATGACTCTTTGAGCTTCTGAGCTTCATCTCTCAACTGCACCACCATACGAACCGCATCACCCAGGATAACAGATTTATCCATTTTTGGCTGCTTTCCTGGTTCCAGGATAGAACTTAATTCTTGGAACCTTGAAAAAAAAAAGAGAGCAGATTATTAAAACAATTTTATATTCTAAAAATATCCCATACACTGGGTATGTTGTTGTTGTATTCCAAAAATATCGAACAAGAAGCAGACACAAGTCTAAATGCAGCATAACCATCACTCAACCATGCACAAAGAAAGAGAGAAGGAGAGAGAGAGTGTGTCTGCCTGTCATTCAGCTTGTCCCTTCGCATTTTCTCCCTGTGTGCTTTTGAATCAGATGCACATGTTCCAGATCTCACCCTGAAATAAATAAAGTCTCTATCACATAAGGGAAGAAGGGAAAGAGGAAAAAGGAACACTTCACAAACACAGGAAGGAAATGATATGTTAAATGATGCTACAAGAAAGACATCACCAGTGCTTTTCAATTTTCTGATATACAATACAATTAGAAACATAACACATTAGCACAAAACATATTCTGATGTTATGTGCTAGTGGCTAGTTTTCAACTCTTTTATTTCTTGCTTTGGAAACTTCAATCAAATGACTGATCAAAAGAAAATACCTCTTTTTGGAGCCGCTTTCCTTCAAACTGTCTGAGTTGCCATAGGAATCTTCTAATCCAGAACTGTAAAAAGGTAAGAAACGCATCACATTCACCACACCGATTTGAATGATCAATTAGCTTAGTTGTACAACACAAAAATGGCAACATTTTCATAAAATGCAAGGTTACTAATGCAAGATATTGAACTGTCTGCTAAGGCCGAAAGGACTTCTTCTTCTTTTTTTCTTTTTATGAAACTGGTAACATGAGGCCAAAAGATTCAGCACATACAAGTTCCTCCTCATATCATATTTAAGTTAATAATAAATGAGTAGCTCCTCTATGACTAAGGCTGCTGGCTGCAGATAAATTAAAACATTCTTCAGGCCTATCCGCCAGGAAAATATTTTCAAAATCAAGTGTGCCTAAACCTTCAATTGTATACATTCAAAACATATCCGTGCTCAATAAGTAAATTAATGTTTTTTCTACTTGTTGGGGAAAAGGGAAATAAAAAAACATGGTTCATAACTTCATATAGCTGCCTCCAACTTATTCCGGCCAAGGTATAGTTGTAGTTTCAGAAAAGGAAAACGAGTGCAGATGAATCAAGATCCAAAAAATCAATTTCTCATATTCATTGGAGCTTGTTTTATTCATGATCTCTGCATCTCAACACAACTCCAAAAATATTAATCAGTTTTTCATGAGATTAGCCATAGCATCTAACACGAAAATCCTTGAAAACCTATATGTTTATGGATAACTCTACCCAACCAGCCGGGGGTCTATCAGAAACAGCCTCTCTATCTCACCTTTGAGGTAGTGGTACGGACTACGTACACTTACCCTCACCAGAACCCACTTGGTGGGAATATACGGGGTATGTTGTTGTTATTGCTGTCGTCCACCCAACCAAGAGCTAAACAACAATAAAACCAGTCATTTGACAGATTCAGAACCAGTGAAGCACCTACAGACCAAAACCAACTAGACTAACAAAACCTACTTACTTTTAGGCTATAGCTTCTAGATGATGCAAAAGACAGATGCAGTTGAAGAATAAACGTGAACACACTACAAAAGCCACTATTGTCCTAGTTTATTCACAAACTAAACATTTATATAACCTACTTATTGTGAAATAGACCAACCCAGCTTAACAACAATACAAAATCATCCAGAACCCAGATTGACATTCCTCTGCACATTGAAACTAGAACTAAAGCTACAACTGAACAAGCCAAAAAAAAAAAACTTTTCAGAAGTGAATAAGCTAAAATTACTTGATGGTTAGCAGTCTACTGATAATTAGCAACATACACTTCAGTAAATATGTACTAGCAATTATCTTTTCTTGGTTTTGAAAGTAGTGCATTAAAGCTTTTTTCCTTGGTATTTTAAACGGTTCAACTGAAGTTCTTTATTCAAGAAAACTCAACCCCACATTCCCATTTTTTAAAAAAAAAAAAAATAATAATAATAATTAAAGAATGAAATTGAGTCCCTAGTCAAAAATTCAAACAAAACTCAATTAATTTACTTTTTTAAAGAAAACTTGAGAAATAAAGAACCTGAGATTATTAGGAAGGGAAAAAGCATTGGAGGGCCATTGAGGATTGGGTTGAACTTCAAGGGAAGGAAGAACTTCCATTAACCCTAATTCTACCAGCCAATTAGAGCCATCTTCCTCGGCTTCGGCCATTTTTTGTCGGAGCTGAGGAGTTACCGGCGCCGGAAAGATTCAGTTGAAGATGAGTAGCGTGTAAGGTGAAACGGGAAGGTGGGAGGAAAATGAGGAGGAGAAGGAAAATATATGTGTGGTGGACGCTGATTTTGGTTGACTCTTATAAAAGTTTGTGCCTTTTTCCTTACTTTTAACGTCACCATTTAGTGGCATGTACTTCCTATGTCTCATTTTGCGTATGCTTAGCTCTTTTGACTTGATACACATGAACATAAATATTAATTAAAAATTTCTTTTATAAAAGTAATTCTATTAATTATATATTGAAATTATAAATTTAAGTAGTACTATTTTTTATTATTTATTAGAATAAATATGGAAAAAAATAATCAAACATTTTACATTTTTGATAATGAACAAATAATTTGAAATAAATATATTTAGAAAGAATGTTAAATAAAATGGAACGAAGAAAGTATTTCTTTTGGTATACTCTTTCATTCATTTTTACAGTAAAAATAGATGTGTAACATTCAGTTTAAAAATTAATGGATAATTTATTTATTTTATTCTTAGGAGTTGTTTGATAGAAGTAACAAGAGATAATTAATTTTAGGATGAGCTTATTTCATGCTTGGTTGGGATAAAATGTATGGGATAGCTCATCCGATGATTAGGTATTTCAGAATTATAGCATTATTTTTAATTCCTTTTTTAAGGTGAAATAACTAATCCCGCGATAGTTAATTCCAGGATAACTAGTATCCCAACCAAACGGCCCTTTAGTTATTAATTATAGTCATTATTTAATATGTTTTCAAAACATCGAATTAAATATAGTCAAAGGGTGATATGATAAAATTAACTCTAATATTTACTGTTTTTTAATTTATATGTCAAGTTAATAGTGAATAATTATTGATGGACAAAAAAAGTAATACACAAATATGTCTTTTGATTTATCCTAGATATTTATATTTTTAATTTTAAAAGTCCATAAATAAACAGTAAAGTTGATTAAGTAAAAGTACACATCTTATGTGACTGTGGGACACCAGGCAAAAGGCGTATTGTTGGGTACCACACTATACACGATATGTGTGTTAATTTGTTCAATTTATTATTGATTCGAAAAAGACATGAATATACTCCTAAAATTTAATAAATAGTATAAATATATATTTTTCGTTATATTTTAAGTATAAATATATTCTTATCGTTAATGAAAAGGTATATATATACCCCTAAATTTTAATAAATGGTACAAATATATCTCCTGTCAATAAAAAGGTACATATATACCTCTGATCTTTGATAAATGGTACAAATATACTCTTGTCATTAATGAAAAGGTACACATATACCTTTCTCACTAACGGCAGAACACGTGTCACAATCTTGTTTATTTGCCCTTTTTAAATTTAATTTATCCCCATCATATCTGAAAATATTTCTAATTTAATCCACAAATCAATTCAAACAATAACCCAAATCTGAGTCGGTCTAATAAAACCTTCAAGATACATCTTTATTCACGCATGTTTATTCTTTTTTTTTTCTATTAGACCGGATCGGTTTGGGTTATTATTTGAATTGGGTTATGAGTTAAATTCAAATTATTTTGGAATGGAGTTGGGATAAATTAAAGTTAAAAAGGTCAAATGAATAGAATTGTGACACGTGTCCTATCGTTAGTGGGAAGGGTATATATATACCTTTTCGTTAATGACAAGTGTACATTTGTACCTAAAGTATGACGGAGGACATATTTATACTATTTATCAAAGTTCATGGGTATATTTGTATCAAAGTATGATGGAGGGTATATATGTATCATTTATCAAAATTCGGGAGTGTATATGTACCTTTTATTAACAACAGAGATATATTTGTACCTAAAGTATAACGGAGGGTATATCTGTACCATTTATCAAAGTTCAGGGGTATATTCATACTTTTTCCATTATTGATTTAAATGTCTATTTATATCTAAAGTTGAAGGATATAACTATCAATTGAGACTAAATTAAAGTGTATATAATGTATTATGCCATTCCTTTTTGTTAAAGCATCTAGAGACTTACTGGGACACTTATATTCGAATTTTTCACCATGAATGTCCATTAAGGTAAACATCAAATTGTTCCTCGAAAATATTTCAATTTTTAAAAAGTTAATGCTCAAGAAAAAAAGAAATGTAAAGTCTCTTAATTTTTTGAGCTGATATCTAAATTTTCAAATGTATGAATTTTCTACTTGAATTGTCATTAATTATTTATTAAAATAGAGTTAAATTATTAATTATTTATTTTTCCTATCTAAAAAATCAATTATGAAAAACAATTAAGAATTAAGGTATGTTTTAAAAAATAATTAGTGATAGTTCATGTAAGAGGCTGACACACGTTTAAGTATGAAATTCAAAAAAATCAAAATATTGTAAGTGTGTTTTTCACGCTTCACTCATTTTAAAATGTCAAAATTTGGACAAAGGTGAACATATCCTTGTACTACCAACATGTATAGATTTCAGTGGGATGGTTGAGATTCCTTTCCTTTTATTAAAATCTTGAATTTGAGCTTCAGATATAAAAAAGGTTTTGTTGAGAGCATAATCTTTAAAAATGGATCCCATAATGCGTGAATTTGAAGTAGTTAGAACTCTAAAATATACACGACAATGAGAAACAAAAGATGTATATCCTTATACCATGCTAAAAGAGTTGATAAAATTGTTCCAAAAGAATACTGTTAGATACAATTTGAATAAACTTTTTTTCTTTATTTGGATAATCCAATTGCTCAGAGAATACAATTTGAAATGAATGGTGGTTAGTCTTATTTTATTTTGATAAAAATTTGAGGGATCGTTTTATTGTTTATTTATTTATTTGAAATGGAAAAAAAAAAAAAAAAGATTAGAAGGTGGAAAAATGGAATCATCATCAGTTCAGGTAGTCAATTAATTAAGCTATTAAGATTCTCACGTAAGAGGACGTTAGGGTTGTTAGTTAGGAAGGAAAATATTTATTTATTAAAGCTAGCAAGTTAATATTATGTTTGGTAACGTTAACTTGCTTAATCTAAAATTCAGTACAGTAATTACTGTTTTGGTTATTATTTTATAATCTCCTATAACTAAAATATATAAAAGTTATATATTAAGTGCAGTACAATTTTATGCATGGAAAACGAGTAACTAAATCTTATAAAACTAATGTATATAAATCTAATCAACAATCAAGGGACTCATGAGTGCATTATAATACATGTAACAAAGAACTCAGACCTCTTATAATTCAGAATTATGGGGGATAGTGCGTTAGTTGTTGGACCATATGGATTTAGTTTAATAATTAATCTTCAACTATTTTTAATTGTAGTAATTAAATAAGGCACGAGGGCGACTTTTGAAGAACTTTTTTAGTTGAAAGTGTGTGAATTAGCGGTGTGCAAAAATCGAATCTATTAATAAATTGAATCGATAAAAATGTTATTGGTTTATTGTTATTGGGTTAACGATTTTTTAATGGTTTTATAAAAAAAAAAATTATTGTGTTATTGGTTCGGTTCGATTTTTTCTTATTGGGTTATTGAGTAAACCGATAACCCAATAAGAATATTTCAAATTACACTTTATCTGTATGTATATATATATATATATATATATATACTAATTTAGGTGTACGCGTCTTGCGCGTCTACCTCATTTTAATGAGTTCAAACATTACATTAAATAGGATATTTATTTAAATAATAAAGATGAATATAATCATTAAATTTAATATCTTTTGAGTATGTAAAGATGGAGAATTTATTTATTAAACCTAATCTTTACCGAAAATATTTTTAAAAATCGATTGGCATTCATCTACCATCTGTAAATTGCGACAAAACAATGACAGAGACATCAAAATAATACAATTAAATCTAATCTTTACACACAAAAAAATTCTCAAAATCGTCCGACACTCATCTATCACCTGTAAACAATAACAAAATAATACAATAATAGAGATATCAAAATAATACAACTAAACCTAACCTTTAAATAAAAAAAAATCTCAAAGCCGACCAACATTTATCTATCACCTGTAAACTGCAAAAAAATAATACGATAAAAGTGATATCAAAACAATACAATTAAACTTACATTTTACACATAAAAATTTCTCAAAGTCGATCGAGATTCATCTATGAACTGTAAACTGCCACAAAATAACAAAGTAATAGAGATATTACAATAATACAATTAAACCTAACGTTTACCTAAAAAAAAAATTCAAAGCCGACCCACATTTGTCTAGCATCTGTAAATTAAAATAAAATAATAAAGTAATAAAGATATCAAAACAATACGATTAAACCTAATCTTTACACAAGAAATTCTTCAACGCCACCCGACATTCATCTACGACCTGTGAACTATAAAAAAAAAATATAATAGTGATCACAAAGCTTTGATTTTGATCCAACTAATTCTTGTCTAAGCAAAAAATTTTGACCCTAAAGAATGATTTTGAATGAAAACAAAGAAGATATATATATATATATATATATGCTGACAAAACAATGAAGAAGTTGAGGGTTAGAAAATCAAGCATCCATCATCTAGACATGCAATCGAATCAGGTTAGATGAACATCAACATATTCTTCCAATAGGCAAATCGGTTTGTTCTCCAGTTTAATGTACATCTTAATATTTATAGAAGTATTTTCTTAATAGAGTCTTATTTTATGAGTATTTTTCTAATTGAACAGCAGAAATGAAAATATTAATTAATTCTCCTACCATATATTTTAGGAGTCCCATATATTTTAGGAAATCTAGTTAATATAACAAAAAATAATTAAATAATAAATTTTAAAAATAGTGAAAAGACAGTTTTGTCTAAAGAAAGTCTTTTAATGAAGGGTAAAATGTTCAAATCACTTTTCTAAGGGTCTTTACACTTTTAATATTAATATATATATATATATATATATATATATATATATATATAAAACCTACTCTATATTTATCTTTCATTTCTATAAACCTATTCAATTTCCCGAAAACCTATTCAAGCTTGAAGATTCTTGTAAAATAAAACACATCACGTAGGATTTTTGCTGCAACTAAGATTTCGTTTCTTTTCTTGTTAGTTGCTACTATTTTTATTTAATGCATATTTTCTTATCGGCTAAATCGAAAATCGAACTGTTAAGGACTAAAAATCGATAAACCAATAAAAAAATATCTTATGATTTGATTATTGATTTTACATATTTAAAAATCGACAATCAAAAAAACAAATCGATAATACATAAAATCAAATCGAACCGACTTATGCACACTCTAGTGTAAATAGAAAACGTGTTTGAATGAGTGACAACTTTTGTTAGTGTTCACCATTAAAAAAAGTTGGATTAGTTTTTGGATAAAAATCTTTAACACACCTTAAACGACAAAATATAAAGAGTAAAGGGTAAAAAGTCAAACTTAAATTATTTTATGTTATAAAATATAAAGTAAGAACAAGAACATATAAAGTAAGAATAAGAACAAATAGAGAGAATAAAGAGTAATTCTTATTTCTCATTCTTGAGCATGATTTACAATGAAGAAAGTCCTTCTATTTTTAGGGGAAATTTACTCCTAGTTTCTGACTAAAAGACATATACTTTAAATCTTGTTAGATATCAACTAGATCTGAATAGATCTTATTAGATCTTGATAGATCTTATTTATATTCTTGATAGACATTCACTATAATGTAAATACATTCATAACACTCCCCTTGAATGTCTAATTGATAGATAATGTGCCTCATTAAAATCTTACTAGAAAAAAAAACCAGTGGGATAAAAAATCTAGTGAGAGAAAAAGAGTACACATCTCTAACAATACGCATATAGGCTGCCTCATTAAAAACCTTACAAGAAAAATCCAGTGGGACAAAACCTTGAAAGGGAAAAAGAGTACAACGCGTAGTTGATCCCCCTAATGAGAACATCCTTGAACCTTTGCATCTCGATCTTGTGCACCATCTTCTTGAAAGTTGCAATTGGAGAAGACTTGGTCAATAAATTAGCCATATTATCACTTGAACGAATCTATTGTACGTTAATATCACCACTCTTTTGTAGCTCATGTATGTAGAAAAACTTTGATGAATTGTGCTTCATTCTATCTTCTTTTATGAATCCTCCCTTAAGATGTGCTATGCATGTTGCATTATCTCTGTATAAAATTATCGTTACATTGTCACATTTCAAACCACATTTTTCTCGAATGAGATGTATTGTGAATCTCAACTATACACATTCTCTGCTAGCTTCACGAATAGCTATTATCTCATCATGGTTTCTCGGCTAGCTTCATGAATAACTCTTATGTCATCATGGTTCAATGAAGTGTCTAGATAGACTGCTTTGTATATCTCCAAGATATGACAGTGTCCCCACATGTGAACACATTACATGTTTGAGACCAAGATTTATGCGGGTCAAATAAGTACCAAACATCAGCATGACAAATAAGATCGGGACTGCAATCTTTAGAATAAAATAAACTCATTTATTTTATCCCATTTTGATGTCTCCTCATAAGAGCAGAAATATATATCATGCTTAACAAATTGACTGAAAAGGCTATATCAGGCCTTGTAGTATTTGCAAGATACATTAGTGCACTACTTGCACTAAGATATGGTACTGTATAACCAATTCAATTTGGTATATTTCTTATTTCAGCAAATAATCTATTGCTTTTGAAAACTCTCCAAGAGTTTCAATAATTTTCAAGCTATAAACTTATAAAATATAAGGATTATAAATAAGTTTTTCAGAAACTTTTATATGTTTCAAACATTTTGAATCCTTAAAAGTTTTCATGTAAATTTTGTCAAGTGACAATATTCAACATTTCATTAGTGACATCTTCAAGTGTTTGGATTGCAAATCAAATAAGTTTTATGCTTACCAAGATGCATCCTTTCATTTCACTTGATAAATGTTTCTACGTCAGCATACTTAAATTAACATAGAATTCAGATCCTCGTAATCTTTCACAATATTGCGTCAATATTGTATCAAAGATATCATTAATGATATACTATTTCATATCGGTTCACAGTGTGACATAACATTTTGAGATCTCATCACTTCATTATTTTCAGGTACCTTAACCTCTTATAAGGTTCCATGAAGTGTTATGTCGTAGGCTCTTCAAGAGCATATTGTCTTCTTATTATGATTATTTGCTCCTTCTCCTTTTCAAGGATTATTTCATTTAGAATCGATTGATCTACCACGCTTCACGCATGCATAGATTTTGTTCTTTAAGGACACAAAATAGGAGCACTTGCAGCTTAAATATGAGATGTTTTCGGCATTTGACTTGAATTATCTTTTAAATGAGGACCTTATGATAATTCCTAACATATTTCTTAGCTGCTTATAATCTCTCCCTTATGTTAGGAAAACTAACATACATCATCCTTCTTCTTTGAGGAATTCATCTTTGTGCATCATGGTATATTCATTAATCGTATACCGCACATTAACTATTAGATGAACAACATGTGATTCCTGACTTAGAACCAACTTTGAGGGGAAAGTAGTCATAATTTATTGGTTTGATGCATATAAATACTTTTGTATATAATATTTCAAACCAACACATGAATCTTTTGTTCTCAATGGTTTAACTATTTATTGAAGGCATTCAATGCTAAACCATAATCATCAAGATGAATTGTCTTGATTGCACAATCTGAAAGTTGTGCTCTTAACTCAATTTTATTGAGCAAGTAACTTTATGAATGTGAAACTACAGGTTGACAATAAACACACATGTGATCATCTTATATTGATGCATCTTAATAGATCACATGACTGGTGAACGGACCCATATTCACCTTTTATACCTTTCAGATTTTAAGGGATTCAATTCTAATATTAGTTGGTCCAACCAACTTATTATGAGAACAAACAACATTAAAAGTAATGGAGAATCTTCAATATATGTTATTTACTCAGTATGCACATCTTTGGGTTATCACAATCGTTCATATCAATTTATGAACTTTTATACTAGTAAACTCCAAGTTTACCATAACATGTACCTTTTTTCTTTAGTAATTTCAGATTTACTATTACATGAATAAATTTCAGATTTACTACTTCAGAAGTAGATTTCAAAATAAATTTTCTCAATTATTCAGCCTGTTTCGGATGTGAGTTGTGATACCATCACAATCAAGTGCACGTTTGCATTAATAAGTTTCTCATTCCCTAGGAATGGAATATAATCATGCCTTAAGCATATCAAATTATGATAGCTACTACAAAAGCAAATTGAGGTATACATATGATTTATTGCTACCACATCCAATTCAAGGAATTAAGCATATTTGATGGGACATGTTTCACCAAATACTCATTATTTTGCCTTAGCCATCAGAATATAATCAATATGGTGCATTGAGATTCAAACTCAACATCTTATTCATATAAATGCGTCTTATGCATAAATTCATGAGAATTGAACCCAACATATTATCATCCCTTTTGATAATATTATTCTTGAGGAATAAATTTAAAATATAAATGATTCCAAATCAATTAATCCTTTTTCCTCAAATTCAACAGTAATTATATCATTTAGTAGCAAAAGACAAATAACATAAGAAATTACTAACCTTTAAATTACCTTTAGATTAATCATCTCACCTTGTTTGGCAGAGTCTCGTGCTTGAAATTACCTTTAGATTAATAATCTCACCTTGTCCTTTAGATTAATCATCTCACCTTGTTTGGCAGAGTCCCGTGCTTGACAGAGTTTTGTGCTGATAACGTGTGATAAAATATAAAATAAGAACAAGAAAATATAAAGCAAGAACAAGAACAAATAGAGAGAATAGAGAGTAATTCTTATTTCTCGTTCTTGAGGATGATTTACAATGAATGAAGCTCTTCTATTTATAGGGAAAATTTACTCTTAGTTTCTTACTAAAAGACAAATACTTTAAATCCTGATAGATATCAACTAGATCTTGATAGATCTTATCTATATTCTTGATAGACATTCACTATAATGTAAATACATTCATAACATTTTAAATATTTTAAGTTTTATATTTGAATTATCAGGTGTGAGAATTTTCGTATCTTAACTACATCAATTATTTAGCAAAACAAACCTCGGTTATTAATTATTTGAGTTTCATATTTAAAATTTTAGATAGGAAAAATGAACTATGTGTGTTTAGATAAATAGTTGACGATAGTTCACACACCTAATAGTTCAGGTATGAAATTCAAAAGAGATAATACATAAATATGACCCTAAACTTGACACCAAATTATAACTTTGACCTTAAACTTTGATATTGCACAGATAGGACTTTTAACTATTCAAAACCTGAACAAATATGACCTCCAATTTTGCAATCCCCATGCGTGAGTTTCAATCGCGCCTATGTGGAAAGGTAATCCAATCACACGGTGCCACATCGTTAAAAGGGATGACTTGGAGGGAGGTCATATTTGTGTAGCTTTGAATAGTTAAAGGTCATATTTGTGCACTGTCAAAGTTTTATTTTTTGTGTTAAAACGGCGTCGTTTTTATTATTATTATTATTATTTATTTATTTATTTATTTATTTATTTATTTAAGGATCGAACCCGCACAGTAGACTGAAGGAAGCGCCCAAGAAGAGTAAATAACACCACTGGGCTATCGAAGTGTCTTGTTTCATGTGGCTCAACATTAATATACATACATAAATATAGATTTTCTACCTTATATATACAACATAATTTTTTTACCGAGGGGGTTCGGGTGAACCCCATGGCAACCATGTAGGTCCGCCCCTGCGTTAATTTAATAACGATTTAATAATGTTAATTTAATAACGTTAATTTAATATACTACTACTACTATCCTTAATAATGTTAATTTAATAACGTTTTATTAAAACTATAATTTTTTTTATTATTAGTATAGTTTCATCTTTAATCTAATATTTAAATAAATTATATTTAGACATATTATATAACTTAAATTCACCATCTGCTTTATAATATATATATATCTACCCGCGCGATTTTTTTGTATGAGACTGACCTACCTAATTAATAAATCTTCAATATTGCTCTTTTTCCGCAATGACAAAAGAAATTAGATGCCATTTTAATCTTTGAGCCGAAAATAATGAAAAAGTTATAGTGAAAAGTCATTTAAAGGTCATATTTGTGCAGTTTTGAATAGTTAAAGGTCATATTTGTGCACTGGCAAAGTTTAAGGTCAAAATTATAATTTGGTGTCAAGTTTAGAGTTATATTTATGTATTATGCCCTTAGATTTTAAGTTGGACGCGCTCAGTTTTGCGTGTTGAACACGCGTTTTGCCACATAGGATCGGAGGTCATATTTGTGCAGTTTTGAATAGTTAAAGGTCTTATTTGTGCACTGTCAAAGTTTAAGGTCAAAGTTATAATTTGGTGTCAAGTTTAGAGTTATATTTATGTATTATGCCCTTAGATTTTAAGCTGGACGCGCCCAGTTTTGTGTGTTGAACACGCGTTTTGCCACGTAGGATCGGAGGTCATATTTGTGCAGTTTTGAATAGTTAAAGGTCCTATTTGTGCACTGTCAAAGTTTAAGGTCAAAGTTATAATTTGGTGTCAAGTTTAGGGTCATATTTATGTATTATCTCAATTCAAAAAGTCTGAATACTTTAATTTAGATGTGTTTTGACTATTACTTTAATACTTTCATAATTTTATTATGTATATAACAAATTAGAACATTCGCTGGGCAGAACTGTCCCTTCCTACTTGAGATTTAAGCTAAAATGCGTGATTAAGTTGGCATATCTCACACGGAGTAAAAATCTTCTGGTGCCACGCCTACTGCTTATATATAGTTTTGGGGTGTTCTGTTTATTACTACTATTACTTTCTCCGTTTCATATTAATTGATCCTTTTACAAAAAAATATTTATTTCATTTTAACTATCCAAGTTCTAAAATAAATAAATAAATTATTCTTTAGTATTAAATGTCTATGTAAAATGTATATATTCAAATTTATATTTTTAATACATAAATAATAGGATCACTTTAGTAAAATAAAACTCTGCTAAATATTATTTTAAGGGGTGTGTCAAGTCATTAGATTTCAACTAAAATGAAATGGGGAGAGTATATATTATCCTTATCCTACTTTATATGACAATATTAATTTTAAAAGTTAAATATTTTTATGGATTCAATAATAACGATGGAAAATAGTTAGGGAAAAAAAAGGGGGACTCTCTTGTCCTGGGAATAGTTATTTAGAGCCCTAGAAAGTGTGGTTGTGTTTCAACATTATTACCCACCATTAACAATGTCTCTTTTCTCTTATGGTCCCTCCTTTGCAATTTATCCCTAAATATTTTATTCTAAAGAAATCTTATATGCCTATCTTCCATTTCATTAGTGGACGTTGCCTTTTCAACTATTCCTTTTTTGACTTTATTCATTCATGTAACCAAACATAGCATTTGTTAGTAACAAAACAATAATTTACGTGAAAGCAACTATCCATTTACGTACGTATCCCCAAATAATACAACAACTCAGTCTGTGATGTTGAGCACTGGCACAAGAAGATATATAGTAGTAACATTTTTGCTAGAGTATTTCCCTTTGGTAAGTTGGGTAGATTTGTCTTGGTGCAACTGTCAAAACTGTATGGTTATTAAAATGTGTAATAGTCTCTCACGATACGTGATGTAAGGTAAAATTGTGCATAATATATTCAATATAATCGAAGGAGAAGAAAGAATTTCAGGCATCAAACTGCCTTTAATTTCCTTTTGGTATGTGACACTTGAGGGGAGTTCGGCCACCACACTTTAGGTGAGTTTCATGATTTTGCTAAGTTAGCAATTATATAAAAAGAATAATCTTTCGTCCTTATAAGTAGAAAGACGTAGAAAGATGAAGTATCCAATTCGCGCTAAGAAATAGACATGAGGGATTGACAATAAAATCGACTTAATATGTAGCCATCGTAACAAATTGATGCATCACGAAACCAAGTAAAGCGTGAGAGCCACACTTATTTGTCCACTCGTTTACGTTAATGCCCAATACAGCAATAATAGATATGTCCTTGAGGAATCTCTATGTTTGTCCCAAATGTACTATCCTTCCGGCAAAGTGATACCAAATTGCTAGAAAATAAATGTTCCCCTTAAACATCTTGATCAAGGAAGCTGGTGCTCCCTTACATACATGATCAGAGGCAGATCTAAAATGAATATGATACGTTTAACTGAATCATTTTTGTCTCCAACTATGCATACATTAGGTAAAAAACGAATACTTTTAAAATGATCATTCTCTTATTGCAATTCACAAGTAGGTAGCGACATCCATAAACAGAAGGGGAAATGACTAGCATACAAAATTCAAACCAAAAGATTCGCGGTAAGTTAAAAATAAGGACACGAGTCTCATTTTAATCTTCGTTTACTGGTGCAAAGCAAATTCAAGTCCTTTCTTTTTCAGGTTCCTTTATTTGTTTGACATGGACATAGATATGTCCAGAAAAGCCATTCATTTAGTAATTAAGTTCATTAACTTGCTTTACTTACATACCTTGAAGAAAGATGAACATCGTAACTGTTTATGGAATTATCTACATTTAAAGATGAAACAGCAGAAGCCACACAAACAAAAAGAATTTTTTGCAGCACACTACACATCAGTATATATATTATTATGTGTATATATATAGTTGGACTAGGGAATATCTGTGGGGTTGGATAGAGCAAGACTCTGGATCCTTTTCTTTATCTCATCTGGATTTGCACCAACTATCTTGTCAACTGGTACTCCAGCTTTCAGCAGCAGAAATGTTGGCATGGCTTTCACCTCATATTTGCTAGCCACCTCCTAGCAACCGCAAAAAAAAAAACAGAAAGAACAATGTGAATCACCAACGAAACAATGGGCATATTAGGTTGGAACAGCCTCGAACAATATGATTTATCTCTAATTCCTCGTGCATCTTTTTATTGTCCGGTTGCTTTTTATATTAACACATCACAACACAACACACTTTTAGTGCCAGGACCTACTCTAGTTAGTGAGTGTCGTAGCTTGATAAGTTCTCTATCATAGCTAAATAACTATAGCAGTCATATTTACCAGTAAAAGGCAGTGAACTTGTAATATACGTACATTTCAACACCGGAAAAATAACAAGACTATAAAGCAGCAATAAGACATGTAGCAAATAACAAAATCGTGGGTCTGCGAGCCTAAAGAACTGTTATTGTTGCTTGAATCACAATAAAATTGAATATGGTTGTGAAACTAAGTGGTAGCCCATAATCTTATTAGCCAATTTTGTCTATCAACTAAACAATAACTTTGATCCTCTAAGATTATGTTAGCATTTAAATAATATTACCACTTGAATGGATTGAAGGAATACATGAAAGAGGAATAACAAATCTTTTTCTTTTTTTGACAAGTGGAAGAGAAATAACAAATCAGCATACAGCAGTAGTTTAGCTAAAACTCATCACCACTATAATGTGGGCAATGGTTTCTACAGACGACATGGAGAAATTCATCTGTCTATGGCAACTTGTGCAATTGGATTTTCAACAGATCAAATGGACAGCAGGGAGCATTGTTTCACAAACAGAACAGAGAAACTAGGTTGCAAAATAAAATCCTAACAGGTTCGCCGGTAGCTTCTCAATGACTTCAATGTCAAAATGATAAATGCATTTGTTTTGCTGGAATACAACTTCAAACCAACTGGAACTAGAATTATTCTTTTTGCGGTACTAAAATAATGCAATGACCTACTTAAATTAATCGGATTCTCCAACCACAAGTAATAGAGAAAAGATCAGGAATCTCTGAAGAAGAATTCGGTTAGATAATCATTGAAATCACTCCACAAATGGGAATCATGTAGTCTTAATCTAACAGATCTTAAATAATGCAAGAAAGTATCTGAAGTGACTGATAAAAGGTGAAGCCTTTCCCTACACTAAATATATGCAGATTCCTGGTTTAATAGCAGTCAAGAGTTGCGACCAGGAGAGCAAGAATCTCTCAACTTGGCCACTTGAAAATAATTATATGACTATGCTACTCTCAAATGTCTTAAAGATCAACGAGCTTATATTTTAAGCAAAAAAAAGAAACGAGGAACAGTGAAATTGGAAGACGGAAACCGAGTCTCACTATTCTCTCATTTAATATGGGGAACTCAAATGATGTGTGTGTTTGTACATCACCTCTTCGGAAATTATTTCATGGTAAGGGAGGAATTCAAAAGGTATTATAGTGAGAGATGCGAGTCTTGTTGATTGCTCAATATTTCAGGAAATGAAGAGCAGTAAAACGAACTTTTATCACTGGGTGAAGATTTGAGAAAAAAATACCATTATGGTTGACTCAGTTGACATTTGACAAGCATGTGAACAAATATCAAATGACTTTGTAGACGCATAGAAGCCAATTAACCCCAAGTGTCAAATTGGGACAACTAGAGAATATATGCCTTTAATAGACTAGATCATAATTACAAGCAAAAAGTGAAACTTGGAATATTACACCAGATAATAGAAAGGGTAGAAATTTTTTTCAGCAAAACGATAGAGAAGTCGATCTCTCAATTCACTCATATAAGCCAAACAATAGTATGTATGCAAGCTAAGCAGACACAGCTCAAACTTAGGCCTTTTCTGTTGGGTGTTGGAGGACTTTTAGTAAAACAAATAGTCCAAACAGTTCCTTTTTTCATGCAAGTCTCTTTTTCAAGTAGAAGATACTAACTAGGTAGAAAAGGACCCAGCTTTTGTACAACAGGAGTTGCCCCCTCGTCCAATTGAAAGGCCCAGCATAGTAGACAAGACAAAAGAATCAAAGGGAAGAACACCACAGTAATCAATTTTTTATGAATCTAAATGTGTTCTTCACTTTGTCTACGAACATATTCTTGTTGCACGATGTGATATCGACATATTATATGCCTAGGTCACTCTGACCTCATTGTAATTTGTATGAATGATTCATCATAATCAAGGACTAACGTTCAGACACTAGACAGTAGGACAGATGAACATAAGTCAGACATAATATGTCCGCACCAGTAGCTTATGAAACTAATCAGAATAGTGAGAAAAATTAAATGTTTTGAGTGAAGGAGAAGATAAACAAAATGGTCTCAATTAAGGACATTTCAAAAGTCATCAGTTTGAAAATCAAGTTTTGTGTTGGTGTAAAGGGTTTATAAAAAAACCCTCTTGGCGACAAATGAAATCACATCCTTATATCATATCTGTTGTAAAAGCAAGACAAATTAATCCCAAAGATGATCGAAACCAAAACAGTTCATTATTGATCAGAGGAAATATCTAGTCCAATACAACACATCCTTTTCAAATTTCCCATCTCAGAGATTCTTACTGATAAGGATGTGAGCTTTTAGACGGAGAGCATTATCGACAAACTTGTAGAAAAGGAAGAATCAGCATACCACCCAATAGTGGGATCCTCACTATCTTTTATACTTTGTTTATGAGATCTCAATGTGCTGTATTTAATTAGAGAAATATACTACCGGAAAGCTAACAAATGACCTTTACAGCTCTCGTATAAGACATCAACACGGCTGTTCTTTTATCAAGTACGGGCTCATAAAAACTACTTCTCTTGCTGTAAATATGTTCCAGCTCTTACCCTTTCTCATTCATTTGATTGTGATCGCTTAATCAATGAAGAAACAGAAGTTTCTAACATTTTCTTTAAAAATTAAGCATATTACACTAGCAATACCACTGTGATTTTCTTGACACAAATCATTCATGATCAAGACAAAATGAAAATTATCCAAATCCATACCCAAGTTATTACTATGTCACAATTCACGTACATTTAAGTCCTGCAAATTGACTTCAACATCTAGCATACAATCAGCTATTGACTCGAGTCCTCGGTAAAACAAGTCAGGAAGTGGACCTTAAAACTTTTAAAACCCGGCAAGAGAGACACACAATGATACAATATACTCCCTCCATCCATCTTTACCTGTCCAGTATTTACTAGGCACACTCCTTAATGAACAATAAATAGAATGACAACTTACTAGATCACCCTTTGAATAAAATAAATTCAATTCTTGAGAAAATGCATTGAAGAAAAATCATAGTTATTATAACAAAGGTAAATTAGAAACTAAGTGATAAATTATCTCTTGTTTTCTAAATTGGACAAGTGACAACCAAAAGAGGAAATCTGCTTTTAGTATATTGGACAAGTAAAAGTGGATTGAGGGAGTAATATATACTAGCATAAGTCATAACTAGCTTATATCCTAAAGGGAAGTAACCTCCCATGACAAGACCAACCCTTGGAAGTTATGTTTAGCAAAGGAAATTTCTGCATTTTTTATTTTATTTTTTTTTGCTCATCTTTTAGGCTTTAAAGTTTGTGTCTTTTACACCAAAGGGGTAAAAAGACTTTACCTTGACCTCATCCACATCAATTGTGAGAAAACACATATCTTGGTACATAGAAGCCAACTCCTCCATAAAGGGGTTCATTGCCACAGAGGGTATACACCAAACAGCAGTAAAGTGTGCCACAATCTACAAATGCCCAAAAGGTAAAAATGAATTTGTACACATACTAGAAATAAAATAAAAAAATCAATCAATATTTTTATAGGCATGCGGGTTTTACTTACAGGACATCCTTGAAGTGTTGCTTGATTTACATGGAAATCCCATGATTCCATAGAGTTTACCTTGACAACTCTAGATTTGGTCCCCTGTTCTTGAACTTCCATTATTGATGCTCACTATTGAGAAACCCAAATTTGTGCTTATCCTGAATAGTCAGTCAAGTCACTAATAAAGAGATTTAAAACAAGGTCTATTTTTTTTTTTTCATTAGAATTAAGAATTGGACCCCACCATATGAGAGAGGCATTTTTGGGTAAGTATAGAAGTTTTGGACCTTTTTGGAAGTTTCTTCCTTGTCTGGTTTTAATAATAATGACTATTGGATTAGAATAGAAATTAAACATGAGTTTATGTCTATAACTTTATGATTGTCTTTTCATAATCCGATTTAAGTAATGACAATTGGGTTAGGCACAACTGCACAATTATAGTGGTTCTTCAAGAAATTGCACCAACATTCTAGAGCACCGACAATAAAGATTAAACATGTGTTTTAGAATTTAATTAGTCCGCTATATGGACTCTTATACTCCACCTCCACCTGTTTAAAAAAGAAATTTAAGAAAATAAAGAAGAATTTTAAATATTGTAGCCTTAAATTAAAACTGTGTCAAATATACTTATATATATTAATTTTGTGTATTATTAATATTTTTTTTGGTAAATTTTTTTAATTTATGTACTTGTATTAGTTATACATTTTATTATATATTGAGGTGTGTATTATTAATATTTCAAAATTCATGGCATTACTAATGTAATGGATATGATGCATGCATTAGGATGATTAAAGACATAAGTATTCCTCAAATATCTTTTTTTTTGCATTCTTTTCAATATATATATATAGAGGGTATTTTTGTAAAATATTTTTCTTTTAAATTATGTGATTTATATTATTTTTAATATATTAAATCAAATACTGTATCAAAAAAAATACAAGATAACTAATGCAAGTATACAACAACAACAACATGTCCAGTGTATTCCCACAAAGTGGAGTATGGGGAGGGTAAAATGTACGCAGTCCATACTGCTACCTCCGAAGAAGTAGAGAGGTTGTTTCCGATAAACTCTCGGCTCAAGATAAAGAATAGTAAACAAAGTCGTGATTAAACATGAAACAGGATAAGTGTCTTATCCGAAGTAAAGGATAAGAAGTAATAAAAATAGAAATCAGAGCAATACGGAATAAGAGGACTAAGAAACATAAGAAATAAGAAATATGGTATAAAATACCCGCCTAATAATAACCTTCATTCACCGCCAGAAACACCTAACATAAATATTATTAATGCAAGTATAACTAATATAAATATTATTAATTTAAGTATTATTAATATATTATTTTTTATATTATTCTTATATATTCTATCCACTCAGTGGTTGATATAGTAGAAACTTTATGGCTTCATTGATAATTATTGGCTATTGCCCATAAACGTTAGCCAAATTATGAGGATGTCACATGGGCTGACCTAGGTCTGAGCCATTAACCCGAATACTAGGCCGAGCTGATTTGCACAAATGAGATCTTTGTATGACTATTTAAAATTTAGCCTTTTTAAAGAAAAATAGTGCAAAAGTAACCGTTTTGTCAGAACTAAGAGCCAAATTTTGGTATGTCACTAAGAATTTTTATTTGAATTGAGCAGAATTTTCTTAACTTGTGATCATAATTTTGGTCAGAAATTCCGACGAATCGCTATAATTTCAGTCATGAGACATTCCTTAACAACATCTGACCATAATTTTTGATTAATTACCATTTATTATCGTCGCTTCTGATTGAAAATTCTGTTAAATCATCAAAATTTAGCTTGAGATCTTGTTGATTCATCGGAATTTTGCTAGAAATCCTATTGATTCATCAATGTTTGGCCATAAGTCACCATAATTTGTTGAGCAGAAATTTCAGCAATATGTTTTTTGCTTCAAAATTACGAGTTGTTAGGGTTTGTGTGAAATAAAGACATATTGGGCTCAACTAAGGGCATGATTGGGGGAAATTATTGATGGATGATAAAAGTTTTGAATTTGGCATATTTAGAGAGCATTTGGATCCTCTTCCCCTTATTTAAATGATATGTTGATACTTGCATACACATTTGGCTAAATCTCTAGAGTTTTGTTTGATTTCTTAAACTTGGCATTTTGCTCTTTCACATAAACTTGGCCAGTCTCCTCTTCACCTACAATTGGTGTTGTACGTACTTGTTGCACCTTAAAAGGTGAGAACCTTCTAGTGAAGAAAAGATCCCGCTCTAGTAGTTACCATAATTTGGTAAAAAGGGAAGTCATCTATATATTTATATATATAAAAGCAAAACATAAGCTAGACAAGATGTCATGTGTCAAGCTATTAAAATAGCTACGTGGAAATTTTTAAGACAATACTAAAAAATATTTTAAGACAAAGTTTAAAATACTGTAATAACAATTTTAAAATTGAAAAATTAAGTATTTGAATAAATTATCCTTTTACAAAAATAATAATTCATTATCTTAAAAATAGAAACTAATAATTAAAGAGTTCTAATAGATATATACTATTTCAAACTTATCTCATATAAAATTTAGATATTATAAAATATATTTAAATATAATTTATTTACATGTTAGGGAATTTATATCTATAATAATAACTAGTTGTAGCAGTGTTGGCAATTGTATAGTACGTACATAGTATGTAGAACAAGAATAATAATAATAATAATAATAATAATAATAATAATAATAATAATAATAATAATAATAATATAATCTATCTATATCTATATCTATATCTATATCTATATCTATATCTATATCTATATCTATATCTATATCTATATCTATATCTATATCTATAACTATAACCTATAATATATTAAAAGTGTGAAGACCCTTAGAAAAGTGATTTGAACTTTTTACCTTTCATTGTCTCTGCAATAGAGAAAATTGTCTTTTCACTTTTTTTTTTAAAAAAAAATATATTATTTAATCAAATTAAAGACTCCTAAAAATATATGAATAGAAATTAAACACTCCTAAAATATATGGGATAGAAATTAAGAACTTTTGAAATATATGGAAAGAAATAACCAGTAGAATATATATGGAATCCTAATAAAATAAATATACTAAATTTTGATTATTAAATTTTTTAAAAGCCAGATAATCCAAAATAGAGATTCGGATTCTTTTTTTATTATTAGTAAAAACCCACTAAGTAAAGGGCAGTTAATTTTTGTTGGAAGTATGGTGAGTTATGATTTTTTTTTATTAACAAATATGGTAGCTTCGTTGGTTTGCTGATACAGTTAAAAGGATTCGCTCCGATTGGTTCTTACATAGTCTTATAATCATATAATTACTATAATATATTTTAAGAGCATAAGTTCCAAAATTATTATTTATTCTTAAATTACCCTACAATGCTAAAATGCTCTATAATTTTACTTTGCAAAATTCTATATTTTTTATTTACGTAATGTTTTTTTTAAGTAGGAGTCTATTTGTCCTTTTCTTTACAAAAAATTCATGTTTTAGCTTTTTTTAGGTGTTGGAATCTATAATATTTACTTTTTTAATTCTTTTTGGGTTTAGACAATATTTACTTTTTTAATTCTTTTTTGGTTTAGGGTCTCCTATATATATAAAAAAAATATTATTGCACAATCTCAAACTTTATCACTTTTGTATTTCTAGGTTTTCTTTCTTTACGAATTTTTCTTTTATAGTAGATCTTAATGTTTGTCTTATTACTTTCTGTTATGTTTTCCACCATAAATATATCATTCATATTCTTTATCAAAATTGCAGATTCTTGAAGTGAATTTGTTCAGAGGTATGTTTTCTAAAATTTTAGACTGATTTTGAAGTTTACAATAATAAATGATGTATTTTTTGATAAACAATTATAAATTGAGATATTTCTTTGTGAGTTTTGTTTATAGTTTTTCATATACAATTAGTGATTTGAAATTGAATTATTTACAATTTTGGACGGATTATTTAGATAGTCGCATTTTATCCGGAGAAATTGATTGATCATTCGAAATTCATGATAATTAGTAATAAAATTGACTTATTTATAATTTTGGATAAATTATTTGGATCGTCGCATTTCGTTACGAAAAATTGTTAGGTCATTCTGAATGCATAATAATTAATTATCTTATTAATTAAAGATTTTTTTATCTATGCTTTATGATTAAAAAACTACGTGTGCTACTTTCTGAGAATTATTCATGGGATTAGGTTTTTAGGAGATTTGATTTTTATTTATTAATTGTTTGGCTTATCATTAGATTTTTTTAATCACTGATTGTAAGTATAAAGAGGCCATCAACAATTTTGAGAATCGCTCCTTCTGATTTGAGGTAAACTTGAGAATCTTTTCTTATTTTGATGTAAATTTGTATATATATCTTCTCTTTTTTTAATTTATTTATCCGTTATTTTTATTTTGGGTTTGATTTAATTTTCTTGCATTTATTATGTATCGTCATTTTTTCTATCTTGGATTCATTTTTCTCTTCTGATAATTTCTATGTTTCTTTTTCAGGTGAATATTTTTTGCCAGAAAATTAAACGAAACAAGTATGTTGCCGTCGAATTAAGTAGTATATAAAAATCAAAGATTGGTAACTTGACTTTTTATAGTGTTTTTTCTTAATTGATTTCTTTTTCTAAATAGTGAATTCCATCCAACAATACAAATACAGTATTTAATTGATTCGAACCTGAGGATTATCACAATTTAAATATAGATCATTAGGATGTTAATTGTTATTTTTCTAATAGATCTAATTTGCCTTTTTGTAGTTAGATACTTCAAGTTAATTGAGCACTGAAATGAGGCATGATAATGGTTATTTAGTTTGTTCCATATTTTTCTTAATTTTGAATATCGTGAATTTTTTTCATGTATTTTCATCTAAATTTTTTTGAAAATTTTGTACTAATTGTGATTTAATCTTATTTTTTTTAATTGGATTTTAGAAAAAAATATTTAGAACTGTGAAAGCAACTAAAAAAAAGTTATTAAATCTTAATTAGCTAGAAAGCACTACAAATGTGTACCTAAAAGAGTAGTACTACTATTTTAAAACTCTATAAGGCATGAAACCTAAAAACTCTCAAAAGAAAGAGTATTTGTTAGCTCAATCAGTGGTTGGTGTAAAAGAAATTACACAAAGAAATGTCTTCCTGTGTACATATATGCTCTAGCACGCAAAAATCTTATTTCTTTAGCATACGAAAAAAATATACGAATTCAATTGTTTATTTTACCTTTTTTTAGTTCATTTCAATACTTTTTTTTTAAATACTCTATTTCTAAATTTTCATACAATATATTTAAAACTACAAGATTAAAGTATATTTTAATATATTTCACATGTCTATAATAATTAAAAGAGACATTAGAAAATATATGGTGAATTATCATGTTCTTCACATTTTTGTCTTAAAATTAATAATATAACGTACACATAATAATTTGTTCTTTTGATATTCATTTATTATTAATTAACTATATACACGTGCAAAGCACGTACACCTAAACTAGTATATATAAAAGCAAAACATAAGTTAGACAAGATGCCATGTGTCAAGCTATTAAAATAGTCACGTGGTAAATTTTTAAGACAATATTAAAAAATATTTTAAGACAAAATTAAAAATATTGTAATAACAATTTTAAATTAAAAAATTAAGTATTTGAATTTGAATAAATTATTCTTTTACAAAAAATATTTTCATTCTCTTAAAAATAGAAAATAATAATTAAAGAGTTCTAATAGATATATACCATTTCAAACTTATCTCATATAAAATTTAGATATTATAAAATATATTTAAATATAATTTATTTACATATTAGGAAATTTATATCTATAATAATAATTAGTTGTAGTAGTGTTGGCAATTGTATAGTACGTACATAGTATGTAGAACAATAATAATAATAATAATAATAATAATAATAATAATAACAACAACAACAACAATAATAATAAAAATAATAATAATAAAAAAAATATAGCAATAGTAGTACATACGTAAATGGTAAATAATATGATTTGATTTCAAATAATATTTTAATTTAAATATAATATTAGAAGATAAATATGCATTATATTTTAAAAATTAAAGATAATGAAGAACTTATCTTCTTTCAACAAATTGAAATATTATTTGAATTTGAATGAAAGTTGAAATGGAATGAAATTCTACTTCTTAATCTATTTGAATTTGAAGTACATTATCCTTTAAAAAAATATTTTTATATAATGTGGTTTGATTTCAATTAATCTCTCTATATATAAAAGCAAAACATAAGCTAGACAAGATGACATGTGTCAAGCTATTAAAATAGCCACGTGACAATTTTTAAGACAATATTAAAAAATATTTTAAGACAAAGTTAAAACTACTGTAATAACAATTTTAAATTAAAAAATTAAGTATTTGAATTTGAATAAAATATCCTTTTACAAAAAAGATTTTCATTATCTTAAAAATAGAAACTAATAATTAAAGAGTTCTAATAGATATATACTATTTTAAACTAATCTCATATAAAATTTAAATATTATAAAATATATTTAAATATGATTTATTTACATATTAGGGAATTTATATCTATAATAATAATTAGTTGTAGTAGTGTTGGCAATTGTATAGTACGTACATAGTATGTAGAACAACAACAACAACAATAATAATAATAATATAATAATAATAATAATCTCTCTTTATATAAAAGCAAAACATAAGCAAGACAAGATGCCACGTGTCAAGTTATTAAAATAGCCACGTGGCAATTTTTAAGACAATATTAAAAAATATTTTAAGACAAAGTTAAAAATATTGTAATACAAAGTTTGAATTGAAAAATTAAGTATTTGAATTTGAATAGATTATTTTTTAACAAAAAAGATTTTCATTATCTTAAAAATAAAAACTAATAATTAAAGAGTTCTAATAGATATACACTACTTCAAACTTATCTTTTATAAAATTTAAATGTTATAAAATATGTTTAGATATAATTTATTTACATATTAGGGAAAGATAAAAAACTATTAAAATAATATTAGTAATAATAATAATAATAGAATAATGATAATAATTAAACAGCAGTAGCATTAGTACATGCGTAAGAAGATGAATTAAAAATAAATAAATAAAGAATAGTAGTAGTAATAGTCAATACGTAGTACTAATTGAAGTGGTAGTAGTATATAATAATAATAATAATAATAATAATAATAATAATAATAGTAATAATATTTATGATAATATGATAATAATAACAATATTTATTATTAATTTTAAATATATATCTAAATTTAAATATATAGATTATTAGATAAAGACATATTATATTTAAAAGTAAGGATAAATAAATAACAAACTAATCTTCTTTTTTCAAATTTATAATATTTGAATTTAATTTAAATGAAATTTGAATTGGACTACCTTCTTAATCTCTCTTATATAGAATTTGAAGTACATTATCTTTTTTTTATAAAAAATATTATCATTATCTTAAAACTAAAAACTCATAACCAAAGAGTTCTAATAGAAATTTACTATTTCAAGCTTATCTATTTTAATATTTAAATGTTATAAGATATGTTTAAATATAAAAATATTATTAAATAAAAATAATAATTAGTAGTAGTGGTAAAAGCAATAATAGTAGTAGTACGTTTGTAGTATGTATTTAATAATAATAATAATAATAATAAAAAAAAAAATAAAAAAAAATTATAATAATAGTAATGATAATAATACGTTATTAACTATAACTAAATATGCCATATGTTGCTTGATTTCAAATCATTTTTTCAATTCAAACATAACATTATAAGATAAATATATATTGATTTTGAAAAAGATACTCCCTCAGTTTAATGATAAATGAATTGGTGGATTTTGACATACAGATTAAGGAAAAAACATTAAAGATAAAAATTTAACACAATTTTCCATTTTTACCCCTAAAAAAAAGAAAAAATTGACCTTGTAATACCTTTTCAAAAGTTAATTGATTGTCAAATCATAAGGGTAAATTTGAAAAAAAAAATCAATAATTCACTTATTTTGAAACACCAATATATACCCCAACAATTCACTTATTCTGAAACGGAGGGAGTAAAAGATAATATCGTATCTTCTTTCAACAAATTGATATATTATTTGAATTTGAATGAAAGTTGAAATGAAATGAAATTCTAAAAGTTGAAATGAAATGAAATTCTAACTTTTTATTCTCTCTTATATATACTCCTACAACAATATATAATATTAATTTTTAAATATGTTAATAATAATAACTATTAAATTTAAATAAGTTAAACTATCAAAGATAATTCAGACTAATAAATTATTAATTTTAAATTAAAAATAATTATAAAATAAAATCACTTATTAGAAATAGTTATTTATCACATTAAAATGTTCTAATTGGACTCTTATCAAGTTTTGAATTGAAAGATTAAATATTTAAATTTGAAATACATTATCTTTTTGATAAAAAAGATTTTCATTATCTTAAAAATAGAAACCCATAATTGAAGAGTTCTATTAGATATTTTGCTATTTCAAACTTATCTCTTTAAAATTTAAATGCTATGAAATATATTTAAATATAATTTATTTATATATTAATAAAAGATGAAAATTTTATCCAAATAATATTAATAACAATAAAAATAATATAAATTAATAATAGTAATTAAAACAAATTATTATTACGATTATTTGTGATTAACATTATTATGATTTTTAAAACAAATAATTAAAGAAATAATTAAATACAAGAACACGTTTGAAAAAATGTCTTTTTTTTTATTCATTTTTATTTAAATCAATTAAATAAGGTAGAGTTCTAAATAAATTGCTAACTATGTAGTTTTCAAGTTTGAATGTAACTTCTCAAATAATTTTTAAAAAATATAAATTATTAGATAATAATAATTTAGAATCTTATCTTTTCTAACAAACTGATATATTTAAATTTTGAATTTGACTAAAATTTTGGTTGACATAAATATCCGTATTCGTAACCTCTTATATATATCCCCTTGAATACATATATCATTTAAGTTTTCTTCATTTCTTCTTGACATAAATGTCCGTATTTGTAACCTCCTATATATATCCTCTTGAATACATATATCATTTAAGTTTTCTTTATTCCTTCATCTTTTTTTTTTTTTTTCTGTCAGTTACAATTATTTTCATATTTAGATTGTGTTTATCTCAAAAAAAGTTATATGATCATTTTATTCACAAGATATTGGTATAATATTATCAAAAAATAATTTTTACATTATTATTGTTAAAATTATCTTTGAATAACTATCAAAGTATGTTGATACTTAACTTAGCTTTTAAATTTTTTTATTGTTATTTATGATTAACATTATATCTAAATTTTTTTCACAGATATGTCTACCGTCGTTAAAAAGATTACTAGTAATTCTCACTAGATTTGTTTGATTAATTATCAATATATATTATTCATGGTTAATTTAATTTTGAATTATTTTATTATTATTTATGATTAATATTATATTTTTTTTTTTAAACAATGTACCTACCATGGATTAAAAAATTATAGGCAATGCTCATCAAATTTCTCTGAATAAATTAGAAAGGTATGTCCTCATACTTGATTTAATTTTATAGCAATTACATTTTTTTCTAATTAGCACAATATTTATCGTTTGTCACAGATGTATCTAAGGAAGCTGAAATTTTCACAAATTCTATGCATGTAATCTCTCCAAAATGTAAAATAAATACTTGAGAAATCAGCAAGTATAATTGAGAGTTGAAATATACAAAGAAAATTAATCAGATCATTTGTGTAAAGAATGAATACAAATATTTTTGTGTGTTCAAATGTAATATATTTATCTATCACATTTACATATCCACTTTATTCTAAGAAGGTTATAAAAAAGATTTATATGCACTTAAATATTGCAATTGATTTATTCTTTTCATGATTTTACTTGAAAATTTATATTTATACATAAAAAATATTTACTAATTTTGTTTGTCATTTATATTTTTTAAAATCGCACAACTAAAATCTCGATAAACAACAAGTCATATGAGCATTAAAATATAAAATTCAACTTAAATTTAAATTCAGTATTTTATATTTTAAAATATAAGAGATGAATTCAGTATTTAATATTTAAAACATAAGAGAAGAAGAGTTAATTACTTATAAAGTGTAACTTTGAAAAAGTTAATTAAAAAATATACTAGAGTAGTGATAGGTTTAGTAGTAGCAGTAGTAGTAACAACAACAACATAAAAACAACAACAACAACTACTATTACTACTACTACATTATTATTATTATCATTATCACTTATCTTAAATATTTATTTCAATTCAGTTATATAACTTATAAGGTAAATATACACATTTTAAAGAAAAATAAGAATAAAGAGATAATAAATTAATCTTCTTAGCATTTGAATTTAAAAATTTAGAAATAATTAAATTTAAATTTAACAGTTTAAAAAAGAATAGAAAATATTTGATTTTAATTTATTTTTGGTGGATTTTCAGCGTGGTTGGGGGTGGGTGGGGGGCGGGGATATGAGGAGAGGGAGGCAAATAGTTTTTTATTTTATATTATTAATACTATTGTCAAAATTACTTATACGAAGAAATCATTCCGACTAAAATATTATTGTGACCACTTATTTTATCTTTCTAACATTTAATATGTTTGAAAAATTATGTATCTCATATTTATTTAATAAGTAAAATTTATTCATTCTATAAATATATGTAAGTTCATAATAAATATTAAAAGAGAAGAACATTATATAATGTTAAAAATAATATAAAAAATCGATAAGTAGAAAAAAGATATCTAAAATATTCAATTGAGATGAGTAGGGGAGGAGAGGACGTAGAATATTCAAGTTAAAAGAGTTATTTGGTTTAAAACAAGATCAAAGATAAATTAAAAGTCTATGAAATTACATATTAAAAATAGTTAGCTATCATACTAAAGAGTTCTAATTAAATTCTTATTGTTGTCTATTCCTTTTTTTAATTTAAATTGGAGATATAATATCTTCTCAAAGATAAACTTATAATTTTTTTAAAAAAAATTATAGGTACATTTAATTATTAAATATATTAAAGATACATCTAAATGCAATCTATTAAAATATTAAATGAAGTACAAGAATCTAATACTACTACTAATAATAAATAGCAGTAGTAGTTGTAGCACATAGTATATATGTGTATTAATAGTAATACTTAGTATGTGTAGTAGTAGTGTAATACAATTAATATGTTAAATGAGAAAGTATTTTTTAAATCATAACAAGTAAAAATTTAAATTTTGTATGTCATGTATAGCAACAATAAACAACGAATTAAATGAATATTAGAATATAAGAATTTAAGTGATCTAGATTTAAATTTAATATCTTATATTTTTAAATGTAAGAGAAAAAAACTCATCTGCCTATGAAATGTAACTAAAAATAATAATTCATCGTATTCTGAAGAAAATAATTAAAATTGAGTATTTTTTTTACAAGTATTGGGGGTTGGGGTGAGGATTAAGAATTTTGAATTAACTTTGAGAATATAATGAATAAATTAAATAAAATAATTTCAGTAAAGAAATTAACTGAAATTAGATAATAGACAAATTACTATCCATACATTTTATTAAAAAAAATATGATTAAATAAAATAAATATATAATTTTATATTAACAAAAAAGGCACTTGATAATTATATTAAGCAATTCGATAAGTTAATAAAAGTCAAATGTTAACAATCAAATACTATTAGATTGTGAACGATGCAATAAAGAAAATTATTGATCAATTCTTTTCTTTTGATAATTACATGATTCATTTTTTTTTCCATATGATTTGATTATGGGATTATCTGGAGGAGGTTGAGAGAGTTGAAGACGGGTGGGGGTGACGCGGCAGTGTGATGGCGGAGAAGGGAGAATACATAGTTTAACTAAATTAATTGAAGTATCGAATTTTATGAATTATTTATTATAAAATATATTCAACATATTAATGTGATACATTAAAGTTAATTTATTATTTCAAACTAATAAGATAACATTTCTAATGATTTATTTTTTAAAAAATATTCCGCGCATCGCGCGGGTACCTATACTAGTAATAATAATAATAAAACAAAAATATCAATATTAGTACATACGTAAATGGTAAATAATATGATTTGATTTCAAATAATTTTTTAATTTAAATATAATATTAGAAGATAAATATGCATTGTATTTAAAAAAATAAATATAATGAAGAACTTATCTTCTTTCAACAAATTGAAATATTATTTGAATTTGAATGAAAGTTGAAATGGAATGAAATTCTACTTCTTAATCTATTTGAATTTGAATTACATTATCCTTTAAAAAAAGATTTTTATATAATGTGGTTTGATTTCAAATAATTCTTTTAATTCAAATATAATATTAGAATAAAAATATGCATTGTATTTTAAAAAGTAAAGAATTATTTTTAGTGTTAGTAGGGAATCTATATCTATAATAATAATTAGTTGTAGTACTGTTGGCAATTGTAGTAATAGTACGTACACAATATGTAGACAACAACAACAATAATAATAATAATAAATATATATATATATATATATATATATATATATATATATATATATATATATATATATATATATAAGCAAACTAAAAGCAAGACAAGGAGCCAAGTGACAACACAAGGATAAGTCTATGTGATAATTTTAAGACAAAGTTAAAAAGTGTGTAATAAAAAATTTGAATTCAAATTACATTTTGTAGCATATGTATTTGTATTTTGTAGCAACAGTTTACAAAAATACAAGATACATATCGATCATAAGGGCAGTAAAAATCATATGTATTTGTATTTTTGTAGCAACAGTTTGCAAAAATACAAAATACAACAACAACAACAACAAACCCAGTGTATTCCCACACAGTGGGGTCTGGGGAGGGTAAAATGTACGCAGTCCATACTACTACCTCCAGAGAGGTAGCAAGGCTGTTTGTGATAAACCCCCGGCTCAGGACAAAGAATAATAAGTAAATTCATAATAAAGCATGAAATACGTCGGAACAATAAAAATAAGGCACCCACACAGTAGAACC
This sequence comes from Capsicum pubescens, assembly GCA_030864215.1. Lineage (NCBI taxonomy): Eukaryota > Viridiplantae > Streptophyta > Magnoliopsida > Solanales > Solanaceae > Capsicum > Capsicum pubescens. The sequence goes on along the minus strand of CM061539.1, from coordinate 177,081,978 downwards.
CTATACTAACAAACCAAAGGCACCCTCACCCACAATACCTCCACCCCAAAGCTCTCCTAGCTTCCGACTACGGCCCACCCGCATGCATTAACCTTCTACTCTTATCCGCGTCCTCCACACCTTCCTATCTAGGGTAATGTCCTCCGTAAGCTGTAACTGCTCCATGTCCCGTCTAATCACTTTCCTTTAATATTTCTTCGGCCTACCCCTACCCCGCCTGAAACCATCCAAAACTAGTCTCTCACACCTACGAACTGGGCATCCGCACCCCTCCTACTCACATGCTCGAACCATCTCAACCGAACTTCCCGCATCTTGTCCTCCACCGAAGCCACTCCAACCTTCTCCCGAATAATCTCATTCCTAACCCTATCACTCCTAGTAAGCCCACACATTCAACGCAACATCCGCATTTTTGCCCCCTTCAATTTTTGGATATGGGCGTTCTTTATCGGCCAACACTCCGCTCCATATAAGATGGCCGAACGAACTGGCACTCTATAAAATTTTCCTTTAAGTTTGAGCGGCATCTTCTTATCACACAACACTCCCAAGGCTAGCCTCCATTTCATCCAACCTGCCCCAATCCGGTGGGAGATATCCTCATCATTCTCATAATTTTCCTGAATCAAGGACCCGAGATACTTAAAACTATCCATCCTACATACCACCTGAGAGTCCAACCTAACTACCAACTCTTCCTCCTGCCTTAAGTCATTAAACTTGTATTCCATATACTCTGTCTTGCTCCTACTCAACCTGAACCCTTTAGACTCAAGTGTTTGTCTCTAAACCTTCAATTTATCATTCACACCTCCTCGCGTCTCATCAATCAACACTACATCATCCGAAAAAAGCATGCACCAAGGCACCTCACCTTGAATACGCCGCGTTAAAACATCCATCACCAAAGCAAACAGAAAAGGGCTAAGAGTCGATCCCTGATGCAACCCTGTCAGGATCGAAAAATGCTCAAAATCTCCTCCCGCCGTCCTCACCTGAGTCTTAGCTCCTTCATACATGTCCTTAATCGATCTAATGTATGTCACCGGGACCCCACCCACCTCCAAGCATCTCCAAAGAACCTCCCTAGGAACTTTGTCGTATGTCTTCTCCAAGTCGATAAATACCATGTGGAGATCCTTTTTCCTTTCCCTATGCTGCTCCACCAGTCTCCGCACTAGGTGAATTGCCTCCGTCGTCGAGCGACTGGGCATAAAGCCAAACTGGTTCTCCAAAATATACATTATCTTCCTCAACCTCCGCTCTACCACTCTTTCCCAAATCTTTATAGTATGACTCAACAACTTAATACCCTTGTAGTTGTTGCAACTCTGGATGTCACCCTTGTTCTTAAATAGAGGAATCATGATGCTCCACCTCCACACCTCAGGCATTTTTGCAGTTTTGAAAATGCCATTAAACAATTCGATCAACCACCTTAAACTAGCCCTGCCCGTAAACTTCCAAAAGTCCACAGGGATCTCGTCTGGCCCTGTCGCCCAACCCCTCCGCATTCTACGAATAGCCTCACTGACTTGCTCCATCTTAAAACGCCTACAATACCTGAAATTGTGACACCTCTCTGAGTGCTCCAGCTCCCCTAGCATAATGTCCATGTCCCCCTCATCATTTAAAAGTCTGTGAAAATACGACTGTCATCTTCTCTTAATATGAGCGTCCTCCACCAGCACACTACCATCCTCCTCCTTAATGCACTTCACTTGGTCTAGGTCATGACCCTTTCTCTCCCCCGCCTTATCAAACCTATACAACCTTTTTTCCCCACCTCGCTTCTCCAACCCCGCATACAAGCTCTCAAAAGCTGCCGTCTTAGTAGCCGTAACTGCAAACTTATCTTCTTTCCTAGCTAACTTGTACTCCTCCCAACTAGCCCGCTTATCATCTTCATCCTTACTCTCAACCAACTTAGCATAAACCCCCTTCTTAGTCTCCTCTTTCTTCTTTATTTCTTCATTCCACCACCAATCCCCCTGCCGCTGACCGACCCGGCCCCTCGAGATACCCAACACCTTTTTAGCTGTCTCCTTGATACACCTAGCAGCCCTATCCCACAGACAAGTAAAATGGGACATTAAATTAGAAAATTTGGGACGGATAATTTGGGACGGAGGGAGCATTTTGATACTTTCTCTCTAAGCTTGGCCAAAAAATTGAAGTGCTTGGCCTCCCTTTGGAAAAGATTTTAGGTGCCATCTACAGGAATATAAATTTTGATAAGTCATTGCCAAACACCTAAAGTTATTCCAAAAATTTACTTAGACCTACACTATTATGGTAAAAAGTAAACCAAAACTCGAGAATGCCACCCAGTTTAATAAAGCAATGGATAATTAAATTTATATTTAGTTACCGAAAACCTAATATTTTGACACTTTCTCTCTAAGCTTGGCCAAAAAATTGAAGTGCTTGGCCTCCATTTGGAAAAGATTTTAGGTGACATCTACAGGAATATAAATTTTGATAAGTCATCGTCAGACACCTAAAGTTATTCCGAAAATTTATTTAGACCACTCAACTAAGACTTGTACCTATCAGGCCCCTCAACTGCTTAAATTGATACCTATGAGGCACAAAATGTTGATTTGACAAGGAGAGTGAGTTACACTCTCCTTGAGCGCGTGAATCGAAGAAAAAAATTAATATTTTACTTTTTTTAATTAAAAAATCTACACTTAAATTATTTTATTAATATATTTTTATTAATAACAATTTTTTAATTTTTTTTTTTAAAAGCTCCTTCCTCTCTCCCCACCCTCACCCCCATTTGCCTGTATCTTCTTATAAGGAAAGCAACAAGAAGCCATTGAAGATAGAGAAATTAATTTTAAGCAACAAAATGAAGAAACTTCATTACCAATAAAATCAGCAACTCCATTAACAACAACAAAATCATCAATCAATCTTCACCATTGAAGACAATAGAGAAACTCCATTATCGATAAAATCAACAACTCCATTAACAAGAACAAAATCACTAATCAATCTTCACCATTGAAGACAACATCAAAGAATGGAGAAACTCCATCAAGCACAAAATGAGAAATCATTCTTCACCATTGTCAACAACATCAAAGATGTGAAAAAAAATCTTTCTTTTTTTACAAAATCAGTTAATTAAAATCCATATTATTTGGGCATCTGGATGCTTTTAACCATTGTCAAATTAACACCAATGGATTTATTATTTTATGTTTTTTGGTCACTTTATCCCAAAAGTTGTTTGTAGAGTAGACACAGAAGTAAATTAAAAGAATTGAATGTCAACAAAATATGTTGTGTTACACCAATAAGTGACAAATTTGACAATGGTTAAAAGCGATGACGACGGGGGAGGGGGGGTTGAAGACATGACTGGTTGGGGGAGGGGGAGACGACGGGGGGGAGGGGTGTTGAAGACATGACTGTATGTGTGTGTGAAGACGAACGGGGAGGGGGAGCAGATCACTGGTGGGTGGGTTGCTTTTTTTATTTCTTTTTAATTAATAAATTATTATTTAAATAATAATTAAATAAAAAATGGACAAAATCAACAAATTCCATCATATAATTTTTTTTTGCCACGTGTTTTTTCTAATTGTTCAGTTTTACCACATCATCGCGCTGTGTGTTGCACACACTTTGGCTTTAAATTGATTGATAAAATAAAGCCTGATTGAATCAAAATTCTGGTGGGTTAGAGGCCTGATAGATACAGACCTTAATTGAGGGGTCTAAGTGAATTTTCGAAACAAGTTTAAGGGTATGTCAATGACTTAAGCGTTAAGCCTTATCTATTCGATCAACGTAAAAATATGTCAAGGAGTAATGGACATGAGACAATAAGGCCATGGTTAAATGACTTAAATCTATGCTTGCAAAATCACCCCCTACCCCCCAAAAAAATATATCCCCCCCACCCCCCACTCAATCACGTTCAGGGGAGCTCAAACTGCATATAATAGCCTTTGTGATCCAAGTATTATCACAATTCAGGATAGTTTAGTAGGATATATGCTATATAAAAAATAATGCATGTATTAGTTTTATACATTAGTAATATCTTGTTTGGTATATTTTTTTAATCTATGTATAACTAATGCAATTTTATTTGATATTTTGCTATGTATTATCAATACATGAAAATCCATGGTATAAGCAATGTAAGGGATCGTTTGGTAGAGTGTATTGAAAATATTAATACATGCGTTAGTTTAATGTGTATTATAAGTACCTTGTTTGGTACATTTTTTAGTCCATGTATAACTAATGCAAGCATTCGTTATACACTCTATTGTGTATAAAAGTGTGTATTAATAATACACACCATTTTTCATGTATTAGTAATACAAGGACTCCAAACACATGCATTAACTTGTTAAATGATAATTTTACCCCTTTTTTAGTCTTTTTTTCTGCTAAGATTTGTAGCTAGCTACTGCTGCCTCCATTTTAATGTTTCAACAACTGCTAGACATGGTAGTATCTCAGATGAAATGATAGTATCATTGTGATTGGAACTAGTTTAATTTTATGGACTTCATTCTCATCCTCAAGAATAAAAATATCCCGTTAATACAAGCTTGAGATCTAAGAAAAGGCAAACTATCATCCGAAGAGGAACGAATATTGTTGGATGCCTCTTGGAATCTCTGCCAATATAGTGTCTTTGTCCCTTGCTTTGTATTCCTAAGTTGCTAGACTAAGAGAGAATTGCATAGTTGTGGACTACATTTGATTCGCCATCTTGATCTGCTTGTGCGTTCTTGAATTTTTCAACAACACCTGTTGCTACTTCTAAGCTTGAAAGAAAGGGTACAGAGAAAGAGGTATAAAAAAGGTATTTTGGTAAAGAAATATTTTTGTATAAAAATTATATAAATATATATTATTTTTAATATATTAAATCAAACACCGTATAAGAAATAATGTCTGCATAACTAATACCAGCATTATTAATACTTGCATTACTAATACACCTTATTCAATATTATTTTTATACACTCTACCAAACGATCCCTAAGAGACTTTAATGCATGCATTAGTATGAATAAAAACACAATAGCCCCTTAAAACCTTTTTCACATCATTTTCATTATATTTGTGGAGTGTATTTTTGTAAATAATATCTTATTCTTAGAAATATGCAATACAAGTTATTTTTAACACACCAAATCAAATATTGCATAAGAAATAATCTTAACATAACTAATACATATGCTTGCATTACTGATAAAAAAGTATTACTAATATTTCATATTTTGTATTATTCTTATACACCACATTTATAAGAGAAAATGATCAAAAATCCTTCAACCTTTACCCCAAATTTCAACTACACACTTATACTTTGCGGGGGTCTTATGACCCCCCTGAACTATTTTAAATTAGAATTATTACTCCCCTAAAAGTTGACATGGCGAGAGAGTGAGAACGTAAATTATTTATTAAAAATTTATTTTTAATATTTTCTTATTTTCTTTATTCATTTTTAATTCTTCTTCTTCTTCTTCTTCTTCTTCTTCTTCTTCTTCTTCTTCTTCTTCTTCTTCTTCTTCTTCTTCTTCTTCTTCTTCTTCTTTCTCACAAACAAAAACTTCAAGAACTCATCAATGACATCCAAGACCAATTTATTATCTTCCTCATCTCCAAGCACAAAATCGATTGATTTCAACTTCAAGTTCGTCGAAAATTTCAAAATGGTTATTGTTCATTGTTTTCAACTTCAAGGTCGTCGAAAATTTTAAAATCGATATTGTCCATTATTTCCGACTTCAAGATCGTCGTAAATTTTAAAATGGGTATTATCCATTGTTTCCGACTTCAAGGTCGTCATAAATTTCAAAATTCTCTATTGTTTTCGACTTTAAGGTCATCGAAAATTTTAAATTCGGTATTGTTCATTGTTTTCGGCTTTCAGGTCGTCAAAAATTTTGAAATTGGTATTGTTCGTTGTTTTCGAATTTAAGATTGTCGAAAATTTAATAATTGATATTGTTCATTGCTTCCCACTTCAAGGTTGTCGAAAATTTTAAATTCGGTATCGTTTATTATTTCGACTTCAAGATCGTCGGAATTTTCAAAATCGATATTGTTCATTATGTCCGACTTCAAGGTCGTCATAAATTTTAAAATGAGTATTGTCCATTGTTTCTGACTTCAAGGTCGTCGAAAATTTTAAAATTCTCTATTGTTTCCGACTTTAAGGTCATCAAAATTTTAAAATTCGGTATTGTTCATTGTTTCCGGCTTCAAGGTCGTCGGAAATTTTGAAATTGATATTGTTCGTTGTTTTCGGATTTAAGATCGTCGGAAATTTAATAATTAATATTGTTCATTGTTTTCTACTTCAAGGTTGTCGAAAATTTTAAATTCAATATTGTTATTATTTCCGACTTCAAAATCATTGGAAATTTCAAATTCGGTATTCTCTATTATTTCTCACTTCAAGGTCATCGAAAAATTATTTAAGTTTGAAAAGGAAAAGAGATGCAAAGTAATGGTGAAAAAATGATGAAAAGTGATAAAAATAGAGAAGAAAGTAAATAAAAATTAATTTTAAACAAAAAAAATAGATGTAAAAATATGGTTGGCGCGTGCATCACATCACATCCCAAATGACTGGTTGTTAGTTTTCGGGGATAATAATTTTATTTTAAAATAGTTCAGAAATCATAGGACCTCGCAAAGTATAAGTATGTAGTTAAGTTTTGGGGTAAAGATTGGGGTTTTTGACCATTTTCTCCATTTATAATGAAAGTCTTATCACATTTTTTTTCAAATATCTATGAAGTATAATGATGTGTACATCCAAAATCTTGTTGATCCAGGTGTCAAGATACAACAGCTCAGAGAAGAACCTAACCCAACAAGTCAGCAAGTGAGGCATTGATTGGCTCCTGGAATATCCAAAGCAGATAAGGTGATCACTCTGCATCACAGACACCAGAAATTGCAATATCCACATCACATCTGACACAAAACATCAACTTATAATTCCAAACACTTGTAATCACTCATACCTGAAACATTTCTTCACCAAAACAAAAAAAAGAAAACACTACAGGTCCTGAGAGATGGCACATGCTATGGCTTCTATGGGTGGTCTAATTGGTTCTTCACAAACTGTCTTGGATGGTAGCCTCCAGATCAGTGGCTCACGCTTGAGCACTGTCAGCACCAGTAGAATTGCCTTGTCTAGACCCGCTGGACTCAGTGTCAGAGCCCAACAAGGGTCTGTTGACGCCGAAACTAGCCGTAGAGCCGTTATCGGTCTTGTTGCTGCTGGCCTTGCTGGAACCTTTGCTAAAGCAGCTTTTGCTGAAGCTAAACCAATCAAGATTGGAGGCCCTCCTCCTCCCTCCGGTGGATTGCGTAAGTCGTCTTGCTTTTGGTTAACGTCTTTATTTACCTTTTTTTTCTATCTGCTTTTATAGATGTTCCAATTTTTTCCCGAATACGCTGCATCTAGTCTTGAGCCGGGGTCTATCGGAAACAGCCTCTCTACTTCTTCGGAGTTAGTGGTATGGACTGCGTACATTCTACCCTCCCCAGACCCCACTATGTGGGAATATACCGGGTTTGTTGTTGTTGTACGCTGCATCTAGTCTAGACCCCTTACTGATTACTGGAACGACACAATAGTAATATCATAACAGATATACAATTGATAGTAAGATTCACATATCCAAGACAGAGAACGTAACAGTGACCCTCCAATGCTGCATTTCGGTTAAATATTTAGTAATTTGAACTTTTAGATCAAGCAACTTGATGTCTATATCAGCAGTACCAATTGAAAGATGGATCGAGTCGTCAGGGAATTCGATTAGGACTTGTTATTAGATCGTGTCAAGAAGAGAGAACTTAGTCTTGAGAAAAGAAAAAAAGGAGGGCCTCATAGTAAGCAGTTAAAAGATTGCATTTGGCAAGAGGATTTCAATCCTTAGAAGGATCTGTAACTTGTCCCTTCTAATTTTAATAGTACTTAGTAATATTTTGTTAGAGAAGTTGAAGCAGTTATGCCAAATGCAATAAACAAGATGGATCTTTAGTAGTAGTTATATATGAAGTTGGAAGTATGATGGTTTCTCATTTTGGTAAAATTAGATATACAGCAAATTCCAACTATTCGAACTATAAAGAATGGCTGCAAGTACTAGAAAAGATAATGTATGGGATTTGCCTACTCATGCCGTGTATTTGGTTTTGGCAGCTGGTACTTTGAACTCAGATGAGCCAAGGGATTTTAGTTTGCCATTGAAGAATAGGTTTTACATTCAACCATTGACTCCAGCTGAGGCAGTCCAAAGAGTTAAGGATTCAGCCAAGGAGATTGTTGGTGTCAAGGATTTCATCGACAAAAAGGCCTGGCCTTATGTTCAGAATGACCTTCGTCTCAGAGCAGAATACCTTCGCTATGACCTTAAGACTGTCATCTCTGCTAAGCCAAAGGACCAGAAGGGAAAACTCCAGGACCTGACTGGAAAGCTCTTTAAGACCATTAGTGATGTAAGTTAAATGTCTAAATTCTTGGTTAAAGTAATTGGACGGGTTGCTTATGTTTTCGCTTTCTTCTGACAATCCGTTTTCTATTTTGTTTTCATCAGCTGGACCATGCAGCAAAGACCAAGAACAGCACTGAAGCAGAGAAGTACTATGCTGCTACCGTATCTACCTTAAATGATGTTTTGGCCAACCTTGGCTAGAAAGCTTTCTGTACTATGTTATTACTTCCTGTAAGTTAAATCCAATTGTGAAGAATGATTTTGGGAGAACGTTTAAAATCTGAAACAACTACCACTGCATCTGAGAACCTCAGTTTGAGTTCTGTATGTGATTTTGATTGGGAATTTCACCTGATTGAGGTCTGCAAACTGTTAACATAAATTAAGATTTCTCAATGTTACGCTTTATCTTTAATCTGTTACGCATAAAAATCTACCTCAGCTATGAAGTTTCACTACATCTCCTGTCCTAAGTCCTTTCAGGCTTGCAACACCAGATCTACGTGACCAAACCTAACTCTCCAAATGTACATTTTCTTCATGCTTGACTAAAATTTAAGTACTTGAATGTCATGTAGAATTAGCATGCAGAGGTACAGATTGGTAACAGCAAAGAGGCTACAAGGCAAAGAAGCACTGAAATCATGTTACAATTAAGCCACAAATTTGAGTTATTATACTAATGATTAATTAAGAAAACATGTAAGAAATTCACAATGAATATGTAGGAAAGTTTAATTCAGCAATCCAGTAAAAGTTACATTAGAGTCTAGAAAAAGTTACAAACAGCATAAAATTCAAGAAATGTTACATGAAATATTCAGAATTTTTAAAAAGGAATATATGGAACTTGGTTAAGATGAGTTCTCCATACATATTCTGCTTTCATTTCTCTCGTATGGAGTACTGAGTTAATCTAATTCTCGTTAGCGAAGGGTTGCATATTTTTGGTACTCATGCATGGCTTCCAGGTTGATTCAGTTTCTTATCTTCTTGGATGGTGGCAGTGGCAGAGATGTAGTAGGAAACTGAGAAAAGTCCATGGATAAAGCACAATATCCCTCCTATCGACAAGAAACGATGGTGCGATATGCCACAAGATTTTCTTGCCTTCCCATTTGACAATGTTCCAGCTACCAGCAATGTGAATGCAATGCCCATTATAATCCTAGTATCCAAATAATTTCTTTTTAAATATACAACCATGAATAAGATAAGTACTAGTAATAAATAAACAAGGTGCACTATTTAATGAGCAGAGGCGGATTTAGAATTTCAGATCAGTGGATGTGGAGCACCGGTACATCCATTGCCCTCTATGCTATCAACATGTACGTGATGTGATGGTTAGAATCTTGAACCATTAACCAGTGGTCTCGGGTTCGAGCTCTTTATGCCAAAGGAGAACCTTTGGGCAAAGAACGTTTTAGCCCTTAGTAATTCTACCTAGCGCAAATCTAAATAAGTCGGGAGAGAGAGGAATACAGAAATTACCATTGGAATACAAAGGAAGCAAAAGCAAGTTGCTTGTTAGAAGAGGCCTTATCCAGCTCTTCCTTGGACTGGATGCAAATACAACCAGCAAGCAGATTAGAAATAACTTGTGCCAGAACCAAAAGTACTGTTGCAGCCAATCCTAGCTTAAAAGCTTCATAGCTTGGATCTCTACATTCAAAAATCCACACCTTCAATTCTTGAACCTGTTCCAACACATCAACCCTAATTTCGTTAATTACCAAAAAAATAACAATAATTTTATACCTCAGTTTCCACATCAACATGTAAAATTGATGTTCAAAATATAATTAAGTAAATAGAACTGTATGCTCTCTAAACTTAAGTTTCTACACGAGATGACCATGCACTTCAACATGGTATAACAACAGACGAAGGTTATGAGTTCAAGCATCACTACCACCCGTTATAAAAACAAAAGAAATTTCACATGTTTGGCTCATGAATAAGAATCAAGTTCGCACGTGAAGGGGCGTGTTCAGAATATAATCAGGTAAAAGTGTGCTCTCTCTAACCTAAGTTTTTTAGATGAAACGGCCACACATTTCAACAATTTATACTAATCAAACATATTTCACCAAAGAATATTTACCTTATTTTGTTCTACCTCAGCTTGAATTCCTAGAATACCAGCCGCAACATCTAAAATCACAAGAAGAAGGCAAACAAGAATGCCAATGTTCTTAGCCATCTTTGTCAATCTAGTAAATTACTATATCTCAGATTAGAGATGGAAAAACAGGACACCCTTTTATAAGGAGTTTGTACAAACATAGAGAATGTATCAAAACAGCAAAAAAAAGAGAAGTCCAACGTGAGAATCTGAATAAAGGAGATTGATGCAAGAAACCTTATACTTAATGTTGTATGTATGATATATGAGTAAAGATTAGCTGGAGATTATGGAGAAAAAGTCTTCCTTTGTCTTGAAAGATTTCTTTATTCCACTTTACTTTCTTTTCTTCTCTCTTTAGATTTGGATTCCTTTCATAGGGAACAAGGAAAGAAGGGTATCCCCAGCTCAAAATTTTGTTACTCTCTTAAACATGTTAAAGCCATTTATATTCATTTGCATGTTACTGCAGCTTTCATCCAATATAGTATTTAATTAGTATTAAGATTATTGGTGTCCTTAATTGAGAAGTATGCATATCAGGATTCTTTCTGATGGTTAAGCATTTGCGTTGAGACCATAGTAATGTCAATATCATATACTGCCATTGGTTAAGTTTAGGTGACGCTATTTTTTTTTTTTTTTTTTTTTTTCACAAAAGAACAACACATTTTCAGATTTAAATATGATTTATCTTTAAACTTTCTTTTTATCGTTAATAGAAGAGAATAGTTTATTTTTATATCTCTGTTATCTATATTTGCATAATTTTCTTCCACAATAGCATATAATCATGAGTCCAATCCAACTAAGCATAAAAAATAAAGCAAGATTATGCAAAAATTGTGTCCTTAATACATGTTTTACTTAGAGTGATGCAGACAAAAATTTGCACTTTAGTATTGTTTTTTATCAGCGGATCTAAAATTTAATTGGGTTAAATAGAATAGTGAAAAAACTGAAGTTTAATGTAACATGACATACAACAAGGAGAAAAGATAGTTTATACAGTGTCACGTATACTTTGAGAGAAATAAAGATACTTGAGAGTAAATTATAATCCTAAATAAAAAATAAAAAATTAGGAGATAATTTCTCAAACATGGATTATCATTCCAGGAATTTGCTCCTTTCTCTTACCACATCTTTTTTTTTTTTTTCTCTAAAAAAGCCACATGAATGAAAGAAATACTACATCCTTCCCATTTTATGTGCCGTTATTTAATTAAATATGGAGTTTAAGAAAGACATAATACATAAATATAACTCTAAACTTAACACCAAATTATAACTTTGACCTTAAACTTTGATAGTGCACAAATAGGACCTTTAACTATTCAAAACTGCATAAATATGACCTTTGATCCTATGTTATAAACCAAACGGGAGAGCCCAACCCAAAAGACTAGCCTAGTAGGTGGGAGACTAGCCCAGTAGTGGTGGCCTGGACTCGAGGGGTGCCAGCCGTGACCAACCGGGTATAGCCGTGACCAACGAGGAACAAACCACGTGTGGAGCCGCGTCTCGGAGTGGTGGCCTGTGTGCCAGTAGTGGTGGCCTGGACCCAAGAGGGGTGCCAGCCGTGACCAACTGGGCATAGCCGTGACCAACGAGGAGCCCGTGACTCGGAGTGGTGGCCTATGTGCCAGTAGTGGTGGCCTGGACCCGAGGGGCACCAACCGTGACTAACTGGGCATATCCGTGACCAACGAGGAACAAACCACGTGTGGAGCCGTATCTCGGAGTGGTGGCCTATGTGCCAGTAGTGGTGGCCTGGACCCGAGGGGTGCCAGTCATGACCAACTGAGCATAACCGTGACCAACGAGGAGCCCGTGACTCGGAGTGGTGGCCTATGTGCCAGTAGTGGTGGCCTGGACCCAAGAGGGGTGCCAGCCGTGACCAACTGGGCATAGCCGTGATACAAGACAACCCAAGAACATAAGAAAACAAACACCAACACAGTCCACTAGTTCAAGGAACTATGGACCTCTTTTGGTGACCCCTCTTGGATTCAAGAACACAACAAAAACACTATGTAATGAGGTGTTTAACACCTAATTTTCAGCAGCAAACCAAACTATATTATGACAATAAAAATGAAGAACAACAATGTTACAACCACAATAACCAAACGGCTTGAACAACAACAACACAAACTACAAGATTAGGACAAGAAACAAAGATAGATAGTTAGACAAGTGTTGATGTAGTCTTAACAACCCAAGAGCATATTCACTCTTGGACCTTTAACACTTCATACAACAAACACCTAACTCTTACAATGACACAAGAGGGGCATCCACCTCTCAAAGCACTAAAGTCTCAAGTTTTGCAACACACAAGAGAATCCACCCTTATGCTATGCCCTAATTTCAGTTTTGAGAACTCTCTCTCACAAGAGTAGTGTCTTCAATATCAAGCATAAACTAAGAAAATAAACCCTACAAGGTTCTATTTATACAACATTATAAATAATAGAGAAATGACAAAAGAGCCCTTTAGTGACTAGTCTTAAAAAATACTCAAAAGTGTCATGATCATGATCATACTTGTATCATCCTCTCCATCTTGAGAGGACTTTGACCACAAATTCACGGGCTCACCTCTTTTACAAAGGCACTTCACAATCTCCTTCTTCCGGCCACACATCTTCTCCATACTCTTCATTTTGCACTTCGGCTTCTTTTTGCTCTCCATCTTGCGGTTTGTCATCATTCTTAAATGATTCAATGCCCACCTCTTCTCTAAGATAGTACAATCTACCCCCTCTTAGTATCATATTCCGCCGGTTTGGTCACTCACTAGCCTTGTGCCCCCACCCTTGACACTTGAAGCATTGAAACCCCTTGGGATTGGAATTAAAATTCAATTTACCTTCATACCTTGGAGGATGTTTTTGGAAACCCTTAGTGGCCTCGGGTTGGGTAGACATGAATGAGTTCTCTTTGAGATCCCTCTCAACCTCTAAAGCCGCGTGGAAGATGTTATCTACGGTGTCGAATTTGTGAAGCGTCATGCGAGTGGAGATGTCCTTGTTTAACCCAACCTTGAAGCGCACAATGTCATAACTTACTTGCTCGCCTCGGTGGTCAAGTTTCAACATCAATTGTTGAAATTCATCGTAGTAAACCATGACACTCTTGCTCTCTTGCCTCAAATTATACAATTTGGCAAGAAGCTCATGCCTATAAGTCTCAGGCAAGTACCGTTGCCGCATAAGGTTCTTCAACCGAAACCAAGGAGGAGGTTGTCCCTCAATCATCTCATTCCCAAACCGTTTAACATACTCCCACCATGTATTAGCATACCCTTCGAAGTGAGCTATAGCATAACAACTTTTCTTTTCTTCGGTGAGATCATTAAGTTGGAAGATCTTGTCACAAGACGACTCTCATACAAGGTAGGCTTCAGGATCACTCTCACCTTTGAAAACGGGAAGGCTCACTTTGATGGAATTGGGACCTACATCTCGATTTGGATGGCCATATTTCACATCTCAGTCTAACTCCCCATGTCTATCCCTCATTCTTTCTTCCCTCAAGTAAACATCATCATACGGCCCATAACCACCATGTTTTTCTCCCCTACCATAGCCCTCAACATGGATGGGTCTATTTGGGTTAAGTGGAGCTTGTAGTGGCGAGATTGGATTTGGATAGTGAGGTCTTTGGTCAAGTGAAGTTTGGATGAGAGGGTTCGGGTTTGGTGGTGGTATTTGGGTTCCAAGCCCTTCTTGTTGGACTTGGTAGAGTGGAGGATGGTTTGGTCTATCTTGTTCTTGGCTTTGGGAGTAGAGATTGGTTGGATTTGTGGCAATTGGTGGATATAGCATTTGGTGCATGGTCCCGGGAGTATTAGTTGGGGAATTGTTTTGAGGTGTGGAAGGTCGACTCCTTTGGCTTTCCACACGTTCTAATCTCCCACTTATTGATGCCACGTCCGTATCTAATTTCTCAAGACCCACATCCAACCTAGCCACATCTTGGGACATAGTTTCAAGGCGAGCCAAAATGAGATTGAAGACATTATTATCCATTGTTTGAGCATTTGAAGCCTCGGGTTCCATTGTGGTTATACCAAAAATAACCCTTCAAGTTACGATCCAACAAGACACCCAATCAGTCCACAATGCCACACATAACAATACAATACAAATTCTACAAAACAAAACACACGTGAGTTCAAAACAACTTCCCACAATGAGATCCCACCTTCAAGTTTCTTCAAACTCAAGCTTAACAATGGTGGATGACTCAAATAACCTCCAATTTAGCTCAAATTCTAACCCTATACTCCAATAGTGTTAGAGAACACAAATCTAACACTAAAAACACAAGAAAAACACAAAATCAAAAACTCAAAATTTGACCTAGGGTAAAAAACGGATTTAGTTTTTTTTTGGGGGGGAATTTTCGATTTTGACACTTCTTTTTTGTTGGGATTTACAATTTCTAGAATCTAATAGTGTTAGGGAACAAGGATCTAACACTAGAAACACACAAAACACACCAAAATCAAGTTTTTTTTGAAAGACCCTAAAAACGTGAACAATAACTTTTTTTCTTTCTTTTTCTTCCTTTTCACTTTTTTTTATTTTCAAGATAACAATCCCAAGATTGATTTTGTTGGAATAAAATCAAACCTTGATTTGATACCAAATGATACAAGATAGCCCAAGAACACAAGAAAACTAATACCAAAATAGTCCACTAGTTCAAGGAACTATGGACCTCTTTTGGTGACCCCTCTCGGATTCAAGAACACAACAAGAACACCATGTAATGAGGTGTTTAACACCTAATTTCCAGCAGCAAACCAAATTATATTATGACAATAAAAATGAAGAACAACAATGTTACAACCACAATAACCAAACGGCTTGAACAACAACAACACAAACTACAAGATTAGGACAAGAAACAAAGATAAATAGTTAGACAAGTGTTGATGTAGTCTTAACAACCCAAGAACATATTCACTCTTGGACCTCTAACACTTCATACAACAAACACCTAACTCTTACAATGACACAAGAGGGGCATCCACTTCTCAAAGCACCAAAGTCTCAAGCTTTGCAACACACAAGAGAATCCACCCTTATGTTATGCCCTAATTTCAGTTTTGAGAACTCTCTCTCACAAGAGTAGTGTCTTCAATATCAAGCATAAACTAAGAAAATAAATCCTACAAGGTTCTATTAATACAACATTACAAATAATAGAGAAATGACAAAAGAGCCCTTTAGTGACTAGTCTTAAAAAATACTCAAAAGTGTCATGATCATGATCATACTTGTATCAAATCGTGACCAACGAGGTCGTTGGTTCTCAAGCTGAGGCGATTGTAATGAACCAATGTCCCACATTGAAAAAAAAAAGAAATGCTAAGGGGGTTATAAGCCAATGGGTTCTCTCACCTACTAGGCTAGTCTTTTAGGTTGGGCTCTCCCGTTTGGTTTATAACATTGGTGCTCTCATTGAGAGTCCCATGCGTGGGGGCCATGACTCGGAGTGGTGGCCTATGTGCCAGTAGTGGTGGCCTGGACCCGAGGGGTGCCATCCGTGACCAACTGGGCATAGCCGTGACCAACGAGGAGCCCGTGACTCGAAGTGGTGGCCTATGTGCCAGTAGTGGTGGCCTGAACCCAAAAGACTAGCCTAGTTGGTGGGAGAACCCATTGGTTTATAACCCCCTTAGCATTTCTCTTTTTTTCCAATGTGGGACATTGGTTCATTACAATCGCCTCCGCTTGAGAATCAACGACCTCGTTGGTCACGGCTATGCCCAGTTGGTCACGGCTGGCACCCCTCTTGGGCTCAGGCCACCACTACTGGCACACAGGCCACCACTCTAAGACGCGGCTCCACACGTTGTTTGTTCCTCGTTGGTCACGGCTATGCCCAGTTGGTCACGGCTGGCACTCCTCGGGTCCAGGCCACCACTCCGAGTCACGGGCTCCTCGTTGGTCACGGCTATGCCCAGTTGGTCACGGCTGACACCCCTCGGGTCCAGGCTACCACTACTGGTACATAGGCCACCACTCCGAGTCACGGCCCCCACGCATGAGACTTTCAACGAGAGCACCAATGTTATAAACCAAACGAGAGAGCCCAACCCAAAAGACAAGCCTAGTAGGTGGGAGAACCCATTGGCTTATTACCCCCTTAGCATTTCTCTTTTTTTCCAATGTGGGACATTGGTTCATTACATCCTATGTGGCAAAAGACGTGTTGTACACGCAAAACTGGGCGCGCCGGGCTAAAAATTTGAGCATTCCAATAGTAAAAAAGGATAAAATGGCTATTATGCCCTTACTAATTCCTTTTTATATATTTAAATGACTTTTTTACTATTATTTTTTCATTATTTTCAGCTCAAAGATGATACTATACTAATAATAAATATATTTTTTTTATAGTTTTAATAAAATGTTATTAAATTAACTTTATTAAAATATTATTAAATTAACGTTATTAAAATGTTATTAAATTAATGTTACTAAAACGTTATTAAGGGTTGTAGTAGTAGTATATTAAATTAATGTTATTAATAAAAGATTGTTAAGGGCAGTAGTAGTATATTAAATTAACGTTATTAAAACGTTATTAAGATGAAAATTTAATTAAAATATTATTAATAATAATAATAATTAGTCGTCGCCGTAGTAGTGGTATTTCTATTATATAGAAGAGGTGGTTTTGATCACCTCTCATGTAATTACCAAAAAACCCCTTCACTCCCACTTAATTACATACCATGCCCCAACCACTTAATTACATATCATACCCCAATATATAATAATTTCATTGTTTCATCATAATGGTTTAAATATTTAATATATTCTATTAATTTATATTAATTAACAATAACTACATATTGAAAGTAAAAAAATTTATTTAATTAATTGGCTATCATGTTCAAAACTAATTTGTTACCACGAATCACAATAATTAATAACTTAAAATATTGAAAAGACATATAGAAATTTTATTAACTCATTATTTTAGCAATGCAACATAAATTAAGATAAAATCAAAAGTACTGCACATCATAATAATTAACAACTTAAAATATTTAAAAGATACATAAAAATTTTAGTTGATTCTCAAAATTGTATCGAAGCCACATAAATTGAGACACAAGGAGTAAATATATTATTTGATAATTACGTAAAAATTATTATAAATCACAACAATTAACAAGTTAAAATACTTTTTTAAAAATAGATAAAAGTTCTATTCAACTCTCAAAATTTTATCGGTGCACGATAAATCATGACAAAATAAAATATTATCTTAATTAATTGCAACTAAATATTTAAAGTAAATCAATTTTATTATTTTAATTGACTTTTATATAGAAAAATAATCTTTTTATTTATTTATTTATTTTAGTAAATTTAAATTTTAAAATTATTTTTTTCTTATATAGGAATACTAAGATTTAAACTTAACTTTAAATTTTTAAAGTACAAAATTAATAAATTTAATTTAATAAAATAAATTTCAAATGAATATTTTCTTATAATTTGTGTTGGGTCAATATGTATCAAGTTAAAAAGAAACAAAGAAAAATATATAGTAAAATTTTATTATTGTGAAAGATAAATATAATGCACTATCCAATAATGTTTAATAATATCATATTTTGCATATGCAAATATAGCATCCCGTATTTAATAAATATACTATTTCGGTGAATTATCGATGATTACTATTGGATATGATAAAATTATATTAATTTTTATAGTAATAACATAATCAATAGCACTTAATTAATTATTATGATTCATCTAGGTATTAAGAAAATAAATAATATTTAATAAAAAATAAAATAGACATAAAATGTGAAATTAACTCTTAATGTTTCAAATTAAATTTTCGTCTTTCCAACGATGATTTTAATATATCGCTCCTTATTATAAGTCATTTATGTATTAGAAAAATAAGAATAACAAAATGATATGTCAACATAAAATATTTGATTAACTATCAAAATTATATTAGTGCCACATAAATTGGGACGGAACAGAAGAAGATATAAAACAACATATATTATTTGAAAATAAAATAAAAAGTACTGTAAATAACAATAAATAACAAAGAAAAAAAATTGACTGATTTCTGCTGCTTCAATCGTGATTTTTATGTATCACCCATAATTAATTATTATAAGTCACTTATGTATTGAAAATTAATAATATTGAATCTATGATTTTACTATATATATATATATACTATGAATAAAAATTTTCATGATATTTTTTGTAAAAAATAAAAGTTACTACATATACTCAAAGGGCAAACGAGTAAAAACACACAAGAAATAAATGTATATATATACTATGAATAAAAATTTTCATGATATTTTTTGTAAAAAATAAAAATTACTACATATACTCAAAGGGCAAAAGAGTAAAAACACACAAGAAATAAATGTAGATAAATCAAGAAGCACCAAATGGATTATTAACATTTGTAATATTCAACACATTTCTAAATGTTTCCAAATTCTTCTTGAATCAACACATACACATAATAAAAATAATAAATAATAAATAATAATAATTACATTTTACTATATCACCCCTAATTAATTATTATGGTTATTTAAGCATTGTGCCATATAAGTTGAAATAGAAAAAATATTATAGATCACAATGATCAAAAATTTAAATTATTTAAAAAATATAATTGACTATCGTCGACACAAAACTCTGGACAAGGAGAGTAGCATATATTATTAAAAAATTACATAAAAAGTAATATAAATTACAATAGTTAACAACTTAAAATATCTAAAAGCAATTTAATATGTTCAAAAAAATTACATGAAAAATACTAGGAATCACAATAATTAACAACTTAAAAAATTTAAAAGATATAAAATATTTGGTCGACTCTTGAAATTATATTAGTGTCACTGAAATTGGAATAGAAGAAAAGTATTATAAATCACAATAATTAAAAACTTAAATTATTTTTAAAATATAATTGACTATCAATGCCACAAAAATTTGGATAAGAAAAGTAACGTATATTAATTTTAAAATTACATAAAAAATATTATAAATTACAATAGTTAACAACTTAAATTATTTAAATACATATTAAAATAATATATGTTGAACTCATGCTAGATTTGGGATGAATCCTAGAAACCATATGCAATCCTTTTATTACAAATTTTTATTTAAATATATCAAGATTGAAAAGATAAATAAATATCTTAAAGTTGGGCTCGTGCTGACACGGTCCATGCTCCTCTAGTATTGATAGAAGCAATAATATTACGTAATATGTAGAAATAGTATTATAATAATAATAATAATAATAAATAATAATAATAATAATAATAATAATAAATAATAATAATAATAATAAATAATAATAATAATAATAATAATAATAGTAATAATAATAAGCAAAACGACGTCGTTTTAACTTATAGAAGCAAAACGACGTCGTTTTAAGTTCCATATCAAAAGTCCTCCCAGTCATCCCTTTTAATGACGTGACACCGTATGATTGAATTACATATCCACATAGGCGCAAGTAAAACTCATGCATGGAGGTTGCAAAAACAGAGGTCATATTTGTTCAGGTTTTGAATAGTTAAAGATTTTATTTGTGCACTGTCAAAGTTTAAGGTCAAAGTTATAATTTGGTGTCAAGTTTAGGGTCATATTTATGTATTATGCCTTTAAGAAATAAGTGATGACTTTGTAAAGTTTACAGAATTGCTCTTTTAAAGTTATTTTAATATTTACTTTTTAATTATCTTTTCTTAATAAGGGGGATCCACTAAATATAAAATGGGAATGATGCTATTAAATAGTTACCAAATAAGGAAAGATACATTATTTTTGGAGGATAAAAAAGGAAATAGCCACACGGTACTAAATAATAGAAAGTTTTAAATAAGAAGATAAATTTTGTAAAGTTTATAAAATTACTCTTTTAAAATTATTTTAATATTTACTTTTTAATTATCTTTTCTTAATAAGAGGATCCACTAAATACAAAATGAAAATGGTGTCATTAGATATTAGTTACTAAATAAAGAAAGATATAGTATTATTTTTGGGAGGATAAAAAAGGAAATAGCCCCACCGTATTAAACAATAGAAAGTTTTAAATAAGAAGATAAATTTTCATCAGCTTACTGAAAAAAAAGCAGTGTCTCATACGTGTCAAAAAGGAAGAAACTAGAAAACTCTTTTCCTGTATCTGCCCATAACCGAAACAGCTAGTGTTGGTTCTAGAAACCGCTGAAACCTTCTTCCAATCACAATTGAAATTCAATATTTTCAAATTGAATACCGTCGTTCTTCTGAGCATTTGCATCTCTCTCTCTCTTTTTTCTCCACTGTGTGTGTGCGTGTGCGTGTGCGTGTGTGAAGGAGGAGGAGGAGGAGGAATCAAAAGATGGCAGCATACAGGTGGAAGAGTTTCAATGATGATGGAGATCGTCCTGAAAAACCTCGTCGTTATGGCGTTACAGAAATGAAGAGTCCCCACTATTCCCTTTTCTCCAGAGGCCTTATTGAGGTAATCCTTCTTTTTTTTTTTTCTCTTTGGTTGTCTGGGTTTAATTTTGATAGATACTTAAGCTTAATTTATTGAACGTTGTTACGTTTATTAAGATCACTGTATAAAATTGAGCTGAGGTTTGTAAATATGAAATGTTGTTGAGCGTCAAGGAATTGACGCTGCTGTTAGATTGTCTAGGTAGCTTTTGTTTATGCCATGAAATTTGATCCTATTTTGAAAATCTATCTTCAAATATTTTCAAGTTCCCCTGATTTTGGGACTTACACTCACAAAACTTCAAATTTTTGTCAGTATATTAGAATGTATGTCGAAACACAATTTAGAAAATCAAATTAGTTCTCAAATTTTCAAATACAAAACATATGGCCAAACAGGAATCACTTCATTCAAAAAGCTCAAGTTATTATGTCTATGCGCCGATTGAACATTGTACATCTAGCTGGTCCAGCTGTTCCTTTGTTTCGTGGATGAAACCTCAAACTGGACTTGTTTTCCGAGGAGACCATGTTGCAATGTGTGAACCGTCCAATTAAAAAATTCTAAGTACTCAGAGATGTGATGCTTTTATTTCTTTCAAGTCTACAATAACTGGGAATTATCATGCTTTCTAGTTTTATTTGATGGTCATTTCAGGGCTGGGTTCATGATCCACCTCTGTGATCTTGCACTTTTGGATTACCTGTACTTTAATGACTTGGAATTCAAAATACTGATTGCTGCTAGCTGTCGGGGGTATAAAATTGTATAATCAATAGGGGAAGGGGCCAGTGGCAGCAAACACAATTGAAATTGAAATAAGTAATATGAAGAACACAGAGTAAATAGGGAGAAAAAGAGAGGTTGCGAGATTTTAGTATTTCCTGAAGGATTGTGTTCTCAATTGTTTCAGAGCTTCCTTGCAATAGAAAAGTACAGTATTCTATCTAAAAAGAATGCTTTAGCGGCAGTACCAAATAGTAAGTAAGCTGTATAGCAGTTTCTGAGAGTAACTTGATAGCAGATTGCTTGGTTTTTCAGTCAAGGAAGGTCTAAAAAGGGCAGCCCGGTGTATTTTATGCAGTCAAGGAAGGTCTGAATTCTTTATATGAAGGAGGTTTGGATCTCTCAAAACTCATCTCCTATTGGAGCCTCAAAAGACAGAGATGAGTTTTGTGGGTGAGATCTTGGCCAATTATCTGTGTAGCAGTTCTCCAGTTTGTTTTGTGGATATGTTGTGAGCCATACACGCAGAGATCGTGGCTTGGGGCCTACAGATTCATGCGTCCTAATTCCTGGTGTGACCAAGGGTGGTTCGGGAATTTATGTATGGTCGTGGAGTAAGTTGCAAGCTGAATTCTGAAATAAATAAGGGTGTTGGGCTTTTCTAATATAGCAGTTGGTTGGGGCATGACAGTTAAGCCTGTGGCAAGGATGCGTTATTTTTTACCGTTGCACTTGCAATGCTAAAAGGACTTTTGTTTGTGTTCAAAATTCCGTGCTAGTTTCTGTTCTTATGGTTCGAATTTATCGAATTTCTCATTTTCTGGTTTATAGGATGTTTTTGAGAGTATGGGTCAGTTTGTTGATGGGCTGAAATTATGTGATGGATCTCACACTTTGGTGCCAAAGACTTACATTAAAGAAGTGACTGATATAGCACATAAACACAATGTTTATGTAAGTTCTGGTGATTGGGCAGATCAAATGCTTCGCCAAGGTCCTTCTGCTTTTAAAGAATATATAGAGGTATGAGGAAGCGAATATGGTTTTAGTGTTTCCTTTCTAATTGATTTTTGAATCTTGGTAATAACACATTACTTGTTGTAATCTCAGGAATGTAAGCAATTGGGGTTTGATACAATTGAGCTTGATGTTGCATCACTTGGTCTACCTGAGGAGACCCTCTTGAGATATGTGCGGCAGATTAAGAGCGGTGGGCTCAGAGCTAAGCCTCAGTTCTCTGTTAAGTTTAATAAGTCTGATATAGCCTTCACAGGCGACAGAGCTTTTGGGGCTTATGTGATTCCTCCACCTCAAACCTCTGGTATGCTAGTACTTCTGGTTTAAATTTATTTTTGCTATTTCTCTTTTACATTCTCTTAGAGACCTGCACTGTCACCACTGTAAGCTATATCTGTGGATTCTTTTCTCTCCATTATTTTTTCCTAAAAGAACACTAATGTCACAGATAGATAATAGATGAAACAATAATACAGAGGATGCATCAGGAGATGCGTTCATCAACGAAACATTAATTTCTTCAGACCATTTAGTCTAAGTAGCCGTTTGGCCATGAAAACTAAAATTTTCCGGAGTTGAAAAGTTGAAGTTGAAATTGGAGTTAGAGTTGTGTTTGATCATGTCTTTTTTTAATTTCTTTTTTACTTTTGAAAAAACTTTTTTAAATATGATTTTATCCCTAACTTTTACAAACTATCAAAATCACCCAACTAAAATTTATCTACTAATGGAAAAAGAACACAATTAGCCACTATTATAAAAATAATTACATATACATGGCCATATTTAATGAATTTCAATCATGACATATATAATATTTACATTAATAGCCGTTTTCTCATATTTGAAAATTTTAAATATGGATGTTATATTAACAGATCACTGTTTCCTATTTTTTAGGTAACAAATAGTATCTTTCAAACAAATTTATTTTTTTAGGAATTTATTTAATTTATTTCCTTCATTTTCCGTTTGTAAAAAATAAGAAATGATGAGTTGTTACATAAATATATAAATATGCTTAGTATGTTTCTTAATACTTTGTATATTTATATATGTGTGTATATGGTATATACATGGTATAAACTTTATATATAACATACTTTGTATATTTCTATTATAAATATAATACTTTATATATTTATGGGTATAAATCTAAATTAACAGTAAAATAATGTCTTAAATAAGGGAGAAAATTAAATAATGGATAAAAATAATGATGAGAGAGAAAAAGAGATATATATTAATTAGGATAGCATTATCTTATTCTTTAAAACTGCTATATACGTAATATTGAAAAAGTAATGTTATAAGGAGAGTTATGTAAAAATTTAAAAGATTGAGGTTATATGTAATAATAATAAAAGTTGGAATTGGAGTTGGAAAATTGTGAAAACAACAAACGACCCTAAATTTCCGAACATTTTTTTTTAAATGTTATTTGTAGACTACTAGGGAAAAGTATCTTTTAGTTCGTTCATATCTCTTTGGGTACAAACATACACGAATCCACATACATTGTATAATTAGTTGCATATGAACACCTTAACACTAAAGATCCCGGCTAAAGTTGTAAGTATTTAGATGTATAGCTGTATTTCTGTAACTAGCATTTCTTCATCAATGACTGTTTTGCATCTCATGGAATTTTGGTTAGTAGGTATTTTAAATAGGTGCAAGCTATGTTGCATGCTGTTGAGGTGTCAAAATTGCTTGAACTTGAAAATTAGGATATTACCGTGGCAAATCAAATTGATTCTTGACACAGACAGCTGATATATATTCTAGCATTTTTGTTTTAATTGGGCCACTCTCCTGATTGCTAATTAATATGCAAATATGTTTCATTTCTATTACTTATTTTATGTATCTTACTTATTCGCTAATTAATATGTGAATAGTAATTTGATTGTAATTTGATGGACTTCCGAAGCTTTTAGGAGTTCATAGTAGACTTTATCTGAAGTGTGGACTACATAGTTAGAACTCGTAGCTTCTTTATCATCTCTTCTAAATAATCAGCTTTAAGGTGTAGTTATTGAGCTATTTCTCATTGTTGATCCAGTTTGTTTTCTATTTTGTCTATTCCTGGGAATAGCACATCCATCTCTATGTTAACAAATGTTTAAGAGAGACAAAGTGACGTCTGCAAAAACCTTCTCTGAATATTTTAGATGCCTGATCTTGAAAGACCAATGCATGTTTTCTCGAAAGGTTGTTTGGGTAGCTGGATCATGTGTAAAGTTATAAATGCCCAAATCACCATAGTAGATTGAAAGAAGAGAACATAACATGCTCTCCTATGAGGAACCTTAACAGTTTCTGTTGCATGCTTCATGCTGTTTTGTTTGTCTGCAGAGATGGTTGAAGATGTGGATCTTTTAGTGAGAAGGGCAGAGAGATGCTTAGAAGCTGGGGCAGACATGATAATGATCAATGCTGATGATTTATGTAGGCAGGCTGATTTACTCCGATCAGATATGGTTGCGAAGATTGTGGGCCGTCTTGGACTTGAGAAAACTATGTTTGAGGCATCAAATCCTAAGATCTCTGAGTGGTTTGTTAAACGTTATGGTCCAAAGGTACTAAGCTTCTCCAAGCAAATCTCTCTAAAAACTACATTGCACAATATGGCGGTTCAATTATTTCATTATGCTAATCTTTTCAGGTTAATCTTTTCGTGGATCACTCGCAAGTGATGGATCTGGAATGCCTTAGAGGACGTAACCTGGGTCAAAATAATGCATCTGTACTTGGCAGGTCATATTTTCTGCTCTGATTTTGTGGTGTCCATAGAGAAAAATATTCACATTGCATGTAGCCAACAACTTATCTCTGTAATGCTTTGCTGGTCATGTTCAGATCGTGTTTGAACTTTAAATGGAAACAAAAAAATGTATTTCATGTATGTACTATAATAATTTCAGTCTTTTCAGAGACGCTCTCTTTTTGCTTGAAGTTCAGCTGGGTGTAAAGATGCTGTTTTATGTTCTAGTGCCTAAATGGCTGGAAGGTCACAAATCTTTGAAAGATTGAGGATCTGTGCTTTTGTAGATTGTACTTTGTACCATTCCACCAAAGTATTTGTTTGTTAATGGTTAGTGTATGTAGAGGTATTAAGGCATTGTAGTAACATTACGAGTAACTAGAGCTATCTCATTTACTTGATAGTTTGGCATCCTGTATTTGTGGTGAGATATCAAAGAGAATGGACCATTATTTATGCCCCGTCCGTCCTTGTTTGTATTACTATCTGATCTCATGTGTTGGAATCTAGGCCACTTAGCATGTGCATAGTGAGTTATTTTAACCACTTGTTGAGCCTAGTGCTTTTGTATTTTATACATTTCGACTCGGGGGATGAATCTAACTGAATAGAGGTAGGCATAGTGGTGCTGTAAGTACTGTTGGTAACACTTCTTCGTTACGTTTGTTGACTCGGGAAATAGACCTATCATACGTCAAGAGAGCTGCTAATGATTTATTTACGACACATTATTTGTAAAAATTGGTTCAAATAAGTTTGCAAATGTAGGCAACCAGGACGTGTGTCCGAAAGGAGGAAAGACTAGGAAGGAAATACTGAAGTCTAACCAACATAGAGGATGGTTGTCAATGCCAATGGCCATGTGACATTTCTCTATTTCCAGCGTATCACTATTCTGTGTGCTATCTATGATGTGTTGACTTCCTCTAAAAATTTGGTTGCTCAGTGAGGTATATGGGGATGACGTGCTGATTTATTAAGTCTCAAAATTACCTCCATCCCCATCAATAAAGCAACTTTCTTTTGAAACAATGTAAAAAGAAAAATTAGTAATTCTTCACAAAGTTATATACTCGTATTATGCCTTGGCGGAATCCATAACATACAGATCAGGTGTACATCAGCAATGCCACTTTTCCTTTCTAACTTTTCTGTCATCTTAGACAAATGTGCGTCAAAAGAAGAAAACGGTAAATACTTACTCACACCGGAAGTTTTAAAAACTTGGGTCTTTGAGAATCAATAAACACCAGGTGGTAAATTAAGCTCACATTTACAATAGGTAAAGATGGAGGTGAGAGTAGGGCTGAGAATATTTTGGATCAAATTGAAAAATTTGAAAAATCAAATCAATTTTGATTTCGGTTTTTTGATTTTTCGGATTGATTTTGGTTTCAAATTTTAGAAATTCGGTTACAGTAAATTTTTACCAAAGAAAACTTTAGTCCCTCAACCAACCTGTTCCACAAATAAATAAAATAGGGCGTCTAAACGTTTTAACTTTCAAATGATTCAGTTCCTACCGTTTTAACATTTCTTGCATATAACGTATTGCTTGTCTTGCATGTGACATATAGACCAGTAGGGTAACATTTGTTTTGTTCTTTTTCTCCCACTAGTAACAATACGTAGGGCAAACTGTTCAAGCACAATTTTTTTAATGCATTTGACAAAAACCAAGTGAATGAGAGTATGCACAAATTTAGTAAAGCTATTTTTGTCATAAAGACCATTAAAAGAATGGATGTTGGGAGGAATTGATGATAGGGGATTTCATCTCAAATGGTAGATAGAAATTGAGTATAAATGGGACCCTGTAATTTATCACAGGTCACCATTTTAGATGAATTGGCATTTTGAAGCAAGGAGATGCTTTCAGTAATTTATTGTTCTACATGCACAAACATAGAAGTAGGTCCCTTCAACCTGCAAATTTAGCACTATGTCCTAATCTTCCTTCTTCTTTTTAGTTATGACGGTAGATGCACCCAAAGAAGTAGAAGACCAAAGCTTTTAATGCTCGTACTAGTAATTTTAAGTTTATGAGTTCTAAATTATAACTCGTTGAGTTCTGAAATTCTTAATGCAAACAGAGTTTGAATTAAAGCTATTGGGTTTTGCTAGGTTCGTAAATTCAATGTTAGATCCGCCCATACTTTTACTACAGTGAAGAATAGGTGTACGTATGCAACTTATTTGGGATTGAACACAGTAGCTGGTATAGACATATGTTTTGTGCATATGAACAAAAATGAATTCAAACTTTGAGTTTATAGTGTTGAAGTTTAATATGTACATATTTTAAAAAATTAGTTACATTTTTATAAAGTAACTAAATGTTTATCCTTATTTTATATTTACATTAAATAATTTAGCTTTGACAGTAAAAGTTTAAGTGAGAATATATATGAATTAATAAGGGTTAAACGATAAATATGTGTATAAAAGACAAATATCTAATATATACATTGGTTTCGTAAACACCAGGTACAGTTTTGGCTACTGTAGCAGCATATTTGGACTTTTGCTCGTAATCAAATTGGTTTATGATTTCACTTTGTACCTTCACCCCTTAATTATATTTACTCAAGTGTAGCCTTTGGTGTATCGAATTTATCGTTTTCAATTTGCCTCTACAGACACATTGAGTAGAAATTCCAATTGATGGATGCTTTTAGATATTTAAAGCAAACTGCCGTATGATAGCTCTTTATTACCTTCTGTTCTCGTGTCTTTATACCCTTCCGTTTTAAAAAGAATGATCTATTTTCGTTTTTAGTCTGTTTTAAAAAGAATGATCCTTCCTTTTTTTTACAATACTTTTAATTCAAATTTTCACTTGACATGTTTAAGACCATAAGATTAAAGGACATTTTGATACATTTGACATAACTTTAATTTGAGGTCACAAGATTCAAAAGTCTTCTTTATTTTCTTAAATTTCGTGTCAAGTTAAATTAGGTCAACGGAGGAAGTATTATTTTGATTTGTGTTGGGATCAAAATCAAAAGAGCCTGATATGAAATTTTTTACAAATTTATTGAGGACCTATAACTCAAGAGTCAGATGACAAAAGAAAATATATTAAAGACGCATATTTTTTTCTTTTATAAATATGACTTGGTATATGAAAAAACAATCAGAATAATCTCTCTTCTAAATAAACTCTTCAATGACTATATTATTTATGTTAATAGTGTTGTGATTTATAAAAGTTAGAAACTTCTCCTCCAAAAGAAATAGATATAGAGAAGTTTTTTTCACCAAAAAGAAAAAGAACTTTTCGTATTAACACAAATTTAGGATAAATCTTAACGAGTCACCTCCAATTTTTTCTACCAAATAATTTAAATTTCTAAATTAAAATAATCTTTGTTCACACACAGACGTCACATGCCTCCTAACTCTGCATGGTCAATAACTAACAACTCATCGTATTTAATTGAGTTTTTGGACCAACGACCATCAATTAATTTAATTTTCTACTCAAATTTTACGCCATTTTAATATGACGAGATGCCTTAAATTTACATAATCGTACCAACAATGTCATTTCACACCAGTCTACGAATTACTACTACAAGAGCAAAGAGTTCAAATCCATTTATTTAACCAAAATTTAATATGACGTGACGTTTCCTTTCAAACTTACTCTAGTTTTTTAATTTGTTTGTATTACTTTACTTTTTAGTTTGTTTTAAAAAAAATGCATCTTTCTTTCCGATAACCTTTTAATTCTAACTTTACATGTGACGTGTTTAGGATCACTATATTAAAAGACATTTTGGTATATAACAGTATACAAATCAAACTAATAGTTTGAGTATACCCCTTAAGATGTGTTTTCACTAAATTGTATTCTTAATTAAATAGTACAGTATTATGTTTTGTATGATTTTTGGGTTACATCAAAATTCACCCATCTAAATAAAAATAAATTATGTAAAAAACATTTATTTAAAATTAAATATATAAATTAAAAACACCATATAATATGGACAGGGAGGGAGAAGTGTAAAATATTATTTTCTCCCTAGATATATGACCAATTGAATTGGTTTGGTATATTAATGGTCACGTTGTGGGATGATTCTATACGGCAGAGTTCCTCTTTCCCATTGAATAATATCGTTACCATTAATTAAACCCGCTATTAATTAATGACCATAACTTAGATGCTGATTTGTATAATGAATGTTAGAATATTAAACGTGTTATGATGGTTTTTCACTGCATGGAATTCTGAATAATAATGTATGTTCTGAAGAAGTTTTCATAAATCTACAGCATTTATTATAGTTACAACAATATAGGACACAAATTTACACTTCCCTTTTCAAACTGGAAAATATATATGGTGGGAAGATTTTTTTTTCCTTAACAAATTTCCCCCCTTCCTTATACCAAACACTTTTAAACTTTTGATTCGATGTATATTTTCAAGGTTTGTCTAATTTGAAGGTCAAAAGGAGGAGAGACCAAAAAAAAAAATGCCAGCAGTTTGGTTTGCTTTAAAGAAATCATTGCAGTGCAGATCAGAGGTAAAGGATGTGCATGATCCAAGAAGTGATGGGAGAAATTTAAGCAGGATATCGACGAAAAAGGCGACGACAGTTAGGTCAGGTTGTTCAAGGTCCATTGCAAATCTTAAAGATGTTATACATGGAAGTAAAAGGCATATGGAGAAGCCACCATCGCAAAGTCCAAGATCTATTGGAAGCAGTGAGCTTTTGAATCCAATTACACATGAAGTTGTATTGAGCAATTCAACTTGTGAACTCAAGATTACTAGTTGTAATTTCCAAGATGGTAATGGTAGTTGTGGGAATAGTGTTGAGAGTATTTCTGCTTTTATGGGTACTTTAAAACCAGGGACCCCTGGTCCTGGTGGACAACCTATTGGGTCGTCAAGAAAATATAGAGGCTATGGTAGTAGCCCTATAAGGAAAGGGTCACCTGGGAGTTTATCAAGAAAAACAGGTGCTGGATTTGGGGGTATTGTTTCGAGGCCTAAGGCTTCTTCGGGCGCTGATTTCCATACCTTTTCTGCATTGACTTGTCATAAATGTGGTGAGCAATTTGTGAAGTGGGAAGCTGTTGAAGCACACCATCTCTCCAAACATGCTGGTAGGCACATCTATTTTGCTTTTTGTTAACGTTTAGTAATAGTACCTCTGTTTTGGGTTCGCAATCACTCGTCTGACTAATCTGGATTCGAGGCAAATAGGCCTACACAGAGTTTGTTCAAATTTTCTCTTGAATAATTTCGACAGATATCTGTTTTGTTGTACATGTGTTGCCTTAAAGCATATTGTTGTGTGTTTTGCAGTGACAGAACTTGTTGAAGGGGATTCTTCAAGAA
Source organism: Capsicum pubescens (assembly GCA_030864215.1). Taxonomy (NCBI): domain Eukaryota; kingdom Viridiplantae; phylum Streptophyta; class Magnoliopsida; order Solanales; family Solanaceae; genus Capsicum; species Capsicum pubescens. Next base: position 177,050,941 of record CM061539.1, on the reverse strand, counting down.
AAATTGTAGAGATAATATGCAGAACAAGCTGGTCAAAGCCTGAAAACAACTCAAATGGGATTGAGAGGATCTTGAAAGTACACAATATGCAGAAAGTAGTAGCTCAATTCGAGGAATATCGTGAATTAGTAAAGATCAAGGCCAATAAACTCGCCAAGAAACACCCTCGTTGCTTAGCAGATGGGAACGAGCTATTAAGATTCTATGGCACGACAGTTGAGTGTTCTCTTGGCATCAATGGTTCTTCTAGCCTATGCACATCAGAAAAATGCAAAGTTTGCAAGATTCTAAGGCATGGATTCTCAATCAAGAAGGAAATCAATGGTGGGGTTGGTGTTTTTACAGCTTCCACGAGTGGAAGAGCACTAGAAGCTATTGAGGAAAATGATGAAAATATGTCATCTTGGAGAAAGGCTCTAATAGTATGCAGAGTTATTGCTGGTAGAGTGCATAGACCATTGGAAAATGTTCAAGAATTGATTGGTCAGTCAGGGTTTGATTCATTGGCTGGCAAAGTTGGAGTCTACTCAAACATTGAAGAACTCTATTTGCTCAATCCTAAAGCTTTGCTTCCTTGCTTTGTGGTGATTTGCAAATCATAAAAATACATTGTGCATCAGCCATTCTCTCATGTAGATCAATTGAAGTCCTTGATATTTAGTTGATTCCCTCATTCCCCCTTTTTTGGTAGTCTCTCTTCTTCTTCTTCTTCTTTTTTTTTTTGGCTAGTATTAGAGAAGCGTTCTGCTTGTAACAAGTGTACATTTATTCTTTTGCATTGAGGTATATGGGTGTTTCAATCTAGTAGTTTCTTGGTGATTTCAACCTGCTACTTTTTAGTATAATGTTCTTGGATCTACTCTGACATTTGACCACAAAAACTCGCACAACTAGTCTTGGCCATCAGAACAAAGAATGAGAGGAAACTTTTCCTAGTGTAAGAGGAATGTCCTAAATACCATCGAGAAATATGGTGGGATGAATGAGATCTAGACGCTCTTAATTACTCTAGATTGGCAAAACTTTTGATAGGGAGCACTGGTTAAATATTTGCCCATGTTATAAGGTGTTTATGCAAAACCATATAAATTTTGTTGTAGTTGAGTGATTTAACGAGGTGAGAGCATATGTTATTAACCATAGTTTGGTGCTAAAGGTATATATGTACACACGTCATACATCGATCTATAAACTTGATGTAGATATCGGGTGTGAATAATTGAAGCATTTTTTCTTTATAGACCCTACATTGAATTAGTCGAGCCAGCAAATACGAAATATTTCATGGTTGACTATTGAATTTAAAAAATCAAGTCCTCAACCTTCTACCTGCGTCCTGCCGTGAGATGAGGGCAAATCGTACTGTTGCCACTTTGGAAAGAATCCATAAATAAAATATGTTACTCCTATGGGATAATAGCACTTTTGACCCCTAAAAATTAGAAATTTTATTTTAGTTCTTATAATATTTAGCTATGTATACTGAATCTTTAATTAATTGAAGTGTGAACTTTTGATCCTTCTACTTGCAACTCTTTACAATTTACTGAATAATCAATTGGTACACTATTTAGTTATTTATAATGTTAAATTTGTACTGTTACTCAACATTTGAGGACTAAAAATATCATTCCTGTATCTATCAACAAAATTAATCCCTCTCCAAACCCACACATGGTAGCTCATGTCATAGTAAGTAAGAACATTATCTATTTTTGATAGTTTAAATTCTTAGATGAAATAATTTTGAAAGTTCCAACAAGTTATCAGAAAAGTTCTAGATCCGAATACCACAGTCATTCATGCTTGTTTTTTTTTTTGTTTTTTTTATAAAAAAAAAAGACCGTTGAGTATCGTAATTAAAATTGAAAATTTCACCTCTAGTTCATATTTTTAAAGAAGATGTTCACACAGTTTATTAATTAATACTGTTGATTCTAGTAGTTGTATATACTCCTATTATTCATGCCCCCCTTATTCAAATCACCAACTGCACGCTTTCATAATTTCATAAATACTTAGATATAAGGGGACAAATAAAATTCGAATTGGAACACCAACAATAATTAATTCAGGGGAGCCAAGTAGCAAACTCATTCATGAACTTTTGTCTTTCTGTGTTCAATAATGAAAATGGTTAAACCTGTAAGAAATCAAAATCTTACTGAAAAATTCATGATGAGTAGTACTGTTCCTTGGGTCAAATTCATAATACAAGTATGTACTAGTCCTTGAGAAATCCAAGAAGAGAGTATAGTATGCATTTATTTTTTGGATTGGACTGTACAAAAATTGGAAATAAATTCTGACACTGACCTGCATTATTTGCATTTGCATTTATAATATATCTCCTATTATACAGTTGGTTATATGGGTCATTTTACTTTGGTGTAAATCCAGTCAATTTAAAACAAGAAGGCAGAAAAAAAATACAATCTCAGCACATGAATTCTTGCTAATTTTTCCAATCAATAACCGTAGGCATTATCTAAAATTGTATGGCTTGGACATCTACAACGTAACAGATACCCTATACAATTGTAGTTTAGGAATTAATTAGGACTATACGTAAAGGGTATTTATCAACACTAACAAATTCTCTGTCTTTGTTTTTTCGTTCGACTTACATGTTTTATGTTTTGTTGTCTCCTCTAGGTTGTGGCTACTGTTTTCTCATTTTGATGTAGCTAAATCCTTTCCGACCTATATATGGCCTAACGGTTAAAATCAACGTTTATTGCAAATTAGGTATGTGTATATTCGTGTCTAGTATGTTTTCACAAGCAAACAAACGTGTACGTATCTCAAAAAGTAGAGTCTAGAGAAAAGGTTATTAAGAACAAATATCATTGTATTTGTGGCTCAAATTTCATTAGATGTTAGACTTCATCGTCTATATAAATCGTTACAGTAATCCATTTGGGTCGCCACATTTCTCTTCACAAGAAATGACAAGTGAGCAGCAATCTGTCTTCTGTGACCAAATAAATTCTGAATCAATTGGTGAGAGTAAGATAGATCTAGATCAAAGCCTTATTCAACAACGAAATGCTAATTACAAGCCAAACATTTGGAACTAAGACTTCCTGCAGTCACTTAAAAGTCGATATTCGTGATGACCTTTTATCTGTTGTACCTCAAAATAAAATAGGTTACCTGCTATATCGAAAGTTAATATACTGACTTAGGGGTGTTCACGAAAATTTTATATGGACTTGAACAGAAGTTCTGGATGGGCCAATACTGAGAATGGTCCAAATCTCTCAAGTGCCAGAGTTTGGCCCAAGTCTACTTCGAAAAGATACTAGTACCAGTAAATAAGTTTTTTTGCACAGATTGCCTCTATTTTAGAGGTAGTCTAATTTTGCCTCTCAAATTGGTATCTTATTTTCTTGCAGATTAGGCTTAGTGGTAGGTTGGTACATTATACATGTTTTCGTTTTTTAAACCAATAGTAGTAGCATTTGTCACGCAGTTGCCTATTTTGCGACATTAATTGGTTATTGTTAGTGTTCTTCTTTTGAATGTTATATTAGGTTCTTTTTTATGTTTTCTTTACTTGTGTATTTTTCATTAACCACTCTAATATTCGTTACTCGAATTGAGGATCTTCCGCAAACAACATTTCTATCTCCTTGAGGTAGAGGTGTCCTCCCTGAATCCCCTTTTCTGGGGACTATACCGGATTAGTTATTATTATAATTAAGTTAAAAAAGAAAGGGTCCGGTGCACTAGTCCGTGGAAGGGCTCCATCACAAGAGTGTATTGTACGCAGTCTTACCTTACATTTCTGCTAGAAGCTGTTTCCAAGGCTTGAACCCGTAACCTCCTATCACATGACAACAACTTTACCGGTTACTCAACACTTTGATAAGTATCAGTGCCAAGCAAATGTGTTTGGCATTATTGTACACAAATTTAGCATTTTGGTATTAGAAGTCATACTTTTTGGTTACACTCCTATTCCGAAATAGGTCACGTTTAAGTTATGGCTAATGTAAGATTATGGTATTAAAAAGGTGTTTGAACTGATTTATTTTTAAGAATTTTTTATTTTTAAGCACTATTTTATTTTTGGAGGGATTTGACAAAAACAAAAAGTATTTTTAAGCACTTTACTTTAAGCTTAAAAAGTACAACAAAAGCCAAAAGTCAAAAGTAGGTTTGATCCTTCCCCATACCCTGCGTATAACAGAGTTTTAGTACATCAGACTATCCTATTTGATAAAGTTATTGTCATGTGACCAGAAGGTCATGGATTCAAGTCTCTGTCATGTGATCAGGAGGTCATGAATTCAAGTCTCGAAAAAGATTATATATAATAGACTCTTAGGATCAAACCTCTTCCTCGAACCTTGCACATAACTGAAGCTTTAGTACACCGACTGCCCCTTCTAGAGTACCATTCAAGTTATGGCCTCAATTTGATTGTGTTGCACAAACATTGAAAGTTTTGGGATTGAATTTATGACATCAAGAGGTGGGTGGTCAAAATGGGCGCTCCATTTATTTAAAACATCAAAGTACGTCATGTATTTAAAATGGTATCAAAATAGACTTAACTCACATTTTTGTGAGTTTTACTCTTTTCTCTTGACAAAAATTTGGTAACGAAGTTAATTTTTACAAAAAGTGTAAAGCTCACAAAAAATGTGAGTTATCCTTTTCAATTTTCAAAGCTCACATAATATGTGAGTTATATATATATTTTTTATAAAACTCACATATTATGTGAGTTATCTATCGAATTTTAAAACCACCCATTCCCTTTCACGGTCCCCTCCCCCAATTCACCTTTATCCGCAGCTCACCTTAAAAAATATGAAAATCCTACAAATCCCCACTTCAATTTCCCAAATTTGATCTTCCAACACAAAATTTTGTAGATTCTCAATCATTAGTCCTACGTTATTGTTGTTCGATATTTGAGGTAATTTTCTTTTAAAAAAATTATTGATTTACTTATGCTAGCCGCAAGACATCATTTGCTAGTATGATCGAACTGTGCAAATGTCTCATCCTTCACGATATCTGCTACTACATAATATTCGTGTAGGGTGGTAGCTTTGGGTCATCATCCATAAAAGATCCATGTAAACTTTTTGAAGGAAGAATGTTCTGTCACAACCCAAAATAGGATCATGACTGGCGCTAAGGAGTTTAGGACTTTAAAGCAAGCCTCGTTAGAATTCTACAGAAAATTGGGCATTGTTTACCCTGTTTTTGGGCCTAACAAGAAAATTTCTTGTCTTAATTCAACAACAAAACAACCCGACATCACAACCATCAGACCAAACACCAACACCAATCACCAAAACCAACAATAATGCACCAATACCACCAACTAATAATACGAAAACCATCTCCAAGGATGAGAGAAAATCAAATATTTCACAAATCCAAAATAACGAAAGAATACTAAGAAAAATCCAAAGACATGACTATGGAGCGACTCTAAGAGTTTGCAAGAAACAGAACATAACAAGTAAATAAATTCTTGCCCACGCGAACAATGCGGGGCTCACCAGGAATATGCTACTCGAATCCTCTAGCCAACGAGATCGTCACCGTCACCTGCGTTCTCTGAAAAATAATAGGGAGAAGTGAGACGCTAGCTCAGTGAGTAATAACGCTTAACCACAACCATTTTAATAGGGACAAGTCAGAAAACATCATGAATAAAAGTTCTTTCAGAAAACAGTAACAATAAACAGTATCAATGTTTCATGTAAGCCAAAGTGAACCAATAGTTCAGTAATAAACTCAAAAAGCATCATATCATATCAAATATACATATATGGGAGGTGGATCCCTCATAAAGAAAACAGTAACAATAATCAGTGTGACATTCTTCTTTATTAAGAATAATCCATAACAGTAGATCCCTCATAAAGGAGTCCCATATCAGTAACAGTATGCTAGTTCTACCTTCCCACTAGCGAGGGCTATTGCATTTATCAGTAAATACAAGATGCACCAGGTCTAACGATCCCGTCGTTAGCTATGGGATTCAATCAAGGTCTACTCTCATTCATAAATTCTTTGAAAACAATAGGATATTCGTATGAAAACATCTTTCAAAATAGAATATAACTTTAAAATTCATATCAATAATAATACAAGTAAACTTGAATAAAACATATATCAAAAATACTTATTCCTCATGTACGTGAAGAATATTCACAATAGTAATATCATATCTCAAATACCCACATCAATATCATATTAAGTAAGGAACTTGTCCCACGTGCAAATTTTCAAAGCATTCAATAACTTTTGTTTTCATCAAAACATGGTATAAATATGCAATTTACGAAATATAAATTGTGGCAAGATCACTACTCACAGTACTATTGTCGAAATACCAATTTGTCACCTCGAATGGTTCGTATCGCTTTCTTGGATCAAATCTATAATCACATCATATCCATTCTTGAGTTAATTCTCTCATTTTAGACTAACTCATGATAAAATTAGACTATCCAACCCTCAAGATTTCATGATAACCTTTTATTTCTCAAACTTTGTATCCAAAACAACACTTTATTACCCAAAATTCTTGTGTTTAGCAACTAAATTTCAATACCCAAAAGAAATTACTTAGACTAGAAATCACGATAAAAATATAGAAAAGGATTTACCTTAACCCGATAGAATTTCTCAATCAAACCCTTAAGCTTTTCTTCTTCCTTAAAGTACCTTTCTCTTTTTTTTTTTTTTTTTTTTAAGCTAAAGTCCCAGCAACCACAAAACCTTAATGTTTTTGCTTTGCTGCTTGCACGCTGCTGGGCAGCTTTGCTTAATATAATATTAGCTTCCATTTAAAAAAAAAAAAAAAAAAAGTTAGGCGCAGAATGGGCTTTAAGCCCTTTAATATATATATATATATAGAGAGAGAGAGAGTTCAATCCCATTCCATTAAGGATTTGGGCAAAAAGGTACGGCCCCTTTCCTTTTCTTTTGTAAATTGGGCTTTAGTCCAAAGTCTCGTCCCTTTATATATATATTTTTTCCTTTTTCAACTATAATTACTCAATAAATTTCTGATACGGAGTATTACATGTTTCTTCCAAATAAATAAGTTTAAATTATATCAATTTGGATAAATTTTCACAAACAAGAGAGGTACAATATTTTTTAGCAAGAAGAGTCTTTTTAAAATTAAAATTAGTCTAGATTGTATCAAACGGACTAGTAACACTTCTCGTTGCTTTATGGTAAAAGAGGGTGAAATCTCATAATTTTTATTGATAACTAAATTTTGAGAATCATTTTTGTTAAAGTAGATTTGTAAAAAAGTATTTTTGAGAGATGTTTGATAATTTTCACTTTCACTAAAGTAAATTGTATTTGATCAAATCTCCTTCAAAATATATTGTAAGTGTGCGAAGAAGGACAATTATTACTACATAAGATTTTAAGATTTAATCAAGTTTTGAAAAGAAGAATTGAATTTGAATAAGTTTAAAGAAGAAGAAATGAATTTAAATAAGTTTGAAGAATAATAATTTGAATTTGAAAAGAAGAATTAAATGAACAAAGAATGAATGTATACATCTGTTTAAATAGTAGTAATTTTTTGACATTTGGTAAAAATATATTTGCACATAACTCATATTTTTTACATCATATTTATATTTCACATCACTAATGATGTTGTGCACATAACTCATATACTATTGACACTATAATCATATTTCACATCACTAGTAAGAATGGAGAATTCACTTAAATGGTGAGTTGTTTATTTTATATTTGAATAACTCGCATAATTAGTGAGTTTATAAAATAAAAATAGATAAAGCTGAATAACTCACACAATTAGTGAACTTTTTAAAATAAAATGAAATCAGAAAAGAAAAATAGAAAGCTCACATAATATGTGAGTTTTATAAAAATTCAATAGATAACTCACATATTATGTGAATTTTATAAAAATAAATATATAACTCACATGTTATGTAAGCTTTGTAAATTTAAAAAGGATAACTCACATTTTTTGTGAGTTTTACACTTTTCTTAAAAGTCAACTCCGTTAGCAAATTTTTGTTAAGAGAAAATTGAAAGGTAAAAACTCACAAAAAATGTGAGTTAAACCTATCTTGATATCATTTTAAATACATGACATATTTTGGTGTTTAAATAAAGAGAAAAGGACAATCATTGGTTATTTTTAAAATAAATGATCAGTATTTAATATGTTGCCAAAAAATAGTAGTCAACTAAGTAATTTTCGCATTATAGTCATTTCCTAATTTGGGTCATTTTGACTCATGTAATTCAGATACAGTTTATATACTATATTGATACATTCCATATACCATACTGATACGGTTCTTTAAAAAATAGAGCATCCTTTTTCAACTTGGGCCATTCGATCTTTTTCTAAAAATATTTCAGCTTTTTTTTTGCTACAAATTTTTTAACTGAAAAATATTCTGCTTTTTTTGTTGTTTAAGAATAATAATTAAATACAATGGTATAAAAACGACATAATTGTTATATAGAATGTGTAACTATATAAGATATATGTATAGAAATTGTATAGTTCTATCAAATATATGTAATATAAAATATATATAATTTTTTTTTATAAAAAGTGTATAGAAATTATATAATTGTTGTATAAAATGTGTAAAAGACTGTATAGTTATTATATAAATTGTGTATCAAAATTATATAATTTTCGTATAGAACATATATATGTATAAGATATGTATAGAAATTGTATAGAACAAGACAAAGAATTAAATTGACTAGAAAATAAAATTTAAATTCCATGATTATTTTTGTAAAATTAATTTCGATAGGGTGGTTATTTCTATACTATCCCCTTAAATAAATGAAAGACCCATTTTGATTGCCACTCACATTAAGGGGTCGTTTGGTAGAGTGTATTGACAAAAATAATGCATGTATTAATTAATGTGTATTATGAATACCTTGTTTGGTACAATTTTTAGTCTATGTATAACTAATGCAAACATTAGTTATACACTCTATTGTGTATTAAGGTGTGTATTACTAATACCACCCATTTTTTACGTATTAGTAATGCAAAGTCTTTAATACATGCATTAACTTATTAAATAACCTTAATACCCCTCAATTTCTCTCTCAAAATATTTCATCATTCCTTTTTCCCGCCATTTTAATTTGCAATAGTGAATCTTTTCAAAACATTTCACAATTTTTTCCCCACCATTTTAATCTACAACAATGAATAATTGATTTAAATAATCGTAACATATTTTTACTTTGTTTCGAGAGTCTTTAAAAAGATTAAAAAAATTGAGATAATTTCTTAATTTTACGTCTTATATTTTATTTTATTTTATTTTATTTTCGACTATGTTAATCCGTTGGCTTAATATTTCATGCTCAAAGACAAAGGTTTTGCAATTAATCCGAAACCTCTATATACTAGTTCAATAATACTAATTATATTTGAGATGACAAAAAAGTTTTGTTGTAAAAAAGTGTACAAAATCAAAGAAGGGTATTTTTATAATCAAACATTTCTTTTATAGAAATTATGTAAGATGTATTATTTCTTATACATCAAACCAAATAATGTATAAGAAATAATATAACTAATACAAGCATTATTAATGCAAACATTATTAGTACACTATATTTTGCATTGATCTTATACACTCTACCAAACGACCCCTAAGAGGACCAACTTTTTTTTTGTTGTCGGAAAAAGAAAAGGGAAGATCATTTTGGCTTACAGCCTCAATTCAAGGGCCGATCCTTGTGGTCTGTGTCGGGTGCTTGAGCATCCATTGACTTCGATAAATTTTTTATATATTTATATAGAGAATATAGTAAAATCGGTTATAATGTATTGTTAAGCACCTAAAGACAAAAGTCGTTGTTGGATGCTTTGGCATTAGTGTGAAGCTTAAACTCATTGATGTTTGAAATGGCGTGGGTTCGAAACCTGGTAGCAACACACTTTTTTTCCTTAAAAAATGTGAGCACCCCACAACCTTCAAATCCTGAATCAATTTATGTTACAACCAATTTATTATAAGATTATTTATTGTTTGCTAAATTTTTTATTCCAATTCTTTTTTTAAGAAAAAAAAAAAAAAGGAAAAGAAGCCAACATTTTGGTGGCTTCCTAACAATTTTCATCAATAGAAAGTAGTGTATATTTAATATCTAGTTATGAGTTTGTGGTTAGATAGCTATAATTCTCCATCCTAATGAATAACTCCTTGCTGCTAAACTTATATTCTCTCTATGTCAATACTTGTGCAACTTTAGAATTACAAGTCAGGTTGGTTCGGATTTCTGTTGAAGCTTTCAATCATTTTTATGGATTTGACCACTCTTCTTCTCTCAACTTTTCCGTTTACCCAAATCCCTATTTAGATTTGCATTTATATATTAATTGTCAAGGTTTATTTAGCTCGGAAACGACAAGCATTAGTACTTTTTGCTATTGTCAATTGTTAATTATTAAAATATATAATATTTTTACATAATTTTTGAATATATATCTATATCTATAATATAAGATAAATAAAATTAGATTATCATAATATAAAGGATAATTTACATAAATTCTGAATCTTTAACGAGTTGTAACATTTTTTATCATAACTTTGTTAAATTACAAGATATTTCGAATATTAGTTTTTGTGATACATTTTTTTAGCCTTGATACATATGCATTGTTATACATTTATAATTGAGTGGTTAATTAATAAGGAAGTAACTGATTTCAATTATTACGGGGAGTGAATCACGTGCAAATCGTAGCATAAATACATCTGGTTCCAGATTTATCATTATGATACATCTGGCAAAAATTACTCAATACCAATTCAAATTTCAATCTCACACAAAAATAAATAGTTTACATATGTCAAAAATATGTTAAACGTATCAAACATTTATAAATGAATTAAAAATATGAATCATTATCAAAAAGTATATGTCATGCATATCACCAGTATTCTGACAACAAATGTATCACTCATATCTATCACCGTTTATAGTACGAAAATGTATCAAGAAATTAACAACATTATATATGTATCAAACGCATTAACAAATAATATATGTATAAACGTCGAACTAATAGAGATTTTCTAGCTATGAGATTTTTTAGCTTCTACAGTATGAAGATTATTCAAAATAATATGAATGTTTGTCAACATGAAAAACACAAAAAGCTTTCAAAATTTTAATGCAATAAAAATTAATAGAGATGAGAAATAAATTGAACCAAATTGTAAATTGCAAATGATAAAATTTGATGAAAACTTTTTAAATTATTTTTCAAAAATATTTAAGATATTTTTTCCCATTATTTATTCTCCTAAAATAAATGCAAATCTATTACTTCCTTATTGAATATGTATCAATAGGAAAAGGAGAAATTTGAAATTTTATGAAATATTTTAAAAGATAAAGAATTTTATGTACTTATGCCTCTTAAATTTGTGTTTTTATGCAATTTTTCTAATAGGTCAAACACATCGACAAGCCCCTCAACCTAGCACGATCTTTCACTTAGTCACCTAAAATGGACAGTGTTCATTTTAAACACCTAAAGTAGTCATAAACTGTGTTACTTTGACACCTTTCGCTGACATGACAAACAGTGGCGAAGCCAAGATGTTCATTAAGGGGGTTCGAAAGTGCACACAAACTAGATGAAGGGGGTTCAACATATACTATACACTACTAGAAAAAAAATAAAAATCGATCACAGAATGTGGTCGAAAAAAACCAACCACACATGATCGATTTTTATTTTTTTTTAAATTTCTTTAATTTTTTTTTTCAAAAAGCCACCACATGTGGTCGCTTTTATATTTTAAAAATCTAAAAAATTATTTCACTAATTTTTATATTAATTATAATCTATTTTACAAATAAATTTTTTAAAAAAATAACAAAATCGACCACATGTGGTCGATTTAAAAAAAAATTAAAATATTTTTAAAAACCGACCACAAGTGGTGGGTTTATAAAAAATATTTTTTAATTTATTTTTAATAAAACCGACCACTAGTGGTTGGTTTTTTTACAAAAAAATAATTGAAAAATATTTTTAAAAACCGACCACTTGTGGTAGGTTTATAAAAAGTATTTTTTAATTTATTTTTAGAAAAACCAATCACTAGTGGTCGGTTTTTAATTTAAAAAAAAAAGAAAATATTATTCAAAAAATCGATCACTTGTGGTCGGTTTTTAATTTTTAAAACAGAAGACGATACTTTTAAACATAATCTTTATATGTAATCAATAACTATATATATGTAATCAAATATATATATTAGTTTCATAAAAAACAATTATTCTTAATCCGTATAGTAATTTTTTAAAATTACATTGATCACACGTAGTCAATAATCAGTATAATAATACTAAAAATCAATCATTCTTTAAATTTTTGAAAAAAATACACTTAAAAATATATCAAATAAAATAAACAAATTACGTTAAACATAATCTTTATCTTTTACTTATGTTTCAATATATAAAATAAATATTTTCATTCGTATATTCGTTAAATAACGTTAAACATGCATAATTTGTATAATGAATATGTGTGTGTGTATATATATATCATACCGTTGAGATAATGATATTATGTTACTATTTCAGTCATAACAATGTAATATATATCCGATAATTCATCAGAATATAATGAACGTGTTCTATTATAAAGTAATATACTTGTGGATGTGATATATATATATATATACGCATTCAAGAGTTCATATATATAAATATCTTTATATATATATATATACACACATATCATGTAGTGATCGATTGATGAACGATTTAGTCAAAACCTAGTATATTAAACTAATCAAATAAAATTAATAGATCGCTCATCTGAGTATGTATATGAAACACGTCTCATTATATTATTGGATAATATACTTGTGTACGTATGTGATATATATAGTACGCATAGTCGATATTGTGTATATGTGTGTGTATGTATAGGTGTATATATATATATATGTATGTATGTATATCTCATGTAGTGACGTATGCAGTTATCGACAATTGTGTGTGATGTTTATATACTTATTTGATGTTTATATATATGTATATGTGTGTGATGTTTATATACTTATTTGAAAGTTGATAGACAATTGAATATATGTATATATATATATGTATATCTAGTGTAGTGACGTATGCAGTAATCGAAAGCTCGATAACTGAATCTATATGTCAAAATATTTTGAATAATACATTGATATCATACTATTGAGGAAATAGATATACTATTTAGTGTGAATATGTAGATACGCGTATATTGTTGAAGTTGTAATAATGTAAGACAAGTAATCAATAATTTATTTGATTAACATATTGTATTACGAGGTATATATATATATCAATGAATTTTGCAATTTACGATAAATTTTTGGTTAGCATTTAATTATGATTATATATATATATAATATCGTAATTAAAAGCTAATTAATCAAAAATTTATCGTAAATTACAAAATTCATGGATATTATTATACGATTGAGGAAATATACTATTCGTATTATTGTTATAAACATTATAGAATTTATTAAAAAAATAATTTATTTAAATTAATTTTAATTTGTTAATTGATTGATTTATTAAAATATTTTTTTTATTTTGTCAAAAACCGACCACTTTCAACAAAATAATAATAAAAAAATATTTTAATTATATAACTCCTACCCGACCCCACCCCCACATAACCCGATCCGACCCGATCTAAAATACTAATTAGTCGACTGCCCTAAACACACACACACAAAAATCACGCACAAATACACAAAAATACCCTAAACACTCCCAAAATCTTCCTTCCAACCGCAAGCTCCGGCGACTGCTTTGGCAAGCTCAGCTCCGGCAAGCTCACCCTAAATACATGTTGTATTTTGCAAAATTTTTAGCTTTTGAGGTTGATTTATAGGTGTACTAGTTTATATAATTGTGAAATTTATAATGGTGAAGATTAGGTTAGTTTGAACTAGTTTTTTAAAGCTCATTTGAATCTCGAATTTTGTTTAGTTATTTGCGGAATTTTTGAGCTATAAACATAATTGTTTGAACTAGTTTTGCTTGTTTAGCTTGTTGTTTTTGATTCTTGAATGGATTTTATGGTTTAGCTTGTTGTTTTTGACGAGGGTTTAGCTTGTTGTCTTTAAAGTGAATGGATTTACTTTTAAGGTTTAGCACTTTAGCTTGTTGTTTTTTATATGAGTTTTGCTAAATCACTCAAAGTTAGAATATTTTGTCTTGATTTTTTTAGGTTCTTGATTCGGTGATCGGTTATCTCTTTCACTTTAATTTAGGCCAAGCAAAGGTAAGTTAATTTCTCTCGATTCACTATTGTTGTTATCTTCTTGTTATTGTTCATATTGAAGTCTAGTGAAGCCGTGTGTGGCCTTGTACGATTCACTAGCATTGTTGTTATGTTCTTGTTATTGTTTATATTGAAGTCTAGTAAAGCCGTGTGTGGCCTTGTTCGATTCACTAGCATTGTTGTTGACATCTTGTAGGCCTTGTTGTTGTTTGTTTCTTGAATGTGGTTTTGGTAGGTGACTTAGTTGCTTGAAAATGGTTAAGTCTAGGGACTTTAAAGGGGATTTTTTTGTTTTGAATGTGGTTTGGTAGGTGACTTAGTTGCTTGAAAATGGTTAAGTCTAGGGACTTTAAAGGGGATTTTTTTATTTTGAATGTGGTTTGGTAGGTGATTTAGTTACTTGAAAATGGTTAAGTGTAGAGACTTTAAAAGAAATTTTTTTGTTTTGAATGTGGTTCGGTAGGTGACTTAGTTGCTTGAAAATGGTTAAGTCTACGGATTTTAAAAGGGATTTTTTTGTTTTGAATGTGGTTTGGTAGCTGACTTAGTTGCTTGAAAATGGTTTAGTGTTGGGACTTTAAAGGGATTTTTTTTCGTTTTGAATGTGGTTTGGTAGGTGACTTAGTTGCTTGAAAATAGTTAAGTGTAGGGACTTTAAAGGAGATTTTTTTCTGTTTTGAATGTGGTTTTGGTAGGTGACTTAGTTGCTTGAAAATGGTTAAGTCTAGGGACTTTGAAGGGGATTTTGTGTTTTGAATGTGGTTTTGTTTTGATACTTAGTTGGTTGAAAATGGTTAAGTGTAGAGACTTTAAATGAGATTTTTTTTATTTTAAATGTGGTTTGGTAGGTGACTTAGTTGCTTGAAAATGGTTAAGTCTAGGGACTTTAAAGGGGATTTTTTTTTGTTTTGAATGTGGTTTGGTAGGTGACTTAGTTGCTTGAAAATGGTTAAGTCTAGGGACTTTAAAGGAGATTTTTTTTGTTTTGAATGTGGTTTGGTAGGTGACTTAGTTGCTTGAAAATGGTTAAGTCTAGGGACTTTAAAGGGAATTTTTTTATTTTGAATGTGGTTTGGTAGGTGACTTAGTTGCTTGAAAATGGTTAAGTGTAGGGACTTTAAAGGGAATTTTTTTGCTTTGAATGTGATTTGTTTGGCGACTTAGTTGGTTTCAAATGGTTAAGTTTAGGGACTTTGAAGGGGATTTTGTGTTTTGAATGTGGTTTTGTTTTGATACTTAGTTGGTTGAAAATGGTTAAGTGTATGGACTTTAAAGGGGATTTTTTTGTTTTGAATGTGGTTTGTTAGGTGACTTAGTTACTTGAAAATGGTTAGGTCTAGGAACTTGAAAGGGATTTTTTTTGTTTTGAATGTGGTTTGGTAGGTGACTTAGTTGCTTGAAAATGGTTAAGTGTAGGCACTTTAAAGGGGATTTTTTTGTTTTGAATGTGGTTTGTTAGGTGACTTAGTTGCTTGAAAATGGTTAAATTTTCTTGACTTGATCTAATTAGTTGAATTTGATTGATTGCATAGATGGAACCTGATTATAGCTGGATATATCAATGAAACAATGATAATAGAATGGGTATTAGGGAGGCATTTATTAAAGGTGTCAAAAGATTTGTTGAACATGCTAAGACACATGATATTTGGACACGTTATCGGGTTATTCGTTGTCCTTGTGTTAGAGGTGATGGTATAAATCTTTTAAGTGAAGAAGATGTAAAAGAACATCTTTATAGAAAGGAGTTTCACGAGGACTTTTTAAGATTGCGTGGTATTCATGGGGATGTTGCGCAAAATAACTTTGTTGTTGGGGAAAGTAGTAGGTTTGCAAGGCATAATGAATATAAAGATACTAGGATGACAGAAATGGTGCACGATGCTTTTGGGACGCAACACGGGGTTGACTTTAGGAAAAATATTAAAGATGTTCCTAATAGCAAAGCGGGCAATTTCTACAAAGAATTGCATGCTACTAGTCATCCTTTGTTTGACGGGTGTTCGCACTCTCGTTTGTTTGTTGTTGTTAGATTATTAAGTATTAAATCTGACTGAAATATTGCTGAAAGAAGAATGGACTAAATGATAGACCTTATTAAAAAGTTAGTTGACCCCGGCTTGGAGGTTCCTGATTCTTTCTATAAGGAAAGAAGATTGGTGTCAAAGTTAGGTCTCTCCTCAGTTAGAATTGATTGTTGTGAAAATGGTTGCATGTTATACTTTAAGGAAGATGCTAACCTAGAGTTCTGTAAGTTTTGTCAGCACTCTCGATATAAGCGTAGTTCTACTGGAAATCAAATTGCTATTAAGGCGATGCATTATTTACCTCTTATACCAAGGTTGAAGAGGTTGTATGCTTCAAACAGCTCAGCTCCTCATATGAGATGGCACAGTGAAAATAGAAGGCCCATTGGTGTTATGTGTCATCCATCTGATGGAGAGGCTTGGAATCATTTTGATACAACTTATCCAGATTTTGCAGCTGGGCCACAAAATATTCGATTGGGATTATGTGTGGATGAGTTCTCTCCTTTTTCAGTTGGTGGTGCGCCATATTCATGTTGGCCTGTATTTATCACTCCTTATAATCTTCCTCCTGAAATATTGATGTCTAGTTCCTATATATATTCTGAATTGTGTTATTCCTGGCCCGCGTAATCCAAAAAATGAAATAGATGTCTACTTGCAACCTTTGATTGATGAACTTCAAATTTTATGGCATGCGGGGGTTGAAACTCGGGACATCTCTCTTAAACTGAATTTCAATCTGCGTGCGTATCTAATGTGGACTGTTAATGATTTTTCTGCTTATGGAATGTTATCTGGGTGGATGACAGCTGGAAAGCTGGCTTGTCCATACTGCATGGAAAAAACAAAATCTTTCACATTGAAACATGCCAGGAAAAAATCATGGTTTGATTGTCATCGTTGTTTCTTGCCACCTGATCATGAATTTAGGAGACTCAAGAATGCATTCAGAAGGAATAGAAGGAAACATGATGGTCTACCTCCAAGGTTGTTTGGTCATGACGTCTGGGAAATAGTTCAGGATTTGCCTAAAGCTAGCGAGGAACGATTGTACAGGCTTAATGGATATGACGTTTCACATAACTGGATTAAGCAAAGAATAATTCGGGAGTTAGAATATTAGCCAGATAATTTACTTAGAAATAATATTGATGTCATGCATACTGAGAAAAACTATTTTGACAACTTGTTCAACACAGTTATGGATGTCACCGGCAAAACAAAGGATAATCCTAAGGCCAGACTTGACTTACCAGAATATTGCAACCGCAGAGAATTACACTTACAGCAGGGGACCAATGGCAATGTTCTTAAGCCCAAGGCTAGTTTTACATTCAAGTTGGACCAAAAACGTCAAATATGTGAGTGGGTTCAAAGTTTGAAGATGCCCGATGGATATGCCTCAAATTTGGGAAAAAGGGTGGTTATGACACAAAGAATCTTGCATGGAATGAAAAGCCATGATTGTCATGTTTTCATGGAACAATTACTTTCAATTGCTTTTATTGGTTTACCTGAAAACATATGGAAACCAATAGCAGAGATCAGTTTGTTCTTCAAAGACTTATGTGCCACCACATTAAAAGAAGAAAATCTGGCGTGAATAGAAAGTAATATTGTTGTTATCACCAACAAGCTGGAGAAGATTTTCCCGCCAGCGTTCTTCGATGTGATGGACCATTTTCCCATTCACCTTGTGCACGAAGCTCGGCTAGGCGGTCCAGTTCAAACTAGGTGGATATATCCACTCGAACGATAAACATTTGCATCATATTTAAATTCATACATATCTTTTTAAAATATAGTAAACATCTAACCTTAAGATTGTACAAGGTAATTGAAAATTTGAAAAGGGGTCCCAAAAACAAACATAAGGTGGAAGGCTCTATAGTTGAGGCATATCTTACAAGAGAAACTTCTCAATTTTGTTCATACTACTTTCGTGATGAAGTTGCTTGTTCAAGAAACCAACCGAATCATCATCAGGACGATGTGAATGAGCCTCATTTGCAACCGATATCAATTTTCAATCAATATAGTTGTACGGCTAAAAAGACCATACCTCGCTGGCTCACTCCCACAGAGCGTAAATCAGCAACTTTGTATGTCATGCTGAATTGCCCGAAAATTAAGCCCTTTCTGAAGTAAGGAGATTAAAATTTTAACATATCTTATTTGTTTACTCATTCCCTTAAAGAAACTAAGAGTGTTTCCCATGTTGGATGTTCAGTTCATTTAGGAATCAATTCCACAAAAATCAAGTGTATGCATCCTTCGCAACATGGTTTAAAAATGAGGTTTGTAAGTGTATTAATATTTCTACAAAGTTTAAGCATTTACACATTCCTCAACTAAAATATATATATGTATAATATTTTTAGGTACACCATTCACTAAATGCAGCCACATACGATCAACTCTTGAGACATGTTTCTTTGGGTCCAGTTGAAGCTAATGCAATGTCCCAATACAAAGTAAATGAGTTTAAATTTTCCACTGAACAACACTCTAGAACAAGGTAAACAAACAATAGTGGTGTTTGGTTCAAGGGTGATGATGATGTTGATTACTTTGGCATCATACACTAGATCTTAGAACTGAAGTAGTCTGATTTCCCAATAAAAAAATTATCCTCTTTCGATGTAAGTGTTTGATCCAAGTACAAGAGGCACAAGAGTACATAGGGAGCATAACATCATTGAAGTGAAACACAATAGGTCCTATCCTATTTACGATCTATTTGTACTAGCGCAAAATGCTAAACAAGTGTATTATGCTCCTTATCCGTTGTGCAATGACAAGTCTGATTGGTGGGATGTAATAAAAATAAAGCCTATAGGTCGGGTGGAAGTTGAGAATGTGTTGGAGACTGCGTATCAAAATGAAATGCAGATTGATCACCATCTAGTGGACGTTGAATTAGTGGACAGTTTGAATCACCCGAAAAATATATTTGAAGAAATTAATATTGCAGAAAAAGAGGCTGAGTAAGTAGGAGATGAGGAAACCTCCTGTAACACCCCGTATTCAAGTACGTGTATTGGTCTTATTTATATGGAATTAATTTTTTATTTTATTTATACCGGAATTTACCCGTCGATGGTTCCATGCGAAGGTTATTGAATAAGCTTTCCAACGATATAAAGATTTCCAAAAATGTATAAGTTTCGGATATAATCGAGCACGTTCAAAACTATAAAACGGTGGCCGGGATATTTGGGAATAGTAAATGTGCAGGAAAATTTCCTGCACACAAACTACTGAGGCCAGCTGAATTTTTGGATCAACTTCGAACGATCATAACTCCCTTAATATGATAAAATGGGAGATCTGCGACCTATGAAAAGAAATATCTTTGAGTCTTCTTTCCAATGCAATTAGTTTCATCCAAATCCAACGTCTGAGTAAGTAGTTATACTCGTTTTACTTCAGCCTATCAAAATAGATTTTTAGGGTCAACTTCAAACGACCATAACTCCTTGTACAGGACGAACTGGGTGGCCTACTTTATATGAAATGAAAGCCCTTTGAATTATTCTTCCAACGATACCAATTTCACCCAAATCTGATATTGGATCAAAGAGTTATGGTCAATCTACTTTAGCTTATCAAAACAGTCCACCAAAGGACAGATTTGACGTTATTTAAATTTTAAAGGCATTTTGGTCATTTCCTATTATATTATGGATGGGAATATGTGTATATATACATGTATATGAGTTCAAAAACTCATTTTCATCATCAATCATTGAAAAAGAACAAACCCTAGCCAAATTTAACCTTTAAATTACTTTTGATTCAACCGTAGAAATTCCAAAGTAATCCGATAACTGCGTTTGTCATCTCGAGAGCTTCGAACGGCACCTATTATTTGTGCAAACAGGATTTCATAATCAAGAGGTGAATTCTAAGGTATGAATATTGTTTGTCTTTGTTCTTTTCCATATGTATATGTGTGATAGAGGATTATATGTATTGGTTGTTATTGAAAGGTGATGGAAATAGGGTTATGGACTATTTTGCATGGTGTGGTTGTATTGAATTGTGGAAGGTGGATATGGTAATTGAGTTATGGAAGGTGGATATGGTGATATACTATTGAATTGATGATTATTTATGTCTATGGCTCAATTTGGTTTAATGGATTGGTTGGAAGGATAAATGAATCCAAACTTGATATTGAAGGATGTTGTATGAATATGCATGGCATGTGAATGTAATTGGGGTATAAGAGGGTTAAAGTGACACCCTTTATGGTGTAATTAAGGCTTACTACTTAACCACTAGTTTGGTGAATTCAAATAATTGAATTGTGACGTTTGGTTGCTAATACTAGATTGCTATATATGTTCATTGTAGATAAGTAATCCAAAAAGAAGGGAAATCCATTTGGGACTAGTATTGAAGGTTGACAGTCAGGTATGTAAAGCATACTCTATACCATATCTTTGGCATGAAAGTGAACAATTGTTCTATTAAGAAAGTTTTCAAAGTTATTCAATAACATGTGATCCATAATGGTTTTGTATGATGTCCTACGTTACCAATGAACTTGTTTCCACCCTACAAGATGTCAAGACATTCCAATACTTACTTGTTTTCCGAATCTTACATGTTTATTGCAATAATGAATGTCAGAAGGTATTAGGTTACTCAAACAAGATCCATGTGCTATTAATGACTCCAAAACGTTTCATTGATATACCAATAAGTTCCTACTTCATTGTTATGGCATTGATGACTCCAAAACACTTCATTGATGTGTCAATGAGTTCTTACTTCATTGTTATTGCATTGATGGTCTATTTATATGTCTCTTATTGATGTATCATTGTTTCAAAGTATCAAAAATGTGGTGGCGATCGAAATAACAATCTCAAAGATTAATTAAACTAAGTGATGGACGTTCTCTCTTATCAGGTGGTATCCCAGGGGCATAAGCCTATCATGGGTCGATCCCTATTTATGTGTTTATGGGTGGTATCCCAGGGGCATAAGCCTATCATGGGTCGATCCCAGTTGATATGTACTGGAGGCAGCCTAATGGTCACAGTACAGTACAGTAATGATTACAAAGATGATAAGAACGAAGGTAAAGTGATTGAATAAATACAATGTACAGGTTGTCACAAGTTCTAGTAAGTGTGGTCCACTCCTATTACGATTTATTCACTTGTTTCTGATTTCTATTGAGCTCCTATATCATATGTGATTATCTACAACTTTACATACTCAGTACATATTTCGTACTGACGTCCCCCACGGGGGACCTGCATTTCATGCTGCAGGCACAGGTACCTCAGCTCATACACCGCACAAGTAGGAGACAGTATATCCAACTGCTTTTGGTGAGCTCCAGTTTGCTTCAGGGCTTTCCGTGTCATATCCAGTCACTTTTGGTATTGTATAGAAGTTAGTTATATGGCGGGGTGTGTCCCGACCTTAGTTAAACTCTGTGTATATATTTATTAAAAAATAAAAATATATAATTTATTTTTAATTAAATATTATTATTTTTTAATACATAAATGACTTATAATAATTAATTAGAGATAATATAGTAAAATCATGGAGCAAGTAGCTGATGAAGCAGGCATGAGTAGCTGGCTTGCTGACGGAGAGTTGTCTGCTTCCATGGCCTTTCCCTCTTAAAAATTTCTTGAAAACTTTATAAACAAATGTGAAGACTTTCAGAATGAATTAACTACAAGGATAATATAATTTAAATTTAATCAATGCTTTTTTGATTTAGTATAATGGATAATTAATATACAATAATTATTTTTAATAAAATGATTAATTAATATGAAACGGAGAAAGTAAATTATAAAAATGGAAAAGGTACAAAAATACCCCCGAACTTTGATAAATGGTACAAATATACCCTTATCACTAATGGAGGAACACGCTCGTGACAAGTGTCCCGCCGTTAGTGATAAGGGTATATTTGTACCTTTTCATTAATGGTAAAGGTATATTTGTACCCAAAGTATGACGGAGAGTATATTTGTAACATTTATCAAAGTTTGAGGGTATAGTAGTACCTTTGCCCATATAATTTTAACGTGTACAAATAGTGTAATTTTTCGTCGAAAGAAATTAATTCGAGCCCCTGGATATATGCTAGATCCGCCACTGATGGCAAAGTGAGTGTATAACACTAGTTTTTGGGCGCGTGACAACGTTATTTTAGTTCATTTTTATTTAATTTTATCATCTTGTTTTCTATTTTTCATCTCACTATCTTTCACTGTTTTTTCAAACTCAAACTCCATTGATGGTACTCTCAAACCTCCTCTATCTCCTAGAGAATAATTTATTTGAATATTTTTTCATATCACTTTTAACAATATAATCTAAAGAGTGAAGAAAAAAAAAATTTATTTAAAAATTCAACCTTCATTAATGGATATCTTCTTTACGTTATTTTGACCTAACTAATTAACCAATAAAATTATTCATTCACCGATTGAGTTAATTTAGTTAGTGCTTCTAAATGAATTTTGTAAGTTGCATGTAAAAAAACAAAAAAAAAAATGCTGATTTTTTTGAGTTAATAATATCCATGTTTTCTTTTGTTAATTAATTTTCTGATCGAACTCATGCCTCCTTCTCTTCCATATTTTTTTTAGTCATATATCTAAAATTCGGGAAGCTATTAATGCGGATCTATCACTCTTAAAAAATGAGGAGACATGTTTATCATCCTTGAAAAATTCAACCTCCATTAATGGAGGTTAAGCTTCAAGAATGATTGGGTGGAAAGATGAAGTTAAAGTATTTTTGTAATAATTTGGTCAAAAATTATGTGTCATTAATTTATTGGATACCTTGTCATTTATGTTGGTCTTTCTTTTTTAAATATAATAATTATGGATGTATATAATGATGTAGCGATTTAAAATGAGTTGGCACAAATCAATTTATGATTTATTCCACGTCAGAAGTGAGTGCAATTTACGTATCGGAGCTGATGCAAAAAGATGTTAAAATAATATATTTTATAGCTGATTTAGATATATAAAATAAATAACATCTATTTTAAATATTAAAATAAAAATTCGTGTCAAGTTGAAAGACTTGTCGACCTTCCTAATACTCCCTCCGTTTTGGAATAAGTGAATTGTTAGGGTATTTATTGGTGTTTCAAAATAAGTGAATCATTGAATTTTTTTTAAAATTTATCCTTATGATTTGACAACCAATTAACTTTTGAAAAAGTATTACAAGATTAGTTTTTTTTTTTTTTTGGTAAAAATATAAAGTTGTGTTAAATTTATATCTTTAATATTTTTTTTAATCTATATGTCAAAATCCAACAATTGATTTGTTATGAAATGGATGAAGTATAAAACTACTAACACATGATATACAATAGTGGCGTGCTGAATTGAAAGCCAAAACGGAAATAGTAGTAAAGTACAATGGTCACCTAAAATAACAAATGGGGTCCACGATGTTAAATAAAAATAAATGAAAAACACAGAGAAAAAGACATAAAAAGCGGGGGATCCACGATGTTAAATAAAAATGAATGAAAAACACAGAGAAAAAGACATAAAAAGCGGGGGATTTGGCTCCTCTTCAGTACTCTTTCTCTCCATTTTCTCAAGTACATGTATTTAGATGAGTAATACTTATCTAATTTATTTTTTAAAAATTAAGATTAGATATATTTAACTAACATCTTAATTATGATTAAAATATTAAATTTGGAATGCATACTCTAATTTGGTATGCATATAATTAATATTTTAATATTCATTAATTTCATTTGTAAATTTTAGACTGAAAATAGATAATCCAAAGCTTGTTCATATATTTCAAAATCTTAATAAAATTTAATAGCATCAAAATAATCATTATTGTTACAGTATTCTTGCCGATTTTTTTTCGTATATTCATCATCTCAATTAAATTAAATTGAAAGAGAACTAAACCAAATACTATCATAATAATTTCAACATTCTAATTTGCTTCCCAATTGTCACTTGAAAGTTGAAAATAGATCTCGAATAATATCTCAAAAATTTCATAAACTCATAGAATATTCACAAAAAACAAACTAAAACTCTCTTCTTGATAATCAAATACTTTTAAAAGATCTGCAAAAATCTCCTTTATGGAGGTCAAATTCAAATCTTCTTATGTTCAAAAAATACGCTACTAATAGCCCTCGAATTACGAAAAAAAAAGAATCAAGTGAGCAACAAAATTGCACTCATATTCTTAATCAATAAAATTCTTATTTCTTAAAAAAAAAATTAAAATTAGAGCTATGATTTCACTCTCCTCATATTCTCTTTAATTTAATTTTTCAGACATTTTAAAATCAATTTTCTAAAATTTATGATCAAATATAGTACTTTCCTTATTTAGACGGATTCGTGAATAGGTGGGGCAGGAAAGTTTCACGCATATTTGAAGTTAATGATTACTAGAATATGTGGGGAGATTAATATTGGATGCCAAAAATCAAAAAATACTTTCCAAATTTAATATTTTAATCATAGTTAAGATGCTAGTTAAATTGATCTAATCTTGATTTTTAAAAAATAAATTAGACAAGTGTCATTCATCTAGTTGTGTACTTGAGAAAATGGAGAGAAAGTGTAATGGAGAGGAACCAAATCCGTTTGTTTGGTACAACATACTCCTTCGTTTCTTTTTATTTGTCATAGTTTCCTTTTTTAGAGTTAAATGATACTCTATAAATTTTGATCAACATTTAAAAATATATTTTTAGTCATATTGAAGAAAGAAAAAGTGTAACTTATAGTATTTTTAATATAATTTTTTGAATATCTAAATTTTAAATTTTTAAATATTAAATTAATCTAATCTAATTTAATTTAAAAATTAGTTAAATCAACTCTTAAAAATGAAAAATGACAACTAAAAAGTCACTACATGAGTAATTACGTAAAAGTGTCCCAATTCCAACAGGTGAGAATCATGGAGTCAATTCCTTATATTGTCACTCAATTTAGGAAAATGTCTTACTAAAATCACTTATTTTATTTTTTGGTTTCAATAGTGTCATTCAACTTTGTACATTTTTCTTACAAACTAACAATTGTTAAAATAGTCCTTATTCTTTGTAAGAAAAATGAGCAAAATAGTCCCATAAGTTAAACCGTAAATTTAAATAGTCTTTATTCTTTTATTTAAAATATTAATAGGCCTCCAACTATAATTTCACATTTTTACTTCATTACACACTCCCTCTATCCCTTCATAAATTGAATAAATTTTTTTATTATTTTATCCTTTAGCAATATTAATGATATGGGCATGAAAATGAATATTGAAATTGAAATTATTCACATTTTAATGTATTCTATGAATTGTAGAGGTATTATAGAAAAAAATAATTAATTTTATTTTGATTTAGTAAGTGATCAACTAATATGAGTCATTTATTTTTAGTAAGATGACCAACTAAAATAGAACGGAGGGAACAATGAAATTTAAAAAGACATATCATAATATTAAAAAGTAAAAAGAGAAAAAAAATTAAGAAATGTATTTAGTTTTTAAAGTCAAGTCGAAGAGGTAATATAGTTTTTTCCCAAATAATATCACAAGATTGACAAAAATAATATTTTAAAACTTTAACATTTTTAAATTACACAATGGTTATATGATTTTTTCTAATTTTATTTGATGTTGATTGATTTATGATATTACCATGATGTCCTTCATCAATATTTTAATTTATTATAGAAATTCTTTAAAATATTTATATATGATTCTTTTTCTACTAGCTAAAGAGCTAGGAGGTTAAAGGAATTCATCGTCTTCTATATGAATTATGAATTTTCTGACAATTATTTTTAGAAGAAACTAACAACTAAATTTGAATTATTTTATCAAAAAATAAAGATTAATCATAAAAATAAATAAATAAATATGAAACATTATTTTATCGTTCTCCTTTGTTTTCAAATAAATAAAGTGCATATAAGCTTTCTTAACAATATCAATCACATTTTTTGGTGGACTATATTATTTTAATATTACAACTAGAAGTTGAATTAAAATTATAAGCACTATTTTTTATAGCTAAAATGTTATTAGTATATCATATTGTTGAATAACATGGATTATTTCAATTCAAAAATTAACTTAAGGGACTATTTTGGCTATTTTTCTTTTAAAGAATAAGGACTATTTTAGCATTTATTAATTTGTAAGAAAAATGTACAAAGTTGAATGACATTATTGGAACAATAAATAAATAAATAAATAAATAAATTTAATAATGAAATACTTTCCAATTTGAGTGACAATATGAGGAATTGACTAATAACCATGCAATGCTCTTTATTGTAGTAATTTACTTTCTACTCCCTCCCCTCAAATTATCTGGTATGTTTGCTAAAAAAAATTTAATGTTTAAAAGATCAAAAGATAATGAACCATTTTTTTTCAACTCTACCTTTATTATTAATTATTCTAGTATTAAGTGGCACATAAACAGGTGAAGATTCAAGAATTAATAAGGAATATATTAATCAAATCACATTCTTGATTATTTTTTTCCTTAGAAATTGTGAGAAAATCTAAACATGCCAACTATTTTGAGATGAAGAAGCATAACTTTGTAGTCCTTACCTCACAAAGACCAAAAAAAAAAAACTATATTAATATAGAGCTAACTTGCATTAAATATTTAGAAAGTTAGGCTAACGTATTGTTACTCTTCCTAAATGACACAGACCCTAAATATTTCCACCAAGATCTGTATAAGCTGCTCAGACTGAAATAACATACATACTAAATATTTTGGACAGGAACAAATACAAAATAATTAAGATAGGAAAATTAAGCAAACTTTCTTTTTTCTTGTATAAAACGTTAGTATACTTTATATTCATAAAAATGTTACTCTTTTTAGTTTCTAGTTTTTTTTTTTTTACAAATAAAATCTACAAAATGGTAATAAAGGTTGAAAAATCAACTTTAGACTTAAAGAATTTATATTCACCACTAAAATTGTGAAAAGAAGTAAAGAAGATTAAAGGATGTGTGTTTATAATGAGCTATGTGCTTCCTTGAGAATAATCTATCTTAATTGAAATTAGGTACATAATTAAGATAACCAACTGGTCACATCACCTTAAATATATACAATTAGGTACATAATTAAGATAACCAACTGGTCACATCACCTTAAATATATACAAATATTAAAATGTATTTACCTAAAAAATATTTTTTACTCTCTAGTCAATATTAAAATATATTTTTTGAAAAAAAATTTATTCACCAACCTAACACTAGAAAATATCTTTCGTTAAAAACACTCCCATAATATTTGTGGCTAAAATTTCATTTGATGTTAAGACTTCTTCGTCTATATAAATCGTTACGTTCTTAAACCAATATGCTCCACTCATATTTGTCCTCTTCTCATAACATTTTTAAGACCTTGCTCAATATTTTTTTCACAAGAAATGACAAGTGAGCAGCAATCTGTCTTTTGTAACCAAATAAATTCTGAATCAATTGGTGAGAGTAAGATAGATCAAAGCCTTATTCAACAACGAAATGCTAATTACAAGCCAAACATTTGGAACTACGACTTCTTCCTGCAGTCACTTAAAAGTCGATATTCTTTAAACTATCAGTCTAAATAAAATGACTTAATTCGAAATATAACACTAATGCTACCTTTACCTGAACAATTATTTTGCACACATTTAAAGTAAGGCTACGTATAATAAATTTTAGTGGTTCGGTCCTTTCCCTTTTAGTCATGCATTTTCTCGCTAAGAAGACAAAAATGAACCTGATGCGATTTTGTACGAGTTTGATACTTTAATATTGGCTAAAAGACCATCACACATACACGTAGTTATATCTTATGGACAGCTACCAATATTTATCTTTTTAAGTTACGATCTAATAGAGTAATATATATGAATTTCTGAAAGTTAAATTCTTACTTTAATAAGTGTCTTGTTTTATTATAACTTCACATGATGAGCAACGAGAATTGATTTTATTATATATTTTCTTAGGTAGGAAGGGAAATACAAGATAGAAGCTCAAAGGCTGGAAGAGGAAGTTTTGTGCCTTGTAGCAGAAAAAATAAGTGAATCCATTGGCTGAATTCGAGCTTATAGACAGCATAAACAAAATGGCCCTCTCCCAGCTATTTGAAAAGGAAGTCAAGCGTCTCTACAAGACATGGAATATGCAAAGAATTAAGAAGTATTACAGTCAAATGGATCTCTATTCTACTGCCTTATTACACTTCAGGATTTTTAGACAGCATGGATATAATGCGCCACAAGGTACGCACACATATCTTAGATATATAATATGGTGTTCATCAAATAAATATTTCACCATAAATTGAGACGAGGGAGTAGCTGATTTGATGTTTAAAATTAAGGAAACTGATTTTCATAAACTTATATTTGTAACAGATGTATTCCTCAGCTACATGGATGAAATGGGCGAACAATTCGTAGTAGGCGCAAACATGGATCCAAAAACATTGGTGCAACTATTTGAAGCATCTCACTTGGCCTTGGAGGATGAAAATATGTTGGATGGGGCTAGAATATTTTGCACTAAGAATCTGAAAAGTTCTACTAATATTATTCCACTGCATTGGAAGGTGGAATGGTACAATGCCAGAAGGCAACTATCCATACAGGAAAATGACGAAAGGGGGTCAAAATTTGAATCTTCTCTTCGACTAGCCAAACTCAACTTCAATATGATCCAAGCTGAGCATCAGAAAGATCTTGTGGATATTTTGAGTTAAGAGTTCGAGTTTTATATATACATACTGCTAGTGTAAAGATATTTTTTATTTATCTGATAACTTATATGTTAATCTTTTGAGAAAAATTAATGGCCCATAAAATAATAAAATAAAATTTGATATGTTATCCTGTTGTTTGGAGAAACTAACGTGAACAGCAAATTTTGACAACATATATAGGTGGTGAAGAAAAGTGGGACTAATAGAAAAGGTACGTTTTAGCAGAGATCAAATTGTGGAAAGCTTTTTGTGGTCGGTGGGTGTTGCTTTCGAACCTCAACATTCACATTTCAGGAATTGGCTTCACCAAGGCCATCACTTTCATCTTAGTAATTGACGATATCTACGATATATATGGCAATTTTCATGAGCTACAAATCTTCACCAATGCTGTTGTCACGTATAACACATGCAGCACCATTTTTTGAAATTAGCTATCTCGGAATAGTTGTCACACTATATATATGAGACAACTTATTCTATCACTAAAACATAAATAGTAGGATTAAAAATTTAATGAATAATTGATACCTCCAATCAAACATGAGATAAAATAATTTTAAATTTTATCTCGAAACTACTATCACGTATACCTCACACCAACGACCCTTAAGTGTAATAAAGTAAATGTAAGCTGGGGTTATTGTCCAATGAATGAAAATCTACCTACACAAGGTCTAATACTACCTAAATTGTTCATTGAGTGAGTGTAAATTCCAAGAAGCATACAGTGCGACAATGAGGTGGTGCTGCTTATATTCAGGGCCTGTCTGATTTTTGGATGAGATAAATAAGAATATCCTACGCATTGAAATATGTTGAAATATTTCAAGAAATTGTTGAGTGTCCCATTGGCAATACTCCCCTCATGAGCTAACTTTTGAGGTTGAGTTAGACCTAGGATCTATTATTTACATGGTATCAGAGTCAGACTTATCCCAATCTTTATTCACTGATGTTTGACCCTCATATTATACTGTCCACGCTCCAGTTAACGAGGCATGAACGTGCGGGGGAGTGTTAAGTATATATCCCACGGACAATACTCCCCTTACGAGCTAGCTTTTGAGTTTAGTTAGACCCAAAATTCATTCTTTACGAAAATAATTCGCTATCTTGTGCACCCTTTATGAAATTACTAATCTCATCATTTTTGTGTAAAATATATCCCGAAATTTTATAAAATGTGAGATAAAATAAAATAAATCCACATTGATCTCTATCATTCCAACCATTGACCCCTTAAGAGTTAGTGTCGTAACGTTTTCAACCAAATAAACGTTTACCGATTTGACTACTCTTCGGGAGAAAAGACAAGCTATCAGATTAGCTGTCAAAAATGAAATTAAGTACCACTCTATATTTGTGGCTCAAATTTCATTTGATCTTAAGACTTCTTCGTCTATATAAATCGTTACGTTATTGAACCAATATGCACCACTCATATATCACTTCTTCTTATTACATTTTTAAGACCTAGCTCAATATTTTTTTCTTAAAAAATGACAAGTGAGCAGCAATCTGTCTTTTGTAATCAAATAAATTCTAAACCATTTGACGAGAGTAAGATAGATCAAAGCCTGACTCAACGACGAAATGCTAATTACAAGCCAAACATTTGGAAGTACGACTTCCTGCAGTCTCTTAAAAGCCAATATTTTGTAAGTGTGATGCATTTTTTTCTGCTATACCTCCAAATAAAATAAGTTACCTGCTATACAGAATTTTATAATAAATGGTAATGTGCGAAAATTCTTTAAACTATCAGTCTAAATAAAATATAAATGACTTAATCTGAAATATAACACTAATACTACCTTTACCTGAACTATTATTTTGTAGAAATATAAAGTAAGACTACTAACAATAAACACTAATGATTCGATTCTTTCCGGACCTTGCCCATAACACTAGCATTATTACACTGGACGGCCTTTTTAGTCTTGCATTTTCCCGCTAAGACGACAAAAAATAACTTTATGCGATTTTGTAAGTGTTTGATGCATTAATATTGGTTAAAAGAACCATCAACCATCACACACACACTTACTTAGCTATATCTTATGGACAGTTACCAATATTTATCCTTTTAAGTTATGATCTAATAATATATATATGAATTTCTGAATATTAAATTCTTACTTTAATAAGTGTCTTGTTTTATTGTTCTCACATGATGAACAACGAGTATTGATTTTATTATATATGTATTTTTTATGTAGGAAGGGAAATACAAAATAGAAGCTCAAAAGCTGAAAGAGGAAGTTTTGTGCCTTCTAGCAGAAATAGTGAATCCCTTGTCCAAATTAGAGCTTATAGACAGCATAAACAAAATGTCCCTCTCCCATCTTTTTGAAAAGGAAATCATGTTGTCTCTACAAGACATGGAATATGCAAAGAAGAAGTATTCAAGCAGTGAAATGGATCTCTATTCTACTGCCTTACATTTCAGGATTTTTAGACAGTATGGATATAATGTGCCCCAAGGTACGTACACATATCTTAGATATATAATAAAGAAATTACTACTTACCTAATAAGTACAATCCCAAAAAGAATGACATGCTTTTTATATCTAGTGTACTCTAAAATACCCTTAATGAGATAGTAATTTATAGCCACACAAATTTCTATAGATATTTTAGACCGCAAGTTAAATTAATTTTTTGCATCGATCACATATAAATTGAGACGAGGGAATAACTGATTTGATGTTTAAAAAATTAAGGAAACTGATTTTTATAAACTCATATTTGTAACAGATGTATTCCTTAGCTACATGGATGAAATGGGCGAACAATTCGAGGTAGAGGCAAACATGGATCCAAAAACATTGGTGCAACTATTTGAAGCATCTCACTTGGCCTTAGAGGATGAAAATATGTTGGATGGGGCTAGAATATTTTGCACTAAGAATCTGAAGAGTTCCACCAATATTATTCCACTGCATTGGATGGTGGAATGGTACAATGCCAGAAGGCAAATATCCAAACAGGAAAATGAAGTAAGGGAGTCAAATTTGAAGCTTCTTCAACTAGCTAAACTCAACTTCAATATGATCCAAGCTGAGCATCAGAAAGATCTTGCGGATATTTTGAGGTAGTATAGGAGTTTCATATACTGCTAGTGTAAAGATATTTTATATTAGGATTAACTATATCTTAATCTTTTGAGAAAAAAATAATAAAATAAGAATTGACATGTTATCCTGTTGTTTGGAGAAATTAACGTAAACAGCAAATTTTGACAACATATATAGGTGGTGGAGAAAAGTGGGACTAATAGAAAATGTAAGTTTTAGCAGAGATCGAATTGTGGAAAGCTTTTTGTGGTCAGTGGGTGTTGCTTTCGAGCCTCAGCATTCACATTTCAGGAATTGGCTCACCAAGGCCATCACTTTCATCATTGTAATTGACGATATCTACGATATTTACGGCAATTTTCAAGAGCTACAACTCTTCACCAATGCTGTTGTCAGGTATAACACATGCACCACCATTTTTTGGTACACTTTATTGGTCGAAAGCTTTTTGTTCAGGGGTCATGGTCAGAATATCTTATAACTAACTATATGATTCAAACTGGTTTAAATTTCATGTAAAGTCAATTAGACAAATAAATTAAAACGTACGTGTGTATTATTACTCCTACTTGATCTAAGCCTTTTCGTAGAGAAAACATGTAAACAACTAAAGATAATCAACATTATTTCATTGAACTTTTTAAAATGTGGTGACAACTGCGGCCTAATTGTCTTGAAAATATTATCTTCCACGTAGTACCCAACGGGTTCTTCACTATCTAGGCGCGGCATATAACAATTCAAGAAAAGTAAATTATATTTCAAGCCTAAAAGCTTTTAGCATCTACCACACTTTTCCTCTTTTTAGATGGGACCCTAAGGAGGTGGAGCAATTACCATCATGCATGAAAACCTGTTTTTGGAAACTATATGATACCACAAATGATGTAGCACTTGCAATTCAGCAACAGAAAGGTTGGAAATTGCCAGTTTCAATATATCTACAAAAAGTGGTAAGGTTGCTTCTGCTCTAATTAATTAGCTTAATCAATTCAACTATTGTCTGCAATTAAATTAATTTAAACATTACGTGACACAAATTTAACCCGATATTAAAATAAAACGTTTGCAGTGGACAGAATTTTGCAAAGCACTGCTCGTGGAGGCTAAATGGGATACAGAGGGTTATACACCAACATTTTGTGAATATTTAGATAATGGGTGGAAATCATCAGGTGGCCCTGTGCTCTCTCTTCATGTACTTCTTGGTTTAGCTCAAGATTTATCACAAGTTAACGATTTTCTGGAGGATGAGCAAGACCTTGTATATTATTCCTCCCTTATAATCCGACTTTGCAATGACCTTGAGACTTCAACGGTAAGTAATTTACGCTATCGTTATATTTTTCAATTATTATAGATAGTACTTGTAATTGGTATCTTTTAGATCGATGACCTGATACTGTGAAAAGAATTACACGATGTGTGTATTATGGTGATTTCACATTTCTTAGTACATAACAGGCTGAACTGGAAAGAGGTGATGTGTCTTCATCTATATCGTGTTACATGAGGAAAGCTGATGTTAAGGAGGATGTAGCAAGGGAGCATATCAAAGACATGGTGATGGAAACATGGAAGAAAATGAACAAACACTTCATTGAAAATAATTCATCATCATTAAGACCATTAATGAAGTACATAATGAATATTGCCCGTGTTACGCATTTCATATATCAAAATGGAGATGGATTTGGTGTTCAAGATGGAGAAACTCGTCAACAAATCTTATCTTCTTTGGTTCAATCTCTTCCTCTGATGTGAGAACAAACAGTAATGTATGTGCAATAAACACATTGGGATTACTTAAGAAGAAGAATAGTGGATATGTATCATGTCTTGAAATTTATCTTTCAACCACCATTTCTCTCAACAATCACTAGAAATGTAATGTATTACTAGTTCTTTTCAAGGATTCAAATAAAAAGGGGAAAAAAGAACCTTGTGCGGGAAAGGTTACTGTTTGTGGTATAACATGCTCCACCGTTTCTTTTTATTTTTCATAATTTATTTATTTTTAGAGTCAAACGATATAAATTTTGAGCAGCATTTAAGATATAATTTTTAATCATACTAGAAAAGAAAACATTGCAACTTATAGAATTTATTGTATAGCTTTTTAAATATCTAAATTTTAATTTTAAAAAATTAAATTAATCTAATTTAATTTAACTTTAAAAATTAGTCATTTAACTCTTGAAAAATGAATTATTACAATGTCACACTCCTTTTTCAACCGAAAAAGATTCAATTTTAAGATTTGAAAGAGTTTTTACTATTAAGTGACACAACATTAAAAATTTGTTTCGAAAAAGGACTATTTACATTTTTTATTCAGAGTCGCCACTTGGCATAATCCGGTGTGCCAAGTCACCTTTGGACAATCCTTTTCGAAACGGTTTGACTCTAAAAACTGATCCGCGAACAGAGATTTCGGTTAAGGAATTCTGTTGACCGAGGGGAAGGTGTTAGGCACCCCTCAATCCCGTGGTTCGGCCACGGTCGCTTGATGAAGCGTATCGGCTAATTTGACATTATAAAATACATAAACCACATAAAGCAAGCAAAACAATCAAGCAAGCAAATAAAACAAAATAATCCAAAATTTAGCGTCCAGTCCAATTTATTACAAACCGAAATAAAAATACAAAAATAACCTATGCTAGACCTAAACTATGCTTTACCCGATGCCTCGGGCCTTGATCACGAACAT
Source organism: Capsicum pubescens (assembly GCA_030864215.1). Lineage (NCBI taxonomy): Eukaryota > Viridiplantae > Streptophyta > Magnoliopsida > Solanales > Solanaceae > Capsicum > Capsicum pubescens. Next base: position 177,016,000 of record CM061539.1, on the reverse strand, counting down.
CCTCCACATACAAAATTCTTCGGGGCATTCCCCGGTGAGTAAATACAAGTGACTTCGAGGCATTCCTCGGCAAAATGAATACATCTTTTCAATGCGATAAAACTAAACCATTCAACAAAATTTCAAACATTCAACAAATCCACAAATTCTAAACTTTGCCTACCCAACCTAAGTTTGCCTACCTCCCTCGACTTATCATGATACTAACAAGTTTGATTAACGTTCATTTCAAGTCAAACAATAACTCATGAATCAAACCAACCAAAATTTACCTTTTTAGCAAGTATCAATTCCACCTCCCAATTTCATTTTTTTAAAATTCTTAACGAGATATCATTTCATTACATAATCTATAACCAAACAACGAATCGAAACCAACAACTATTCATCATTAACAGTAATCAACCAACACACAATATTTCATTCAATGAACCGAATATCACAAATAATGAAACAAAAAAGGAAAAAGAGTAGAATTGGACCTCAATTTGACGTTTTATTTCAATTAATTAATCTTTTCGAATAGAACCGCGTCCAAACGGAACCTCAACGTCGAACCTCAATCACGAACCCAAATCAACAACTTCGATCTCGAACTCCAATTTACTCAGACCCGCTTTCGAGCAAGGCTCCACGAAGAACGAACGAAAACAAAATCAAAATCAAGGCTCCGAACGGGAACAAACCAGAAACCTGCATGACTATTTCCAGATGAGAAGTAACCAAAGTCAGCCTAAAAAATGATCAATTCAAATCAGTGGGGACCAGAATTAAACATTTTTCGGTGAAAGGATGCTATTTTTCGGCCAAGAAGCTGGAACAGTCAGCCCCAATCCCTTTTCTCTCCTCTCTCCCTCAATATCACTCTCTCGCAGCTCTCTCTTTATCACTCTATCTCTCTCTCCCTTCTCGAATCTCTCTCTCTCTGCCTCTCTCAATCTATCTCAATCAATAGAGATTCATCTCTATTGATGATACTCATGGAGAAGAAAAGAAAAATGGACTGGTGGAGAAGAAAAGAAAATGGAGTGAATCTCTCTTCTTCCCTGTTGATAGCCGTGAACTCTCCATCTTCTCCCCCTTCCTCTCGCAGCTCTCTCTCTCTCCTCCCGTGTCCCTGTTTGTGGATATCTATTTCTCCTTTATTTTGTTCTTTTTCTTTTATGGATCATTCCTTGTGGGCCCCATTTTGTTATGAAAAAGGATTAAAAATGTGAGGGGTGGGGTACGTGGGTAATGGGGTTAGAGATATGGGGTGAGGTGAGTGAGGTGTTAAACTTTAATAGGGAGAGGTTGTTAGAATAAGATAAAATTAGTTGGGTTGTTATTTTTTGTCATTTTGTGGGGACATAATAACATGGATGAGGGTGCACGGTAGGATAAGGTAAAAATGGGTAAAAATGATATTGGGGAGGGACGAAATTAGGTGTCTACATCATGCCCCCTTTGAATATAAACACGTAGTGTTTTCAGACAAAGAAGTTGACAACAAGACAGAATTTTGTCCCGACCATTATTCAAAGGAAGAAACAGAAGGAAAAATGACAACCGAGTTGGAGAATTGAGTGAGGTTCCATCGAGGTTCCGATCCGCGGCTCTGTCATTACATCAAAAATAAAAATTACAAGTTAAAAACATAAACGAAATTATAAAATCCTATCTATGCAGCTTCTTCTGGACTTTTGACTTGAGTTTCATCACCCTATTCTTCAGGCGGGCTCCTGACTTGCAATTTCCTCAACGTGTTGTTTGGCTTTCAATTGTTTCACCTCGTTGCTTAACTTTTCATTTATTCGCCCTGTGCTATGGATGGGTTGTTGACTTGACATTTCATCACCCTGTTCTTCAGGCAGGCTCCTGACTTGCAATTTCCTCACCCTATTCTTCAGGCGGGCTCCTGACTTGCTATTTTTCAATTTGTTAACTTTCAAATTTTCACCTTGTTGCTTTGTTTTCAACTTCTTCACCTTGTTGCTTGACTTTTCATTTCTTCACTTTGTTGCTTGAATTTCCATTTATTCGCCCTGTGCTTCGGGTAGGCTCCTGAAATCACATCAAAACTGAAAAGAAAATTATCCCAAATAAAAAAATACATTTTCTATGAGTTAATTGGAATGACTCGACCAAAAGGTACGTCTTCTAGGAATCAAAGGAGGATGACTCGACTAAAAGGTACGTCTTCTAGGAATCAAGGGAAATGACTCGACTAAAGGTACGTCTTCTAGGGGTCAAAGGGGATGACTCGACTAAAAGGTACGTCTTATAGGAATCAAAGGGGTTGACTCGACTAAAAGGTACGTCTTATAGGAATCAAAGGAGATGACTCGACTAAAAGGTACGTCTTCTAGGAATCAAGGAAAATGACTCGACTAAAAGGTACGTCTTCTAGGGGTCAAAGGGGATGACTCGACTAAAAGGTAAGTCTTATAGGAATCAAAGGAAATGACTCGACTAAAAGGTACGTCTTATAGGAATCAGAGGAAATGACTCGACTAAAAGGTACGTCTTCTAGGGGCCAAAGGGAATGACTCGACTAAAAGGTACGTCTTATAGGAATCAAAGGGGATGACTCGACTAAAAGGTACGTCTTCTAGGAGTCAAGGTGAATGACTCGACTAAAAGATACGTCTTCTAGGAATCAAGACTTAAGTTAGGAAGTGCATTACCTAAGAAGCAAAATTTGAATTACCCAATCAAGGAAGTGTGTTTCCTTACCAATGTTGCTTGAATTATCAAAACAATGAAGCGCGTCTCCTTACCAAAGCTGCTTGAATTACCAAAACAAGGAAGTGCGTCTCCTAGAGATCTTGAATTATGAGTTTTACCATGGTTTTGATAAGGAGGTGCAATGCAATATTTGTCAACAAATATATAAGCATAGAAGTGGAGGCAAGCAAGAGGGTACGGGTACGTTAATGAGACATGTAGCTGAAGATCACAAAAGAGAGTTAAATATTGCAAAAGGTGGTGGGGATGTTGGTGGGCCAACACAAACTAGAATGGACCCAGCAACCGGTCACGTAGCAAAGAAGTGTAATAAATTGAGGGACCGGGAAGAAATAGCTAAAATGGTAGCTGTGGGTTGTTTGCCTTTTAATTTTCCTTCTTCTGATGCCTTTATTCGTTATATACAAGCAATTTATAATCCTATGTTTAACGGTATTCCCAGAACTACTTGTCGGTCTGATATTTTTAGACTTCATTAACAATATTGTTTTTATTTATCAACATTATTAAAAAATATTCAATGTAGATTGTCCCTAACTTCTGATCTTGGTCGTGCTGTAAATAAAAATGATTATTTAACCGTTACTTGTCATTGGATGGATAGTAATTTCGTGATGCAAAAACGTATTCTTGCTTTTTTATATGATGAAGATCGTAAACATACTGGATAATTTATTGCTGATTCTATTGTTAAAATTGCCGGATATTATGGTATCGAAAATAAAATTTTATATATTGCTTTTGATAATGCTTCTAACAACAACACTGCCATAAAAAAATTAAAATCTACGCCATCTCCGTCTTTGCCTGAAATTTTTCATATTAAGTGTGCATGTCATATATATAATTTAATTGTAAAAGATGGTCTTGAGTTTTTTGAGTTTTATATTGAAAAAATTTGCCTTGCTGTTGGTTTTATTCAAGGAAATAATCGTAGATCGAGAATTAAAGAATTTAAAGTTAAATGTCAAGAAAATGAACTTACACCGATTTTGATGCCTGAGGAAATTGATACTAGATGGAATTCTACGTATGAATTTTTAAAAACTTGTTATAAATATAGAATTCCTATTACACTTGCTTTTAACCAACATTGCGGTTCATTTACTGATTCTGCTGATTGCATGCTACATAATTCTGATTGGGTTGTAATTAATGATCTTGTTAAGTTTTTAAAAAAAATTTATGTAGCTACGGTTGAATTTTCCGGTGCTTATTATCCTACTGTTTGTAATATTTTGGCATATATAGCTGATATTTCTGGTTTGCTCAAAGAATATAAAAATAAAGAAGGTTGTAAAGAAGCTGTTGGCGCCATGTTTACGAAATTTAAAAAATATTTTTTCCCGATTCCCCCTATTTACTTGGTTGGTGCTATGCTAAATCTGTGCATGAAATATAATAATATGTGTCACTTTAGTACTTTTATTTATACTAACTTAGAAATAAATACTAACCATGATTCTGAACAAGTAGAACCTGATTTGTGGACGGCTACGACTGATGCAAAGGATTACATAGAAAAATTATATAACCACTATGCTGATTTATTTGATTTAGCCGTACCTACAAATATCACTCCAACTGTCGCTCCTCATCCTCCGAGGAGCCATCATCTTCTAAAAGGCCGGCACATAGTGGTTTTTCTGATTCGTTTTATGATTTAAATTGTTGGAACAGTGTTGATGAGAGAACTTACACATCAACTTATCGGGAAGAACTGAAATATTATCTTCGGACGGCACCAGAGGATTGCAGACGACGGATCAACACGTTGGATTGGTGGAGGAGTAATGAAACACAATATCCTGTGCTTAATGTCAACCGTTGCATCAGAGAGCGCCTTTAGTCAGGGACGACATCAGCTTGGAGACAACCGACACTCATTGGGAAGCAATGCAATGAATGTTCTAGTTTGCCTCAGAGATTGGATTAGAGCGGAAAGAAGAAACCAAGGAATGGAACCGGAGCCGAGCGACGAGCTGAAACTTGAAGAAATTATGACTTCACGGGAGAACTTAGCAGAATCAAGTCCAATGCATGGTTTTGCCCCCGTTGACTTCGACTATCCTATGCAAGTTCCCATTAATATTAACATGAATGAGTTGGAAAAAATGATGCATAATTTATAGATTTTTCATTCATGTAAATTATAAATTTTGGATCATTTTGCAATCAATAAAATTCCCCAAATTCATTCACTCCTTAGTCCTTGCTTTTTATATTTTTTCATTTAACGATTAAAAATTTTAAATTGAATTTCTAGTTTTCTACTTTAAATATAAAACTTACTTCTAATATGTTATTAATTTACTACCAAATATTATTAATTTATTATATTAAGTAGCATATGTTTTGTATATTTGTGTATATATCTTCTATAGAAATGTATATTTAACGTATACATGTGTATATGTTTTATAAATTAGTATATAAGTATATCTATATATATTGTAATGTATATCTAATGTAGTATATTTTATAAGTAGTAGTATATATACATTGAATGGTGCGTATACACGTGTATATATCTTCTATAGAAGTGTATATTTAACGTATACATGTGTATATGTTTTATAAATTGGATATCTTCTATAGAAGTGTATATATGTGTATATATCTTCTGCAGATGTATATATTTAATGTATACAAGTGTATATGTTTTACAAATTAGTATATAACTATATATATATACATATTGTAGTATATGTATATGTATATTGTAGTATATATTTTATTTAAAATAGTACATATATATTGAATGGTGTGTATATATGTGTATATATCTTCTATAGATTTATATATTTAACATATACAAGTGTATATGTTTTAAAAATTAGTATATAACTATATATATATATATATATATTGTAGTATATATATATGTATATTGTAGTATATATTTTATTTAAAGTAGTACATACATATTGAATGGTGTGTATATATGTGTATATATCTTCTACAGATGTATATATTTAATGTATCCAAGTGTATATGTTTTACAAATAAGTATATAACTATATATATATATATACATATTGTAGTATATATATATGTATATTGTAGTATATATATTTTTTAAAATAGTACATATATATTGAATAGTGTGTATATATGTGTATATATCTTCTATAGACGTATATCTTTAACGTATACATGTGTATATGTTCTATAAATTAGTATGTAACTATATATATATACATATTGTAGTATATATATATGTATATTGTAGTATATATTTTATTTAAAATAGTACATATATATTGAATGGTGTGTATATATGTGTATATATCTTCTATAGACGTATATCTTTAACGTATACATGTGTATATGTTCTATAAATTAGTATGTAACTATATATATATACATATTTTAGTATATATATATGTATATTGTAGTATATATTTTATTTAAAATAGTACATATATATTGAATGGTGTGTATATATGTGTATATATCTTCTATAGACGTATATCTTTAACGTATACATGTGTATATGTTCTATAAATTAGTATGTAACTATATATATATATATATATGTATATTGTAGTATATATTTTATTTAAAGTAGTACATATATATTGAATGGTGCGTATATATGTGTATATATCTTCTAAAGTAGTATACATTTAACGTATACAAGTGTATATGTTTTATAAATTAGTATGTAAGTATATATATATATATATATATATATATATATATATATTGTAGTATATACTTTATTTAAAGTAGTACATATATATTGAATGGTGCGTATATATGTGTATATATCTTCTATAGACGTATATCTTTAATGTATACAAGTGTATATGTTTTATAAATTAGTATGTAACTATATATATATACATATTGTTGTATATATATATATATGTATATTGTAGTATATATTTTATTTAAAGTAGTATATATATATTGAATGGTGCATATATATGTGTATATATCTTCTAAAGTAGTATATATTTAAGGTATACATGTGTATATGTTTTATAAATTAGTATATAAATATATGTATATTGTAGTGTATATATATATATATATATTATACTATTATAGCCTATGTTTTATTTAAAGTAGTACGTATAGTCATATATAATTATATATTGAATGGTACGTATATATGTGTAATTGTTTATATATTTTTTTAAAAATATATATTGTATATTGGACTGTATATAGTGTATATTGGAGTGTATATAGTGTATATTGGATTTTTTATTTATTTTTTTAAACGGGTTTGACCGGTTTTTAATCGGGTTTGATCGGGTTTTGGTGGGTTTGACCGGGTTGGGTTAAGTGGGCCGGGTTAGGGTGGGTTTTAATTTTTTTACTGTTTGGCCCAGCCCGGATAGCGTCCAAACCGGCCCTCAACCCGGTTAAAAAGGAAGGGTCGATTCTGGGTTGGCCCGGCCCGACCCGTTTGACACCCATATCCTCGAGAGAGGAGAATCAGGTCATGCGTAGGTCTGGTAGCTTGTTGTTTTGCTTGATTCTGATTCTTTTTCTTTTCTTTTATTGACTTTTTTTCTTTTGGGGATTTTTCGACTCTATTTTTCTTGACACTCTTTTTTTTCTTTTTTTTTTTAACACATTTTTTTTTTTTTTGAACTTTTCTGACTATTGTTTTGCTCGACACTTTTCTTTCAAGCTTTGCTGACTATATTGATTCCAAAAGAGGTGTATGAAAGAAAATAAGACTAAAGCTCAAATGGGGTAAACAAAGGATGACACGATGTTTGGATAGCAGAATGAAATGCGTTCGTCATATCAATCTTCGAAAATGCATGTGCATATCATGCAATATAAAAGTGAAAGATGAAGATTTTTTGACATCTTTTACAGCATTAACTTTGACTGAGTCTGTGCATCACTATTTCTTCTGCGTTTATATGGCATACAACTCCACTTTTGTTGCACATTCCTCACATTGAATGACTCATGATTTTGTGAAGCTGACTTTCTTTCTGTTCACACGGCCACTATTTGATTTAATTGAGACATGTCTTTCAATTGATGACCAAGTTATTCTTGTGATTCTCAAAATAAGTGCCTTAATTTTCAGGAAAGGCTTCAACTTATCACCAAATGCCCCAGCACTCTATCTATTTTCTCAGATACTTTATTTTCTAATTTTAACTCTCTGATCCAATGCTTCCTGATCAAGTGGATTTTAAGATCTGGCTGAAAATTTCGCTAGCATGTCATATCACGAAAAATCAACATAAAATGTACTATGTAAAGAAAACAAACAAACAACACAAATTTAAAATATAAAGGAAAAGGGGACACTCCATTTAATAAAAATGAAAGATAGAAGGGTTTGAACATAAACGACAAAGGGACAAAACAAGATAGATCTTGAACTACAACCCTGAAATAATTCGGAAAACAGAAAAGAAGACAAAATAAACTACCAGACCTCTTCCTAGTAGGGAGATGGGTGAATTCTCAATTGCTCAGCCTGACAACTTAGCCGCTGGTTTGCATATCAGCATGACTAGAGCTTCCCTCACTATCAATGTTCTGCACCATAATTGATCCATCATGAATCATCTTTTCAATTTCTCTTTTCAAATCTCGACAATCTTCAATACTATGACCCTGAGCCTCAGAATGATACGCACATCGTGCGTTAGGATCAAAATTTCTTGAACGCCGATTAAGGGTGTGCCCAAGGAGAGGAGTGATCATTCCCTCCTGTACCAATCTCTGAAATAAACTGGCATAAGACTCTTCAATTGGTGTGAAGCTATCTCTCGACTTCTGCCTCATTTCATTGTTTGGCTTGGATAGAAAATCTGGCTTAGAAGGGTTTTGGTATGTTTGTGGAGTTAAAGGATGACTCTGGAGCGTTGGGGTATGCCATTGTGGGTAAGATGAGGGTTGAACATATGGTTGTGCATTATACACTGGATATGGATGTGGAAGAACAGAGTATAATGGATTTTGGGAGTGATTATGTGGAGCCTGGGCATAAACTTGAGCTTGAGCCTGAGATCGACGACGACGTGGTCTTCTTGACCTTTCTTGCTGTCCAACTATAATTGCAGATGCATCTTCCTCATTCTTTTTCTCCCCAACACTTCCTGAACCCTTTTGAATTACTTGAGTAGTCACTTTCAATGTTGCCAAACTCACAATGCGACCAGTCTTAATTCCCTCTTCTATCATCTCCCCCATTTTAAGGACCTCAATGAACGGCTTGCCTAATGCAGGTAACAAATGTTGATAATTCATTTCATCCTGCGCTTGAATAAATACCTCCACTATTTTGCTTTCTTTCATTGGCGGTTTTACTCTAGCAGCTTATTTGCGCCATCTGATCGCATACTCCCTGAAACTCTCAGTATTTTTCTTTGTTATACTAGTTAGGGATTTTTCATCAGGGATCAACTCCACATTGTATTGAAATTGTTGCACAAATTCGTTAGATAGGTCATCCCAACTTATCCATTTGTCAATGTCTTAGTCAACAAACCATTCTGAAGCTAAACCTGAAAGACTCTCACCGAAATATGCCATGAGTAATTCTTCCTTCCCTCCAACGCCCCTTAGCTGGTTGCAATAGCGTCTCAAATGTGCTACAGGATCACCATGTCCATCATACTTCTCAAACTTCGGCATTTTAAAACCAAGAGGAAGATGTACACCAGGAAACATGCACAGATCTTTATATGAGACACTTTTGTACCCCCCTAAGTCCTTGCAAGTTTTTCATAGTCAGTTCCAAACTTCTCAATTTTCTGGCTATTTCCTCTTGTTCTTCTGTCATAACAGGCTTCTCAGTGTTAGGAGGAAATTCAGGCGGTTGAGGGCAATCGTAAGGACCAGTCGACTTAAATGTAGGCTCGAGAGCATAATGTTGATCACTAAAAATATTCAATGCAGGCTCTCTTGTAGAGTAGGGAGGCACAACTTGTGGATGAACATCAAAAGTAGGAGCTTCAGGTGGGGGTGGCGCCGCAAAAGCATGAACAACAGCTGAAGCCGAGTATGTGGTAGTCTTGGATTGGGGAGTGAGGAAATGAACATTGGAAGTGGTTGTATATTGTTGCCCCGAAGTCGATCCTGATGTATGTTGTGGCATATCAACAAAAATGGGAAATTGTGCATGTGACACGGGAGGCAAGCTAGAAAGATATTCCGAATTATCAGTGGGAACTGGAGGAGGCGGCAACCCATTAGCCCAAGCTCGATGCATTTCTATTATGTGCCGCCTTAATTTCCGAATCTCTTCATTATCTCCTACATTCTTATTCCCCGAACTCTCTATCTGTTTAGTGACCACTAACTCGGTATCTTTGTTGGCCATAACTTCCTCTGTGACTTGGAGTAATATGGAGGACCAGCCAAAATGCCACAAACCAACCACCTTAAACTAACTGGACAAGAGATAGCAAATGCATTAGAGTTCAACAATATTTCAAAACTTTTTTTTTTTTTTTTTTTTGGAAAAGGTCACCGAACCCAAGAAGGGCGCCTACGTATCTCACCCCCGAGTGAGGAGAATCAGGTGTGCGTAGTTCGTGAAGTCTTGCCAAAATGGCCGATTAAACTCTTTTTTTTTTCTTTTCTTTTTCTTGAAACTTTAAAAAGAAAAGAAAATAAAAATTTGTCAAAAGAATTGACGAAAATCTTTTTTTTTGCATTTTTTAGGCTTAACATCCTTATACAAAATGAAACCTATGATTACCAGAGGAAAATCTTTTGGGGTTTTTGATTTTGAATTTCATAGGAAAATGAAACTTGAAACTATTAAAGAAAAATCTTTTTGTAGTTTTCTTTTAGAGATGTATGTGAAACACCTACTCTAAGTGAAGAGTGAAGAAAATCTTTTTGAATTTTTCAGATTTCTGTACAAAATGAAATCTATGATTACCGAAAAAATATTTTTGGATTTTGAATTTCATGCGAAAAATGAAACCTGAACCTATTAAAGAAAAATATTTTTTTTTTGTTGTTTTCTTTTAAAGATATACATGAAACACCTACTCTAAATGAAGAGTGAAGAAAATATTTTTTTGGATTTTTGAAATAAGATCAACCAAAAATAAAACCTACGACTACTAAGGATTTTTTTTTGTATTTTTATTTTCAAGACATGTATGAAACACCTACTCTAGATGAAAAGTGAAGAAATTTTTTTTTGGATTTTTTAAATAAGATCTCCGAACCTATAATAGGCTGCCTACGTATCTCACATCCCGAAAGAGGAGAATCAGGGGTGCGTAGTTCGTCCATATTGGATAATTAACGATTAACTAACAGATTGACTCTAACTTAAGGGACACAACCAAAGACAACAGATGAAAAATGTCAATAAAATCTTTTTTGGAGTTTTCAACTTGACACTTCAAATAAAAATGAAACCAACAATTATGAAAGAATTTTTTTTTTTTTTTTGGTATTTTCATTACATGAAATGTACAAATTTCTACCATTTTTTGCATTTTCTTTTATAAAAACTCCAAAAAAAAACTTTTTTTGAAAATTTCGAATTATGAATGCATGCTAAAGGAGACAAATTGAGAATTTTTTATTTTTTTTTTATGTTTTGGTTTTTGAAAAAATGAGTGCAGAAAATAAAGAAATCTTTTGAATTTTCGAATTGTGAAAAACAAAAGCCATAAGGAACTTTAAAACAACGAAACTCTTTTTTTTCCTTTCCGACTCACTTTTTTTTTTCACTTTACTTCTAACACAAGTTTTCCCCAAATTAGTTTGTCAAATGACCACGTTACCCTCAGAAATACAACATTTAGCACATAGGGATGCTTTAGAGGTGAGTCTCTCACAAAGGACCAAGTGGGCCCCGCTAAGTCTCAATATGATGCACATAAGCATGACCTAAAGGCTGACCTACGTTGGGGTTTACTAACAAGGCTGTTCGGGGGAGCGTATGGTCGATAGTGGTTGTTTTGCTTTCCACCTACACCATAACACCGACGGCTCCCCCCCTAAAATAAGGGTGACTCAACTAGAGGTCGTGTACAACACGTGTACTACGAATTTGTTGCAGAAAGAAGGCCTGAGGGTAGACACATGATGTCAGATATAAAAGTGGTAACACATAGGATAAATATTGTTAACAAAGAGCACGAAATCGCACAAAAGTGATAACAATAACATAAACAAAATTCACAAACAATGCTTATACATTCGTAATGCCAAACAAAGCCGATACGACTCCAAAATAAGCTCGAATTCTGAAAAGTCCCCAGCAGAGTCGCCAGAGCTGTCACACCCCCTTTTCAACCGAAAAAGATTCAATTTTAAGGTTTGAAAGAGTTTTTACTATTAAGTGACACTACATTAAAAGTTTGTTTTGAAAAAAGACTATTTACATTTTTTATTCAGAGTCGCCACTTGGCATAATCCGGTGTGTCAAGTCACCTTTGGACAATCCTTTTCGATACGGGTTGACTCTAAAAACTGATCCGCGAACAGAGATTTCGGTTAAGGAATTCTGTTGATCGAGGGGAAGGTGTTAGGCACCCCTCGATCCCGTGGTTCGGCCACGGTCGCTTGATGGAGCGTATCGGCTAATTTGACATTATAAAATGCATAAACCACATAAAGCAAGCAAAACAATCAAGCAAGCAAATAAAACAAAACAATCCAAAATTTAGCGTCCAGTCCAATTTATTACAAACCGAAATAAAAATACAGAAATAACCTACGCTACACCTAAACTATGCTTTACCCGATGCCTCGGGCCTTGATCACGAACATCCTTCACATACAAAATTCTTCGGGGCATTCCCCGGTGAGTAAATACAAGTGACCTCAAGGCATTCCTCGGCAAAATGAATACATTTTTTCAATGCGATAAAACTAAACCATTCAACAAAATTTCAAACATTCAACAAATCGACAAATTCTAAACTTTGCCTACCCAACCTACGTTTACCTACCTCCCTCGACTTATCATGATACTAACAAGTTTGATTAACTTTCATTTCAAGTCAAACAATAACTCATGAATCAAACCAACCAAAATTTACCTTTTTAGCAAGTATCAATTCTACCTCCCAATTTCATTTTTTTTAATTCTTAACGAGATATCATTTCATTACATAATCTATAACCAAACAACGAATCGAAACCAACAACTATTCATCATCAACAAAAATCAACCAACACACAATATTTCATTCAATGAACCGAATATCACAAATAATGAAACAAAAAGGAAAAGAGAGTAGAATTGGACCTCAATTTGATGTTTTATTTCAATTAATTAATCTTTCCGAATAGAACCGCATCCAAATGGAACCTCAACGTCGAACCTCAATCACGAACCCAAATCAACAACTTCGATCTCGAACTCCAATTTATTCAGACCCGCTTTCGAGTAAGGATCCACGAAGAACAAACGAAAAAAAAATCAAAATCAAGGCTCCGAACGGGAACAAACCAGAAACCTGTATGACTGTTTCCAGATGAGAAGTAACAAAAGTCAGCCTAAAAAATGATCAATTCAAATCAGTGAGGACTGGAATTAAACATTTTTCGGTGAAAGGATGCTATTTTTCGGCCAAGAAGCTGGAACAGTCAGCCCCAATCCCTTTTCTCTCCTCTCTTTCTCAATATCACTCTCTCGCAGCTCTCTCTTTATCACTCTATCTCTCTCTCCCTTCTCGGATCTTTCTCTCTCTGCCTCTCTCAATCTATTTCAATCAATAGAGATTCATCTCTATTGATGATACTCGTGGAGAAGAAAAGAAAAATGGACTGGTGGAGAAGAAAAGAAAATGGAGTGAATCTCTCTTCTTCCCTGTTGATAGCCCTCATGAAGAAGATGGATTGTGAACTCTCCCTCTTCTCCCTCTTCCTCTCGCAACTCTTTCTCTCCTCCCGTGTCCCTGTTTGTGGATATTTATTTCTCCTTTATTTTGTTCTTTTTCTTTTATGGATCATTCCTTGTGGGCCCCATTTTGTTATGAAAAAGGATTAAAAATGTGAGGGGTGGGGTACGTGGGTAAGTGGGGTTAGAGGTATGGAATGAGGTGAGTGAGGTGTTAAACTTTAATAGGGAGGGGTTGTTAGAATAAGATAAAATTAGTTGGGTTGTTATTTTTTGTCATTTTGTGGGGACATAATAACATGGATGAGGGTGCACGGTAGAATAAGGTAAAAATGATATTGAGAAGGGACGAAATTAGGTGTCTACATCAACCAAAAAGGCACGAAGTGAGTTATTACATAAAGGTGTCTCAATTCCAACCAAGTGATAACCAAATGCTCTTGCCTCCTCATAGTACTAAGTTACTTTTACTACCGCCGTCTAAAATTACTTAGCTAGTTTAATTTGATAGCAAGTTTGTCATAAAATAGTAGGCATATTTAAAAGATCAAAACACTACTAAAAAAATCGATAAAATCGACCATAATTTATGGTCGGAAAAAAACGACCAGACGTGGTCGGTTTTTAATTTTTATTTTATTTTTATTTTTGTTTAAAAAAAAGACCACAAGTGGTCGGTTTTATATTTTAAAAAATCAAAATAATTATTACAATAATTTTAATAATAATAATTATTTATTTAACAAATAAATTTTATTTTTTAAAAAACGACCACCAATGGTCGGTTTTCTTTAAAAAAATTTAGTTAAAAAATATTTATAAAAACGTGGTCGGTTTTATAAAATTCTTTTTAAATTTATTTTTTTAAAAAAACGACCACAAGTGATCGGTTTTTATAAAAAAAATTATTAAAAAATACTTTTAAAAAATGACCACAAGTGGTCGGTTTTCTAATTAAAATAAAAAATAATTTAAAAAAATCGACCACTTGTGGCCGGTTTTTTAAGTAAAAAAAATAAAAACTAAATAATTTTAAGTAACACGTAATTATATACATAATCAAAACCTAATATATTAAGCTAATCCAATATAATTAATCGATCACTAATCTAAGTATGTATAAGAAACACATGGCATTATATATATTATTGGATAATATACTTGTATACGTATGTGATGCATATAGTACGTATTTTGAACTCGATATAGTCAATAGTGTGTATATGTGTGTGTATGTATATGTATATATATAACATATACATATTATATAACGATGGTATATTAATGACATAAGATAAATCAACCGATAATTTATTTGAGTATATGTGAAATACCATGGGGTAGTAAAATCGGGTATGTTATGTATATAGTACGTATATGAAATACGTCGCATTATATTATTGGATAAGATACTCGTGTACGTATGTGATGTATATTGTACGTATTGATATAGTCGATAATGTGTATGTATTGTGGGTGTGTGTATAGGTATATGTGTGTGTGTGTGTGTGTATGTATATATAAGTATATGTATATATATTAATGACATATGATGAACCAACCGATAATTCAACTGAGTTTCTGTGAAATACGTTGTATATTATTATGGGGCAGTAAAATCGGGTATGTGATGTATATAGTACGTATTTGATTGTTGATAGCTAATTGAATATATTTATATATACGTATATCTCGTGTAGTGATGAAACTGGCATATACTTACCATTTGCTTTGAATTTTGAATTTTGAACGACTGCCAAATTTTGGCGGTGAATTTAAGTTTTTTCGCTTAAAATTTTTGTATACGAGTATATGTGAAATACGTTGAATATTATTATGGGATAGAAAAATTGTGTATGTGATATTTATATCTCGTGTAGTGACATATGCAGTAATCGAAAGCTCGATAACTGAATCTATATATCAAAATATTTTGAATAATACATTGATATCATACTATTGAAGAAATAGATATACTATTTTGTGTCAATGTAGATACGCATATATTGTTGAAGTTGTAATAATGTAAGACGTCGATAATTTATTTGATTATATATATGTATGTATATATATAAAAAATATCGTAATTAAATGCTAATGAACCAAAAATTTATCGTAATTTGCGAAATTTATTGATATTATTATGGGTTGGAGAAAATATACCACTCGTGTTAATGTGATGCTAAAATAACTAATTATCTGATTTATATATATACACATTGTATTAAATTAATTGGATATTGTTATAAATATTATAGCATTTATTAAAAAAAATAATTAATTAAAAATTCATTTTAATTTATTTAATTTATTAATTGTAGTTTATTAAAATTTAATTTATCAAAAATATTTTAGAAAATCGACCACACGTGGTTGATTTTCCTGTTAATTAAAAAAAAAATTAATAACCCGACCCGACCCGACCCGACCCACCCAAATAATTAAATTTCTCAATTGATATACACAAAAGAAACGGGAAAACAACATACACACACAACACTACTCAACCCGTATACACACACAAACACATACTTGACACTTGAAATAAGTCGAACAAGTGCGTTTTCGTAGCAAATCTTGGTTTCTCCAACTCAAGTACGTAAGAATGTGAGATTTGCTGACCTTATTTTGAGTTAACTTCACTTCATTTTGATTTTTGAAACCCTAGTTCTTATGTTTTGGTTGAAAATGGGGAAATTGGGGATAAACTTGAATGTAGTATGGATTGTGTGTTATGTGGACTGAAATGAGTAATATCTTGCATAGAGTAGATGGGTATTTTGGACAAAATTGTAGTAGCCTATCTTTTTATTTGCTAAGCTCATCATTTTCAATATTGCAGCTTCCCGTGAGAGAATCTATAAGCAGATTGAAGCTATCATTTTGAAATAGCAAGAAATTAAGGAAAATATCAAAGATATGTTGACATAGTGAAGCCGTGTGGGCCCTTGTGCGATTCACTATTGTTGTTATCTTTCTTTCATTGTTCATATTGAAGTCTACTGAAGCCGTGTGTGGACTAGCATTGTTCTTGTCATCTTGTTGGTCTTGTTGTTGCTTGTTTCTTGTATTGTGAACTTGATCTTGTATCATTTGACATGAAAGGTCAAGGCTTGGTTTTGAATGTGTAAGGACTTGGTAGGTATTTTTTTGTTTTGAATGTGATTATATTTGGTGATTTGGTAGGTTGAAAACGATTAAGTGTAGGGACTTTAAGGGTGACATGATAGGTTGAAAGTGGTTAAGTCTAGAAACTTTAAAGGGGATTTTTCTGTTTTGGATGTGGTTTTGTTTTGAGATTTAGTTGCTTGAAAATGGTTAAGTTTATGGACTTTGAAGGAGATTTTGTGTTTTGAATGTGGTTTTGTTTTGATACTTAGTTGCTTGAAAATGGTTAAGTGTGGGGACTTTAAAGAGGATTTTTTTATTTTGAATGTTGTTTGGTAAGTGACTTAGTTGCTTAAAAATGGTTAAGTCTAAGTGGATTCCTGAACCCGCATGGCCACTGTATCTTCGCCATTGGAGTAGCGCAGAATATCAATTGTTGAGTGAAAAAGGAAAGAAAGCCCGGACATCATCCAAGGGTGGCTCCCTATATACTGCGGGTGCCAGAAGTACTCTTGTTGTGATGGAAAAAATGGTATGTAACTTTTACAGTTTTAATTGTTTGTTTCTATTTAAATTTTTTTATTATTTGAACATTGATAATTTTTTCATATGCAGAAAAAAGTAAAGGGTAGGGATATACCACATTATGAGCTATACGAAGAGACTCAAGTGATGGAAAAAAAAACTCGACTGATGAAGATGTCTGGATTGAAACTCGTGCAAAAGTTGTCCATGTAAGAAACAAATTCTGAATTTATGAATCTTTTTCTTAAAGTTGATATTATTCAATTATAAGTACTTTAATATTTTTTGACTTTTAGTATTAACTTTACTTTGAATATAGGACGAATATATGCATCTTGTTGGTGTGTATCGTAGTAGTCAGCCTCCTGAAAGTCAGGGTGACTCAATACCCCAACATGTAGAGGAGGAGTTATGAGCAAAAGTTGTGGGTCCTGCAAATAGAGGCCATTTGGTCGGATACCACAAAAACTTTTTTTGCGATAATGTTAGATGTTCGTCTGGCCCTTCTTGCTCTAGCTCTTCATTTGAAAAAGAAACGACTGAAAGACTACAAAATACGATTTCTCAACTCACTGAAGGGTTTGTTGAACAGAGAGAGAGGCAGAAGAAGACGGAGAAGGTAACAACATCACAATTCAAGAAGCTTCAGCAGCAGTTGAGCTCTTTCATTAGGACTGCGGGGATTATTCCTCCGTGTTCTGGTGATGTAATTCGGGCTGCAAAGGGTCTAGGCCCCCTAGATGATTTCAGCACGGATGATGATATGGAAGACGAGGACGAATTCAATGATGATGACTTTTAGTTTTTTGTTTTTTGTATGTGTTGTACTTTGAATTTAGACATTTTTTTGTATGAAACTATTGTTGTAGTATTTTGATACTCACTTTTGTTGGATATTTTGTATGTCTTGTACACTTTTGAAAGTATTTACATTTGTTTTTGGTTGTTATTGCTACTGTATTTGATTTGATACTGCTGTATTGCATTGTTGTTGTTGCATGCTGTATTTGGGTTTTGATTTTTATTTTATTTTTAAATTCTCAAAAAAACCTACCACAAGTGATTGATTTTTTTAAATTTTTTTTGCTGAAAACCTACCACGAGTGATCGGTTTTATAATAAATTAATTTGAAAACCGACCACTCGTGGTAGGTTTTTTATTAAACTAATTAATTAATTTAATAAAAAATCGACCACTAGTGGTCGGTTTTTTTTCCCTAGAATTATTTTTTCCAATTTTAATAAAATAATAGTAATGAATTTTAAAAATATATATATTTTTTTTAAAAAAACCCAATTCCCGTCTATATAAATGTATAAAAACTTGTCAAGTGAATATGGATTGCACTTCTCACCATAGCCTCAAGGGAACGGTCTGATAAAACTATAATTTGTTGATGGTGAATTTTTATGAACATCCTTTTGAAGAAGTATAGTTATAGTTAAATATCATTTACTAATTTTAAAGAAAAAGATAGTTTTAACTACATTTTTTGCTATTTTTAAGAAAAAAATTAGTTGAAAGAAAGAACAGAGAAATACTACTTAAAATCCCATTCTATTTTTGGACGTGAATAGCATGATATTAGGGGAGAGAGGTTTCAGAATACACGTTTGGCTATTAAATGCCAATTTTTTAAGGCTTTCATTTTCTAAATGAATATTTGACTAAAAAAATTGTCAATTTTATCTAAAGTTGGTATATATATGTCAATTCCTCAACTAAAAATATGAGTAGTTCTTTTTGTTTTTGTGAGGTAAGGACTACAAAGTTATACTTCCTCCATATTAAAATATAATTACTTTGTTTAAGTTTTGCACAATTCAAAGAAAAACTAATTAAAAATGTGATTTGATTAATATATTTCTTATTAATTCCTTAATCTTCACTTATTTATGTGCCTCTTAATACTGAAATAATTAATGATAAAGGTAGAATTAGAAAAAAATAGTTCATTATCTTTCACTACTGTAGACACGTGATTTTTTATCCTCCCTAAATTTTAACTTGTCTATCAATATTAAATATTTATATTTATATTTAATCATATTTTTTTTTTCTAATTTTAAAAAATAATATAAAAATTAAAAAATATATGTTTTCTTTTATAAATTTTAATAAATAAATTAATAGTTTTAATATTATTTTATTATATTTGTTTTTTTCTATTTATAAATTCTTATTTTGTTTTGTTTTGTTAAATAAAAATTAATTAATTATTATATTTATTATTATTATTATTATTTGTATTTATTTATTTTTATTTATTTATTATTATTATTATATCTATCTATCTATTATTATTATTATTATTTTATTTTATTTAAAAAAAAAATTGAATTTTAAATCTCCCCCTTTATCTTATCTTGTAAATAATTATTCTCTCTTTTTGTTTTTCCCTAAAAAGTTCTGTATTTATAGAACTCTCCCACCCCAGATGAAGGATATACGTACTTTTGGACACATTCATCTACAGGTAAATAAAAATACAGAGAGAAACATCAGAAGAAGAAAAAAATAATAAACAAAAAATCAGCCAAAGAAAGAAAAGAAGGAAGTTGGAGTGAAGTTTCTGTCGGAGTTTTTGACAACGAAATTTAAAGTTCTGCTTTAATCCATTAACAGGTTCTGTTCAATTATCTATTATTTATTTTCATAAATTTTATTGTATAAAAGCATGAATGAAAAATGGTTAGATAATTTCATGATTTATTATTATGTGAGTGTTTGTTGCTGTAGTTAGTTACTGTTAACAATAAAAAATATTTATTTTTATTTGTATGTTACAAAAACAGAGTAAGAATTACTCGTACCCATTTACATACAGTTATATGAATCCACTTTTCATATGCACATACACATACTAATTTTCCACTGATCATGCATTCTTATTTTTATTTTAGTCTCAAAACATACAACATCTATATAAATTGTCATTCACGCACATATACTGTACATACAAAATATTCATCACAATCACAGCGAATATGTATATACACAGTAAAAAATGATTGGAATAGGAGAGATCGATAAAAAGAAAGAAGAATTTGAGAACGAAAGATATCGAGAGTTGAACGAGATGATAAAAAAAGATATTTTTCAATTTTTTCCGGCAGGTCTTCACCGAAAATCCATCGAAACAACCCAATTTTTCCTCGGAATCCATTAAAGTCGGCAACTAAACGGCTGGCGAAGCCTAGCGCCGCCACCGCCGTCCTCCACTTCCCTTACCGGCGCTGTCAGTCCTTCCCCAGTGCCGATCTCTCTTTCTCTATGCCGGAAAACGGTCAAATCCGACCGGCGAAATTCCTACCAGCCGGCGCACCAAGCAGCGCCGTCAAATTCCACCGATGACACCCTTCCCGTTTAATTTTTGTCAAAAATTGTTATTCCGCCTGCACCATCTTTTTGTATATATGTATATAATATAATATCTCTCATGTTTCCCAAGATATATATTAGTATTTTAATATATGTATTCATATATGTATATAATATAATATGTCTCTCATGTTTCCCAAGATATATTAGTATTTTAATATATATATATATATATATATATATTCATATATGTAAATAATATAATATGTCTCTCACGTTTTTCCAGATGTATTAATATTCTAATACTTTATATAGAAATAATTAATTCTATTATACTTAAAAAAAAATGAAAGTTGTAGTGTTTCCATTATATTAAAGTACATATATATTTTTTGAAAAAAAAAAATAAAAAAAAAATGGGCATCGTCCTTTGAAATTTTTTAAATAATAAATTTGGAAGATAATATTAAAATTTGCATAATAAATTACTAAGATATTATTATTATATTATTATTATTATTATTAATTGTCATTAATAAAATTTATTAACTACTTACTATATTAAGTAATTGCTTTAAATAAATTTTGTTTAATGAATTTAGTTAAGATTAATTATTTTAAATGAATAAATTGTTATGAGTTTACAAGTGACAAACCAAAGTTTAAAAGTTAAGTAATTTTTAAGCACGTTCAAAATAATCCTCTCAACTAAGAATGCGGCGTACGCATCTTTCTGAGATATTTAAAATTCAAGGATGCAACAATACACCTTGGCAAATAGTTTTCTAAAATTAACTTGACAAATATTTTTCAACTTTCACCGATTATTTAATATGAAATAATATACGAGTTTTAGTATAATAAAAAGAGCGATTTTAGGGCCTACTAATATAAACTATCAAAATAATTTAAGTCAAGATAAGTCAATAAAAGCGACCGTGCTATAACCACGGGACTCGAGGGGTGCCTTACACCTTTTCCTCGGTCAACAGAATTCCTTACCCGTCTTTTATTTTCGCAGACCAAAATAAAGAGTCATTTTCTTTTGATTAGGGATTCAAAAAGGTGACTTGGAACACCATAACTCAATTTCAAGTGGCAACTCTATAAATTAAATTAATCCCTATTCAATACCGTCACTTTAATTAGAAAAACCCTTCGACTCGACTCCCTTCGAGCGGAAAAGGGGTGTGACATCTCTGGCGACTCTGTTGGAGACTAACTAGAATTCAAGCTTTGGATATTGGCTTTTACTTGCTTTAATTATTTTGATATTGTGTTTGTTGGCCTTATGTGCTACTTGTCGCTTATTTACTGCTTTGATATTATTTGAACTGTATTATATATTGTCTTCTCTCGCGTACCCCCTCTGAGTCTCTGAAATAAGATAGAGGGAATGCAACATATGCATCCCACCTTCTTTTTGAGATAGCCGGAGTGTCAAGACACCTGGTGAAGGATATAGTCACACATGTTAGGCGGGGTTCGGATCGACAACGAAGGCGGTGTTGCCCTGCTACCGACCAAGTTGTCCCTCCCCGGCTCGAGTGTTCGCTCGGGTAAGCCAGTCTAGACACCTATCCCTATTAGGTTTAAACTTAGAAAAACTGAAAACTCAGAATCTGGTTATCCCTATTAGGTACCGCTTTATTTGCATCATATGAATTTGACTTAGCGGGACTCGGCACAGGGGTCGGGTCTGTTTAGGACAGGTGACCTAATTTATAAAGACCAACATGTGCATCCTACGTGCTTTTTGACATTTACTTGGAAGACTATTTATTTGTTGACTGGCTTTAGGCAATTTTAAAATACGAGAGATTAATTTATTCTCAAATTTAGTTAATCATTTTTGAGAGAAATTTTTTATTTTTAAAATAAAGAATTTTTTTAAATATACAACAACATAGTTTTTACAATCTTCATGAACTACGAGGGTCTGATTCTCACTTTTTGTGAGATACGTAGGAAGTCCTACTCAGGATACGACCATTTATTTGAACAATAATAATAATTTATTTATTCACAGATCTATCGAAGGATATTTTTAGAAAAAATAATAAAAATAATAAGAAGAAGAAGAAAAATAATTGTTTTCATGAATATTGTTATCTTTATTTTACTTTTTATTCTTATTTTCAAAATTAATTTTAACGTAAAAATCATAATGGCCTGAACCTTTAGGGGTCGTGAGCTGAATTTTTGCAAAGTAATAAACTATGTAAACATATATTTTAACAGTCCTGAACCTTTAGGGGTCGTGAGGCTGAAATTTTTATACAACTTCATGCATAAAACAATCATTCTTCTTTTTCTTTATTTCTAAGTCATTTTATTTTATTTTTATTCTTTTAAGTATATTTAGGAGTATTGTCTTCAAACATATAGTTTAAATCTGTCTAGAGGTTTGTTATTGATTTTTTTTTAAAAGAGTCAATTTAAATAAATGATTTTTCTAAAAATATTATCAGTCATATTTCTCTCACTTTGATAAAATTGTTCCTTACAACTAAGTCCCAATAATGGTCGCATTAGGTCTCACAAGTCAAGATTAAATTCTTTCAAAATTAATAAATCAAGTTCTGCCTAAGTCTAGACATTTATTAATCTCACGTCCTTATCAATAGGTATAAAATGTCTCCTCCAGTTCGTGAAAAGCGTCAAAAAAGAAAGAGGGATGAGAGTGTAACACTTCAGGTTGTTGATGAAATCCTCTCCATCTTTGGTTATGGTGGAATGCAATGGATACATTCGATTATGACGAGATACATAAGTATTTGGGTTTTTTGACGAGTATCATGAGAATCAACCCTAATAGGGAAGTGATTGTTGCATTACTGAATTTCTGGGACCCGAAGAATAATGTATTCCGCATTTCAGATTTTGAGTTGACACCTACTTTAGAAGAGATAGCGGGCTATGTTGGATATGGGGATATGCATCGGAAGAAACTTATAGCCCCAAGACTTATTTTAATAAACAGATTTTGCAAGCTCATGAACATACGGAATAAGAAAGAAGAATCAATGAAAAAAGGGTTGGTTCCCTTGCAATTTTTGTATGACAGATACGGAAGGCAAGAGGGGTTTGAAAAGTACGGTAAACAACTTTGTAATAAGGGGAGTTTTGAGGCTTGGAAAATTCACAAATGATTTGCATTCATGGTAGCCTTTTTAGGCACTATGGACTTCCCGAGAAGAGAAGAAAAAATTAATATTCGTTTAGCGGGAGTGGTACAAATACTAATTAAGAAAGATTACACTATGGTACCAATGATCCTAGCTGATATTTATCGTACTCTGACTGTTTGTCAGGAGGGAAAGAGTTTTTTTTAGGGATGTAATATCTTGCTACAGATGTGGATTATGGAGCATCTTTATCAACGTCCTACATTGACAAGGTTCAATCCTGAGCGATTTAATCACATCAACGATTACGAGGAAAGGATGGAGAAATATAAATGTCCAAAAAAACTTGAAGATTAGGTTAAGCTTTTTCGTTCTTTGACAGCAGATAAAATCACTTGAAATCTCCATTGGTTCCCTTGGAGACAAGTCATACATAGTTCTGTCATTCGTCCGTTCTTGTTATTAATGGGTATTAGAGGTGTTCAACAGTATGTTCCATTGAGGGTTCTACGTCAGCTAGGCAGGCGTCAAATAATTCCCATAATGTAAAACATGACTGAGTTTGTATTTGAGGTCAGACCAGAGATTTCACTTCCAGAAGATTTGGCCCAGAAGATTTGGGAGGGTTGCCGTATTATGGGGAATGAAACGATGGTCATAGAGCGTGAGAAAGGAGAAGTGCACCCAGATTACCGTGAATGGTTTGAAGAATAGTCGAGTCCGCCAGTCAGACCAGAAAGATCGGTTAGGGGACTTATAGATCAGGAAACTGCAATCAGGATAGGAATTGAGAGAGCCATGCGAGAACATCATGAGGCCAACCAAGCTTTGAGAGCAGAGTTAGAGCATGCTAGGGCAAAAATAGACGAACAACAAAGGGAATTTGCTGAAGAGAAAGCTAAGTCAGCAGATATTGAGGTTTCACTTCGGGGACAAATCAAGCTTGCTACCACTAGGGGGTCACACATTGCAGAACTTGTCGCATCTCGCCGACAACAACTTAAAGAAGTTGAAAAGAATACGCAAGAAGAATTTGATCGAGAGAGATCTCAGTGGATTCTTGAAAGAGGAATATTGCGAGAACAGTTGGAGGTTGCTTCTACTCGTGAACAGCGTGCAAGAGAGATGGTTGATTTTCGAGATCGACAGGCCCAGGAATGAGATTAAGCTTTCATTTCCCTTCGAGGGAAGGTTCGCAGTGTAGCACAAGATACTGCCAGAATGGGTTTGGATTATCAGCAGTTGGATCGTGAGGACTTTTTGGCACAAGTACCAGCTTTCGTACAGTGTCTCACTACTTCATTGGAGGACATATATTTGAGTTTGGGAGGACATATTAAACCGAAGTCTCCTTGAAGGGATAGTTGTTTTCTTTGTCATAATTTTTTATTTTTTTAGTTTTAAAACTTCTTGTTTAGATATTATGTCTTTTAGTTTTCAGATGTCAGTTAGTAGGTTTTATTTTAGGAGTTGGGTCAGTTATTTTGTCGTATTTATATTATAGAATGTAATGAAGTTGACTGTTTATTTCTATATATATTACATATATTTTACTTCACTTACTTTAAATATTTTATTCAATCAAAAAAAAAAGACAAAACAATTTTGCTAAATTCCTCCCGAACTATGCAAGATCTGATTCATGTCCTGGCATGATACGTAGGCAACTCTCCAAAGGGTTCGATCATAACTTTTGAAAATATGCCTAGAAAAGCCGGGATGAAACACAAAGCTTCCATGATAGGTTGGGAAATGCATATATAAACATGGCATATAACGTGGCATTATAATGTGTTAAATATATAACACTCACCCGTTTTCTACTTGGTCACAGAAAGATAAAGTAATTGGTGGTTGGTTTGTGGTTAAACTGGCATCACATCCGAATAACATCAGATACAAGGGTAAAAGAAGAATGACCCGCAGAGAGGGTATATGGTCTGACAGTGAAGAAGAGCAGAATCAGTTGATTTCGCAGGAAGTAGCATCAATGGAAGAAATAAAATCATTGAAACAACAGATGGTGGAGATGTACCAAGCTTGGTTGAATGGACAAGCCCCGCCTTCTTCAATCCCTGGACTTTCGACTTCGAATAATCCGAATTCTGACCCAGCTCAAACTAATGATCCATTTTACCCACCAGGATTTGGCCCATTTGCTAATATGTCTGGAGTTGCTGGTACTTCTACTATGCGCCCACCGAATCCATCTGTCGCAAATAACCCATTTTTTACTTCTGTAGCACCAGCTACTGCGGGTACTCAACCGACAGTACCGAAGAATATGGGAAAACCAAATCATGATATGTTATATCCTCCTGAAATTACTTTCAAATCCCAAAATCTACCTTATCAACACGATACACCCATCGTGATTGAGAAGATTGCCAAGAATGAGGAACAAGAGGAGATGACTAGAAAATTTAGAAGTCTAAAGCAGAGTATGAGAAATATGCAAGGGTTAGGTGGACCAAAAAGTGTTTCATACAAGGATTTATGTATGTTTCCTGATGTCCATTTGCCGATAGGGTTCAAAATGCCAAAATTTGGCAAATATGAAGGACACGGCGATCCTGTAACTCATTTGAAAAAGTTTTGCAATCAATTAAGGGGAGCAGGAGGAAAAGAAGAATTATTGATGGCTTACTTTGGAGAAAGCTTTATAGGGATAGCTTCCGAATGGTTCATTGACCAAGACATTTCCCGTTGGCACGTATGGGATGACATGGCTCGAGATTTCGTTCAACAATTTTAGTATAACATTGAGATAGTGCCAGATCTCACTACGCTTGCCAACATGAGAAAAAAGATGACCGAAAGTTTTCGAGAATATGATGTCAGATGGAGAGAGCAGGCTTCAAGAGTCAGACCATCAATAAAAGAATCTGAAATGATTGATATTTTTCTGCAAACACAAGAACCTGATTATTTCCATCATTTGTTCTCTACTATCGGAAGCACATTTGCCGAAGTTATCAAAGTTGGAGAGATGGTAGAAAACGGAATCAAATCAGGAAAGATCATCAGCCAGGCCGCTTTGAAAGCAACAACACAGGCAATTCAAAGTGGTGCAGGAAGTTTTGGGGGAATGAAAAGAAAAGAGGATGTAGCAACATTCGTGGCAGGTCCACGACAAAATTGGAGAGGTGCGCGTCAACCATACGCACAGAATCCATTATATTTCGTTCCATCCCCCCAATATCCTATTTATAATACACAACCATATGCTCGGGCTCCTTCTTACCCGCAGTGGCGTGCACCAGCAATCCAAAATTATCCAATGGCCCCGTAAGTTCAAAGAGGCCCTCCAAGGTCTAATTTTTGGCCTAGAGCAGAATTCAAAATGTATAACATGGTAAAAGATAATTTTACTCCTATTGGAATATCTTACACCAGTTTATTTCATAGGCTGAGAAAAATGAATGTTCTAAACCCAATTGAGAGAAGGATCCCGAATCCTTCCCCGAAGAATTTGGACTATTCTAGAAGATGTGAATACTGTTCTGATGCCCCAAGGCATGACACAGAGAAGTGTTGGTATCTGAAAAGAGCCATTCAAGAGTTGATTAATACCCAACAGACTATGGTAGAAAGTCCAGGCGCTCCAAATGTCAATCAAAATCCGCTGCCAAATCATAATGAAACAAACATGCTCGAAGTGATACTCAGTGGTGAAGATTCTATGATTTCCTTTAAGCCGATCAGTAAAATTAAAACTGATTCGGAAAAATCAACAAATGTTGTGGATTTGACGAAAGAAAAGCCTGCAGAAGCGGAGGTGGTGATAGAAAAACCCAAATCATCGAATGATCCCTTAGTGATGGGGAGAGAGATTTCAGAAAATATTGGGTCAAGTCAAATAAAGCCGAAACTCATTATTCCTGGAAGATCCAATAAGCCTCTTTTAATCATAAAAGGAGCTCCCGTAGCTCCTATTATTATTAAACCAGTGTCACAGCTGCCTATGGTTGATACCAAGGCAGTCCCTTGGAATTATGATCACGTTGTGGTGATGCACAAGAGGAAAGAAGTGACTGAAGATGTAAATGAAGTAGGGGGATTAACTCGATCTGGAAGATGTTATGCTCCAGTAGAGTTAAGAAAGAATAAACAAGGCGGTGAAGAACGAATGACAGTCAAGAAGCCTGTCACTGATGAAGAAGATGAAGAATTCTTAAAGAAAATAAAATTGCCGGAATATTCTGTTACTGAACAGTTAAAGAAGACACCAGCACAGATTTCTTTGTTGTCTTTATTGATACATTCAGAGGAACACCGTAAGGCTCTAATGAAGATTCTTAATGAAGCATGTGTTCCTAGTGAGATTAGAGTAAATCGGCTGGAAAAATTTGTTAGAAGGATCCTTGAAGCAAATAAAATTACCTTTTCAGACGATGAATTGCCTATGGAAGGTACGGAGCATAACAAAGGTCTGTACATATCTGTGAAATGTGAACATTCCATCGTCACTCGAGTGTTAATTGATGGAGGATCAGGCGCTAATATTTTTCTTATGTCAACTTTGCAAAAGTTGAATGTTAATGTGGAAAGAATCCGACCTAACAATGTGTGCGTCAAAGGTTTTGATGGATCAAAAACTGATGCCATTGGTGAAATAGAACTCATATTGACAATCAGGCCTGTGGATTTTGCTATGGATTTTCAAGTGTTGAACATTGATGCTTCGTATAATATGTTATTGGGAAGGCCATGGATTCATAGGGCTAAAACAGTCGCATCAACGTTGCATGAAATGGTCAAATTCCAATATGACAGGCAAGAGATAGTTGTTCATGGTGAAGGAGACTTATCAATGTATAAAGACTACTCTGTTTCTTCCATCGAAGCATATACTGCCAATATGTTAATTCATCAAGTTTCTAAGGTAGTGACTGTTGAGCATATCCTCGAGGGGAATCTCATCACAAGACCACAATTGTCCTCTGCATCTGTTATGGTAGTGAATGAAATGTTGAAGTATGGTTTCGAACCAGGAAAAGGTTTAGGGATGTTTTTGCAAGGCATAGTTCATTCGGTAAACCTCTATGAGAACTTTGGTACTTTTGGTCTGGGATACGAGCCTACTGCTGAAGATATAAAGAAGGCTAAAAAGCGTAAGAAAGAGTCGTGGTCACTTACCAAGCCGATACTTCCACTTCACGAGTCTTTCATCAAATTCAGTATTGTTGGATCCTCCAGGTTACCTGCTGCAAAATCAATGAATGATGATGATACAGAGTTGATTGGCCTTTTTCAGAATTTGTTCATTGAGGCTGATATGGTTGAAATTGGGGAAGGTACCAGCAATGCAGATGTGCAGTTTGTCGGCCCTGATGTCCAGCTTAACAATTGGGAGGTCACTCATCTCCCTATTATAAAGGAGTCTTGGTAGTTTGTTTGTTTTTTCTTACAGTCTTAGTAGTTTGTTTGTTTTACTCCTGCAATTAAATCATTCTAGAATTGTAATTCAGAACTTTAAATTTGATATTTTAGGTTAAAACTCTTTCTATCTATGTTTCTAATAAAGCGTAGTTTCCCTTCATTTTTATTTTGAGTCTGATTTTTATTTATTTATTTTCTATCATACAGTTCTTTCTATGCCGATTCTAATGAAATGACATGCATGAAGAATTGTCAACCAGATTTAAAAACCCAATCTAATTTTGAAATAATGAATAAGGAAGTTGATACGATGAAGAGGAAACATTTGAGGATATAAGCAAAGATTTCAAACAGTTTGAGAATAAATCAAATCCCAATTTGGAGGAAACTGAAGCGATCAATTTAGGAGATCATGAAAATATTAGGGAGACTAAGATAAGTGTACATGCTCAACCGCAACAAAAGAAAGCTATAATTGGAGCTTTGCGTGAGTATAAATACATCTTTGCGTGGTCTTATGATGATATGTCTGGTTTGAGCACCGATTTGGTAGTTCACAAATTGCCAATTGATCCTGTTTTTCCTCCTGTCAAGCAAAAGCTAAGAAAGTTCAAAACTGACATGAGTGTAAAGATCAAAGAGGAAATCACGAATCAACTCGAGGCTAAAGTCATTCGAGTGGCCCAATATCCTACTTGGTTAGCAAATATTGTCCCTGCTCCAAAGAAGGACGACAAAGTTCGGATGTGTGTTGATTATCGTGATCTAAATAAAGCAAGTCTGAAAGATGATTTTCCACTTCCCAATATTCACATTTTGTTGGACAATTGTGCCAAACATGATCTTGCTTCTTTTATGGATTGTTATGCGGGGTATCACCAGATCATTATGGATCCAGAAGATGCGGAAAAGACATCATTTATTACTCCATGAGGGACATATTGTTATAGAGTTATGCCTTTTGGATTGAAGAATGCTGGGGAAACTTACATGAGGGCAATGATCACAATGTTTCATGACATGATGCACAAATAAATTGAAGTTTATGTGGATGATGTGATCATTAAGTCGAGAGAGCAATCTGATCATGTCAAAGATTTGAGAAAATTCTTTGAAAGGCTTCGGAGGTAGGATCTCAAACTTAACCCAACAAAATGTGTATTTGGAGTTCCATCAGGAAAACTCTTGGGTTTTATAGTCAGTCGACGTGGTATTGAGTTAGATCCTTCAAAAATAAAAGCTATTCAAGATTTGCCTCCACCAAAAAATAAAACGGAGGTGATGAACTTACTTGGAAGGTTGAATTATATCAGTAGATTCATTACTCATCTTACAACAACCTGCGAGCCAATATTCAAGTTGTTGATGAAGAATGCTAAAGTTGAATGGACTGAAGAATGTCAAGAGGCATTTGACAGAATTAAGACGTACTTGTCGAATCCGCCTATTTTGGTTCCTCCAGAGCCAGGAAAACCTTTGATATTGTACATGTCTGTGTTAGACAATTCTTTTGGCTGTATATTGGGTCAACATGATGTCACTGGTAGAAAAGAACAAGCCATCTACTACCTCAGCAAAAAGTTTAGCACTTATGAGGCTAAGTACACTCTTCTTGAGAAGACGTGCTGCGTCTTAACTTGGGTAGCCCAAAAGCTGAAACATTACTTGTCATCTTATACTACTTACCTCATCTCTCATATGGATCCTTTAAAGTACATTTTTCAGAAGCTTATGCCTACAGGCAGACTCGCGAAATGGCAGATGTTGCTCACAGAGTTTGATATTGTTTATGTGACACGAACTGCAATGAAAGTTTAAGCCTTGGCGGATCATTTGGCTGAAAATCCTATTGATGAGGAGTACGAGCCATTGAAGACTTATTTTCCAGATGAAGAGGTATTGTATGTTGATGAAGTTATTTTTTATGATTGTCATTCAGGCTGGAAGTTGTTCTTTGATGGAGCTACTAATGTAAAAGGAGTGGGGATAGGAGCAGTTCTTATTTCTGAATCAGGACAATATTATCCTATAACAGCCCAACTTCGATTCTATTGTACCAATAATATGGCAGAATATGAAGCTTCCATTCTGGGATTGAGATTAGCCATTGACATGGGGGTCCAAGAATTATTGGTATTAGGAGATTCAGATTTATTAGTCCACCAAATCCAAGGAGATTGGGAGACTCGTGATTCAAAACTCCTACCATATAGAAGTTGTTTGCAAGATCTTTGTCAACGATTTGTATTAGTGAAGTTCAAACACATTCCCAGAGCTCATAATGAGATTGTTGATGCTTTGGCGACCTTATCTTTGATGCTTCAACATCCCGATAAAACTTATATTGACCCTTTGCATATACAGATTCATGATCAACATGCATATTGCAATGTGGTTGAAGAAGAATTTGATGGGGAGCCGTGGTTCTATGATATCAAAGCATATATTTAGACTGGAAAATATCCTGTACATGCTGATGGTAATCAAAAGAGAACCATTCGACATTTGTCTAGTGGATTTTTCTTAAGTGGAGGAATCTTGTATAAGAGGACTCTTGATTTGGTACTTCTGAGGTGTGTAGATGCTAAAAAAGCTTCAAAAATCATGACTGAAGTACATTCTGGGATTTGTGGACCACACATGAGTGGGTATGTTTTGGCAAAGAAAATACTCCGAGCAGGTTTTTATTGGCTTACTATGGAGCGAGATTCTATCAATTTCGTTCGTAAATGTCATGAATATCAGGTACATGGAGAATTGATACATTCCCCTCCATCTGAGTTGTTTACAATGACTGCTCCATGGCCTTTTGTGGATTGGGGAATGAACGTAATTAGACCAATTGAACCAATAGCTTCGAATGGACATAGATTCATCTTGGTAGCTATTGATTATTTCACAAAGTGGGTGGAAGTTGTGACTTTCAAGTCAGTGACCAAGAAAGTGGTGGTCGATTTTATTCACTCCAACATCATTTGTCGTTTCGGCATTCCAAAGATAATTGTCACAGATAATGCTGCGAATCTCAATAGCCATCTGATGCAAGAAGTGTGCCAGCAATTTAAGATTATGCACTGAAATTCAACTCCTTATCGTCCAAAGGAGAATGGAGCTATAGAAGATGTCAATAAGAACTTAAAGAAAATACTCCGTAAGATGGTGCAGGGTTCCCGACAATGGCATGAAAAGTTACCTTTTGCTTTGTTGGATTATCTTACTACAATTCGGACTTCAATTGGTGCAACTCCTTACCTGTTGGTGTATGGAACTGAAGCAGTTATACCTGCAGAGATTGAGATTCTATCTTTTTGAGTAGTTGTGGAAGCTGAAATTGATGAAGATCAATGGGTCAAGACTCGTTTGGAGCAATTAAGCTTGATTGATGAAAAAAGATTGACGTCAGTATGTCATGGACAACTATACCAGAAGAGAATGACATGAGCATATAATAAAAAGGTGCGTCACAGACATTTTGAAGTTGATCAGTTAGTACTAAGACGTATTCTACCTCATCAGATTGAAGCCAAAGGCAAATTTTCTCCTAATTGGCATGGACCATTCATGGTGAAGAAAGTGTTACCTAATGACGCGTTATATCTAACTGATGTAGAAGGAAAAATAGAAGGAATGCCGGTCAATGTTGATGCAGTTAAAAGATATTATGTATGATATTCATGTACAATTAAGTTATGTATGTTTTGTACTTACATTTTTAAAGATTTGAAATGATGAAGGCATTTTGTTCTACTATCTGAATAATATATCAACCTTTGCTAAAAAAGAAAAAAAAAATCAATCAAAATTCAAAATCAAACAAAAGAATGATGTTTCATGAACTACGTTTGACCTGATTCTTGCTATGATAAGATACGTAGGCAGCCTTACTCCGGGGTTCGGTCTAACCAGAAGAAAATTCAAATTACCCAGAATAAAATGAAACTGGGGCAAAAGTTATTTTCTTAAAAGAATCGATTCCAAAAGTTGTATGTTTCACCCGATGTTATATAAATTTTTGAGCCTCATGCCGACCTTTCTTTTTAACCCTATCCAAAAGCCAAGTTACAACCAAAGAAAGACCTTCGAATCAATCTTTGAGAATGTCAAGGCTAAAAATGTTATGAGTACATGATATTTCATATTTTGGGTGTTTATCTAAAAAAATAAAAAAATTAAAAATAATGAAAAATGAAAATGAGAGAGTCTTATTGGTAAAAACCCTTTCGGGCACCATAAGACGACTGTGAGATGAGACAGAAATGAAAAAGAGATAGGCTCGTTGGCAAAAACTCATTGAGGTGCCACTAGCCGAAGAAAGGTTGTTATCAAGAAGGAACAAGTTCAACATTGACTTAATTTCAAGCTCAATAAGTGGACAAAAGTTTAAATGACTGGTGTGGGTAGATCTGGCTGTTTGATTCAAAATGCAAGTCATAATCACCAGAATCAGTTTCCACATTCAGATAAGTTTTCTCTTTGTTTTGAGAAAGAGATGCCTATTGTCTTTTTCTTTTTGTTTTATTTTAATTTTTGATTTTTTGTGTCCTTGTCATCAAACGAAATTTTTTGTTGTCTTTTGAGTCAAATTCACGTCAGGTCTAGTGAGAAAGGACTCCAAACTCGCTACCAACTCCTTTAAGGGTACAAAACAAGACAAAGGGTCGATGCATAGAGAACGTTTCAAAGTAAAAGTAAGGTACTCAAGATGATGGTGATTTGACCATTTTAAACTCATTAAAATCTAAGGAATATATTGGAAGCTAAACTCAGAAGCATCATACAACAGAAACATGATTTGAGTTGAGGATCTCAGTAGGCAGAATTCTGAGTCAGAAGTATGACAATTCAATAAATATTATCATGGATTGGAAAAGAGTTGAGCATGGCAAGTGCGAGAGCGGCCACTTCAAAAGCCAAATCCCATAAACCAACCACCACATATTTTAAAACTCACAATTTTTCTTTGTTTGAAACAGAGATAGGATATTTATTTTTTACACTAAAAGTTTTCAAATAAAGGATGCAATTCCACATTTCTATTAACGCAAGAAGCATGGTTACAGTATCTGATGATGGATCTCGGTCATGGTAAACTTTATTCTTTGTGAGATGTATTAAGATCCGGTGACACACAAATTTTTCCAGTACAAACTGGGGCAAAATTTTATGTGTGTTGTATATTCTTTTGCACATGACCCTCTTGAAGAATGAGAATTTACTTTTGCTCAGGACCCTCCTGAAGAATGGGAATTTATTTTTGTATAGGACCCTCCTGAAGAATGAGAATTTACTTTTTGCTCAGGACCCTCCTGAAGAATGGGATGTTATTTTTCTGTTTCACCTTTTATTTGAGTTCAGGAACATATTTGAAAATCAGAAATTGTAAGTTCAGGAGCCCGCCTGAAGAACAGGGTGAAGAAATTGCAAGTCCAGGTACCCGCCAGAAGAACAGGGTGAAGAAATTGTAAGTCCAGGAGCCCGCCTGAAAAATAGGGTAAAGAAATTGCAAGTCCAGGAGCCCGCCTGAAGAACAGGGTGAAGAAATTACAAGTTCAGGAGCCCGCCTGAAGAACAGGGTGAAGAAATTATAAGTCCAGGAGCCAGCCTGAAGAACAGGGTGAAGAAATTGCAAGTCCAAGAGCCCGCCTGAAGAACAGGGTAAAAAAATTGCAAGTCCAGGAGCTCGCCTGAAGAATAGGGTGAAGAATTGCAAGTCTAGGAGCCCGCCTGAAGAATAGGGTGAAGAGAAAAGCAAGTCCAGGTGCCCGCCTGAAGAACAGGGTGAAGAAATTGCAAATCAAGGAGCCCGCCTGAAGAACAGAGTGAAGAAATTGTAAGTCCAAGAGCCCGCCTGAAGAATAGGGTGAAGAGAAAAGCAAGTTTAGGAGCCCACCTGAAAAACAGGGTGAAGAATTTATAAGTCCAGGAGCCCGCCTGAAGAACAGGGTGAAAAAATTGCAAGTCCAGGAGCCCGCCTGAAGAATAAGGTGAAGAAATTGTAAGTCCAGGAGCCCGCCTGAAGAATGGGGTGAAGAAAAAGAAAGTTCAGGAGTCCGCCTGAAGAATAGGGTGAATTTTCAAATTCAAGTCGCGAAGGCTTGAATCAAGATTCTAGAGATTGCAGTTTTTACTTGTATTTTTCATTTTTTGATTTTTATTAGTCAGTTGAATGTAAAAGAAGAAGTCGTTAATCGAAAACTCGACAGAATCTCACTCGGCTTTAACTTTTTCTCTCACCAAATTACTTTTGAACTACTTGTGACCTGATTCCTTTATAACCCGGGATAGGTAGGATGTCTAAAAACCAGGACTCGGTCACATTTTTTCTTTTATTCTTACCTTTAAATAATCGGAGGGTCAAAAATCACATCTTGTCTACTTCTTTGTATGAAAATTTTTCGAGATTTCACACAAAGAGGGGCAAAAATCTAGACACGTGATTTTTGACCCTCCCTAAATTTTAACTTGTCTATCAATATTAAATATTTATATTTATATTTAATCATATATTTTTTTTTCTAATTTTAAAAAATAATATAAAAATTAAAAAATATATGTTTTCTTTTATAAATTTTAATAAATAAATTAATAGTTTTAATATTATTTTATTATATTTGTTTTTGTCTATTTATAAATTCTTGTTTTGTTTTGTTTTGTTAAATATAAAATTAATTAATTATTATATTTATTATTATTATTATTATTTGTATTTATTTATTTTTATTTATTTATTATTATTATTATTATATCTATCTATTATTATTATTATTTTATTTTATTTTAAAAAATAATAATTTGAATTTTAAATCTCCCCCTTTATCTTATCTTGTAAATAACTGTTCCCTCTTTTTGTTTTCCCCTAAAAAGTCCTGCATTTATAGAACTCTCCCACCCTAGATGAAGGATATACGTACTTTTGGACACATTCATCTACAGGTAAAACAAAAATATAGAGAGAAACATCAGAAGAAAAAAAAATAATAAAAAAAAATCAGCCAAAGAGAGAAAAGAAGGAAGTTGGAGTGAAGTTTTTGTCGGAGTTTTTGGTAACGAAATTTAAAGATCTGCTTTAATCCATTAACAGGTTCTGTTCAATTATGTATTATTTATTTTCATAAATTTTATTGTATAAAAGCAAGAATGAAAAATGGTTAGATAATTTCATGATTTATTATTATGTGAGTGTTTGTTGTTGTAGTTAGTTACTATTAACAATAAAAAGTATTTATTTTTATTTGTATGTTACAAAAACAGAGTAATAATTACTCGTACCCATTTACATATAGTTATATGAATCATATGCACATACACATACTAATTTTCCACTGATCATGCACTCTTATTTTTATTTTAGTCTCAAAACATACAACATCTATATAAATTGTCATTCACGCAAAGTACATACAAAATATTCATCACAATCACAGCGAATATGTATATACACAGTAAAAAAAAAGTGGAATAGGAGAGATCGATAAAAAGAAGGAAGAATTTGAGAACGAAAGATATCGAGAGTTGAACGAGATGATAAAAAAGATATTTTTCAATTTTTCCCGGCAGGTCTTCACCGGAAATCCATCGAAACAACCCAATTTTTCCTCGGAATCCATTAAAGTCGGCAACTAAACGGCTGGCGAAGCCTAGCGCCGCCACCGCCGTCCTCCACTTCCCTTACCGGCGTTGTCAGTCCTTCCCCAGTGCCGATCTCCCTTTCTCTACGCCGGAAAACGGTCAAATCCGACAGGCGAAATCCCTACCAGCCGGCGCACCCAGCAGCGCCGTTAAATTCCACCAATGACACCCTTCCCGTTTAATTTTTGTCAAAAATTGTTATTCCGTCTGCACCATCTTTTTGTATATATGTATTCATATATGTATATAATATAATATCTCTCATGTTTCCCAAGATATATATTAGTACTTTAATATATGTATTCATATATGTATATAATATAATATGTCTCTCATGTTTCCCAAGATATATTAGTATATTAATATATATATTCATATATGTATATAATATAATATGTCTCTCACGTTTTTCCAGATGTATTAATATTCTAATACTTTATATAGAAATAATTAATTCTATTATACTTAAAAAAAAAATGAAAGTTGTAGTGTTTCCATTATATTAAAGTACATATATATTTTTTGAAAAAAAATAAAAAAATGGGCATCGTGCTTTGAAATTTTTTAAATAATAAATTTGGAAGATAATATTAAAATTTTACATAATAAATTACTAAGATATTATTATTATTATATTATTATTATTATTATTATTATTATATTATTATTATTAATTGTCATTAATAAAATTTATTAACTATTTACTATATTAAGTAATTGCTTTAAAAAAAAATTGTTTAATGAATTTAGTTAAGATTAATTATTTTAAATGAATAAATTGTTATGAGTTTACAAGTGACAAACCAAAATTTAAAAGTTAAGTAATTTTTAAGCACGTTCAAAATAATCGTTTCAACTAAGAATGCGGCGTATGCATCTTTCTGAGACATTTAAAATTCAAGGATGCAACAATACACCTTGGCAAATAGTTTTCTAAAATTAACTTGACAAATATTTTTCAACTTTCACCGATTATTTAATATGAAATAATATACGAGTTTAGTATAATAAAAAGAGCGATTTTAGGGCCTACTAATATAATCTGTCAAAATAATTTAAGTCAAGATAAGTCAATAAAAGCGACCGTGCTAGAACCACGGGACTCGAGGGGTGCCTTACACCTTCCCCTCGGTCAACAGAATTCCTTACCCGTCTTTTATTTTTGCAGACCAAAATAAAGAGTCATTTTCTTTTGATTAGGGAATCAAAAAGGTGACTTGGAACATCATAACTCAATTTCAAGTGGCGACTCTATAAATTAAATTAATCCCTATTCAATACCGTCACTTTAATTAGAAAAACCCTTCGACTCAACTCCCTTCGAGCGGAAAAGGGGTGTGACAACTACTGGAAAAAAAAAAGAAAACCGATCACAAAAACCGACCATGTATGGTCGGTTTTTCCCAAAAATCGACCATAAAACCGACCAAAATGTGTGGTCGGTAAAGTTATGATAGTTTTTTAAAAATCGACCACAAGTGGTGATATCATTTGTCATAATAACATACAATATAATTATTAAATAGTCTTATTTCGGGGAAGAATTTCTCTCTAACAATTTTATATTTTCTTTATATTACTTTTTAATATGTAAGTCAATTGATCAAATCATATCAAATAATATATTTTTTTATTTTTTTTTAGAATATCATTTGTCCATATTCATCTAATAAATAAGTTATACATTTGTGTGCATTAATATATTTTTAATTGTATAAATAACATAAATATCAACCCTTTTGGAAGTAATTACACTCTCTCCCACTTTTTTAATTACTTTATTCTCTCTCCCTTTAATATACATAACATAACCGACATATACATAGCATTCTGTATATATATTGAGATTTTTGTAATATGTTTAGGGAGTTGGGATTTTTTGTAATATTGAAAAATAAGTTGTGTATTAGTGTAATTTTTAGTTTTTAATTTTAAGTTGGTATATACGTTGATTCATTAACAAATTGATGTAACATATGTTTTGAGTCATTATCATATTCAATCAATGGATTACTTCATATATTGCGAATATCTACTCCATTTTAAGGCTGATAAGAGTTGCAAATTCGAGATATTCTTCGCTAATTTTTTTATGCTACATGTAAAAAAAAAGCAGTTTGGTGCACTAAAGCTATTGCTATGCGCGGTGTCTGGAGGAGGACCTCACCAGAAAGGTATATTATACGCAACCTTACATGTTATGCTATATGTGATCAAATTAAAATTTTCATTTTGAAAAGATCTTGCATGTGATAAAATTAAATATTTTTGAAGAGAATATTTGAAATCAAAATCATTAAATTGATTTTCTATAAATGTTTCAATGACCTTCCTTATCCATCAATTTATAAGAAAAATCATAGTTAAAATAAAACCTTGCAGAAATTGCATTATCGAATAATTGAGTGAAAATCTTAAAAATTGATTGATTTTTCTCTTTTAAATAGTATATGACAACGAACAAGTAAAAGATTTAAAAGATTTTATGTGTTTGTGATGGATAGAATCATGGTATATTGTGAGTTCATGGGAAGAAAGATAGGAAGAGGATATGAAATAAAGAAAAGGGAAGGTTGCGACAATAAGAAGTTATTTGGAATACATTAAAAAATATTTTTAGGAGGAGAGAGAAATTTTTGTGACCCGCTAATATTTAGCCAAAAAGGTTAATTATGGTTATTTGATGGCAAATTTAAAATATTCGGTTACACCTTGTCAATTTAATTACTTTGTGGTCACAAAATGTGCCAATTTTTCTTATTAATATAGAGCAAACTTGCATGTAATATATAGAAAGTTAGGCTAACGTATTACGTATTGTACTCTCTTTTTTGGCGGGTGGGGGAGGGAGGGGGGTAAATTCCACCAAAATCTGTATGATGTGCTCAGACTGAGACTGATGAACATCAGTTTAATTAGAGGGAAAAGACATTATTTTCACCCCATACTATATAAGAAAAGTCTAAGTCACATCTAAATTATATAAGTGACCTATTACACACCTTAACTATATAAAAGTGATATTATTACCTCCCCGCGACCCCCATTCTAAGGCGCGTGTGTTACACTTATTTTAGGCGCGTCCAGCCTATTAAATAACAAAAGTAAACGACTAAAAACATTAAGGAAAAAGGCATAGTTTCCACCCCAAACTATAGTCGAAAAGTCGAATCCACACCTAAACTATATAAGTGACATATTACACACCTTAACTATGAAAAAATTATACTTTTTACTGACGTGGTGCTGACGTGGCAGCGCGTGTAAAACACTACACCACATGCAAGTGGTGGTAGCCTGACAGGGTGTAAATAGTTTCACTTTTTTATAGTTTAGGTGTGTAATAGGTCACTAGTATAGTTTAGGTGTGACTTCGACTTTTCGGGTATAGTTTGGGGTGAAAACGATGTCTTTTCCCATTAGAGGATGAAATATTTTTGAACGGGCTACTCTTCATTTTTCTTTTCTCCATTTTTTTCAAGTTTGTGCTTGGATTGAAGACACATTTCATAATTTAAAATTAATGATTGATATTTAATTAGTTAAATCAAAGTTCTAATCATAATTATCTATTTTCATATATTTGTTGCTTAAATATTTTTAACACTCCAGTATATCTTTTTTAAATATATTAAACTACTTTCTTTCTTTTCTTGAACAATCTTCTGCCGGGTATGGGTGTCAAACGGGCCGGGGCGGGCTGGGCCAACCCGGAACCGGCCCTTCCTTTTTAACCTGGTTGAGGGCCGGTTAAGGGCCAGTTTGGACGCTATTCGGGCCGGGCCGGGCCAAAAAGTAAAAAAATAAAACCCACCCTAACCCGGCCCACTTAATCCAACCCGGTCAAACCCACCAAAACCCAGTTAAAAACCGGTCAAACCCGTTTAAAAAATAAATAAAAAATCCAATATACACTATATACACTCCAATATACAATATATATTTTTTAAAAAATATATAAACAATTACACATATATACGTACCATTCAATATATAATTATATATGACTATACGTACTACTTTAAATAAAACATATGCTATAATAGTATAATATATATATATACACTACAATATATATATATATATATATTTATATACTAATTTATATACTAATTTATAAAACATATACACATGTATACGTTAAATATATACTACTTTAGAAGATATATACACATATATATGCACCATTCAATATATATGTACTACTTTAAATAAAATATATATTACAATATACATATATATATATACAACAATATGTATATATATATAGTTACATACTAATTTATAAAACATATACACTTGTATACAT
This sequence comes from Capsicum pubescens, assembly GCA_030864215.1. Classification (NCBI taxonomy): domain Eukaryota; kingdom Viridiplantae; phylum Streptophyta; class Magnoliopsida; order Solanales; family Solanaceae; genus Capsicum; species Capsicum pubescens. The sequence continues at coordinate 176,975,063 of CM061539.1, read as the reverse complement.
TAAAGATATACGTCTATAGAAGATATATACACATATATACGCACCATTCAATATATATGTACTACTTTAAATAAAGTATATACTACAATATATATATATATATATATATATATACTTACATACTAATTTATAAAACATATACACTTGTATACGTTAAATGTATACTACTTTAGAAGATATATACACATATATACGCACCATTCAATATATATGTACTGCTTTAAATAAAATATATGCTACAATATACATATATATATACAACAATATATATATATATATATATATATATATATATATATATATATATATATATATATATATATATATAGTTACATACTAATTTATAGAAAATATACACATGTATACGTTAAAGATAAACGTCTATAGAAGATATATACACATATATACACACCATTCAATATATATGTACTATTTTAAAGAAAATATATACTACAATATACATATATATATACTACAATATGTATATATATATAGTTATATACTTATTTGTAAAACATATACACTTGGATACATTAAATATATACATCTGTAGAAGATATATACACATATATACACACCATTCAATATATATGTACTATTTTAAATAAAATATATACTACAATATACATATATATATACTACAATATGTATATATATATAGTTATATAGTAATTTGTAAAACATATACACTTGTATATGTTAAATATATATATCTGTAGAAGATATATACACATATATACACACCATTCAATATATATGTACTATTTTAAATAAAATATATACTACAATATACATATATATATACTACAATATGTATATATATATAGTTATATACTAATTTGTAAAACATATACACTTGTATACATTAAATATATACATCTGTAGAAGATATATACACATATATACACACCATTCAATATATATGTACTATTTTAAATAAAATATATACTACAATATACATATATATATACTACAATATGTATATATATATAGTTATATACTAATTTGTAAAACATATACACTTGTATATGTTAAATATATACATCTGTAGAAGATATATACACATATATACACACCATTCAATATATATGTACTATTTTAAATAAAATAATAACTACAATATACATATATATATACTACAATATGTATATATATATAGTTATATACTAATTTGTAAAACATATACACTTGTATACATTAAATATATACATCTGTAGAAGATATATACACATATATACACACCATTCAATATATATGTACTATTTTAAATAAAATATATATATATATACTACAATATGTATATATATATAGTTATATACTAATTTGTAAAACATATACACTTGTATACATTAAATATATACATCTGTAGAAGATATATACACATATATACACACCATTCAATATATATGTATTATTTTAAATAAAATATATACTACAATATACATATATATATACTACAATATGTATATATATATAGTTATATACTAATTTGTAAAACATATACACTTGTATATGTTAAATATATACATCTGTAGAAGATATATACACATATATACACACCATTCAATATATATGTACTATTTTAAATAAAATATATACTACAATATACACATATATATACTGCAATATGTATATATATATAGTTATATACTAATTTGTAAAACATATACACTTGTATATGTTAAATATATATACATCCGTAGAAGATATATACACATATATACACACCATTCAATATATATGTACTATTTTAAATAAAATATATACTACAATATACATATATATATATATACTACAATATGTATATATATATAGTTATATACTAATTTGTAAAACATATACACTTGTATATGTTAAATATATACATCTGTAGAAGATATATACACATATATACACACCATTCAATATATATGTACTATTTTAAATAAAATATATACTACAATATACATATATATATACTACAATATGTATATATATATATAGTTATATACTAATTTGTAAAACATATACACTTGTATATGTTAAATATATAAATCTGTAGAAGATATATACACATATATACACACCATTCAATATATATGTACTATTTTAAATAAAATAATAACTACAATATACATATATATATACTACAATATGTATATATATATATATATATATATATATATAGTTATATACTAATTTGTAAAACATATACACTTGTATACATTAAATATATACATCTGTAGAAGATATATACACATACATACACTTCTATAGAAGATATCCAATTTATAAAACATATACACATGTGTACGTTAAATATACACTTATATAGAAGATATATACACGTGTATACGCACCATTCAATGTATATATACTACTACTTATAAAATATACTACATTATATATACATTATAATATATATAGATATACTTATATACTAATTTATAAAACATATACACATGTATACGTTAAATATACACTTCTATAGAAGATATATACACGTGTATACGCACCATTCAATGTATATATACTACTACTTATAAAATATACTACATTATATATACATTACAATATATATAGATATACTTATATATTAATTTATAAAACATATACACATGTTTATGTTAAATATACACTTCTATATAAGATATATACACAAAGATACAAAACATATGTTACTTAATATAATAAATTAATAATATTTGGTAGTAAATTAATAACATATTAGAAGTAAGTTTTTAATTTAAAGTAGAAAACTAGAAATTCAATTTAAAATTTTAAATCGTTAAATGAAAAAATATAAAAAGCAAGGACTAAGGAGTGAATGAATTTGGGGAATTTTATTGATTGCAAAATGATCCAAAATTTATAATTTACATGAATGAAAAATCTATAAATTATGCATCATTTTTCCAACTCATTCATGTTAATATTAATGGGAACTTGCATAGGATAGTCGAAGTCAACGGGGGCAAAACCATGCATTGGACTTGATTCTGCTGAGTTCTCCCATGAAGTCATAATTTCTTCAAGTTTCAGCTCGTCGCTCGGCTCCGGTTCCATTCCTTGGTTTCTTCTTTCCGCTCTAATCCAATCTCTGAGGCAAACTAGAACATTCATTGCATTGTTTTTCAATGAGTGTCGGTTCTCTCCAAGCTGCTGTTGTCCCTGACTAAAGGCGCTCTCTGATGCAACGGTTGACATTGGAACATTGAAGATATCTCTAGCTAATCTTGAAAGCACAGGATATTGTGTTTCATAACTCCTCCACCAATCCAACGTGTTGATCCGTCGTCTGTGATCCTCTGGTGTCGTCCGAAGATAATATTTCAGCTTTTCCCGATAAGTTGATGTGTAAGTTCTCTCATCAACACTGTTCCAACAATTTAAATCATAAAACGAATCAGAAAAACCACTATGTGCCGGCCTTTTAGAAGATGATGGCTCCACGGGAGGATGAGGAGCGACAGTTAGAGTGATATTTGTAGGTACGGCTAAATCAAATAAATCAGCATAGTGATTATATATTTTTTCTATGTATTCATTGGCATCACTCATAGTCGTCCGCAAATCAGGTTGTACTTGTTCAGAATTATTGTTAATATTTATTTCTAAGTTAGTATAAATAATAGTACTAAAGTGGCACATATTATTATATTTCATGCACGGATTTAGCATAGCACCAACCAAGTAAATAGGAGGAATCGAGAAAAAATATTTTTTAAATTTGGTAAACATGACACCAACAACTTCTTTATAACCTTCTTTGTTTTTATATTCTTTGAGGAAACCAGAAATATCGGCTATATATGCCAAAATATTACAAACAGTAGGATAATAAACATTGAAAAATTCAACCGTAGCTACATAATTTTTTTTAAAAAACTTAACAAGATCATTATTTACAACCCAATCAGAATCATGTAGCATGCAATCAACAGAATCAGCAAATGAACGGCTTTGTTGGTTAAAAGCTAGTGTAATAGGAATTCTATATTTATAATAAGTTTTAAAAAAATCATACGTAGAATTCCGTCTAATATCAATTTCCTCAGGCATCAATATCGGTGTAAGTCCATTTTCTTGACATTTAACTTTAAATTCTCTAATTCTCGATCTACGATTATTTCCTTGAATAAAACCAATAGCAAGGCGAATTTTTTCAATATAAAACTCAAAAAAACTCAAGACCATCTTTTACAATTAAATTATATATATGACATGCACACTTAATATGAAAAATTTCAGGCAAGGGCGGAGATAGCGTAGATTTTAATTTTTTTTATAGCAGTGTTGTTGTTAGAAGCATTATCAAAAGCAATACATAAAATTTTATTTTCGATACCATAATATCCGATAATTTTAACAATAGAATCAGCAATAAATTGTCCAGTATGTTTACGATCTTCATCATATAAAAAAGCAAGAACGTTTTTGCATCACAAAATTACTATCCATCCAATGACAAGTAACGGTTAAATAATCATTTTTATTTACAGCACGACCAAGATCAGAAGTTAGGGACAATCTACATTGAATATTTTTTAACAATGTTGATAAATAAAAATAATATTGTGAATGAAGTCTAAAAATATCAGACCGATAAGTAGTTCTAGGAATACCGTTAAACATAGGATTATAAATTGCTTGTATATAATGAATAAAGGCATCAGAAGAAGGAAAATTAAAAGGCAAACAACCCACAGCTACCATTTTAGCTATTTCTTCCCGGTCCCTCAATTTATTATACTTCTTCACTACGTGACCGGTTGCTGGGTCCATTCTAGTTTGCGTTGGCCCAACAACATCCCCACCACCTTTTGCAATATTTAACTCTTTTTTGTGATCTTCAGCTACAAGTCTCATTAACGTACCCGTACCCCCTTGCTTGCCTCCATTTCTATGCTTATATATTTGTTGACAAATATTGCATTGCACCTCAATATCTGATATACGTTCAAAAAATTGTCATGCAATACTAGTTCTTTTACGAGGTCTTGGGGCACTGGGAGGACGGGGAGAGAGATTAACCGATTCAGATCTAACGTTAGCATCTCCTACTGCGGGTGTCTCAGCAATATTTTCATTATCTTCGTCTAAATTAACCGCATCTACTTCATTTTCTTCTTCTATACCGTAATTTTCTTGAGCTTCTACATAATCCATATCATGAGCACCTTCACCTATTTCTTCCTCAAAAGGTGTATCAAGCGGTATCGGAGGCGAAGGCACGCGGGTATATCTACTACTTGAACTACCTCTACCGCTAGTAATTCGCTTTTTACTACCACTACCGCTTCCGGGATAAAAATTTTTAACACCTTTAGTAGCGAGGTTTCTTAATTTATCCATAATATAAATTAAATTAAATTAAAAATATTCAAAATACACAAATATAATAAAATTAAATATTAAACAATTAATACAATAAGTAAAAATTAAACGTAAGAGATGGAACGACAATACGAAATTTTGGAAGTATCCGAAGATTGCGACTTTAGAAACTTCTGCTCGTACTTTGTAAACGAAAAATTAAAAAATTAAAGTGAACACTTTAAGAAATTAAATATATTGAATATTTGAGAATTGAGAGAGTGAAAAATTGTGTGAAAAATGATTTGAAGTTGTAGGGTATTTATAGAATTTTTTTTGGGATTAAAAAATATTTTTTAAAGTCCATTTTTTTTTTTTAATAAATGGGCCCAAACTAGCCGTTTGGACCCAAAAACGGCTATATAGCCGTTGGGCCAACGGCTAGTTTGGCCCAAAAACCTTTTTTTTTTAAAAAAAAAAATGATATTCGGGCAGGGCCGGTTAACCGGCGGGCCTGGACCGGGCTTGGTCCGGGCCGGGTTAGCCACGCCCATTTTAAAAAAACAACCGGCCCGGGACCCGAAACCCTAAAGCCCTAGGGCTTACCGGCCCGGTTTGGCCGGGTCGGGCCGGATCGGGCCGTGCCACTTGACACCCATACTGCCGGGTTTCCCACCCTCCCTAATGTTTGCTATTTTTCTTTAAGTCATATTCTTCAAATAAAAAAAATTAAGATCATTGCGTAAAGTTTTCTAATTTTATTTTTCTTCCTTGCCAAATAAATTTATTATATTGTGCCAAATCAAATATAAAGATTGTACCAAATAAATTCATTATATTTTCTTATGTAGCTCTTTTGAATTCTCACATAAAAAATTAAAAAATTTATATTATGAATTTAAAAAAATAAAAATATTTAGGAAAAACTTTTAATACATATTCATGGTAGTAAAATTTTTTTTTAAAAAAATTGAGTAAAAAATATAATGGGTATTTAAAGAGCAAATCTATATCTATAATCTATATATATAATTTATATTTATAATATATTAAAAGTGTGAAAACCCTTTAAAATGTGACTTGAACTTTTTGTCCTTCATTAAAAGACCCTTCTTTAGATAAAATTATCTTTTCACTATTTTCTTTAATTTATTAGTATTTAATTATTTTTATTATATTAACTAAACTCCTAAAATAAATGAAACTCCTAAAATATATGGAAGGCGCATCAATTAATATTTTCTCTTATATTGATCAATTAGAAAAATACTCCTAAAATATGATAGAAAAATACTCCTAAAATAAAACTTTATTAAGGAAATACTTCTATAAATATTGAGATGCACGTTAAACTATCGAATAAATCAATTTACTTATTGAAAAAATATGATTGATGTTCATCTAACTTAATTCGGTTGCATGTCTAGATTGGTGAATGCTTAATTTTTCAACCTTAACTTTTATGTCTGTCAACTTTGAGAATTTTTTTTAGGTAAAGGTTAGGTTTAATTGTATTGTTTTTATATCTCTATTTTGAATTTTTTTTTTTATGTAAAGTTAAGTTTAGTTATATTATTTTGATATTTTTATTATAGTATTATTTTGTTATAGTTTACAGATGGTAGATGAGTGTCAGACGACTTTGAGAAATTTTTTGTGTAAGAGTTAGATTTAAGCGTATTTTTTTGATGTCTTTATCATCGTATTGTTTTGTTGCAGTCTACAGGCGGTAGATGAATGTCGATCGACTTTGATAAATTTTCTTGATAAAAGTTAGGTTTAATTAAAAAAATTATTTAAAAGATGTTAAAATTTATTATTTTATTTACCTTTGTAATTTAGACAAATATCATATTTAGTATACTGTTTGAATTCAATAAAGTGAGGTACACGTGCGAGGCGCGTACACCTAAACTAGTATAACTAAATATATGAAAGTAGATAACTATGGTTAGAACTTTTATTTAACTAATAAAATTTCAATTATTAATTTTAAACTACGACATGTCTTTTCAGTTCAACCAAAACTTGGAAAAATTGGAAAGAAGGAAAATGAAGAGAAGCCGGATCCAAATATTTTAGACTAAATATTTCTAATCAAAATAAAACGCATACTAAATATTTTTTGACAGGAATAAATACAAAATAATTAAGATAAGAAAATTAAACAAACCTTTTTCTTTATTTTTGTAAAAAAAGCTATAATTTATATTCTTAAAAATGTGACTCTTTTTAATTTTTAGTTTTTTATTTTCTCAAATAAAATCCACAAACTGGCAATAAAGGTTGAAAGATCAACTCTAGACGTAAAATAAATCATATTCATCACTAAAAATGTGAAAAGAATTAAAGAAGAATAAAATATTTGTGTTTATAATGAGCCGTGTGCTTCCTTGAGAAGATTCTACGTTAATTGACATTAGGTCATAATTAAGATGACCAACAGGTCACATCACCAACAAACACTTTTTTAGCTTTTTTAAGCAACACTACAAACAGCCTTAAATCCAACTTTTAGAGGTCGATTTTTGGAATAACCATTAAAGTACTACTATCTTCATTCCACTAAATTATTGAAGTATTTTTTAGTGTTCAAAATAATTGAATTGTTCATAATTTTAGATAGATGCTCCATTAATTACAATTTTGATGAGTTTCAAGTACTTTATGGAGTAGCAACTTAGCATGTGATTAGAGGGTAAAATGGAAAAACATGATAAATTTATATTTTTACTTTTTTTTTTAATATGCGTGTCAAAATATAACAATTTACTTATTGTGGAACGGAGAAAGTATCTGATAGCAGAGCTGATATTGTATATACTGGTCAAACAATATTTTTTTTAAAAAAATATAAATCTCCAAAGGTCGATTTTTCAAATTAAACTCAATTATAAATTCACTATCCATGAATTAAAGCCTGGTTTTTATCGTGGTAGGATACATTTTTATAACTGGATTATTTGTGTCTGTTGATATATAGTTTCAATTATTTATACTTTGCATATTTATTGCAAAATAATAAACTTTTGGAGGTCAGTCGAAATTAAAAGAATAACCTTCAAAGGTCGATTTGTATTTTTCTGATTTTTAACGCTGAAAATATGACTTCCAAAGGTCGATTTGCACTTTCTCAGTGTTTGATGCTAAGAAAGTGGACCTCAGGGAGGCAGTGGCGGAGCCAGACTTTTCTTTGTGTGGGTTCAGAAGTAAATATACGGACTAGTCGAAGGGGGTTGAACATCTATAATACATACATAAAAATATTTTTGATCATATAAAAATAGTATAATTTTTCGAAGAAGGGGTTCAAATGAACCCCCTGAATTGCATGTGGCTCCGCCACTTCAGGGAGGTCGACTCTATTAAAATATTTATTCTTAAATTAGTTTCCGCCTAATTTGCCTATTTGACAGCTCTATATAAACCAAATGAAACAATGCAAGACATGTTGTGTGTCATGCAACCAAGTATTTGTAACTTTTAATCCTGAATAAGTAATATCAGTTTTCACTTTAAGCTATGAACCTTATGATTAAAGGAAGTTGTTCGGATGATAAATAATTCTTATTTTTTTTTCGAAGTCAATGAATTCAAGTCACCAAGGAAATGAAAGAAGTGAATCTCTTAAGAGGGTAAAAAAAGAAAAGAATTTTTTTTGTTTAATTTGGTGTGTATATTGAATATCGATGTAAATTTCCCGCCAAAAGCCTTGGTAGGGTTAACACCAACTTTATTGGATTTAAACTATGATTGGTTGATCGGTCTCAACTATTTGTATATTTACTAATCTAAGACATGCTTTTTCATTAGCTCTTTAACTTTTTGGATAATTAACTATAGTCAAGTTGAATAAATTTCTTAGTTAATTCACAAAAATTATGGTCTTTCTTTTCCAGACTTCTAGTATTATCTAGGAAAAGGTGTGAAATTTGACCTCTACTATGCGGATTGATTTTACTCTCATATAAAAATATTTTTGATGTTACCAAAGTGGTTCAAATACTTCCTCCGTTCCAATTCCAAATTATCCTTCTCAAATTTTTTAATTTGATGTCCCATTTTACTTGTCTTTTTTCATTAATCAAGAAGAGTCATTTTTTTTTTTCATGTTTTACCCTTTGCATTAATTGTTTTTTCTTTAAATTAAAATATAAACATTATCTAATAGGATACTATGGTAAACTAACCATGTTATTTATTATTTTTCTTAATTAATGTGTCACTTCAATTGAGGACGGATAGAGTATATCTTTAGTCCATTAGAGTTGTCAAGGACGTGGGTGCTCAAACCCATGTGATACTAATATTTTTATGAGGTGAACGACATGTGACATGTCATCTCACTGCCTCTACAGCATTTTAACCATCCCTCCACTTCTTCTGCCCCAATTAACAGGTAATATCTCCTCCCCTCCATCAACAACCATAGCAATTTTCACCACTAACATTAAATATCAAACACTACAGGTCTTACAATATACTTTTGACTGTTAGTAACATGTGTCAAGTGGAAATAAAAGAAAAATTGTGTTCTCTATAATGCCAATTTTGTGAGAAAATGATGAATATCTATCTCAAATATTTTCCACAAGAAGTATATTACTAATCACGCTATTCATATGGACGAGGCGACTGGTTCAAGTTTCTAGAAAAGGGAGAAAGAAAAAAAGGTGGGGGAATGGTCAAGTCAACCTGATGTATATATGGTATAGAAGGAAGAGAAATATGAATTGAGTCGCAATAATAATTTTCTCATCTTGCCTCGTTTACAACGTTTTTTGGTATTTTTAAGTTGATTTTCGAATTTAAGTAGTTAATGTATTTGTTCGCAAAAATCATAGTATTAAAATATTATATCTAACACCTTTAAATATTATAAACATTAGAACATCAAATTGCTTCTGACCTATTGAAAAATATTTAGTGAATGAATAGGAATATGTAAAAATACTGTTTTCTAATTAATGATCTGCAATGTTAATATTAGTCATCCAATCATCAGCAAAGAAAAAAGAAGTTACGCTTAATTCATTCTCAAAAACAACGTAACCCTTTCACGCACACACCCCAAAACGCCCACATTCGCACACATTCATAATTGAATATTCAGAGCACAAATAATTTAATATAGAGGCACAACGTGAAAAAACGAGAATAGGGATGAGTCCTGCTCTAATATCATTAAAAGAAAAAATATTGAATATAACACAATTTCAAAAATTACTCAATATAAAAATGGTAAGTGTTATTAAAAAGACTTAATAAATTACCCATGTGGAACTCTTTATCATCACCTAAAACTAAACTATTAGATATATATATAGAACCTAAATTGAGAATCTATAAAAGCAAAACTGTAACATATTCTCTTTGTCTCAAAATAGTTTGCATGTTTACTATATGTCTAAAAATAATCGTCAATTTAGTGATACAAACGGCGTACATTTCACCCTCCCCAGACCTCACTAGGTGGAGATATACTGAACTTGTTGTTGTTGTAATATTAATTATTCTGGAATCAAGAGACAATAAAAATAAATAAATTAATAAAGAATATATCAGTCAAATAACATTCCTAATTAATTATTTTTTTTTGAAAGAATTATATAAAATCTAAACCCACCAACTATTTTAAATCGGAGTGGGCAAGATTTAATTGAAATAAATGAGACAAAGATATCCTTGGCGATCAGGGAGCATCTAGATGATGGCGACGTGTCCGCCCGAAGTCCCTCACAAAAAATTACACTTTTAATTATAAGGTAGTATTTATGAATCTCTTAAACATAATATTATAAGATTTATAAGATTAGAGGGTGATTTAGTATTAATTGAGGGGTTCAAAGTTACCTGAGCTTTGAGTTCAAATTCTACATACTATATTTTTTTTAATTTTTCGAGCCTTTTTAGTAAAATTCCTGAGCCCACCACTATTGTGTGATTAGATCTCCACAATTGTTCTTATATATATCATCCACACCTTCCAATGTGCTATCATCGAAAACCATGGCTTGCAGAAACACAGTGTCCATTGTTTCAACCATGCAAATACAGAAACTTCATAGTATAGAAAAACAAAGTCCTCCTCCAGAAAGGATCTCTACTTATAAACCGAACATTTGGAAATATGATCATCTGCTTTCTCTTACAAGTCAATACTCTGTGAGTATTCATAATCTCATTATTCATTTAGCACCTACTTTATCTCTTGGGGTGTGTGTGTCAGGGAAGGATACTTCTTCCAGAATATGTTTTTAGGTTACTTTTTATTCATGTTTGTTTGGTCAAAATTGTTTAAAAACAAATTTCACGTGTGGCATGCTTATTAATTTCGCCATGCAGGAAAAGAAGTACAAATTTGAAGCAGAGAAGCTAAAAGAGGAAGTGAGTTACGAGTTTTCAGAGAGTAGTGTTAGTCCAGTGGGGGGGCAGCTAGAGCTTATTGACAGAATTGACAAGCTTGGCCTAAGTGCTTACTTCGAAGTTGAAACAAAGGATGCTTTAGAAAATACAATTATGTACTCCATGAAAAGTAATTCCAGCTCAAAGGAGGAGGAGGATCTGTATGCTACTGCATTGTACTTCAGGCTTCTTAGGGAACATGGCTACCATGCTTCACAAGGTCTCATGTAAACGGAGGAATTGACTAAAATTGAATGGCTTAAAATGGACCGAGTTAATAAATGAGCATGCATGTCATTATTTAGATTGAGATGCACTAAATTGGGCTATAAATCAACCCACCCAACTCTTACCGAGTTTTAATTTCATTTTTTCTTGCCTTATAATTTGTTTAATTATTAAAGAAACTTTGTTTCCTTTATTACAGGTATATTCAACATACAAAACCTAAAAGAAAACCATTAAAAATATTTTAATAGACTTTTCATGAGTCAATTTTGGCGACACATTAAACTCAAATCAGCCCAAAATTAACTGGATTAAATTGGGCATTTCCAAAATTGATTCAGCTAATAAGTGGGCAAATCATTAACCCTCTAACTTGGATAAATCTTGCTTGCATAATCATTTTAAACTGATGAAAACTATTTTAAAAACTTGTGCTAGTAAAAACAGTCGATTAAATTTGTTTAGTGGATTAATAGAAGAAAAAATAAAAAAGATGGATTGGCAATTTGAGAAATTAACTCTTAATATGTTGAATCCTATTTTTCACCTTTTTGTTATCTTATACTATTTGTTTGGTTGTACTGCAGATATGTTAAAGGACATGTTCGATGAGAAAGGGAAATTACCTTCAGATATAAAAACATTAGTGGAGCTTTTCGAAGGGTCACATCTGAGCATGGATGGAGAAAACTTACTAAACGACATAAGATTGCTTTCTACCCAAAACCTTAAAAAAATTTCCACATCATTAGATATTAACAGATTAACTAATAATCCCTTGGCATGGAGAGTGAGATGGTTCGATGTTAGAAGACACATAATTAGTGCTCAAAATTGCAACAACACAAATCCAATGTTGCTCAAATTAGCTAAACTTAACTTCAACATTATTCAAGCCACCCACCAAAATGATCTCAAAGATGTTATAAGGTATATTATATTACATCACTTTCGTCCTTCTGTGTATATACATTTTTCCTAAAGGGCGTATTCTTGGGTTCAGCTCAATTAATTAATTCATCGAATATTTTTTTTTTTTTTTTTTTGGTGAATTTAACAGATGGTGGAGAAATTTTTGCATAGCTGAAGATTTAGAGTTTACAAGGGACAGGATAGTAGAAAGCTTCTTTTACGCTGTAGGGATTACCTCTGAGGCTCAACATGGAAGCATGAGAGTATGGGTCACCAAAGTGATACAAATGGTGCTAATAATAGATGACGTTTATGATATTTATGGTTCTTTAGCTGACATCCAGCAATTCACCCGTGCCATAGAGAAGTAGGTCCAAAGTCCAAACAAACTACCTATTAAAATTTATTAATTAATTAACCTGTTCTTTTTAATTAAATGCATTATAATAATCATTAAAACAAGGATTTTATTTCACATAAAATTATTAGGTGGGACTCGAAAGAAGTAGAGTGGCTACCAGAGTGCATGCAGATTTGTTTCAGGAGGTTGCATGCTACAATGGAAGAGATATGTGCTGAAATTCAAGAACAAAAGGGTGGTCCTTCAACATTACCTTATTTGAAACAAGGGGTAAGTACTGAAGTAGTCTTTCACATATAACATATGTTCTCACCGTGTAAGACCCATTAAGGGTGAAAGCACTCTCTATTAAAGGCAGAGGCGGATCCATGATTATAATTATTAAGTTAATGGATCCTAAACTTTATTTAGGATTTATTGAAAACAATAGGTCTTATACATAATAACGATAGATCCACCCTGACCCGAAATTTCGCTTTTATATTACGGAAATGTTTTCCTCTTCCTTTACTAAATACTAATGGAAACCGAAAATACAAACATTGTTTCAGGAGATTAATCATATTATTGAAGTAAAATCCCCCGTCCATGTTATCCAATTACGTAGCCTAAGCTAAAATCCTAAAATAAACAAACGTGGTGCCAAAATATAGAGGAGTGTCAAGCTAAGAGATCGAGCTTTTACTTCCTTAAACCTTATGTCAATTTTATAATTATTTATCGACTATTTATGTTATGACATGAAAAGAAAACAAAATCAATTACCAAAAGAGCCAATTTTTCATGAAGTCAAAAACTAAGCTTATAACTGAAAAGTCGAATATTTTTCATGTACGTACTCGTGTTTCTTTTCTTTTGAGTTTTGACTAACATATGTGCTTGTTAATTTTATACAAATATTACATGATTTTTTTTTTTCATGTGTTTGAACAAAGTGTCTGGTATTGTTTCAATAATTCAGTGGGTCAACTTTTGTAAAGCCTTGTTGGTGGAAGCAACATGGTGCCATGAAAGTCATATACCAACACTTGAAGAGTATCTTGATAATGGGTGGATTTCATCATCTGGTTCATTATTTTCCTTTCATGTGATTTATGGTCTTACAAATAAAATAACAAATGAAGGCCTTGGTTTATGCAAAAATTGCCAAGAAATTATTTATCACACTTCGATGATAATTCGACTTTGCAATGACCTAGGCACCTCAACGGTAAAACCTCAAACTCTTAACCAAATATTTTTCCATTCTATATATTTTAATCATTTTCCGCTCTTAATTTTTTTCCGCAACATTTATATTCCGTAGGCGGAGCTAGAGAGAGGTGACGTTGCTTCATCAATTCTGTGTTATATGCAAGAAGAAAATGTCTCAGAAGATGTAGCTCGAAAATATATTGAAAGCTTGATTTTGGATTCGTGGAAGAAAATTAATTATCATTTTTATAACCTATCTTCATCACATCAAAAAACTGTTAATCATGTAATAAATGGAGCGCGTATGGCACATGTCATGTACCAATTTGGAGATGGATTTGGGGTGCAAGATGGTGAAACTCGAGATCGGATCCTCCTCAACTTGGTTAAGCCTATTACATAATCTCTGGGAGAATAGTTTGTCTAGTCTTCTAGGAATCTCTTATATGTACGTAACAAGAAAAATAGGAAGTTTTATATGTTGAAGTTCTCGTTATAAAGTTTGGGATTCATCGGATAATATTAGGTATATTTTTATACAATCATAAGCAAATTCAAAAATTAAACTTGATAGAGTTCAATCTATAAGGTTCTGAGCACTACACTTCTTATGCTTCCAAAAATATGGGTCTCATGTCAAATATTTGTTTAAATCTTATTGGGTTTTCACATATAATTATTTATGTCTACAAATATTAGGCTCCTATGAGCTTAAACTGTTTCCAATATGTTGCATCAACTCCAGACGCATCTCATCATATATATGTGCAAAAAGGCATTTTCACAACTTGAACCTTTAAGGCTATGAGATCCTGATCATATAACATCGATTGATACAGTTGACAGATGGTGCAGAAATGTCCGTGGGTTTTGACCCAACTGTTAGAGTGTATGCCCTACTAATTTTAATATTTAACTCTATGGTTGCCTATCTGTGGAACAGGTAAGTAAACGTGGTTCACAGAAGTAAAAACTGAACACAGTACTGTTTTTACGTGGAAAACACCCGGCTCAAGAAAGGTGTAAAAAACCACGACCTGTACCTCTACAGGATTGAACCCCAACTTCACTATAACTCTTGAGCCTCAACAATCAACAATATTACAAGACTTCGTGTAAAACTAGGAATTAAAACTTCTAACTCCTATACTACAAAAACACAAATCTTCCCAAGATAAGTTTTCCCAAGTCTTCGAGTTCCCTAACTTGAAGACACAAATCCTAACTCAGTTTATAAATCACTGAGACTAGAACAATGACTTATTACAACTCAAAGAACCTACCTATTACAAACAGTCTAAGACTTGCTAAGTAAAGGATCAGGTTCTTCTCCAAGTAAGTGAATTGTTTTGCTGATTGTTGATTATCTTTTCAGTGTAGTGAGTGACTGCTTTGAACGACATCACTGCTATTTAAGCCAACACTTCATGTAGTCCTTTAGTTGATGTATACTTCTTTCTTCACTAGGACTCTTAGGTAGTTTCCCTCCTCCTTTGCTACCGTCTCTTTTTCTTCTTCTTTGAATAGGACTCTTCTTTTTATCTCTGCAAGAGTTCTTGTTCAACTCAACTTTTGCAAGACTTCTTGTTTCACTTTACTTCTGATGTGATAGACTTCTTGTTCAACTCAACTTCTGATGTGATAGGTGTTATCCACTTCTGTTTGTTCCAAGAGTCATCTTATTAATAACTTGTCTGGAGCTTAGCTTAGTTCACTTGGATGGACCAGCTTTCACAACATGTTTCATTCACATGTCTATCATCAAAACTCCACACGTCCTAACAAATTCTCCCTTTTTGATGATGACAAATATAGCAGCACAACACCACAAAAAACCTGACATACTCACTAAAGAAGTTAAGTAAAAGAATCAGAATGAAGTGAAACACAGGCTAGTCAATTGGGTTATAAGCACTATATAATCTCTTCTTTCCCCTTTTGACATCATAAAAAAACTGGACCAATAAGTGAAAAGTGTTTAATAATTCATGGCCACTGGGGCTATCACTAAAACAATGAAGATTTTTTAGCAAAAAAAAACAAGCAATGCATTAATAACACAGAAGTGAACCACATAAAGCAAAAAAAACCATTTCATTTATAGATCAGAATACAATGATCACAGCCCATTAAAAGCAATAAGAGAGAAACAACTTGGACCAAAAGTAGAAAGAAAAGATGCCTAAGACACTAAGAGGGGCTTAAGTGGATGAGAAAGAAGGAATAAGGGAGGTCAACTTCCTAATGATCTCAGCATTGTCAGCTCTTTTCTTTTCTGGTATAGCTGTGAGAGAGGCAAGTTGAGCTTGAAGGACCTATTACTCCTCCTCATGAGCAGCCTGGGCAGCTTCTAATACAACTTTTTCTACTTCCACCTCACTCTGCTTGGCAACAAGAGTATTCCTCAGCCTTTGTATAAGGTTATCAGCACTTCTCATAGCAGCCGGTAACATAACATGGTTCATAGAGTCAATAACATCCTTTGTGGTCTGTAGTGACCACACTTTGATAGGAACATGAAAGTCCTTAAAAACAGGGGCAAGCCAGAACTCATAGGGCAAAACATGGCCATTTGCATCTTGGATTAAGACTCTTTGCATATGCTTGATAATGAGTCTAGGAAGATCAATTGGAGTCTGAGAGTCTAGCAATTCCATCAAGGTAAGATCAAGAAAATTGACTATTGATCTCCTTTCCTGTCTAGGAAGGATCATCTTGTGAACCACATCAAAATAAAACTGGTGGAGAGGATACATCTCATTCTTGAGGACCCTTCTATGAGTTAAAAGAAGAGGATTTCTAGAGAATTTTATAGAAATATCAAGAGCTGAAGGAAGGTTATCAAGAAGAGGCCAAGTACCTTTCACATAATGACCCCAACCCACAGTAGAAACATGTAAAATTCGACTCAGATCAGCAGGGTAAAGATTAATGGTTTTACCATGAACAGTGGTGAAGAACATCTCTCCGATAGCAACTCCATTTGTATAAAATTCATACACTTCATCTTTCCCAAACTTCCTTTGATGATCACCTTGAAGAAACAGGTATGACCACCCCTGAGCTCTAAGTTTGATGAGAACCACATCCATATCAGGTCCCCCAAAACCAGTGACAACTCTACCCCTAGCCAACTTATGTTTTTGAAAGTGGAGAACATGAGCTGACTGAGAAGCCTTGTCAGCAGGAGTATCAAAAGCAATATCATAGTCGAGATCTGGATCAGGGTGAGTAGAGGGAGCAGGAGTATCAGGAAGATAATCAGAATCTGAGTCAGATAAATCAGAAGAAACAGGTGTGGATACGTGTTTCTTCAGATGGGAAGAGGATTTGGAAAAACCTCTGGTGGAAGAGGATGCTTTGACAGTGGAGGCTTTCTCAGTAGATTTTGAGGATGAGGAAGCTTTGTAAGTAGGTTGGTATGGAGAAGTAAGAGTGAAAAAGGATTTTGGGATTTTGGCAATGATGTGCTTCAGTTTTATTTTAGAGCGAAGGAGAATCTCAGGAGAGGGAGCGCTGGCAGGTGGAGAAGCAGAAGGAGCAACTCATTTATTTTTAGTTGCACGAAGTGCTTATTCCAAAGAAGCATCTTGCCGTTGTTTCATTCCTCGAGTGAGTGGAATTCGAGGAGAAGTGACAACAGGGGAAGGCTTAACTGAAGCAACTTCATCTACATCAATGATAACAGAAAAGGGTTTGCCTTTTAGAGCAGATCTTGACCTTCGAGGGATGAGATTTGCAATGGGTTCATCATCAGGATTAACAATTTAAAGTGGGGTTGGTAGAGGAAGTGAAGGGTTGGGCTGAGATGATACAGTGGAAGAAAATTGGGTAAAGGGATTTGGGAAGTGTCGAAACGCAGCAAAATCAGAGAATTTTTTGGAGATTTGAGGAGGGATTATTGGTGGTAAGGTTATATTTTGGGTGAATGACAATGGAGGTTAAAATGTTTGTGGCAGAGTCAGATGAGGAGGATAAAAAAGATGACGGGGAGTACATGATTAGGAAAGTAGAAGGTTAATGATTTATCATAGAGAAGGTTTAGAATGAATGAGAAAGAGAGGAGAAAAAAGATGTGTATTTAAGAGGTGGATTGAGGGAAGATGAACCGTGTGAGGAATGGATTTGATAGAAACGTAATGATGAAAGGGTATGCACTGATGGGAAAGGGCTGGCAGCTTTTTGAAGGAGATGGCTTTTGAATTTTTGACGGTTTAAGTGTAACGGAAGGGACCAGGTAAACAACTTGTTTCTCTCTTATGCTATCATGAGCAAGCGAAAATCATACTGTGAAAAAAACAATGGACAAAATTTTCCTTGATGGTTCTGCCTATCTGCAAAATCAACACAGAGCTGAGTTAATTTACTCTAAAACCTTGGAATTAGGATATACAACTAAATGTGTAAGACTGAATTAATCAATAATCACTTAAGTACAATCTTTTCTAATCAATCATTGAGGGAGATTTATACAATTTTAATCATCCCCAAGGCTAACATGTTCATTTCAAAGTGTTCTCTACTCAAGGCCTTAGTAAATATGTCAGCAATTTATTCCTCAGTTGAACAAAACATAATTGATATATGAACTTTTTCAACATTATCTCTAAGAAAGTGATGTCTGATATCAATATGCTTGGTTCTTTTATATTGAACAGGATTTTTAGCTATGTTAATAGCACTCGTATTATCAAAAAAAATGGGAACACAACCAATATCTATACCAAAATCCATAAGTTGTTGCTTAATCTATAGCAATTGAGCACAACAAGAACTTGCAGCAACATATTCAGCTTCAGCTGTAGATAAGGCTACTGAATTTTGCTTCTTAGTGGACCAAGTAATCAAACATGTTCCAAGGAAGTGAGCCATGCCTATAGTGCTTTTCCTGTCTACCAAATATCCTGCATAATCAACATCAAAGTAACCTACCAGATTAAAGTTACTACCTTTGGGATACCATAAGCCAAGATCACTGGTTTTCTTCAAGTATCTGAAGATCCTTTTCACTGATTTTAGATGTGATTCTTTAGGCTTTTCTTGAAATCTAGCACATAGCCCTACACTAAATACAATGTCAGGCCTGCTTGCTATGAGGTACAATAATGATCCTATCATACCTCTATACACCTTTTCCTCCACATCAGAACCTGTTTCATCTAAATCAAGCTTTGTGGCAGTGGCAATGGGAATACTGATCTCTTTTCCCTCTTTCATGGAGAAACTCTTGAGAAGTTTTTTGACATACTTCTGTTGATGGATCATTATCCCAGATGCTGTTTGTTTTATTTGCAACCCCCAGAAGTAATTCAGCTCCCCCATCATGCTCATCTTAAACTCACAGCTCATGAGTTTGGCAAACTCATGAGTCATATTCATGTTTGTTGAACAAAAAATAATGTCATCCACATATACCTGCACAACCAACAAATCCTTTCCATTAGTTTTCAAGAAAAGAATATTGTCAATTTTTCCTCTGGTATGCCCACGCTCCAGTAGAAACTTTGATAATCTCTCATACCAAGCCCTTTGGTGCTTTTTTCAACCCATACAAGGCTTTATCCAGCTTGTACACATGATCAGGAAACTCTTTGCTCTCAAATCCTGGAGGTTGCTTAACATACACCTTCTTCTTGAGGATGCCATTCAGGAATGCACTTTTCACATCCATATGATAGAGAATAAACTCCATATAAGATGCAAAGGCAACAAGTAATCTTATAGCTTCAAGTCTTGCCACAGGAGACAAATTTTCATCAAAGTCAATTCCTTCTTCTTGGTTGTATCCTTGGACCACCAGTCTTGCCTTGTTTCTTGTGACAATTCCATACTTATCAACTTTATTTCTGTACACCCACTTAGTTCCAATTACTGATATATCTTTTAGGAGAGGAACTAGGTGTCATACTTTGCTTCTCTCAAACTGATTCAACTTTTTATGCATGACTATGATCCAATCAGCATTAAGCAAGGTTTCAGTTATCTTCTTTAGCTCAATCTCTGACAATAATGCCTTGAAGGCACACATACTTGTCAATCTAGATCTTGCAGTAATCCCAGAGGCAATATTAGTCAGAACATTCTCAATAGGATGTGATCCTTGATACTTATATCCTTTTGGGATCAAGCCTAGTGAACTACTAGGATCACAGCTGATGTTCTAAGCTGGATTAATTTGTGGCTCAGTTCCCCCTGTCACTGTGTCTTCATCTTCAGTTCCCCTTGTTGAGGTGCCTCTATGTTTGGTAGCTCCAGTCAATGAACTGGGTTGGGTAACCTGTTCCTCAGTGTCACTTTCTTTCTGCAGGTTAGTCTTAACACATGATTCATAAAAAATCACTTGCATGCTTTCTTCAACACAGTTAGTCCTGTTGTTTAAAACCCCATAGGTGTTGCTATGTAGTGAATAACCTAAGAAGATTCCCTCACCACTTTTAGCATCTAACTTTCCCAGATTATCCTTTCCATTTTTGTGTATGAAACATAAGGTTCTAAAATAAAAAATATTTGGCTTTCTTCCTTTTAGTAATTCATAGGGAGTCTTCTCTAACAAAGGTCTGATCATGCACCTATTTATAATATATGCTGCAGTACTTATTGCCTCAGCCCACAGGATTTTAGCAACATTTGCTGCAAGCATCAGTGTTCTAGCCATATCTTCCAAGGTTCTATTTTTTCTCTCCACCGCTCTATTTTGTTGTGGTGTTCTAGGAGCTGAGAAGTTGTGATCTATACCATTTGCTGAACAGAATTCCAAGAACTTTACATTCTTAAATTCTGTACCATGGTCAGACCTCATGGAAACTAATGAAGTGCCTAGTTTCTTTTTAATTTTCTTAATAAAAATTTCAAAGACATCAAAGGCATCTTATTTAGAGGCTAGAAACAAAGTCCAGGTGAACCTGAAATAATCATCAACAATTACAAAAACATACCTTTTTCCACCTCTGCTTTGAAGTCTCATGGGTCCACATAAGTCCATATAAATCAGGTCAAGGCACTTGGTAGTACTAACATGGTTCTTTGACTTAAAAGAGAATCTAACTTGCTTCCCCCTTACTGTAACACCCCATACTTAATTACGTGCATTAGCCATGGTTATATGTGTTGGAGTATAAGTATTGATCCTAAGGTATATATGAGTTTAAGTATGAGTATTGATTATTTTGAGATGGTTTCAAGTGTATAGTTTGATTATATGTGTATAGGAATCGACTGTATTTATATCGGAATTTGCCCGTCGATGTTTCCATACGAAGTTTATTGAATAAGCTTTCCAACGATATAAAGATTTCCAAAAACGGATAAGTTTCGGATATAATCGAGCACGTTCGAAACTATAAAACGGCGGCCGGGATAATTGTGAACAGTAAATGTGCAGGAAATTCAAACTACTGAGGTCTGCCAGTTTTTTGGGTCGACTTTGAATGATCGTAACTCTCTCAATATAATGAACTGGGAGGGCTTCGACCTATCAAAATGAATATCTTTGAGTCTTCTTTCCAATGCAATTGGTTTCATCCAAATCCAACATCTGAGTAAGGAGTTATACTCGTTTTACTTCAGCCTCTCAAAACAGTTTTTTAGGGTCAACTTCAAACGATCATAACTCCTTGTAAAGGATGAACTGGGTGGCCTACTTTATATGAAATCAAATCCCTTTGAATTATCTATCCAAATATACCAATTTCACCCAAATCCGATATTGGAGCAAAGAGTTATGGCCGATTTACTTTAGCCTGTCAAAACAGTCCACCATGGACAGATTCGGATTTACTTAAATTTTTAAGGGCAATATGGTCATTTTCCATCATCTCTTGGACGAAAATTGGTCATTATATAGATATAATTGGTCTTATATCCATCAATTATCATCATATTATTAAGAATAAGGAAACCCTAGCCTAATTTCAACTCCAATTATCTTGTGATTCAACCGTGGAAAGTCCAAATTGATTCCGTAGTTGTGTTCATCGTCTCGAGGGCTTCGAGAAGCATCCCTTATTTGTTCCAACAGGACTTCGAAATCAAAAGGGCCATTTTATGGTAAGAATGTAAATTATGTTGGTGTTATTTATATGAATATGTATATATATATGTATGCATGTGAGCATAAGAAGTATGCTATTTGATTGTTGTTGAAAGATGATTGGGAAATGATGTTGGATTATGTTGAATTGTGAAGGGATGATGTGGTATTGAAATGATGATTATATATATATATATATACACATAAACCTATTGTTCAAGTTGGTTTTTGGAATGTTTTGCAAATAGTGGTTGTATGGAATTATGGAAGAGAATTGTGGTGTTGGGTTGCTAATACTAGATGCCAAATATTTCATTGTAGATAAGTGATTTGTAAAGGCGGGAAGTTGTATTGAATTGGTATCCGAATCTACAACGAGGTATGTAAAGCATACTCTAACAATGTTCTTTGGCATGAAAACACCAATGTTCCATCAAGTAAGATTCCAAGGTTGTCCAAAAACATGTATTGTTCTACATTACCAACGAAGTTGTTTCCATTCTATAAAGTGTAAAAATGTTTCATTGATATACCAAAAGGCTCCTATTCCATTGTTGTGATATTGATGATTCTGAAACACATTGTTGATGTACCAATGAGTCTTTATAACATCGTTATTGTATAGAAGGTCTATTACTTGATTCCTATTGATGTATCATTGTTCCAAAGGTACTATATTGGCATGAACACTAATGTAATAATCTCAAAAGCTTTTGAACTAAGTTGTTGGAAAGATCTCTTATGTGTGTTACTTGATATACGTGTGGGTGGTATCCCAGGGGCATAAGCCTAGCATGGGTCGATCCCTATTTATGTGTTTATGGGTGGTATCCCAGGGGCATAAGCCTAGCATGGGTCGATCCCAGTTGATATGTACTGGAGGCAGCCTAATGGTCACGGTACGGTACAATATTGATTATTGTTAGGTGGTTGGAGGTTCGGGAGGAGGAGGTAATGGCGAATGATAATTGTAAAGAATGAAATGAACGAATGTATACCGTTCCACAAATGTGTTCGAATTCACGAATCCAATTCAGATTAATGATAATGTACATGATCCTAAAAGTGTTTATGAAGTGTGGTTCACTTCTATTATGATTTATTCACTTGCGTCTGATTTTCCTGATCCCCTATATTACATATGATTATTTACAGCTTTACATACTCAGTACATATTTCGTACTGACGTCCCTTACGGGGGACCTGCATTTCATGCTGCAGGCACAGGTGCTTCAGGTCATTCGCAGCATAGATAGGAGCCAGATCATACAGCTATTGTTGGTGAGCTCCAGTTTGCTTCGGAGCTTTCCGAGTCGGTTCCTTATGTTTTGTTATTGTACAGGAGTCATGTGTGGGCGGGGGTTTGTCCCGACCCTAGTTATGTCATTTTGTCATGTATATCCTAGAGGCTTTGTAGACATAAGGAAGGGTCAAGTCATGGGAGTTTATATAGTGATGTTATATTTGTATATGTGGTGGCCCCGACGGCCAAGTATTATATTATATATATATATTTGTGCGTGTTGTGCTGATACATGGAATTAGACCCTTCTGTATGTAATGAAGTGCTGCCCAAATTTTTGGTGAATGTAAGGGAAAGTACAGGTATTTGAACGGGTTCTCCCGGGCCTTCTCGGCTTCGGGTGCCAGTCCGGCCCGATAGGATTTTGGGGCGTGACAAAAGTGGTATCAGAGAGGTTCGTCCTAGTGAGTCTACAAAGCCGTGTCTACGTAGAGTCTTGTTTATCGGTGTGTTGTGCACCACATCTATAAACAGGAGGCTATGGACATTTAAGAATTATTTCTTTTCTTCATGTCTTAGATCGTGCGATAGAGCTTATATTGTATATGAAGTCATAGTTGACCACTGAATCAGTTTGTTCCTCTTATTATAGTAATGATGCCGGTTACCAGAAGCAAAAATACCGGTAAGCAAGTAGATGTGGCTGCCGGAGAGGGGACTAGTAAGTCACCCACTATACCAGCTAATCAAAGTGAGGCTCCAGCTGAGCATGCATCAGAAACTTCCCCCAGTCCGGAAGAAATAAGGGGGAGGAGAACTATATCCCCAGAGCCACCTATTAATGCTGTTGATCAAGATCTTAGAAATGCAGTGCAACTTTTGACTCGTATAGTTGCTGGGCAAGTCCAAGGGCAAGCTATTCCTGCCGCGGGTTCTAGCGGTACTGATAGGGCGTCTAGTCTTCGGACGCAAGATTTTCTTAAGATGGATCCGCCTACTTTTACCGGATCCGATCTTAACGAAGATCCGCAGGACTTTATTGATCAGATCCAAAGGGCCCTAGAGGTGATGCACGTATCGGGCAGAGAGACAGTGGAGTTAGCCGCGTATAGATTCAAAGGTGAGGCTATATATTGGTATGAAGACTGGAAACGGTCAAGGGGCATTGATGCACCCCCAGCTACTTGGAAAGAGTTCAAAGAGGCATTTATTGATCATTATCTTCCATATGAGACTCGTCAGGCCCGTGCGGATCAGTTCTTAAATCTTCGGCAGGGTAATACAAGTGTGAGGGAGTATAGTCTTCGATTTAATTCCTTGTCCAGATATGCTCCTAATGTTATAGCTACTATGGATGACAGAGTTCATCGGTATGTGAATGGATTGGATTCGTATTTGGTTAGGGATTGTACTATTGCTGCACTGAATAAAGACATGGATATAGCTAGGATCCAAGCATTTGCACAGAAAATGGAAGATCAGAGGCAAAGAAGAAGAACACAGGAATTTGAAAGCGGATCTTCGAAGAGGGCCAGATCTACAGGGCAGTTTATGGTGCCACAGGGAGGTTTTAGACCTCAATTTTCTGCTAGACCACCTAGGCCATTATTTTCTTATTCTGCAGCTAGTGCTCCACCACAGCATCAGGGGTTCAGAGACAGTCAATTTGGACAAAGAAGTGAGGGTCATAGTTCGCGATCTGTGGGTTATCATGGGCAAGGGAATATGAGCCAATCGAGACCTGCTCGAGAGCCATGCAATAAATGTGGAAGGCATCATATGGGCGTATGTCGAATGGGAACAAATGTTTGTTATTGGTGCGGTATGATGGGGCATATGATGAGAGAATGCCCACGAAGGGGCGCAGGTGGCATAGCACGACCTTCAGGATCAGCTGTTGCATCATCGTCACCGGTATCTTATTCTGGTAGGGGTGCACGACCTGCGGGTCACGCTAGTAATGAAAAGAGAGTCGCCAGTTCCAGCGGGACTCAGAATCGTACTTATGCTTTAGCGGATCGACAGAATCTAGAGGCTTCCCCAGATGTGGTTACGGGTACGTTGTCCATATTTTCATTTGATGTATTTGCTCTAATTGATCCCGGTTCTACATTATCATATGTTACTCCTTTGGTTGCTGGAAAGTTCAAAAGGACCCCCGAATTGTTAGATAAACCGTTGGAAGTGTCTACCCCGGTTGGGGAATCTATTATTGCTAGAAGAGTTTATAAAGATTGTGTAGTAACTGTGTGTGGTCGAGACACGATGGCCAATCTTGTGGAACTAGAAATGGTAGATTTTGATGTTATAATGGGTATGGATTGGTTGGCGTCTTGTTATGCCAAAATTGACTGTTGTACGAAAAAGATGTATTTACATTTTCCTGATGAAGCAGTTATTGAATGGCAAGGTAAGATTGGCGCACCAAGAGGTAGATTTATTTCTTATTTCAAAGCGAGAAAAATGATTTCCAAGGGCTACATATGTCATTTAGTTAGAGTAAAGGATACGGAATCGGAATCATCAGATCTTCACACGGTACCGGTGGTAAATGAATATCCTGATGTATTCCCTGAAGATCTTCCAGGTTTGCCTCCTGAACGAGAAGTAGAGTTTGGTATTGATGTAATACCAGGCACCCAACCAATCTCCATTCCTCCGTATAGAATGGCCTCAGCAGAATTACGAGAATTGAAAGAGCAATTGAAAGATTTGCTAGAGAAGGGATTCATAAGGCCTAGTATGTCCCCCTGGGGAGCACCAGTGTTATTTGTGCGCAAAAAGGATGGCTCGCTGAGGATGTGTATTGATTATCGGCAATTAAATAAGGTGACTATTAAGAATAAATATCCTCTCCCAAGAATTGATGATTTATTTGATCAATTACAGGGCGCCAAGTGTTTTTCTAAGATTGATTTGAGGTCAGGTTACCACCAAGTGAGGGTCAAAGAAAAAGATATACCCAAAACAGCTTTCCGAACAAGGTATGGTCATTATGAGTTTCTAGTTATATCATTTGGGCTAACAAATGCACCTGCAGCTTTTATGGATTTGATGAATAGGGTGTTTAAGCCATTCCTGGATGTATTTGTGATAGTTTTTATAGATGATATTCTAGTTTATTCTAGATCAGAAGAGGACCATGCCAATCACTTACGACAGACATTGCAGACTCTTCGTGATTGTAAGCTTTATGCAAAGTTCTCTAAATGTGAGTTTTGGTTAAATTCGGTGGCATTTTTGGGTCATATTGTATCTAGTGAAGGGATAAAAGTTGATGCTCAAAAGATAGAAGCTGTGAAGAACTGGCCAAGGCCCACAACGCCTACGGAGATTCGTAGTTTTCTCGGGTTGGCCGGTTATTATAGGAGGTTTGTTAAAGACTTTTCTTCCATTTCAGCACCCTTAACCAAGCTAACCCATAAAGCATCCAAATTCCAATGGAATGATGCGTGTGAGGAGAGTTTCCAAGAATTGAAGAATAAGTTGACTTCTACACCCGTATTGGTACTTCCAGAAGGTACAGAAGGGTATACAGTGTATTGTGATGCTTCCAGAATTGGTTTAGGATGTGTATTGATGCAGCATGGTAAGGTAATAGCATATGCTTCTAGACAATTGCGGCCACATGAGAAAAATTATCCTACACACGATCTTGAGCTGGCAGCAGTTATTTTTGCTTTAAAGATATGGCGCCACTACTTATATGGGGTTCATGTTGATATATATACTGACCATAAGAGCTTGCAGTATATTTTTAATCAGAAGGATCTAAATTTAAGGCAGCGGAGATGGCTTGAACTATTAAAGGACTATGATGTTGATATCTTGTATCATCCAGGGAAAGCAAATGTGGTAGCTGATGCGTTAAGTCGTAAGGCTATGATGGCACCTATAGAAAGGCAGGGGATGGTTAAAGATCTTCACCAGTTAGCTAGTTTGGGAGTTCGCCTTCTTGAAACTCTGAATAAAGAGCTTATCGTACATAATGCTGCGGAATCTTTATTAGTAGCTGAAGTGAAAGAGAAGCAATATGCAGATCCTATTTTATTACAGCTTAAGGAGAACGTTCAGAGTGGTGCGACCAAGGCATTTGAGCTTACGCGAGAAGGAGTACTTCAGTGCCAAAACCGATTGTGTGTGCCGGATGTAGACGGGCTAAGAAAGAAGATTATGACAGAGGCACATTTTTCAAGGTATTCCATTCATCCAGGATCAACCAAAATGTATCAAGATTTGAAAGATATGTATTGGTGGAATGACATGAAGAAGAGCATTGCAGAATTTGTAGCTGAATGTCCAAATTGCCAACGAGTTAAAGTGGAACATCAAAAGCCCGGAGGCTATATGCAATGCATAGATCTTCCAATTTGGAAGTGGGACATGATCAACATGGATTTTGTTACAGGTTTGCCTCATACAGCTCGTAAATTTGATTCTATATGGGTGATTGTGGATAGGCTTACTAAATCCGCACATTTCTTACCCGTTAAGACCACTTACACAGTTGAAGAATATTCGAAGCTGTATGTTAAAGAAATAGTCCGATTACATGGAGTGCCAACTTCTATTATATCGGATCGGGGAACTCAATTTACTGCAAACTTTTGGAAGTCTTTCCAACGGTGTTTGGGAACACAAGTGAATCTGAGTACAGCTTTTCACCCTCAGACGGATGGACAAGCAGAGCGCACCATTCAAACACTTGAAGATATGCTACGAGCATATGTTATAGATTTTAAAGGCAGCTGGGATGATCATTTACCTCTTATTGAGTTTGCCTACAATAATAGCTATCATTCAAGTATCAAAATGGCACCATATGAAGCTTTATATGGGAGAAAGTGTAGATCACCAATAGGATGGTTCGAAGCGGGTGAAACTCTTATGTTCGGACCGGACCTTGTGTATCAAGCCATAGAAAAAGTCAAGGTGATTCAGCAACGGTTGAAAACAGCCCAAAGTCGGCACAAGTCATATGCGGATAGTAGAAGAAGAGAGCTAGAATTTTCATTAGGCGATTGGGTATTTTTGAAGGTATCGCCAATGAAAGGGGTGATGAGATTTGGCAAGAAAGGAAAGTTGAGTCCACGATATATAGGCCCGTATAAGATTATTCAAAGATGTGGGCAAGTTGCTTATGAATTAGAGCTACCTCAGGAACTCTCATCAGTGCATCCAGTATTTCATGTATCGATGCTTCGAAAGTGCATCGGAGATCCGTCCCTTATTACTTCTACTGAAGATGTGAAAGTAACAGAAGATCTTACCTATGAGGAGATGCCTATTGCTATATTAGATCGTCAAGTTAAGAAGATGAGAAATAAAGAAGTAGCATCGGTGAAAGTACTTTGGAGAAATCAACAAAGGGAAGAGATTACATGGGATGCGGAGGAAGCAATGAAATCGAAATACCCTTATTTGTTTAAAGGTGAAAAAGAAGTGCAAGGAGGGCAACTGGAACACTAACAAGTGAGTTTTTACATATGCATAATATCTATATGATGACGTGAATATCAATTATGAATTCGAACTTGTTTCGGCTAAATAACTACATTTACATTCGAGGACGAATGTCCTTAAGGGGGGAAGGATGTAACACCCCATACTTAATTACGTGCATTAGCCATGGTTATATGTGTTGGAGTATAAGTATTGATCCTAAGGTATATATGAGTTTAAGTATGAGTATTGATTATTTTGAGATGGTTTCAAGTGTATAGTTTGATTATATGTGTATAGGAATCGACTGTATTTATATCGGAATTTGCCCGTCGATTATTCCATACGAAGTTTATTGAATAAGCTTTCCAACGATATAAAGATTTCCAAAAACGGATAAGTTTCGGATATAATCGAGCACGTTCGAAACTATAAAACGGCGGCCGGGATAATTGTGAACAGTAAATGTGCAGGAAATTCAAACTACTGAGGCCTGCCAGTTTTTTGGGTCGACTTTGAACGATCGTAACTCTCTCAATATAATGAACTGGGAGGTCTGCGACCTATCAAAATAAAGATCTTTGAGTCTTCTTTCCAATGCAATTGGTTTCATCCAAATCCAACATCTGAGTAAGGAGTTATACTCGTTTTACTTCAGCCTCTCAAAACAGTTTTTTAGGGTCAACTTCAAACGATCATAACTCCTTGTAAAGGATGAACTGGGTGGCCTACTTTATATGAAATGAAAGCCCTTTGAATTATCTATCCAAATATACCAATTTCACCCAAATCCGATATCGGATCAAAGAGTTATGGCCGATTTACTTTAGCCTGTCAAAACAGTCCACCATGGACAGATTCGGATTTACTTAAATTTTTAAGGGCAATATGGTCATTTTTCATCATCTCTTGGACGAAAATTGGTCATTATATAGATATAATTGGTCTTATATCCATCAATTATCATCATATTATTGAGAATAAGGAAACCCTAGCCTAATTTCAACTCCAATTATCTTGTGATTCAACCGTGGAAAGTCCAAATTGATTCCGTAGTTGTGTTCATCGTCTCGAGGGCTTCGAGAAGCATCCCTTATTTGTTCCAACAGGACTTCGAAATCAAAAGGGCCATTTTATGGTAAGAATGTAAATTATGTTGGTGTTATTTATATGAATATGTATATATATATGTATGCATGTGAGCATAAGAAGTATGCTATTTGATTGTTGTTGAAAGATGATTGGGAAATGATGTTGGATTATGTTGAATTGTGAAGGGATGATGTGGTATTGAAATGATGATTATATATATATATATATACACATAAACCTATTGTTCAAGTTGGTTTTTGGAATGTTTTGCAAATAGTGGTTGTATGGAATTATGGAAGAGAATTGTGGTGTTGGGTTGCTAATACTAGATGCCAAATATTTCATTGTAGATAAGTGATTTGTAAAGGCGGGAAGTTGTATTGAATTGGTATCCGAATCTACAACGAGGTATGTAAAGCATACTCTAACAATGTTCTTTGGCATGAAAACACCAATGTTCCATCAAGTAAGATTCCAAGGTTGTCCAAAAACATGTATTGTTCTACATTACCAACGAAGTTGTTTCCATTCTATAAAGTGTAAAAATGTTTCATTGATATACCAAAAGGCTCCTATTCCATTGTTGTGATATTGATGATTCTGAAACACATTGTTGATGTACCAATGAGTCTTTATAACATCGTTATTGTATAGAAGGTCTATTACTTGATTCCTATTGATGTATCATTGTTCCAAAGGTACTATATTGGCATGAACACTAATGTAATAATCTCAAAAGCTTTTGAACTAAGTTGTTGGAAAGATCTCTTATGTGTGTTACTTGATATACGTGTGGGTGGTATCCCAGGGGCATAAGCCTAGCATGGGTCGATCCCTATTTATGTGTTTATGGGTGGTATCCCAGGGGCATAAGCCTAGCATGGGTCGATCCCAGTTGATATGTACTGGAGGCAGCCTAATGGTCACGGTACGGTACAATATTGATTATTGTTAGGTGGTTGGAGGTTCGGGAGGAGGAGGTAATGGCGAATGATAATTGTAAAGAATGAAATGAACGAATGTATACCGTTCCACAAATGTGTTCGAATTCACGAATCCAATTCAGATTAATGATAATGTACATGATCCTAAAAGTGTTTATGAAGTGTGGTTCACTTCTATTATGATTTATTCACTTGCGTCTGATTTTCCTGATCCCCTATATTACATATAATTATTTACAGCTTTACATACTCAGTACATATTTCGTACTGACGTCCCTCACGGGGGACCTGCATTTCATGCTGCAGGCACAGGTGCTTCAGGTCATTCGCAGCATAGATAGGAGCCAGATCATACAGCTATTGTTGGTGAGCTCCAGTTTGCTTCGGAGCTTTCCGAGTCGGTTCCTTATGTTTTGTTATTGTACAGGAGTCATGTGTGGGCGGGGGTTTGTCCCGACCCTAGTTATGTCATTTTGTCATGTATATCCTAGAGGCTTTGTAGACATAAGGAAGGGTCAAGTCATGAGAGTTTATATAGTGATGTTATATTTGTATATGTGGTGGCCCCGACGGCCAAGTATTATATTATATATATATATTTGTGCGTGTTGTGCTGATACATGGAATTAGACCCTTCTGTATGTAACGAAGTGCTGCCCAAATTTTTGGTGAATGTAAGGGAAAGTACAGGTATTTGAACGGGTTCTCCCGGGCCTTCTCGGCTTCGGGTGCCAGTCCGGCCCGATGGGATTCTGGGGCGTGACACTTACACATGCACTACATAATTTTTCTTCCTTGAACTTGGCTTTGGGTAAACCCAATACCATGTCTTTGGAGAAAAGTATGTTTAGTTATTTCAGACTTGTATGACCAACTCTCCTGTGCCAAAGGAAGGGATCATTTTCTATGGCACTTATACAAGTCAACTCAGGTCCTGGTAGTGCCATGATGTCAGCTTTGTATACATTTCTGCATCTTCTTGCAGTGAACACAATCTCTTTAGTGTCCATCCTTTTGACTTTGACTCCTGCAGCAGTAAAAACAACTTTATTACTTTTGTCACACAGTTGTGAGATGCTCAGCAGGTTATGCTTTAATTCTTCTACAAGATAGACATCCTCCAATGCTTTTGACTCAGATGAACCAATTTTTTCAACTCCAGTAATGATTTCTTTTTTCCATCACCAAAAGAAACTCCTCTTCCATCTATTTCGGAGAGTGAAAGGAATTTTTTCTTGTCACCAGTCATATGCCTTGAGCAAGCACTGTCTAAGTATCAGTGCTTTTTGCTTCCTTTCACCTTCTCCTGAAAAAGAAATCAAAGGTTAGTCTTAGGAACCCAGACAAGCTTGGGTCCTGTTTTATGAGTGAAATAATGAATTAAATTTCTTCTAGTCCATTCAGGCAGCATGTAGTGCAACCTGTTTCTCTGATCAAAATTAGTTTTGTTCTTTTTGATCTGAGAAAATCTGTTAGCCAGGTTTTGACTATTTGATCTGCTTCTAGCATCCACTGGACATTCAGTGGTGGGATGTCCAAGGTTGCCACAGATATAACATAAATCTTTAGGATCATCATAACTTTTGTGGAATCCTAACCTAGCCTTTTCATTGTAATTTCTTTTACTCAACTTGTGAACAATTCTTGAGGAGTTTGTCCACCTATTTGCTCTTTTAAGATCAAGTTTTAACTTAGAAACTTCTTGAACCAACTTATTCATTTTTTCAGTTAAATCATGACATTCTTGTTTGTATTTAACCAACTCAAGTTCAACATTTTCTTGTTCTTTACTCATAGCCTTTTTCCCATTTTTAGTGAGAGTTAATTTTAGAACTTCAGACTTGAGATCATTGTTTGAAATCTCAAGTTCTGCAACTTGTTTTTTGAGAGTGCAATTTTCGTTGTCAACTATACCTGTGCAAACCTTTAATCAATGAGATCAAATTTTAGACTTGCAAGACTGTTGAACAATTCATCCCTATCAGAAGTTAATTCTTGGAAGTCATAAATCAGTGCACTCATCAAGGAAACAAGTTTTGGTTTTGAAAACAATTGCAGCTTTTCTTTGAGTTCAAGTATACTTACCTCAGAAGCATCATCTTCTTCTTCTTCTAAATATGAGTCTCCAAGAGCCATGAATGCAGTTTCATCAACTACAACCTCATCTGAATTAGACCCCCAGACTGCTATCATTGCATGTTCCTCCTTCTATTTCTTACTACCTGTTCCCTTCTTCTTCTTAAAGAATTTGCTGAAGTTCTTAGTTATGAAAGCAACTTGTTCCTTATCAAGTTCAAATTCCTCATCACTATCAGAAGCTTTCAATGCCAAGATTTTCTCAGGAGCTGCTTGTTCTTTGGTTCCATCAACTTCCATTTCTTAAGTTCTTAAGTTCCCTACTAGTTTATCCAGGGTCATACCTGCAAGATCCTTATTCACCTTCCTGATTGCAGTCACTTTAACATTTCATTTTGATTTAGGTAATACCCTTAGTACGTTTTTGACTTGTTCCTCCTCAGAGATGACTTTTTCTAAGGAAGTCAGCTCATTTGTTAAGGTGGTAAGCCTTGTCATCATCTTATGCAGGGTTTCATTTTCCTTCATTTTAAATGCCTCATACTCAGTAAAAAGAAGAGAAATCCTGAATTTTCTTACTTGAGAGGTATCTTCATGAGCATTCACCAGTGCATCCCAAATTTGCTTAGAAGTGGTGCAGGTTGATACCTGTTGTATTCAGCAGGTCCTAATCCACAAATCAAGATGTTCTTGGCCTTAGAATTTTTCTTCAAGGCTAATAAGTCATCAGGAGTAAATTCACTCCTTACTTTCTTGACTGGTTCACCATCAACCAACTTCATTGGAATAGTGGGACCATCAGTAATCCTATCCCACAATTCATAGTCTTCACCTTGTATGAACATCTCCATTCTTTCTTTTCACCAGATAAAGTGAGAGCCATCAAAGAGTGGAGGTCTAATAGTTGACTGACCTTCACTGTGACCAGTAGGAGGTGCGTAATTCATCATTGATCTTTTCTTAGGTGCTAGCCTTATTTAAGCAACCTCGCTCTGATACTACTTGTTAGAGTGTATGCCCTACTAATTTTAATATTTAACTCTACTGGTTGCCTATCTGTGGAACAGGTAAGTAAACGTGGTTCACAGAAGTTAAAACTGAACAGAGTGTTTTTACGTGAAAAACACCCAACTCAAGAAAGGTGTAAAAAACCACGACCTGTACCTCTATAGGATTTAACCCCAACTTCACTATAACTCTTGAGCCTCAACAATCAACAATATTACAAGACTTCTTGTAAAACTAGGAATTAAAACTTCTAACTCTTATACTACAAAAACACAAATCTTCCCAAGATAAGTTTTCCCAAGTCTTCGAGTTTTCTAACTTGAAGACACAAATCCTAACTCAGTTTATAGATCATTGAGACTAGAACAATGACTTATTACATCTCAAAGAACCTACCTATTACAAACAGTCTAAGATTTGCTAAGTAAAGGATCAGGTTCTTCTCCAAGTAAGTGAACTGTTTTGCTGATTGTTGATTATTTTTTCAGTGTAGTGAGTGACTGCTTTGAACGACATCACTGCTATTTAAGCCAACACTTCATGTAGTCTTTTAGTTGATGTATACTTCTTTCTTCGCTAGGACTCTTAGGTAGTTTCCCTCCTCCTTTGCTACCGTCTCTTTTTCTTCTTCTTTGAATAAGACTTTTTTTTATCTCTGCAAGATTTCTTGTTCAACTCAACTTCTGCAAGACTTCTTGTTTCACCTTACTTCTGATGTGATAGACTTCTTGTTCAACTCAACTTCTGATGTGATATGTGTTATCCACTTTTGTTTGTTCCAAGAGTCATCTTATCAATAACTTGTCTGCAGCTTAGCTTAGTTCACTTGGATGGACTAGCTTTCACAACATGTTTCATTCACATGTCCATCATCAAAACTCCACATGCCCTAACACCAACTAAGTAATAACAAGGTTTTTTTTTAACCTAATTAGTAATATCATGGATTTTTTTTACCAAATTATTATGGGGGCATATTTGTCCAAATTTATTTAGTTTAAGGCCACTTTTACTCTTTTCTGTTTATATTATGATGATCATTAATCAAACATACATGTTATGAGAAGAATTAAAAGTGTAAACGGATTAGCATTCCTTTTAAGAAATACGTCGAAAAAACGTTTATTTGCTTTAGTTGAAGAACAATAGAGGTAAAATTTGTCCCACAATTTTTTGTTTTAATTTTGGGCCAATATAACTGAACTAATTAAGATGGCGAATAGCCTATGGACATTGCATTTGGCCAATTCAAGATTTCTCTTTTCGAGTTATATACCTAGATATATAACAAATTCTTTTACATTATGAGTTAGCAAATCACACATTCCGAATATCTCTCTCTCTCTCTCTCTCTCTATATATATATATAATATTAAAAGTGTGAAGGCCTTAAAAAAATAAATTGAACTTTTTGCTCTTCGTTAAAAGATTTCGCAATAAACAAAATCATCTTTTAACTTTTTTTTTTAAAATATTAAATATTAAACATTATAAATATATGACAATTGTGTAAGTGAAGAGATCCTAAAATAAATGGGAAGACTCTTACATTTATGGAGAGACTCCTTCATTTATTGGAAGTTTTTATATACACGAGTCCTAACTGAATAAGAAGTAAAATATATGAGGGTTTTTCTTATGTCGACAACTATTTGTTATATTTTATACAATTAAGTTTTTATCAAGTTGTCTAAATTTTTTGTCGGATAGGTCTTTAGTTCGTATCTCATTCCTGCAATTTCGTCCTCTAAATTTCATGTTAGAGGTTTTGTTCGCATTATTGAGGCATATTTTTTTCCTCACTTCTCTTAATTAACGTTCTTCTTCCCTTTATCCTATTTCTAACTGTACCTTAATGCACTATTTTTATTAATTATGCACTTGTCTTCCTTAAAATGCGATAAAGATCAAAGCTTCAAGTTAATTAGTCATGTGAATTTTTTTTTATTCAAGTTGATATGTGTTTGATAGATATTTTGCTTCAATATAACTTGTAGATTGACATCCATGCTTTAATCATCCATAAATACTTTGATTTGACTTTGTTGAACTAAACATTTTTTATAGCAAGGAGTAATTTTTTTAGTCTAATTTTTCTGTACAAATAAATTAGTTTGTGACATAAATCGATGAATTGAAAGCACTAGTTGACTGGTTGGCAAAGAAAATGAAGACTACAGCTTTTCCTAACCAATTGAAAGAACTTCTCACTCTCTTTATCTAAGTCTTGTTTAATTATTTTCTTCCAAAGAGTTGAATTGTTTTTCTTTCGTTGTGCTTTCTTAAAACTTAAATCTATTGATTTTTGAGTTCCATTCAATCAACCTTTTTACGATGCGTAGGAAAAATGAGATCAAGTTTAAAGACATTAAAGGCTTGCATGTAAAAAGTACGTCGAGACATATATCTGATTTAACTATGATATAACAAACGAGGTACATGCACATGGCGCGTATTATAAGACTAGTAGTTATTAAATACTAGAACAAAGAATTACCAAAGGGCAGGTCAATTTCTAGTTCAGATCATCTCAATAATGATAGTTATAACAGATCTTCAAGAGATCGAAGACAAACTTGACTTCGAGCTACCAAATAAAGTGAGATATGCAATTAGCAAACATAGTTTAGTCGTTGCTCTATGTACATGGAAATAACATTAGTACATCACAAACGGACACTGAAACCAGAAAAAACCACGTTTCTTCATAGCGATCCATCCAGTAGATACAAAAGATATATTAGTTGTTCTTAACATCTGCATTCACTTCCTGAAAATTCAATAGCAATTAGCACATAATAGTCTAAAACAAAGAACCTCGTAAATAGAAGAAGTGTAGATTTAATCAACAAATGGTGAAGTTACTCGCGATCCTATTATTGTCCGCTTTGGGTCAAGCCCTCACGGATTTGTTTTTGGACACCTCCCAAAAGGCCTCTCATACTAGTGGAGTTGGGTGACACTTTAAACGCGATCCTAACAGGCCACTGGGTATTTTTGTCCAAATTTACATAGTTAAAGCCCATTTTTACTCTTTTCCGTCTATATGATGATGATCATCGATCATCATTATTGATCAAACATACTTGTTAAGAGAAGAATTAAAAGTGTAAACGGTTTAACATTGGGTCAAGAACAATAGAGGAAAAAATTGTCCCACAAATCCTTTTTCTATTTTGGGCCAATATGACTAAACTAATTAAGATGGTGAATAGTCTATGGACATTGCATTGGGCCAATACAAGATTTCTTTTTCGAGTTATATACTGTACATAGAGAGGAGAAAATTTGCTAGTTAATTTGGGATGAAATTCATGATATAGTATCTGTGTGTCTGTGTACTGCTTTCTTCTTCTTCTTTTTTTTTGGAAATACATCATGCACAGTACGTGCATTAGTGCAAAAATATTTTACATTACTTGGTCACTTATAAGGTAATTAAATGTTAAAAGTCCTGATAAGAATTAATAGGTAATCTTGAAAATATAGTAATTGACCTGCTATTAAATTAAGGTAAGAATTGACCGAGACTGATTCTTTTTAATGTTATCAACATACATAACTGTCTTGTAGAGTTTAGCACTTTAGCTTTATACACTATACTACCAGGAAAAAACACTACTATTAGGTCACCTACAAAATAAAAGTTTAAGTCTGTATGCAGTAAAAAAAAAAAAACCAAAAATATCGAAGAGGCACACTAAATTGTTTCACCTCAATTAGTGATGGCTTATATTACCGATAACCGCTCACAATATGCAGAATTAGTAACATGTTGTAACAGATACATTTATACTGTCACGGGTTGTTTGGCAGAGTGTATTAAAAAAAAAATATTTGTATTAGTTTTGTGTATTATTAATATCTTGTTTTGTACCTTTTTTCATCTTTTGTATTACTAATGTTTGCATTAGTTATACATTCTATTTGGTATTAAGGAGTGTATTGCTAATGCATGGAAATTCATGGTAGCAATGCATTAGTATAGTTAAAGTCATAATTGTCCTTTAAAATTTTTTCCCCACATTCTTTCCACCATATTTATGAAGGATATTTTTGAAAGAAAATATATTATTTTTAGAAATCATACAATTCATGTATTTTTAATGTACCAAATCAAATATTGTATAACTAATGCAAACATAACAGCAAAACTAAACCAAATATTATTAATGCACAATATTTTACGCTACTCTTATGCATCTCATCAAGTGACCCTTAATATAAAAACTATTTACATTTTTATGCAACGTGTATATTAAAATTGTTGACAGCAGTGGCGGCGGATGTATATGTATTCCAGGGGTTTCATCCGAACCCCCTTTGTCGGAAAATTATACTATTTTTACATGGTAAATTTTTTTTTTATGTATAAATAATAGAGGCTGAATCCCATTCGACTAGTCCGTATATGTACTACTGAACCCCCTCATTGAAA
Source organism: Capsicum pubescens (assembly GCA_030864215.1). NCBI lineage: Eukaryota > Viridiplantae > Streptophyta > Magnoliopsida > Solanales > Solanaceae > Capsicum > Capsicum pubescens. The sequence continues at coordinate 176,936,396 of CM061539.1, read as the reverse complement.
ATTCTGAATCCGCCCCTGATTGACAGTTGACATGATGTTGTCGATCATCTTGTTTGGAGAAATAATGTAAAAATTAAAGAGGAAATAGTAGTGCAAATATATGGTAAGGCTGTTGACATGTGGTCCTGTCGTATATTGGAGATAATATATATGTAGGTGGGATGGGAGGAAGGGAGGGAGGGACACTAGGACTGATAGGTTGGGTCGAGCTGTCGAATGCTATTTGTGGTCAGTGGGTGTTGCCGTGTCGAGCCACAATTTTCACGTTTCTGAAATTGGCTCATCACTTGCATTCAGCATCGTAATTACATGTATTTTAGGGGCCGTGTGGCCATGGATATTTTTCCATAAAAAATTTTTGGAGTTGAAAATTATGATGTTTGACCATGAAAATTTAAAAAATAATTTCAGAATTAAATTCCGAAAATGAAAAACAACTTTTTGTTGTTTTTCCTTTTTTCCACTCCAATTCCAACTTTCATTATTATTACATGTAACTCCAATCTTTAAATTTTTACACAAATCCCTCTTATTAACTATATTCCGTAATTTTTTTTAAAAAGATCAAATTCAATAAAATAATTAATTCAAGTGAAAATAATTAAGAATTTTCATCAACAAATTTAAGAATATAAAAATATATTTATATCTATCAATCATATTTATCAAAATATATTTTTTCTCTATTCAAGCGACTATGGTTATATAAAGTTATTTAACTCGTACTTGTCATATTTTTATTCAATTATAGAAGAATAACAATCATAATAATTAGTTTGTTGTTAATTATTTTATCAATTGAAAACATATATAAATTATTTTCTCAACATTTGGTTGTATGTTAGTAGGTGAATTAGTAGTTGGGTGATTTTGATAATTTTTAAAAGTTGGGGTATAAAATCATATTTAAAAAAGATTTTTCAAAAGTCTAAAAAAAATTCAAAATGACATGGCCAAACACAACTCCAACTCCAACTTCAATTCTGAAAAAAAGTAATTTTCATGTCCAAACGGCTACTTAATATTTCATTTCACCATTAAAACCTTATTCTTACCTTTTTATTTTCCTATTGTATCATTCAATTTGTGGAAACTAATTTTCCATTTCTTGGAAAACGTATACATCTCTGAGGAGCAAGAAAAATGAAGATGTTTTCCAAATCATTTTCTCCTCTTTGATCCGAAACAATGATCACTCGATCGTGCACGGAGTTTAAAAAATTAATGTTAAACTTTATAAAATTTATAAAATTGTCTCTTTTAAAATCATTTCAATATATATTTTTTAACTATTTTTTCTTATTAAGTGAGAATGATGTCATTAAATAGTTGTCAAAATAAAAAAATATGCTACATAATAATAAAATGAAGGGAGTAGTCCATTTAAAGGTAGGAATTGAGCATGAAGCTCTATATATGTAGAGAGAATTAGGTCCAGTCCATGAAAATCATAATTTTTCAGAGTTGGAGTTGGAGTTGTGTTTGACCATGAATATAAATTAAAGTTGTTTTTGAAATTTTGTGAGAGAAGTATGAATGAGAAATTGTATTTGAAATTTTCATGGCCAAATGCATTTCGTTTTCACTTTTTTATACTAAAGTGAAATTATTTTTCGAAAAAAAAGAAATAATTTTAATGGCCAAACGGCTACCTAAGTTGTATATACACGTCATTTCATCCAATACCACACGCTAAATATTTACACGTGTCCTTTCACTCATTTAGTGGATCAGATTTATTTATTTAACCCAGTATAATGTAACTAAGGGAAAGAACACAAATAGCACTTTCGCTGAAACTATTAACACAAAAATTACCGTTGAACTTTAATTGCATTTTCTAATCATTTGCTAACAGCTTATACAACACTAATATAATTTCGCTACATATCTTATACAGATACATATATATATTCTATACTCTATGCATCCTATATATGCACATATTTAATACAATAAATGATACAAATTTTATGTACATTATATTTTAAAAATACATATTCTACATAATAATGATATAATTTTCGCTCATTAATTCGTTGCTCTATTATTTTCACAAACTATATCAATATGATATATGAATTATATCAGAATGATATATGAACTGTACCTAAACTACCTGAAATAAATAATGCAAACTAAAAAAGTGTCATTTATTGAAATTAAAAGGGCTGACCGATCACACTCCATATCGACCCAAACACCCAAACATGACCAATTATATAGAATTTGTGTTGTTACTTGTGTGTCCTTTTCCCTCTTTATGGTTACTTGATTCTCTCTCTTTCCTCCTTACCATTCATTTACAGCAGGGTTGTCTTTTCCTTCCAATTGTACATCTACCATTCATCCTTTGCCCCAGTAATCAGTATCCATGCCCCTCCCTAGATTCGGAATTTGCCCCATATAATCATAATTTGGAGAAAGTGAGAAACCTCAATTTGAAATCTTGATGCTATGAAGAAGAATCCAAAGCTTTGTTAGAACCCCATTGCTTCCTAACCAAACATAGAGCTATATGAGTTCCGCTCTCCTTGTTCGGATCTCTGAAATTTCATATTTTAATTGCATCATACAATAAAATACTCGATGTAACCCCACATGTAGCTTTTGAAGAGGTTAGACTGTATGCAGATTCTATTCCAACTTCATGAATGAAGAGAGGTCGTTCCAAAAGACTATCGACTCAATGCAACCAAAGCAGTTATAGAAAGAGAACTTAAACGTCAGAAAGCATGACAATTAATATAATGTATAATAAGTAAAACATTTCAGCACATATCATTTAAAAAAAAAAAAAAAAGGGAATAATGGCAACAACAATAGTGTGATAACCAACATAAAGTAAACAAGGGATAGTAATAGATATCAAAGGGCAATAACTCTGATAGACAGTAAAAACTACATGAATAGAACTAATACTACGACATACACACGCCTATTCCGTCGAAAACCCACGCAACCCACAACTACCTATTAACTTTCTACTTTAATTGAGAATTCACATAATTTTCTATCTAAGATCATGGATCCTTAGTAAGGTTAAAATCTGACATATCTTGTCCAATCATCACTCACTATTACTTCTTCGCCTTACTTTACTATCCTCACATGCCCAAATCATTTTAATCTCTCTTATCTTGAATGTCACCCAGTCAATTTCATGATTTATTAAATAAGGGAAAAAATTATATGCTTGTAGGAAAAAATTAGAGAAATGTAGGAACATAGTGGAGAATAATTTAGTACTGGAGTCGTTCTTCCTATTTGCTCTAAACTTTTTATTTCTAAGAGAAAGACATGTATACAACTAAAAGATAACCAACAGTTCAACACCACAAGAGACGATTCATTTAACATGAAAATACATTTTGCCAAATATGGCCAACATGCATGACTGGGTAATATTATCCTCCCCACTGAAGTACGGATTCTTCAGTATTTATGTGGCAAATATCAATTCCAGAGAAGTACTAATTTCAAGCCAAAAACTCTTAATATGAGAGTGTTTTTATCTGTTAGGTGAATGTCTACTTATTTTTTTCTACTTATCCTCTTTTCAGATGGGACCCCAAAGAGGTTAAGCAGTTACCATCATGTACGAAAACCTGATTTTGGAAACTATAGGTGTGTTTGGTACGAAGGAAAATGTTTTCTAGAAAATATTTTCTTGAAAAATTGTAGACACCTGATTTTGTCCCTCCCGAAGTCTAATTTTATTCATTTTTAGTTCACTTTACCATGTGTCCAACCCCATGTAATTATATCCCACAAAAATACAAAAATAAACAAAAAAAATACCTCTAACTAATTTATCTTATCCTAACAACCTACCCAATCAAAAGCTTCCACCTACCCTAACTACCCATATGATCCCCCCTCCTTTTTCTTGTCCACAAAGAAAGAATATATGGGGGACCCACCAAAATTTCCACATCATAACAAATCTATGCCCATTATAAAAGAAAAATTCTAAGAGGAAAAGAGGTTCATTCTTTGATCATCATCTTCTCCACAATAACAAGAATCACCAAATAATCTTCCTCACAAGAACAAGAACAACAACGAAAAAAAAAAAGAAAAAAAAAGTAACCGGTGAATAGTAACCGGTGAACAGTAACCGATGAACAGTGCCGGTGAACAGTGCCGGTGAAACAGTGATCGGTGAACAGTACCGGTGAACAGTGACGGCGTGAAAAGTGACAGTGAACGGGTCATTATTTGTCGAGTTGGATTGTTGGTGTTAAGGTTCGGCTCGAGGTTTCCGGGTGCGGACTCTCTTTATTCGAATAACATTGAGTTTGAAAGCTTCAAATTTAAGGTCCAACTCTATCTCTTCTAATTTTACTTTACTATACGTGTTTGATTTGCCTGATGTGTGGTTGAATTTTGGTGACATTAATTTGGTGTTCGATTTCATTGAATAGATGGTTGTGGATTGTTGAGATGACTGTCTTGAATCGTTGGAATTTGGTATAAAAAATGGAATGTGGGGTTGGATGGTAGGAATTGATAAAGAATGAATATTGTTTTGATTTATTGTCGTTGGTTATTTTGAAGCAAATACGAGTGTTTGATTGGGTAGTATCATGATGCGCCGATTGGTTTAGGCAAACGTAGTTTGGGTAGGCAAAGTTTATAATTTGTGATTTTATTGAGCGTTTGAAATATTGTTTGAATGATTGAAATTTGGGTGAATGATTTGGTTTTCTCGTATTGAAAAAATGTATTTATTTAGCCGGGGAATGCCCCGAGATCACTTGTATTTATTCACCGGGGAATGCCCCGACGTATCATGTTGGCGAAAAATGATCATGATGAAGGCCTACGGCGTCGGGTAAGGCATTGGAGCTTAATCTAGAATTAGTTTAGACTAGGATTTATATTTTTCGTATCTTTCTATTTTTGGACTGTACAATTGGACTGGACTTTATATTTTTGGATTGTTTTGTTTTGTTTATTGTTTGATTATTTGGCGTGCTTTTGTGTGGTTTGTACATTTCGTGATGCCAAAATAGTTGATACGCTCTACCAAGCGACCGTGGTTGAACGACGGGATCGAGGGGTGCCTAACACCTTCCCCTCGGTCAACAAAATTCCTTAGCCGGAGTCTCTGTTCGCAAACCAGTTTAAAGAGTCAAATGGTTTTGAAAAGAATTTTCCAATGGTGACTTGGCACACCAGATTATGCCAAGTGGCGACTCTGAATAAAAAATATAAATAATCCTTTTTTTCGAAACAAATTTTCATTTTTGTCACTTAAATAATAAAACCCTTTCGAACCTTAAAATACATATCTTTTTTGGAGTCGAAAAAAGGGTGTGACAGCTCTGGCGACTCTGCTGGGGACGTTTCAGAATTCGAGCTTATTTTTGAGTCGTATCGGCTTTGTTTGGCATTACGAGTGTATAAGTATTGTGTGTGATTATTGTTTTGTTATTTTTTTCATTTTTGTGCGTTTTCGTGCTCTTTGTTTATAGTATTTATCCTATGTGTTACCGCTTTATACGTGTCATCATGAGTCCATCCCCCCGGCCTTCTTTCTGCAACAAGTCTCGGAGCGCACGTCGTGCGCACGAACTCTAGTTGAGTCACCTTTATTTTAGGGGGGGAGCCGTTGGATGTATGGAGTAGGTGGAAAGCAAAGCAGCCACTATCGACCATATGCTCCCCCGAACGGCCTTGTTAGTAAACCACAACGTAGGTCAGCCTTCAGGTCATTCTTATGTGCATCATATTGAGACCTAGCGAGGCCCACACGGTCCTTTGTAGGAGACTCACCTTTAAAGCATCCCTACGTGCTAAATGTTGCATCTTTGAGAGTAACGTGGTCATTTGACAGACCGATTTGGGGAAAACATGTGTTAGAAGTAAAGTGTGAAAAAAAAAAGAAAAAAAAAGAAAAAAGTGAGTCGAAAAGAATGAATCAAAAGGAGTGTCGTAGTTTATTTTAGAGTTGTTTATGGCTTTTGTTCTTCACGATCCCAAAACTCAAAAAGATTTTTTTTACGTTTTGCATTTATCTTCTCAAAGTACCGTAAGTTCATAAAAAAAATAAAAATGAATGAAAAAAAAAGAGAGTTTTGTTTGCCTTGTCTACTTATTTGTCAAAAACAAAATACCAAAATGATTTTTTTTTATAATTGGTGGTGTCAGTCTTAGTTGAAATGTCTAGTTGAAAATCCAAAAAGTTTTCACTCGTTTGTTTTTGGTTGTCTCTTAAGTTAGGGTCAATTTATTAGTTAATCGTTAAGTGTCCAATCTGGACGAACTACGCATACCTGATTTCCGTCCCTCGGGGCGGGATACGTAGGCAACCCTCGGCGGGTTCGGTAACCTTTATTTTGGTCTTCGTCTTAGTCTTAGGCTAGGTCTTTTACTCCGTAACCTAGAGTTGTTAGCCAAGTAGGCTGATTTTATTCAGCATTACTGTTCGGCGATTTGGAGTCATGAAGCGGTCTGTTCCATCGACGTATGTCCGCATCAAATTCCCATTAGTTGGGAACCTTTTGCTCTTATCAAATTTTGAGACAATTTCTTATCTGCTACTACAGGATGGATCTGCCCACAAAGTCTAGAGTCCTTATGGTTGTCAAGGTACCCAAAAAGTTGATCAAGTGGTGGGGCACGTTCAATTACTCCGAAAAGCACAAAGTGAGGAAAGTGTTAGGCAATCTTGTAACACTCATGGATCTCACGCCTCGTCCGGATTTTATAGAAGCTGCGTTGAATTTCTGGGATCCAAATAATTTGGTGTTTAGGTTCGGAAGTTGTGAATTGACTCCTACCCTGGCAGACATATCTTGTTTGTTTCGGTTGACTTACATGTGCCAGCAGATGATTTTAGCCCGCAATCATACTCGTAAGAAATTCCTTCGACTCTGTGGATTAAAAGATAACAAGCATCTGGGATGCCTCAAACAATCTTGGATTTCCTTGGACTATTTGTTTGCTAGATTTGGGTCTTTAGAGGGTTTCGACTGCTTTTGGGATGAATTCTGTACTACCAAAAAAATCTGAGAACAACGTCGTCTTGAGGTTTTCTGTCTGGCTTTGTTGGGTATCTTAGTGTTCCCGTTAGATGAGAGGTGTATCCATACTCGTCTACAATCAGTGGTGATAGCTTTATTCAAGAAAAAAGATGAGGTCACCATTGTACCAATGATTTTAACAGAAATATATAAGGTTTTAACTGAAGTAAAAGGAGGGGTACGATTTTTTGAGGGGAGTAATCTGATATTGCAGCTGTGGATGATGGAGCACTTGCATACGCCTTCTTTGATTAGAGCAGATGTGATCGACCGTTGTCTGAATGATCGAGTGCAAGCCATGCAAGAAAGAATGCGTTTTGACAAATTTTCTTTTCCTATTGGAGTCAATTCTTGGATCGAATTTCTCGAATCAAGAACTCCGAACAACATTCTTTGGTGCTATATGTGGTTTCGTCCTAAGAAAATCTTGATTGGATCTCAAATGCAACTCTTTCTAGTTTTGATAGGACTTAACTGCACTAGGCCTTACAGTCCAAGAAGGGTGATGCGTCAGTTGGGTAGGATGCAAGACGTCCCCCCAATAATGGACCTTCTAAAGGATGTAGAGTACTTTAAAGATCAAGCTGTGGGGGAAAGCAAATATGAGCAATTCTGGAATAACGCGATAAAGTTAGGTGTCGATACTCTCGAGGAAAATCCAGATTACACTCAAAACTATGAAATCTGGCTACAATATCTGCCCCGTGGCATTAGTAGACCCTTACCAGCCCAACTTAGAGGGCGAATACGGGAAGCAATCATGGTAGAAGATGATGAGCAGGAAGATCCGGGTGTCAAGGTAGAGTTTTTGAGAGTTCAGTTGTCGCGTTTGATCACAACTGTGGATGGGTGTTAGAGAAACCTTGGCGGGTGTACTCTCCAAGAGGCGGGGATACGGGCAAGAAATTTGTTTCCGGGTATCAAAATGTCGTTGCAGGATATGTTGCAAAGTCTGAGTGGAAAAGTGGAGACTTCACAGATGGGTTCATCTTAGCCGGGGACATCACACAGAGCACCAGTTTGAAAGAGCATGTCTTATCTTTATGTAGTTTTGAGTCTTTTATGTTTCTGTCATTATAGGTTGGTGTCTGTGTTAAGTCGGAGTCAAGTTGTTTTTGATATTCGGGTCTTTATTGCTCGCATATCGTTAGGGGTTTAAAGTGTTGTTTTGTATTTGTTGTTTAGTTTTAAAGTGGTCCTAAATTTGTTGTATGTTTTGCTGTCTTTCATCGAAATATTAGGATGTTACGTCTTTCTTTTGTTTACTTGTTTTCGTGTTTCGTGAAAAAAAAACCTTCGATTGTGTAATGTTTATGCATAAGCCGCCCGAACTACGCAAGATCTGATTCATGTACAACATGATACGTAGGCAACCTACTTTTGGGTTCGATCTAACCATTTTGTTTCGTTGTGTTTCATTTTCCTCTTTTAAAGAAAAACAAAAGTCATAAAGAATGATAAAATAAAGGTAGATAACGAGAGAAAAGAAAAGGGCAGAGATTGATACGAAAAGAAAGAAAAAAAAAGAGAAAAGAGAGGGAAAGAAAATAATAAGCGTAGAAGATAAAAATAAGTGTGTACAAAAATCAGGATGATGTTAAAATGACCTCGCTACCCTTGAAAGCTGGTAGAAATGAACATGAACTTAGGGCAATTTTACCAATGTGATTCCCATGATTTTTGTATATCCTAATCCTAACGGATGTCGTCTTTGATGAGCATGTTCTTTCAGATAACAATGGTAGGTTTGCAGCACTCTGGCTAGTCACCCATACTTCACTAGATCCAAAGCAAAGCTCGCCATGGCTAGCAGGGAGATTGAAAATTCGCTCATTGATCCGGATCAGGATCACAGGGAAGAAAGTTCTGAACACAATGATGAGGTAGTAAGGCTCAGGCAACAATTGATAGATTTACACCAGGCATGGGCTAGCGGAATGCCTCCTCCTCCGCTTTCTGAAGGTCTTGGGAATATCTCTAACTGCCCACCGCTCTCTCAGGCGCAATTCTCTGTTCCTACTGAGTCACCTGAGTATGCGCCAGGATTCACGCCGCGACATTATTATCCTGGCAGTTCTAGTGTGCCTTTGGTAGCTCCCCAATCAAGACCCGCTGCTCAGCCATGCCACCAACAACACCGGTATTCGTGGCTCCGCCGCCACAAGAAACTCTCATATATGCTGTGCGTCCCGGAATGAGGCTTCCTAGGTCTGCCAGTGATCCAGTACTGAAGGTTCCAGATAATCAGTATTATGCCTCGGAGCCTACCTTGCAAATGATTGAACCATATGGGTACACTCAGCCGTCTGCATTTCTATTTGATACGGAGAAACCTGTCGCAACAGAGGAACTGGATATCATAGCTCGAAAATTGAAAAGTTTAGAACAAGCTATGAGGAATTTGTAAGGAATCGGAGATTATAGAAGTGTTTCCTATAAAGACTTGTGCATGTTCCCAGACATCAACCTGCCCCCCGATTTTAAGATGCCTAAGTTCGAGAAGTACGCAGGGCATGGCGATCCTGTTGCACACTTGAGACGTTATTGCAACCAGTTGAGGGCTGCAGGAGGAAAGAAAGAACTACTCATGGCCTTCTTTGGCGAGAGTCTTTCAGATCTGGCTTCAGAATGGTTCATCGATCGGGATATCGATAAACGGAATAGTTGGGATGATTTGGCTTCTGAATTTGTTCAACATTTTCAGTACAACATCAACTTGATTCCGGATGAAAAATCTTTGGTCAACATGAATAAAAAGAGCACTGAAGGTTTTAGGGAATACACGATAAGGTGGTGTGAACAGGCCGCTAGGGTAAAGCCTCCAATGAAAGAAAGTAAGTTGGTAGAAGTTTTCATTCAGGTGCAGGATGAGACCTATTTTCAACATTTACTTCCGGCAATGGGAAAGTTTTTTATGGAAGTCCTTAAAATGGGGGAGATGATAGAGGACAGGATTAAGACCGGTCGAATAGTGAGTTTTGCTGCATTAAAAGCTACCACACAAGCGATTCAAGGTGGATCTGGCGCATTTGGAGGTAAAAAGAAGAAAGAGGATGTGGCGATTGTTGTAGCTGGAACCCATTCCTATCCCAAAAGACCACCTCGCCCCTATCCCCAATCCCAAGCCCAAGTCTACGCCCAAGCTCCATATATTCCTTCCCACCATTACTACCCTCCACAAAACCCTTTATATTCCATTTCACCACCTCCTTACCCAGTATATAGCGCGCAACCATATGCCCAAACCCCTTCTTACCCGCAGTGGCGCGCGCAAACTCCACAAAATCGCCCATTCGCTCCACCAAATTACCAAAACCCCTCCAGACCCAGTTTTCAGCCTAGGACCGAGTATAAGAAGGAGAAGACGGTCAAAAATCAATTCACACCTCTTGGGGAGTCATATGCTAGCTTGTTTGATGGGTTGAGGAAGTTGAAGGTTTTAAGCCCAATTCAAGGAAGGCTTTCAAATCCACCACCAAGGAATCTCGATTATTCTTTAAGATGTGCGTACTGTTCTGATATGCCAGGCCATGATATTGAGAAATGCTGGCATTTAAAGAGAGCTGTCCAAGATTTAATTGACACAAATCAGATGCTGGTCCAGGCCCCGGAGGGTCCAAATATTAACCAGAATCCGCTACTAACCCATGCTGAAGCCAATATGTTAGAGTTGATATATGATGGGAAAGAGTCTTCGAGGGGTTATAAGCCTATTGTCAAGATACAGACCATTGAGAAGAAATCGGTGAATGTAGCGGAGTCTTTGAAAGCAATGTCATTGAACCAGGAAGGAATGAGAGAAGATAAAGCACAAGAAAGCACAAAGAAACCTCTGATCACAGTACAGAGCGCCAGAAGGTATGTTGATTCAAGTCAGGATAAACCTAAGTTGACGGTGGTGGGAGCTCTGAGTCAGCCTATCTTGACGGTGAAAGGAGCGATGGCAGCGCCCATTGTCCTCAAACCGGTGACCCAACCTCCGATAGTTGATACAAAAAGGATTCCCTGGAATTATGGATGGACCGTGATGACCTATCATGGGAAAGAAGTAGTGGAAGATATAGATGAGGTAGGGGTTTGACTAGGTCAGGAAGATGTTTCGTGCCTGAAAGCTTAAGAAAGTCCAAGCCAACGGTGAGTGGACCGTCATCTATCAAAAAGCCTATCACCGAAGAAGAAGCCGAAGAATTTTTGAAAAAGATGAAATTTCCAGAGTATTCAATATTAGACCAGCTGAAGAAAACCCCTGCTCAAATTTCCCTTTTATCTTTGTTGTTGCACTCCAAGGAGCATCATGATGTTTTACTGAAGGTATTAAATGAAGCATATGTTCCAAGGGAGGTTACAATCAACCATCTTGAGAAAATGGTTGGAAAAATCTTTGAGGTCAATCGGATCAGCTTTTCTGACGATGAATTGCCTATCGAAGGTACAGGGCATAACCAGGGCCTTTACATTACAGTGAAGTGTGAAGATTTCTACGTCACTCATGTTATGATCGATGGAGGTTCAGGTGCAAATATTTTCCCTATTTCTACTTTGCAAAAGCTGAATATTGGTACAGAAAGGATCAGGCCCAACAATGTATGTGTCAGGGCTTTCGATGGTGCAAAATCAAATTCCATTGGCGAAATAGAACTAATGTTGACCATAGGGCCTGTTGAGTTCGCCATAGAGTTTCAAGTATTGAATGTAGAATCCTCTTATAATCTGTTGTTGGGAAGGTCGTGGATCCACAAGGCCAAGGCGGTTGCATCTACACTGCACCAAATGATCAAGTTTGAGCATGACCGGCAAGAAGTAGTTATTTATGGTGAAGGTGATTTGTCAGCCTACAAAGATTCTCCCTTGTCTCTTATTGAAGCAAATAATGTAGAGGAGACATTCGTCTATCAAATTTTTGATACAGTGCCAGTGAATCGTATCCTTGAATGGCAGGCTATACCGGGTTCACAATTGTCTTCTGCTTCTATCATGATGGTGAGTGAACTTTGGAAATACGAATTTGAGCCAGGGAAGGGTTTGGGAGCGTCTCTGCACGGTATAGTTCATCCCATATGTCCGAGTGAGAACCTGGGCACGTTTGGTCTGGGATTTGAGCCTACAACTAAAGATCTGAAGAAAGCCAAGGGACAGAAAAAGGAAATATGGTCATTCCCTCGCCCAATTCCACTACTCAGTGAATCATTTGCTAAGAGCAGTGTCACGAAGCATGTGGAATTTGAGGTTGAATTGGTTAATGACTTCCAGAACCTTTGTATGGAAGTTGATATGGTCGAAGCAGGAGAAGGTACCAGTATGGCAGACGTGCAATTCATAGGTCCAGCTGTCCGGCTCAATAATTGGGAAGTCGCTCCTCTCCCCGTCAGGAGGGAGTTTTGGTAGTTTATTTTACTTTTCTTTCTGTTTAGCCGAGTTATTTCAGGGTTGTAATTTGGATTTTAGTTTGTTTATGTTATGTTGGCATCTGTGTTTAAACCCTTCTATTTTTTATTTAATGAAATGCAATGTTCCTTTTGTTTTGTGTCTAATATATTTTGTTTTTCCTTTCTTACACAGTTCTCTTTATGCTGATTCTAATGACATGACATGCATGCAGAATTTTCAGCCTGATCTTAAAATCCAAACTAATCAAGATGTAATGAAGCGGGATGGGGAATATAATGAAAAAGGAGCGCTAGAAGAAATAAGCAAAGAGTTGGAACAGTTTGAAGACAAACCAAATCCTAATTTGAATGAGACTGAGCCAATAAATCTAGGGGATCAAGAAGATGTTAGGGAAACAAAAATCAGTGTACATGCTTTGGCACAGCTAAAAGAGGGAATGATTCAAGCATTAATTGATTATAAGGATGTTTTTGCATGGTCTTATGATGATATGCCCGGTTTAAGCACAAAATTAGTAGCTCACAAATTGCCAACTGATCCCGCGTTCCCCCCTGTTAAACAGAAGTTGAGGAAGTTTAAAACCGATGTAAGTATTAAAATCAAAGAGGAAATCATGAAACAACTTGAAGCCAAAGTAATTCGAGTGTCTCGTTATCCCATGTGGTTATCCAATGTTGTTCCCGTACCAAAGAAAGATGGCAAAATTCGAGTGTGTGTTGATTACCGCGATTTGAACAGAGCAAGTTCGAAAGATGATTTTCCACTGCCCAACATCCACATTTTGCTAGACAATTGTGCTAAACACGAGGTTTCCTCTTTTGTGGATTACTATGCCGGATATCACCAGATCATTATGGAGGATGAAGACGCGGAGAAGACATCTTTTATCACACCATGGGGAACTTATTGTTATCGAGTGATGCCGTTTGGTTTGAAGAATGCTGGAGCAATATACATGAGAGCTATGACCACTATGTTTCATGACATGATCCATAAGGAGATTGAGGTCTACGTAGATGACATGATTATTAAGTCAAAAAGTCAGGCCGACCATGTTAAAGATTTAAGAAAGTTCTTTGAAAGGCTTCGCAGGTATAATCTCAAACTCAACCCGGCAAAATGTGTAATTGGAGTTCCATCTGGAAAGCTGTTGGGGTTTGTAGTCAGCCGTCGGGGAATTGAATTGGATCCCTAAAAAATCAAAGCCATTCAGGATTTACCCCCGCCCAAGAATAGAACGGAGGTGATGAGTTTTCTTGGTATACTGAACTACATTAGCAGGTTTATTGATCAACTCACAACCACTTGTGAGCCCATATTCAAGTTGCTGAAAAAGAGTGTTGCGGTAAAATGGACTGAAGAATGTCAGGAAGCGTTCGATCGAATCAAAAGATATTTGTCAAATCCGCCCGTGCTGGTACCCCCGGAGCCTGGTAGGCCTTTGATCTTATATTTATCAGTCATGGACAATTCTTTCGGTTGTGTCCTGGGTCAACATGATGTCACAGGCAAAAAGGAGCAGGCTATTTATTATCTTAGCAAGAAGTTCACCGCATATGAGGCCAGGTATACTCTTCTTGAAAGGACGTGTTGTGCCCTAACTTGGATAGCACAGAAGTTGAAGCACTATCTCTCATTCTATACTACTTATCTCATCTCCCGCATGGATCCTTTGAAGTATATCTTTCAGAAGCCTATGCCGACAGGTCGATTGACAAAGTGGCAAATATTGCTTACCGAGTTCGACATCGTATATGTGACTCGAACCGCCATGAAAGACCAAGCCTTGGCAGATCATCTTGCTGAGAATCCCATCGATGAAGAATACGAGCCATTAAAGACATATTTTCCTGACGAAGAAGTGTCGTGTGTCGATGAAGTCGTTATAGATGCTGATCCAGGTTGGTGGTTATTCTTCGATGGAGCTGTCAATATGAAAAGAGTCGGAATAGGTGCGGTTCTTATCTCTGAATCGGGACAACATTTCCCGGTAACAACACAACTTCGATTCTACTGTACTAACAATATGGCAGAGTATGAAGCCTGCATCCTTGGTTTGAGGTTAGCTGTTGATATGGGAGTCCAAGAATTATTGGTGTTGGGAGATTCGGATTTGCTCGTCCATCAAATTCAAGGCGATTGGGAGACGCGAGATTTGAAACTCATCTCGTATCGACAATGCTTGCAGGAGCTATGTCGACGATTTGTGTTAGTAAAATTTAGGCATATTCCAAGGATTCATAATGAAATTACTGATACTTTAGCCACTCTGTCTTCAATGCTCCAACATCCTGACAAAGCCTATATCGATCCAGTGCATATACAGAGTCGTGATCAACATGCTTACTGTAATGCGGTTGAAGAAGAGCTCGATGGAGAACCTTGGTTTTTGGATATCAAGCGGTACATTCAGTCAGGAGAATACCCAGCATATGCCACCAATGATAAAAAAAGGACTATTAGGCGTTTGGCTAGTGGATTTTTCTTAAGTGGGGGAATCTTGTATAAGAGGACCCCAGATCTGGGACTTTTAAGGTGTGTAGATGCAAAAGAAGCCTTGGAAATCATGGTTGAAATACACTCTGGAGTATGCGGGTCGCATATGAACGGTTATGTCTTGTCAAAGAAGATTCTTCGAGCAGGTTATTACTGGCTTACTATGGAGAGGGATTCTATTCAATTTGTTCGAAAGTGTCATCAATGTCAGGTGCACGGCGATCTGATACGTTCTCCTCCTATTGAGTTGCATGCAATGGCCGCTCCATGGCCGTTCGTGGCTTGGGGAATGGATGTGATTGGACCGATTGAGCCGAAGGCATCAAATGGACATAGATTCATTTTGGTAGCCATTGACTACTTCACAAAGTGGGTGGAAGCAATAACTTTCAAGTCAGTAACAAAGAAGGCTGTGGTAGATTTTGTTCATGCCAATATCATTTGTAGGTTTGAAATTCCTAAGATGATCATTACAGACAATACTGCCAATCTCAACAGTCATTTGATGCAAGAAGTGTGTCAACAGTTTAAGATCGCACATCGAAATTCTACTCCATATCGCCCAAAGGCCAATGGTGCTGTAGAAGCCGCCAATAAAAATATAAAAAAGATACTGCGAAAAATGGTACAAGGTTCTAGACAGTGGCATGAAAAGTTGCCGTTTGCATTGCTAGGTTATCTCACCACTGTTCGCACTTCAACAGGGGCAACTCCATATTTATTAGTGTATGGGACAGAAGCAGTCATCCCTGCAGAAGTTGAAATTCCCTCTCTTCGAGTCATTGTAGAAGCAGAGATCGATGATGACGAATGGGTAAAAGCCCGACTGTAACATTTGATTTTGATCGAGGAAAAAAGGCTAACGTCCGTGTGTCATGGCCAGTTGTATCAGAGGAGGATGACTCGTGCATATAACAAAAAGGTCCGTCCCAGGAATTTTGAAGTTGGTCAGTTGGTATTGAGACGTTTCCTTCCTCACCAGGTTGAAGCGAAAGGAAAGTTCTCACCTAACTGGCAAGGTCCCATCGTTGTGAAGAAAGTGTTGCCTAATGGAGCCTTATATTTGACAGATATTGAAGGCAAAATGGCAGAAATGGCTATCAATGTTGATGCGGCCAAAAGATACTATGTATGATATTTGGTCCTTTGTTTGATTTTATTGCATGTTTAGTACTTGTATTTTTGAAGATTGATATGATGAAGGCATTTTATTCTTTTATCCAAACATTGTGTCATCCTTTGTTTACCCGTTTGAGCCTCGTTTATTTTTCTTTCATATCCCTCTTTGGAATCAAAATAGGGTCAAAGATAAATGTTAAGAAAATAAGAATAAAAGAAAGAGATCGAAAATAAAAGAAAAAAAATCAAATCAAAACAAAGAACAAGCTGATGGAACTACGCGCGACCTGATTCTCCTCTCTCGGGAGTGAGATACGTAGGCTGCCCTATTTCGGGCTCGGTCCAACCAAATAAAGATTTAAGATTCACCCAGTCAACAAAACTGGGGCATGAGTTAACATGTTGTTTGAGTCGATTCCAAAAGTTGTAAGTCTCACCCCCACTTCAAGTATCGTTTGAGCCCCTTACCATTTTTTTTCTAACCTTAACCAAAAGCCAAGTTACAACCAAAGAAAGTCCTTCAGATCAATTTTTGATAATGATTAAGGCTAAGCATGCAATGGATATTGATGATATATTGTGAGGTACCATTTGTCTCCCTCGGCATAAGAAATTAGGAGAGAAATACAAAAATGAGAGAGTCTTATTGGTGAAAATCCCCGTGGGCATCATAAGGCGATGGTGAGTTGAGAGAAATGAAAATGAGAGAGTCTTATTGGTGAAAACCTTTGCAGGCACCATAAGGAGATGGTGAGTTGTGATGATAGGCGTATTTACACGCCTAAAGCACCTTAATTTACCCATATTTTAGCTAAGTTTTGAGGACAAAATATATAATTCATGCACTTTTAGTCCTTTTTCCTGTAAGTGAGCTAACAAACGTGATTCACAAGTTTTCAGGTATAAATGATGAAGATTCCAGCACTTTATGGATAACTTGACGCCAAAGGAAGCTTCACGAAAGAAGGAAAGCAGCGTTTGGACGCCTATGGACTGAAAGTGATGCATGGATAACTTGTCCCGAGCAAAAACAGCATTTCTAAAGACTTTGGGGATCAGCAGTAACTTAGTAGGATTAGGATAAGGATGCAGTAACCTAGTAGGATTAGGATAAGTACGCAGTAGCCTAGTAGGAATAGGATATGGGTGTTATAAATACCCTATTTTCCTGAAGCTTTTGATCATTCATTCAACTCACTCATTCATGAATTCAAGTTTTTCCATTCGACTTTTACTATTATTCAAGTTACAGATTCTGTAAGTTTTAACAGAGAAACACGACTCTCTTGAGAAGAATGGCTAGGGCAAAAAATGTGTGAGAGTTTTTTTACGCCAAAAATCATCCAAATCGTCAAGCTTGTTCTAGATTTTTGTATGATGATGATGTCTATTGTGATTTCCGTTGCACTCATGAGTAGCTAAACTTAACTGTTAGGGTTATGGAAGCCTTATGAGATACTATCTGTTGCTATGAGTTTGTGAATTCTTGATACGTATGCTGCTTATATCATTACTCTCTTCATCTTAATTGAATTCTTGTGGTTGCAAACATATAGAATACGCTAGTATAACATTAACTTGTTCGAAAGAAAAGTTACATGTCTGGAAAAGAGAGAATGACAAGGAAATAGGGCTACCAACCCCTGTTTAAAAGTTAGTGCCGTAACTGGATTAACCTCTTGGAGAATTCGTACCATTAGTATATGCTTTAAGCTTGAAAGAGTTAAAGTGATATAATCCTTGATGGTCGAAAGACGCTAGGATTTACCATAGAATACGAATCTCTATAAGCGCATGCATGTCTGAATTTCGCATAACTCATAGCCAATAGATACGTAGAACTCATAAGGTGGACATAACCCTAACTTACAATTCTCATTGATTAAAACCTACCAAGCATTCCGTTTTTACTTTGCTATTTTGATACTTTTGCTTCACGCATAAAATCCCCCCTTTATCTGTAGAATTTTCGACCAACAGTCTAATAATAGTTGCATACTTAGTGACCAAGTATTCCCTGTGGGATTCGACACCCAACCTAGTTGGGTTCTATATTTGACAACGACCGCTTACACTCTTACGAGAGCTGTAGTTTGAGCGTTATCAAGTTGAGAGAAATAAAAATGAGAGAGTCTTATTAGTGAAAACCCTCACGGGCACCGTAAGGCGATAGAGAGTTCAAGAGAAAAGTGAAAAGTGAGAAGAAAGAGATTTGTTTGCGAAAGTTTTTTAAGATGTCGTCAATCGAATGTGATGTATGAGTCCAATGGATTTGAAGAAGCGGCTCAGCGACAAAAGGCACGAACTCAACAACAAATGGGGAGTTTGGATAGGAAGATCAGGCAGCTCAATCCAAAATGCATGTCATACTCATTGGAGTTGGTTGTCGTATTCAGATAAGTTTTCTTTTTGAATATGGGACATTGCTCTTTTCTTTCATTTACATATTCATGTTTTTGTCTTTTCTTATGTTATTTATCAAAACAAGAGTCACCATCATTTCTTTACATTTTTTAAGTCAAGTCTGTGTCAAAACAAGCGAGAAAGGATTTCAAAATTTACTACCAGTCTTTCCAATTATATGAGGAAAAGCCAAGAAATAGCACAGGAAAGAAATATGATCGTAATTCAACACGAAGCAAAGGAAGTCTATCAACCGACAGGCTATTGGATTCGTAGAAGCATTCAGATTTGGAAAAGTGCACCTCAGGGGATGGTAAAATGGAAACCCATTGTTTGAGTCAGAACTCATTTCCCTCAATCTGGATCCTGGTCAATGATGCGGCAAGACAAGGCAAGTGTTAGCAATTTGGAACAAAGATGAAAGGAACGAGTACTGGGGAAGATACTTGAGAAGCCAAGAGCTGCAAGCCACCACTAAGTTTTTAACTGACAAATTTTTCTTTGATTGAAACAGGGGCAAATTCGTTTCACTTGATTCAGCTACCATTGGAAATGCATATCCATGGAAATTTACTTTATGTTCAGGACCCTCTTGAAAAATGAGATTTTACTTTATGATCAGGACCCTCCTGAAAAATGGGACTTTACTTTATGTTCAGGACCCTCCTGAAAAATAAGATTTTACTTTCTGTTCAGGACCCTCCTGAAAAATGGGATTTTACTTTCTGTTCAGGACCCTCCTGAAAAATGGGACTTTACTTTCAATTCAGGACCCTCCTGAAAAATGGAAATTTACTTTCAATTCAGGACCCTCTTGGAAAATGGGAATTTACTTTCAATTCAGGACCCTCCTGAAAAATGGGATTTTACTTTCTGTTCAGGACCCTCCTGAAGAATGGGAATTTACTTTCAGTTCAGGACCCTCTTGAAAAATGGGACTTTACTTTCAATTCAGGACCCTCCTGAAAAATGGAAATTTACTTTCAATTCAGGACCCTCTTGGAAAATGGGAATTTACTTTCAATTCAGGACCCTCCTGAAAAATGGGATTTTACTTCATGTTCAGGACCATCCTGAAAAATGAGAATTTACTTTATGTTCAGGACCCTCCTGAAAAATGGGATTTTACTTCATGTTCAGGACCCTCCTGGATAATGGGAATTTACTTTCAAATTCAGGACCCTCCTGGAAAATGGGAATTTACTTTCAATTCAGGACCCTCCTGAAAAATGGGATTTTACTTTCAGTTCAGGACCCTCCTGGAAAATGAGAATTTTACTTATGTTCAGGACCCTCCTGAAAAATGGGATTTACTTTCAATTCAGGACCCTCCTGGAAAATGGGAATTTACTTTCAATTCAGGACCCTTCTGAAAAATGGGATTTTACTTTATGTTCAGGACCCTCCTGAATAATGGAATTTTACTTTATGTTTAGGACCCTCCTGAAAAATGGGACTTTACTTTCTATTCAGGACCCTCCTGAAAAATGGGATTTTACTTTATGTTCAGGACCCTCCTAAAAAATGGGATGTTAGTTTCTGTTCAGGACCCTCCTGAAGAATGGGACTTTACTTTATGTTCAGGACCCTTCTGAAAAATGGGATTTTACTTAATGTTCAGGACCCTCCTGAAAAATGGGATGTTACTTTCTGTTCAGGACCCTCCTGAAGAATGGGACTTTACTTTATGTTCAGGACCCTTCTGAAAAATGGGATTTTACTTAATGTTCAGGACCCTCCTGAAAAATGGGATGTTACTTTCTGTTCAGGACCCTCCTGAAAAATGAAATTTTACTTTATGTTCAGGACCCTCCAGAAAAATAGGATTTTACTTTATGCGCAGGACCCTCCTGAAAAATGGGATTTTACTTTCTGCTCAGGACCCTCCTGAAAAATGGGACAACGCTTTCAAAAGTGAAATACTATTTTACTATAATTTTTGTTTGGGATAATTTTTGTTCTAGTTTTAATGTTGGGTTTCAGGAGCCCGCCTGAAGAACAGGGTGATGAAATAGCAAGTCAGGAGCCCGCCTGAAGAACAGGGTGATGAAATAGCAAGTCAGGAGTCCGCCTGGAGAATAGGGTGAAGAAACGAAAAGTCAAGTAACAAAGCGAAGCAATGGAAAGTCAAGCAACAAGTTGGAAGAAATTGCAAGTCAGGAACCCGCCTGAAGAATAGGGTGATAAAAGTCGAGTCAAGAGCCAGCAGAAGCTGTTAGATAGGATTTTATAATTTCGTATATATTTTAACTTGTAATTTTCATTTTTGATGTAATGACAGAGCCGCGGACCGGAACCTCGACGGAGCCTCACTCGACTCTCCAACTCGGTATAGCCCACTTCTCTTCCAATCCTTTGAAATATCCGTGACTTGATTCTTTCATAACTTGGGTAGGAAGGATGTCCTAAGTCAACGCCCGGTTGTCCTTCTTCCTTCTGTTTCTTTCTTTGAATAATGGTCGGGTCAAAATTTGGTCTCGCTGTCTACTTCTTTGTCTTAAAATACTTCGTGTTTACATTCAAAGGGGGGCATGATGTAGACACCTGATTTTGTCCCTCCCGAAGTCTAATTTTATTCATTTTTAGTTCACCTTACCATGTGTCCAACCCCATGTAATTATATCCTACAAAAATACAAAAATAAATAAAAAAAATACCTCTAACTAATTTATCTTATCCTAACAACCTACCCAATCAAAAGCTTCCACCTACCCTAACTACCCATATGATCCCCCTTCATTTTTCTTGTCCATAAAGAAAGAATATATGGAGGACCCACCAAAATTTCCACATCATAATAAATGCATGCCCATTATAAAAGAAAAATTCTAAGAGGAAAAGAGGCTCATTCTTTGATCATCATCTTCTCCACAATAACAAGAATCACCAAATAATCTTCCTCACAAGAACAAGAACAACAACGAAAAAAAAAAAAAGTAACCGGTGAATAGTAACTAGTGAACAGTGCCCGGTGAACAGTACCGGTGAACAGTGACGGCGTGAAAAGTGACGGTGAACAGGTCATTATTTGTCGAGTTGGATTGTTGGTGTTAAGGTTCGGCTCGAGGTTTCCGGGTGCGGACTCTCTTTATTCGAATAACATTGAGTTTGAAAGCTTCAAATTTAAGGTCCAACTCTATCTCTTCTAATTTTACTTTACTATACGTGTTTTATTTGCCTGATGTGTGGTTGAATTTTGGTGACATTAATTTGGTGTTCGATTTCATTGAATAGATGGTTGTGGATTGTTGAGATGACTGTCTTGAATCGTTGGAATTTGGTATAAAAAATGGAATGTGAGGTTGGATGGTAGGAATTGATAAAGAATGAATATTGTTTTGATTTATTGTCGTTGGTTATTTTGAAGCAAATACGAGTGTTTGATTGGGTAGTATCATGATGCGCCGATTGGTTTAGGCAAACGTAGTTTGGGTAGGCAAAGTTTATAATTTGTGATTTTATTGAACGTTTGAAATATTGTTTGAATGATTGAAATTTGGGTGAATGATTTGGTTTTCTCGTATTGAAAAAATGTATTTATTTAGCCGGGGAATGCCCCGAGATCACTTGTATTTATTCACCGGGGAATGCCCCGACGTATCATGTTGGCGTAAAATGATCGTGATGAAGGCCTACGGCGTCGGGTAAGGCATTGGAGCTTAATCTAGAATTAGTTTAGACTAGGATTTATATTTTTCGTATCTTTCTATTTTTGGACTGTACAATTGGACTGGACTTTATATTTTTGGATTGTTTTGTTTTGTTTATTGTTTGATTATTTGGCGTGCTTTTGTGTGGTTTGTACATTTCGTGATGCCAAAATAGTTGATACGCTCTACCAAGCGACCGTGGTTGAACCACGGGATCGAGGGGTGCCTAACACCTTCCCCTCGGTCAACAGAATTCCTTAGCCGGAGTCTCTGTTCGCAAACCAGTTTAAAGAGTCAAATAGTTTTGAAAAGGATTTTCCAATGGTGACTTGGCACACCAAATTATGTCAAGTGGCGACTCTGAATAAAAAATATAAATAATCCTTTTTTTCGAAACAAATTTTCATTTTTGTCACTTAAATAATAAAATCCTTTCGAACCTTAAAATACATATCTTTTTTGGAGTTGAAAAAGGGGTGTGACAAAAATAAGTTGATTTTTTACTTGTTTTTCTATGTTTGGTTGGTGAATAAAAAATATTTTTCAAAAAATATTTTATAGTGTTTGATTAGTGAATGGAAAAATATTTTTCAAAAAATACATTTTAGTATTTAGCTAAAGCGTAAAAATACATTTAAAAATAATAATTTTTGATCTTAAAAAAATATTTTTTTAGGGTGTGTTCGATATGAAGGAGGAAAAATATTTTCTAGAAAATAAGTTGTTTCTTACTTATATTCGTGTGTTCATTATGCAAATGTTTTCTAAAAGTATTTGTATATCTTTAACAAAAACAATGAGAACGAATATGATAAAAAGGATGAGATAAGAAAAAGTTTTGAATTTAAAAATAAAATTAAATTAAAAACATTAATCTTTTTTTGAAGAGGCGGTTGGTAGGTGGGGGGTGAGGTTGTCAAAATAGGTAGTAAGGGCGGTTAAGAAAATAATTTTAATTTTTTAAAAAATATTTTTTTGGGGAGGAGGGGAAGGTTGAGGGGCTAGTACGGGGTGGGGGTAGGGGTATGGGAGTAAGAGTGGGGTAAGAAAAAAATTTGAAATATTTTTTTGAATCTGGGTGGTTGGGCGTGGGGGTAGGGGTAGGGGAGTGAGGGTAGGGTTAGGGAAAAATTTAAAAAATTTAAAAAATAAATTTAAACAATTTAATTTTTTGGGGTGGGAGGGGGAGGAAGTTGGTAGGGTGGGAGGGTAGGGGAGGTAAGAAAAAAGTTTGAATTTAAAAAAAAAAAAAAAAAAAAAACTGAAAAGGGGAAGGGAGTAGGGTTTTGGGTTTTGGGCAGAGGTGAGGTAAGAAAAAATTTAAAATATTTTTTTAATAGGGTGGTGGGGGAGGGGTGGGGGCGGAGTGGGGGTGGAGGATTGAGGGTCGGAGTGTGAATATTTCAACTTAAGAGTGAGGTTGAAAAATAGTTTTGTAAAATGTTTTCCTTACGTTTTAAAGGGAAGTCATTTTCCTTAGAATTGAGAAAAATAAGTTTATTTGAAAAACATTTTTCAAAACCTTTAAGCCAACCAAACATGAGAAAATTGAAAAACATTTTTCAGAAAATATTTTCCTCCATACCAAGCACACCCTATGTGATACTACAAATGGAAAAGGCCAAACCCATCGATAGGACCTTAAAGTTGTCCCGAAAATTCACTTAGACCCCTAAACTAAGGCTTGTACCTATCAGACACCTCAAGTGCTAAAATTGATACCTATCAGACACAAAATGCTGATTTGGCAAGGAGAGTGTGTTACACTCTCCTTGGGCGCGTGAATAGTAGAATAAAAATATTTTACTTATTTTTTAATCAAAAAAATTATATTTAAATTATTTTATTAAAATAATTTTTAATTATTATAATTTTTAATTAAAAAAAGAAAGAAAAATACCCCCACCCCCAAATCGTCCCTAACCCCCAACCCCATCCATCGACGTCTTCATTAACCCCCTCCCCCACCCCAGATCGTCCCCAACCCCCAACCCCATTCATCGTCGTCTTCATCAACCCCCCCACCTCCACCCCCAGATCGTCCTCAATCCCCAACCCCATTCATCGGTGTTTTAATCAACCCCCTCCACAAATAGTCGTCAACCCCCAACCCCATTCATCGTCGTCTTCATCAACCCCCCTCCACCAGATCGTCGTCAACCCCCAACCCCCTTCCGTCATCATCGTCTCCTTCTCCAAGTTTGAAACACAAATAATTTATACACAAATAATTTATACCTAATCTTGCACATTTAGGTGGAAATTGAAGGATAGTGGTTCTGCAATTTTTTAAGCATCCACTAAGAAACTCCATTGTAATGGAAAACAAGAATGGAGAGATAAATCACAATTAACAATTTTTAATTTATTTTTTTTAAAAAAAGCAGTAGAAGAAATTGCACTGATCTTGACGAGAACATGAATTTATAATGTTGATGGAAATTGGAATATGTGAAATAGAATTGATAATGATGATAAATCGTATGCAACTTTGCAAAGTAGCAGTCTTTGCTGGAGAAGAAGATGAAGCTGGGGGGGGGGGGGGGCGTTATTTTTTTTCTTAAAAGAAATATTATAATTCTTTTTAATTTATAAAAAAATTTAAATGATTTTTGAATTTAATAACACGTGTCACCTTTTAATTTGTCATATTTGTCACATCATCGCGAGTGTGCTGCACACACTTCATCTTTTAGCTGATTGAAAAAAAATGGCCCAATCAAAACAAAATTAGGGAGGTTTAGGAGCCTGATAGGTACAAGCCTTAGTTTAGGAGCCTAAGTAAATTTTCGAGGCAATTTTGAGGTCTTATCGATGGGTTTGGACAATGAAAAAAATTTATGATGTGAGATATGTTATGATGTATGAAGGTTTCATTATTTGATAAATGTATTATGGTCCCACTTTATTTTAATTCTTTTTTTTTTCACTTATTATTCACTCTTCCCATTCCCTAACTGCAGCCCCTCAATCCCTCTCCCCCATTCCCCCAAACATAATCTTTATTTGATTAATTTTGAAAATTTACTTTTTTTTTGTTTGACTGCACACATTTAAATCACACAACAAAGCACAGGGAAAGAATTAGTAATGTTTTGTAAATCATAATGTAATTAATTAATTAATTAAAAGATAATTATGAAGAAGATTAAGAACAAAACTAAAAAGAAAAATATACTTATTTTTTTAATTGTTAATTTATATCTGAGAAAGAATAAGCGTTCATAAAAGTAACTTTTATGTTACTTAACTTGCAATTGAAAATGTCCGTGATAACTTGGCCATCTTATTAAAAATATTTCTCATAACTTGGTCATTATACTGAAAATATTTGTTTTAATTTATTTGGTCAATTTTTGAAATTAAAAGATTTATCATAATTTTTCAATACTAAAAAAAGGCAATTATTTTTTGCACTAAAGTTCACAGGATCTGGAGAAAGGTTCCACGACAAGGATGTATTTACACAATTTTACCTTAAATTTCTGTCAAATGTTATTTCCAAGGCTTGAAGTCTTGAACCCGACCTCTTCATCATATGACAACAACTTTATCAGTTGTTCCAAGACTTTTCTTCTATTTTTCTAATACCATTTTTATTATTAAATGATTACACATAATATTCAAATTTATAAATTTAAATTATAATTAATAAAATTAATTTAGTAAAATAAATTCTTAATAAGATTTGGTTAAAAGAAATGCCAAGTAAATAAGGATTAAAATGAGGGAGTATTTAAAATCAAAATCCATAACAAAAAAACTGATCTAAAAATCAGACGGCAAAAAATATTTAAAGAAAAAAATAAAAGTAAATAAATGGAGAAATGGAAAGGAGGATAAGGAGGTCAAAAGTACGCTGAAGGATGATTGAGATAATAAAAAGTGGGACCCATGTAATTTTTTATATCAAAAAAATACCCTCATATGCCAAGTAAATAAGTAATAGTTGTATCTCACTCTCCATAAAATTTTTCCTACAAATGATGTGGCACTTGCTATTCAGCAACAAAAACATGGGAAATTAGCTGATATCTACTAAAAATATTCACTTTCCTACAAATGATGTGGCACTTGCTATTCAGCAACAAAAACATGGAAAATTACCTGATATCTACTAAAAATATTCACCGCAGAGTGTTCACCCAACCGGCAGAAGCTATGGCACAAGTTATGATTCCCTAGAGTTCCAAAACAAAAACATATATATTTACAAAAAGTGGTACAGTCACCTTTTCTATAATTAACTTAATTAAACTATTACCTATCATGTTTTATTAAATTACAACATAAAACAAAATTTGACAAGAAAACTTTTAAAAATTGGTGTCACTGTCCTCTCTCTTCATATTCTTCTTGGTTTAGCTAAAGATATCTCACAAGTTAATCATATTGAAGAGAATGAGAAAGACCTAATTATATATTATTCCTCCCTTATATATAATTCGGCTTTGCAACGACCTGGGGATTTCAGCTATAAGTAATTATTTAGTAGGAGTAAGATTTTCAATTGCTCTTCCAACTATTATTATTATGGATAATAATTGATTTGGCCAAACTTCTGATCAAAAGCCAATAGTGACTTTAAAAAATGACAGAGTATTTGAGATAATGAATGTTTCTGAAAAGTATAAAACAACATGTTGTCCTTCAGATTTCACTTTTACCTGGCCAGTGGCGGCGGAGCCAGACTTTTGGTTAAGGATGTTCATATTTTTCCTTGGGCAAAGAACTGTTTAAAAAATAAAGAAAATAAAGCACTGCTGCACCTGCCAAGGTTCAAACCCGGGTTGTTGATGCGGAAATGCACACTCTTGACCACTGGACTATGCTTCTCTAGCTTGTCAAGGGTGTGCAACAACATGTATATAACCATAAATATCTATATTTAACCTATATACTCGAAATAAATTTTCGACGAAGGGTGTTCATCTGACCATCCTTCATTGGCTGTGGCTCCGCCACTGTACCTGGCCCTCATTCAAAGCTCCCTTGACAAGTACTACATCAATTTATTTGTTATCTAGTTTAGCTTTGTGTTGATACACCAGAAGGCGCTAAAATAATTGTGTAAGCCTTCTGGCGGGGTGATATCAATTATGATTGATATCATTTATGGTTGTGTATTGTCTTGTATTGAGATCAAGCCCTCCTAGGCCTCTTTTTGCTAATACGGCATAACTTAGAGCTCATCTGATTAATTGATTTTATATATATATATATATATATATATATATATATATATATTGTGTGAATCGGACAAAATAAGCAAACCACAAGCTGAGAAAAACAAGAACACACAGATTTATGTGGAAATTCTTGCGGAAAAAATCACGAATAGAAGCAGAGGAATTCACTATAATGAAGAGAGGAGTACAATGTAGAGACGATAGTCTCAATTTCGTGTATATGAGAACACAACCCGAGCAGCCCACTAAACGCCCATATGTAATACGCGCATAAAAATTAGTCCTAGGCCCAAAGACATACAGGTCCATACCATAACAGACCCCATGAAAAATCACAAACATGGATCGCACCGCGAATTTTTCAGGACCGAATCAACAAAATTTGAGTCACAAACTCTCACAATCTCTACCTTGACATGAATTCTAACTCAGAACTCAAATCCATTTCAATACAAACTCTCCACCTCTTCCTCAAAAGCCCCTAAGGGCACATCTTAACTGTTAACACCAAGTCCAAGCAATGCTCAAATAAACTTGG
This sequence comes from Capsicum pubescens, assembly GCA_030864215.1. Classification (NCBI taxonomy): domain Eukaryota; kingdom Viridiplantae; phylum Streptophyta; class Magnoliopsida; order Solanales; family Solanaceae; genus Capsicum; species Capsicum pubescens. The sequence continues at coordinate 176,908,582 of CM061539.1, read as the reverse complement.
CACTTGGTAGTGTCTTGGTCATCATATCAGTAGGGTTATCATGGGCACTAATCTTGCTTACCACAATGTCACTACGAGCAATAATTTCACGCACAAAATGATAATGAACATCGATATACTTTGTCCTCTCGTAAAACATTTGATCTTTTGTAAGGAAGATAGCACTCTGACTATCGCAAAAAATCATAGTAATCTGCAAGTCTTTGTTGAGTTACTAAACAGACTCTTCAACCAAATAGCTTCTTTGCGAGCCTTGTAATAGCCATGTACTCTGCCTCAGTAGTTGACAAAGAACCCGTAGTCTGTAAAGTAGATTTCCAACTGATAGCACAACCACCATTGATGAAAGCATAGCCTGTAAGGGACCTCCTTTTATCAAGTCGCCAGCAAAATTAGAATCTACATACCCAATCACTCCATCTCTATTTTTCCCAAACTACAAACAAATATTAGCAGATCCATGCAAGTATCTGAAAATCCACTGAATTGCTTTCCAGTGTTCTTTATCAGGATTTGCTATGGATCTGCTAACTGCACAGACTGCATATGATAAATATGATCGGGAACACACCATCTCATACATAAGAGACCGAACGACACTAGAGTATGAAACTCAAGACATATAGTCATGCTCATTATCTGTCTTTGGAGATAACGTGGCTGAGAGATTGAAGTGAGCTACCAATGGAGTACTGACACGGTTTACATTTTGCATATTGAACTTGTGAAGCACTTTTTCAATATACCTTTTCCAACTCGAGTATAACTTACATTTCTCTCTATCCATCAGAATTTTCATGCCAAAAATCTTCTTTGCTGCTCCAAGATCCTTCATCTCAAACTCCCTGCTAAGCTGGGCTTTAACTTTTATTATCTCACTAATATCATTTGTTGCTATCAACATATCATCAATATACAAGAGAAGATACACAAATGAACCATTACTTACCTCCTTGTAGTAGACACAACTATTATAACTACTCCTTCGAAACATATGAGAAGTTATAAAAGAGTCAAACCTCTTATACCACTGTCTGGGCGACTGTATTAAGCGATAAAGAGACTTTTTCAACAAGCATACACAGACCTCATTTCCTGAGACTACAAAACCCTTTGATTTGGTTATTGCATATAGATGTCCTCCTCAAGTTCTCCATGTAAGAATACAATTTTGACATCCAACTGCTTAAGCTCAAGATTATCCATGGCCACAATACGAAGCAAGGCTCGAATAAAACTATGATTTACAACTGGAGAAAACACATATATGAAGTAAACACCTGGAACCTGACTGTAACCTTTAGCAACCAGTCTTGCTTTGTACCTAGCATCTTCAATTCCCGATGTTCCTTCTTTCTTTTTAAATACCACTTGCAACGGACAATTTTCTTATATTTAGGCAATCTCACAAGATCCCATGTGTTATTCTTATGAAGTGATTCCATCCCCTCCTACATAGCAATCATCTATTGGTCGGAATCATCATAGTTAACTTCCTCTGAGTAAGAAGAAGGTTCTTCATCGAAATCAATACTTTCTTCTATATTTAATGCATAAGCAACCAAATTAGCTTCAGCATACTTCTGAGGAGGTCTAATATTTCTTCTAGGCCGGTCTTTAGCAATAGATATTGTGGTGTCACTGGTGAAGAAGAAGAAATAGTATCACTCTGTATCTCCGGGCTGGACTGAGAAGTAGGCACTGGTGTAGACTCTACACTAATTCGCAATTCAACGTGGGTGCTTGACTTTTGTTGATTTATGTCACTAGGCTCATCTGGGGGCAAAGCAATTGATTCGGAGGAAGTCCGAAGCATGACAGTTTCATCGAACACAATATCCCTACTAATTATAACCTTTCTGTTATCTAGACACCAAAACTTATAACATTTAACACCGGGCTTATAACCCATAAAGAAACACTTAACAAATATAGGTTCCAACTTTCCATTATCAACATGAGCATAAGAAGGACATCCAAATATCCTCAAATCATAATCACTAGCAGGAGTATCATACCATGCCTCTTGTGGAGTCTTTTTATCAATCTCGATTGAGAGAGAACGGTTAAAAAAGACAAGTTATGGAAGCAGTTTCGACCCAAAAAGACTTCTGTAAACTAGCATTAGAGAGCATAGAACACACCTTGTCCATTATAGTCCTATTCATTCGTTCGATCACACCATTCTGCTGCGAAGTTGACGAACTGTTAAGTGCCTCACAATTCCTTCTGAGTTGCATAGAATATTAAATTCATTAGAACAGAACTCTAAATCATTATTAGTCCGAAGGCGTTTTACCTGATTGCCTGTTTGATTTTCAATCATAGTCTTCCACTCCTTGAAAGTAGGAAACACATCATTCTTTTGCTTCAGGAAGAACACCCAAACTTTTCTGAAATAATCATCAATAATAGTCAACAAGTAATTAGCACCTCCTTTAGAAGGTACTCTAGAAGGACCCCAGAGATCAGAATGAATGTAATCAAGTATGTCTTTAGTTGAGTGGATGCCTTTAATGAATCTGACTCTCTTCTGCTTTCCAAAAATGCAATGCTCACAGGACTCCAATTTGGTAATACTCTACCCATCAATAAGTCCTTTCCTACTTAGTTTAGTCATTCCGTTTTCACTCATATGCTCCAGGCGTATATGCCAAATTTTAGCAACATCACTATCTGATAGAGAGAAAGTAGAGACAATTGCATCACATGTAACCGTAGAGCCTTGTAAGGCGTACAAATTGGCAGTCTTTCTATGTCCCGTCATCACAACAAGAGCACGTTTAGTATCCTTCAGGATTTTAAGAATGACAACAGAAGGCACAAAATACACTCCAAATCAGTCCACAATCTTAAGGATCTGAGGACCAAGATGGAGACCACTCTCGGATTCGCTATCAACAAGAAGAATACAAGATACAATGTGTATTTTAACACCAAAACAACAACAACAACAAGAACAAGATGATAAAAAAAAATACACAAGATTCGGATTTAACAATAACAACAAGTACACAAGATTACAACACAAACAATAAACAAGATTATAAGAAGGTAAAAGGATAGATAGATAGACCACATGAAGGTATAATCTTAAGAACCCAAGAATGGACAATCTTGGACCCTTAAAACTACACACAAAAATAAATCTATCTCTTACAAAGACACAATATCGGAATCCACCTCCCAAGCATCAATGTTTCCAAGCAAAAAACAACAAAAGAGAATCCACCCTATTATTGTATCCTAGTTTCGGTTTTGCCTCCAAAGAGAAGAGAGGACTTGTGTTTTCCAATGTCTTAAGACTTACACCATCATCAATAAACTAAGTCTAAAAGCCCTACAATGTTCTATTTATACTAGGTTACAAATAAAATACAAAAAGACCAAAAGGCCCTTTAGAGACTTAGGTGCCCATCAAGTGTAATATGTTGGCTGATTTTTAGTGCACTTAGGTTACCTTTTGCACTTCCATTTCACACACCAAGTATCGGACCCAAAATGCACTCCCATAATTCCATATCCGTGATTATTCCCGTATCATCCTCTCCATCTTGAAAGGAATTTGCCCACAAATTCACGGCTTCACCTCGTTCAGTCGGCCACTTTAAAATAAACCACTCAAAACAGCCCGCAAAATATTAACACAAGTCTTGGCCAACATCTTCATTTTGAATCTCGGCTTCCTTTCCATCTTGAGCCTTGTCTTTAATGTCATCCGAAATAAGTCTCCTACCATCATACAAGCATCGTCGTAGATTCCATATCCATCATGTTCTTTTCTACCATTATCCTCTACATGGACATGTCGACTTTGGTGAAGTGGAGTTTCGGTTGAGAGGATTGATTTGGTAAAGTGGAGCTTCGGTTGTGGAGCTTGGACGGGAGAAATTTGGCTTCCAAGTTCTTTTTGTTGGACTTGATCGAATGGAGGAGGGATTGACCTATGTAGGTCTCGAGTTGGAGGACATTTGGTGGCTTGGCTTATGTCTATGTCATTTGGTGGTGGTCTTGGAGGGTTGATTGCTTGAGGTAAAGCTTCGGAAGTAGAATCACGAGAATTCCTTCGACTCTTCACTCAATTCAACCTCTTAAGTATAGTAAACATATCCGAGCCTAATTTGTCAAGACCCGCATTTGCCTTAGTTATTTCTCGGGCAATAGCATCAAGGTGGGCCAAAATGGTATCCATTGTGGCAAAGAAGTTACCTACAAAATAGAAAACACGTTAGTTATACAAAACATCCTCACTCTCTCTTTTATTTCGGGTCTCTCGGATCCCTCACACTCAATCTCACAAGTATTGAAACCTTGTTTGTACTCCGAGAGTGTTGATAGGTGAATCCAACGTTGAAAACGACTCCAAAGAGTAAGGAAAAAAAAACACAAGGACGTTACAATGACTCAAAGGATTAAGACACACAAAGGAAAGTTAACACGAAGAACGGTTTCAAAACTAACTTACAATCTAGTACTAGCTCGTACGTTAGTAATGGAATCAACAAACGAAACTAAAGAGACAACACAATGAAACTAAAAGATCAAAATTTGAGCTTAAAATTTTGTCGTGTGAACAGTAAAACGTGATGTGGCAGCCACGTATTGGTTTGGTTTTATCAAGTTGTTAATTTCAAAAGTTCAAGTCTTGGTCAATTTTCAATATGGGACCTTTGGTGGAACTTGTTCAATGAAGGAAAATACAAACTAGTCTTTGGAGCTTCTTTTCAATTCAAAATTCAAGACTCAAATGTCTTTGACTAGACTTGTACTACCCTTAAAACATGGATTCTTGAATCATGGAAAGTTGTGAAAAAGTGGTTGCGATGTGATTGACTAGTTGATGACTGATGGTAAGTCTTTCAAGACTAACAAAGCTTTACCTTTTTCCCTTCACCTTTATAGATCTAAGGTTCACTTTATTTTAAAAAGCTACGAAGGTTGTGAAGAACTCTATGAACAACATCAACAATCACCAAGAACAACCAACAACAATCTCCATGAACACCAATAATTTTCACACGGCCAACTTCCAATTTTCATAATACAATATCTTCAACACTTGGCCAAGACAACTACAACTTCAACAAGATGGTTCTTAGGCCACCAATGAGCAAAAATACCACGTGGACAAGCTTAGAACAACAACAATATGAAGACCACAAGGCCAAAACAGTCCACCACAATAATGTTTCAACAACAATTCGGCCAAGTCTTATGTTCACAACAACAACATCAATTTTTAAAGCTCAAATCTAGATATAGACTCAACGTGTTAGTGAGGAACAAAACTAACACTTAGAGATAACAAATACAAGTAAAAACCTCGGCAATACACAACAAGAACACACTTTTTGGCCAAGAACACAACACGGACAGATTGCTATTTTTTTCTGAAATTTTCAGTTTTGAACACTTTTTTTTTATTTTCCCCCTAACAAGCCCAAGATTGATCTTGTGGGAACAAGATCAAGCCCAAGATTGAAGCAACTTTAGAGCTAAATATATATTGGATGTTGCAATTTAATTTTACGGTTTATATATATTTTTAATCATACTATATTATTAAAGCTAAATTCATTCCAATTTTAGATCTTTTGGATGTTGCTTGTCTATATTATACTATTATTTATGCATTAATTGTTTAATAATATAGTTATGTGGTGTGTTGAGTTTTCCCCATCAATTCGAAATAAAACAGTTGTCACTCGTATGATTTTGATCGATCCTCTAGTTATACTCTATATTTTTGGGAAAATATTCAAAATGAAGAGTCAATATATTGTGGATTATTTTCTCTTATCTTCTTGCCTTTTCATATTACTTACTCATGTTGGTGCGACACACTTCTAAAAATAATATTAATTAGAGATGTACTTTACTAAATAAATTTTATTAATAATCTTTTGAATGCTACATTAGATTATAAGTTATTATTATTTATTGATTTTATAAATTAAATAAATATTATTAAACATCTTAAAATAAAAATATGAATAAATAAAGATAAACGAAAGAAAATAATTATTTACTCATAAAAATAGTATAAGAGAAGATAATAATAATTTGCTAAAGGTCAAATCCATCGACAGACACCTCAACTTGTCACGATCTTTCACTTTGACACCTTAAGTTGACTGTGTTCATTTTAGACACCTAAACCAGCCACCAACTGTGTCATTTTGATACTTTTAGCAGACATGGCATGGCGAGTGTGGTACACTCGAATTCAGCGCGTGGAGTTCTTATTTATCCGAAAATAATTTTAAAAAATCTGCTTCTTCTTCATTTTTTTGGCTCTTCTTCTTCATCACCATTTTTGGATCTCCTAAGATCATAAATTCGCCGAAATCATCACTACCAGCTCCATTGATGATATAATTATTTAACCTCGTATACATAAATTTTTCGGTATCACAATTTTCTTCACTTCCTCCATTAAAATTATAGCTTCGACCAAACTCGCAAATTCCCAATTTTAAATTTTCAAGTAATGAGAAGTTAGAACTTCAAGCAATTAGTGAAATTCTTTAATGAGTTCTTGAAAATTTTTAAATAAAGCAAAAATTTCTCATCGTCGAAGTTTCAAAAATCTTCACCTTGATTGTAACATTCCAAGGATTTAATTTATTTTTTTAACTTTTTTTGTTGAAATGACCTCATGTTCCATATAAACTCACATTAATCATGTGCTGCTCATAAGCAATTTTTATAATGTTGTTTTGTATAAGGATAATAAAATGTTCAAACATAAAAAATTCCTTCACCAAATTATACAGATTTTTTGCAAGATTCAAGAGTAAAATTAATGGGAACATAAGAAGAGAAGCATTTTCGATATTTTTTTTTGATTAAATTAATGAAAATGAAAGGAAAAAAAAGCTGGAAAGGAGAGGACATCGGAGCTGAAAAATGAAAACCGTCGGAAAGAGGAAGAAAGAGGTATAGGAATTGTTTTAAAAAATTATTGATTTTTTAATTATAATTTATTTTAAATCAATATTTTACACAATAATACCACCTGTTTTTTTTAATTGATAGTTATGCCATGTCATCAATGTGTGTATTATATATATTTTATAATAATAGCTAATTGTAAAAAAAATATCAAAATAATACATTTATATACTAGTTAAAATGCTTAAAATAAACAAAATTTACTTGAATTGTCGAAGTAAAAAATAATATTAAGTTAAAGGATGTATCGATGAATTTGGCTTTTGCTAAATGAACAAATAAAATGAATGATGTTCACTCCGACATAATGAATGACGTTCGGGCAATTATTCAACAATGACGACAAATCCCAACTCCCCAGGTGTTATATTTCCCAAATCCATTCTGATTTATTGATTTGTTTTTTACTCTCTCCGTTTTATTTTATCCGTCCCAAATTGATTAAGTTGATATCTCATTTTACTTGTCTCATTTTACTTATCAAGATAAGACAAACTTTTTTTTTCATGTTTTATCTTTTGCATTAATTATCTTTTTTTTTAAAATTAAAATATAAACATCATTTAATAAGGGTACTTTGATAAACTAGTCATATTATTTAGTATTATTTTTCTTAATTGTTGTGTCATCCCAATTTGAGAAATGTAAAATGGGACGGAGGGAGTAGTTTCTTTTTGTCAGAAACTGATTGAATTTATTACTTCCTTCGTTTAAAAAAGAATAATCTATTTTAACTTGACATAAAATTTAAGAAAATAAAGAAAACTTTTGAATTTTGTGGTCTTAAATTAAAGTTATATCAAATATATCAAAATATCTTTTAATTTTGTAATTCTAAACATGTCTTATGAAAAGTTAAAATTAAAATATTATTAAAAAAAAAATTATTTTTTTAAAAACAGACTAAAAAAATAAAATAACTCATTGTTTTAAAAACGGAGGGAGTATGATTTTCCATCTCTCGTTTACGCAATGAATTTTCTAAATGGACAGTCGTAGTCATCACATAATGGGGCTACCAAATTGTGTAAAATTGTCATATAAATATATGAATATTATATAGCCATGTCAGTAATTAATCACCTTTATAGAATATTAAAATGGCATTGCTTAGAAAGATTTAAAAAAAATAAAAAAATCCGACCCAACCAAACACGTACATTGTAAAATTTTAATTTTATTTTTTAAAGTAACTTGAAAAATGGGTGTAAAATGACCGCTTACGTGTTTATTTTGGGACCATATTAGCATTCCCAAACATTTTATTTCTTTTTTTTGTTTCCCAAGTATCCCTACAGCCAGCAGCCGTGAGACTAATTCTCTGTTCCTACTGTCAACACACTAAGCGATAGAAAATTGGCCACAAAATTTTTTTCATTCATCAGAGGTGGGGATCGAACCCCAAACCTCTTGCTTAAGGGGTGAGGTGCTGAACCACCACACCTGTGGTTGAGTTATTTTTTCATCATACATTAAAAATTAGTTTTATAATTTTAGTGTAATAAATTGAAAAATAGGCGACAATCATGAGATTTTATTTGTTACAAATAAAAATATTAATAAAAATCATTAAAATTATTTTAAATTATATCTGAAAAATCAAAGACACATTTAAATTATTGAAGTGACCTACTAACATACATATAACAGTCACAAAAAGTGTATAACACTTACCTATGTCACTACCCCATTACTGCCACATTAAATATTACATTAGATTTTGTGGTGTTTTTTCTCCACATCACCTGATTGCTTCTTCTTCACTATAAATCATCAAAACCATCAGTATTGCTGCCGCACATCATTAAATTCATATATTTCGCCACCCACAATCAAATCCACCATTAAAATCACACCATCATCATTTTCAACATAAAAAATGAAAAAAATCACCACAAAATTCAACATTCATAACTAAATTTATTGTCAGAACCATGTCGCCACCGGTATCGCTATCAAACTTATAAAAAAAAGGCACATAAATTTGATATCTATCACCAAATTTAGATCAAAATTACACCAATATAGTAGGAGAAATTAAATCAACTACTATAAAAAATTTAGCTTTTAATTATTGAATTGGTTACTCCGTGAAATTGAATTTTTTGAAAAGTAAAGATTTTCAATAAAAACTATTGAAAAATATATAATTTTTTGATAGAACAACGATTTCATTCAAAAAATTATATTTTTTTAACTTGTGACTCGTTGATTATTTTAGCTTTTCTTATTCTTTTAATGAAATGGCTATATGATTTTTTTTTAAGAAAAAAAATAATGAAGATGAAATTATTAATAATGAAATACATATGAAGGTTTAAATGATGTTGAAGAGAAACAGAGTGCTTGAAATAAAATTTTCGTAATGTTAAAAATGATGGTTCAGAGGAGATGTCGGAGAAGAACAAGGGAAATAACAATATATGAATAATGAGAAAATCTAGAAAAAAAAGGGAAAACATAAAAAAAATAAATCAAAAAGTGTGCTTTTTTTTTTTTTTTTTTTAATTTCTTGCCATGTCAGTTTTTAGGATGAAAATAAATGTGTTAATATGTATTTAAATCACTCTAATAGATTAGATATATCTACGATTTTTAAGATATAGTTCAGAATAATTTTGATGTTTTTTTCTTTCTTTGTGAATGCTAATAGTACACCAATCATATGCACTTTCAACTCTCAAATGATGAAACAAAATGTGTTATGTCTTACGACTTGCAATCACCGGCGAATTCAGAATTTAGGAGTTGTGGCCTGTGAATTTCTCAAAGGGTTGAACACACATATTGACGTCCAAAATTTTAAAGTTTCACATGAAAGCTAAAGTACTCGTCTATTTTCTTAATTTATTAGATATATTTTTTAAGTATTATACCAAATTTTATATACTCTTTATATAATTATATTAATTTGCATAGAATTTAATAAATGTTCAACATCTCAAAATGGGTTTTAAATCAGCCCCTTCTTGCTATGAATCATGTCACATCCTCATTGAGTGGCCATGTACAACATTAGAACTTCTTTATTTCAAGACCATTATTAGAAGAGTTAGCTAAAGAGAGAACACACTAGGACAAAGTTGTTACTAGATATCTTAATTTTATGTGGATCTTATTATGTCCATAAACTTAATTTTATTGTATTATTATCAATATTTTGTGTGTATATATGGCATTTTTTATGATACGTGTTAATTGTAAGTTTTTTTAGATCACATAAATCTAAAAGGTGAATAATATATAATACAGTAAAAAATAATTTTAGGGTAATAAGACTTTCATAAAATTAAAATATATCGTAGTAGCTTTGACTATAGATCGAGAGTAATAGTGTTTTATCTCTTTGCCAAATAATCAATTTTATATTACCCACCTTCTTGACTTGTTAATTTTGTACCATTTTCACTTATTTCTTCCCTTATACTCTGTTCTGTCAATTTTTATTCTGCTTTGTTAATTAGTCCTTCATATCCTCTGACATTTTTCGTTGCACATATATTTCCAAGCATATTCAAAGTGATTATAAACGTCTTGGCTCTAATGCTGATATGCGTTCATCTGATCTTTTTCATCTTAAGACATTAAACATGAAATAGGGTTGACTGACTTTGACTCAACAGAATATATTATTATATTTCATCTGTTTGTATTACTTTTCTTTTATCAATTTTTTTTTAAAAAAACATCTTTTATATTTTCTGAATTTTTTTTTAGTTTTAACTTTTCACTTAGCTTAATACCACAAGATTAAAGATATTTTAATCTATTCTATATGTCTTTAATTTAAGATTACAAAATTTATTTATTTTTAATTAAATTTCAACTAAATTAAAAATAAATAAATAAATAAATCAAAACGGAGTGAAACAATAGTTTTGATTAGAGCTGCCAATACAAGTTGGCCCAGCCCATACGAGCTAGCTCATACGGGCTTTGAGTTTAACGGCTGACCCATTTAAATGACGGGCCAAAAAAACACCAAGCTCACGCTATTACCCTGTGGGCTACGGGTCTCACAAGCCAACCCACTTTTTAAAAAATAATATTTTTTAATTTAATTTTATACTTTTAATAAACATAAATATTTATCAAACAATAACACATAGTATTGATGTTTGTTAATCAAAAGGGAGCCAGAGCTCGAATCACCCAAAGTAGGAAGAAAACGAAGAGGTGGCACTACTCAATCGAAAACATCACGGTTGAAAGCCGATGGCGCGTTGAGGGAGATATAGTGAAGAGGCGGCGGCTAGCTGAACTAAGGAAATTAGGAAAGTGAAGAGTACAATGTACTCTTTATGTTTTAGTGGTAGATATTTAATTATTTTATTATTTATTAGATAGGAAAGTAGGAAACTTTCCGGTTTTCATTTTCTTTGTTAATGGAACCGGTCAATGGTCATCATTGAACTTAATTGTTTTTTTAGCTCTTTTATTATTTTTTATTATTTTATTTTATTTTTAAATTATTTATTATTTGACTGATGGGACGGCCCACCGGCTAGCCCAACCTATATTCCTCATGCCCTACGGCCATGGGCTTATCCGGATCGGACTAAAAAGCTCTGTTTTTAAATGGGCTGCAAAAATTAAAGCCCACACCATCAAATTACAGGTCAGGCCGAACTGGCCCACCAAGCCTTGGCCCGTATTGACGGCTCTAGTTTTTTTTTATTACAGTATACTAGATATCTTTATATTCACTAGATTCTTTCTCATTTTACAAAGTGTTGGTATCATGGAACTTGCTATTGGTGACTCAATTGTATTCCAAATATTTCCTTATTCCACTTTCTTAATATTTCCACATCCACACAATAATTTTCTCATATAGCATTGTTTACAACGTTTTTTTTGTATTTGGTAGTGCTTCTTTAATGACATTGGTTGCGGGTTTTATGGCATATTGCCTAATTAATTTATAGACATTTTAGATAACATTATGTGCTCTTTGTTAGAGAAAAATCAAGTGGTCGAAATTAAACAAACAAAAAATATCATTTATAGTATCTTTCTTGAAAAAATTGCACTACGTGGAGCGCATTTTTTGGTGTGGAGAGATAGGCTTAAAAGTATTTAAATGTTATAGGTGAAGACGGACAATTTCCCAACCATCAAATTATAAAAACTATTTTCTCCGTTCATTTTCATTTATTATTATTTTTATTTATTATTTTTGACATATTAAAAAAATAAAGATTTTTTTCTATTTTATCTCTGACATTAATTATTAATTCTCCAAACTATATTCAAAATATATTACTCCACATCAACTAATAAGAGTAGTATGATAAAATAATCATATCAATAATTATTTTTTAATGAATATGTCCCGGCAAAAAGTGACAATTTGAACAAATGGAGGAGGTAACATATAAATGGTTGTGCTTCTTTAATGACATCTTATGCACTTCATTTATGGCATATTGCCTAATTAAAAGATATTTTAGATAAATTACGTGCTCTTTGTTATGTAAAAAATTAATCAATCGATATTAAAGAAAAGAACATTCATTTGTATCTTTCTTGAACCTCAGGCTATGATTTCTGCTATCTACGTCAATAAATCCAAAAAAAAGAAGAGTTGCAAGTGTTAGAGGAGAAAAAGTTATAGCTATTAAATCTACTATGTTGTTGGACATATGGACCCAGGATAAACTGTCTTTACATGTATTGGGCCACATCAATTGGGCCTCTTATTTATTCAGGACCCGACCCTTATAATTTTGTATATATATATAACTATGTGGACACCTGGAGATTAATTAATGGATCATTTTCTCATTTGCATATTCTGTGTTTTCTCTTTCTCTCTAATATCTCTCTTCGATATGGTGTGTTGTGAAGGAAGCTTCTAGATTCTAAGGTTAACATGGTATCAGAGCGTCGATCCTCTCGATTTGACGCCTAAGTCCCTCTATATTTTGCTTCACAATTTCGATATTGCTAAGGAGTTGTTCGGTTTGTGATCTCTTTGTTAGCGATGGAACTTCTGACGGTTTTCATGACATTTTCGACATCGATTGGTCAATTCCTCTTCAACGAAGCCTTCTTTGGTGACGTATGAGGCTTCCACGGTGCTAGATTTGAAAAGCCCCAAATTTGGGTGCAGGTTTTTCTCTTTCGTAACCCTAAATTTTACAATTTTCATATTTTCTCTATTGTATTGTGTAGTCTTGAGTGATAGGCAGCTTCGTCTGAGTGATAAGTAGTTTCGTAGCTGTAGTCGTTTTCTTTCAATAGTTTGACATTTGCTGTTGGTGAAAATGGTTGTACCTACTGATGCGATTTCGTCAACTCATGTCGACAACTCAACAACAAGCACTAGCTCTGTTGTGGACTCGTCTCATCCCCTGTATGTTCATCCATCAGACAATCCTGCAATCATGCTTGTACCAATCCCCTTTTCGGGAATTGGGTACATGTCTTGGAGAAGACATGTAATGATTGCTCTTTCGGCTAAAAATAAGGCAGGTTTAGTAAATGGTCGAATCTCCAAGCCTAGTCCCAAATCTCCCTTGTATGACCAATGGTTGCGATGCAACGATATGGTTTTCTCTTGGCTAAGTAATTCCTTGTCTAAGGATATTGCTGAAAGTATCCTACACTGTGAGACTGCAAGGGACGTCTGGTCTGATCTTGAAGAAAGATATGGCCAATCTAATGTTAGTAGATACTATCAGCTCCAGAGAGAAATTGCTAGTGTTTCACAAGTTTTATCTGATATCGCAAGCTATTTCACTAGGCTAAGGAAGTTATGGGATGAACTTAAATCAGCCTCTTTTGGTCCCCCATGCACTTGTGGTGCTGAACCTTCATGTAGTGATGGGCAAAGACTAATTCAATTTCTAACTGGATTGAATGAGTCCTACTCCAATACGAGGAGCAACATACTCATGATGTCTCCGGTCCCTACTTTAGGAAAGGCTTATTCCATGCTCCTTCATGATGAAAATCAGAGAGAACTTCAATCCTCCAGTTCCTCATTCATGACTGATCATACATCTTTCCTGTGAAAGACCACACCTTTTCATCTTCATCCTCCACTCCATCTTCTTCTACTCCCGCAACATCTACATACACTAACTCCAGCAAATCCTATAATCAGAAAGTGAGTTTTGATAACAGGAAGCTCAATGCAATATATAGATATTATAGGAAGCCTGGTCATTCTGTTGACCAATGTTATAGACTCCATGGATTCCCACCTGACTTCAAGTTCACCAAAAATAAGAAGTCAGCAGCTTGTGTAACAGTTGATGAATGCAAAGTGGATCCCTCATCCCATTCAGATTATCTTCATGGGTTCAGTAATGAACAACACCAACATATTTTGGCATTGATCCAGCAGTCCCAACTCAACACTACACCAACTTCCTCTACTGCAATGGCTGCATTTGCAGGTATTATGTCTCAGTTTGCCACAGATTGTGTTGCTTTAAGTTGCACTTCTCAGTTGCAAGATAATACTTGGATTATAGATTCAGGAACCACCAATCACATGACCCCTAATAAAAACCTTCTTCAGGATATTCAGACCCTCCCTTTTCCTTGTCTGGTAACTCTTCCAAATGGTTACAAAGCTAAAGTTCATAACACTGGTTCTTTATTCTTGAATTTTGACTTTATTTTAACTAATGTCCTGCTCATTCCTTCCTTTCAGTTCAATCTTATCTTTGTACCTCAATTAGTGAATACACTATCTTGTACTGTATTTTTTAACTCTTCTTCTTGCTTTATACAGGCCCCTTCTCTGAAGAGGCCATTGGCAGTTGGTAAAGAGGCAAATGGTTTGTATGTTTTCCATTCAACACCTACATCATCCTCACCTCCTTCATTGATAAATATCACATCTTCTTCTAGTTCTGTAATTCCATGTAGTTACACTGCTTCCACTTCTACTTGTAATATATCACCTCACATCAATAAAGCAGATTTATTTTGGCACCAAAGACTTGGTCACATGCCCTTTCATAAAATGAAATCAATTTCATATTTGTCTGATAAGATTTCTTCTAAACAGTCTTTTATTTGTCCTGTATGTCCACTAGCTAGACAACAAAGATTGCCTTTCTCTGACAGTGCCATTAAAACTACTCATTGTTTTCAATTGATACACATCGATTTGTGGGGTCCTTATCACACCTCTACTTATAATGGATTTAAATACTTCTTAACCATTGTGGATGATTGTTCTAGAGTCACTTGGACTCATTTGCTTACTTGTAAGAGTAATGCCTTTCCAATTATCAAATCATTTGTCACTCTTATCAAAACTCAATTTCATTCTAACATTCAGACCATTAGGTCTGATAATGCTTTTGAGCTAGGCTCTAGCAATAATGCTAAGTCCTTCTTTGCTGAATGTGGTATTCTTCATCAAACTACAGTTCCTCACATACCTTAACAAAATGGTGTTGTTGAGAGAAAACACAAACACCTTCTAGAAACCTCTAGAGCTCTTTTATATCAGTCCAAACTCCCCCTTCAATATTGGGGAGAATGTGTCCTCACAGGCACCTACCTAATCAATAAGTTCCCTTCTCCAGTTCTTAACAACAGTTCTCCTTATGAGAAACTTCATGGCTCTCCACCTCCCTACTTCAATCTTAGATCATTTGGGTGCTTATGGTATGCTACTACTCCCAAAGTTGGAAGAGACAAATTTACTCCTAGAGCCTCTCCTTGTTGTTTTTTGGGTTATCTAGCTGGGAAAAAGAGCTATAAGCTCCTTAACTTAGACAATTATTCTATCATCCATTCCAGAGATGTAATCTTCCATGAGCATATTTTTCCTTATCATTCCATGAAAAATTCATCACCCTATGTTTACCCCTCTTTTCCTTCTCATTTTGTAGATGACCCGTCTCATCTTTCTTGTTCTGCTGATCCTGCCACACCTTCTCCTTCTACTGCTCCCTCCCCACCTTCTCTTACCCCACCAATAACTTCTTCCCCACCTATTCCTCCTCTTCCCCCAGAACTTCTTCCAGGCCTCATTGTAAACCCAATTACCTCACTAATTATGTTTGTACTTTTGCCAATTCCCACTTTCCCTCTGAATCTGCCAAGTTTACTTCTACTGATTTGTTGTTGCACGAGCCTCAATTCTATCAGCAGGCTGTCCATAATCCTGCATGGCAGGATGCCATGACCAAAGAATTTCAGGCCTTGGAGGCCAATCATACTTGGGATATTGTTCCCTTACCCCCTGGAAAAAAGGCTATTCCATGCAAGTGGGTGTACAAGATTAAACAAAAAGTTGATGGTTCTATTGAACGGTACAAAGCTAGATTGGTTATTAGAGGTGATTCTCAGGTTGCTGGTTTGGATTTTTATGAGACTTTCAGTCCTGTCGTGAAAATCACTACCATAAAATGCCTACTCACTGTTGCTGCCAAACATAATTGGGCAGTTCACCAGTTCGATGTCAATAATGCATTCCTCCATGGTGATCTGCATGAAGAGGTCTATATGAAAATACCTCCAGGTCTCACTGTTTCTACTTCTGTATCTGATCCTCCCCTTACTTGCAAACTGAGGAAATCTCTTTATGGCCTTTGCCAAGCATCTAGACAGTGGTTTGCCAAGTTATCTAAAAGCCTTATTTCCAGGGGCTATTCAGCTAACAAAAATGACAGCTCTCTTTTCTCTAAGTTGTCTGATTCTTCTATTGTTGTTCTTGGATTTTATGTGGATGACATCTTATTGGCTGGTAATGATGCCTCTGAAATCCAGGCTCTCAAGTCCTTCTTAGATGAACAATTCAAGATCAAGGATCTTGGCTCTGTGCATTATTTTTTGGGACTTGAGATTTCTCATACTCCTTCAGGTTATCTTGTACATTAAAAGAAATACATCACTGATTTGTTGTTTGAGTTCCATTGCTCCAATACTTCTCCTGTTCTCACACCTCTTGACCCACATGTCAAGTTGTTTGTTGATCATGGTGCTCTTCTATCTGACCCTTCTGTTTATAAGAGGCTAGTTGGTAAACTAAACTTTCTCCAACATACTAGGTCGGATATTTCATTTGTAGTCCAGCATCTTAGTCAATTTTTGGTGGCACCCAGAGTGCCTCACATGCTCGCTGGAATTCATGTGTTACGTTACTTGCTTAATGATCCTGCCCAGGTCATTTTACTGTCCAACTCTACTAATTTTTCTCTTCAGGTTTATGCTGACTCTGACTGGGCAGCTTGCCCAATTACCAGAAGGTCAGTTACTGGTTTCTTTGTTTTGTTGGTTGGTTCTCCTATTTCTTGGAAGTCCAAGAAACAACCAACCATTTTATTATCATCTGCGGAGGCTGAGTATCGTGCCCTTCGCAAGGTAGTTGTTGAGATTGTGTAGTTACTCCGATTGCTTGCTGATTTGGGTGTGCATATTTCTACCCCTGTGCCTATATTCTGTGATAGTCAGGCTGCTCTCCATATTGCTCGTAATCCAGTTTTTCATGAACGGACGAAACATATCGAGGTTGACTGTCATTTTGTTCGTGAGGTTCTTGCTTCTGGTGCTATTTCTTTGCAACATATTTCCACTCATCTTCAGCTTGCCGATCTTCTAACCAAGGCCTTGACTGGTGTTCCTCATCATCGTCTTCTTTGCAAGCTTAGCGTGCACTCACCTTCAAGCTTGAGGTGGGGTGTTGGACATATGGACCCAGGATAAACTGCCTTTACATGTATTGGGCCACATCAATTGGGCCTCTTATTTATTTAGGACCCGACCCTTGTAATTTTGTATATATATATGACTATGTGAACACCTGGAGATCAATTAATGGATCATTTTCTCATTTGCATATTCTGTGTTTTCTCTTTCTCTCTAATCTCTCTCTTCGATATGGTGTGTTGTGAAGGAAGCTTCTAGATTCTAAGGTTAACGTATGTAGCATAATAAATCTAAAAAAACACTAAGACAAAAACTACCCAATATAAGTTATTAATCATGATTTTAAAGACAATATCAAAAATATGTATTCAAGAAAAATGATGCACCAAGTTTAATTGTATAAAATTTTATGCTTAAATTGAGGAATATAAAACAATCAATAGTATATCACTCATCAATTACGATATCGGGGATTATCGCAACTGCAATAATTCATTACTTATTGTAAGGAGAAAGTCAATCATCATAACAAGTGTAAATATGATCTTTATCTTAATTTTCTTCGAAAGATAGAGTGAATGAAGTACGTCCATGAATACTCTAGAATATGAATCAAAATCACGTTAATGAAAAATAAAAACATTTCAATAAATCTAAACCACATCAATATTGAAAGAAAATAATTTAATTAATCTTAACAAATCCTAAACCCTCTGGGCTCTACATAATAAATGGAGCTGAAATAAATATATTAATAAAAATTATAAAATATATTACACATACATATTGAAATGGAGAAGGAAAACAGTTTAACAAATCCTCAATCCTCCGCCGATACGTACACATAGAAATAGGAAAGATAAATAATTTATTTTAGCCTATTAAAATAATATTAGAGAGTTTTACACTTAAATTAATTCTACATCATTGACATACGTGAAAAATTATAATATTTTTTTCTTTAATCATATATGTTAAGAAAAATATATCAATTATTAATTTTATAATTTTTTAACTTTTTATTAATAATCATAGTAAAATAAATAATAAAATAACTTTATTTAGTATGGTGTTTTCTAATGAAAGACAAAAGTTCAAATTACTTTTTATTAATATAGATTATAGATTAGCGTTTTCATCCCACGGGTACTTTAGCTTTCTTTGTGTGGTTCTCATTTACTTTTTCTACTTTTTAATTTGAGTCCGGAATCAAAATATATTTCTAACTTAAGAAAATGTCAGATTTATGCCCTAAAACTAAAATATAACCAAAGTAGATTTTGTGCACTTAAATTGTGCAGTTTGTTTCTTTTTTTTTTTAACGAATAATGAAAAGTGAACAAAAAAGTGCACTATTCATTTTTCTTTCACATAGTGCATAAAAATAGGTCACTATATATGAAAAAAGTATATAGTGCACTATTTATTTTTTTATATATAGTGCACTAATTTTGTGCACTACATAAAAAAATAAAATAGTGCACAATAGTGTATTATAGTATACTCTTTTTATACATTATCCATTTTTTTCATAATGCACAAAAATAGTGCACTATTAATTATTTTTATATAGTGCATTTAGTTTGTGCACTATTTTTTTTTTTTACATCAAAATAATGTATTATTTATTATTTTTCATATAGTGCACTTATTTTGTGCACTATCCATTCTATTTTATATTTTTTAAAAATTTTATTTCATATATTACACTATATAATTGTTTTATATATATATATATATATATATATATATATATATATATATATATATATATATATAGTGTACTATTTCATTGCACTTTTTTTTTATAGAGTGTAGTAATTTATTTTTTTATTAATGCTTCGTATAGTACGCTGAAATAGGGTTTTTTTCTTTTTGAGTGCATTTTATTTATTTATTTATTTAATATAGTGCATTATTTTATTGCACTACCCTCTTATTTATTTCATATAATGCATTTTTTTATTTAATACTTATTTAATTCCTTTTTATTTAATTTGTACTTGTAGTATAGTACTATTATCTCTCTCCTATCTTGTTACATATGACTGGTATCAATATTGATTTGAAACCAACACTAAATTTGTGTAAAATCTTGAATTGAATAAAAAATTGTTGTAGTATAAAAATTTGTGGAATGCTAATAAATGTTAATATGATACAAGATAAATGGGCTCCACTCCTTTGGGATCGATGCTACAAGGATCACATCTATGGATCCAAAATTTGGTTGTTTTAGGGGAACAAATACGTGTGTGGATTATAGCTTGGAGCGCAGGAGAAGCTACATTTGATGATGTCATCCACGGGAGCATTGAGCCACGGCGTGTTTGGAAGATAGCGTGGGCTTCGAGAGAGCATGGACGCCCATGACATTATTTTGGGCTTTGGATCACTTTTGGGTCAAATAACTTTTAGGATCACTTTTGGGTCCATTGTGTAATAAAGACCCATGGCCTATAAATAGCTAGTTTGCCTTCATTTTAAGGTGAGATTTTAGATGACATATTTGTAGCCTCTTTTGAGAGCCTCTTTCAAGGTGGAATCTTTGGGCAAGGTGGAATCCTTGTGTTGATGATTTGCTTAGAAACGAAGATTGTTTGGGTATTCCGGTTCCCTTGAGGTCACGTAAGAGATAGGTTTAGGTTGTGTGTGATATTAAAGGTCCAAAAGTGGAATAAGCTTTTGGATTGTTAATATTACATCTTCATTTGTCTATCTATCTATCTTTACTTTCTTGTAATCGTTTGTCTATATCTAGTGTAATCCATTTGTGTTCTTGTCTTGTAACCGTGTGTTATTGTTTTTAGTGTGTTTTACTCTTGATATCATTTCCTTTCTTGTTCTTCTTGTGAATCCGACAGAAGTCATCAAAGAGGGTCCTCGATTCTTCAAATCGTTGACTATTTTGGTGTATGTTTTCGTGTCTTCCTTGTCGATCTTGTATCATTTGGTATCATAGCCGAGCTTGATTTTGTTCCTACAAAGTCAATCTTGGGTTTGTTATCGTGAAAATTGCAAAACAAAAAAGAAGTGTCAAAATCGAAATTTCAAAAAAAAAAGTACTATTCCCGTTTTTAACCCTAGGTCAAAATTTGAGTCTTTGATTTTGTTGTTTTCTTGTATTTTTAGTGTTAGATTCTTGTTCTCTAACACTATAGGAGTCTAGGGTTAGAATTTGAGCCAAATCGGAGTTGATTTGAGTGTTCTACCCTTGATGTGGGCTTTAACTTGAAGAAAGAGAGGTGGGTTCAAGATCTGAAATTTTTGGTTGAGAAACTAAAAAAAATTGATGTTTGGAATGTGTTTAGAAGGTTGAAAATAGGCTTGGTTCAAAATTTCATCGCATTCCGATCATCAGTTTAAGAGTTAGAGATTTTTGAAGTTCTCGGTGTTCTTGAGTGTTCTTGGGAAGATTCAAACCTTCATCTTGAATTTTTTTCAAAAGGTGGTGTTTGATCTTCAAAATTGAAGAAAAAGTTGTGTTGAGTGCCTAATTTATAAGTACCATGGTTTTGGGAGATGAGATCCAACCTATCTCAAAAGAGGCGATAATGAAAGCTTTCATGGATTGACGACAAGAATTGAATAGTTGGAAGAAGGATGGGTCACGTTTGGAAGGAAACATGGAAAAGGTGACATGTATTACTACCCAAACCTCACCAAATGTACCCCAACCACCACAATTCCACCAACAAACACCTCATTACCAAAGACCACATCCGATTCCACTTCAAGAACATGCTCCCACTACAAACCAAGTTCCAAACGACATTGTTCATCCAACCCAAATCCAAATTGAGGAGACCAATTCTAACATGGAACCTTTGTTACTCGCTAACCAAGATGCTAGCATTTTACCAAGCATCACTCCTTCATTTGTTCAGTTTCATGAATAAATAATATCAAAGGAGGATGCAAGAAGAATGCCATATGAAAATGAGCTTGAAAGCCTAATGGAGTTCTTACCAAAGAATTCCAAACTTGAAAGATGCAACGACAAGTTGATAAAGGAGTTGGATTCGAGGACGAATCCTCTTCAAGAAAAGAGGATGATACAAGATCAATGGGCTCCACTCCTTTGGAATCGATGCTTCAAGGATCACATCTATGGATCCAAGATTTGGTTGTTTTAGGGGAACAAATACGTGTGTGGATTATAGCTTGGAGCGTGGGAGAAGCTACATTTGATGATGTAATCCACGGGAGTGTAACACCCTATATTCAAGTACATGTATTGGCGTATTCAAGTACGTGTATTGGTCTTATTTATATGGAATTAATTTTTTTATTTTATTTATACCGAAATTTGCCCGTCGATGGTTCCATGCGAAGGTTATTGAATATGCTTTCCAACGATATAAAGATTTCCAAAAACGGATAGGTTTCGGATATAATCGAGCACGTTCGAAACTATAAAACGGTGGCCGAAATATTTGGGAATAGTAAATGTGCAGGAAAATTTCCTGCACACAAACTACTGAGGCCAGCCGAATTTTGGGTCGACTTCGAATGATCATAACTCCCTTAATATAATGAACTGGGAGAGATTCAATATATGAAAGAAAGATCTTTGAGTCTTCTTTCCAATGCAATTGGTTTCATCCAAATCCAACGTCTGAGTAAGGAGTTATACTCGTTTTACTTCAGCCTATCAAAACAGATTTTTAGGGTCAACTTCAAACGACCATAACTCCTTGTACAGGACGAACTGAATGGCCTACTTTATATGAAATGAAATCCCTTTGACTTATCTTTCCAACGATACCAATTTCAGCCAAATCCGATATCGGAGCAAAGAGTTATGGTCGATCTACTTTAGCTTATCAAAACAGTCCACCAAAGGACAGATTTGACATTATTTAAATTTTAAAGGCATTTTGGTCATTCCCCATTATATTATGGATGGGAATATATGTATATATACATGTATATGAGTTCAAAAACTCATTTTCATCATCAATCATTGAGAAAGAACAAACCCTAGCCAAATTTGACCTTTAAATTTCTTTTGATTCAACCGTAGAAATTCCAAAGTAATCCGATAACTGCGTTTGTCATCTCGAGAGCTTCGAACGGCACCTATTATTTGTGCAAACAGGATTGCATAATCAAGAGGTAAATTCTAAGGTATGAATATTGTTTGCCTTTGTTCTCTTCCATATGTATATATATGATAGAGGATTATATGTATTGGTTGTTATTGAAAGGTGATGAAAATAGGGTTATGACTATTTTGCATGGTTTGGTTGTATTGAATTGTGGAAGGTGGATATGGTAATTGAGTTATGGAAGGTGGATATGGTGATATACTATTGAATTGATGATTATTTATGTCTATGGCTCAATTTGGTTTAATGGATTGGTTGGAAGGATAAATGAATCCAAACTTGATATTGGAGGATGTTGTATGAATATGCATTGCATGTGAATGTAATTGGAGTATAAGAGGGTTAAGTGACACCCTTTATGGTGTAATTAAGGCTTACTACTTAACCACTAGTTTGGTGAATTCAAATAATTGAATTGTGACGTTTAGTCGCTAATACTAGATTGCTATATATGTTCATTGTAGATAAGTAATCCGAAAAGACGAGAAGTCCATTTGGGACTAGTATTGAAGGTTGACAGTCAGGTATGTAAAGCATACTCTATACCATATCTTTGGCATGAAAGTGAACAATTGTTCTATTAAGAAAGTTTCCAAAGTTATTCAGTAACATATGATCCATAATGGTTTTGTATGATGTCCTACGTTACCAATGAACTTATTTCCACCCTACAAGATGTCAAGACATTCCAATACTTACTTGTTTTCCAAATCTTACATGTTTATTGCACTAATGAATGTCAAAAGGTATCCGGTTACTCAAACAAGATCCATGTGCTATTAATGACTCCAAAACGTTTCATTGATATACCAATAAGTTCCTACTTCATTGTTATGACATTGATGACTCCAAAGCACTTCATTGATGTGACAATGAGTTCTTACTTCATTGTTATTGCATTGATGGTCTATTTATATGTCTCTTATTGATGTATCATTGTTTCAAAGTATCAAAAATGCGGTGGCGACCGAAATAACAATCTCAAAGATTAATTGAACTAAGTGATGGAAGTTCTCTCTTATCGGGTGGTATCCCAGGGGCACTATCATGGGTCGATCCCAGTTGATATGTACTGGAGGCAGCCTAATGGTCACAGTACAGTACAGTAATGATTACAAAGATGATAAGAACGAAGGTAAAGTGATTGAATAAATACAATGTACAGGTTGTCACAAGTTCTAGTAAGTGTGGTCCACTCTTATTACGATTTATTCACTTGTTTCTGAATTCTATTGAGCTCCTATATCATATGTGATTATCTACAGCTTTACATACTCAGTACATATTTCGTACTGACGTCCCCCACGGGGGACCTGCATTTCATGCTGCAGGCACAGGTACCTCAGCTCATACACCGCACAAGTAGGAGCCAGGATATCCAGCTGCTTTTGGTGAGCTCCAGTTTGCTTTGGGGCTTTCCGTGTCATATCTAGTCACTTTTGGTATTGTATAGAAGTTAGTTATATGGCGGGGTGTGTCCCGACCTTAGTTAAACTCTGTGTATTGTTTAGAGGCTTTGCAGACCTAATGTACAGTCAAGGTGGTGTTTTGTTAGTAGACGTGATGGCTCAAACGGCCAAGTATTGTATATACATATATGTGTGCTCGAGCTTATACAGGTGATTATTTCCTTTTATATGCGTCATGATGCTGTCTGAATTTCGGGTTGTCATAGAGGTATGCATGAGAAGTATAAGGTTATGAGTTGGTTCTCCCGGGCCTCCTCGGTTACGGGTGTCAGTCCGCCCCAATAGGATTTGAGGCGTGACAGGGAGCATTGAGCCACGACGTGTTTGGAAGATAGCGTGGGCTTCGAGAGAGCATGGATGCCCATGACATTATTTTGGGCTTTGGGTCAATTTTGGGCCCAATAGCTTTTAGGATCACTTTTGGGTCCGTTGTGTAATAAAGACCCATGACCTATAAATATCTCGTTTGCCTTTATTTTAAGGGGAGATTTTAGATGACATATTTGTAGCCTCTTTTGAGAGCCTCTTTCAAGGTGGAATCCTTATGTTGATGATTTGCTTAAAAACGGAGATTGCTTGGGTATTCCGATTCCCTTGAGGTCACATAAGAGATAGGTTTAGGTTGTGTGTGATATTAAAGGTCCAAAAGTGGAATAAGCTTTTGGATTGTTAATATTAAATCTTCATTTGTCTATCTATCTATCTTTACATTCTTGTAATCGTTTGTCTATATCTAGTGTAATCCATTTGTGTTCTTGTCTTGTAACCGTGTGTTGTTGTTATTGCATCTTGTTCATCAAGTGTTGTTGTTGTTTTTAGTGTGTTTTACTCTTGATATCATTTTCTTTCTTGTTCTTCTTGTGAATCCGAGAGAGGTCATCAAAGAGGGTCCTCGATTCTTCAAATCGTTGACTATTTTGGTGTACGTTTTCGTGTCTTCCTTGTCGATCTTGTATCATTTGGTATTAGAGCCGAGCTTGATTTTGTTCCTACGAAGTCAATCTTGGGTTTGTTATCTTGAAAATTGCAAAAAAAAAAAAAGAAGTGTCAAAATCAAAAATTTCAAAAAAAAAAATACTATTCCCGTTTTTAACCCTAGGTCAAAATTTGAGTCATTGATTTTGTTGTTTTCTTGTATTTTTAGTGTTAGATTCTTGTTCTCTAACACTATAGGAGTCTAGGGTTAGAATTTGAGCCAAATCGGAGTTGATTTGAGTGTTCTACCCTTGATGTGGGCTTAAATTTGAAGAAAGAGAGGTGGGTTCAAGATCTAAAATTTTTGGTTGAGAAACTGAAAAAAATTGATGTTTGGAATGTGTTTAGAAGGTTGAAAATAGGCTTGGTTCAAAATTTCATCGCATTCCGATCATCGGTTTAAGAGTTAGAGATTTTTGAAGTTCTTGGTGTTCTTGAGTGTTCTTGGGAAGATTCAAACCTTCATCTTGAATTTTTTTCAAAAGGTGGTGTTTGATCTTCAAAATTGAAGAAAAAGTTGTGTTGAGTGTCTAATTTATAAGTACCATGGTTTTGGGAGATGAGATCCAACCTATCTCAAAAGAGGCGATAATGAAAGCTTTCATGGATTGGCGACAAGAATTGAATAGTTGGAAGAAGGATGGGTCACGTTTGGAAGGAAACATGGAAAAGGTGACATGTATTACTACCCAAACCCCACCAAATGTACCCCAGCCACCACAATTCCACCAACAAACACCTCATTACCAAAGACCACATCCGATTCCACTTCAAGAACATGTTCCTACTATAAACCAAGTTCCCGACGACATTGTTCATCCAACCCAACTCCAAATTGAGGAGACCAATTCTAACATGCAACCTTTGTTACTCGCTAACCAAGATGCTAGCATTTTACCTAGCATCACTCCTTTATTTGTTCAGGTTCATGAACAAATAATATCAAAGGAGGATGCAAGAAGAATGCCATATGAAAATGAGCTTGAAAGCCTAACGGAGTTCTTACCAAAGAATTCCAAACTTGAAAGGTGCAACGACAAGTTGATAAAGGAGTTGGATTCGAGGACTAATCCTCTTCAAGAAAGGGAGGATGATACAAGATCAATGGGCTCCACTCCTTTGGGATCGATGCTTCAAGGATCACATCTATGGATCCAAGATTTGGTTGTTTTAGGGGAACAAATACGTGTGTGGATTATAGCTTGGAGCGCGGGAGAAGCAACATTTGATGATGTCATCCACGGGAGCATTGAGCCACGTCGTGTTTGGAAGATAGTGTGGGCTTCGAGAGAGCATGGACGCCCATGACATTATTTTGGGCTTTGGGTCACTTTTGGGCCCAATAGCTTTTAGGGTCACTTTTGGGTCCATTGTGTAATAAAGACCCATGGCCTATAAATAGCTAGTTTGCCTTCATTTTAAGGGGAGATTTTAGATGGCATATTTGTGGCCTCTTTTGAGAGCCTCTTTCAAGGTGGAATCCTTGGGCAAGGTGGAATCCTTGTGTTGATGATTTGCTTAGAAACGGAGATTGCTTGGGTATTTCGATTCCCTTGAGGTCACGTAAGAGATAGGTTTAGGTTGTGTGTGATATTAAAGGTCCTAAAGTGGAATAAACTTTTGGATTGTTAATATTACATCTTCATTTGTCTATCTATCTATCTTTACTTTCTTGTAATCGTTTGTCTATATCTAGTGTAATCCATTTGTGTTCTTTTCTTGTAACTGTGTGTTGTTGTTATTGTATCTTGTTCATCAAGTGTTGTTGTTGTTTTTAGTGTGTTTTACTCTTGATATCATTTCCTTTCTTGTTCTTCTTGTGAATCCGAGAGAGATCATCAAAGGGGGTCATCGATTCTTCAAATCGTTGACTATTTTGGTGTATGTTTTCGTATTTTCCTTGTCGATCTTGTATCATAATAGATCATTTTTTAAATTGTGAAATGCTAATAAAAGCAGGAAACTATACAACCAACTTTTTTTTCTCTGAAATGATTGTTCAAAAAATAAAGTACTGGATTATTTTTGAGAGAATGTTGGGTTCGAAATTGAAAGTGTGTCATGCGGAAGTCATTAGTTGCAAACTATGAGACGATAAATTAGACAACAACGAAAACAATACTCAAAACATAATATTATTATCTGATTTGGCCAATTGGCATACATATAAAACCTAATATTAAAAAAACATAAAACTAATGAGAGAGAAAATCTCCCCCTAAACTCTCAAAAGATTACATTGCGGATGCTATTGTGTTACGACTTGAGAAGAGATTTGTTCTATTTATAGAGTTACAAAATTCTTCTTCTAAGAAAGAATAAACCCAATAGAAATCTAATAGGAAAGAAATCACTAAGAAATTCCTTCTGAAGTAAAACACAATTATGGTAGAATGAAAGAAATTCAGGACAAATTCTAACAGAGAATAGATCAGTTGCACTAAATTTAATATTGAAATCTAGACAATAATTATATAAATAATATAAATTTATATACAGAGATTAAATTTAGATAATATGATATATCATAACCTTGTTTATACTAATTATTAGGGAATAATATGATATATAATACTTTGCTTATACTAATTATTAGGAAAATAATATGATGTATGCTACCTTGCATACTATTATTTATTTTTTGGCCAGTAGTTAGACCAAGAATATTTCTTGTCCAACCAACTAACTTGAACTAAAATCGAATGATTGTAAAATAATTAATTAGTACTAAATGAAAAAAACGCATTATATGAAATAAATAAGAGGGTAATGCAATAAAATAATGTATTATATTAAATTAATGAAAAAAATAGTGCACTCAAAAAGAAAAGTGCATTATTTTAGTACACTATATGAAGTATTAATAAAAAAAAATTACTGCACTCTATGAAAAAAAATAATGCATTAAAATAATATACTCTCTCTATATATAATTTTTTTTTTACATAATGTAATAGATGAAATAAATTAAAAAACTATCTATAAAATAAAATGAGTAGCGAACAAAATAAGTGCGTTATATGAAAAATAATGAATAATGCACTATTTTGGTGCACAGACAAAAAAAAATAATGCACAAAATAAGTGTACTATATAAAAATAATTAATAATGCACTATTATTGTGTATTATATAAAAAAATGAATATTGCACAAAAAAAGTGTGCTATAATACACTATATTGTTTTATATATAATGCACAAAATTAGTGCAATATATACTTTTTTTTATATAGTGCATTATTATTTTTGTGGGCACTATGTGAAAGAAAAATGAATGGTGTATTTTTTTATGCATTTTTCGTTAAAAAAAGAAATAAAGTGCACAAATTAAATATACAAAGCCTACTTTGATCAAAGTTTAATTTTAAGACATAAATATGCCATTTTCTTAAGCTAAAGGCATATTTTAGTTCCAGATTCTTTTACTTTCTTATTCATTTGTCTTAATATACATGGCCCCACATTTTATTTTGAGCTCATAATTTTATTTCTTTTTTTCGGTTAGTTTCACTCCTACTACTGCACATTCATGTACCATAATTTTATGTGTAAACAACATAAATCTCTTTCTTAATAAAATTAATTACATAATATTTCTTGTGCTATTTCTCTTTCTTGATTTTGAAAAAATATATATACATGTCATTAATCCTCATACGTTGCTCCAATATATGATGAAATCGCTTGGTCTATATTTATGGAAACAAAATATCATCTATCCTTATTCAACTGCTTAATTTAAGGCATTAGTAGATGTTGTGATTTATGTGATGCTTAAAAGTAGTAACTGATATTCAAATTCAAAAATATCACCATAATTTTTTATTTTTATTTTTTAAATTTCTATTTGGAATACAAACTGGAAAAAAAAACAATTGGCATCTTTTTTCGTCTTTTTTTCAAAATCAATATAAACATCGCTATATTATTGCGGCATTTCGATTCTTGGTAGTCGAAAATTATTTATTAACAATACAAAAGTGATGGAATTGTGGTTTCAGAAAGTAGCACATTCTTGAAATTGATTTCGAAGATTGGTACGGAATTGAATATTGATGAATGTCGAAATAAAATTGAAGTAAAGCAAATTGTTGAAGGTAATTCCTCTCCAATTATTATAAGAAATGATAATGGAATGAGAGTATACATTGAGTTGAAGAAAAGTTTTTCAGGTTTTGTTAATTATCCGTTGTGGATTACAACACTTGACAAGTCCAATAAAGAGATTGATCTTGGTCATGAAATCGGTGCTATTTTTTGTGTTGAAGGAACTGAATCTGATACTTTTGTTGAATGTGCATTATTTCTCTATAAATTTACAAATCGTTAATAGAAATTGCAGTTGTCGTATAGAGTTATTAAGTTTTGTTATTTTTTTTCTTGTATGTATTGTGTTATATTATACGTTGAATAAAATGAAACTATTTACTTAAAATTTCGGCTGATTTTCTCTCTCTTGATTTTGGGTAAAATACTTATACATGTCGTGGACCCTTATACACTGCTGTAATGTATGAGAAAACTGATTAGCCTATATTTATGGAAAAATAAATCAGATACTATCTTTATGTTCCTTAATTAACACCATTAATTACCTATCTTAAACATCAACATTAATTTTTTTTTGTTCGATTACGACTTGGAATAAAAAAAAAAGTTACATATACATGTCAACCATATCTTATACATTAATGGAACGTATAAGGTAAATCATTTTTTCTATATTTAAGAAAATTAAATCAACCACCTTAATTATCTAATTTATTGATTAAATCAGACACCTATTTTTAAGTAAAGTAAATCAGAAACCTTAAATCAAACACCTTAATTAATGGAAATTACTAATTTATTATTGATTAGTGATATCTTAAAATTAGTTACAGTAATTCAAATTGAAGATAATTTAATACATTCAAAAATGAAAAAAATCATGAATATCTATGCATAATACATAATACGACCTCTTATATGCAATTATTTTTAAAAAGCTTCATAAAAATATTATTTCTTATAAATCATTATTTTTGATGTGTATAAGATCTAAAAATCAAATTGCATGAGGTGATATGTATGTATGTAGAAAACATTATAGGTTACAGTGACCTTATACATAACAATCTTTTGTATACTGTAATTAATTAAATGTATAATATTGACATTAGTGGAGTTTCAAAATGCATTATATTGAAGAATATACATAACTTGATATGTATAATGTCAAAAATCAAATTGCATCAGGTGACTTTTAATTTTTTTTAAATAATATTAGTTCTTGAATATTTTAATCTATACATTAGTATGGTAACCTTATACATATTTATTTTATGTATTATATTATAGTTATGTGAATTATTGATTGAACACTCATGCTAACTTAAGAATAATGCTTTCTTATACACAACTTGATATGTA
Source organism: Capsicum pubescens (assembly GCA_030864215.1). NCBI lineage: Eukaryota > Viridiplantae > Streptophyta > Magnoliopsida > Solanales > Solanaceae > Capsicum > Capsicum pubescens. The sequence continues at coordinate 176,878,041 of CM061539.1, read as the reverse complement.
TAAAAATGAACAAACAACATATATCAACCACATACTCGTACACTACGTAATAATGTATGAGAATTGAATTGAACAAATAACAAAATTTAACCACGTCCTCATACATTGCTTAGTAATGTATGAGGACTGAAGTAACAATATTTGTATGACCTTAAATACTATTGTATGAGATGGTATAATACACTACCATTATGTATAATAGTTAGACGTCGTTATAAAATACAAACAACAAATATGGAATTTATACTCCAACAATAAATATACATCGATTTTAGTCACGGCGGGGAAGAGCATATCCTCAGAAATCAATTTGGAGTATAGGGGCGTCGACTTCAACTGCGAATGAACGGCCATTTTCGGCTTCTACCACAACTCTGCCGCTGTATTTGGTGGTGAAGTGGCAGAGCTATTGCCGGAAGGTTAGCCGAAGAGGGTGGCAGGGATGCCGGATTTCAAATTTGAATCATCTCCAACACCAAAGAAAAATTTGAATCTAAATTTAATTTGACAAAGTTGAAAAAAAAACTTAAAATTTAATGAAGAAGGTGAATTTTATTTAGTTAATGGTTTATAACTGGAAAATTTGAAATTCCTCGCATTATGTTAACTTGATTGTAGGCGTAAAAACTAAAGGAGTAGAGATATAGAGCAAAAATCCATGCACAAAAAAAGGAGCAAATAATGACATTTTGATATGTATGAGGGGGATGAGAGAGAAAGAGTAATTTTAAGGGATTTAAGTAATTACTTTGGGATTTTTGTAATTACTTTTCTAATATGAGATCTTATGTAATAAGGTAAAGTTACCTTGTGTATATATGTAAATTTTAGTAATTTTATATTATGGTATTATAATTTTATTTATCTTATTTTCTTCTTAGTATATGTTATATATTTAAAAATTATAAAAAAAATAATAAATTATAATAATTAAAATTTTATATATGAAAAAATAAATAAATAGTTAAATTTAAAAAATAACAAAAAATTGATCGACTCTCAAAACTTTATTTATATCACATGAATTAGGACAAAGAAAATAACTTGCGTTATACAAAAATTACATAAAAAATACTATAAACAACAATAATTAATCATTTAAAATGTTAAAAAAAAATATAAAATATTTCATTTACTCTCTATAAATTTTATTTATGCCACATATATTTGGACAAAAGGAGTAACACATATCATGTGAAAATTATATACGAAGCATTTTGAAAATAATACTTTAACAACTTAAAATATCACCCCCTCCATTTTAAAAAGAATGACCTATTTTTCTTTTTGATTCATTTAAAAAAGAATGACCCCTTTCCTCTTTTAGCAACTTTTAGTTTTAACTTTCCACTGAACATGTTTAAGATCACTAGATTGAAGGACATTTTGGTACATTTGACATATCTTTAATATAACATCATAAAATTCAAAAGTTTTCTTTATTTTCTTAAACTTCGTGTCAAGTCAAACTATTACTTTCTTTTTTAAACGGAGGGAGTAAATATATAAAAATATTTGATTGACTCAAAAATTTATTCATGTCACATAAATTGAAACAAAAAAATTTATATATATTGAGTTGATGTTGACACAAGCTCTGTATCTAGTGTGTGTATGTATATATATACTAGTTGCATAAAGCCCGTGCTAAGCCCAGGCACAAGCTCTTGATAAAGAATATAAAATTTAATTTAAGAAAAAAAATAACTTAAATCATATTTTTTTATTACATAATTAATTTAATTAAGTGATACGTTGATTATGCATGTCTAAAAAACTACTATGATTATTAAAGTATTTTTGACATATTTGGATAACTTTTAAAGTACTTTATTTAAGAAAAAGGAAGTATAAAGGATAATTACCAAATATGAATAGACATAAAATTTAGTTTAAAATAAATAAGTGATGTGTTCAACATATTTAAGAAAATCATATTTGATAGATTGTTGGAAAAAATATTTTCTCTAGAAAATAAGTCTTTTTAGACTTATAAAAATGACTACGTGGAAGTAGAAAAATCACATTCTATATTTCACATTCATTGAGCCATTCGCTCTTTAATACACCTTGCTTTCTCCCACCATAGCTCCCATCCCTGCCACTCCATACCTTGTCTCTCATAATACTTATTTAAATTATATAAAAATAATTTTTAAATAATATTTTACTTACACACCGAATATAAGAAAATAAGTAAGAAACATACTAATTTTATTAAAAATTATTAGTTAAGTACTGTTTTTAATTGAAAAAATGATTGCACCAAACACACTCAAAAAAAGAATAAGTATTACTAAAAAATAATAAATACTCTGATTGAAAAAGAGACTGAAACTTCAAAGTTGCGCAGATTTTACTAAAATGTAAAAAAATAAATATGCATTCTATTCATTTCATTTTATTTTACATTTGTTGATTTAGTACTCCTAGTAATAAAAAAACTGTTTAATAGGAGTTGGTTTATTGATCTCGATAATTATGATTTGAAAGTATATGATTGACAATTATTATATTGTATAGTTACTTAATGATAAGAGTAATACAACAACAACAACAACGACAAACCCAGTATATTTCCTCATATGGGGTCTGGGGAGGGTATAATGTACGCAATCCATACCACTACCTCAAAAGAGGTAGAGAGGTTGTTTCGATAAACCCCCGTATCAAGATAAAAGGCAGTATACAGAAGCAATGATAAGAGTAATATTGAAAGAAAATAATAAATTTTTCTTTATTTGCTAATATAATAAACAAAAAGTAAATTTTATTTTTAGTACATGGATCAAGCAAAACGAAAAAAAAAATAGTGAAAAAAGGGTATCCTCTCAATTCTTTTTTACTTGTTTCTTTAACTTGACAAATAACTTAAGAATTTAATATATTAAGGATATAATATATGAAATTATCCTTATTAATTAGAGAAAATACATCAACCCCCCCCCCCCCCTCCCGAACTTGTCGTCAAAACTTACTTTAGATCCTAAACTAATCGGACAATTATTTACCCCCCTTAACAACTTTCAAGTGAATTAATTTTCCCCTCTACGGCTGATGTGGAAAAAAAAAAGCAAGTGATTTTTTTTTTAAAGGGCCCACTTTATTATTATATATATATATACATATATATATATATATATATATATATATATATATATATATATATATATATATATAAATTAAAAAAAAATAAGAAACCCAACTTCATCCAACTTTATCTTTCTAACACTCCCTTCCCCCACCCCCCACCCCCCACCACCACCCCGTTTCTTCATCCACTTTGAATCCCTGCCCCGTTTCTTCATCTACTTTGAACCCCCACCCAGTTTTTTTGTGTATTGGTGTGTTTCTTTCTTAGCACTCTTATTTGTGGAAGATTGGTTTTTGAATTTGAATTCATTGAGGTCTTTAGTGGTGGTGTTTCTTTGGTTGTTTTATTCTTTTGCAAAGATGATCTGGTTTTGGATAGATCTGAGGAGAATTTTTTAATTGTAGGGGAAGTGGTTTTGGTTGAATTTGAGTATTTGGTGGAAGTGGAATTAAGCCTTTTAATTGGAATTTTAGTGCAAGTTTCTCTTCTAGGGTGGGCTTGATGAACTTGCCTTTTGGTTAATTATACTTTATTTTTGTGGATGTTGGTTCTTTGTTCTTTATCATGTTGCACGACTGTTGGTCTACGGTCTTTTGTCTTGAGCCGGGGGTCTATCGGAAACAGCCTCTCTACTCCTTCGGGGGTAGTGGTATGGACTGCGTACATTTTACCCTCCCCAGACGCCACTATGTGGGAATATACTGGTTTGTTGTTGTTGTTGTTGTTGTTGTTGTTGTAAAAACTGAATCAGACAAAGAAAATTTCATTTTTGCAAGCCTGATTTGATTCTGGATTGTACCAAAATCAGAGGAAGAAGAAGAAATCTTGGTTAATTTGGTTTGATTCTTGGAAGTGCTTGTGAATTTGATGAGCTTAGTTTAATTCTTGGAACTAGAAAGTGAACTTATTTTGAATTTTTTCTTGATTGATTGTAGAGGATCATCATCATCAATGGTTGAAATGAACTTTTCTTGATTGGATTAGGAAAATCATCATCTTCAATGGTTGAAATTAATTTCTTTTTGACTGGTTTAGGAAAATCATCATCAATATCTAGCTCCAACATTTTCCTTCTGATTCTTATTGATTAAAACATTAAATTGATATTTTTATGGTTGTTCTCTTTGTGGTGTTAATAGCGAAAATGAAAAAAAAATAAAGAAAAAGACATTTTCGTAGTAGTGGTGGGGGATGGAAGGGGAGAAAAAGTGGGGGGACGGGGGACTGCTGTGTCTGCGGAAGAAGAAGAAGGAATTGGGGTGGGGTGGGGGGGTGGGGGCTATGAAGAAGAAGAACAAACGGGGTGGGGGGGGGGGTCTATTTAATTTATATAAAATATATATTTTTATAAAAGATATATATATATATATATATATATATATATATATATATATATATATATATAATATACACTTTTAAATATATATATATATATATTTAAAATAGTATATTTTTTATAAATATATATATATATTTTTTATATATAAAAGTACTATATATATATATTTATTTTTTTATTTTTTTAAAAAAATATATAAAAAGTATGTGTGGGGGATTTTTTTTTAAATTATAATTTCTTACGTGGAAATGATGTGGCAATGACATGGCGCTGATTTGGCGATGACATGACGTGTGTGTAGTGCATCTCCGTTGTGAGAGTGGGATTTTGATTTTGAGGTTGAAATTAATTCACTTATGTTATAAATATATTTACATTATAGTGAATGTCTATCAAGATCTATCAAGATCTACTTTGATATCTATTAGGATTTGAATCATTTGTCTTTTACTCAGACTAGGAGTAAATTTTTCCTATAAATAAAAGGGTTCCTTCATTGTAAATTACACCTCAAGACATCCCTCAAGAGAAATAAAGAAGTCTTCTCTCTTCTCTCTCTATTCTTCTTGTATTTGCTTTATATTACATAACACGTTATCAGCACGAGACTCTGTCAAACAAGGTGAGATTATGCCAAACAAGGTGAGATTATAAATCTTAAGGATTTCAAGGTTAGTAATTTCTTATGTTATTTATCTTTTTCTACTAATAATATAATTATTGTTGGATTTGAGAAAAAATAACTGGTTTGGAACCATTTATGTTTTAAATTTATTCCTCAAGAACAATATTATCAAAAGGGATGATAATATGTTGGGTTCAAGTCCTATCAATTTATGCCTAAGACGTCTTTATATGGATAAGACGTTGAGATTAGATCTCACTGCATGTATTGATGATATTATGATGGCTAAGGCAAAATAATGGGTATTTGATGAAAAGTCATGAAATATATCCCATTGATATGCTCTATTCCCTGAATTGAATGTGGTAGCAATAAATCATATGTATGCCTCAATTTGCTTTTGTAGTAGCTATCATAATTTGATACGCTTAAGGCATGATTATATTTCATTCTTGGGGAATGAGAATCTTATTAATGCAAACGTGCACTTGATTGTGATGGTATCACTACTCACCTCCGAATGAGGCAGAATAACTGAGAAGAGTTATTTCAAAATTTACTTCTAAAGTAGTAAATCTGAAATTTATTCATGTAATAGTAAATCTGAAATTTACTAAAGAAAAAAGTACATATCATGGTAAACTTGGAGTTTACTAAAATAAAAGTTCATAAATTGATAAAAACGATTGTGACATCTCGAAGATGTGCATATTGAATATTAGACATGTATTGAAGAACTAAAAGATTTTTCGAGAATTGTTTATGTCACTTGTTCTCATGATAAGTTGGTTGGACCAACTATTGTTGGGATTGAATTTCTTAAATCTGAAAAATATAAAAGGTGAATATGGGTCCGTTCACCTATCATGTGATATGTTGAAAAGATGCATCAATAAGATGATCACATGTACATTCATTGTCAACCTGCAATTTGATATTCATAAAGTTGCTTGCTCAATAAAATCGAGTTAAGAACATAATTTTTCAGATTGTGCAATCAAGAAAGTTATCTTGATGATGATGGTTTGGCATTGAACGCCTTCGATAAATAGCTAAATCATCGCTAATGAGAACAAAGCTTCATGTGTTGGTCTGAAATACGATATGTTGCATACAATAACACTTGTATGCATTAGACCAATAAATTATGATTATTTCTTCCCCCTCAATTGGTTCAAGGCCATGAACCAATTATTCCATCTAATAGTTTTGATGTGCGGTATACGATTAATGAACATACCATGATGCACAAAGATGGATTCCTCAAAGAAGATAGAGGATGTATGCTAGTTTTTCTAACATAAAGGGGAGATTATAAGCAGCTATGAAATATGTTAAAATTATCACGAGATCCTCATTCAAAAGATAATTCAAGTCAAATACCAAAAGCATTTCATATTTAAGCCGCAAGTGCTCCTATTTTGTGTCCATGAAGGACAAAGTCTATGCATGCGTGAAGCGTGATAGATCAATCGGTTCCAAATGAAAAAATCCTTGAAAAGGATAAGGAGCAAATAATCATAATAGGAAGGCAATGTCTACGACATAACACTTCATGAAACCTTATGAGAGGTTCAGGTACCTGAAAATAATGAAGTGATGAGATCTAAAATGTTATGTCACATTGTGAACCGATACAAAATGATATATCATCAACATCTTTGACACAATATTGGCGTAATATTGTAAAAAATTACGAGGATCATAATTCTACGTTAATTTAAGCATGCTGACGTAGAAACATTTATCAAGTTACATGAAAGGATGCATCTTGGTAAGTATAAAACTTATATGATTTGCAGTCCAGATATTTGAAGATGTCACTTATGAAATGTTGAATATTGTCACTTGAGAAAACTTATGTGAAAAACTTTTAAGGATTCAAAATGCTTGAAGCATATAAAAGTTTCTGGGAAACTTATTCATAATCCTTATATTGTATAAGCTTATAACTTGAAAATCACTGGAACTCTTAGAGAGTTTTCAAAACAATAGATTATTTGCTGAAATTCGAAATATATCGAATTGGATTGGTTATGAAGTGTCATATCTTAGTGCAATTGATGCACTCATGTACCTTGCAAATACTACAAGGCCTATAGCCTTTTCGATTAATATGTTAGCAAGGTATATTTCTACTCCTACTAGGAGACATCAAAATGGGATAAGATACATGAGCTTATTTTATTCTAAAGATTGTAGTTCCGATCTTACTGGTCATGCTGATGTTGGGTACTCATCTAACCCGCATAAATCTCGATCTCAAACATACAATGTGTTCACATATGGGGATACTGCCATATCTTGGAGATATACAAAACAGTCTATCATAGCCATCTCATCGAACCATGCGAGATTATAGCTATTCATGAAGCAAGCCGAGAATGTGTATGGTTGAGGTTCATGATACATCTCATTCGAGAAAAATGTGGTGTGAAATATGACAATCTACCCACAATTTTATACAGAGATAATTCAGCATACATAGCATATCTTAAGGGAGGATTCATAAATGGAGATAGAGCGAAGCACATTTTTTCAAAGCTTTTCCACATACATGAGCTACAAAAGAATGATGATATTAACGTGCAACAGATTCGTTCAACTGACAGTGTGACTGATTTATTCACCAAATCTTCTCCAATTTCAACTTTCAAGAAGATGCTGCACAAGATCGAGATGCAAAGACTCAAAGATGTTCTCATTAGGGGGAGTTAATATGTGCTGTACTCTTTTTTCCTTACAAGGTTTTGTCCCACTGGGTTTTCCTTGTAAGGTTTTTAATGAGGCAACCTATATGCGTATGGTCAGAGATGTGTACTCTTTTTTCTTTTCTAGATTTTTTCCCACTGATTTTTTTTCTAGTAAGGTTTTAACGAGGCACATTATCTACTAATTAGAAATTCAAGGGGGAGTGTTATAAATGTATTTACATTATAGTGAATGTCTATCAAGATCTATCAAGGTCTACTTTGATATCTATTAGGATTTGAATCATCTGTCTTTTACTCAGACTAGGAGTAAATTTCCCCTATAAATTGAAGGGTTCCTTCATTGTAAATTACACCTCAAGACATCTCTCAAGAGAAATAAAGAAGTCTCCTCTCTTCTCTCTCTATTCTTCTTGTATTTGCTTTATATTACATAGCAACTTAAAGTCGCTAAGGGGGTAAATAATTATAAGTTAAGTTAAAATGTTAAAGTAAGTTTTGGCTACAAGTTCGGGGTGAAAATGATGTATAAAATGATGTATTTTCTCTATTAATTATGTTTTAAAAATTTAATTTAGCTATTCATACGTTACTTAATTACTTGATAATGACAACAATAACAATACTAATAATAATTATATTATTAATAATAATAGTAATAGTAATAATAATGTGAAAAAAGTTGTAAATCTTTCATGATTTACTAAAATAAATAAGAAAGAAAAATAATTAATTTTTAATATAAGATATAAGTAAAAAATATAAGTAATCTAATAAGGAATAAGAAGAGATTTATAAAAAATAAAGAGTACTATGTATAGTTCAATTACAAAGTCTCAAATAAAAATTTCATAAAAGAATAAATGAGGACAAATGTAACAACATGTATGAAAAATAAGTAAACAAGTGTAACTATTTAATTGCATTAAAAAAATTTAAAAACTTATGAGGAGTACCAAAAAGGATATCCTCCTTATATATTGTAGTAATATCTTCCACACCTTCCAATGTGCTATCATCGAAAACCATGGCTTGCAGAAACACAGTGTCCATTGTTTCAAGCATGCAAATACAGAAACTTCACAGTATAGAAAAACAAAGTCCTCCTCCAGAAAGGATCTCTACTTATAAACCGAACATTTGGAAGTATGATCATCTGCTTTCTCTTACAAGCCCATATTCTGTGAGTGTTCATAATCTCATTATTCATTTAGTACCTACTTTATCTCTTGGGGTGTGTGTGGCAGGGAAGGATACGTCTTCCAGAATATGTTTTTCAGTTACTTTTTATTCATGTTTGTTTGTTCAAAATTGTTTAAAAACAAATTTCACAAGTGTTATACTTATTGATTTGGTCATGCAGGAAAAGAAGTACAAAGTTGAAGCAGTGAAGCTAAAAGAGGAAGTGAGTTGCAAGTTTACAGAGAGTAGTGTTAGTCCAGTGGGGCAGCTAGAGCTTATTGACAGAATTGACAAACTTGGCCTAAGTGGTTCCTTTGAGGTTGAAACAAAGGAAGCTTTGGAAAATACAATTATGTACTCCATGAAAAGTAATTCCAGCTCAAAGAAGGAGGAGGATCTGTATGCTACTGCATTGTGCTTCAGGCTTCTTAGGGAACATGGCTACCATGCTTCACAAGGTATAATAAAAAAAATGGACTAAGTTAATAAATAGAGTTACATAAGCCGCACCCAGGTGTTACTTGAGTTGAGGAGGACTAAACTGAGCTAACTTCTCTTTGTTGTACTGCAGATATGTTAAAAGACTTTTTCGATGGGAAAGTGAAATTACCTTCAGATATAAAAACTTTAGTTGAGCTTTGGGAAGGATCACATCTGAGCATGGATGGTGAAAACTTACTAAATGACATAAGATTGTTCTCTGCCGAAAACCTCAAAAAAATATCAGATGTTGACAGATTTACTGCTAATAATCCCTTGGCATGGAGAGTGAGATGGTACGATGTTAGAAGAAACATTATTAGTGCTCAAAATTGCATTAACACAAATCCAATGTTTCTCAAATTAGCTAAACTTAACTTCAACATTATTCAAGCCACCCACCAAAACGATCTCAAAGATGTTATAAGGTATATCAAATCATTTTCCTCCTCTTTATGATATTATTCGTGTTTCAAAATTTTGAGTTCACCTCAATTATTTCATCGAATGTTTTTTCTTTTTCTTTTTTTGAATTAAATAGATGGTGGAGAAATCTTTGCATTGTTGAAGATTTAGAGTTTACAAGGGACAGGATAGTGGAAAGCTTCTTTTTTGCTGCAGGAATTGCTTCAGAAGCTCAACATGGAAGCATGAGAAAATGGCTTACCAAAGTGATTCAATTGATACTAATAATAGATGACGTTTATGATATTTATGGCTCATTAGCCGACGTGCAACAATTCACCCGTGCCATAGAGAAGTTCGTCCTCACCAACAAACAACCTAAGACATTATAAAATTTATTTATTTAAGTTGTTGAATAAAATAATTGCAATAATCATGATGACAACGATGTATTTCACTTTTTATTAGGTGGGATTCAAAAGAGGTACAAATGCTACCGATGTGTGTACAGATATGTTTCAGAGCATTGCATGATACAATGGAAGAGATATCTGTTGAAATTCAACGACAAAATGGTGGCCCTTCAGCATCACCTCATCTGAAACAAGTGGTTAGTATTAAGCTAATCTTATCAATAGTCTTTTTAAACTTTAGTTTACTAAAATAAACAAATTAAAAAATAAATTACTATACCCGATAAGTACATACAGAGGGAGAGCAACATATATATGTTTTTCCTAATGCTCTCTAGAGTTATAGGCCAAGACCGAAATGCCCATTGGTCGATGGGTTAATTTGTGTTGAGTGTCAATTACCTTCACTAATTTGGATTAGCCCCACATAGGAAAGTGCTTTCTGTACTACAAAATGCTAATGACAATAGCAAATCTTAAAGTAGTTTCAGGAGATTAATAATATTACTTATTTAAATAAACCCATCGTCCAATTATCACTTAAACGTAGCCGAAGCTAAAAATAAAGTGGTTCCAAGATATGTAGGTGTATAAGTGTATAGCTAAGGATCCAAATTATCTGGTAACGTTAATTTTAGAGATAATACATCAAAACCTCCAAACTTGTCCCGAAAAATTACTTTAACATTTAAATTTTACGGATAATTATTTACCCTCTAAATCTTTTTGAATTGATTATATACCACCTTAAAAAGACACCACCACTCTCACCACGGAGAGTGTATTACACTTGCGCCACATCAAAATTTATTTTAAAAAAGAAAAAAGGGTAAACAATACTCCTCTACTTTCACAAATTAGTTATATATACCCTTAGTTAAAATGAAGAAAGGGGAAAAGAATAAAAATATGGTGCTGACGTGGCATGCCACGTGGAGTCCATCTCAGTTAAATGTTAGTCCATGTGGATTTTTGTCAAATAGAGGGGTATATTTGCATACTTTAGTAACGACGAGGTATATTTAACCCCATAGTTCAACTAAAGATAAATATAACCAATTTATGAAAGTAGTGGAGTATTTTTTATCCTTTTTCTTTTAAAAAAAGTGACCCCACTAATTTATTTTTTAAAAAAAAAGCCTTCCCCCCTCCGCCCACCCCGGCCCTATCCCTTTCTTCTTCAACCCCACCACCCTCCTTTCTTCTTCCACCCCCATCCCCTCCCCTGGCAGCCTGCACCCCACCCCAGTAACCATCTGTAAGTCAAAATCTTGGAAACCCATATGCAATTTGATGTCCTATTTTTAACAATTAATTGAATTCGAATATTATAAAAAAAATACAAAATTCAAATCAAAACTTGCATCCAAACCAAAGATCCAAATTTCTTATTGATTCAAATCAAAACTTGCATCAACAATCAAACATCCAAACAATTAAATCAATCATCAATTTAGGTACGAAGACAGTAAAGAAGTTCATATTTTCCGACGAATTTTCGCCGAAAAATGTCATCACCATCAATTTCTCCACTCCATCAAAAGATATCATAAATTAGGGACTAAAAATCCAACCCACCTTATAAATTCTCTAAAATCAACACCAAATTCTCTAAAATCAACAACCAAACAACCAAATCATGTCAATTTTTTAATTTTCAAATTCAATTTCATTTTCTTTTATTGATCTAAGGGGTTGAAGGAGGAGAAATTGGAGGTAGGGGTGACAGATTTGGTAATTGGAGGAGTTATTGGGGTTAGGTTTGGGAGGGGGGGGGGGCTGGTGGTGGTGGCTGGCGGGTTTGGGAGGAGAATTAGGATGGGGGTGGGATGGGGGTGGGGGTTAGAAGAAGGAGGAGGGAGATTTTTTTTCCTGTTATATATATATATATATTAGTAGGATTTTTTTTTTAAATCACTTGCTTGTTTTTCTTTTTTCTTTCTAAAAAAATGTCATGTCAATATTAGGGTTAGAATTAATTCACTTTAAAGATGTTAAGAAGAGTAAATAAATAAAAATTAAGCTTAAGTGGTAAAGTAAGTTGGACAGACAGGTTTAGGAAAATTTTGATACATTTTCTCTTAATTTTATAATTATATCACCTATTCATGTCATGACATGAAAAGAACACTAAGTCAATTCCCAAAATAGCCAATTTGCACGTCAATAAATAAACTATAATATTTAAAGGACGAATCTTTCCTGTACTCATTTTTTTGTTTTCTTTTGTCTCTTAGTCTACATTCTCTATACATGTTTTACATGATGTTTTTTCATGCATACTCGACCAAAGTCTTCTAATATATATTGTTTCAATTAATTCAGTGGGTCAACTTCTGCAAAGCCTTGCTGGTGGAAGCAACATGGTACCATAAAGGTCATATACCAACACTTGAAGAGTATCTTGATAATGGGTGGACTTCTTCCTCAGGCCAATTGCTTTCCTTTCATGTGATTTTTGGTCTCACAAATTATAAAACAACAAATGAAACCCTTGATTTATGCAAAAATTGCCAAGAAATTATTTACCATACTTCGGTTATAATTCGACTATGCAATGACCAAGGTACCTCAACGGTAAGATCTCAAACTTTTACCTCAACTCTTTTTCCATTCTATACAAATAATTCCTTCCCACTTGGTGTATGCCAGGTTTTTCTTTGTGGTAATATTATTTGTATTGTGTTGTAGGCGGAACTAGAGAGAGGTGATGTTGCTTCATCAATTATATGTTACATGCAAGAAGAAAATGTCTCGGAAGATGTAGCTCGAGAGCATATCGAAAGCATAATTTTGAATTCGTGGAAGAAGATTAATTATCATTTTAATACCCTTCCAAAGTCTCATCGAAAAATTGTGAATCATATAATAAATGAAGCACGAATGGCGCATGTCATGTATCATTCAGGAGATGGATTTGGAGTTCAAGATGGTGAAACTCGAGACCAGGTCCTGATCAACTTGGTTGAGCCTCTTATATAATCTCAGAAATAATCATTGTTTAGCCTTCTATAATCTTATATATGTATAAACTAGAAAACTAGGAACCTCTATGAACTGAGATCTCGCGACAAGGTTTGTGATATAGGAATAGATCATATTGGGTAATGTTTGTATAAAAAATAAAAAAAGCAAATCCATGCATTAAACTATGGATCCAATCTATAAGGTTCTTAGTACTAGCTCATTGTACTAATACTAGTGTGCCCGTGCCCGTTCTATGCACGGGCGAAGATATGTTTGCAGGTAAAACAATTATGTTTCATAACTGAACCCACGATGATTTTTTTATCAATAATCCACTCGAATGTGTGCAATGGTGTTTCATATCTTAAAGTTAGTTGTAGTATGCGTGCACCCATTATCAAATATGTATGAAACAACTGAAACATATCTTGATAAGGGGGATATATGTCATTTATTTGACGGCATAGTAGATTAAATAATCTACAGTTCTGTAAGGGACAGCACCACCAAAAGAAACTTCTCGGTCCACATCTTCGGTGTTTTATCAGAATTTTGGTTGAATTGGTCACAATAAAATCCATTGAAAGTGTTAATCTATCATTATCACAGCACACACAGAAAGTTAATTACCTTAGCGACTATGACAAATTGTCAAAAATGCTTAGTAGTCTATAGAGGTTCTCAAGGTGCTTAAACACAAGGTGAGATGGAAGAAACTCACCGTGGGGGCATCTAGATGCTGACACATAACCATGGCACTCCCGTAGCCAAAGATGTAGCCATTGATGCTGCCCAGTTGACGTAAGGTTTGGAACGAGCACCATAATGAGGCTCAACATCACCATTGCCATACTCATTTTCCATCTACTCAAATAATAACGAAGAGCGAGTAATATCAGACTCGTTTCTTAGTAGTCCGAATATAGTAAATCACAATCAAAAGCTAACCTGAGTCAAGATAACCAGCTCACCCTGAGATACGTAAAAATTTTCTTGCTAGAGCATGTCAACAATTTTGGCCGTGAATCATTTCTACAACAGGAGTCCCACATGTCAATGAACTCCAAAATCAGTATCCCAAGAAAAATACTTAAAAGCATAAGGAGCAAATCACCTTGAATTGTTGATTATCCGTTCGAAATTCAATTCCAGGAATGAAATGCAACCAAAGAGGAAATCCAGTGTCTCAAATTAGATCAAAACCATCAATTATCAGTAAGACCATAAATTATCAGTAAGACGAAATGCATAAATTACAAAATTGCATAAAAGAGTATAGAGCTACCTATAGTTCCATTCTGCACAAACAAGAAAGAAAGAATAAAGATCTGAAAGAGCATAAATTTTTGATAGCTTTTGTCTTTCATAAGAAAGTACAAATAACTTTAGTCAAATTATATGCAGAGGGGTAAATTCGATCTTACATATGACATATGAGACCTTTATTAAGATATCTTCTATCAATTCTATTTTTATTACCATAAAACGTACCTGTAAGTTTGCAACTCATAATCCTGTATTTTTTTTAGTTTATTGCCTTTGGTTGCTTGACTTCTCTGTCTTTGTAAATTGTTTCTAAAGTAGAGTCAGTGAGTTACCAACTTAAGTTTATACTTATAAAACAAACAATTCCCAGAACCTACTTCTAATAGTCAATGTAATTTTTTGCTTTCTTTCCTGAGGCAACAATGCTCGTTGGGGATACTTCTCTTCCAGATACTGCCCAAGAAATCTTCTCATCACCAACAATATAGTAATGATAAAATTTACACGCTCAAATGGCAGAGTACAAGAAAACCATACCATTATGATAGCAAAAGAGTCGGCAATTACTGCATCTCCATCAACCAGCGTGGTAACGTATGCAAGGGGATTCATCTTCAAGTATTCTATTCCACTCATTACAAAGGCCAAAAATAAGAACCAAATTTAAAAAAAATTCTTCAATAATTTCCCTAACACCCCAAACCTAATTTCTCATCTTTGATCCTAATTGATTACAATCAGCTGCTCCATATAACAGTCTAACTAACACTCCCCCCCCCCCCCCCCCCAATAGTATTTGCTTAGATCATATACAAACATAGTTGATATAATATTTTCTACTTTGGATTATCTAACACAAGAAAATACGGGAAAAATACTTACTTTTCAAGAAAACACTTTTCATCATACCAAACACATCCCAAATATAATTTTCTTGTAACTTGCTACAATAAAAAACTTTCAACAGTTCAAAAACTTACAGAGATGGAAACAATAAATAATCAGATTTTTTTGGTAACTGGTAAGTAATAATAAAAGACAAAAAGTAAGTAGATATGTGGAAACAAAATAGTTGTGAGCAGTTTTTTTGGTAAGTAATATAAAAGACAAAAAGTCAGTAGAGACGTGAAACTAAAATAGTAGTGACCAGATTTTTTTTGAAAAGTAATACTCCTTCCGTTTAAAAAAGAATGACCTACTTTGACTTGACACAAAATTTAAGAAAATAAAGAAGACTTTTGAATCTTGTGGCCTTAAATTAAAGTTGTGTCAAATGTACCAAAATGCCCTTTAATCTTGTGGTCCTAAACATGCCATGTGGAAAGTTGAAATTAAAGTATTGCTAAAAAAAGAAAGGGGTCATTCTTTTTTAAATGGACTAAAAAAGAAAGTAGGTCATTCTTTTTTAAACGGAGGAAGTAATAAAAGGCAAAAAGTAAGTAGAGCAAAATCGTAGTGAGCTGTTTTTTTAGTAAGTAATTATAAAAGGCAAAAAGTCAGTAGAGACGTGGAAACAAAATAGTAATGACCAAATTTTTTTGTGGTAAGTAATAATAAAAGGCAAAAAGTAAGTAGACATGTCACATGTGGAAACAAAATAGTAGTAAGGCAAAAAGTAATTAAACGGTTTTTTAAGTAAAAGTAGATATGTGGAAACACTAGTCTTTTTCAAATTCTATCTATTAAACTGAAAAAGAAGAATCCAATGTCAAATTGAATTATTTCAATTATTTGGTCCATCGATCTAGAAATCTGCAAAGTTGTATTTGTGCATTAACTGCGAAAATGAAAGATAAGTGTTAATAATGATACTCCACTACATTACTAAAATATGAACTTTCACATGGAACTTATGTCTGAGCTAATGGCAATCCATGTGTCTCACATGCAGACTTCAGAATCTCTAGAACTTCAGGTAATGCGGCTTGGTAGCTGAAAGGTTGAAACTTCAGAAGTTGAGAGATCAACAACCTATTAAGAAGTAAGAAGTTTGGGAGAATTTCAGAAAACTGGACCCTCGCTATATTTACCAAAGTATGTACAAACAAGCAATTGAATAAAAGCAAGACTCATGCACACCAAAATCAAACACGAAAGATCATGATAAACAAAATGCATCTTAGAGACAATCTGACCCCTAAACAAGAGCAGTAATGAGGATTAAATGAAGGACAAAAACATCAAATAATAAGAGAAACTAACAAAGTGAAAGATATAGGCAACGACTAATAGCGAAGCACATAGTATTTCAGATTTTACGAAATTGCAACTTAACTGTTATCGTTTCATTCTCAGGGATAAAAAACTTTACTATGTAACTTCTATCTTAATATTACTTTGTTTAGGGATTGATGTTTCAGCCTGAAGTACCGTGAACTATATTTTTATACATAAAGCACATAAAGATATCGTAAAAGTTTTGAACCATATGTGCACAAATTATATACTTAACACTGAATAAACACATGCATACATAGTTCCACTACTTAGCTAAGTAGGTAACAAAAGAAATTAACGGGAATGAGGGAATAGATAGATTCCGAGAGACAAAAGAACACAAACCTTAAGGGCTTCGCACACACTTTCAAGCTAAGTTGAAGGTTTTAAATACTTAATTGGGTAAGTGCAATGATCTACACATATTTCTTGTTTTCAACTTGCTTTTTATAGGATAGTGATTTGGTCAAATGTTCTAATCTTGATTGTCTCAGTAGGATGCTGGTTATTTGAAACAATTTTATAGAATGGGGATATAGCAATTGATGGCTAAAATTGGATTAAGATTGAAAGCTTTGTTGATAAACTCTTGAATTTTACAACGGTCTTAGAATCCACACTCAAATGGATAACAAGAATGGTTTCGCAATATTCCAAATATAGAAAATTTGCATCTGTCACCAGCCAAAGAGTAGAAGGTTCAAAAGAGTCATCCGAATGTAAAGACCATTCTTAGTTTGTCTAAAATAAGTAACCCTTAGATCCCCATCCACATCGACAGTAATCTACAGAGAATCATTAATGAAATTTAAAGAGCATAATTGTGGTATGAGAAGAAACAGAATCACATGCCGAACTATATAACAGAATTTAACCTAATCAAGTCTTGGCAAAGGATGCATCACTATTGCATGTTTCTGCATAGCATTTAAGACACTCAGATCCACGATATACTTCCCTCGAGACTCTCCATACAAATCAACCCTCTCTCTAAATCTTTCTCTTTAAATATGAGTTTGATATACCACACTACATTTAGAAGCGACCTCCAATAAATCATCACTTTCTTCCCAATAAACCCCCATTGATGTCAAATAATCCTTGATGTCATCCTAAAATGAATCTATAACAATTCGTCTGTTATCAAACAAAAATAACATTGTGTAATTACATTTGAGTTTACAGAACAAAAGATTATTAAATTGAATGAGAGGTAATGCTAATTACCAGCTCAAGACAATCAAAATTTCATCTTTTCTCATACCTACATATTAACCACATCAGGGGATACAAAGTAAATTTTCACATCTTGGTACTTCGCAAGCAAGTGAGCAACTGAAAGAATTGTACTCCCATAAGCTAGATCACCAATAACAACTTTTATACCATCAAGTTTTCCTATTTCTCATTCAATGGTGTACACATCTAGAAGGGCCTGTTTCAGAATTAATGAGGACAGTTTTGTTGCTGCAGTCAGCCAAGAAAAAAAAGACCAAGAAGACTATGTATATGTCATTAACATGTTCTGTTGCAGTCAGACAACAAATGTATGCCCAGATAAACATCATATGTACTCTATTATGTAGTTTTATCTAATTAAGTCTCTATATGCTATTCAGAGTTTGTTATGAATTATATCGGAAGGCGAACATTTTAAACACATGACTGTGATATTTACATAGTTAAGACTTAAGAACTATGTTATTAGTAAGCTCCAAAAACTCAGCTGTAATGCATTATCCAAACAAGTTACTGTTTCCTAGTCTATATCAGTTAAAAGGGGAAGGATAGAACAATATCCCCACACAAGCTTAGAATGAGGGGAAAAAACTTACCATGAAGCAACCTAACTTTCTCCGTTCGATCAATTTCAACAGGATACTTAAGAAGGTGGCCTCTCATTTCAGTGACTTCATTAGCCGTGTACTGTAGCCAGTTGTGTTCATCAAATACTCCCATCCGTCTCACATATTCAATACTCTCTGGACGCTCAAAAAATTACTCTATAGTTGTCGTGTGCTCTGCCCACAGTGACATTCTATATCCGTATATCTGCAGTCGAAATGCGATAGCAACATAGTCACACTTTTTTACTACTTGAAAAGAAATGCATTGTAAGAATGGTCTGACTATCAATTTATTGCATTAATCCAAAGCAGATACTGCTGGACATCTAACTTTTAAAATAAACTTTGAGATATTCACTCAGTAAAAAGGAACAAAACAATTTGGAAATCATCCTTCTTTAGTATAGTGAAAAAGAACCATTAACACCAAGACAATTATTTTTCATCTCCAACTATTCGAATTTTCAGTTTACTGATGCAAAAACACCACTTACTACATTTACACGTCTGCAAGTTATTGTCATACCCTATTTTTACCTGAGGTCAAAACGAGCACGACGTTATGGACTCTAAAAGAATGAAAATTTGCACAGAGTCACCATCTAATTTTTAAGAAAAATAAGGAAACCTATTGAAATATTAACATGTGATTAATTTTTTTAGTCTGTGAAAAAATAATTGAGATCCTAGGTAAGGGTTCAAGTTATTCCGAAGGGAAGTGGTTAGGCATCCTTCAGAATCCACAAGTGTGGTACCCGACTAGACTAAATTTTTCAAAGAGGGAGGAAGTATAAAAAATAATGTAGAAGTGTATGTATTAAATATAAAATAATATAAATGTTTAAAATTATGTAAAGATGTATGTATATTAAATATATAAATAAAACATGTTATTATAAAAAATGTAAAAAAAAATACATGTGAAAAGAAAAATATTTTATGTTGTGTCAAAGAAAGTATATCTTGATATGTCATGAAGAGAAAGAGAAAAATAATGTTCTTTGTTTGATTAAAGTTTATGAAAAAGTAAAGGTTTACTTTAACAAAAAAGATCACAATGTTTATGATGTCAAAGTATGTAAACTAATTTGATTAATTTAATTTATTAGTGTAAACATTAACGACCTAAGTTTGCATAAACGCGAGGTGAAGTTGTATAGAGAGAAGGGAAAGAGGTCGTTGGTGGTGACAGCCGGCCGTCCAGTGACTAATTTCGGCGGCGGCAGATCATTCACGCAGCAGTGGCAAGGGAAAGGGTAGAGAGATTAAGAGAACCAACATCTGATTTGTGTGTGTATATCTTTGTGTTAAATGGTGTGCCGTGTGTGATGTTGTAGTTGTTATTGTTGATGTGAATTTAAATATGGTGATGGAGGAATATGTATGTTAGTGTGTAGATATTGTTGTTGTGTATTTGTGTTTGGAATGAAGAAGAAGGAAAAAAAATGGATTCTCTATTTTGCAATATGTGAGAGTGATTGTGTATTGTTGTTCTGTGTTCATGGTCCGTCCGTGAATGGATGATAGCATAGCTATTTATTTTGTGAAGAAAAATGTCAAAAATAGAGGTTGTTGTGTAATGTATCCGTTGGAGTGTTTTGAAGAGCAAAATAGAAAAATGAAATAAATAAAATATGCTTGTGTATTTATGAATATATGTGTGGGTTTGCAAAGGAAAAATGTTTATGAGTTGTAAAAAATAAATATGTGTATTTTGAAAGAGAGGAAGAAATGAACATAAAAAATGTGTCCTCCCACCACCTATTTATACAAAAAATTGTGCACTCCTTTTATCCAATGGATAAAGGGGTGTCCTCTCTTTTTATAATAGAACACCCTTAGGTCCTTAAGTTATTGGTCAAAGGATTTTCATCCTTTTGACCAATGGACAAAGTAATTATCCAAAGGGTAGTGTCATTGAGTGGTCGTTGTCAGATGTGACAAGACAACACTGAGTGGTCATTTTCGGACGTGACAAAACATTATTGTGTAGTCGTTGTCGGATGTGATAAGACATCGAATTATTATACTGCACAAAAATAATTAATCCGACTCAGCATTTGCGGACTGTAAAATATAGATGTTGAATGAAGAATGTAAAGATTATTAAAATTATTAAAATATAATTAATTTAAAAATATTGTAAAATATATATATAACGTCATGTCGTGTATGTGTGCGGGTGATTGTAAAATGTTAAGAATGATGATGTATTGATAAAAATTCTAAAATTAGAAAAATTAATAAATTATAAAAAATAAAACTATGACAATAAATTGATTAAAATCATAAAGAAAAGATAATTATCAATAATTTATCAAGCAATTGTAAAAAGATGTGAAAATTATGCTTCGTGCCCTTTAACGAACAGAAAGCCTGAAGACGTTAATTTTAGGTGCGGAGAGCAAAAATTGTGTGTCAACAGTTATCATCAGTGACCTGGTGGAACTTTACTAAACAAAATCTCTACATAATCTAAACTCAGCTTTTCTATAACTACACTGCCTAACGACGACAAACAGGAAAAAAGGTTAATTCCTTTTTTTCTCTGAACAAGAAAACAATCGTAACAATTTTAAAAAATAAAAAGTCTTTCAAATTGAGTGGTTTTCGGACTCGAAATGCACATGAATTCCTCCAATCCGAATAGAGCTTCAACTTCTTTGATTACTCTCCACTTCCTTCCTGACAATTCATCAATAAAAATAAAGTGATTAAACCAAAAATTAGCCCTAAAAACTATTGTTACCTTTAGGAAAAGAAATAGCACTATCATAAAACAACAACAATTACAGAGGTTTAACTTTAATTTACGTTATCAAAAATAAAGCTAATTACAGATCTTAATATAAAAAGATCAAAACTTTAATTAATTAGTATCACAGAACAACACTAAGAAGATATCCAAAGGATAATTGAATTAGTTAGTACCATAACAATATTAACTACAGATTTAGAGAAAATAGATTCAAACTTGAATTAATTAATTTGTATAATAGAACAATAATAATAACAGATTTGAAATAAAAGGATTAAGGGTTGAAATAGTTAGCATCATGTATCATATATATATAAAAAATATCAAATAAAAACTTGCTCGAAAACTTGCTCCACCATCAAAGATGCACTTACCAAAAATAAATCATGATGGACTAATGAAAATTGAGATTAAGAACATGAATTTTGCTTGAAGCTTGTGTTTTGGTGTCAAGATGCGTAGGGAATACAGTGGAGAAAAGGAAAAACAGAAAAAATGAAGATGAAAGAAGATTTTAGGAAAGTAAAACAGTAGAGGCAAAAGACACGGTAAAGTGTCATTGATTGGAGGTTTTAGTTACCAAAATATCCTTTATGTTGGTGTTGTTGACGAAAATATCCTCAAATAAGACAAAATAGTAGTAACCTAAGTCTTCATTTATATAAAAAAGTAATATGGGTCTTTGTCTCTTTGATCAAATATTTGCTAAATTTGATTGGGTTTTCACTTATAAATATTTCATATCACTGTCATGATTGGATAAACTCATTGTCAATATACTGCATCTGCTCCTACTATACGCATCTCATTGTATAAAGAAGTTATATTTTTCCACAAGTTGAACTATGAGGCTATGATATCCTGATCATATTCATACATTCATGATTGGTACCATCTGTAACACCCCTTCGTCTAAATGATATTAAAACAAGAAAAAAGTAAAAGAAAAAATGACACTACGCCATTTTTGGCCTCAGGCTACTCTTGCAAAGCGTGGCCTAAAATAGCAGAAAATGTGGCCTTTGATCAAAGGCTACACTTTTTGACTTTATACAACACTTTTTGGGGGGTGGCCTAAAGAGGCGTAACCTTTGCTCAAAAGCCACACTTTTCAAGTGTTGCCATAGCAGCTACATTTTAAAAGCGTGGCCTTTAAGTTTTAAAGGCCACGCTTTATAGCTTGTCATTGGCAACACTTTTATTTGATAACGCTACACTTACAAGTGTTCCCTTTGTTTTTCTATGGTCACGCTTCACAAGTGTAGCCTTTTGTAGCAGCTCTATAGTAGCAGTTAAAAAACGTTGCCTTTGTTTCATTATTGGGCACGCTTCACAAGTGTAGCCTTTTGTGGCACCTCTATAACAACACTTAAAAAACGTGGCCTTTTATTTATTACTAGCCACACTTCAAAAACGTAGCCTTTTATACATCCTCTATGACAACACTTGTAAAGTGTAAGCACGTTTTAGCAACACTTTTGAAGTGTAGCGATATTGCCTAAAATTTGACATTTCAAACCACATTTCACTAAAATGGCATTAGACATATCAAATGTTCATATGTAATTTCTAATTGAAAAATAATTATTTTGATCGAAATGTATGTATCACTAAGCACATTACATAAATAATTGAAGTGCATAGATTTGATTTAAAAAACATATGTATTTACATACTAATAAGAAAAGGCAACATAGTAAAAAATTGTATCAAGTTCCACACAAAACCAAATATATATAAACGAATATCAAAATATTTCAAAAATTCATCATTCACTTCAATCTCGATCAAGTTGAGTTGTGGCGCCCACCATTCAAATTTGATCCTCCATATTGATCCTACACATTCAAAATAAAACAAACGAAGTAAATACAAATATTTTTCCAATCTTGATATGAGGAAGTATGTGAATCCAAAGTTTCTTTAATTCATTCAATCAAGTTAAAAGTTCAGGATTTAAATTTCTTATGTATTTTTA
The DNA here is from genome assembly GCA_030864215.1 of Capsicum pubescens. Taxonomy (NCBI): domain Eukaryota; kingdom Viridiplantae; phylum Streptophyta; class Magnoliopsida; order Solanales; family Solanaceae; genus Capsicum; species Capsicum pubescens. Next base: position 176,854,759 of record CM061539.1, on the reverse strand, counting down.
AGATAAAGTACCTTTTCATGTACCGAAGCATGAGCTGAGCCGAAAGAATTTGAAAGAAATTTTCCTCTTACAGCTTATGCATTACTCGCATCAGGTGAAGGAATGTTAGATCCGTCACTCCCTAATATATCTTGAAAATTCAATTCAGGATTGTTTTGCACCAATTGACTAAAAATCTGTCCCATTTCTTCTCTCATTTCACTTATAATTTCTTCCTTCATAGAAGTGACTTCATTAGCATGCTTTTGTTTAAGCTCGTTCATTTCCTCATCTTTTTTTAGAGAAGTTCTTGTCACTGATCTACCATAGCCTCTAACTCGACCAGGCTTCTCTTTTCCAAACACTATCGTGAATGCATCATCTGGTGTTTTCCCTGCATTTTGATGATTCTCTAGTTAAGACTGTTAAAAAAGTAAAACAATAGCTGTCAGGAGAAGAAATAATGCAGTATATATAAGATACATTTCAAAAGAAGGATCCTTAGTCCCAGGGCAAAAATCTGTCTTTCTTAACAATAATACTCCTGGGAATAAAATCAGTCTCATAAAGCCAAAGCAGATTTCAGTTCCTGAAGACTCAGGAACCCATTCTAAAATAGAGAAGGAATAATATTAGCCTACAGTCAATACCTTTTCTTCTATATATATGCACTATACTACTTCGGTTGTTCCCATCCACAGATGTAAAGCAACTTTGTGTTTTACCTTTTCCAGAATGCAAGCTTATATGCTGCTGTGCACTAATATGTATATATGAATATCTTCTTTAGAATAAAAGGGAAATGAATTTGGTGTTTCTTTGAACAACCAATTGTTATCCTCGGGAATATTAAGAAATAACATGTTGGATATGTCAAATAGTCCCACAAGAGAATAGGAATGATTTTTGGTAATTTGGTTTCGATTTTGTGAAATTGCAGCCTCTTATACAAATATAGCCTCAAAGGTTTCTGTCAAAGCCGCATGAACATAATGCATTTTCTTGAGGACTCTTCCTGTAATCCCTGCAACAAAATCTTCGATGTATTTTTTGAAATTTTCTAGCACAAATGCCATTTTACAAATGGAAAGGGGTATATTTTTTTATGATAATTCACTGTAGTGTCACTTAGTTTAGCATCTGCATGTGGTCATTGTTAGCTCCTTAGTTTAGCATCTGCATGTTGTCATTGTTATCTCCTGATGTAGTTGAAAGGAGTGGTCAACTTGACTAAGTAGTACTCTACTGATAGAATGAAAGAAGGTTGATTTTTTCAATTACACTAAATAGTATTCTCCTGATGCAATAAAACAAGTCATCCCCTTAGTTTATAATCCACAGTTGCTGGGATCTGAAGAATGGTTTCAACACACATCAAAATATAAAGATATATATTGGTCGCTACTTGCTTAGTGTATATTTAGAGGCTTAAACAAGATAGCATTCTTCTACTACTATACAGGATAAACACACATCAATAATATACAAGATAGCATTCTTCTACTATACAGGCTTAAACATCTTCATATAAAGGATTAAATATGAACTTAGCTGCAGTTGAAATCAATTACTTACTATTGCAATTTGGGTATCTGTCTGTTCTTCTTTTCCCGTCTTTGTACGAGTTGCAACAAACATTTCAGCCTTTAATGGTTCCTCATTATTTTCTTTTGTCCGGCGCTACAAATTATATCAAATTAAAGTAAAAACAAATATATACATGTTATAACAAAGTAAAAAAGAAATTGAAAAATAATTTCTTTTTAAAAGTGCCTACTAAATATTACCAATGCCACGCGTACTCTTTCAAAATTAACAGGTCCCATTCGATGTCTCCACTTTTGTTTTTTCCTATTTTGAGAATTTACCTCGCTCAAGGACTAAAAAAAAGAACATAAATTAAATATGCAAAATATGTCAAGAGTATATATGCATTATTTTAATCTCACTTCAACTTCTGGAAGCTTCCAATACTCAATCAACTGACGTAAGAGAACAGCTGGAACGCCAGCGGGACATTTTGCTAGCATTTCTTCAACAGTAAGTGTTTTATCAAAACATCTCTGTTTAACTTCTCTCTTGAATCCCTCCAAGCATCACGAAGACCATGCATCACCCACTTTTGTCCTTCCTTTGGAATCAGAAACTTTGACTATACGAAATAAATATATTAAGCTTCGGTTAGTAATAAACATAATATATGTACAATCTCATAGATTAATTTTTCTTACATTGACATAATCCCACATGCGTTTTTTAGTTTCATCTGGAACAGCATGCCAACTAGTGTACAACAAGGTGATAAATCTGGGATTCCTTGCAACTGTTCCTATGAAGTTGCTTAAATTACAAACTGCCCTGTCAGTTGATCCCACTGCTTGTCCTAAGTCAAATGTCACCACCTCTCTTTCATCTAAAGTTCTCGCATGAATTTCCTTGCATGTTGTTGGTCCTCGAACATTTTTCTTCTGTGGCACTCCTAGATTAATGTAACAACCAAGAAATAAGAAACAAAGACAAAGAGTAATAAAATTATAGGATTCAAGACATACCATTTGTGCCATAATCAACATTCATATTCTCATCACTATTCGACCACCCATCCTCACCAATTTCTTCTTGTTCCGCAGGATCATCCAATCGCGTATTATGTTCATCTAGATCTTCAGTGGGCAGAACTCTAACACCATCTGTTGTATGAACATCATGTTCTTTTTCACCGCTTATGTGTATCCCTTGTATTTCTAAAAACTGATCAAGACTACTTGACGGTAGGACTGACTTCCTCTTCATCTATTTGCAGTTTTCTAGCTCTTTAATAGCATGTTGTTTCTCTTGTTCAACTTGTGATCTTCCAATGATATCTGAAGTATTAACATCGACCTTTGAAAATCCTTGGAACATGATGTTGTGCATAGGTGATTCGACTCCTCTCTTTTTAATGGGCTCTCCAGATTGAGGTTGAAATAACCGTTGTTTGTTTTTTTCTTTTGTAGTGATCAAATATAAAGTATTAATATCTTCCCTTGAGGATGATTGGATCATTGACTTGTGAACAGGCAATATACTCTTTCCGTGTTGTGCAATGGACTCCTCAAGATTTTTTCTTTTTTGTGTCATCGGTGTCTGAGCTTTCCTAATTTTATCATTGTGTTCTTTTGAAAGTTGTTCTCTCTTAATCTTATATTCCTTGACTAGTTCAGCACTTGAACGGTATTGAGTATCGGAATTCATATTCTTCAGAGGACTTTCAGCTTTGTTCGGATTCGAAACTTTTTTCTTTAGAGTTGATGCCTGCTTCATCCTTACTAACTGCAAATAGAGGCAAAGAATATTAGATTGCCAGAATATTAAATTCACACAAACATTACATGAATAAAGGGAACCCAAATAGGTGGCAAATGTTCAACTCTGGCATTGCCTCTTTTAATAATTCTAAAAGAGAAGTGAACGATTCATTGCTTCATCCATGCAGACACTTCAATAAATATAAATGGATTGTGAATGATAATCTAGAGAATCCTTTACAACCGGGATATAGCTCTTGGCTTGCCTCATCCATTAACTTATAGAAGTTCTTGGCATCTTCATCTGTACCTTCATAAAGTCCTTCATCTTGTGCAACATGTCTAAATTGATCATTCAACAACCCTTCAATATCATCATTTGAGTCATCCATATGATCGTCACCATTAAAATCAATTTCCCATTCCCCGTGATTGATCCATCTCTTATAACCATCAACAAATCCACGAGCAATTAGATGATTATACACTACATCTCTTCGAGTCCAACGGACATTACAACATTCATCACATGGGCACTGAATTTCTTCTCTTTGAGGATCTTCATAAGTGTAAGCAAAATCCAAGAAAGATTTAACACCATTTTCATACTCATCGCTATACCTAGGTAAATCCATCCAATCCTTAGACGAAATATTTGTATTCCTAAAGAAAGTCAATATTAAAATTAGATCTTGTAACATACAAAAGCATTAATTACTTACTAGTAAATTCTAAAAGCCATGAGTAAGTTATCAAAATTGTGTGTTGGTTGATGATAAAAATTTCTTACCTAGTCATGGCACTTGTGCTAAGCTGAACCAAAGTTTAAATCGGCCTCTTCAGATCTTTCTGAATGTCCTAACAAAAAGTAAGTAAAATTAATAAGTGACAGTAACAAAGACAATTTCTAACTAGCATTATATTGGTGGTTATTCGACAAAAAAACCCAACATTTCTAATATTGTGGTGATGAATGAACTAACATTTCTAACTAGCATTATATTGGGATACCTTTTTGGAAGTGGAGAGCCTGCTAACAATTCTCAGAGTACTCGCAATGTGGAAAAAACACCAAGTAATGAGCCTGTCCCAAAGCCAGTTGTTGTTTCACAACCTGTAGATAACACCAAGAATGTTCCAGCAGGCATTCACAGTAGCAACACAAACAACTATTTACAAATGATCCCAGCGAGAGGCAATTTCACAGTTTTAAAACAAGGCAACAGTTTTATTGGAGTGGCGGGAAAGCCCCGATAAACAAGTGAATGCAAGAAAATGGATGACTTGCAGAAGGGCAGGGTTTTTAAAGAATGACATTTGCTAATCTAGACTAACAGGAACCTCATAGATGCACTAAGGTTAACTCAAAACCAAATATAAGCCCCCTCCGATACAAATTGAGTTTTGTTCCCTTTTTTATCCAAGGGTAGTTCTGTAAAAGGTTTCAGCATTTCACAGGGTAAGCTGAAGACATTATACCTACTAAGGCACAAAACAAGAAAGACTAATACCAAACAAAACATCCATGGAACATTTGGTCTTGACCAGTCTTTAATATATCTATCGTTCTACCTTTTTTCTTAGAGAGTGACACCAGGAAACAGAAAATAGCATCCAGCAGAGGAATATTTGTACCTTTTTCCTTGTTTTAATTTTAACATGATTACCTAAATTACAAATATGGGAACCCTTATAGAATAGCCAATAGTAGGCACTAGAAAGAAGAAAGATTTATGTTTGGACAAAGAAAATATAGTTCAATATAGGTGAAGTCAAGAAAAATCAAATCATTTATATTCATCTTTAAACATCTCAATGAATACCTAACAGCTGCATCAGAATAGGCGAATGATATCTAAGCATTTTTTTGGTAGAACACACCATTTCTTAGATCATTTTACAATACTGGCTGGACAAAAAAGTAAATGACAGGTGATAGCTGTGAGTGCACACAGGTAGGGGCATTAGCTAGTCATAAAAAGTGAAAAAGAAAAGTGTATGGTATGATGCAGATTAAAACTGAGGAGCAATGCAATAGATGCAGAAATATCAACATCCTTAAAGAAACAATTTTTCAACATTACAGACAGCTAAACACTATAAAATAGGAATATATTTGAAACAAAAACCTTAGTTTTTCCTTTCATTATAAAAAATAAGTAAGCTCTTCAATTTTTTTTTTTGAAAAAATTAGGTTAATTTTCCAATCATTGAGCCTACTTATCTTCAAAAAATGAAATAAATCTACGCATCTTCTACAAACTGAAGTATGCAATTGACAACGCAAGACCTTTATAACTTGAATAAGTGAATTAGCTTCACGCGCTATGTTTTTTTTCTTGTAATTTTTACTGTACTGATCCTCAATAAGTAGCAACAGAAAACCGAAAGTTAATGCACGTAAACAAGTTCTTCAATCATCAAGTACACTATCGCCTTCCTACACTAATCATTACAACATCGGTGATCTTTGGCACGCTACATTTCCAAATATTGGAGATCACCATGGAGGAAACTGTTGCAGTGAAGGATATTTAGCCTTCAGTAAGCAAGCCAAAAGTACCGATGTGACTGTCAAAGTACATATTTTTGATTTGTTCTTAGGCTACAGTTGACGGGCTTCCTGAGATCATTTCAGTCTACTGATTAAAAGGAAAGACTTCGTTCACTTCCTGCAAATTGATTAAGTTATCCTAATACTAGAGACATTTTGACAGAATGTGATACTCATGGTAAGTTACAAGGACGAACAGATGGCCACCTAAGGGAAGAGTGTAATGAATATGTAACGATATGCTGCACTCAATGATAAGAGTTGGGTTGCTTGCTTCAGAAAAGCTCTAAAATATACTAGTATTTCTACACTCCTTCCCTCTAATCAATATGCCTATGTCATTCTTTCACCCCAATTTCTAAACATTGCTAATAAGTTAGGAGTCTTTATCATGGTTCTTAACCTCCTTCTCCAACTAAGGTGCCCGGCTACCAATTTTTACATGTTATTCATCTTTTATCCTAGCCGTGGAAACAACCTCTAGAAGAAATGTAGGGTAAAGCTGCATACAATGGATTATGTGGTCCTGTCCTTCCCCAGACCCACGCATAGTGTGATCTTAGAGCACTGGGCTGCCCATTTATCCTATAGTAGAAACGTCATGGTATTTGCACCAACTCTTGTATCTATGTAATGAAAACATGCAATTTACAGCTAAAAAATGCAACATCACAGAAAATTCATAAACTCAAAAGAACCAATAAATTCCCAAAACACAAATTCATGAATCGATAAAAAACCAAATTCAAGAATCATAAATCAACGGAACCAAACTCCTCACATTCTCTTCAATCGTATTAAGTGGAATCACAACACACCCCAAATTGACATTCTCAAAATCCAAGAAACTCAAAAGAATAACAAATTCTCAAAACCAAGATAAAAATTTGACAAAATAATGAAAAGGGTGTTCAAATTCACTGATTGAGAAAAAAAGACCAAAATGAGCGATTGACTATCACCTTTAGGTTGACAATTCCTCGCCAGTAGTTGCCCTTACTCGCCCCTCGCCGGTGGTCGCCCCTCGCCGGTGGTTTCCCTTCCGAGCCAATGGCATCTTTGACTAGTTCGATGGTGTTTCGGTGTTATTCAATGGTGGAGAGCACCTGATTTATTCGACATACGGCAAAATCAAAGGCATAACATTTGATTTTGTGGAAGAAGATTTGAGCAGCAAATTTATCACTTGTAATTCTTGAATACAACGATGAAATGTGGAAGAACGAGCCACGATTCTTACCAGAAGATCCCTATGAAAGAGCAACAGTTCGTTTCTAGGCTACTTACTACCTATAATTAATTTAGGTGAAATGATAGCGTAGGATTTTTTATTTTCAATATACTTAAATTTTTTAGGTGAATTATAAATTGGAGGGAAATTAAAATATTTGGGAGGGAGAGAAAATTTTAATGAAAATTTTAGGCCACATTTTTAAAATGTTGTAATCTAAATTATAATAAAATTACACTTAAAAAATGTAGTCATATATGTGAATAAGCGTTGTCAATTATATCATGATTTGACAACATTTGTAAAGTGTGGTCTACATCATTAAAGACCACGCTTTCAAAGTGTTGCCAAAAGTAATGTGGCCAGAAGTAAAAAATTAAGGTTACGCTTTAAAAGTGCGATCTTTAATGGTATAGGCCACACTTGTAAAGTGTGGCTCAGGTTTAATGTGGCTACAAGTGTGGCTCAGGTTTAATGTGGCCTTAGGCCAAAAATGTTGTAGTGTGAAACCAAACTTTGGTTGAGAGATAATGTACAAATGCGCTTGCACGGACTATTCCTTCATTTGTAAGGTAATTCTCGTTTACAACTCTTTCATTCTTAATCAAGATCTCGAATAATTGGAAAAGTTTTCTTTAGCGGGATTATTTATATGTCACATGTTCATTTTGAGAAAATAGGGGGGCGAGGAGGGGGGGGCGCGGGGGGATGTTCCTAGTTATTCTCCACGTTATAGTAACATTAGCTCATAGAAATAAGATTTGTTTAATCCTCTCAAATTAGATATCTTTAAAAGATACGGGTCAAGGCCTAAATTCACATGCGAAATTCTTGTCCAAAATATTTAAATAATTCTTTTATTTGATGTTTTATATATAACAACGAAGAAGGAAAGGCTTATTAGTTTTGTTCCGTAACTATTAAGTAAATTGAAAGAAAAAAATAAAAATAAGAATTGAAATAGGGGTGAATCTAAAAAATAGACCCAAATTAGGTTGACTTTCAAATTTTAGCCCCAAATAAAAAAACTTTCTCAAAATAGCCTTTACCTATTAACTAGTATTTTTTTGAACAAAATTTCCCTTGATCAATGGAGTAAATTACATAAATGATCCTCATAATGGATAACAACTCCATAATTATATCTTTTAACTTTTATTTTTTTCTCTTTTTAATTTTACTTTGATTTTTATTTTATTTTTTCTCTTTTTATTTTTAATTTTCCCAACCCTTACTTTTTTCCTCTCAACTTCTTTTTTTTTTTCCTTTTTTTTATATATATATTTTTTTATTTCTTTTTTTTTTGTTCTTTTTAGTTTTTCTCAACCCTTACTTTTTTCCTTTACACCTTTCAACGTCTACTTTTATAAAAAAAAATTAAATTTTTCTTTGATTTTTATTTTTTCTTTTTTTCTTTTTAAATTTTTCTCAACCTTTATTTTTATTGGATCTTTCTTTTTTTTATCAACCTTTATTTTTTTCCTATTCTCTCTCAACTTCTACATTTTCTTTGATTTTTATTTCTTTAATATTTTTCTTCATTTTCTTCTTTTTTCGCATTTTTTATTATTTTTATTTTTTTCTTCGATTTCTTCCATCCAAGTTACATCTTCTGAGTAAGAGTTGACACTATCACATTATAAAGGTAAGATTTACGACTTTCGAACAATAAACTACGTTTCATGAGCAAGAGTTGACACTACTACATTGTAGAGGCAGGACTTATGACTTTCAAACAACAAGTTATGTTTCATGGGAAAGAGTTGACACTACTACATTGTATTTTGATTTATGAGATGTTCTACAACTATTGCCTTAGAGACAAGACTTAGCTTAAAGATTTTCAAGCAACAAATTATGCCCCACGGACAAGAGTTTGCTCTACCACGTTATGTTTTCATTTATGAGATGTTCTACAACTATTGCCTTAGAGGCAAGACTTAGTTCAAGGACTTTCAAACTACAAATTAGGCCCCACGGGCAAGAGTTGACGCTACTACATTATATTTTCATTTATGAGATATTCTACAACTATTGTCTTAGAGACAAGACATGGTTCAAGGACTTTCAAACAACAAATTATGCCTCACGGGCAAGAGTTGACTCTACCACGTTATATTTTCATTTATGAGATGTTCTACAACTATTGCCTTAGAGGCAAGACTTAGCTCAAGGACTTTCAAACTACAAATTATGCCCCACGGGCAACAGTTGACTCTACCACGTAATGTTTTCATTTATGAGATGTTCTACAACTATTGCCTTAGAGGTAAAACTTAGCTCAAGGACTTTCAAACAACAAATTATGCCCCACGGACAAGAGTTGACTCTACCACCGTTATATTTTCATTTATGAGATGTTCTACAACTATTGCCTTAGAGACAAGACTTAGCTCAAGGACTTTCAAACAATAAATTATGTCCCACGGGTAAGAGTTAACTCTACCTCATTATATTTTCATTTATGAGATGTTCTACAACTATTGTCTCAGAGGCAAGACTTAGTTAGCTCAAGGACTTTCAAACTACAAATTATGCCCCACGGGTAAGAGAATTAACTCTACCATGTTATATTTTTATTTATGAGATATTTTACAACTATTGCCTTAGAGGCAAGACTTGGCTCAAGGACTTTCAAACTACAAATTATGCCCCACGGGCAAGAGTTGACTTTACCACGTTATATTTTCATTTATGAGATGTTCTAAAACTATTGCCTTAGAGGCAAGACTTAGTTAGCTCAAGGACTTTCAAACTACAAATTATGCCCCAGGGGCAAGAGTTAATTCTACCACGTTATATTTTCATTTATGAGATGTTCTACAACTATTGCCTTAGAGGCAAGACTTGGCTCAAGGACTTTCAAACTACAAATTATGCCCCATGGGCAAGAGTTGACTTTACCACGTTATGTTTTCATTTATGAGATGTTCTACAACTATTGCCTTAAAGGCAAGACTTAATTAGCTCAAGGACTTTCAAACTACAAATTATGTCCCACGGGCAAGAGTTGACTCGACGACGTTATGTTTTCATTTATGTGATGTTCTACAACTATTATCTTAGAGGCAAGACTTAGCTCAAGGACTTTCAAACTACAAATTATGTCCCACGGGAAAGAGTTGACACTACATGTAATGTTTTTATTTATGGGATGTTCTACAATTCTTGCCTTAGAGGCAAAACTTAGTTCAAGGACTTTCAAATAATAAATTATGCCCCACGGGCAAGAGTTGACACTACCACGTTATGTTTTTATTTTTGGGATGTTCTACAATTCTTGCCTTAGAGGCAAGACTTTACTCAAGAACTTTCAAATAATAAATTATGTCTCACGGGCAAGAGTTGACACTTGAAACTACCACATTATGTCTTTATTTATGAGATATTCTACAACTCTTGCCTTAGAGACACGACTTATCTAAAGAATTTTCAAAGAACTTCGTAACAATAATTCATGCCCTTAAATTTGCTTTGATGTCAAAAAAAGAAAACCCCTTTGTGGATTATCCAATTTTTTATTTATTAGCAAAATATAATAGAAGTTGAGAAAATAGAAAAAAAACAATCAAACAAAATAGAGAAATACAAATGAAAGATTGAGAAAAAAAGGAAAGAAAAAGCATAAAGATCAAGAAAAAAGCGAAGAATTCTAAATAATGAAAAAAATTAAAATGATAGGAAAAATAAAAATAAAGTTTGAAAAAAATGAGGGAAAAAAAGAGAACCGTAAAAAGAAAAAAACGATCAAAAAAAATATTCTTTTTTAAAAAAAAGTGAGAAAAAAAGGCAAGAAAAAATAAAATTAAGGAAAAAGCGAAGAATTAAAAAATTGAGAAAATAAAAAATGAGAGGAAAAAATAAAAATAAAGTTTGAGAAAAATGAGAGCAAAAAAAAAAGAGAACTGATAAATACAAAAAATAAAGGTTAAAGACAAATGAATTAAAAAAAGAAAAAAAAAAGAAATAGATAATGCTTGAGAAAAAGAAAAAAGAGACAAAAATAAAGTTTGAGACAAATGAATTAAAACATGAAAATAAAATTAAAGGAAAAAAATAAAAAATAAAATAATAAAATAAAATAAAAAATAGAATAATAAATTAAAGGAAAAAAATAAAAAGTGAAAATAGTAAAAAATAAAATGTGAGAGACAAATAAGTATGGAAAGTTTTAAAAATATATTTGAGGTGTAGAGGGGTAAAATGGTACTTGTACTATACTTAAAAAGTAAGGAAGGTCATTCCTTAAAGATATTTTTTGTAGGAATCAAATATCTAAAGTCACACATATTTGAGTCTATGACATGTAATTTCCTGTTGAAATAGACTACTTTATGACACAGTTATTTAGCCCATCTTGCTTCATCTATTTCAATCCAACTAATTTTTAAGCAAAATTTAAAAATTACCCTTAGTTGATTTAGTCCATTCTGATCCATCTATTTGACATCTGTAATTCTCAAAGGGTAGTCCAATCAACTTTGAGAAGTCCTTGAGGATCATTTGGATTCCAAATTAAAATTTAATAGCTCTACAAATACTTATAACATAAATATTAAGATCTATATGAAAGATAAATGATGAATTGATAGGATGGCCTCTCTCACCGACCAAGTTAATTTCATGCCTAAGAATAATAAAGAAATAATTAGGAGTTTAAATTGTGTACTGACAATATAATATATAGTTTTTTGCACTATAAAATCAAGGTGACTTACATTCCGATAATAAAATAGTTCTTCATAATTTAATGATATAATTTGAAAATTCTGAATATTAACTTGCTATAATCAATTAAATTACACTACTATATGATTAATTTTTTTAATCTTTAAGCCATGAATCATATAATTTACTAAAAATTACACAAATACACAACTTATGATTTCTTAAAGAAATTCCAATTTTATTGTATGGGGCCTTGGCCCAATAATATGTACAATACAAATCAATTGTTTAAGGGAATGCACAAAATGCATGCTTTTGAGGTGGACAAAATGGCATTTCATTCTAAAATAATTCTACTGAAATAGTCCACAAATTTAAATATCCCTAATTAACCGTTAAACTAATTTCACTTAATAGTCATCAGAAAGGCTTCATCTTTTTTTTTTTAATTTTAATCTCAATTTTATCATAAAATGGGATCAACATCCAGCAATTGTGCAACAGTGGCACAAAAATTTTATTCCAAATTGACATATTTTCTACGGTTGAATATACTAAAGGCAGATTATTGTCGAAAATGAATATGATTACTAACAGACTTTTATACCATGTATATCAGTTGTATACCAGCATCTCTTTTTCTCACATTTTTCTGTATATCAGCATATACGGCTTCCATACTTGCTCCCACCAAATACAGAAAAGTGTATTTTTATTTGTTATAAAAAATAATATAATTTATATAATAATGATACATATACATAGTTTATACAAGTATATTAGTTGTTTTAGGCTTCAGCCGACCTTGATTATGGATCATTTTCTCCTACACTTGCTTCATTTCATATTACTCGGACATGATTGACTTAGCATAATGCTTAAGAAAGCTTTAGTTAGAGGTGTAATTACTAAACTAATTTTGTTAATGATGATTTTAAATTTTAAATTTAACTATATTACTTTATGCAGTTATTTAATATTAAAGGTAGAAAAAAAATATATAGTAATAAAATTCTGTTAATAATTTACTTCCTCTTTTTCATTTTACTTAATCATTTCACTAAAAATACTCCTTTCATTCAATAATACTTGTTCATTACTGACTTGGTAAACATGTTAAGAAACAATAAATAATAATAGTAGTTTTATTATATCACCTTTGAATATAATAAATTTAATGTCTTGAAAAATACATTAGTGATGAATAGTAATATTTAACAACAAGAGCAAAATGAATAGATAAAGATAAATTAACATTGATTTTTCAAATTAGGCAAGTATTGTTAGATAAATATTTTTAATATAGTGAACAAATATTATCGAACATTCATTTTTAATATAGTGGACAAGTACCGGTGAATAAAGGGAGTAATTGTTTTAATTTCTTTATCCAATTTAAAATCAAGTGAACTTTATCATTTTGTTTAATTCTACCCCTATCACTAAATGACTATATAAACTCCTCCGTCCAACAATACTTGCACACATGTTAAGAAAAATAAATAATACGAATAATTTTATTATATCACCTTTTGAATATAATAAATTTAATGCTTGGAGAATTATTCATTGATATTTTAAATTGGACAAGTATTTTTCGATGAGTACTTTCTTCATCCTATATCAGTTGGTTATTTTACTAAAAATAGTTGTCTTCTATTAGTTGGTCACTTTACAAAATCAAGAATATATTAATTAAATTTTTCTCATATTATCCTTGCAATTTTTATTTTTTTTTAAGTATTCATAATTGTTTGCAGAGGTCCCAATTTTTTTTTTTAAAGGAGTGAAGTAGCAAAAGTGCCTTTTTATTTGTGATTTCTTAATCACCATATAAAATAAAATTCGCATAATACTTTTTAGTAAATATGAACAAGTATTATTGAATAAAGAAAAGAGAAAATACACTATTTTCATCCTAAATTATACACGAAATTATTGAGACACACCCGAACTTTAGGAGGGTCCTATTACCCCCTAAACCAATTAAATTCATATTTTTGACAACCTTTACCTACGTGGCACATACATGTGCCTACGTGAACCTTTAGTATGTTGATTCATTGATGTGCCGCTCATGTGCCACATAGGCACTAAGGTTGTCAAAATGAGATCTTAATTAGTACAAGAGGGTAATAGGACCCTCATAAAATTCAGATGTGTCTCAGCAATTTCGTGTATAGTTCAGGGTGGAATCAAAATATTTTTCCTAAAGAAAATACTAATCAAATTTAGATTTTTAAAATACTCCATTCTTTTTAAGTACATATTTCGTTTTTCTTGAGTTAATTTGATTAATTTACATGATTAATTTACAGAATTAAGCTAGGTTATGTTAATTTAATTTTTTAAAATTAAAATATAGACATTCAAAAATTATATGAAAAGTACTATAAATTACAAATTTTCTTTTTCAATTTGATCAAACTATGGAGTACATATTAAAATATTAATCAAAATTTATATCTTTTGACTCTAAAAAAAAAAACTGCATTTGTTTAAAAACGGAGGGAGTAATTAATAAGATTGGGTTAGTATACTAATAAATATTTTATTAATGAAAATTTCAAGTCAACATGAATCAAGTGAAATAAAATAAATGTAGTATCCAAAAACAAATATACTCCTTCCATTTTTATTTATTTATCAAATTTTTAAGTTGCACACCCCTTGGACACTAACTAAAAGGCAATTTGATTAAATTATTCTTATCTATCATTCATATTTATCTAATATATTTTTTTTTACACTTTATTAGTATCTCTCCATATTTATGACTAAGGATAAAGATGAAAACAAATAACTAGTTATGTCTTGATTTTCTAAACTGACAAGTATTATGAAATATCTATTTTTAGAAAGAACGATGAGTATTTAACCCTATATCCAACAATATTTTTTCACTATACCAAAAATAGATGGTCAATAATAATAGTACTATTCAGTTTGAAAATTAATGCATAATTTATTTTTTTCTATTTGATTTATTTTTATTATTAAATAATATTCGTCACTCAATATATTTTTCAAGATATTAAATTCATATATTCAAAAGTTGATTTTATAAAATTATCCTTTTAATTTATTATTTTTAAATTTGTGTATAAAATTAATAACGGATATTATTGTTGGACGGAGGGAGAGGGAGTACAAAATTCCGTCGTGATGAAAAAGTGCAATTATTATCCAACAATATCCTCTTATTTAATGAGATTCTTAAATACTTTGTATTTTCTTAAAGAGTAATTTATGAATAATTAAAAATTTAATAGTAAAAAGTAATTAATAATTTATATTTTAAAAGATTTTTTTCTGAAAAATATATTATTTTTTAATAATTTAATTATTTTAGAATGAAGGGAGTATTCTGATTTTATTTCTTTTGGTAATTCACTGATTGAATTACGTACTATGATTTCCTTCTTCTAGTTACCAACGCACAATAAACTAAGGACGTGTAGAAAATGGACACTCGTCGTTATCAAATGATGGGGCTATCTACACGTGTTAAATTGCCATAAAAAATACAGTCATATCAGTAATTTATCACCTTACAGAGTATTAAAATGACATTACTTGCAAAGAATTTTTATAATTATTCCTCCCCCAAACTTAACGCATCGTGGAATTATTATATATTTTTTTTAAAAGTAATTTGAAAAATGGGTGTCGTGTATACATTGCATAAATTGAAAGCTTACATGCACGTCTTTTTGGGACCATATTAGCATTCCCAAACATTTTAACTCCCTCCGTCCAACCACAAGGGTGGCTGTGGTGGATCAGCAGCACCTCACCCCTTAAGCAAGAGGTTGGGAGTTCGGTTTCCATCTTTGGTGAATGAAAAAAATTCTATGATCAATTCTCTATCGTTTAGTGCGCTGATAGTAAAAATTGAGGATTAGTCTCACGTTTACCGACTGTGAAAATATCTTAAAAAATCGAGAAAAAAAAAAAATCCCTCCGTCCAACGATAATATATGTAACTTCTCTAGACTAGACTAGATTCATTCTCATTTTACAAATAAAAAATGTGGGGATCTCATGAAACCTTCTATTGGTGACTCAATTATATAGTCACTGTCATACATGTCCAGCTGTGAATATATTTTGCACTATAATTTCACCCATAATATCTCAGAGATGAAAAAGAGTTTGACTTCAGGATGAAAAAGAGTTTAATATGTGTGTGTCAAGTCAATAATAAACAAGTGTTATTAGACAAAAGAAATATTTATTAAGATATAATATTTATTGTTATTGTATATCTTTTTCAGCGACAAATCGATTAGCTCAAATGACAGAAAAAAATTATAACTGATAAAACATAAGAGACGTTATTCTTAAACTTTCGTACTTGAGGAAGAGAAAGCGAACTTCCTTACTCCCAACATCGTTTACAACGTTTAACATTTGAATCGTCCTTTAAGGACCACCCAATGTGTAGAAAGAAAACAAAAGGTTTGGCTGTGAGTTAATTTTTTGCTCTTACATTTGTTGATGGTTATTTCAACATTACAATTTTTTCCTCGTACAAAAGGCTCGGTGTGAGTCTAACATTTCCTCGTACATTATTATTATTATTTCATTATTTTTGGTTAAATAGTGTGGGTTGTATACTTGGTGTATTTATTTAGATGAGCTTCAACTTTAAACTTTTAAACTTTGGAAACGTGATTTAAATCATTTTTGAAGTGAAGAATCTTTTTCATTTATGACTTTTTGATTTTATTTTTTTTAAAAAATATCAATATAATTTCAATTTTCTAATACATTTTTTTTAACTGAATTTCAGATATTTCCTTTTTGAAATATGATATATTTTTTATGTTCATACCCTACTGAATTTCAGATATTTCCTTTTTGAATTTTGATGGATTGGCTCTTGAAATTTCATTTATACAACATAAATTGAGATAAAAATAATAATAATATATATTATCTAAAAATTACGTAAAAATACTATAAATCACAATAATTAACAACTTCAAAATCTAAAAATCCTATAAAAGATTTGATTGACTCTTAAAATTTCATTTGTACCACATAAATTCGAACAAAGGGAATAACATATATTATATGAAACATAGACGGAAAGAATATTTTAGGCCCAATAGATAGACTGAAAGGGCATTTTAGGCCCAATAAATAGACGAAAGACATTTTTACACTATTTTACATAATTAAAGGACATTGCAAATTTCAAAAAAAAAAAAAAAAAGTAACTTGAAAAATGGGTGTCGTGTATACATTGCATAAATGACAACTTACATGCATGCATGTCTTTTTGGGACCATATTAGCATTCCCAAACATTTTCTCTTTGGCCAAACACATCGAGTTATCGACAAACCCCTCAATTTGACACATCTTTCACTTTGACACCTCAAATGAATGTTGTTCACTTTTGACACCTCAAGTAGCATACAAATGTGTCATTTTGATACTTTTTGTTGGGTCGTCATGGGACGTGTGTTACACGCATTTTAAGCGCGTTTCAGAGGTATTTTCATGATTTTTTCATCTTTTTCTCTTTCTTCCTCACTCTTTCATCCATTAATTTTTCACTATTTTTTTTTCTTTTCTTAACACAACTATTACTCCATTAACACAATATCAGATTTTTACTTTTTTCTGTTTCATTATTGTGTAATTGGAGTATTCTCTTTTGAAGTTATAATGAGACTTGAATTTTTTTTTACAGTTCCATGAAGTTTAATCCACGAAGAAAAATTGAAAATCAAGCAAAATTGATGAAGAAAACTGCCAATCGAAGCAAAATTAATGAAGAAAATTTAAAAATGAGCTAAATCCATGAAGAAAAATTAAAAATCAAGAAAAATCAATGAACGCAAAACATGAGATAGAGCCTTTTTATGTGTTTTGAGTTAGAAAAAAAATTCAAGAATGATGATGATTAGGAGGATGTATTGAAGAAGATAATTTTGTTGGAGTATGTAAATTCGTCATTAATTTCAAAGACAATTCTTCTGAGGCAGATGCTCACCAAGTGGTTACTAGCTATATTCACATTGATCACTTAATTAGTCCTAAATTTAGTAGTACTAATTGTCTGATTTGATTTCTGAATTATTACTGAAAAATGAAGAAATTGACTTGAGAAGAGGGGGCGGGTGAAGGCAAATGGAGAAGATGAGATGACTTGGGTGGGATTGGGGGGGGGGGGGGAGGAGGGATGAGAATATGACTTTGGGATTTTGGGGAGGGGGGAGGGCAAAGGGAGAAGATGATGGAAAGAGGGGAGGGGTGGGGGGGGGGGAGGTGCCAAATAGAGAAGATGACTTGGGGTGGGGGTTGCGGGGGGGGGGGGGGGGGGGGTAGGTGGTGGCGGATAAGATGACTTTGGGGTTTGGGTGGTGGGGGGTTGTCTGCCAAATAAAATTAAATAGTTTTATAATTATTTGGGGAAATGTCACGTGTCAGCATTTGATTGGTTCCTTTAATTTAATTGTGTATATATTAATGAGTTGGCATAATTTAATTGGTCAATTAATCCACGTAAGAAACGATTGTATCCACGCGCGTGAGAATTTTCAACAAATTATGTAAAAAGTGGCAAAATGATGCACTTGGATATGATTACGGTGTCAAAAGTGAACAACCTCCACTTGAGGTGCCAAAGTGATAGATGGTGTCAAGTTGAGGGGTCTGTCGATGTGTTTGCCCTTTTCTCTTTTAACTTCCTCCGTCCAACGATAATATCTGCATCTTTTCCGGACTAGACAATTCATTCTCATTTTACAAATAAAAAACGTTGGTCTCAACATCGTTAGCGACAAATCGATTAGCTCTAAGTGATAGAGAAAGATAGTAATTGATAAAACATAAGAGACGTTATCCTTAAACTTTCTGTTGAGAAAGCGAACCTCCTTATTCCCAACATCGTTTACAACGTTTAACATTTGAATCGTCCTTTAAGGACCACCCAATGTGTAGAAAGAAAACAAAAGGTTTGGTTGTGAGTCAATTTATTCCTCGTACCTTTGTCGATGGTTATTTCAACAATACAATTTTTTCCTCGTACAAAAGGTTTGGTGTGAGTCTAACATTTCCTAGCTCGTACATTATTATTATTTCATTATTTTGGGTTCAATTGGTTGGTTATATATTTGGTTTATTTATTTAGATGAGTCATTTTTGCAGAGAAGAATCTTTTTCATTTATGACTTTTTGATTATTTTTTTCAAATTAAATAATAATATAATTTTAATTTTCTAATTCCCTTTCTGAAATATGATATTTTTTTTATGTTCATACCATACTGAATTTCAGATATTTCCTTTTTGAAATATGATTATTTTTTATGTTCATACCCTAATGAATTTCAGATATTTCCTTTTTGAAATATGGTGGGTTGGCTCTTGAAATTTCATTCATACAACATAAATTGAGACAAAAAAATTAACATTTATTATTTGAAAATTACGTAAAAGTATTATAAATCATAATAATTAATAGCTGAAATATCTAAAAATCTTATAAACGATTTGATTGACTCTTAAAATTTCATTTGTACCACATAAATTCGGACAAAGAGAATAACATCTATTATATGAAACATATAAAGTACTGCAAATCACAATAATTAACAATTTAAAGTATATATATAAAAAATTAAGCTGACTCTCAAAATTCTATATGTGCCATATAAATTTCGATAAAAGGAATAACATATGTTATGTGAAATGTACGTAAAAAACACTATATATCATTATAATAAACAACTTAAAATATTTAAAAATGTATAAAATATATTGGGTCTGTTCCAGTACGGAGCTCTACATCTAACTGTATATATATATCTTCCACACCTTCCAGTGTGCTATCATCGAAAACCATGGCTTGCAGAAACACAGTGTCCATTGTTTCAAGCATGCAAATACAGAAACTTCACAGTATAGAAAAACAAAGTCCTCCTCCAGAAAGGATCTCTACTTATAAACCAAACATTTGGAAATATGATCATCTACTTTCTCTTACAAGCCCATATTCTGTGAGTATTCATAATCTCATTCATTTATTACTCTTCTTTCACTTTTATTTGTTCGTTTTTACTTGTTCAATTTGAAAAATCATGATATAATTTATTATTTAGCTACTAATTTTCTTTCAGTATTAACTATAATCATTTTAGTTAAAGCATTTCTCAAAATATTATATTTATTATATTCTCCATTATTATAATTTGCTCCTTCAGGAAAAGAAGTACAAAGTTGAAGCAGTGAAGCTAAAAGAGGAAGTGAGTTGCAAGTTTACAGAGAGTAGTGTTAGTCCGGTGGGGCAGCTAGAGCTTATTGACAGAATGGACAAACTTGGCCTAAGTGATTACTTCGAGGTTGAAACAAAGGAAGCTTTAGAAAATACAATTATGTACTCCATGAAAAGTAATTCCAGCTCAAAGAAGGAGGAGGATCTCTATGCTATTGCATTGTGCTTCAGGCTTCTTAGGGAACATGGCTACCATGCTTCACAAGGTATAATCCAAAAATGGACTAAGTTAACAAATAGAGTTATATAAGCCGCACCCAGATGTTACTTGAGTTGAGATGGACTAAAATGAGCTAAATTTAGACGATCAAAATGGACTTAATCATTAGTTGACATGGATTAATTAAATTGAGCCATAATCTAATCCGCTCCAACTCTTACCAAATTTTAAGTTTGGTTCTTTTCTTATAGTAATTTGTTTCCTTTATACTTAACATATAAAACCAAAAAACATTGATTGGCCATTTGAGAAATTGAACGGAAAACGACAGTTTCCAATAAGATTCTCTTTGTTGTACTGCAGATATGTTAAAGTACTTTTTCGATGGGAAAGTGAAATTACCTTCAGATATAAAAACTTTAGTTGAGCTTTGGGAAGGATCACATCTGAGCATGGATGGTGAAAACTTACTAAATGACATAAGATTGTTCTCTGCCGAAAACCTCAAAAAAATATCAGATGTTGACAGATTTACAGCTAATAATCCCTTGACAAGGAGAGTGAGATGGTACGATGTTAGAAGACACATTATTAGTGCTCAAAATTGCATCAACACAAATCCAATGTTTCTCAAATTAGCTAAACTCAACTTCAACATTATTCAAGCCACCCACCAAAACGATCTCAAAGATGTTATAAGGTATATTAAATCATTTTCCTCCTCTTTATGATATTATTCGTGTTTCAAAATTTTGAGTGCACCTCATTTATTTCATCGAATGTTTTTTCTTTTTTTGAATTAAATAGATGGTGGAGAAATCTTTGCATCGTTGAAGATTTAGAGTTTACAAGGGACAGGATAGTGGAAAGCTTCTTTTTTGCTGTAGGAATTGCTTCAGAAGCTCAACATGGAAGCATGAGAGTATGGGTCACCAAAGTGATTCAATTGATACTAATAATAGATGACGTTTATGATATTTATGGTTCATTAGCCGACGTGCAACAATTCACCCGTGCCATAGAGAAGTTCGTCCTCACCAACAAACAACCTAAGACATTATAAAATTTAATTATTTAAGTTGTTGAATAAAATAATTGCAATAATCATGATGACAACGATGTTTTTTACTTTTAATTAGGTGGGATTCAAAAGAGGTACAAATGCTACCGATGTGTGTACAGATATGTTTCAGAGCATTGCATGATACAATGGAAGAGATATCTGTTGAAATTCAACGACAAAATGGTGGCCCTTCAGCATTACCTCATCTGAAACAAGTGGTTAGTATTAAGCTAATCTTATCAATAGTATTTTTAAACTATAATTTACTAAAAGAAACAAATTAAAAAATAAATTACTGTTGGGTTCTATATATATATATATATATGTGTGTGTTGAATGGAAAATGGAACAATCAAGTGAAGGAAAGGAGACACCCAAATTGGAAAGTGTACTCTTTAAGTTGGAAAGTTTACTTTTCTCCCACATTGATGGAAGAAGATAACTTTAAAGTGTTTATAAAGTGAAACACTTGCTTCGCTTGGTAAGTGAGGCAAGAAAATAGAGATGCCTCGTGCTGTCATCATTGCTCGCTCGGCTTGGATTTGGCAAATGATCAATTGATGAGATCTATCTTTTTGGACAAATTTTATTTGACAGAAACAAATAAATTCAATCCGAAGCAATAACGTTCCATTTATTTATGCATGCATGCAGTGAACAGTTGCACTATTTCGACATGAAACAGTGTTGTGTTTGAACTGGTGCAACGAAATGCTGTAGTGTTTCTGAATTAATGCATTGTTTCGACTGAGCAGATGCAGATTTTCGAAATAGTATATGCATTGGTTCAAATAGATGCAACTCTTCAACGAAGTGATGCACTGTTTCGAACTGGTGCACTTGTTCTTTTGAAAAGGTGTACTGTTTCAGAAAATTACTGCACTGTTTTAAATAAACAAACATGCATTTTCAGGAAAAGACACACCTCTAAAATTGAACCAATGCCACCTTTTCGGAGGGGCATGTTGTGGCTATAAATAACCTGTTTTCTTCCACAGGTTATAGTATGAAAAATTTCTGATTACACATAAATCTTCTTGTCTTCTAAATACTCTTTGTGATCAATCAAACCGAGAGTGCGTTTGAAGAAGTCAAGTATTTGAGGTACCGCTATACTTGAATTGTTGGCCATTTTATCCTAGGAGGGAAAATTCCGCAACCTCGGGTACAGTGAGGGGAATTATTTCCTTAAGGAAAGTCCGTGAATTCGGACGACTTGGCCTTAACAATTTCTGTTTCATCTATATTTCTGAAATATAAAATACACCTCTTGGAAAGATCATTTTGATCTTGTGTTGAGGGTATTTGTTCAACTTCACTGTGTTCTTGTTCATACTTGAACTCGAGTTGAAGTTGTTATTCTATTATACAGATTCTATGTACCCGTATTGTGGAAAATAACAATTACTATACCCGATAAGTACATACAGAGGGAGAGCAACATATATATGTTTTTTCTAATGCTCTCTAGAGTTATAGGCCAAGACCGAAATGCCCATTTGGTCGATGGGTTAATTTGTGTTGAGTGTCAATTACCTTCGCTAATTTGGATTAGCCCCACATAAATCCTATTAACAGAGGAAAGTGCTTTCTGTACTACAAAATGCTAATGACAATAGCAAATCTTAAAGTAGTTTCAGGAGATTAATAATATTACTTATTTAAATAAACTCATCGTCCAATTATCACTTAACGTAGCCGAAGCTAAAAATAATGTGGTTCCAATATATGTAGGTGTATAAGTGTATAGCTAAGGATCCAAATTATCTGGTAACGTTAATTTTAGAGATAATACATCAAAATTCTCAAACTTATCCCGAAAATTTACTTTAACATTTAAATTTTAGGGATAATTATTTACCCTCTAAATCTTTTTGAATTGATTATATACCACCTTAAAAATACACCACCACTCTCACTACGGAGAGTGTATTACATTTGCGCCACATCAAAATTTATTTTTAAAAAGAAAAAAGGGTAAAAAATACCCTTCTACTTTCACAAATTAGTTATATATACCCTTAGTTAAACTATGAAGTTAAATATACCCCATCGTTACTAAAGTATGCAAATATACCCCTCTATTTAACGGAAATCCACACGGACTAACATTTAGCTGAGATGGACTCCACGTGGCATGCCACGTCAGCGCCACATTTTTATTCTTTTCCCCTTTCTTCTTTTTCTTTTCTTCTTCACAATTTTGTCCATTTTTGCATTTACACCCATGACGAAGCTTGGCTTTCTTATCCACAAGCTTCTATTATGATATAACTTCCTTTTTCTGGTGTTCAAATTCTAATAGCTTGCTGTAAAGAAGCATCAATTACCAACCATGAGAATATGACAGGGTGCTTCTAGAATTATGATTTTTGTGTTCTTCCGCTATCATATGATATTTGTGGCCTTTTGAAATTACAAAAGCTCTATTATTTGTTTTATTTATAGTTGAGTGGTAGCAATCTCCGAAATATTTGTCTTTTTTGGTAGCCTGAACCCCAAAAATACTTAAATAGCTATGTCGGTGTTGGTTTTCACTTAAATTATTGCGGTGATTTAAGTGATGGCCCTCCAACATTACCTCATCTGAAACAAGGGGTTAGTATTAAACTAGTCTTTCATGTACTCCCTTTGTTCCTTTTAACTTGTCCAATTTACATTGTCACATAACGTAGCCTAAGCTAAAAACAAACGTGGTTTTCCAAAATATAAAGGTGTCTCAAGCTAAGCTAAGGTGTCCAATTGGCCAATAAAATTAAATTTATACTATTAATTGGACATTCTAACCTACGCCATTCTACCTGTTTTAGATGTATGTATAATTGACCAATGTCTTGTGATGTTTCAATTACTTCAGTGGGTCAACTTCTGTAAAGCCTTGCTGGTGGAAGCAACATGGTACCATAAAGGTCATATACCAACACTTGAAGAGTATCTTGATAATGGGTGGACTTCTTCCTCAGGCCAATTGCTTTCCTTTCATGTGATTTTTGGTCTCACAAATTATAAAACAACAAATGAAACCCTTGATTTATGCAAAAATTGCCAAGAAATTATTTACCATACTTCGGTTATAATTCGACTATGCAATGACCAAGGTACCTCAACGGTAAGATCTCAAACTTTTACCTCAACTCTTTTTCCATTCTATACAAATAATTCCTTCCCACTTGGTGTATGCTAGGTTTTTCTTTGTGGTAATATTATTTGTATTGTGTTGTAGGCGGAACTAGAGAGAGGTGATGTTGCTTCATCAATTATATGTTACATGCAAGAAGAAAATGTCTCTGAAGATGTAGCTCGAGAGCATATCGAAAGCATAATTTTGAATTCGTGGAAGAAGATTAATTACCATTTTAATATCCTTCCAAAGTCTCATCGAAAAATTGTTCAGCATGTAATAAATGAAGCACGAATGGCGCATGTCATGTATCATTCAGGAGATGGATTTGGAGTTCAAGATGGTGAAACTCGAGACCAGGTCCTGATCAACTTGGTTGAGCCTCTTATATAATCTCAAAAAAAATCATTGCTCATTGTCTAGCCTTCTATAATCTTTTATATGTATAAACTATATAAATAGGAACCTCTGTGAACTAAGATCTCCCGACAAGGTTTGTGATATAGGAATAGATCATATTGGGTAATGTTTGTATAAAAAAAAAAAAAGCAAATCCATGCATTAAACTATGGATCCAATCTATAAGGTTATTAGCACTAGCTCATTGTACTAATACTAGTGTGCCCGTGCCCGTTCTATGCACGGGCGAAGATATGTTTGCAGGTAAAACAGTTATGTTTCATAACTGGATCCACTATGGTTTTTTAATCAATAATCCACTCGAATGTGTGCACTGGTGTTTCATATCTTAAAGTTGGTTGTAGTATGCGTGCACCCATTATCAAATATGTATGAACCAACTGAAGCATATCTTGATAAAGGGGGATATATGTCATTTATTTGACTGCATAGTAGATTAAATAATCCACAGGTCTGTAAGGGACAGCCAGAGGCGGACCCACGTGGTGCCTCGAAGGTGCACGTGCACCCGGTAACTTTTAAATTTTTTTATATATATACATATATATATATATCCTACTAAAGTGTCAATATATTTAATTGTGCACTCTCAATAATAAAACTTGTGTGAGTGCACTGGTTTGGAACTCAAATGCTGACGCCCTTCTAGCCCGACGTCGCGTGTTCGATTCCTGATGGAGTCTCTTGATTTTTTCATTTTACTTCTCCTTTATATACATTTAAATGTCACCAGCTAGGCAGGAGCAATTTTCCGTTTGATGCTAATAGGTACACATTTCTTCCTTTCATTTTTTTTTATTTTTTTATTCAAGTTTGGGTAATATTAATTGCTTTTAATATTTACTTGTTGCTTGAAAGTTAGTGTGTAAAATTTATTTATTTCTTTTTTCTTTCTTCTATTTAAGTTCATGGGATTTGATTAAAAATAAATAAATAATTATTTTTACTTATATTCTTGATGAATTTTTTATTTTGTAGGAATTTGTTATTGATTCTTGTGAATTGAAATGGATAGATATTGTTCTCCTCAACCAAGTTCTAGTTTTAAAGACAATTCCCATCGCCTTAGCAAAAGCAAAAAAGGACAAAAAAAGATTCAAGGTTCATTATATTTAACCACAAATTACAAATAAAGCGTGAGATTTAACAAAAAAAGGCATAAAGGAGAAAAAATATAAACATATGTCTAGTTCAAAACTAATAATATAAGCATGAATGACAAATATATGAACACAAATTTTTTTTTTATTAAGTGAAATATCAATTGTTTAGTGTTCATATCTCCAGAAAAGCCTTATTGACAAGGGAAAGTATATCTTATAAATTAGAACCTAAACTGCACATTAAACGAGGCGAGCGATCAACACAAATTTGAGTCTTTATTCAGAACTTATGCGCGCCTTTGACAATACTGGTGCACCCCCAGACTTCAAATCCTGGGTTCGCCTCTGGGGATAGCACCACCAAAAGAAACTTCTCGCTCCACATCTTCGGTATTTTATCAAAATTTTGGTTGAATTAGTCACAATAAAATCCATTGCAAGTGTTAATCTATCATTATCACAACACACACAGAAAGTTAATTACCTTAGTGGCTATGACAAATTGTTAAAAATGTTTAGTAGTATATAGAGGTTCTCAAGGTGCTTAAACACAAGGTGAGATGGAAGAAACTCACAGTGGGGGGCATCTGGATGCTGACACATAACCATGGCACTCCCGTATCCAAAGATGTAGCCATCGATGCTGCCTAGTTGACGTAACGTTTGGAACGTGCACCATAATGAGGCTCAACATCACCATTGTCATACTCATTTTCCATCTACTCAAACAATAACAAAGAGCGAGTACTATCAGAATCAATTTTTAGTAGTCCGAATATAATAAATCACAATCAAAAGCTAACCTGAGACAAGATAACCGGCTCACCCTGAGATGCGTAAAGATTTTCTTGCTTGAGCATGTCAACAATTTTGGTCGTGAATCATTTCATTTGAGCCTGCAACAAGAGTCCCACATGTCAATGAACTCCAAAACCAGTATCTCAAGAAAAATACTTAAAAGCATAAGGATAAAATCACCTTGAATGGTTGATTATTCGTCAAAATTCAATTCCAGGAATGAAATGCAACCAAAGAGGAAATCCAGTGTCTCAGATTAGATCAAAACCATCAATTATCAGTAAGACGAAATGTATAAATTACAAAATTGCATAAAAGAGTATAGAGCTACCTATAGTTCCATTCTGCACAAACAAGAAAGAAAGAATAAAGATCTGAAAGAGCATAAACTTTTGATAGCTTTTGTCTTTCATAGGAAAGTATAAGTAACTTCAGTCAAATTATATGCAGAGGGGTAAATTCGATCTTCCATATGACATGTGACCTTTATTAAGATATCTTCTATCAATTCTATTTTTATTACCATAAAACGTACCTGTAAGTTTGCAACTCATAATCCTGCATTTTTATTAGTTTATTGCCTTTGGTTTCTTGACTTCTCTCTCTTTGTAAATTGTTTCTAAAGTAGAGTCAGTGAGTTACCAACTTAAGTTTATACTAATAAAACAAACAATTCCAAGAACTTACCTCTAATAGTCAATGTAATTTTTTGCTTTCTTTCCTGAGGCAACAATGCTCGTTGGAGATACTTCTCTTTCAGATACTGCCCAAGAAATCTTCTCATCACCAACAACATAGTAATGATAAAATTTACATGCTCAAATGGCAGAGTACAAGAAAACCATTCCATTATGATAGCAAAAGAGTCGGCAATTACTGCATCTCCATCAACCAGCGTGGGCACGTATTCAAGGGGATTCATCTTCAAGTATTCTATTCCACATATTACAAAGGCCAAAAATAAGAACCAAATTTCAAAAAAATTCTTCAATAATTTGTCTAACACCCCCAAACCTAATTTCTCATCTTTGATCCTAATTTATTACAATCAGCTGCTCCATATAACAGTCTAACTAACAAAGGCACAGACTCCCCTCCCCCCCCAATAGTATTTTCTTAGATCATTTCAAATGTTTAAAAACTTTCAGAGATGGAAACAGTAAGTAATCAGATTTTTTTGGTAAGTGGTAAGTAATAATAAAAGGCAAAAAGTAAGTAGATATGTGGAAACAAAATAGTTGTGAGCAGTTTTTTTGGTAAGTAATATAAAAGAAAAAAAGTCAGTAGAGACGTGAAAATAAAATAGTAGTGACCAGATTTTTTTTTGGTAAGTAATACTCCCTCCGTTTAAAAAAGAATGACCTACTTTGACTTGACACAAAGTTTAAGAAAATAAAGAAGACTTTTGAATTTTGTGGCCTTAAATTAAAGTTGTGTCAAATGTACCAAAATGCCCTTTAATCTTGTGGTCCTAAACATGCCATGTGGAAAGTTGAAATTAAAGTATTTTCAAAAAAGAAAAGGGGTCATTCTTTTTTAAACGGACTAAAAAGAAAAGTAGGTCATTCTTTTTGAAACGGAGAGAGTAATAAAAGGCAAAAAGTAAGTAGAGCAAAATAGTAGTGAGCTGTTTGTTTGGTAAGTAATTATAAAAGGCAAAAAGTCAGTAGAGACGTGGAAACAAAATAGTAATGACCAGATTTTTTTGTGCTAAGTAATAATAAAAGGCAAAAAGTAAGTAGACATGTCACATGTGGAAATAAAATAGTAGTAAGTCAAAAAGTAAGTAAACAGTTTTTTTAAGTAAAAGTAGATATGTGGAAACACTAGTCTTTTTTAGATTCTATCTATTAAACTGAAAAAGAAGAATCCTATGTCAAATTGAATTATTTCAATTATTTGGTCCATCGATCTAGAAATCTGCAAAGTTGCATTTGTGCATTAACTGCAAAAATGAAAGATAAGTGTTAATAATGATACTCCACTTCATTACTAAAACATGAACTTTCACATGGAACTCATGTCTGAGCTAATGACAATCCATGCGTCTCACATGCAGACTTCAGAATCTCTAGAACTTCAAGTAATGTGGCTTGGTAGCTCAAATCACATAGCTGATAAAAATATCTCATTTATCATGCTGAAAAAATTTATTCAAAAATGCATTAGTTTGCAAGTTCAGACCAATTACCTTGGCATCCTGAAAGGTTGAAACTTCAGAAGTTGAGAGATCAACAACCTATTAAGAAGTAAGAAGTTTGGGAGAATTTTAGAAAACTGGACCCTCGCTATATTTACCAAAGTATGTACAAACAAGCAATTGAATAAAAGCAAGACTCATGCACACCAAAAACAAATACGAAAGATCATGATAAATAGAATGGATCTTAGAGACAATCTGACCCCTAAACAAGAGCTGTAATGAGGATTAAATTAAGGACAAAAACATCAAATGATAAGAGAAACTAACAAAGTGAAAGATATAGGCAACGACTAATGGCGGAGCACATAGTATTTCAGATCTTACGATATTGCAACTTAACTGTTATCGTTTCATTCTCAGGGATAAAGAACTTTACTATGTAACTTCTATCTTAATATTCATTCGTTTAGGAATTGATGTTTCAGCCTGAAGTACCGTGAACTATATTTTTATACATAAAGCACATAAATATATAGTAAAAGTTTCGAACCATATATGCACAAATTATATACTTAACACTGAATAAACACATGCATACATAGTTCCACTACTTAGCTAAGTAGGTAACAAAATAAATTAGCGGGAATGAGGGAATAAATACATTCTGAGAGACAAAAGAACACAAACCTTAAGGGCTTCGCACACACTTTCAAGCTAAGTTGAAGGTTTTAAATACTTAGTTGGGTAAGTGCAATGATCTACACATATTTCTTGTTTTCAACTTGATTTTTATAGGTTAGTGATTTGGTCAAATGTTCTGATCTTGATTGTCTCAGTAGGATGCTGGTTATTTGGAGCAATTTTATAGAGTGGGAATATAGCAATTGATGGCTAAAATTGGATTAAGATTGAAAGCTTTGTTGATAAAACTCTTGAATTCTACAACGGTCTTAGAACCCACACTCAAATGGATAACAAGAATAGTTCCGTAATATTCCAGATATAGAAAATTTGCATCTGTCACCAGCCAAGGAGTAAAAGGTTCAAAAGAGCCATCCGAATGTAAAGACTATTTTTAGCTTGTCTGAAATAGGCAACCCTTAGATCCCCATCCACATCGACAGTAATCTACAGAGAATCATTAAAGGAATTTAAAGAGCATAATCTTGGTATGAGAAGAAACGGAATCACATGCCGAACTATATAACAAAATTTAACCTAATCAAGTCTTGGCAAAGGATGCATCACTACTGCATGTTTCTGCATAGCATTTAAAACACTCAGATCCACGATATACTTCCCTCGAGACTCTTCATACAAATCAACCCTCTCTCCAAATCTTTCTCTTTGAATATGAGTTTGATATACCACACTACATTAAGAAGTGACCTCCAACAAATCATCACTTTCTTCCCAGTGAACCCCCATTGATGTCAAATAATCCTTGATGTCATCCTAAAATGAATCTGTAACAATTCGTCTGTTATTAAACAAAAATAACATTGTGTAATTACATTTCAGTTTAAAGAACAAAATTTTATTAAATTGAATGAGAGGTAATGCTAATTACCAGCTCAAGACAATCAAAATTTCATATTTTCTCATAACTTCATTTTAACCACATCAGGGGATACAAAGTAAATTTTCACATCTTGGTACTTCGCAAGCAAGTGAGCAACTGAACGAACTGTCCTCCCATACGGTAGATCACCAATAATAACAACTTTTATACCATCAAGTTTTTCTATTTCTCATTCAATGGTGTACACATCTAGAAGGGCCTGTTTTAGAATTAATGAGGATAGTTTTGTTGCTGCAGTCAGACAAGAGAAAAAAGATCAAGAAGACTATGTATATGCCATTGATATGTTCTGTTGCAGTCATACAAAAAATTCATGCCAAGATAAACATCATATGTACTATATTATGTAGTTTCATCCAGTTAAGTCTCTATATGCTATTCAGAGTTTGTTATGAATTATAACGGAAGGCAAACATTCTAACGACATAACAGTGATATTTACATAGTTAAGACTTAAGAACTATGTTATTAGTGAGCTCCATAAACTCAGATGTAATGCATTATCCAAACAAGCAACTTAACTTTCTCCGTTCGATCAATTTCAACAGGATACTTAAGAAAGTGACCTCTCATTTTAGTGACTTCATCAGCCGTTTACTGTAGCCAGTTGTGTTCACCAAATACTATCATCCGTCTCACGCATTCAATACTCTCTGGATGCTCAAAAAATTGCTCTATAGTTGTCGTGTGCTCTGCCTACAGTGACATTCTATATCCGTATATCTGCAGTCGAAATGCGATAGCAACTTAGTCACATATTTTTACTACTTGAAAAGAAATGCCTTGTAAGAATGGTCTGAATATCAGTTTGCATCAATCCGAAGAAGATACTGCTGGACATCTAACTGTAGACACCTAATTTTGTCCCTCTCAAAACTCAATTTATCCATTTTTAGCTCACCTTACCACGCACCCTCACCCGTATAATTATACCCCACAAAAATACAAAAAAAAAAACCTTAACTAAATTCCTAACAAATTTTATCTTATTTTAATCTAGCCTAACAAACTTTATCCTCACACCACCCCATACCTCTACCCTCACCTACCCTATCCTGCCCTCGTGACCCCATCCATTTTCGAGAACTTGCATCAATACACACTAGGAATTTTTCCATTTTGGTTTATATACAACACACAACAACTATAAAAAAGGGAGAGGGCCCCACAGGGAATAATTCATACAACAATACACCCTGCATTCATCATCTTCTCTGTAGATATATTCACATACATACATGGGGAGGCCATAAATAGAGAGCATAGATACACACACAAAATCCATCACCATATTCACATACACGCACACAGTAGCACACACAACCACCATCATCCATTCACACCGAAAAACACATAATACACCTACAATAATAATCATCAACTAGTGAGAAGACACGATGGGAAATAGATCGGGAAAGAGAACGAGAAATTCAAGAGAGAGAGAGAGAGATCGTGAGAGGTTAAGAGAGAAAACAGACCGAAGAAGGCCCAAAACAGAAGAAAAAAGATCAAAAATAAATTAGAAAGGGGAGGGAACGATCTGAACAGTGAGCAGGTAAGAAATTTGGTTTTGTTTCGAGTTTTTTCGGCTGAACCTTGCCCAGAATTGATCTTCGAGTTCATCGTTCAGTCGATTTATTTATAAAATTCTCGAAATTTCTTCATTCTTCTTTTGGTTTCTGAGTGGGTCTGGCCGAAAACCTCAAGTTTCTTCGGAAAACACCTAAAAACAGTCGTTTAAACCCATTGAAAAACACCAAACTAGCTATCAAAATCATTGATGGTGTTATGAGTCGAGTTCGGGTGACGGAGGTCATTGATTCTCATCGTGAAGCTCGAAATAGGCTCGGTTTGGTCGTTGGTATTTAATTTAAGAAGTTGGGTTTGTTCAAGTTAGTTCATGATTGAGGTTTCGATTGGTTTTCAAATCTATTTCGGGGTGGGTCAAATTCGACACTAAATGGGATTTTGTTCAAAGTCGGTGTAAGTCGAGGTTCCAAATTCGCTAAGTTCCTTCGTTCGATTAAATAAAAACGACATTAAGGTCCATTCTTAATCTCATTCTCAATTAATTTTTAATTGTGTGATACTTGGTGTGTAAATTCATGGTATGTGGATTTTATTTTGTTGATTTTGATATGTTTTTTATCATCGTGGTTGGTTGTTGATATCGATCGAGTGATTGTCGTGAATTGGAATAATCAAAGAACTTGGACTTGATTTGGGGTTAAATGACAATTTGGGGTGGTACCGAAAGTTGGTTAATCCACAATTTCACTTTGTGTATTTAATTTATCATCCTGATTGATTTTGACATTGTTAAACGTGGTAGTAGCATGATAAGTCAGAAGTAATAGGAAAACGTAGGTTGGGTAGGCAAAGTTTAGGTTTTTTGATTGTTGAATGATGAAATGTTTGTGGAATGGTTTTGATTTAGGCATTGGGATCTATTGTATTCATTTGGCTGGGGAATGCCCCGAGGGATTTGTATTGATTTATCCGTGGAATGCTCCGAAGTATCATGTACTTGAAGACGACACACAATCAAGGCCCGGAACATTGGGCGGAGAAAGCAATGGAGCGTATTTTAGGATTATGTAGGTTTACTTTTCAGTACCCTTTTGTTTCGGGTTGTAATAATTGGACTGGACATTATATTTTTGGATTTATTTTGTTTGTTTGTTTGATTGTTTTTATTTTTTTTGTGTGGTTTATACATTTTATAGTGTCAAATTAGCCGATATTCTCTACCAAGCGACCGTGGTCGAACCACGGGATCGAGGGGTGCCTAACACCTTCCCCTCGGTCAACAAAATTCCTTAGCTGGAATCTTTGTTCGCGGATCATTTTCTAGAGTCAAACTGTTTTGAAAAGGATTTCCAAGGGTGACTTGGCACACCCAATTTATGCCAAGTCGCGACTCTAAATATAAATGTAAATGATCATTTTTCGAAGAAAATTTTTAATCTTTTGTCACTTTACTAATAAAAATCTTTTCGAACCTAAAAATCAATCCATTTGGAGTTAAAAAAAAAAGGGGTGTAACAGCTCTGGCGACTCTGTTGGGGACCATTTTCAGAATTCGAGCTTATTTTTGGAGGCGTATCGGCTTAGTTGGACGTTGTGGGTGTATAAACATTGTTTGTGTTATTTAAATCACTGTTGTGCATTTTCGTGCTCTTTGTTTATAGTTTTTCTTTATGTGTTACCGCTTTATATCTGACATCATTTGCATAACCCAAGTCAATTCTTTCTGCAACAAGTCCCAGAGTGCACGTCGTGCGCACGAACTCTAGTTGAGTCACTCTTATTTTAGGGAGGAGCCATTGGATATATGGAGTAGGTTGAAAGGAAAGCAGCCACTATCGACCATATGCTCCCCCAAACGGCCTTGTTAGTAAACCACAACGTAGGTCAACCTTTAGGTCATTCTTATGTGCATCATATTGAGATCTAGAGGGGCCCACACGATCCTTTGTAGTAGACTCACCTTTAAGGCATCCCTACGTGCTAAATGTTGCATCTCTGAAGGTAACTTGGTCATTTGATGGACTGATTTGGGGAAGTATGTGTTAGAAGTAAAGTATGTAGACAAAATAGTATTGAAAAAAAAAGAGAAAAAGAAAAAGTGAGTAAAAAGAAAGGGTGTCGTAGTTTTTAAAGTTCTTTATGACTTTTGTTTTCCAAAATTCAAAAAAAAATTTACCTTTTGCATTCATTTTCTCAAAGAAACCAAAATGTCAAAAAGGTTTTCCTTTTGTTTCTCTAGTGAGCATTCATAATTTGAAAACTCCAAAAAAAGATTTGTTTTTCAATAGAAGCTTTTAATAAAAGGAAAATTCAAAAACATGGTAGAAGTTTTGTATATTTCATATCGAAAATATCAAAAAGATTTTTCTTTCATGGTCGTTGGTGTCATTTTTGTATGAAGTGTCAAATTTAAAACCCAAAAAATTTTACTTTCATCGTCTGTCTGTAATCGTGTCGCTCATGTTAAGTTTTAGTTCATTCTTTAATCCTTAATTGTCCAATCTGGACGAACTACGTACCCCTGATTCTCCTCTCTCGTGAGTGAGATACGTAGGCAACCTATTATAGGTTCGGAGATCTTATTTAAAAAATCCAAAAAGATTTTCTTCACTCTTCATTTAGAGTAGGTGTTTCATACATGTCTTGAAAAGAAAAATACAAAAAAAAAAAGATTTTCCTCAATAGTCGTAGGTTTCATTTTTGGTTGATCTTATTTCAAAAACCCAAAAATATTTTTTTTACTCTTCATTTAGAGTAGGTGTCATATGCATCAATAAAAGAAAACTACAAAATATTTCCCTTTAATAGGTTCAAGTTTCATTTTCGTATGAAGTGCAAAATTGAAAACCCAAAAAGAGTTTCTTTGGTAATCATAGGTTTCATTTTTTATAGGTTATTAAAGCTGAAAAATTCAAAAAATATTTTCGTCTATTCTTTTGACAATTTGTCATTTTTCTTCTCTTCTTAAAGTTTCAAAAAAAAAAAAAGAAAGGAAAAAGAGTTTAATTGGCTATTTTGGCAAGAATTCACGAACTACGCACACATGATTCTCCTCTTTCGAGAGTGAGATACGTAGGCGCCCTTCTTGGGTTCGGTGATCTTTTCAAAAAAAAGAAGAGATTTTGAGAAAGTGTTGAACTCTAACGCATTTGCTATCTCTTGTTCAGTTAGTTTGAGGTGGTTGGTTTGTGGCATTTTGGCTGGTCCCCCATATTGCACCAAGTCACAGAGAAGGTTATGGCCAACAAGGATACCGAGTTTGTTGTCACTAATCAGATAGGGAGTTCGGGAAATGAGAATTTAGGAGATAATGAAGAAATTCAGAAATTAAGGCAGCAAATGATAAAAATGAATCGAGCTTGGGCTAATGGGTTTCCGCCTCCTCCAGTTCCCACTGATAATCTAGAATATCTTTCTAGCTTGCCTCCCGTGTCACATGCACAATTTCCCATTTTTGTTGATATGCCACAACATGCATCAGGATCCACTCCGGGGCAACAATATCCAACCACTTCCAATGTTCATTTTCTCACTCCCGAATCCAAGACTACCATATACGCGGCTCCACCTGTTATTCGTGCTTTTACGGCGCCACCCCCACCTGAAGCTCCTACTTTTGATGTTCATCCACAAGTTGTGCCTCCCTACTCTACAAGAGAGCCTGCATTGAATATTACTGGTGCTCAGCGTTACATTTTCGAGCCTACATTCATGTTGACTGGTCTTTATGGTGATACCCACCCGCCTAAATTTCCTCCTAACACTGAGAAGCCTGTTATTACAGAAGAATAAGAGAAAATGACCAGAAAATTGAGAAGTTTGGAACTGGCTATGAAGAACTTGCAAGGATTTGGGGGGTACAAAAGTGTCTCATATAAGGACTTATGCATGTTTCCAGGTGTCAACCTTCCTCCTGGCTTTAAAATGCCAAAGTTTGAGCAATATGATGGACATTGGGACCCAGTGGCACATTTGAGGCGCTATTGTAACCAATTAAGAAGCGCTAGAGGGAAGGAAGAACTACTCATGGCTTATTTCGGGGAGAGTCTTTCAGGCCTAGCTTCGGAATGGTTTGTTAACCAAGACATCGACAAGTGGATTAGTTGGGATGACCTAGCTAATGAATTTTGTGAAATAATTTCAATACAATGTGGAGTTGATCCCTGATGAAAAATACCTAACTAGTATGAAGAAGAAGAATACTAAGAGCTTCAGGGAGTATGCGATCAGATGGCATGAACAAGCTGCTAGAGTGAAACCGCCAATGAAAGAAAGATAAATAATGGAGGTGTTTATTCAAGCGCAGGATGAAACATATTATCAACACTTGTTACCTGTATTGGGCAAGTCATTTATTGAGGTCCTTAAAAGGAGGGAGATGATAGAAGAGGGAATTAAGACGGGCCGCATTGTGATTTTTCCGACATTGAAAGCGACTACTCAAGCAATTCAAAAGGGTTCAGGAAGTGTTGGGGAGGCAAAAAATCAGGAAGATGCATCTGTTATTGTAGTTGGACAGCGGGAACGGTCAAGAAGACCCCCGTCGTCATCACTCTCAAGAAAAAACCCAAGTTCATGCCCAAGCTCCACATAATAACTCCCAAAATCCATTATACTCTGCTCCTCCACCTCCATATCTAGTATATATCGCACAGCCTCATATTCAACCCCCATCTTACCCACAGTGGAACACACCAACTCCTCAGAGTCATCATCTAACTCCACAAACATACCAAAACCCTTCTAAGCCTGATTTTCAATCCAAGTCAAACGATGAAATGAGGCAAAAGTCGAGAGATAACTTCACACCAATTGGAGAGACGTATGCCAGTTTATTTCAGAGATTGGTACAATGGGGCATGATCACTTTTCTCCTTGGGTGCACTCTTACTCGGCGTTCAAGAAATTTTGATCCTAATATACGATGTGCGTATCATTCTGATGATCAGGGTCATAGTATTGAAGATTGCCGAGATTTGAAAAGAGAAATTGAAAAGATGATTCAAGATGGATCAATTATGGTGCAGAATATTGATCGTGGTGGAAGCTCGAGTCATGCCGATATGCAAACCAGTGGCTAATTTGTCAGACTGAGCAATTGAGAAGTCACCCCTCTCCCTACTAGGAAGAGAACTGGTAGTTTATTTTCTTTTATTTTCTGTTTTCTGAATTATTTCAAGGTTGTAGTTCGGGATTTATCTTGTTTTGTTCCTGTGTCGTTTATGTTCAAACCTTTCTATCTTTTATTTCAACTAAATGAATTGTCCCTTTCCCTTTGTGTTTAAATATGTGTTGTTTATTTGTTTTTTTATACAGTACATTTTATGTTGATTCTAGTGATATGACATGCTAGCAGAATTTTCAGCTAGATCTTAAAATCCAGTTTAAGCATGAGCATGGAATCAGAGGGTTAAAGTCAGAAAAAGAAAGCATCTGAGAAAATAGGTAGAATGCTGAGACATTTGGTGACAAGTTGAAGCCTTCTTTGGCAATTAAGGCACTTATTTTGAGAATCACAAGAATAACTTGGTCATCAATTGAAAGACATGTCTCAATTAGGTCAAATAGTGGTTGCGTGAACAGAACGAAAATCAGCTCCACAAAATCATGAGTCATTCAGTGTGAGGAATATGCAATAAAAGTGGAGTTGTATGCTAGAAAAATGCAGAAGAAGTAGTGACGCACAGACTCAGTCAAAGTTAATGCTTAAAAGATGTCACAAATGATCTTCATCTTTCATTTTCATATTACATGATGTGTACTGGCATTTTCAAGGATTGATATGACGAAGGCATTTCATTCTGCTATCCAAATATTGTGTCATCCTTTGTTTACCCCATTTGAGCCTTAGCGTTATTTTCTTTCATACCCCTCTTTTGGAATCAAGATGGAGTCAGAAAAACTCAAAAGAATAAGTGTCAAGCAAAAGAACAAAGTCAGAAAGTTTCAAAAAAAGAAATGAGAGAAAAGTATGTCAAAAAGAAAAAAGAGGAGAGTGTTAAGAAAGATAAAGTCAGAAAAGTCCCAAAGAGAAAAAGAGCCAATAAAAAAAAGAGAAAGAAAAATCAGATCAAAAGAAAGAACAAGCTACCAGAACTACGCGTGACTTGATTCTCCCTTCTTGGGGGTGAGATACGTAGGCTGCCCTGCTTCGAGCTCGGAACAACAAAATAAACAATTTAGAATTGTCCAGTCAAAAACTAGGGCATCAGTTAATCCTCATTGTTTGAGTCGATTCCAAAGTCAAAAGAAACTGGGGCATGAGTTAATCCTCATTGTTAGAGTCGATTCCAAAAGTTGTAAGTCCTACCCTACTTTAAGTGTCATTTGGGCCCCATGTCATCCTTTCTTTCTAAACCTATCCAAAAGCCAAGTTACAACCAAAGAAAGACCTTCAGATCAATCTTTGAGAATGTTAAGGCTAAGCATGTAATGGGTGGGATGATGGATTTGGGAACTACTTTTCTTCCTCAGCATAAGAAATCAAGAGAGAAATAAAAAGGAGAGAGTATTATTGGTGAAAATCCTCACGGGCACCATAAGGTGGTGGTAAGTTGAGAGAAATAAAAAATGAGAGAGTCTTATCGGTGAAAATCCATACGGGCACCGTAAGACGACTGTGAGTTGGGATAGATGAAGATATGAGAATCTCATTGGTGAAAACCCTCATGAACACCATGAGGTAATGGTGAGCTGAGAGAAAGAAAAATATTGTAGGCAAAAATCCTTCAAGGTGCCACTAGCCGAATGAGGTGTTTCAAGGTCATTAACTCAACAACAACTGGTAGAAAGTGTGGATGAAAAGATCAGGCGGATTAATCCAAAATGCATGGCATAATCATTAAAATTGGTTGTCACTTTTATATAAATTTTTGCTTCTTTGTTTCAAAAGGGGATATTCATTGTCTTTTCTTTCTTCTCTTTATTTTTGTTTTATTTTTCTTGAGTCAGTTATCCAAATAAAAATCATTGTCATTTTTCTTTTGTCTTTGAGTCAAGTCCATGTCAAAACAAGTGAGAAAAGACGCCTAAAGTACTATAATTGACCTATATTTTAGCTAAGTTTTGAGGACAAAATATATAATTCATGCACTTTTAGTCCTTTTTCCTGTAAGTGAGCTAACAAACGTGATTAGAAAGTTTTCAGGTATAAATGATGCAGATTTCAGCATTTTATGGATAACTTGATGCCCAAGGAAGCTTCACGAAAGAAGGAAGGGAAAGCTTGGACGCCAAGGACCAAAAGTGACGCATGGAATATCTGTCCCGGGCAAAAACAACATTTCCAAAGACTTTGGGGATCAGCAGTAACTTATTAGGATTAGGATAATGATGCATTAACCTAGTAGGATTAGGTTAAGTAATGCAGTAGCCTAGTAGGAATAGGATATGGGTGTTATAAATACCCTATTTGGCTAGAGATTTTCATTCATTCTTGAGTTCCGAAAACAATTCTCTTTCAATTAATTATTTTCTCTTCATCTATTCAATTCTTAATTTCCACAACAAGAGAACCTCTATTCTAAAAGGGAATTCACGCCTAACGCCATACCAAACCCTACTACACGTGAGATCTTTATTTTGGTATAATGATAAAGTCTATTGTGATTTCCGTTGCACTCATGAATAGCTAAACTTCTCTGTTGGGGTTATGGAAGCCTTATGAGATACTATCTATTGCTATGAGTTTGTGAATTCGTGACACGTATGTTGCTTATATCATTATTCTCTTCATCTTAATGCAAATTCTTGTGGTTGCAAACGCATAGAATACGCCAGTATAGCATTAACTTGTTCGAAAGAAAAGTTATATGTCTGGAAAAGAGATAATGTCAAGGTAATAGGGCACCAACCCCTGTTAAAAAGTTAGTGTCGTAACTGGATTAACCTCTTGGAGAATTTGTACCGTTAGACACGCTTTAAGCTCGAAAGAGTTAAAGTAAAATAATCCTTAATGGTCGAAAGACGCCTGGATTTACCATAGAATACAATTCTCTATAAGCACATGCATGTCTGAATTCCGCATAACTCATAGCCAATAGAGACGTATAACTCATAAGGTGGACATAACCCCAACTCTCAATTTTCATTGGTTAAACATCTTACTGAACATTCTTTCCTTTTTACTTTGCTATTTTCCGTTTTTACTCTACTATTTTGTTACATTATTGCACGCTACAAAATCCCCCCTTTTACGAGACTTGCACCAAAAGTCTAATAATCTTTGCTTACTTAGTGACCGGCTATTCTCTGTGGGATCGATACCCAACCCAGTTGGGTTATATATTTGACAACGACCGCTTACACTCTTACGAGAGCTGTAGTTTGAGCGTTATCAAATTTTGGCGCCGTTGCCGGGGAATACAGTTGTCAACTAAGTTTGTGATAGTTACTAGACCCTTTGGTCAAAGATTCTCGTACTTTACTTTTAGTTGTTGTTTTTGTTTTCTGCAGGTTTTGTTCAGTGCATGCCCCATACTCGAAGTTCTGGTCAACCGTTATTACCTATCAATCCTGAACCACATCGTATTGGCAGAATGGAGGCACAACGTGACATTGAAAGAAGGGCTGCTCAACAGGAGCAGGCTAGATTAGCTGCTTTGGCCGCCGCTCAAGTGCATCAACAGAATATTGATAATCCTGGGCGAGCAACAAATCCTGACGATGAGGACCTAGGTGATGACGAGTTACTAAACCCTAGGCGTGATGCCGAGGTGGCGACACCTGCTAATAGAAGAGATCGTCAAGTCAGATTTAGACCGGAATGCCGAGCTATGCAGATTCCGTTTGATGATGATGATGTCGATCTGGACGGAGCTGGTGCCACAGGAGCTATTATTCCTCCGCCCTTGGCACCCGGAGCCAAGTTTAATATCACTAGCACCATGATTCAGCTTTTGCAACTCAAAGGTTTATTTGGTGGACTTGCAGGCGATGATCCGAATACGCATTTAATCAACTTTATTTCTACATGCAAGTCATTCTACAATCCTGGCGTTGGACAGAATGCAATTCGACTATGCTTATTTCCATTGTCTCTGTCTGGGGAGGCAACTCTATGGTTGAACGGGCTAACTCCTGATTCTATTACTAATTGGAGGCAACTAAAAGATGCTTTCCTAGAAAGATTCTTTCCGTCTTCCAAGAGAGCCCAATTACGGGATGAGATCAGTAATTTTCGACAGCTTCCAACTGAATCTCTCCACGAAACATGGGAGAGGTTCAAGAAGAAGCTTATGAGGTGCCCAAACCATCAGATGACGAATATCCACTTGATGGAAATATTATATAGGGCTTTGAACTCGGTGACAAAGCCAGTGGTTGACAATGCTGCAGGTGGGTCATTCATGGACCTTACTTTTCTTGAGGCAAGTGATATGCTTGATCGTATGACAAAGCAGAGTAGAGCTTGGCATACCAGGGATTCTGAGGTAGCAAGCTCTACCGTATCTGTTGGCATGACTGCAGAGCAGAGGCGTAGACAAGAGGAACGTGACCAAGATATGGCTCACATGAAAACGCAGATGGATCTTCTTACCAAGCACTTATTATCAGGGAAGACCGAAAAGGTTAAGGCCGTTGTATCACAGGGAAGAGATGAATCCGACTATGAGGAAGAAGCGAACTACTTGAATAATCAGGGGGGTTTCCGAGGCAATGCCCAAGGAAACCAAGGTCGGATCTATTATGATAAATCTGGATACAAGGACCGTGATCAAGGTAGTTAGAAGAATAAGACTGACAGGAGTGGTTTGTATGTTCCTCCTGGAAATCGTGAGGCTGTGGCGTCTGGATCTGGGAAGATGTCCATGGAACATATGATGGCTAAGTTGTTGAAAGGAGTGGAGGCAACCAACATGGGCGTAACCGAGGTGAAGAATGATTTGTCTTCAATAAATTAATTGGTTAACTCGCATTCTACTGCAATAAAATAGTTGGAGCAACAATTGAGTCAACTGTCAGCGGCATTCAATCAAAGAAAGGCTGGAACGCTACCTAGCGACACTGTGCAAAATCCGAGGAATGATGGATCGTGTATGGCTATTACTACCCAAAGTGGTAAAGTATTGGAAAATCCATCCAAAGG
The DNA here is from genome assembly GCA_030864215.1 of Capsicum pubescens. Taxonomy (NCBI): domain Eukaryota; kingdom Viridiplantae; phylum Streptophyta; class Magnoliopsida; order Solanales; family Solanaceae; genus Capsicum; species Capsicum pubescens. The sequence continues at coordinate 176,812,745 of CM061539.1, read as the reverse complement.
CAAGCAGGTGGTTGATAATATAGCAGAGAATGTTAGTGATGCAGATTTTGATGATTCTGTAGAAGCTGCAAATCAGAATGAGAGCGTTCATGAGAAAACTATTCCCCTTCCACCACCACCTTTTCCTCAGAGACTGAAGAAGAAGGCTGATGACACTCCTGAAAAGGTTGATAATCGGAAGCAAGATAAAGAGAAAGTGGTGGAGAAAATGATTCCCCTTCCACCACCACCTTTTCCGCAGAGACTGAAGAAGAAAGATGATGACACTAGGTTCAGCAAATTCATGATGATGTTGAAGCAGCTGACCATTAATGTTTCTTTGGTGGAAGCGCTAGAGAAAATGCCCGGATACGCTAAATTCATGAAGGACCTTTTGACAAAGAAGCGGGCAGTAAGTTATGACTTGGCAGATGAGGTTCATCATTGCAGTGCGATTGCCACGAGATCGTTAGTTCAAAAGAAGGCAGACCCTGGTGCTTTCACTATTCCTTGCACAATTGGGTCGTTGGATTTTGCTAAGGCATTGTGCGATTTGGGAGCTAGCATCAATTTGATGCCACTATCTATTTATAGAAAGTTGGGGTTGGGAGACCCTACACCAACCAATATGCGGCTTGAAATGGCAGATAGGTCGGTAAAACGACCTGTTGGTATCCTACATAATGTGTTCGTGAAGGTTTCCACCTTCATCTTTCCTGCAGACTTTGTGATTTTGGATTGTGAGGTGAATTCTGAAGTTCCCATAATCTTGGGACGTCCTTTCCTTGCAACAGGAAGTGTGCTTATTGACATGAGAGCTAATGAGCTTTTATTTCGGTTGAATGACGAAGTGGTCCGCTTTGATATATGCAAAGCAATGAAGCATCCCAGCGATATGAATGTGTTCTCTATAGCTGATGTTCATTATGAGGATAAGAAAGCATTATCTGTAGAGAAACAGCTTACTGTTGAGCCATTATCTACTGCGCTGCTGAATGTTGAGCATGAGGATGATGAAGATTATGAAAAAACTATGTGTGCTCTAACAGAAATAGGGTCCTATTCTCATACTCCTAAGCAGCCGGACCTTGAACTTAAGAATCAATCGTCACCAACAGCGAAGACTTCCATTGAAGAGCCCCCAGTGCTAGAATCGAAAGAGCTCCCCAATTATCTAAGGTATGCATGCTTGGGAAGTAGAAATACACTTCCGGTGAGTGTGACGGATGATTTAAGTGAAGATCACGTAGAGACTCTCATCTCTGCTCTAAAGAGGTACAAGAGAGCCATTGGTTGGTCTATTGATGATATAATTGGTATCCCGCCTGGGATATGTATGCACAAGATGCATCTCGAAGAAGATTGCGTGCCCACAATGAAGCATCAGCGTCGTCTGAATCCATTCAGAAAATGATGCACCAAATATCTCGGTGAAGTCTAAGTAATCGAGATAACTATGTCGTGCCGCGACAATAAATCAAGCGCTTGGTGGGAGGCAACCCATCGTTTTTAATTGTTTTTGTTGTTTTTGTTTTCTTAGGATTTTGTCGAGCCACGACCAAAACTAAGGCGCTTGATGGGAGGCAACCCATCGTTCTAATCTTTTTTGATGTTTTTGAGTAAATGTAGGTGCAAGAGGTGTAAAGGAGGAGATTGGTTTCAAATTTTGATTTGGAAGTATTGCATGTTTAAGGTGGTAAGTTAGGAATGAAGAAGCAAAAGGCTATGGGTTAGGCATTGCTTATGAAAATATAGGCAAAGAACAAGGCAAGGCCTATGTAAATCTAGGCCACGAACAAGGCAAGGCCTATGCTATGGCATAAGCTCTCAGATTCTAGAGTGCCATAGCATAGGCGCCGCCTATGCTCAACAATTCCATAGCATAGGCGCCGCCTATTCTCAACAATGCCATAGCATAGGCGCCGCCTATGCAAAAGCCTTCTGCTCAACTAGGCAAAGCATTAGGCATGGCCTATGCTATGGCCTTCTGCTCAACTAGGCAAAGCTAAAGGCGCCACCTTTGCCTCCCAAAACTCTCAAAACTTTTATTTTTGCTCTTTTAACTTTGTAAGAACATATTCCGAGGCCATCAACCAAGTAAGTACTTTTTTGCTCTTCTTTTATATTACGTAAGTATTACAATACTACGCCTATAATAAGTTGTTAAATCGTGAAGTAGTGTTGGTGATTTGAATGTGGTTGATACAACTAAGTGAGTGAAAGAATATGTATGGATGCTCTTGACTTGTTTCCAACTTGTATTTGATTTTGATACACTGTCATACTTTTGCGAAATCGACATGGTCAAGATAATTGCATAATCTTGTAACTTGAAAGCTTACATGTTGAAATGACTTGTTCATTGAGATGAAAATCATGGGTGACTACAAACATGCGATGTTGTGATTATTTCTATGCCATAAATTGATACGATATCTATGTAGTAGTTTTGTTCAAAAGATGCATTAGTCCAAACACGAAAGCATTGTCAAGATTGCATAACGTTAAGAGGACATGAAAGTATGACTGTGCTGAACATATTGTTGGAACATATCACCTAAATGTATGTCGATGAAGTCTGAGTAATCGACATCATTCACTTAATTAGTTTGTGTCAACAAATTAAGTGTGGGGTGGTGCCACTATTGTCTATTTGTCGATTGAATCTTCCGAGATAAAGCTAACATGACTTTATTGAGATCTCAGGTAGAATGGCACAAAAAGGACGACAAGGAAAAGAAAAAGCAACCACTTCACAAAAAGGCCAGAAAAGGGGACGAAAAGAGCAAGGTGAATCCTCCGTGCTGCAAATACCTCGACGGAGTCTTGGAATCAAGTGGGGTACTTATGAGGAACTTCTGAGGATGACGACTCTGATGATGATTCCGACGCAGGGGGTATGACCCCAGACATAGAGGAGGAGTCCGACTAACCAGGTTCTTCTTATTTATTTTCCACTGAGGGCAGTGTGTCCCGTCTAAGTGTGGGGTGCTGGTATTTGTATGCTTTACTTCTTTATCTGCATTTGCATCTATCTATGTTTGTTTGTTTTGTTTGTTAGTAGTTAAATTTTTTAAAAAAAATTTAACTTTGCATGAAATTGTTCTGAGGGGCAGCATGGTATTATAACAAGAGTTTGTGCTAAAATCATTACTATTGAGATGTTTAGGCTCTAATTGTGACTCACTATGTGATAATTGTATGGTTCAGTTCCTTCATCTGTTGGGTCAAGAGTCTATACTACTCCCAATAAAGTCGACCATGTGCCTTGTGTGTGTGAGGATATAGTATATTTTGTGTTTGTGGCTGATGCTAGAACTTGCCTGGTGTGTGTGTGAAGCGAAATAAAGAGTGTGAGTTTAGGAGATGATTTAGGCATTTCTTTGGCAACCTGTAATTGTTTACCTTCGTTTTACCTACCCGTGGACATTATCCTAGTCAACCCTTTTGAGCCTTTAAGCCTATTTTCTTTGACAGCCTCATATGTAAGCCTAATCCATTTTTTTCAAGACCATAATGTGATCCAAATTCCTAAGCGCTTTAAATTGTAAAGTCATGTGACAAAATAAGAGGAAATTGGATGAGTGTGATGCCTTAGAATGTATTGGTGCTTGAATTCGTTATGAAAAAGAATTGCTATCATAGAGGTGTATTATGAAAAGAAAAATGAAAAGAAAACTAAAAAGTTAGTTATGTTTAAAATTGAAAAACAAAAGAGGTGAGAAGGGGTGGTAGATTAAAAGAAAGTAGAAAGGTTGTTCAAAAGAGAGTGTTAAACGGCATAATGTGATGTATTAAAGCGCTTAGGAACATAGTCACTATTTCTGGCAAAAATAGTCCTACCCGTCCCTTAGCCTACATTACAACCTGTAGAAGACCTATTTGATCCTAAGATTAGCATTCTGATATTTAGTGGAGCATTACATTAAGGGCAAGTCTATGGTCATTAGTTGCAAACATATGAATTCTTTGTGAGAGTGAGAGCAAGGATAATATTATACCCATGTTTTGAAAAATGAAATACTTGTGAGTAATTATGGGTGACATATTGTGAGACACACATGGTTGATGAGTTTTGGGTAAGTCGTATATGATTCTTTGTGCCTTAACTTTTGGATACGAATTAACCATCATCACGAGTCTATGTTGGAGGCTGAATTGTTTCTAGAAGTGATTAGAAAACTACTCTTTGTTAATGATTGTCGTGCCTGTCTTGACGAATATTTTGTGTTGTTGCTGTGAAACCCTAAGTAGATGTTTAGATGGACATGATATTTTGTTCGAGGACGAACAAAGCTTTAAGTGTGGGGTGTTGATCATAGGCGTATTTACACGCCTAAAGTACTATAATTGACCCATATTTTAGCTAAGTTTTGAGGACAAAATATATAATTCATGCACTTTTAGTCCTTTTTCCTGTAAGTGAGCTAACAAACGTGATTAGAAAGTTTTCAGGTATAAATGATGCAGATTTCAGCATTTTATGGATAACTTGATGCCCAAGGAAGCTTCACGAAAGAAGGAAGGAAAAGCTTGGACGCCAAGGACCAAAAGTGACGCATGGAATATCTGTCCCGGGAAAAAACAGCATTTCCAAAGACTTTGGGGATCAGCAGTAACTTATTAGGATTAGGATAATGATGCATTAACCTAGTAGGATTAGGTTAAGTAATGCAGTAGCCTAGTAGGAATAGGATATGGGTGTTATAAATACCCTATTTGGCTAGAGATTTTCATTCATTCTTGAGTTCCGAAAACAATTCTCTTTCAATTAATTATTTTCTCTTCATCTATTCAATTCTTAATTTCCACAACAAGAGAACCTCTATTCTAAAAGGGAATTCACGCCTAACGCCATACCAAACCCTACTACACGTGAGATCTTTATTTTGGTATAATGATAAAGTCTATTGTGATTTCCGTTGCACTCATGAATAGCTAAACTTCTCTGTTGGGGTTATGGAAGCCTTATGAGATACTATCTATTGCTATGAGTTTGTGAATTCGTGACACGTATGTTGCTTATATCATTATTCTCTTCATCTTAATGCAAATTCTTGTGGTTGCAAACGCATAGAATACGCCAGTATAGCATTAACTTGTTCGAAAGAAAAGTTATATGTCTGGAAAAGAGATAATGTCAAGGTAATAGGGCACCAACCCCTGTTAAAAAGTTAGTGCCGTAACTGGATTAACCTCTTGGAGAATTTGTACCGTTAGACACGCTTTAAGCTCGAAAGAGTTAAAGTGAAATAATCCTTGATGGTCGAAAGACGCCTGGATTTACCATAGAATACAATTCTCTATAAGCACATGCATGTCTGAATTCCGCATAACTCATAGCCAATAGAGACGTATAACTCATAAGGTGGACATAACCCCAACTCTCAATTCTCATTGGTTAAACATCTTACTGAACATTCTTTCCTTTTTACTTTGCTATTTTCCGTTTTTACTCTACTATTTTGTTACATTATTGCACGCTACAAAATCCCCCCTTTTACGAGACTTGCACCAAAAGTCTAATAATCTTTGCTTACTTAGTGACCGGCTATTCTCTGTGGGATCGATACCCAACCCAGTTGGGTTATATATTTGACAACGACCGCTTACACTCTTACGAGAGCTGTAGTTTGAGAGTTATCAAGATACAAGTCAGGCTCGGGTGACGGAGGTCATTGATTCTCATCTTGAAGCTCGAAATAGGCTCGGTTTGGTCGTTGGTATTTGATTCAAGAAGTTGGGTTTGTTCAAGTTAGTTCGTGATTGAGGTTTCAATTGGTTATCAAATCTGTTTTGAGGTGGGTCAAATTCGACACTAAATGGGATTTTGTTCAAAGTTGGTTTAATTCGAGGTTCCGAATCCACGAAGCTCCTTCGTTCGATTGAATAAAAGCGACGTTAAGGTCCATTCTTCATCTCATTCTCAATTAATTTTTAATTGTGTGATACTTGGTGTGTAAATTCATGGTATGTGGATTTTATTTTGTTGATTTTGATATGTTTTTTATCATCGTGGTTGGTTGTTGATATCGATCGAGTGATTGTCGTGAATTGGAATAATCAAAGAACTTGGACTTGATTTGGGGTTAAATGACAATTTGGGGTGGTACCGAAAGTTGGTTAATCCACAATTTCACTTTGTGTATTTAATTTATCATCCTGATTGATTTTGACATTGTTAAACGTGGTAGTAGCATGATAAGTCGGAAGTAATAGAAAAACGTAGGTTGGGTAGGCAAAGTTTAGGATTTGTGATTGTTGAATGATGAAATATTTGTGGAATGGTTTTGATTTAGGCATTGAGATCTATTTTATTCATTTGGCCAGGGAATTCCCTGAGGGATTTGTATTGATTTATTCGGGGAATGCCCCAAAGTATCATGTACTTGAAGACGACACACGATCAAATCCCGGAACATCGGGTGGAGAAAGCAATGGAGCGTAGTTTAGGATTATGTAGGTTTACTTTTCAGTACCCTTTTGTTTCGGGTTGTAATAATTGGACTGGATATTATATTTTTGGATTTGTTTTGTTTGTTTGTTTGATTGATTGTTTTTGTTTTTTTTGTGTGGTTTATACATTTTATAGTGTCAAATTAGCCGATATGCTCTACCAAGCGACCGTGGTCGAACCACGGGATCGAGGGGTGCCTAACACCTTCTCCTCGGTCAACAGAATTCCTTAGCCGGAATCTCTGTTCACGGATCAGTTTCTAGAGTCAAACTATTTTGAAAAGGATTTCCAAAGGTGATTTGGCACACTCGATTTATGCCAAGTGGCGACTCTGAATAAAAATGTAAATGATCCTTTTTCGAAGCAAATTTTCAGTCTTTTGTCACTTTAATAATAAAAACTCTTTCGAACCTAAAAATCAATCCTTTTGGAGTTAAAAAAAAAGGGTGTGACACTAACTTTCAAAATAAACTTTGAGATATTCAATCAGTAAAAAGGAACAAAACAATTTGGAAATCATCCTTCTTTAGTATAGTGAAAAAGAACCATTAACACCACGACAATTGTTTTTCATCTCCAACTATTCGAATTTCCAGATTACTGATTTAAAAACACCACTTACTACATTTACACATCTACAAGTTATCATCAGTGAACTGGTGGAACTCTACTAAACAAACTCTCTACATAATCTAAACTCAGCTTTTCTATAACTACACTGCCTAACGACGACAAACAGGAAAAAAGGTTAATTCCTTTTTTTCTCTGAACAAGAAAGCAATCGTAAAAATTTAAAAAAATAAAAAACCTTTCAAATTGAGTGGTTTTCGGACATGAAATGCACATGAACTCCTCCAATACGAATAGCGCTTCAAATTCTTTGACTCCTCTCCACTTCCTGCCTGACAATTCATCAATAAAAATAAATTGATTAAACCAAAAATTAGCCCTAAAAATTATTGTTACCTTTAGGAAAAGAAATAGCACTATCATAAAACACCAACAATTACAGAGGTTTAACTTTAATTTAAGTTATCAAAAACAAAGCTAATTACAGATCCTAATATAAAAAGATCAAAAATTTAATTAATTAGTATCACAGTACAACACTAAGAATATATCCAAAGGATAATTGAATTAGTTAGTATCATAACAATATTAACTATAGATTTGGAGAAAATAGATTAAAACTTGAATTAATTAATTTGTATAATAGAACAATAATAATAACAGATTTGAAATAAAAGGATTAAGGCTTGAAATACTTAGCATCATGTATCATATATATAACAAACATCAAATAAAAACTTGCTCGAAAACATGCTCCACCATCAAAGATGCACTTACCAAAAATAAATCATGATGGACTAATGAAAATTGAGATTAAGAACATGAATTTTGCTTGAAGCTTGTGTTTTGGTGTCAAGGTGCGTAGGGAATACAGTGGAGAAAAGGAAAAACAGAGAAAATGGAGATGAAAGAAGATTTTAGGAAAGTAAAACAGTAAAGGCAAAAGACACGGTAAAGTGTCATTGATTGGAGGTTTTAGTTACCAAAATACCCTTATTGATGGTGTTATTGACGAAAATATCCTCAAATAAGACAAAATAGTAGTAACCCAAGTCTTCATTTATATAAAAGAGTAATATGGGTCTTTGTCTCTTTGATCAAATATTTGCTAAATTTGATTGGGTTTTCACTAATAAATATTTTATGTCACTGTCATGATTGGATGAACTCATTGTCAATATACTGCATCTGCTCCTCCTGTACGCTTCTCATTGTATCAAGAAGTTATATTTTTCCACAAGTTGAACTATGAGGCTATGATATCCTGATCATATTCATACATTCATGATTGGTACCATCTGTAACACCCCTTCATCTACATGATATTAAAACAAGAAAAAAGTAAAAGAAAAAATGAAACCAAACTTTGGTTGACAGATAATGTACAAATGCGCTTGCATGGACTATTCCTTCATTTATAAGGTAATTCTTGTTTACAACTCTTTCATTCTTAATCAAGATCCCGAATAATTGGAAAAGTTTTCTTTAGCGGGACTATTTATATGTCACATGTTCATTTTGGGAAAATAGGGGGGATGTTCCTAGTTATTCTCCATGTTATAGTAACATGGGGGTTTGGGCCACAGGTGACAAAAGAGTTTTAAAATGAGGTGTAGGTGACACAAGTCTTAATAATTGAGTAGAGGTGACAATTACTTCATTATAGTTTAAGAAAGTTTGAAAAATTTTAAAATAACCCACAAGTTTTTAAATTTACACTTTGATTCAATTGTTAGTTAATATATAACGGGGAACGAAGGGAAAAAAGGTGTTTTTTTATCTCTCCTCATCAGTTGTTATTTTCTCTCTCTTCGTGATATTTGTTGTTCATTGTTGCTGCTGCTTTATTCATCATCTTCTGATTCATTATCATCATCTTATACTTCATTATCAACTTTATATTCTTCTTGTTGACCATTTTTGTTGTTGTTGTTGTTATCCCAACTGCTGCTCTTTGACCAAATTCTTATGTCAAATTTTATTTTGTAAATCACTTTCAACTTTGGAAATTATTTGAGAGGAGACTTTGGTAAGTCAGATTATGCTTTTTAGTTGAATCTGGGTAATTTCTAGTGTGCTGTTTTTTCAACAATAGTTTGCACGCGAACATGAATGCAATACAAGAGCAATCTGCTTAAATAGATCCATTATCTGCGGCACCAGATAAATGTTCTGTTGTAACAGTAGACTCATGTTGGATTCATGTTTAAGGGTTCTAGGTGCCCGTAATATGATTATGAATCGAATAGATGGGTATTCTGTTGCACCAGATTAGTAATCTGTTTCAACAGATAAATAATCTGTTTCATCAGATTACTAATATGTATCAAACAACAAAATACAACTCCTGTCACACACAAAACCTAACAGATAACTCATATGTTCTTGCTATTGATACTGGAATCAAATTATTCCTTAATTGTAGACATGTCATTCGTTAAGAAATAGAAATAGACAGAACGAAAATAAAATAAGAAATAAAAAGTCAAGTGCATCAAACATAATTTTTTATAAAACAAACAACAAAAAATACATAGATAACAGAAAAAAAACTTAATTACTACTATCATCATTATTAACATCATTATTATTTGTATGGTCAGCCGGCCAATCTTCAAAGGGCAGCAGCAGCGCCTCCGCAGCCTGCGGATCTCCCACAGCATCCTTACTCTGACGGCGGCCAACTCCCAATGCAGGTCATGAACCTCCTTCTGCAGTTCCCTCATGGCGTCTCGTAAAATAGCGATATCCCACACAGGATCAGCCATATCTAAAAAACGCATAAGTTGACAAAACACACACGTAAACACAAAAGTAAAAAAAAGAAAGAATTTGAATGTAATGTAATGTAATACAACGTATAATTACACAAAAATCAAGAAAAAAACCTACCAGAGACAGGAAAAAGCTATCAAGTCCTTGAAGAGAAAGTAGTTGAAGGTGTAACAAGAGCGAGGAATAAATAGTGTGTAGTAGAACGAACAATTGAGTAAGGAGGGACCTATTTATAGAGGATTGAACTTAAATGAGTTAGGCAAAAAATCGCAACTGTTCACCTCCATTTATTAATGACATTCTTGATTACTATAAAAAGTTATGACTTAATTAAATTAATCAATATTATGATAAGTCATGACTTTTTAGCTTTATTATTATTAATAATTAGTTCTTTCCAGGAACCGTTTTTTTACACTGTTTTGGACAACAGATAATATATCTGTTGCATCAGATAAATCATATGTTACAACATATAGATCATGATTTGCAACAAATAGACAACCTGTTGCATCCGCTAATATATCTGTTGCAACATATAATATATATATTTTTTTAAAAAAATATATTATCTTCATGACATCCAAATTTTCTGACTTTTTAATTATATAAATTAATAAAACAGATTTAAAGGCACAACTATTCACCTCTATTTATTAATGACATTCTTGATTACTGTAAAAAGTTATGACTCAATTAAATTAATCAATATTATTATAGGTCATGACTTTTCAGCTTTATTATTATTAATAATTAATTCTTTCCAGGAACCATTTTTTTACACCGACTTGGACAACAGATAATATATCTGTTGCATCAGATAAATCATCTGTTACAACAGATATATCATGATTTGCAATAAATAGATAACCTGTTGCATCAGATAATATATCTGTTGCAACATATAATATATATACTTTTTTAAAAAAAATATATTATCTTCATGACATCCAAATTTTCTGACTTTTTAATTATATAAATTAATAAAGCAGATTTAAAGGCACAACTGTTCACCTCCATTTATTAATGACATTCTTGATTACTGTAAAAAGTTATGACTTAATTAAATTAATCAATATTATGATAGGTCATGATTTTTCAGCTTTATTATTATTAATAATTAGTTCTTTCCAGGAACCGTTTTTTTTACACAGACTTGGACAACAGATAATATATCTGTTGCATCAGATAAATCATCTGTTATAATAGATATATCATGATTTACAACAAATAGATAACATGTTGCATCAGATAATATATCTGTTGCAACATATAATATATATATTTTTTTAAAAAAATATATTATCTTCAAGACATCCAAATTTTTTGACTTTTTAATTATATAAATTAATAAAGCAGATTTAAAGGCACAACTGTTCACCTTCATTTATTAATGATATTTTTTACTACTATAAAAAGTTACGACTTAATTAAATTAATCAATATTATGATAGGTCATGACTTTTCAGCTTGAAGCTTAGCTTTATAATTATTAAAATAATTAGTTCTTTCCAGCAACCATTTATTTTTTACATTGAGTTGCACAACAGATTATATATCTGTTGCATCAGATAAATCATCTATTACAATAGATATATCATCCGTTGCAACAAATAGTTCAACTGTTGCATCAGATAAAATATCTATTGCAACATATAATATATATATCTTTTAAAAAAAAAAAATTATCTTCATGACATTCAAATTTTCTGACTTTTTAATTATATAAATTAATAAAGAAAATTTAAAAACAAGAATATTTCTGGTGAGTTTTTTATGGTTTAAATTGTGTTTATCATTTATTTCCTTATTCTTTTCTGTGAAAAGAAATGACTTAATTAAATCAAGCTGGTGGTGACTTAATCTTTCCGTTTCTTTAATAACTATTTTTATTAATTGAGTTATGGCAATAGATTGTATATCTGTTGCATCAGATAACCCATCTGTTTCAACAGATATACCATCTGTTGCTATAAATCGACCCTCTGTTTAAGGAGCTTTTTTTATATCTTCTAACTGATTCATAAGTCGCAACAGATGAGGAATTTGATGCATCAGAAGCGTTTTTTGTTTTTGTTTGTTTGTTGAATGTGTTTAGACAAAAGTCACAGTCACGACTATTCATTAATTTTTTTCTTATAAATCATATCATCATATATATATATATCTTAATTAAATAAATCCAATGTTGTGACTTTTTTAAAATTAAATAATCTTTCTTTTACGATTATAATATCATTTAGTTCCTTATTATTTATTAACGAACCATTTTTAGGAGAATTTCTCATCATGACCACATCCCTAACTCCAACCGCCAACATGTTTTGAATAGGGAATAAATAGAATGATAATTAAATATTGAATAAGAATTAAAAATTCAAAATCGACCAAACCAAACCAAACATATACATGGATTTTTTTGAATCCCTTATAGGTAGATCGGATATAAAAAGGGGAATTACATACGCTAAAAGAAAGAAAAAACATAACCTAATTATTATTATTATTATTATTATTATTATTATTATTATTATTACTATTATTATTGTCAACCTGACAATTTTCATCCGGCAGCAGCAGGGCCCTCCTCAGCCTTGCTCGAAAGTCGGCCAAATCCCTCTGAAGTTCATCAAACTGCCTTTGAAATTCCTGCAAGGACTCGATATGAACCTTCTTGTACGAATCTGGATTTGACATATTAGTATTGTAAGTATAGTAGAATGAACGAGAGTGAGTGAGAGTGAGTGAGGAGGCCGGAGGGACCTATTTATAAAATGATTGAGAATCGGAAGGTACTGGACTTAGTCAAACAAAAAGCCACGACTGTTCATATCCCTTAAAAGAAAAAATTACACAAATCCTATATTTAAGACTCCATATTACACAATATCCCTTAATGTTTTAAAAAATTACATAAAATCCCGGATTCATATTTACTAGTGATACATATGCTATATGTATCACTGCATAACATATGTATCACAATTCAAAATTCCGGGATAAAATGTAATTAGCAAAATATCCGGGATTTAATGCAATATTGCTCAAACTATCTGAAATTTATGTGTTGTGTGTGTTACTTAAATAATACTGGTGACTTTATTAATAAGTAAATTAGAAAAAAAATGGATCTAAATACAACATTTTATCTTTTTGTTGTATTTTCGAAAGATAAAGATTGGTAATTTTTTGCAAAATATATTCCACCTGCCAGATAACTTACAACATATGGATAATTTGTTGCAACAGATGGATATATCAGTTTTCTTTTCCTTTAGCTGTGGCGTCTGTTGCAACTTGCTAGTCATCTGTTTATTCAATTTCATCGAGAGCAATCAATTTTTCTAAATACTTCTTGGCCAAATTCAATTTTTGCTCTTGGATTGCTTCTCTTTTGTTCTTTGCATCCATCAATCAAACTAAATTTTTGCTATTGGATTGAGGGCGAAAATTGAATTTGGAGTCCAGCTTGAAGGATGCAAAGAAAAAAAGAGAAGCAGACCCAGAGCAAAAATTGAGTTTGGCCAAGAAGTGTTAAGAAAAATCTATTGTTCTCGATGAAATTGAATAAATAGATGATTAGCAAGTTACAACAGACGCCACAGCTGATTGAAAAGTAAACTAATATATACAACTGTTGCAACAGATTATCCATATGTTGTAAGTTATCTGACAGGTGGAATATATTTTGCAACAGATTACCAATCTGTTTCTTTCGAAAATACAACAAAAAAAGAAAATGTTGTATTTAGATCCATTTTTTTTAATTTACATATTAATAAAGTCACCAGTTTTATTTAAGTAACACCACACACAACACATAAATCTCAGATAGTTTGCGTCAGATGTGGAGTCTGTTGCGTCAGATATGGAGTCTGATGCAATAGATATGGAGTCTGTTGGAATACATAGCAGCCTTGCTGGTGGTTTGATTTGTTCCATCAGTTGCTCCGTCTGTTGCAACATCAATAACAACATAAATTACAAACAACAAATAAAAAACATCAACAACAAAGAAACCAACAATATTTGTTCCAACAACATCATCAACTACAAAGAAGCATACATCCTATGTTCCAACACCACTAACAACAAGGGAAAGACCCACATGGAGTCCTCCGGGTGCGCGAGCACAGACTGAACTCGTATTGAACTTTATATATGTATGTGGAAATAAAGAAAAAAACGTATATAATCTAATCAGTGAGCACCCATAGTAAGAGTTGTTTGGTTAGCCTAGTTTTTATTTATGGGTGCTTAAGGCTATTTATTTCTTTTGGTCTTGAGTTCAATTCCCATTCAACACATATTTTTTAAATTTTGGTAACCAACTCTTCTCTTCTTATTCACTTTAAACTTTTTATTTTTTTCTCCCTTACTCCTTGTGTTGATTGTTCGGACTCCACTATTTTTAACCTAAGAAGCACCCACCGTCTAAACCACACCACACCACAAGTTTCAATAATGCCAAACCCACCAACAACACCACACCACAAGTTCCAACAATGCCAGCCCCACCAACAACATCAATAACAACATCAACAACAAAGAAACAAATAAAATACATAAAAAAAAATGATACTGCCAACAAGGCTTTTAAACTTCTCCCAACAGATGACTTTTTTCGCATCTTATAATTAAAATTCTCGGTATGTTTATTCAACAATTAAAAGTTCCTTCAATTTTTTTAAATAATTATGATATGGGAAAATGGTAATTAAATAAACAAAAAGATGTAAATAAAGTTGCAAGAAGAAGACGAGAATGAAAGAGCAATAGTGAATCATATCATACAATGTCAAAAGGGGGTCAAAACAGCAATTTTAGTCGAGGAATATAAGATATGGATATCGATCGGTTTAGATCCGAACAAAAATTTTTGAGAAAGAGGAGAGAAAAAAAAGGCTGTGATAACCCTAAAGAGGATAGAAAGAAAAAAGATGAGATATTTAGGGCTGAAGAAAAGGAGGAGAGAGATGAGATAATTCAAATTTCTAGATGTACTACCCTTAATATTAAATGACTAAACAAAGTGTATTTATTCAAATTTATATTTACAAAGAATAACTAATAAGGCTAATTTGGTAGTAAAATAAACCCCTAATTAATATTTTCTTGATGGGAGTGCCAAGTCAATATGAAAAGGAAGAAGTATTAGGGGTTTCAATATTGATAAATTAATATTCACTAATAATTTGAGGGGCACGAGGAAGAAAACGGGTGACATTGAAAAGACAGGACAAGACTACTCAATGAGATTTTTGAGTTAATTAAGAAATATTTTTTACCACCTTTAGTAGTACTACTACTTTATCTACTCGGATAGTAGCTTGCTTTAAAATTAAAAGAAAACAAAAAGATTTTCAAACAGATATGTCGTCTGTTGCGACAGATTTAGATATCTGTTTGAGAAATCCCAAAAGCTCAGTCATCTGTGACAACAGATGGAAATGTCATTTGATAACTAAATCAGAAACGTCATCTGTTACAACAGATATCAATATCTGTTTGAAAATTTCCAACACCTCAGTCATCCGTCATAACAGATGCAAATGTCTATTTGATAATTAAATAAGAAATTTCATCTATTGCAATAGATATTGTTATTTGTTTGAAATTCTCCAACAACTCAGTTGTTTGTTGCAATGGATTTCATTGCAATTGATTTAGGATGAACTAGGGATGAAAGAATGAGTTCCTCATTAACTTAATGTTAAGATTAATAATAGTACCTACATCGATCTAGGTGGAATGAGGGATGAATAAATGAGCTCACAGGGTCAATTACAAATCCAATTGAGTTGTTACATTTGCATGGTGTTAGTATTGCATTTATCCCGACCCAAGTCGTCGATCGATCACTCTGAGTTGAAATGTGTTCTCATTAACTTAATGTTAAGATTAATAATAGTACCTACATTGATATAGGTAGAATTAGGGATGGATGAATGAGCATAACGGGTCAACTACAACTTCAATTGAGTTTTTTGGCAATTGCATGATGAGACGGTACTGCATTCCTCCCGACAAGAGTCATCGATCGATCACTCTGAGACGAATCAATTCTTACTACCTCGTATGTTCAACTAATACCTTAATTGACTAATCTGGGACTAGGGGTGAGTTCTCATAGGGTCAACTACAACTTCAATTGAGTCTTTTGGAAAATGCATGATGAGACGAGACTGCGTTCCTCCCGACAAGAGTCATCGATCGATCACTCTGAGCCGAACCGATTCTTACTAACTCATATGTCCAACTAATACCTTAATTGATTAATCTAGGACTAGGGGTGAGTTCTCATAATGTCAACTACAATAGATAACAGTGCCTATTTGATAATTTACAACAAATGGGTAATCTATTGCAACATATGACTCAATCCATTTGATAATTTACAACAGATGGGCAATCTGTTACAATAGATGGGTAATCTGTTACAATAGATGACTTAATCTATTTGATAGTTTATAACAGATGTGTAATATATTGCAACAGATTTCATAATCTGTTTGATTTGATCCAATAGAAAAGACATCTGTTGCAACAGGTTGAGCATTTGTTTATATATAATTTAATTGATTTCATATGTTAGACTAATACCTTAATTGAATGTGAGTTCTCATAGGGTCAACTACAACTTCAATTGAGTCTTTTGTCAATTGCATGATGAAACGGTACTGTGTTCCTCCCGACCAGAGTCGACGATCGATCACTCTGAGATGAACCAATTCTTACTACCTCATATGTTAGACTAATACCTTAATTGATTAATCTAGGAATAGGGTACTAATGCCTTGATTGAATAATCTGTGACTAGGGGTGAGTTCTCATAGGGTAAACTATCGATTAATCTAGGACTAGGGGTGAGTTCTCATAGGGTCAGCCATAACAGATGGCAGTGCCTATTTGATAATTTACAACATATGGGTAATCTGTTGAGACATATGACAATCCATTTGATAATTTACAACAGATGGGTAATCTGTCGCAACAGATGACTTAATCTGTTTGATAATTTACATCAGATTAGTAATCTGTTGTTACCTAATCTGAGTGATAATTTACAACAGATGAGAAATTTGACACAACATGTTGAACATTTGTTTTTTACAATTTCAATTGAGTTCATATGTTATACTCCTAAGTTGATTAATCTAGGACCAGGGGTGAGTTTTCACAGGGTCACCTCCTAGAGTACTCAGTCAACTACAACTTTTATATTTTTTATATGATTTTAAAAATTGGGCATATATTTTATGATTTTAAAAATAATTAAGATCATTTCGGACCAAATTAACATTTTCAAAACTACTTTTCATTCTTTTCCAAAATACAAATCAACCCATACAAAATATTTCATCATTTTAAATCTCGAGGTCTGGCTCTTTCTTTCTCATTCTCACTCAACAATACAGTACAGACAACAACTACTCAACAAATTTGCTCAACCCTCCACAACAGGTCGCTTTTCTTCTCATTTCCGACCACATAAGTGTTATTTTTGACATCATTCTTGCTTGTATCAGTTATTTTCTTTGTCTTCGTAAGCAACAGAGTTTGAGAAGAGCTTTATATTTATCTTTTTTTTCTAAAAAATAAGGGTCTTTAAGTTAATGATGAAAAATAAAACTTTTAGTTGTATTATCTTTGAGAATGGGTTAACAATTTTGAGTTTTGATGGTAAAATCGTAGGAAGAGCTTGAGAAATCCCTAGTTTTCGTCGCAGTGTTCTGTTGACTGTCGTGGTATAGTTGGATGATGTTGTTGTTGTTGTTGGTGGTGGTGGTGGTGGTGGTGGTGGTGGTAGTGGTGTTTGTGGTCGTCGTGGTGGCACCGATGGTGGCATTGGTTGGTGGTGTTTGTGGTGGTGTTGGTATTCATGGTGTTTGTTTGTTTGTTGACATTGGTTGGTGGTGTTTGTGGTGGTGGTTGTTGGTGTGTCGGTATTCGTGGTGTTTGTAATGTTTTTTTTAAAATCTATGCATACATCAACTGTAATGTAATTTTTGTTTTTCTTTGTCTGTAGGTAAAACATGTCTCCCAAAAGAAAAGAAAGTAAAAGTGAATCAACATCTGACCACTCAAGAAAAAAGGCTACAGTACAGAGGGATTCGGAGGAGCTTCCTGAACAATCTCAGTCAGGGAAAAGTGAAGCTGAGGAGAGATATCAAAACAACGTTGAGGGAGGTGGACAAGGGTCCGTAGATGGTGATGAAGAAAATGAAAGTGAGAAAGAGGAGGAATTGGAGAGTCAGAAAGAGAAAGAGGACCACATTATACAACTTTCCTTGGGCTTTCATGGTAAAATTAATCACTAATTTTACTCATTCATTAATTTATATTGAATATAGTTATTATGATTTTTTTTCTTGCTTCTTGTTTACACATTTTTGGCTTGGGTATTTGAAGTCATTCCTCCCCTCCGAAAGCAGTTAATGGATTACCCAGATGAGGTTTCTCATCCAAGGATGTTTAGGTGGTTGGCTGCAAAGAGAAACACCAATATTAAGGAGGAGGATCTCTTTAACCCTACGGATAATGCAGTACGTCTTCTTCAAGTAAAATAATTCTACTCAAAGATAAGAAAGATATTGTACAGATGTTATATCTGGTGCATGAGATGTTATATCTGATGCACCAAATGGGACATCTGTTGCGACGGGGTATATCTTGCATCAGATTACCCATCTGTGGCTTTGGTTCTCTGAACCCGACTCCTAAAAGATTAACCATCTACTGTAAATTATGCAACAAATGTTTAATCTGATAACATATCGTTCATCTGTTGTGACGTACAGATCATTTGTTGCATAACAGATTACCCGTCTTGTGCAGCTATTGCAACAGATGATTGATATTTTGCATCATATTATCCATGTGTTGCTCTGTTTCTCTGAACCAGATGGGTCTTTTTTTTAAATGTAGCCCAACTATGAAAATTATTATATTATATGATTTAAATGCATCTGTCTTTTTTTTGTTTTTTATAGGTTGTGCATCCATGGATCGTGCCTACTGAGGAGGAGTCGGTGATGACTTCTTATATTACTCTTGGTCATGTTGATACTATTGCATACCCAACGGTGGAGTTAATAAAGAAGGAATTGGTTGGAGCAACAGCCATAAGAAGAGCAGTTAGCCAAGGTCAGCCTAATATTGAGGCTCTTCATGACCAACCTTTTACTAAGGCAGATCCGGGTGCTTCTTTTGGTGTAGTTGTTGGTGTTGGTGGCAGGAATGTTGATGCTGCTACCAAAGAATAAATATGTTTGAAAACACCCCTTTTCGCCCTTACACAGGTCCCTCTCACCCCTCTTCACCCTCGTGTTCTCATTGCGAATGCCATGAGTGCAAGGACAAACATGATAAACTCTTTGAAAAAGTAGAGGTTATCTCTAAATCTATCGAGGAATTTAAATCCAAGAGGTGTGTCATACCATCCAAGAAGGTGAGGGAGCCACACACTCCTACAACGTTAGTTAGGAGAAAGAAAAGAGCAATTAGAGACGTACTCTCCGCTCTAAAATTAAAAGAAATTGCAATTCCTCCCTCTCCAAAAGTTGTTGAAGTTCAGGGGCCATTCAAGAAGGTGGAAATATCCGCGGAACTTGGCACCGAAGAGAAGAGAATTCTGCGATAGGCCAAGAATGCCAAGCCAGGCGCACCAGATTACCCTAGGCCTCCCTTTTCCCCCCATGACTTCCAGACTATGACTGATATGCGTATGCCGTACGAGGACAAGGCAAGTTTACTTTTCCTGACCTATCCCTTCTAATCTACCCCATGAAGAAGAAGCTACGCAACAGATTTCACATCTGTTGCAACAGATGGGTATACTGGTGCAACTGGATGTGGTTCTGTTGCAACTTATTATCCATTTGTTGCATAAGTTGCGTTGGATTATTGATTCAGAGAACGCTATGCAATGGATGGACCATCCGTTGCATCTTTACAATTACTAACCTATTTAAAAATTGACTTCTTTAAAAATTGACTTCTTATCTCACAACATGTTGACATAATTCTCTACCTCATGAGAAAAAGGCAACTAATATACTGGGAAGCTTATGACGCTGTCGATAGGATAATGGACCTCGACTTCTACAAGAAGCTCAAGGATAGGTACAATCAACTCAATGGAGAGGCGTTAGCACTTGGCGTGGGACTTGATTTCCTAGTTCCTACTGTAGACACCTAATTTCATCCCTCCCCAATATTATTTTTACCCATTTTTACCTTATCCTACTGTGCACCCTCATCCATGTTATTATGTCCCCACAAAAATATAAAAAATAACACCCCCTAACAAATTTTTATTTTTGTTTTAATCCTATCCTAACAACCTCTCCAATTAAAAGCGGACACATCACCACCCCACCCCATACCCTACCTCTACCTCACCTACCCTAACTACTCATGTGATCCCCCCCTCCTTTTTCTTGTCCACAAAGTAAGAATATATGGGGGACCCACCAAAATTCCGACATTCTAACAAATCCATGCCCATTATAAAAGAAAAATTCTAAGAGGAAAAAGGGGAGGCTCATTCTTTGATCATCATCTTCTCCACAATAACAACAATCACAAAATAATCTTCCTCACAAGAACAACAACAACGACAACAACAACAATAAAAAAAACAAAATGAACAGTAACCGGTGAGCAGTACCGGTGAACAGTAATGGTGAACAGTAACGGCATGAAAAGTGACGGTGAACGGGTCATTGTTTGTCGAGTTGGATTGTTGGTGTTAAGGGTCGGCTCGAGGTTTCTGGGTGCGGACTCTCATTATTCGAATAACTTTGAGTTTGAAAGCTTCAAATTTAAGGTCCAATTCTTTATTCTCTTTCATTTAATTCTTATGTGATTGTGTGTGATTCGATACCGTGGTTTGTTTGTTGATGTGAACTGTTGGTGACATTTGGGTGTGTGATGTGCTAAGCATGATTGGTGAATTTTCGTTATTCTCGATTGGTGGATTGTGTATTGAAATGGGTTAATCACGTGGTTGAGAATGAATTAAGGTGGGGATTAAAAATGGAGAAAAATGAATATTGATTAATTTTGATGTATTGATAATGTTAAACATGATAGAATTATGATACGTTGAACTTGGTAGGCAAACGTAGGCCGGGTAGGCAAATTTAGGAATAACGAGTTGTTGGAGTGTTTGAATATGTGCGTGAATGGTACTTTCTACTTTATTGCATGAAAAGTTTAAATTGTACTCATTTAGCCGGGGAATGCCCCGAAGGATTTGTATTGATTTATCCGGAGAATTCCCCGAAGTAGCATGTACGCAAAGGAGGCTCGTGATCAAGGCCCGGAACGTCGGGTGGAGTTTAGTTTAGGATTAGTTTAGAATAGAATAGGTTTTATATTTCAGCACCTCTTTTATTTTGGATTGTATAATTTGGACTGAACATTATTTTGGTTTGTTTTGAATTTTGTGTGATTTGTTTGTTTGCTTGTTTTGTGTGTTTATGTGGTTTGTACATTTGTAATGTCAAATTAGCTGATACGCTCCACCAAGCGACCGTGGTTGAACCACGGGATCGAGGGGTGCCTAACACCTTCCCCTCGGTCAACAGAATTCCTTAGCCGGAATCTCTGTTCGTGGATCAGTTTTTAGAGCCAAACCGTTTCGAAAAGGATTTTCCAAAGGTGACTTGGCACACCGGATTATGCCAAGTGGCGACTCTGAATAAGAAAAAAATAATGTAAATAATCCTTTTTTTTAAAACAAATTTTTCATTTTTGTCACCTTAATAATAAAACTCTTTCGAACTTAAAATACATATATTTTTTTTGGAGTCGAAAAAGGGGTGTGACACCTACGTTGGTCTTGGACGAAGAAGAAACGTTAAGATATGTTAGAGGGGACAGGCCAAATCCACACGGCAAGAGCGGGACCGAGGCAAAAAGGATTCTTACAGTCAATAGCGTGAACGGCATGCATTATCGGGCTGTTGAGATACTACTCGAGGAGGGAAAGATCAATGTTTATGACTCCAACGTACCTCTCTTCGACGATTTCGATCTTTTTCTCCTCGTGGAGCCACTAATGGTGTTGTTTCCCATCTTGTTGAGGGAGAGTAAACTGATGAATCATTCGCCAAAGAAAGTGTTGATGAAGAAATCATGGGATTTTGAAGGTCGAAACAGGGGAATGATCCTTCCAAAATATGATACCGCTAAAGCGAGTGGCTCGCACGCTTTCGGACACATCGAATGTTTGCTGACCGACACAGAAATGGTCGAGCCAATGATTTTTCTGTACGACAACGTTGTGGCAAACCTGCAAGAGGTCTGGGCTTATGGGGTACAAGCTGGACGCTTGAAGCCTGTGTATGTAGAAGAGCCTGTGAAATAGAAATTTTTAATTTCAAGTCACCCTTCACTTTATTACATGTACATGTAGTGGCAATAATTTTTTTTTGATGAAAGTTGAGTTTTTATAATGCAATAGATTAGATTGTCAATCTGTTGCAACTGTGGGAAAACCTGTTTGAATAATCTATTAATCTAATAATCTAAGTCTAATCTATTGCAACAGTGGAAAGACCTGTTTGATAATTTCTATGAATAATCTAATAATCTAAGTCTAATCTGTTGCAACAGTGGGAAGACCTGTTTGATAATTTCCACAGATGACCTAAATTTTACAACATATGCCTAAATCTTTTTGATATTTTCCAACAGTTACGCTTGAATATCCATGTGCTCGTAGACAACAAACCAGTAGCAAATACACACACCACCATGAAAATTTCAGCAATTAGGCTTCAATATCCATGTGCCCAACAACACCAAACCAGTAGCAATAACGGCAATAATGTAGTATCTTCTTGCTCGATTTTATTTCACTTCAGAAGCCTTGACTTTGTTCAACAAACCTCAGATTACACAATTTTCTTGTGAAGGGTGTAGTTCTTCATACCAATCAAAGTAATCGCATCCACCCAATTTCTATAAAAAAGAGAACACAATTACAAAATAATTACAAGTCAATAATTAATCAATTAATTAAATAAAAAAATATTACCTTTGAAATCTTACAAGTAAAAAACCTACGACCCGGATTTTGTTGAGTCCAAGAAGTCTTTAACAGAGCTTCATGACCGCACTTACAATATCAAAAATCTTTATCACAAAAAACAGTGGAAGATGTGCTCGACATTGTCAAGGTCAGTTGGAAAAAATAAAAGTAATAATTTGAAGAATTTGGATAGATAAAAGAATATGACGATGAAGAAGAAGATTTGGGAATTTAGGGTTAAATTTTAGGAGGAAGATGGATATATAAGACAATGAGGGGAAAAAAAATTACCGTTGGGGGCCAAGTGACGGCAAGTCAGTGAAATGTGTCGAGACTGACACTAACACATTTGATGCTTATTTTATTTTACGTATTTAAAATGAACATGTCTACTTGATGCCTATTTTATTTTAAGTGTTTGAACTGAACACCGTCGATAGGTTGCGCCTTTTTTATTTCAATTCACTTTAACCTTTTTAATTGTAGTGACAATTTTTTATGTCCAACAAAAGTTAATTTTTTATAATGCAACAGATTCTCCATCCGTTGTAACAGTTATCCTACCTGTTCTGACATATAGTTTATCTGTTGCAATAGGTTGGTCATCTGTTGCATTATCTCGATGTTTTTATTTAAGTCCATCTGTTGCAACACTGGGAAGACATGTTTGATAAATTCCAATAGATAACCTACCTGTTGTAACATATGTATAAATTTGTTCGATTATTCCAATAGATGTGTCATCTGTTGCAATAGATAAAGTCCATCTGTTGCAACATATGTCTAAATCTGTTCTTTTTTTTCCAATAGATGTGTCATCTGTTGCATTATCTTGATGTTTTTATCTAAAGTCCATCTATTGCAACAGTGGGAAGACCTATTTGATAAATTCTAATAGATCGCCTACCTGTTGCAACATATGTCTAAATCTATTCAAATTTTTCAATAGATGCGTCGTCTATTGCAACAGATACATTATCTGTTGCAATATTTGAATCTAGTATTCCTTTTTAATTAATAAGTTCAAATCTAAGGAATAAATAAAATTCGTAGACAAAATAAAATAAATCGAAGCCTTCATAAATTAGCTGAAATAAGTCAACGAATAAATGAAATGTAAAAAAATTATTATGGGTACAGATCTCAACAAATACATCAACAACAATTTAAGTATACTACCAAGGATTGCTTTGACAGGCTCAAGCTATAAATATCTACTCAGTATGGACAAGTTGTTCTTCATCCGGTGCTATGGAATTCGGCTTTGCTCGTCGTGGATCTTCATTGTCGCTTGCATACGGTTTCTGCGCTTTCTGTTCTCCGTATTTCCATAAAAAGAGTAGCATATTGTCAATACTGTTCAACAGTAGCTTTTTCTACATCCACGTGGAAAGCTAGAATTGGTCAATGCTAATCACGGAGATACAACAAAACGATAAAAGAATAACTCGCAAATCAAACAGGTCTTCCTCCCATTTTAAATTGTCCCAAACATATTATATTTCTGTTGCAACAATGAATTTACTGTTGGGATAAATTTCTACATGAGGAAGACCCTGTGTGATAATTTCCAATGGATGAACCATCAGTTGCAATATATGAATCATCTGTTGCAGCAGATAGGTTGTCTGTTGGTACAAATAAAAGTTGTACGAAGAGCTGTTTGATTTGCTAAAATAGACGAGACATATGTTGCACCAGATAAAGTATCTGGTGCAACAGGTTAGTCAACTGTTGCAACAGATGTATATATCTGTTTGATAATTTTCAGCAGATGTGTCACCTGTTGAAATAGATATGTGTCTGTTTGTTTTGTCAGTTGGAAGACATATAATATATTCACCTTCTTCATCTCGTGCTGCTCTCCTTTGGACATTGTACGTTGCTCAGTGCAACACGCAGACAGAGGAGTTGCAATTTCGCTTTTTTGGATGCCTGATAATGCCCTGGAAATCACTCTCCTTCTCCTCTTAGCCCTAATCTCTAATGGAGAGGATGGAAATAAAATCCTTTTTGATGGAATAAGACCTCTCTTAGATGTCAATTCCTTTACAGAAGCAGTTAATGCATTAATAGCATTAATCACTACATCATGTTTTGCCCTGCAGTATTGACATTTGCATGCAGAACATTCGCTGGGAGAGGCGAAATCTGTATAACCAGTATGATCATACTCATAATGGTTTGCTTTAAATACTGTAAGAGGAGTATCATTAGCACCAACAGCAACACCACTACCACCACCAACAGCTCCATCAACAACAACAAGTCCACCCTCCAAAATTGTTTTTCTTGTTATGGTTGTTGCTCCAAACAATCCCACTTTTATTCTGTTGATGACCTTAGGGTCTGATAAAGTTTGCAGATATCGTAAAGTAAGAAAAAATGGCATCTTCAACTCTCGATTGGTCGGAACTAGCGACGGATGCACATTCTAACATAAATCATTACATATATTAGAATGATGATTAGATCATTCAAAAAAAATATTAATTAAAAGAAAAAATTAATTATAATTATACTTACTGCATCCTTTGAGGGGTTGAAGAGATCAAGAAATTTTGCATTTTTATGAGTTTTGGCCGACAACCATCTCAAGATTCTTGGACAGGAAACGCCTTCCTGGTAGTTCACTTGTTGTCTCAAATAAAGAATGACTTCAAACGCCCAAGCCTATAAAAAAATGCCAATAAATCAAAACCATTATTGAGCCAAAAAAATGAATGATATCATAATAGAAGAAAGAAACATTTACCATGAAAGCCCATAGAAAGCCATATAAGTTGACTGTCTTTGGCGCTAACGGAGTCAACAAATATTTGACAGTCATTTTGAAGGTTTCATACCCCCATGGATAGCTGTTAAATGCCTCAAGATCCTCAGAGAGCTTTATTAAACCAAGGCTTATGTTGTTGTTAACGTCTCTCGCCCAAAGAGTATTATGTACAAACCAAACCAAGCACAATGACTACTTGTGCTTCTTTGAAGGTCCTTTACCTTTCAACGCTTCTATCAAATTTTTATTTTTGAAACTTGGACCAACAATGGAAACCAGGTCATCACGATCACATGACTTGCCTTTGCCTTTTTTGGGTGTGCGGGGTACTTTTTTTTGGGTTAGAATAGGTATAACTTGAGAAGGAGGATAACATTTTAGTCCAGTAACTATGGCAAACTCCTTCCAACCAAAACAAACAGGCATGCCACAGTAATTTATCCATACCTCATCCATCTTATCTTTGTTTTCATACATAAACCTACGTTTGAGAAGTTCATATTCCATTTTCATTTAGAAACGAGCATTGTTGTCCTCCGGCAAATCAAGATATTTTCCAAAGCAGTTGTCCCTGAAATAAGCATCCAATTTTTGTTCTCGAAGTATTTTTCTGAAGGCATCAAAAGATTTTCCCATGGATGACTTGACCACGAAATCACCCGTTAAATCTGCGGCACCATCGCACTGCATTCTCACCGGATAACGATCAATGCTGAATGCTTTGACCAGCTCTTCGGTGGAAGGTCTATTAGCATCTGCATCATCTCTTTTGAAATATTCCTCCTCCCCGTGTTCATCATATTCTGCTTCCGATTGAGATAACGCTTGTAAAGCAAGCTCATAGAGTGGTGGATGTAGCCTAGCTGCTTCACTTGTTCCTTTACTTGGACTTGATTCGGTTTCTTTTCTTTTTGGAACCATATTATCTAAAATTAACAGGAACATAAAATAATATATTATTATTGATTAATGCATCGTTAAAAGAGGATAACAGTAAATCAAACAAGCAAAACAGTAAAATAACAGTTGCAACAGATCACCGATTTGTTGCACCAGGTAGTATATCTGTTGCAGCATATAACCAAACTATTGCAGCAGATGAGTAATTTGTTGCAACAATACAAAACATACCACTCATCTTTTAAGACAGATGAATGGTCTGTTCAACAGATCACACAACTATTGTGACATCACCTGTTGCAACATATGAGTGATCTATTGGAATAATTAAATAATCTGTAGCAATGGCTGAGTAATTTATTGCGATAATACAAAACATATCATTCATCTATTGAGAAAGATGAATGGTTTGTGCAACAGGTCACACATCTGTTGCAACACATGAGTGATCTGTTGGGACAGTTATCAACGGTCAATATTATTTAGATTTCTTCCAACATAGGGTCATCTATCGCGGCAGATGAATGATCAATTAGAAAAATCAAGTCTTGGACTTTTTCTGTAGGAAGAGTTGGTAGGATTTTATCCAACAGGAGGTTCATCTGTTATATCAGATCATTAATCTGATGGTTCTTCCATTGCACCAGATGGTTAATTAGTTGCATCAGATTTTTTATCCGAAGCTTAATCTGTTGCAACATATGGTAAAGCTGTTGCATCAGATTATTAATCTGTTGCATCAGAATTGTAATCTGATGGTTCCTCTGGTGCATCAGATGGTTGACCTGTTGAATCATATGATGAATCTGTTGCATCAGATGGTTAATATGTTGCACCAGATGGGTAATCTGTCGGAGGAAACAGTAACACAATTTTG
The DNA here is from genome assembly GCA_030864215.1 of Capsicum pubescens. Lineage (NCBI taxonomy): Eukaryota > Viridiplantae > Streptophyta > Magnoliopsida > Solanales > Solanaceae > Capsicum > Capsicum pubescens. The sequence goes on along the minus strand of CM061539.1, from coordinate 176,785,369 downwards.
TTAAACAAAAAACAACAATTTCACCATTTTACCAAGAACAAGAACAAAACAAATCAAACCAAATTGTCCTTTTATTTTTATAAACACAAACAATAAAAATCAAACTTCAAAAAAATGCAACAAACAACAAAATATCATAATTCACTTCGAAAAGAGAAGAGAAGAGAAGAAATACCAGAAATTAGGATTTTATTCAGACCGCATTTCAAATTAGTGCAACAAATATTGAAATTGTTAACCAATACTATAAGAGAAGTTGGCTCAAGTTCCTCATTTTTTTCAAACTAAAAAGGCCATAAATTTTTACCTGTGAAAGAAAAAAAGAACCGATGAAGAATTCAAAACTGTTGTGGCCAGAGAGCAAGGCTGTCACGTCGATTGAAGTCGAAAAGGAACTAAAATCCCAACTATTTATAGTCGGATGTTGAAATCACCGAGGATTGAAATAAGAAATTTGCAGAACAGTTGGTTGGGAGAGAGTTGAGAGAAGCTGTCGAGAGAGGGATGAGAGACAGGTTGATTGAATTAAAGAGAGGAACTCGAAGTCCAACTATTTATCGTCGGGGGTGAAGGGAGAAATTTTGCAGAACTGTTGGTTGGGAGAGAGTTGAGAGAAGTTGTCAAGAGAGAGGAGCGAGTGGTTGATTTGGATTGAAGAGGGTGTGGGTTGGGTTGATTTGTATTTTTGAAAAGATTAGAAGGTTTTGAAAATATTAATCAAGTCCACAATTAACTTGATCAAGTTTCCTAATAATATTTGACCTTATTTGTTGGTCAATGTCACCAATCCTTCATTCAAGACTTAAAAGACACCTATTCTTCAATTTTCTCTAGTAACATTAGCTCATAGAAATAAGATTTGTTTAATCCTCTCAAATTAGATATCTTTAAAAGATGTGGGTCAAGGCCTAAATTTACATACGAAATTCTTGTCCAAACTATTTAAATAATTCTTTTATTTGATGTTTTATATATAACAACGAAGAAGGAAAGGCTTATTAGTTTTGTTCCGTAATTATTAAGTAAATTGAAAGAAAAAAATAAAAATAAGAATTGAAATAGGGGTGAATCTAAAAAATAGACCCAAATTAGGATGACTTTCAAATTTTAGCTCCAAATAAAAGAAACTTTCTTAAAATAGTCTTTACCTATTAACTAGTATTTTTTTGAACAAAATTGCCCCTGATCAATGGAGTAAATTACATAAATGATCCTCATAATGGATAACAGCTCCATATTTATATCTTTTAACTATTATTTTTTTCTCTTTTTAATTTTACTTTTATTTTTATTTTTTATTTTCTCTTTTTATTTTTAATTTTTCCAACCCTTACTTTTTTCCTCTCAACTTCTTTTTTTTTTCTTTTTTCATATATATATATATATATTTATTTTTTTCTATTTCCTTTTTTTTGTTCTTTTTAGTTTTTCTCAACCCTTACTTTTTTCCTTTACACCTTTCAACGTCTACTTTTATAAAAAAAATAATTAAATTTTTCTTTGATTTTTATTTTTTCTTTTTAAATTTTTCTCGACCTTTATTTTTATTTAATCTTTTTTTATCAACCTTTATTTTTTTTCCTATTCTCTCTCAACTTCTACATTTTCTTTGATTTTTATTTTTTAATATTTTTCTTCATTTTCTTCTTTTTTCACAATTTTTATTATTTTTGTTCTTTTCTTCGATTTCTTCCATCCAAGTTACATCTTCTGAGTAAGAGTTGATACTATCACATTATAAAGGTAAGATTTATGACTTTCGAACAATAAACTACGTTTCATGAGCAAGAGTTGACACTACTACATTGTAGAGGCAAGACTTATGACTTTCAAACAACATGTTATGTTTCATGGAAAAGAGTTGACACTACCACATTGTATTTTGATTTATGAGATGTTCTACAGCTATTGCCTTAGAGGCAGGACTTAGCTTAAGGACTTTCAAGCAACAAATTATGCCCCACGGGCAAGAGTTGACTCTACCACGTTATGTTTTCATTTATGAGATGTTCTACAACTAGTGTCTTAGAGGCAAGACTTAGCTCAAGGACTTTCAAACTACAAATTAGGCCCCACGGGCAAGAGTTGACTCTACTACATTATATTTTCATTTATGAGATATTCTACAACTATTGTCTTAGAGGCAAGACTTGGCTCAAGGACTTTCAAACAATAAATTATGCCTCACGGGCAAGAGTTGACTCTACCACGTTATATTTTCATTTATGAGATGTTCTACAACTATTGCCTTAGAGGCAAGACTTAGCTCAAGGAATTTCAAACTACAAATTATGCCCCACGGACAACAGTTGACTCTACCACGTTATGTTTTCATTTATGAGATGTTCTACAACTATTGCCTTAGAGGCAAGACTTAGCTCAAGGACTTTCAAACAACAAATTATGCCCCACGGACAAGAGTTGACTCTACCACGTTATATTTTCATTTATGAGATGTTCTACAACTATTGCCTTAGAGACAAGACTTAGCTCAAGGACTTTCAAATAATAAATTATGCCCCACGGGTAAGAGTTAACTCTACCACGTTATATTTTCATTTATGAGATGTTCTACAACTATTGTCTCTGAGGCAAGACTTGGCTCAAGGACTTTCAAACTACAAATTATGCCCCACGGGCAAGAGTTAACTCTACTATGTTTTATTTTTATTTATGAGATATTTTACAACTATTGCCTTAGAGGAAAGACTTGACTCAAGGACTTTCAAACTATAAATTATGTCCCACGGGCAAGAGTTGACTTTACCATATTATATTTTCATTTATGAGATGTTCTACAACTATTGCCTTAGAGGCAAGACTTAGTTAGCTCAAGGACTTTCAAACTACAAATTATTCCCCACGGGCAAGAGTTAATTCTACCACGTTATATTTTCATTTATGAGATGTTCTACAACTATTGACTTAGAGGCAAGACTTGGCTCAAGGACTTTCAAACTACAAATTATGCCCCACAGGCAAGAGTTGACTTTACCACGTTATGTTTTCATTTATGAGATGTTCTACAACTATTGCCTTAAAGGCAAGACTTAATTAGCTCAAGGACTTTCAAACTACAAATTATGTCCCACGGAAAAGAGTTGACACTACATGTTATGTCTTTATTTATGGGATGTTCTACAACTCTTGCCTTAGAGGCAAAACTTAGTTCAAGGACTTTCAAATAAGAAATTATGCCCCATGGGTAAGAGTTGGCACTACCACGTTATGTTTTTATTTTTGGGATGTTCTGCAATGCTTGCCTTAGAGGCAAGACTTTACTCAAGGACTTTCAACTAATAAATTATGTCCCATGGGCAAGAGTTGACACTACCACATTATGTCTTTATTTATGAGATATTCTACAACTCTTGCCTTAGAGACACGACTTATCTAAAGAATTTTCAAAGAACCTCGTAACAACAATTCATGCCCTTAAATTTGCTTTGATGTCAAAAAAAGAAAATCCCTTTGTGGATTATCCAATTTTTTGTTTATTAGCAAAATATAATAGAAGTTGAGAAAATAGAAAAAAAACAATCAAACAAAATAGAGAAATAAAAAAAAAGATTGAGAAAAAAAGGAAAGAAAAAGCAAAAAGATCAAGAAAAAAGCGAAGAATTAAAAATATTGAAAAAGATAAAAATGAGAGGAAAAATAAAAATAAAGTTTTAAAAAAAGGAGGAAAAAAAAGAGAATCGAAAAAAGAAAAAAGCGATCAAACAAAATATAAAAATTAAAAAAAAAGTGAGAAAAAAAAGGAAAGAAAAAATAAAGATTAAGGAAAAAGCGAAGAATTAAAAAATTGAGAAAATAAAAAATGAGAGGAAAAAATAAAAATAAAGTTTGAGAAAAATGAGAGGAAAAAGAGAGAACTGATAAATACAAAAAATAAAAGAAAAATAAAGGTTAAAGACAGATGAATTAAAAAAAGAAATAGATAATGCTTAAGAAAAAGGAAAAAAGATACAAAAATAAAGTTTGAGACAAATGAATTAAAACATGAAAATAAAATTAAAGGAAAAAAATAAAAAATAAAATTAAAGAAAAATAAAAAAGCGAAAATAATAAAAAATAGAATAATAAATTAAAGGAAAAAGATAAAAATTGAAAATAATAAAAAATAAAATTTGAGAGACAAATAAGTATAAAAAGTTTTAAAAATATATTTGAGGTGTAGAGAGGTAGAATGGTACTTGTACTATACTTAAAAAGTAAGGAAGGTTATTTTTTAAAGGAACGAAGAAATCCTGGATCAAGCTTCTCCTGACTCCATTTTTGGCACGGTTTACAGTCCCAATTTTATTGTATGGGCCTTGGCCCAATAATATGCACAATACAAATCAGTTGTTTAAGGGTTATGCACAAAATGCATGCTTTTGAGGTGGACAAAATGGCATTTCATTCTAAAATAAATCTACTGAAATAGTCCACAAATTTAAATATCCCTAATTAACCGTTAAACTAATTTCACTTAATAGTCATCAGAAAGGCTTTATCTTCCTTTTTTTTTTTTTTAATATCAATTTTAGCATAAAATGGGATCAACATCCAGCAATTGTGCAACAGTGGCACAAAAATTTTATTCCAAATTGACATATTTTCTACGGTTGAATATACTAAAGGCAGATTATTGTTAGTAATACTGTGGAGCACGTCTAAAATGAATATGATTACTAACAGATTTTTATACCATGTATATCAGTTATATACCAGCATCTCTTTTTCTCACATTTTTCTGTATATCAGCATATACGGCTTGCATACTTGCTTCCCACCAAATACAGAAAAGTGTATTTTTATTTGTTATAAAAAAATAATATAATTTATATAATAATGATACATATACATAGTTTATACAAGTATATTAGTTGTTTTAGGCTTCAGCCGACCTTGATTATGGATCATTTTCTCCTACACTTGCTTCATTTCATATTACTCGGACATGATTGACCTAACACAATACTTAAGAAAGCTTTATTTAGAGGTGTAATTACTAAATTAATTTTGTTAATGATAGTTTTAAATTTTAAATTTAACTATATTACTTTATGCAGTTATTTAATATTATAGGTAGAAAGAAAAAATATTATAATAAAATTCTGTTAATAATTTACTTCCTCTCTTTCATTTTACTTAATCATTTCACTAAAAATACTCCTTTCATTCTATAATACTTGTTCATTATTGACTTGGTAAACATGTTAAGAAACAATAAATAATAGTAGTAGTTTTATTGCATCACCTTTGAATATAATAAATTTAATGTCTTGAAAAATACATTGAGTGATGAATAGTAATATTTAACAACAAGAGCAAAATGAATAGATAAAGATAAATTAACATTGATTTTTCAAATTAGGCAAGTATTGTTGGATAAATCTTTTTAATATAGTGGATAAATATTATCGAACATTCATTTTTAATATAGTGGACAAGTACCGTTGGATAAAGGGAGTAATTATTTTAATTTCTTTATCCAATTTATAAAATCAATAGAACTTTATCATTTTGTTTAATTCTACCCCTATCACTAGATGACTATATAAACTCCTCCGTCCAACAATACTTGCACACATGTTAAGAAAAATAAATAATACGAATAATTTTATTATATCACATTTTGAATATAATAAATTTAATGCTTGGAGAATTATTCATACATATTTTAAATTGGACAAATATTTTTCGATGAGTACTTTCTTCGTCCTATATCAGTTAGTCATTTTACTAAATATAGTTGTCTTCTATTAGTTGGTCACTTTACAAAATCAAGAATCTATTAATTAAAATTTTCTCATATTATCCTTGTAATTTTATTTTTTTAAGTATTCATAATTGTTTACAGAGGTCCCAAATTTTTTTTAAAGGAGTGAAGTAGCAAAAGTACCTTTTTATTTGTGATTTCTTAATCACCATATAAAATGAAATTCGCATAATTAATAGAAAATGGAGAGAGTACTTTTTAGTAAATATGGACAAGTATTATTGAATAAAGAAAAGAGAAAATACACTATTTTCACCCTAAATTATACACGAAATTATTGAAATAGACACGAACTTTAGGAGGGTCCTATTACCCCCTGGACTAATTAAATTCATATTTTTGACAATCTTTACCTACGTGGTACATACGTGTGCCTACGTGGACCTTCAGTGTGTTGATTCATTGATGTGCCGCGCATGTGCCACGTATGTGCCACGTAGGCACTAAGGTTTTCAAAATACGATTCTAATTAGTACAAGGGGATAATAGTACCCTCCTAAAGTTCGGGTGTATCTCAGCAATTTCGTGTATAGTTCAGGGTGAAAACAAAATATTTTTCCTAAAGAAAATACTAATCAAATTTAGATTTTCAAAATACTCCATTCTTTTTTAAGTACATATTTCGTTTTTCTTAAGTTAATTTGATTAATTTACAAAATTAAGCTAGGTTACGTTAATTTAATTTTTTAAAATTAAAATATAGACATTCAAAAATTATATAAAAAGTACTATGAATTACAATTTTTCTGTTTTCAATTTGATCAAACTATGGAGTACATATTAAAATATTAATCAAAATTTATATCTTTTGACTCTAAAAAAAAATCTGCATTTGTTTAGAAACTGAGGGAGTAATTAATAAGATTGGGTTAGTATACTAATAAATATTTTATTAATGAAAATTTCAAGTCAACATGAATCAAGTGAAATAAAATAAATGTAGTATCCAAAAACAAATATACTTCCTCCATTTTTATTTACTTATCAAATTTTTAAGTTGCACACCCTTAGGCACTAACTAAAAGGCAATTTAATTAAATTATTTTTTTCTATCATTCATATTTATCTAATCTACTTTTTTTTACACTTTATTAGTATCTCTCCATATTTATGACTAAGGATAAAGATGAAAACAAATAACTAGTTATGTCTTAATTTTCTAAACTGACAAGTATTATGAAATATCTAATTTTAGGAAGAACGATGAGTATTTAACCCTATATCCAACTATGTTTTTTCACTATACCAAAAATAGATGGTCAATAATAATAGTACTAATCAGTTTGAAAACTAATGCATAATTTATTTTTTTCTATTTGATTTATTTTTATTATTAAATAATATTCGTCACTCAATATATTTTTCAAGATACTAAATTCATATATTCAAAAGTTGATTCTGTAAAATTATCCTTTTAATTTATTAGTTTTTAATCTGTGTATAAAATTAATAACGGATATTATTGTTGGACGGAGGGAGAGGGAGTACAAAATTCCGTCGTGATGAAAAAGTGCAATTATTATCCAACAATATCCTCTTATTTAATGAGATTCTTAAATACTTTATAATTTTTTAAAGAGTAATTTATGAATAATTAAAAAAATAATAGTAAAAAGTAATTTATAATTTATATTTTAAAAGATTTTTTTCTGAAAAATATATTATCTCTTAATAATTTAATTATTTTAGAATGGAGGGAGTATTCTGATTTTATTTCTTTTGGTAATTCACTGATTGAATTACGTACTATGATTTCCTTCTTCTAGTTACCAACGCACAATAAACTAAGGAAGTGTAGAAAATGGACAGTCGTCGTTATCAAATGATGGGGCTACCTACACGTGTTAAATTGCCATAAAAATATAGTCATATCAGTAATTTATCACCTTACAAAATATTAAAATGACAATACTTGCAAAGAATTTTTATAATTAATCCTCCCCCATAGTGGAATTATTATATATTTTTAAAAAAAGTAATTTGAAAAATGGGTGTCGTGTATACATTGCATAAATTGATAGCTTACATGCAGTCTTTTTGGGACCATATTAGCATTCCCAAACATTTTAACTCCCTCCGTCCAACCACGAGGGTTGCCCTCACCCTTTAAATCAGAGGTTGGGGTTCAATTTTCATCTCTGGTGAATGAAAAAAATTCTGTGATCAATTCTCTATCGTTTAGTGCGCTGACAGTAAAAATTGAGGATTAGTCTCATGTTTACCGATTGTAGAAATATTTTGAAAAACTGAGAAAAGAAAAAAACTCCCTCCGTCCAACGATAATGTCTGCATCTTCTCTGGACTAGACTAGATTCATTCTCATTTTACAAATAAAAAATGTGGGGATCTCATGAAACCTTCTATTGGTGACTCAATTATATAGTCACTGTCATACATGTCCAGCTGTGAATATATTTTGCACTATAATTTCACCCATAATATCTCAAAGATGAAAAAGAGTTTGATTTCAGGATGAAAAAGAGTTTAGTATGTGTGTGTCAAGTCAATAATAAACGAGTGTTATTAGACAAAAGAAATATTTATTAAGATATAATATTTATTGTTATTGTATATCTTTTTCAGCGACAAATCGATTAGCTCAAGTGACAAAAAATAAAATGATAACTGATAAAACATAAGAGATGTCATCCTTAAACTTTCGTACTTGAGGAAGAGAAAGCGAACTTCCTTACTCCCAACATCGTTTCACATTTGAATCGTCCTTTAAGGACCACCCAATGTGTAGAAAGAAAACAAAAGGTTTGGCTGTGAGTCAATTTTTTGCTCTTACATTTATTGATGGTTATTTCAACATTATAATTTTTTCCTCGTACAAAAGGTTCGGTGTGAGTCTAACATTTTTTCGTACATTATTATTATTATTTCATTATTTTGGGTTAAATAGTGTGGGTTGTATACTTGGTTTATTTATTTAGATGAGCTTCAACTTTAAACTTTTAAACTTTGGAAACATGATTTAAATCATTTTTGAAGTGAAGAAGAATCTTTTTCGTTTATGACTTTTTGATTTTTTTAAAAAAATTAAATATCAATATAATTTCAATTTTCTAATACATTTTTTTAACTGAATTTCAGATATTTCCTTTTTGAAATTTGATGGGTTGGCTCTTGAAATTTCATTTATACAATATAAATTGAGATAAAAAAATAACAACATATATTATGTAAAAATTACATAAAAATACTATAAATCACAATAATTAACAGCTCAAAAATCTAAAAATTCTATAAAAGATTTGATTGACTCTTAAAATTTCATTTGTACCACATAAATTCGAACAAAGGAAATAACATATATTATATGAAACATAGACGAAAAGAATATTTTAGGCCCAATAGATAGACGAAAGATATTTTTACACCATTTTACATAATTGAAGGACATTGCATGCCCTTTTTAATTATGAGAAGACCATTTAAAAACAGAGAAGCTTTTAGAAAAATTAAAGAATCTTTAATTAGTAATTATTCGGAATATATAAGTCTAAATAAAACAAAAGAAAACCCACAAAGATTAGCTTACCTAATTACCTTAATATCTAGTATTGAAGCAAAATTAATAATCCATTTAAAATCTAGAAGAATGAGACATATACCACTTAATTATGATAAAATTAGATTTAGATATCCACCAAAGTACTATAAATATTGTTTGAATGAATAAAATACAAAAATACAAAGAACTAAAACAAACTATATCTGAAAAACGTAAAGAATTAAAAATAAGAATAGAAAGATTAAATTATAATATATTTGCCGGAATTAGTAAAAACTCAATAAATGCACAAAAAGATGAAATATCAAATTTAGAATCACAAATAGATAGTTTAGAATATATATATCAACATGAACTATTTACAATAAAATGAATAAAGAAGAATTTATAATAGACGAAAAAATATATGAAAATCACGAAGGATTAAAAATAAGAATAGTATTTTCTAATTTGGGAAGAAGATATAAGAAAATAGGCGAACATTTATATTTAATGTTAGAAAAAGAAGAATTAAAATTAGAAGATAAATTGACAGCTATGGTAAGAATAGAAAGAGAAAACGAAGAAATAGATAGAAAAAAAGAAATAGAAAAAATAAAACAACAAACTACAGAAGAAATACGAAAAATAGAAGAAACTAAAAATAGTAGGATTGTTGAATTAGAAAAAGAATTACAAATGTTAAAAGATCTGTATGAAAGAAGACAGAAAGAAAAAGAAGAAAAAGATAAAGAACAAAAATTATTAAACGAGATAAATCAATTTAAAGAAAAACTAGAAATAGACAATAAAGAAATAAAAAACAAGGAATTAGAAATAAATAATATAGATGTTGAAGAGACAGACAATTATGATTCAGAAGATAGTGAAACATATACAGAAATATTAACAAATACAAAAAATTTAGAAATCAATGAAAAACAAGAAGTAATTAATGAAGAAAACTTAGAGAATATCAACACAGAAATAAATACTCTTGATAAAAAAGAAGACCAAAATATAATACCTAGTACATCAGAAATAAGGAAACCTACATATTATAAGAATAAGTTTAAAAGATATAATCTAAAGAATGAATATGACAAATGGACACCAAAACAAATAGTTAATAAAAATTATAACTTTTTAGACTTAGATTGTGTAATAGATACAGAAAAAACGATACAATTATGGATAGGATATATGACAAAACAATTATTAGATAATAATATAAGTGTAACAGATGCACCAGAATATATAGAAAGAACACTAATAGGAACAGTGAAATTATGGTTTTTAAATCTAACTGAAAATAGTAAAAGAATATTAAGAACTGACAAATCTACAGAAGGAAAAATATTAACACCTATAGAATTATTAAAAAAATATGAAACAGCTATAAAAGACGAATTTAGTAGCATGACAACAACAGAAGAAGAACAAAATGAAGAGATAGATATCACTAGGAATTTAATGTTAAAATTAGTAATATGTAATATGTGTTACATAGATGAATATACTTGCGCATTTAAAGAATATTATTATAAAGGAGCATATAATATAGAAGAAAGTAAAGAAATAAGAAAATTATATTTTAATAAATTACCTGAACCATTTAGTTCAAAAATAATAAAAAGTTGGGATGAAACAAAAATAGTAGATACTCTAGGAGCAAGAATAAAATTTTTACAACAATGGTATAGAAACCTATGTGAAAAATATAGAGAAGAAATAAAAATGGAAAAAACATTAATAAGAAATTTAGCATGTTGCAAAGATAAGATAACACCTCAATTTGGATGCGAAGATAGATATTATAAGAAAAGAAAAAGACACAAGAAATATAAGAAATACAAAAAATCAAAATATAAGTATAAGAAACCAAGAAAAAGATATTATGTAAAAAACTATAAACATAAAAGACCATATAGGAAAAAGAAATCTATAAAAGAATGTACTTGTTATAATTGCGGAAAAATAGGACATCTAGCTAGAGATTGTAAATTACCTAAAAACCCAAAAAATAAACAAATATCAGAAATAAAAATAGAAAACACATAATATATGCAGATAGATTACATAGATTACGAATTAGAAAGTGAAGACAGTATATATGAAATTTCAGAGAATGAAACAGATAATGAAATAGATAGTGAATTTGACGAATTAAATGACTGAAGAAGATATAAAAATATTAACAAAAGAAGAATATTTAAATGACGAAGGAACAGATCAAAAAATAATATTTGATAACAATGTATTTGATGAAATAAAAGGAAAAGAGTTAGACTTAAGTGTAGAAAAAATATTTAAAATACCAACAATAAAAAATATATTTACTAGAAAAAAGGAAGAATATTATGTACTAAGTCAAAAAGAACATGTAATAGACTGTAGATATGCAAAAGGTAAAGCCAGTATACCACTAGTAACAAAAAGAATAATTAATAAAGAGATAAACGATATAAAAAGTAGAGACCCAATAAAATATGTACACCTTGGAGGTACAGAAATATTAATAAAAGCATGTTTTAGAGAAGGAATAGATACACCAATAGAATTATACTTAGCAGATGATAGAATTATAAAACCTATAGAAAAAAGTATAATAACTGCCATAAAAGGAAATTTAATATACCAAAAATTTAAATTTATAATAAGTGCAAATTATTCAGTAGCAGTAACGGATAGAAATATAGATAAATCACTAGTATTATATTGGAAGATATCAGGAATAGAATTAACCCCAGGAAGTAAAATATTTACAGCAAGATGCAAAAATTTATATGTATTAACAACAAAACATAAAATAACAGGAAAAAATAAGATTAATAAGATACAAATAGATAGCCCATTCGAACAATTTGTAAAAACAATAGATTATAATGATTATAGTTATAGAGACATAGATGTAGAAGAAAATCTAGAAATAATAAATGATAGGATAAGTACAACAAAAAGAACAGCTTATGATAAACCGGAATCATCAAGCTCATCAAAAAGAATAAGTTATGAAACAAATTCAATGGATAATTCAAACCATTATTACATTACAGGAAAGGTAAATGAAAAAGAATATTTAATACTCTTAAATACAGGACAAGAAGAAAATTATATAGCAAAATATCTAGTAAAAAATGAGGAAATAAAAACCGACAATAATATATGCCCAGATCTACCAAGAAGTTTAATAAACACTAAAAATATAGCAGAAAAAGAAATAATAATAGGAATAAGAAAAATAAAAATAGAATTTGAAGTAAAAGAAGAAATGCAAAAAACAGACATAATATTAGGAATAAAATGGCTAGAACAAGTAAAACCATATAATATAGAACATACACAATTAACTATAACATATAACAGAGAGAAATTATTCTTAAGAAGAGCATTCACATAAAATGAAAATATATGTATTAATGAAGATAGTAGTAGAAGGATATTACAGTAGATATTATACGCCTATGATAGATACAGGAGCAGAAGCTAATTTATGTAGATATAATTGCTTACCAGAAAGTAAATGGGATAAATTAAAAACACCAATAATAGTTAAAGGATTTAATAACGAAGGAAGCTTAATTACTTACAAAGCTAAGAATGTAAAAACACAAGTATGGGATAAAATATTAACAATAGAAGAAATTTATAATTATGAACTAACATCAAAAGATATACTTTTAGGAATGCCGTTTCTAGATAAATTATACCCACATATAATAACTAGAACAGACTGGTGGTTTACAACACCATGTAAACAGAAAGTAAGAGCAAAAAGAGTTAATAATAAAAAAAGAAAGAAAACTGATTGGATAAAAGGAAATGAAAAAATTACACAAAAGTTAGAAAATATAAAAAATACTGAAGATACAATAGAACTAGTCGTATTTTCGATAAATAAAACAGAAATAACTATATTTTCAATAAATAAGATAGAAATAGTTAACAGAAAATTAGAACAATTATATAGTGAAGATCCATTAAAAGGATGGGAAAAACATAAAACTACTATAAAAATTGAATTAATAGATAAAAATAGCATAATAACCCAGAAACCATTAACATATAATTTTGATGATTTAAAAGAATTTAAAATGCATATAGAAGAATTATTAGAGAAACAATATATACAAAAAAGTAATAGTAAACATAATAACCCAGCATTTATAGTAAATAAACATAGTGAACAAAAAAGAGGAAAAAGTAGAATGGTTATTGATTATAGAAATTTAAATGCAAAAACAATAACTTATAATTACCCAATACCAAATAAGATATTAAAAATAAGACAAATACAAGGATATAATTATTTTAGTAAATTTGATTGCAAATTAGGATTTTACCATCTAAAGTTAGAAGAAGAATCTAAGGAATTAACCGCATTTACGGTACCACAAGGATTTTATGAATGGAATGTACTACCATTTGGATATAAAAATGCACCAGGTAGATATCAACATTTTATGGATAGTTATTTTAAACAACTACCTAATTGTATAGTATATATAGACGATATACTATTATATACAAAGACCAAAGAAGAACATTTAAAATTATTGGAACAATTTACGGATATAATAGAAAAATCGGGAATAAGTTTAAGTAAAAAGAAAGCTGAAATTATGAAAAATCAGATAGAATTTTTAGGAATACAAATAGATAAAAGTGGAGTAAAAATGCAACAACATATAGTACAAAAAATAATAAATTCGAAAGAAGAATTAGATACGAAAAAGAAATTACAATCATTTTTAGGATTAGTAAACCAAGCAAGAGAATATATTCCAAAATTAGCAGAAAACTTAAAACCACTACAGAAAAAACTAAAAAAGGACATAGAATATAACTATAATGAAGAAGATAAAAAACAAGTCCAAAAAATAAAAATACTTTGTAAAGAATTACCAAAATTACAATTTCCAGATGAAAATAAAAAATTTATATATATAGTAGAAGCAGATGCTAGTGAATATAGTTACGGAGGAGTACTTAAATATAAATATGAAGCAGAAAAAATAGAACACCATTGTAGATACTACTCAGGTACGTTCAACGAGACAGAAATAAAATGGGAAATAAATAGAAAAGAATTATGTTCATTATATAAATGTTTGTTAGCATTTGAGCCATATATTGTATATAACAAATTTATTGTGCGAACAGATAATACACAAGTACGCTGGTGGCTAACAAAGAAAATACAAAATTCAGTTACAACAAAAGAGATTCGGAGACTAGTTTTAAACATATTAAATTTTACATTTATAATAGAAGTAATCAGTACTAACAAAAATGTTATTGCAGATTACATATCAAGACAAAGCTACACAGACTGAAATGATAGAAGAAAATATACATGAAAAAATACTCAACGCCCTAACTACGCTTTCATTAAAAGTGGACAGTATGGGTACTGAGATAGAAGAGCTAAAGCTAAAGACTAGTGAAGATAAACTGAAGTCTATAGCTATGAATCAGCTAACTCAGCAATGCGCAGAGCTATGTCGATCGGAAGACAGTAAAATTCCAGAGCTAGAAGGAGACGTTGGGACACTCCATAAAACCCATAACGTTTATCTATCTACTTCTGCAGGTACAAGCAAAGGAGTTAGAAAAAATATGAACCTAAATAAGCTATTTGAAAAACCATATACCCCAAATACATCAAAAGATTCCATGTTTATACCCCCACAAGTTACCACATACCGAGATAGTCTAAACCAAGACAAAAAGACATACAACTACACAGCCCGTACATACATAGAAAATATCTACAATGTACAAACCTTTTTAAATAGCAACCCCAAAGCTACAAATATTCAAGAACCAGATACAAACTATATAACCCAGAGATTGACCGGATATAATAAACTAATTGCCTTACCTAAAACCAAACCAAACTTAGTTAAAACTTGCTACGAATATGGACTACTTAGTACTGTATATACCACGGACGGAACTGAGATATCCACTATACCAGAGATATATGAAGCATTTATCACTTTTAAAAGAATAACCAGAGGTACCTTGTTTTTTATAAAAATTTACACGGCACCAGCAGAGATATTATTTGATGAAGTTAAAAAACCTATACAAGTTGTAAAGATAGGAATGACACGAGATATGATTATACCACAAGATATTATTTCACAACCAGAGATACCTAGAATCGAGATACCAAAATTTTATGCAAACAAAAGGATTATCGGACTATCTATAATTTTACAAGAGCTAGCAAATACATATTGCAAACAAAATCCCATATGGAGCTACTATTCAAGAAATCATGTACTAATATATTCAAATTCAAAAGAGTTACGAGAAACAGATATGGAAACTATCAGGCAATGGATTATCACGTTGCTTAAACCAGAAACAGAACCTATTGCCAGAGCTATCAGAGAAAAATTTATTTCGGAAGAATTATTGACCAGATACTGCAAGACTATTGGACATTTATGATTATGAATAGCTAAATTCATATATCCCAACAATCATGGTATGATAAAATAAATTCATGTTAGTTACTTTATAGTAGAATTATTCGAAGAATAATATGTTAAGAAGTTTATTAGCAAAGTGGAAAAGGAGAAAAATCCCTAAGAACTATGCCATCCTAAAGGTGAAACCAATAAGGCAAGAAGCCGTGGTGGGGAGTAACCAGAGTAGAGGCGCTGTTTAAGGGAAAATATCCAGATTACCATGCTAATAGTGACCGAAGAACATGTTATTTAAGAATAATCTAGTATATAGTAATCTAAGATGACCATATTTTGTTATGAACATGGTTGAAGGGAATATTTTGAAAAAAGCAATTTTATGCAAATGAATAATTATTTATCTGATGAGATGGTAGATAAATTTAAAATACTTATTTTGTATGCACTTAAAGATATAAAAGTAGTAGATATAAGAAAAATCATATTAGAAAAAGCATTTGGTAAATATTACATGACTAGAGTAAATTATATACCATGCCTACCTAACTACTCTTATAAATACTTAGCATGATAAATTACATAGAATTTCTTAATAAAAATATACAAGAACTACTAAGCCTGAAACAAACAACTACAAAATATTATAATAAAATATTTAGTCAATTTTAAATGATAGATAATCTTAAAGTTTTAATCTTATATATACTTAAAGACATAGAAATTATAGATATTAAGAAAATAATATTAGAAGAAGTAATAAACTACGAAATTGAAACAATAAATGCGTTAGAACAGATATACGAAGACATTTACCCAGAAGGATATTATTCAGATCAAGACTGTGGATGTTAGAATATATTAGAAAAACTAGGGAAAACCAAGATAGTCTAAACAATGAAATTAATTACAGAAACTGAATTAAAAAAATAATGGAAGATCTAAAAGAAAAGTTAATATGGATAGAAAAAAACTTAGAAAATTTAGAAAAAAGTACATGTGATAGTTTACATAATTTAAAAAACTCACTACGAGAAGAACAACACAAGATAATAAATGACATAGAAAATCTAGAATTAGATATATACTACAGTACAGATAGGATAAATTATTATACAGAAATTTGTAACTCTGCAGTTACTACAGGATAAAATAATAAACCAAATAAATCATTAAAAGAAATAGAAACTCAACTATATAGTTTATACCTAGAATACAAAAGATTACATATTACTAACGAGGATCCTAAAACACTAGATAATCTAATCACGATAATATCTAATTTAGAATATGAATTAATAAAACATCTTAAGTCAAGAAGATAAAAATGAAAATTATTCCAATCAATAATATTCATTATAAAAATAAATACATACGTATTTATTATCTAGTTGAAACTACGCACCTAATCCGCACCCCCCTACAAATGGTATCAGAGCGCAGTTATTTAGAAAAATACAGAAGTAATATATATGTTTGAGTTTATGTGTTTATCATATATGTTTGAATTTATGTGTTTATGAATTTAGATCGGATTTACTTAACATGGAGGGTCGTTCGTTCTATAAATAGAGAAGCAAGAAGGCATTGCAAAGCAAGCCTTCATGCGTTGAAGCAAATATTCTCTCAAATCCACAAAAAATATTTTGCTCAGTTAATTAAAAACAGGTATATTTCAATGGAAAAAATTTCTCTTTGGCCAAACACATCGAGTCATCGACAGACCCCTCAAACTTGACACCATCTTTCACTTTGATACCTCAAATAAATGTTGTTCACTTTTGGCGCCTCAAGTAGCATACAGATGTGTCATTTTGACATTTTTTGCTGAGTCTTCATGGAACGTGTGTTACACCCATTTTAAGCTCGTTTTAGGGGTATTTTCATAATTTTTTCATCTTTTTCTCTTTCCGCCTCACTCTTTCATCCATTAAATTTTCATTATTTTTTTTCTTTTCTTAACACAACTATTACTCCATTAACACAATATCAAATTTTTACTTTTTTTTGTTTCATTATTGCGTAATTGGTGTATTCTCTTTTGAAGTTATAATGAGACTTGAATTTTTTTTTGCAGTTTCATGAAGTTCAATCCACGAAGAAAAATTGAAAATCAAGCAAAATTGATGAAGAAAACTGCAAATCGAAGCAAAATCAATGAAGAAAATTTGAAAATGAGCTAAATCCATGAAGAAAAACTAAAAATCAAGAAAAATCAATGAACGCAAAACATGAGCTAGAGCCTTTTTATGTGTTGTGAGTTAGAAAAAAAATTCAAGAATGATGATGATTAGAAGGATGTGTTGAAGAAGATAATTTTGTTGGAATATGTAAATTCGTCATTAATTTCAAAGACAATTCTTCTGAGGCAGAGGCTCACCAAGTGGTTAACAAATATGCAAATGCTCTTAACATTGATATGCAGTTCTTTGACGTACAGAAGTGTAAGGCTAGCTATATTCACATTGATCACTTAATTAATCCTAAGTTTAGTAGTACTGATTGTCTGATCTGATTTCTGAATTATTATTGAAAATGAAGAAATTGACTTGAGAAGAGGGGGCGGGTGGAGGCAAATGAAGAAGATGAGATGACTGTAAACACCTAATTTTTTACCCAAACCTAATATTTTTATACCATTTTAATGTTCAATTTATTTTTATTTTTATTTTTATTTTATTTTTATTTTTAGACATTTTAAATTTATCTTATTTTTTAGGTTCGTTAAAAATTTTGAAAACTACAAAAAAGAGAGTCACATTTTTAAATAAGTTTTTATTTTACCGTTTATTTATTTGTTTATTTATTTTTAGAAAAAAAAAAGAATTTTTTTCTCTAAATTATATTTGTTTTCTTCTTTCAACTTTTAATAAAGAATGTTGTGATATTAATATTTCTTAACCATATTCCTAAGACTAGCTAATTAACTTATCTTGTATTTTGTTAGTTTTAAATAGATTTTATTATTTTTATTTTATTTAAAATATTAATTAAAAATAAAAATAAAAAAAGGAAAAAAAAAAGGAAGAAGAACCCTAAAATCTACCCAACTCCCACGTTTCCCAATTACCCTACACCTCCTCTCCCACGTTCCTCACTATTACCCAACACAATATAACACACACATGCACTAATAAGAGGGGGAGACGGACAACAAGCCAAAAAAAAAAAAAGAGAGGAAAAAACAGCAAAGGAAAAGAAAATAAAAAAAAAAAGCAAGAAGAAAGGGAGAATGAGAGAGGAAAAAGGGATTTGAGTCTGAGGTTTCTTTTGGATTTCGAGTTCGTAGTTCGTTCGCTTTTTATTGTGAATTACTGGCACAAGAGGTAACCCTCAATATTTTTGTGTAATTTAATATCATGATTATACGAAACTTGATTTCAATAAGAGAAAGTTGTTTAGATTCATTGATTGTTTAATTGGTATAACCATTTATTTTTGCATGGTTAAGTTAAAGTAATGTTCCTATCTTAATAAAGTTTACATTTAGTATTTCAGTGGTTAAAACTTTAGTTTCTTGAATAATTGCTCAAAAAAAAAAAAGAGAACAAAAAATTATATATATATTCCTCCCTTGTATCTTTTGCATTGGTAAATACAGTGTTGTATATTCATGCCATTCTTTATTCCACTTTTCGTTGTGCTGTGATTAATTAGTGCTCGTAGTTGTTTGAACAATTTCATTTTTTTTTTATATTATAATGTTTAATTAATGGTCATAGTGGAGGTATTTACTTACTATAATGAATAAGGATTCTACATTGTTTGAATTATTATTTTTTAATTGAACTAGGAAGTGATTACTTTTGTTTTAAATATTTTATCCATTTTCATGTTATTTTTTTATTTTTTTTATCGAGAGGAAAACTTTAGGATATTATCAAATTGATAGGTAAATATTAAAATCGAATAAAATTTTATTTCTATCAAGATGTAACTATATATTTGTTTTAGAGACATTTAAAAGAAATTTAAATACCAAGAATGTTCAACAACTGAAAAATGATAATGAACATGTTTGAGTATGTTTTTTTTTTAAAGAAGGAAATAATGAAAAATTAAATTAGAATTTTGCATGTTAACGAGTAATATTTGAAATGCTAATATGTCACTTTGGCTTGTCTTTATAAATGTAGAATTAATCCTTTTCGTTGAAAAGAAAAGAAAAAGTCTATATATACACCAAGCTTAGATCAATTTTATTATGCTTCATTAAATAATTTAACTAGCTTGAATTTAAATGAGACGGGTGGTTAATTTATTCAAAACTCCATAGCAGTAAAGAAAAGAAAAGAGAAAAAAAAAAAAACTGTGAGGGAGTGAACTTATAAAATAATGAGTTAGTTTCTTAACCTCTAAATAATTAAGATTAAACATACAAGAGAAATTAACGATGAAGTTGGAAAGCCCTGCTACCGGCTATTCGTTATAATAAAATTTATCATACCATTTGAAGCCGATCTAATCGAGTCGGGTAGATTCTGAATATATTAGGTGCTTATTTAGACTCTGAAAAATGGAGCGATCCATAAATGTATCAAAGACGGGAGTGATATACCAAAACTCGTGGTAAGGCCAAAAGTACTACTATCGGTAAGCCACGCATCAAGGCAGTTTTTAATAAATTCTCAATAAATAAAAGCAGGATGTAAGTAACTTTTAGGCTGACAAAGGTTTTATATATCTAAAAGATTAATTTAAGCCAGACGTAAGTCATTAAAGCAACCGTGCTAGAACCACGGGACTCGTGGGGTGCCTAACACCTTCCCCTCGATCAACAAAATTCCTTATCCGGATTTCTAGTTCGCAGAACAAAGAAAATAAAGAGTCATTTCCTTTTGAATAGGGATTCAATAAGGTGACTTGGAACACCCAAACTCAATTCCAAGTGGCGACTCTGTAAATAAAATAATCCCTTTTCAAAACGTCACTTTAATTGGGAAAACCCATTTTCTCTAAAACCAACTCCCTAGCGGGGTCAGATGCGGTAAAAACAGGGGTGTGACAGATGGCGACTCTGCTGGGGACCACCAGAATTCGAGCTTTTATATTGACTTGTTTGGCTTTATTTAATTTTGATAATGTATATTGTCGGCGTAAATGTGTTCTTTGCCTACATGTTTATCACCTTGATATTGTTTGAATTGCAATATAAACTGTCTTCTCTCGCGCACCCATCTAAGTCTTCTGAGATACTGTATATTCGGAGATGCGGTATTCGCTCCCGAACTTGAGATACCAGAGATGCGGCAATGCTCCTGGGAAGGATTCTGTAGTCACCCATAATTTATGACGGAAAGGGACCAACAGTGAGGCCGGAAAGCCCTGCTACCGGTAAAGCTGACCCTTGCCGACTCGAGTTGTCTACTCGTTTTACCGCCAGTCTAGAGACCTAACTCCACCAAGTTGAACCTAGCATAACTGGAACTTAGACATGGCTATCCCTAATAGACTGCGTTTTATTGGTATCACGTGCCATTTTGACTTAGTAGGGCTCGACCCGGGGGGCCGGGTCCGTCTAGGTCAGGTGTCACCTTTTGAGACCATCATGTACATTTTATGTGCTACTTGTTGCATTATAGGAAATGCCATATCGAATGTGGACCGGCTTTTAAATGAATTAAATGATCTGAAAAAGGGTTAAATAAAAAATTTTAAGGGTTTATTTTAGAAAATACATAATATTTTTACATAGAACTTTTCTGAAAAGATTAAGTGGTTTTAACGTCGTGGTCTCGTTATGTCCATCTTCGTTGGTTTTAAAATCTCTTAGGAATATCATAGAGCCCATTTTTGTCAAACACAATTAAAATTTGTCAAATAATTTGATCCACTATTTTGTTTTAATAATTTAATTATTCTTGATGTGTCTGGTTCAAACGTCATCAAATTATTGTCTCTACTCTAGGATGTTTTAAAAGACTTGGATACTTCCTGTTTTGTCAGTTATTATTTTCTCATGCTCATTTTGAAATCTTATTCCATGTCGTTCCGTCAACTTCTTTCGAAAATTATTTTTGTCTTGCTTTAGGATGTTTAAAATAGAATTCTTACTTGCCATCATTATCCTATAGGGCAATATGAACTCATCCGGAAGGAGTGACAAGAGGCCGAGGGATGATGAAGTACCCCATTTCATGGTGTTGGATAAAGTTCCAAAGCTATTGCAGATATGGTATAACAATATGACTGACTATAGACAGGGAGAAGTATATAAACACTTGGGATTTTTAAGGAGTCTGTTGAGTGTTGAACCACGAAGAGACGTGATAGAATCTTTGGTACAGTTTTGGGATCCTTCAAACAACGTATTCCGATTCTCCGACTTTGAGCTCACTCCCACACTGGAGGAAATAGGAGCATTTATTGGAAAGGAAAAGAACCTTCACCGAGGAGAACCCATGATACCGAAGCATGTCACTTCTGAAAGATTTTTCGAGCTATTGCACATAAAAGGGAAGAACATAGGAGGCTACCTAGAAAATGGATGGGGTCGTCTAGAATTTTTGTACGAAATATATGTTCAGGAAAGGGGATTCGAGTTGTTTAGATCAGAACTTAACAACGGGGGGGTGCTACCGAACCTGGGAAAAGCACAGTTCTGAAGCATTCATAGTGGCTTTTTTGGGAATCATGGTATTTCCGAAGAGAGAAGGAAAAATCAGCACCAATCTGGCTGCGTTTATTACCGCTTTTGAGAAGAATCCTAAGGTCACCCTTGTGCCCATGATTTTGGCAGACATTTATCGGGCCCTGACGATGTGCAAAAATGGGGCGGACTATTTTGAAGGATGTAACATTCTATTGCAGTTATGGATGCTTGAGCATGTTCGTTATCATCCATTTGTTGTGGATTTTCGAGTCGAATGGAATGATTATATCAATGGCCATGAGAAGAGGATGGAGGACCAAAACTTTCCCGAAGGAATAAGAGCTTGGAAGGAGTACTTGGAGGGGTTGACGGCGGACAAGATAGTGTGGAATTATCATTGGTTCCCTTCAAAAGAGGTGATATATATGTCTACTTTCCGACCCTTCATCGTCTTAATGGGTCTCCGAGGTGTTCAGCCCTACGTGCCACTAAGAGTCATGCGACAATTCGATCGACGCCAGCATATACCGCCAGTCGAGGATATGAAAGAGTTCATGTACGAATTCCTCCCTGACATCCCTCTAAGGAAGACTGAGATACTTAAGATCTGGGGAGGATGTGTACTTTCAGGTTTCGATCACATGGTGGAAGACCGCGACAAGGGCGAGGTAGAGTATTGGTATCTTCCATGGTTTCATGACCAGCCTCCTCCTAAAGCTATGCCAGAAAGGTCAGCCAGAGATCCAGTGGATCGAGAAGCGGAGATCGAAGTCAGAATTAAGCAGGCTCGACAAAAGGTAGAAGAGAACTATCAGTCTACTCTGCACGTCTTAAATAATGATTTGGAAAGGGCTAGAGAAGAATTGGTTCACCATGAGGTGAAATTTGAGGCCAGAATTAGGTCGGCTCGTAAGGAGATTGAGAGAGAGAATTGTGTTACCATGCATGCCCTACAAGAAGACCTGGATATTTTCACCGATGCTATGGAGCAGCAATCGAGTGATTTTGAGAAAGAGAAGGCCTTGCTGACAAGTACACAGTCGAAGCTTCGAGCTCAGCTAAAAGTTTCCATGGAACGGGAAAGAGAAATAGCGAGACGCTTCACGACTTTTCAGAAGGAAGTTGAAGTTGAGAAAAACCAGTGGATGACCGAACGATAGGCGCTTCACTATCAGATCGACGACCTTCATGAACAAGAAGGAGACCTAAAGCATACCGTCCGCACTACGCAGCATTGGGTGCAAAACTGCCATAAGAGTATGATCGAGGCCAGGGGAGAAGTACTTCAGCTCAGTGAAACCTTGATTAATGTTTATGCTAAGTATCTTCACCGAGGTGATGAAAATCTAGGCCGTCAGGCACGTGCTCTCGCTCCACATCTGCCAAAAGTATTATCCAGGATCTACTCAAGTCTGAGAGAGGATTAAGTTGCAAGACATCTTTGGAAGGCATCTTGATGATAATTATTAAAGTCCTTGTTTTCTTAGAGTTAGTTTCTTTATAGTTTTTTTTAGTATTTCTCCAGTATTCTGAGTCTGTTCTAGTTTTAGATAATTTTAGTTTCCTTTCATTAAAGCTTTGTTTTAAGAACAGTTGGAAATGTATGGAAAATTTCGCATTTGTTTCAAGTTTTTATTCTCTTTATTTCTTAATATATACATATATTTACTATATTCATGAACTACGTGATGATCTGATTCATGTAAAACATGATACATAGGCAACCCTCGACGGGTGCGATCAAATATTTTTTCAAGTTTCAAGTAACAATTTTAAGATGTTGGCGTTAAATAATGAGAAAAATTAATTCACCAAAGCCGAGATGAAACAAGAGGGTTTTCCTAAGTCCATTTCAGGAAGGAAATTACTTAGGTGCATGACATTTAAGTTAATTATGAATATATCAATATTGTAAAAAGCTCTAAATCCTAACATATTTGTTTCTGTTTCAAGAGAGAGAGAGAGAATAAGGTGGTTGGTTGAGGTTAAGCTGCCCTCTCACCCGTACAACACAAGGTATAAAGGAAAAATGAAGATGACTCGAAAGATGGAACAGAATCTGACAATGAAGAAGGTCGAGATCAGTTAGTTCCATGAGAGTTCGCATCTTTGGAGGAGAATAGGCTATTGAAGCAACAAATTGCTGAAATGTATCAGGCCTGGGCGAATGGACAAGCCCCGCCTTCCTCGATTCCTGGCCTTTCAGATGCAAATCGTCCCAGTTCTACTCAAGCCCAAGTCGACGATCCACTTTATCCGCCTGAATTTGGTCCATACGCTAATGTGTCTAGTGCTGCTGGCACATCCACCATGCATCCTCCAAATCCATCATTCACGAACAACCCGCTTTTTATTCCGACCGTGACAACTAATATAAATCCTCTATCAATGATACAGAAGCCTATCAACGAACTAAATCATGATCAAGTCTATCCTCCTGAATTGACATTCAAACCCGTAAATTCATATCAGCCCACTCATCAGCCTGAGTCTCATATCGTGATTGAGAAGGCTATTATGAATGAAGAACGAGAAGAGATAGTTAGAAAAGTGAGGAGTCTGGAGCAGAGTATGAGAAACATACAAGGATTGGGAGGACACAAAAGCGTCTCTTTCAAAGACCTGTGTATGTTCCCTAATGTTCATTTGCCAACAGGATTCAAGACCCCAAAATTCGACAAATATAGTGGTCATGGTGACCCAGTGGCCCACTTAAAAAGGTATTGCAATCAACTCAGAGGGGCAGGAGGGAAAGAGGAGCTGCTTATGGCCTATTTCGGAGAAAGTCTGACGGGAATAGCCTCCGAATGGTTTATCGATCAAGACATCTCCCATTGGCACGTTTGGGATAATATGGCTCAAGATTTTGTACAACAATTTCAATAAAATCTCGATATTATCCCTGACCGCACTTCTCTCGCTAATATGAAGAAAAAACCATCTGAAAGTTTTCGAGAGTTTGTCATAAAATGGAGAGAACAGGCATCTAGAGTCAAATTGTCACTGAAGGACCAGGAATTGATTGACGTTTTTCTCCAAACTCGAGAGTCCGATTATTTTTATCATTTACTAGCCGCGGTTGGTAAACCTTTCGCCGAAGCAATAAAAATTGGGGAAATGGTGGAGAATGGCATCAAATCAGGAAAAATCATGAGCCAAACCGCCCTCAGGGCCACTACACAAGCCATTCAGAGGGGATCAGGTAGTTTCGGAAATCGAAAAAAGAAGGAGGAAGGATCTATGATGGCATCAGGACCGGGAAATACCCAAAGGGGACGGAACTCCCCTTACGTACATGTCCAAAAGGGACAACCCAGCCCTCCTCAACATTATTATACACCTCAACCTGTTGTTCTTAATGCTCAAGCGTATGCCCGACCTCCTCAGCGTCCACAATGGCAGGCACCTGCGCCACAAGGTTTTCATCCACGACAGCCAAATTTCCAAGCCCCTCGTAATCCGTATGTTCAGGCAGACTATACAAGATAACAGAGGCCAAGGGAAAACTTCACCCCAATTGGAGAATCGTATACGAGCCTGTTGCGGAGATTGGTCAAATTAGGATGGATTGAACCTGTTTTGCCCTTCAAAGTGGATCTGAATGCAAGTTGGTTTCATCCTAATGTAAGGTGTGAGTACCATTCAAACGTCCAAGGTCACAGTACCAAAAATTGTTGGAATCTGAAGAGAGCCATTGAAAAGTTAATCGAAAGCAAGGCAATTGTAATACAAAAAGAAGAAGCGTCGAATGTCACCGACAATCCACTTCCCAATCACAGTAACACACACGTCATGGGGATGATTTTTGACGATAGATACTATAGGCCAACAAGCCAAGAAGTGATGGAAATAGGCATCTTGAAGGAGAACTCGGGTGAAGCACTGAAGTCTATGCAAAGAGAACCACTGATCGTGAAAGGAGTGAGTTTCGTTATAAGACCCCGTGATTCAGAAAAGATGGTATTGCATGTTCCTGCAAAGCTAAAGGGAATAGCACAAGATGGGCCAAAACTATATGTTTTGAGTGGTCCCGCATGGTTCGACCAACAGCGCAACAATATGAGAAAGATAACAGAGCCAATTATCATAAGACACGCAGCACAGCTCCCAGTGACAAGCTTGAAAACCATCCCATGGAACTACAACAAAACCACGGTGATGTACAAAGGAAAAGAGGTCATGGAAGAAACAAATGAAACAGGGGGTTTGACTCGATCAGGAAGATGCTATGCTCCAGAAGAATTAAGGAGACCAAAACAGTTTAAAGATAGTCAAGGGCCAATGAAAAAACCTGTCACAGATGAAGAGGCTGAGGAATTTCTGAAGAAAATGAAAACCCAAGACTATTCCATTGTCGATCAATTGAGAAAACCCCCGGCTCAAATCTCATTATTATCCCTACTACTACATTCTAAAGAACATTATCAGGCATTGATTAAGTTGTTGAATGAAGCCTACGTCCCGAAGGAAACTACGGTCTGTCAAATAGAAAGGATGGTTCATAGAATATTTGAAGCAAATAGAATCATTTTCACTGATGATGAATTACCCACAGAAGGTTCTGGTCACAATAAGGCTTTGCATCTGACTATCAAATGCGAAGGATATTACATAAAAGGGGTAATGATTGATGGAGGATCAGGAGTAGATATCTGTCCTCTTTCTACTTTACAAAAAATAAAAATCAGCCCAGATAGGATTCGATCCAATAATGTATGTGTTCGGGCTTTTGATGGTGCAAAACGAGACACCATTGGTGAGATAGATCTTGCTTTGGTTATTGGACCAGTTGAGTTTGTGATCACCTTTCAAGTAATAGACATGGATACTTCCTACAACCTACTTTTAGGAAGACCATGGATCCATACGGCCAGAGCCATACCTTCTACTTTGCATCAAGTAGTTAAGTTTGAACACGACAATCAAGAAATCATTGTACATGGAGAGGATGACCTTCCCATACATCGAGATCCTTCTGTACCCTGTATCGAAGCAAAAGGGGGTTGTGAATCTTCCATTTATCAGGCCTTTGAAATTGTGATAGCTGATCAAGTCGTGGAAGGCACGCCAATTCCGGGGCCTCATCTTTCTTCTACTTCAATCATGGTCGCTAGCCAAATGCTACAAAATGGTTATAAAGTGGGAAAAGGATTAGGGGTTTTGCTGCAAGGAATTATAAACCCTGTAGATCCATGTGGTAGCCACAACACCTTTGGCTTAGGATTTAAGCCTACCGCAGCAGATAGAAAATGGGCAAAAGAGCAGAAGAAGAAGGTTTGGAAATTGACAAGTCCGGTTCCACACATTAGCCAATCTTTCACGAAAGCTCAAAAGGAAGAAAATCAAGACCCATATGCTAACAAGGATGTGGATGAAATATGTCAAGGTCTCAAGGAAATATTTTATGAAATAAACATGATTCAGATGGGTGAAGGCCCTAGCCATGCAGATTTGCAGTTCGTCGGGCCAAATATCAAGCTCACTAACTGGGAAGCCACTCCTCTCCCCACAAGGAATGAGTCTTGGTAGTTTATTTTGTTGTTTGGTTTTTCTTTCTTTTGCATTTTGGACTATTCTTAGGGTTGTAGTCCACATAGTTTAGTTGCTCTGCTTCCATGTTAACACTCCTACCCTTTCCGATTCAATGAAATGAAATTCAAGTTTTCTAGTAAATTTATCTTTTCTTCCCTCTTTTAATTTTCATTTTTATCTTATTTCAGTTATGTTAATACTGGCTCTAATAACATGGCATGCACACGGAGTTCACATTTAGATCCTAAAAAGTTGTCTAATCTCGAATCAACAAACCAAACGGTAGATGAATACGATGAAGATGAAGCTGATAAGGAAGTCAAAGAAGGATTGGATCAATTTGAGGATAAGCCTAAACCCAATTTAAATAACACTGAGATAATAAATTTGGGAACTGGTGAGGAGGTTAGAGAAATAAAAATAAGTATTCATGCGGATTAGAATATCAGGAATAATATTGTTCAGATTTTGTTTGAGTATAAAGATATTTTTGCTTGGTCTTATGATGATACACCGGGTCTAAGCACTGATTTGGTAGTCCACAATCTGCCTACATACCCTGATTTTTCACCGGTCCAGCAAAAGCAAAGAAAGTTTAAAGCTGACGTGAGCGATAAAATCAAAGAGGAAATCATGAAGCAATTGAATGCGAACGTGATCAGAGTCGATCAGTACACCACATGGTTGGCTAATGTGGTGCCCGTACCGAAGAAAGATGGAAAAATCAGAGTTTGTGTTGATTATAGGGATTTGAACAAAGCAAGCCCTAAAGATAACTTTTCGCTACCCAATATTCATATCCTTGTTGATAATTGTGCTAAACATGAGATCCAATCTTTCGTGGATTGTTATGCCGGATATCACCAGATCTTGATGGATGAAACAGATGCAAAAAAGACTGCTTTCACCACCCCGTGGGGTACTTATTACTACAGGGTCATGCCATTTGGTTTAAAGAATGCGGGAGCTACGTACATGAGAGCTAAGACTACTATTTTTCATGACATGATGCACAAGGAAGTAGAAGTATATGTTGATGATGTCATTATAAAGTCTAAGACACAAGTCGATCATGTATATGACTTGAGGAAATTCTTTGAAAGATTGCGAAAGTATAATCTTAAGCTCAATCCAGCCAAGTGTGCATTTGGAGTTCCATCCGGAAAACTTTTGGGTTTCATAGTTAGCCGTAGAGGCATTGAATTGGACCCTTCCAAGGTAAAATCCTTTCGAGAATTGCCGCCTCCAAATAATAAAACTGAGGTCATGAGTTTTCTTGGAAGGCTGAATTATATAAGCAGATTCATCGCTCAGCTCAGCACTACATGTGAACCGATATTTAAGTTGCTAAAAAGGGATGCTGCTATCCAATGGACAGACGAATGTCAAGAATCATTTGATAAGATTAAAGAATATTTGGCAAATCCTCCAGTACTGGTGCCACCGGAACCTGGAAGGCCTTTATTTCTATATCTGTCAGTGGTGGACAATTCTTTTGGTTGTGTTTTAGGACAGCATGATATCACAGGCAAAAAGGAACAAGCAATCTATTATTTGAGCAAAAAGTTTACAAGTTATGAGGTAAAATATACTCTTTTAGAAAAGACATGTTGCGCCCTAACTGGGATTGCTCAGAAGTTGAAGCATCATCTTTCGTCCTACACAACCTACCTCATATCTCGAATGGATCCTTTAAAGTATATTTTTCAAAAACCTATGCCCACAGGCAGATTGGCGAAGTGGCAGATTTTACTTACAGAATTCGACATTGTGTATGTTACTCGTACCGCTATAAAAGCACAAGCATTGGCCGATCATTTGGCAGAGAACCCAGTTGACAACGATTATGAGCCTTTGCGAACTTATTTTCCTGATGAAGAGATTAATTCAATTGAGGAAGAAGTTCAAGATGATATATATGCGTGAAAATTATATTTTGATGGGGCAGTCAATGTCAAAGGAGTAGGAACTGGGGCAGTTCTTGTCTCACCGACCGGGCATCATCATCCCGCCACAGCACGACTTCGTTTCTTTTGTACTAATAACACAGCAGAATATGAAGCTTGCATCATGGGGTTAAATATGGCAATAAATCTGGATGTACACAGGCTAGTGGTGTTGGGAGATTCTGAATTACTCATTCGACAAATTCAAGGTGAATGGGAAACGAGAGATATCAAGCTCATTCCATACAAACAGTTCTTAGAGGACCTTAGCAAAAGGTTCAAGTCTATCGAGTTTAGATATATTCCCATATCCCATAATGAGCTGGCTGATGCCCTGGCTACCCTAGCTTCTATGCTCCCATACCCAGGAAATACGCATCTCGACCCATTAGAGATACAGATACGAGATCAACATGGTTATTGCAATATAATTGATGCAGAACCAGATAATGAACCTTGGTACTATGATATCAAACGCTTCCTAAAGTCAAAAGAATATCCAATACACGCCAATGCAGATCAAAAAAGGACTATTAGGAGACTTGCTAATGGTTTCTTCTTAAGTGGGGAGATTCTGTACAAACGAACCCCAGACTTGAACTTGTTGAGATGTGTTAATATTCAGGAAGCTGAAAGAATCATGAAGGAGGTACATTCGGGGGTATGTGGTTCGCATATGAATGGCTATGTTTTAGCGAAGAAGATTATGCGGGCAGGATATTATTGGTTAACTATGAAGCTAGATTGCTTTTGCTTTGTTCGCAAGTGTCATCAGTGTCAAATCCATGGCGATTTGATTCACTCGCCACCTTCAGAGCTGCATCCTATGTCTGCTCCTTGGCCATTCGTTGCTTGAGGCATGGATGTAATCGGTCCAATAGAACCAAAAGCTTCTAATGGGCATCGATTCATACTGGTCACTATTGACTATTTCACCAAATGGGTAGAAGCCGCTACTTTCAAATTAGTCACGAAGAAAATAGTAGTGGATTTTGTTCATTCGAACATCATATGTCGTTTTGGTATACCAAAGTCCATTATCACAGATAATGCAACCAATCTCAATAGTCATCTAATGAAGGAGGTTTGTGAGCAATTCAAGATCGTGCATCATCATTCTACCCCTTACCGTCCTAAAGCAAATGGAGTCGTTGAAGCAGCAAACAAGAATATTAAAAAGATTCTTAGGAAAATGGTCCAAGGATCTCGACAGTGGCATGAGAAATTACCGTTTGCTCTTTTAGGATATCGTACAACTATCTGTACATCGACTGACGCAACTCCTTATTTACTAGTCTATGGGATTGAAGTTGTGATACCTGCAGAAGTCGAAATTCCCTCGCTTCGAATCATTAGTGAAGCCGAAATTGACGATACTGAATGGGTCAAGTCTAGACTAGAACAATTATCGTTAATAGATGAAAAAAGGTTGACGGCAGTTTGCTTTGGTCAATTATACGAGCAGAGGATGGTGCGAGCTTACAATAAGAAGGTACTACCTAGAAAATTCGAGGCCGACCAACTAGTTGTAAAATGCATCCTTCCACACCAAGAAGAGGCTAAAGGAAAGTTTGCTCCAAACTGGCAAGGTCCATACATAGTTAAACAAGTATTATCAAATGGAGGTTCGCAACTTGCGGATCTGGACGGAAAAATGACAGAAAAAACTATCAATGCCGATTCAGTCAAAAGATATTATATTTGACACACTTGTGCTTAACATTCTCAAGTTGAGATGACGAAAGAACATCATTCTACTTAACTAAATGCCATTAATCCCTTGTCAACCCTTCGAGCCTTATTTACCTTTCCTTGCTTACCCTCTTTGGAGCCAACAAAAAAAAAATGTGTATGCCATTGAACTACGTTCGACCTGATTCCTAAATGGATACGTAGGCAGCCCTATCTTGGGGTTCGGTCCGAAACCAATCTTGGTATTCAAAAAAGATGAGATATATATCCTATTGTCACTTTTATATGGCTCTCAAGTTGTAATTTATCCTAAAAATCCTTTTTCTTTTGTCCATTAAAGACCTTCCGATCAATTTTTGAGAATGTCAAGCCTTGTGTGTTGTTTATATATGTATGTAAAAAAGAAAAAAAAAGGCTTGTAGGTGAAAACCCATGGAGGCACCACAAGATATCAAAAAAAAAAAAATCTTATTGGTGAAAACCCTCAGGGGCGCCATAAGACAATGATGAACGAGACAATCGAAATTAGAGAGGTCAATTGAGAAAATCCTAGAAGAAATAACTTTAGTCAAACAAAGTTTATCATGACAGGACAAAGATCAAGAAGGATGATTTGATTTGATTGAAAGGTGCATCCTAATTCGAGATTAGACAGTCTTGAAGGATCAAATATCTACTCCAAATTGTGTGTCACGCGTTATTGAAGTCAATATACACCTCCAAATAAGCTTTCTTACTTTACTGGTAGAAATACCTTCTATTCAAACATAATTCTTTTATTCCTTCTTTTGATTTTTCCTTATTTCATTTTTACACGCTCTGTTTTTATGGGTAAGTCTCGCACCAAATGTAAAATAAAGAAAAACGCGCAAAATTGACCATGGATCCCAGTGAAATTGAGCAGAGATTGTTGGGCGTTCACCACCTTGACAAGGACAGAGAGCCAGTTAAGATAAGTGTTACGAGTGAAGCATTTGAAAATGAAGAGCAGAATCGTACTGAAACAAACAGAGATGCAACAGAATTTGAAAGACAAAGAATCAAGCTCGCCAACCAATTAGTTGAATCAACTGTATCAAGTTGGAGCAGAGATAAGGAAAACCTCTAAGGGATTCAAGGCCACAAACCAACCACCAATTTTAAAACTCACAATTTTTTTTATTATTTTTTTTTCTTTTCTTTGTTTGAACAGGGGCAAAGCAATCTTGTGAAGTCTAGTGAAAAAAAGAAACAAGTATAGCAAAGTTAAGTTTTCTTGAATTTTCTCTTTTTGTTATACTCCTATAATTCTAAGTTTGTACCAATATAATAATAATAATAATAAAACCCCTCATATTCAAGACTGGGGCATTAAAAAAATCTTAATCTCTATTCGTCTTCATAGGGCACCATCCCTTTGTTGATATCTTATCTCATCTTCATAGGGCGACATCCCCTAGTTGACATCTTATTCGTCTTCATAGGGCGTCATCCCCTAGTTGACATCTTATTCGTCTTCATAGGGCGTCATTCCCTAGTTGACATCTTATCTCGTCTTCATTGGGCGCCATCCCCTAGTCGACATCTTTTTCGTCTTCATAGGGCGTCATCCCCTAGTGGACATCTTCTTCGTCTTCATAGGGCTTCATCCCCTAGTTGACATCTTATCTCGTCTTCATAGGGCGCCATCCCCTAGTTGACATCTTATCCGGCTTCATAGGGTGTCATCCCCTATTTGACAGCTTAGGAAACACCATTTCCTAATTTTTCTTATCCGTCTTCATAGGGCGCCATCCCCTAGTTGACATCTTTTTCGTCTTCATAGGGCGTCATCCCCTAGTTGACATCTTATCTCGTCTTCACAGGGCATCATCCCCTAGTTGACATCTTATTTGTGTTTATAGGGCTCCATCCCCTAGTAGACATCTTATTCGTCTTTATAGGGCTCCATCCCCTAGTTGACGTCTTAGGAAATACCATTTCCTAATTTTTCTTATTCGTCTTCATAGGGCGCCATCCCCTAGTTGACATTTTAGGAAATAAACCTTCCTATTTTTCTTCTTTATGTCTTCATAGGGTATGACAATCCCTAGTCACATTTTTAGAAGCAAAAATCCTAATTCTTTTTCATGCATTCATAAGGCATAACTTCCTTTGGTTGCATTATTGAGAATAAGAATCTTATTTTATTACATGTCTAGCTTTGATTTCTATCATTTTTATTTATTTATTTTAAATTGTTGTGTAGTTTTTCTAATAACTCACAAAATTTCCCAGTGCAAACTCGGGGCAGAAAAATTTTGTTTGTTTTGTTTCGTTTTCTTTGATGGCTTGCAGGTTTTCTGCAAAACAAAGGTTTAATGCCGAGAATGGCATGCCATCTCTGATTTGAGTAGTGGAGAATGATTAGTTTGAAAATACAGAGTCATCTATGCATCTGTAGCGACGCAACATCCCAAGAATCATCTGCATAACCCCTGATCAAGAGAACAAACATCCAAAAGTATTCTATGAACCATCCTTTGGAAGAGTGTCAATGATACAATCCAAGTTGCAAGTTCAAGTCTCAAATCCTAACTTCAAGATCAAATCTTGGGATCAAGGTACCCACCATAAGAAGGTGAAGCGATAACCGAGGACCCAAGAAAAGATCTGAAGCAAGAGAATCAAGACAATTAGAATAGATAAGATTTTGTATCTTTCATTTTTAGTTTCATTTTTCTTTTTTCAGATGTAATAAAAAGAGCCACGAACCGAAAACTCGACGGGACCTCAAATCGACTCTCCAACTCATCCCTTCATTCCCACACCCACTTGAAGTACATGTGACCTGATTCTCTTATAGCCCGAGATATGTAGGATGTCTAAAACCAAGGCTCGGTCGCACCTCTTTTCTACTTATTTACTAGTGAATAAATGGTTGAGCCAAAATTAGTCATGTTTACTTCTTTGCTTGGAAATTCTCCATATTTCCCAGCAAAGAGGGGCATTCTGTAAACACCTAATTTTTTACCCAAACCTAATATTTTTATACCATTTTAATGTTCAATTAATTTTTATTTTTATTTTTATTTTTAGGCATTTTAAATTTATCTTATTTTTGAGGTTCGTTAAAAAATTTGAAAACTACAAAAAAGAGAGTCACATTTTTAAATAAGTTTTTATTTTACCGTTTATTTATTTGTTTATTTATTTTTAGAAAAAAAAAGAATTTTTTTTTCTCTAAATTATATTTGTTTTCTTCTTTCAACTTTTAATAAAGAATGTTGTGATATTAATATTTCTTAACCATATTCCTAAGACTAGATAATTAACTTATCTTGTATTTTGTTAGTTTTAAATAGATTTTATTATTTTTATTTTATTTAAAATATTAATTAAAAAAAAAGGAAAAAAAGAAGAAGAAGAACCCTAAAATCTACCCAACTCCCACGTTTTCCAATTACCCCACACCTCCTCTCCCACGTTCCTCACTATTACCCAACACAATATAACACACACATGCACTAATAAGAGGGGGAGACGGACAACAAGCCAAAAAAAAAAGAAGGAAAAAACAGCAAAGGAAAAGAAAGAAAAAAAAAAGTAAGAAGAAAGGGAGAATGAGAGAGGAAAAAGGGATTTGAGTCTGAGGTTTCTTTTGGATTTCGAGTTCGTAGTTCGTTCGCTTTTTATTGTGAATTACTGGCACAAGAGGTAACCCTCAATATTTTTGTGTAATTTAATATCATGATTATACGAAACTTGATTTCAATAAGAGAAAGTTGTTTAGATTCATTGATTGTTTAATTGGTATAACCATTTATTTTCGCATGGTTAAGTTAAAGTAATGTTCCTATCTTAATAAAGTTTTCATTTAGTATTTCAGTGGTTAAAACTTTAGTTTCTGGAATAATTGCTCAAAAAAAAAAAAGAGAACAAAAAAATATATATATATTCCTCCCTTGTATCTTTTGCATTGGTAAATACAGTGTTGTATATTCAAGCCATTCTTTATTCCACTTTTCGTTGTGCTGTGTTTAATTAGTGCTCGTAGTTGTTTGAACAATTTCATTTTTTTTTTATATTATAATGTTTAATTAATGGTCATAGTGGAAGTATTTACTTACTATAATGAATAAGGATTCTACATTATTTGAATTATTATTTTTTAATTGAACTAGGAAGTGATTACTTTTGTTTTAAATATTTTATCCATTTTCATGTATTTTTTTGTATTTTTTTTATCGAGAGGAAAACTTTAGGATATTATCAAATTGATAGGTAAATATTAAACTCGAATAAAATTTTATTTCTATCAAGATGTAACTACATATTTGTTTTAGAGACATTTAAAAGAAATTTAAATACCAAGAATGTTCAACAACTGAAAAATGATAATGAACATGTTTGTGTATGTTTTTTTTTTTAAAGAAGGAAATAATGAAAAATTAAATTAGAATTTTGCATGTTAACGAGTAATATTTGAAATGCTAATATGTCACTTTGGCTTGTCTTTACAAATGTAGAATTAATCCTTTTCGTTGAAAAGAAAAAAAAAAGTCTATATATACACCAAGCTTAGATCAATTTTATTATGCTTCATTAAATAATTTAACTAGCTTGAATTTAAATGAGACGGGTGGTTAATTTATTCAAAACTCCATAGCAGTAAAGAAAAGAAAAGAGAAAAAAAAAAAACTGTGAGGCAGTGAACTTATAAAATAATGAGTTAGTTTCTTAACCTCTAAATAATTAAGATTAAACATACAAGAGAAATTAACGATGAAGTTGGAAAGCCCTGCTACCGGCTATTCGTTATAATAAAATTTATCATACCATTTGAAGCCGATCTAATCGAGTCGGGTAGATTCTGAATATATTAGGTGCTTATTTAGACTCTGAAAAATGGAGCGATCCATAAATGTCTCAAAGACGGGAGTGATATACCAAAACTCGTGGTAAGGCCGAAAAGTACTACTATCGGTAAGCCACGCATCAAGGCAGTTTTTTAATAAATTCTCAATAAATAAAAGCAGGATGTAAGTAACTTTTAGGCTAACAAAGGTTTTATATATCTAAAAGATTAATTTAAGCCATACGTAAGTCATTAAAGCGACCGTGCTAGAACCACGGGACTCGAGGGGTGCCTAACACCTTCCCCTCGATCAACAGAATTCCTTATCCGGATTTCTAGTTCGCAGACCAAAGAAAATAAAGAGTCATTTCCTTTTGAATAGGGATTGTCACACCTCTTTTTTTCAACTTCCAAAAAAGATATGTATTTTAAGGTTGGAAAGATTTTTTTATTAAAGTGACAAAATGAAGATTGGTTCCGAAAAAAGATTGTTTTTTACATTCAAAATCAGAGTCGCCACTTGGCATAATCTGGTGTGCCAAGTCACCATTGGAAAATCCTTTTCGAAACCATTTGACTCTTTAAACCGGTTTACGAACAGAGATTCCGGCTAAGGAATTCTGTTGATCGAGGGGAAGGTGTTAGGCACCCCTCGATCCCGTGGTTCGATCACGGTCGCTTGGTGGAGCGTATCGGCTAATTTGACATTACAAATGTACAAACCACATAAACACACAAAACAAGCAAACAAATAAATCACACAAAATTCAAAACAAACAAAAATAATGTTCAGTCCAAATTATACAATCCAAAATAAAAGAGGTGCTGAAATATAAAACCTATTTTATTCTAAACTAAACTCCACCCGACGTTCCGGGCCTTGATCAGGAGCCTCCTTTGCGTACATGCTACTTCGGGGCATTCCCCGGATAAATTAATACAAATCCTTCGGGGCATTCCCCGGTTAAATGAGTACAATTTAAACTTTTCGTGCAATAAAGTAGAAAGCATCATTCACGCACATATTCAAACACTCCAACAACTCGTTATTCCTAAATTTGCCTACCAAGCCTACGTTTGCCTACCAAGTTCAATGTATCACAATTCTATCATGTTTAACATTATCAATACATCAAAATTAATCAATATTCATTTTCCTCCATTTTTAATCCCCACCTTAATTCATTTTTAACCACGTGATTAACCCATTTCAATACACAATCCACCAATCGAGAATAACGAAAATTCATCAATCATGCTTAGCACATCACACACCCAAATGTCACCAACAGTTCACATCAACAAACAAACCACAGTATCGAATCACACGCAATCACAATCACAATCACATAAGAATTAAATAAAAGAGAAGAAAGAATTGGACCTTAAATTTGAAGCTTTCAAACTCAATGTTATTCGAATAAAGAGAGTCCGCACCCGGAAACCTCGAGTCGAACCTTAACACCAACAATTCAACTCGACAAATAATGACCCGTTCACCGTCACTTTTCACGCCGGTACTGTTCACGATTTCTGTTCACAACACTGTTCACGATTACTGTTCACGGTACTGTTCACCGTTTTTTTTTTATTTTTTTTTTGTTGTTGTTGTTGTTGTTGTTTTTGTGAGGAAGATTATTTTATGATTGTTGTTATTGTGGAGAAGATGATGATCCAAGAACTCCCCTTTTCCTCTTAGAATTTTTCTTTTATAATGGGCATGGATTTGTTATGATGTGGGAATTTTGGTGGGTCCCCCATATATTCTTTCTTTGTGGACAAGAAAAAGGAGGGGGGGATCAAATGGGTAGTTAGGGTAGGTGGAAGCTTTTGATTGGGTAGGTTGTTAGGATAAGATAAATTAGTTAGAGGTATTTTTTTGTTTATTTTTGTATTTTTGTGGGATATAATTACATGGGGTTGGACACATGGTAAGGTGAACTAAAAATGAATAAAATTAGACTTCGGGAGGGACAAAATTAGGTGTCTACATCATGCCCCCTTTGAATGTAAACACGAAGTATTTTCAGACAAAGAAGTAGACAGCGAGACCATATTTTGACCCGACCATTATTCAAAGAAAGAAACAGAAGGAAGAAGGACAACCGGGTCTTGACTTAGGACATCCTTCCTACCCAAGTTATGAAAGAATCAAGTCACGGATATTTCAAAGGATTGGAAGAGAAGTGGGCTATACCGAGTTGGAGAGTCGAGTGAGGCTCCGTCGAGGTTCCGGTCCACGGCTCTGTCATTACATCAAAAATGAAAATTACAAGTTAAAATATAAACGAAATTACAAAATCCTATCTAACAGCTTCTGCTGGCTCTTGACTCGACTTTTATCACCCTATTCTTCAGGCGGGCTCCTGACTTGCAATTTCTTCCAACTTGTTGCTTGACTTTCCATTGCTTCGCTTTGTTGCTTGACTTTTCGTTTCTTCACCCTATTCTCCAGGCGGGCTCCTGACTTGCTATTTCATCACCCTGTTCTTCAGGCGGGCTCCTGACTTGCTATTTCATCACCCTGTTCTTCAGGCGGGCTCCTGAAACCCAACATTAAAACTAGAACATAAATTATCCCAAACAAAAATTATAGTAAAATAGTATTTCACTTTTGAAAGCGTTGTCCCATTTTCCAGGAGGGTCGTGAGCAGAAAGTAAAATCCCATTTTCAGGAGGGTCCTGCGCATAAAGTAAAATCTTATTTTCCAGGAGGTTCCTGAACAAAAGTAAAATCCTATTCTTCAGGAGGGTCCTGAACATAAGGTAAAAATTCTCATTTTTCAGGAGGGTCCTGGACATAAAGTAAAATCCCATTTTTCAGGAGGGTCCTGAACATAAAGTAAAATCCCATTCTTCAGGAGGGTCCTGAACAAAAGTAAAATCCCATTCTTCAGGAGGGTCCTGAACAGAAACTAACATCCCATTTTT
Source organism: Capsicum pubescens (assembly GCA_030864215.1). NCBI lineage: Eukaryota > Viridiplantae > Streptophyta > Magnoliopsida > Solanales > Solanaceae > Capsicum > Capsicum pubescens. Next base: position 176,746,160 of record CM061539.1, on the reverse strand, counting down.
CAGGAGGGTCCTGAACATAAAGTAAAATCCCATTTTTCAGGAGGATCCTGAATAGAAAGTAAAGTCCCATTTTTCAGGAGGGTCCTGAACATAAAGTAAAGTCCCATTTTTCAGGAGGGTCCTGAACATAAAGTAAATTCCCATTTTTCAGGAGGGTCCTGAATTGAAAGTAAATTCCAATTTTCCAGGAGGGTCCTGAACATGAAGTAAAATCCCATTTTTCAGGAGGGTCCTGAACATAAAGTAAATTTCCATTTTTCAGAAGGGTCCTGAATTGAAATAAAATCCCATTTTTTAGGAGGGTCCTGAACATAAAGTAAATTCCCATTTTTCAGGAGGGTCCTGAATTGAAAGTAAATTCCCATTTTCCAGGAGGGTCCTGAACTGAAAGTAAAATCCCATTATTCAGGAGGATCCTGGACTGAAAGTAAAATCCCATTTTTCAGGAGGGTCCTGAACATAAAGTAAAATCCCATTTTTCAAGAGGGTCCTGAACAGAAAGTAAAATCCCATTTTTCAGGAGGGTCCTGAACAGAAAGTAAAATCCCATTCTTCAGGAGGGTCCTGAACATAAGGTAAATTCCCATTTTCAGGAGGGTCCTGAACTGAAAGTAAATTTCCATTTTTCAGGAGGGTCCTGGGCATAAAGTAAAAATCCCATTCTTCAGGAGGGTCCTGAACATAAGGTAAAATCCCATTTTTCAGGAGGGTCCTGAACAGAAAGTAAAATCCCATTTTTTAGGAGGGTCCTGAACTGAAAGTAAATTCCCATTTTTCAGGAGGGTCCTGGACATAAAGTAAAAATCTCATTTTTCAGGAGGTTCTTGAACAAAAGTAAAATCCCATTCTTCAGGAGGGTCCTGAACATAAGGTAAATTCCCATTTTTCAGGAGGGTCCTGGACATAAAGTAAAATCCCATTTTTCAGGAGGGTCCTGAACAAAAGTAAAATCCCATTCTTCAGGAGGGTCCTGAACATAAGGTAAAATTCCATTTTTCAGGAAGGTCCTGAACATAAAGTAAAATCCCATTTTTCAGGAGGGTCCTGAACAAAAGTAAAATCCCATTCTTCAGGAGGGTCCTGAACATAAGGTAAAATCCCATTTTTCAGGAGGGTCCTGAACTGAAAGTAAAATCCCATTTTTCAGGAGGGTCCTGAACAGAATGTAAAATACCATTTTTCAGGAGGGTCCTGAACAAAAGTAAAATCCCATTTTTCAGGAGGGTCCTGAACTGAAAGTAAAATCCCATTTTTCAGGAGGGTCCTGGACATAAAGTAAAATCCCATTTTTCAGGAGGGTCCTGAACAAAATTAAAATCCCATTTTTCAGGAGGGTCCTGAACTGAAAGTAAATTCCCATTTTTCAGGAGGGTCCTGGACATAAAGTAAAATCCCATTTTTCAGGAGGGTCCTGAACAAAAGTAAAATCCCATTCTTCAGGAGGGTCCTGAACATAAGGTAAATTCCCATTTTTCAGGAGGGTCCTGGACATAAAGTAAAATCCCATTTTTCAGGAGGGTCCTGAACAAAAGTAAAATCCCATTCTTCAGAAGGGTCCTGAACATAAGGTAAAATCCTATTTTTTAGGAGGGTCCTGAACATAAAGTAAAATCCCCATTTTCCAGGAGGGTCCTGAACATAAAGTAAAATCCCATTTTTCAGGAGGGTCCTGAACATAAAGTAAAATCTCATTTTTCAGGAGGGTCCTGAGCAGAAATTAAAAATATCTAAACAGAAAGTAAAGTCCCATTTTTTCAGGAGGGTCCTGAACAGAAAGTAAAATCCCATTTTTCAGGAGGGTCCTGAACATAAAGTAAAATCCCATTTTTCAGGAGGGTCCTGAACATAAAGTAAATTCCCATTTTCCAGGAGGGTCCTGAACATAAAGTAAAATCCCATTTTTCAGGAGGGTCCTGAACAAAAGTAAAATCCCATTTTTCAGGAGGGTTGATAACGCTCAATCTACAGCTCTCGTTTGAGTGTAAAGCGGTCGTTAGCAAATATAGAACCCAACCTGGGTTGGGTGTCGATCCCACAGGGAATAGCTTGGCCAACAAGTAAGTAAAATTACTAAACTTTTGGTGCAAGTCTCGTAAGAAGGGGGGATTCTTGTTTTGCAAGTAATGTAAACAAAAGCTGAAAATAAAAAAGTAAAAAGAGAGAGATTGTTACGTTGGTTGTAAACAATGAGAATTGAAGCGTTGGGGTTATGTCCACCTTCTGAGGTATACGTCTCTATTGGCTATGAGTGTGTAGAATTCTGACATGCAATTGCTTATAGAGGATTGTAGTCGATGGTAACTCCAAGCGTCTCTCGACCTAAACAAGGACTATTTCACTTTAACTCTCTCGAGCTTAAAGCGTGTCTAACGGTACGAATTCTCCAAGAGGTTAGTCCAGTTACGGCACTAGCTTTTTAGTAGGAAAGGGTGTCCTACTACCTTGACATTATCTCTTTTCCAGACAAATAACTTTTCTCTCGAACAAGTTAAATGTTAGACTGGCGTATTCTTGCGTTTGCAACCGCAAAGAATGTAGATTTAAGATGAAGAGAATAATGATATAAGCAATATACGTGTCTCGAACTCACAAACTCACAGCAATAGATAGTAACTCATTCGGCTTCCATAACCCCAACAGAGAAGTTTAGTTACCCATGAATGCGAAGGAAATCACGATTGACATTGTTATTATATCACAATATTGAGTAATGGCGTGTAGATCAAGTGATAGGTGTGAGGCGTGATTCCTTAGCAAGTAACGATTCTCTTGTTGTGGAGTTTAAGAATAGAAGAGTAGATTAGAAGTGTTTGTAGTGGAAGATGAGAGGGATGGAAGAAAATTAATTTTTGAATGATGAATGTAAGATTTGTTGTTTTTAAGAAGATCTCCTAAAATCTCTAGCATGATTGGGTATTTATAATACCCATATCCTAATCCTACTAAGCTAATGAAATAAATAACCAAATCCTACTAGACTAATGAAATCCTTAACCCAAATGTACTAGGTTAAGGTAACATTATCATAATCCACATAAAATAATGAAATACATAACCTAATTGTACTAGGTTAATGTATCATTGTCAAAATCCAGCTTTGTGTCTGTAAGTCCCCAAAGTCTTCAGAATTGTTGTTTTAGCCCGGGACAGATTTTCCATGCAGCAGTTTTGGTCCTTAGGCGTGTAAACTCCCTTCCCTTCCTTCGTGAGCTTTCTTTTGCGTCAAGTAAGCCATAAAATGCTGAATTCTGCATCATTTATACCTGAAACTTTACTAATCATGTTCGTTAGCTCATTTACAGGAAAAAGGACTAAAAGTGCATGAAATATATAATTTGTTCTCAAAACTAGGCTAAAATATGGGCAAAATATATTGATATAGGCGTGTAAATTCGCCTATCATCAACACCCCACACTTGAAGCTTTGTTCGTCCTCGAACGAAATACCATGTCCTTCTAAGCATCAACTTAAGGTTTTTACAGTAACAACACAAAACATTTATTAAGACAAGCACAACGATTATCAACCAAGAGTAGCTTTCCGATTATAAGTAGAAACAATTTAACCTCAAGTATAGACTCGTGATGGTGATCAACTCGCATGCAAACGTTAAAGTGCATAGAATCATATACAACTATCCAAAACTCATCAACCATGTGTGTCTCACCATATAGTACCCATAATCACTCACAAATATAGCATATTTTTCAAACATGGGTATCAAAATGCCTTGCTCTCACTCTCACAAAGAATTCATATGTAGCAACTGATGACCATAGGCTTGCCCTTAATGTAATACTCTACTAAATGTCAGAATGCTAAGCTTAGGATCAAGTAGGTCTTTTGATGGTTGTAATGTAGGCTAAGGGACGGGTAGGACTATTTTGGCCAGGAATAGTGACTAAGTTCCTAAGCGCTTTAATACATCACTTTGTATCATTAACACTTTTCTTTCAAACAACCTTTCTACTTTCTTTTATTCTACCACTCTTTTTCTCCTCTTCTGTTTTTTCAATTTCAAACATAACTAACTTTTCAGTTTTCCTTTCCTTTTTCTTTTGATAACATACCTCTTATGATAGCACTTTCTTTTTCATAACTCATTCAAGCACCAATGCATTCTAAAGCATCATACTCACCCAATTTCCTCTTATTTTGTCACATGACTTTTTCACTTTAAAGCACTTAGGAATTTGGATCAAATTATGGTCTTGAAAAAAATGGATTAGGCTTACATACAAGGTTGTCAAAGAAATAGGCTAAAGGCTCAAAAGGGTTTAACTAGGATGATGTCCATGGGTAGGTAAAACTGAAGGTAAACAAATATGGGTTGCCAAAGAAATGCCTAAATCATATCCTAAACTTACACTTCTTATTTTCGCTTTGCATACATACCAGGCAAGTTCTAGCATCAGCCACAATCATAGAATATACGATTATCTCACACACACAAGGCACATGGTCTACTTGCTTGGAAGTAATATAGACTCTCGACCCAACAAGTGAAGGAATTGAACCACACAATATCACATAATGAGTCACAACTAGAGCCTAAACGTCTCAATAGTCACAATTGTAGCACATACTCTTGTTATAATCTCATGCTGCCTATCAAAATAATTTCATGCGAAGCTAGAAAAAATTTACTACTAAAAATGAAAAAAAAAACGAAACAAAAACAAAGCAAGCAAACATAGATGCGAGTAGAGAAGTATAGCATGCAATACCACCACCCCACACTTAGTCGGGACACTGTCCTCAGTGGAAAATAAATACGAAGAACCTGGTCAGTCGGACTCGTCCTCAATGTCGGGGGTCATACCCTTTGCATCGGAATCATCATCAGAGTCGTCATTCTCAGAAGTTCCTCATAAGTATCCCACTTAATTCCAAGAGTGAGTCGAGGTATTTGCAGCGAGGAGGGTTCTCCTTGCTCTTTTCGGCCTCTTTTCTTGCCCTTTTGGGAAGTGGTAGCCTTCTCCTTGCCTTGCCTCGCTTTAGGTGCCATTGTACCTGAGACTAGAAATAGTGTTAATGGCAGCACAATCTCAGTTGATACAATCTATAAACAAGCAGTAGGGGTACCACCCCACACTTAGTTTTGTTGACACAAATCAGTGAAGTGAAAGTGGTCGATTGCTCAGATTTCATTGACATACGTTTAAGGATTGTATTCCGGCAAGAAAATCAGCAATGCATCACTTACTTGCAGCCATTGGACTACTTTCATGGTAGATATAGCAACACTACTACATAGGGGTTACCACATGGAATCGTTATTCTTACAACAATCACAACCTCCTAAGTCGGTAGGCACTATAAGTCTTATCCCGATGGCCGGGATAGTCTAACATGTAAGTATCCAAACAACAATCTTAAGCAATATTCATGGCCATAGCAATTCCGCAAATATCATAACAATGCTATTGAAACCAAATTCAAGTTGGAAACAAGTCAAGATTTTCCTACGTATATGTTCACTCACATGATTTTGCAACAACAATCCAAACACATGAACATCACCAACAATCTTATATAATTTAGCAATTAATAATAGCCATAGCAACGTAGTACTTACGAGAAATAAATGAAGAATAAGAGAGTACTTACTTGCTTGAAACTTGTGGAGATGGTTTTGTGAATTGGAAGAGCAAAAGAAGAAAATTTTGAGAAGATTTGGAAGAGTATGCGGCGCCTTTAGGGTATTTTCTAGTGTGGTTGTGTTATAAAACTAAGTCCCCTTTATATAGGAAGAGTATGGGTCGGGTTATGACCCATTTACAATCGGTTTTGGAGACAAAAATCCTACATATGCGGCGCATAATACTCGGCATATCAATGACATATGCAGCGCATTGTCTATGGCATAATGGGACATATGCGCCGCATAGTCTATGGCATTTGTAGATATATGCGCCGCATAGTCTATGGCATATGAGATACTGAGACCAAATGCCATAGCATAGGCGGCGCATAGTCAAAAGCATACCTAGGAATAGGCGGCGCATAGTGTATAGCACACTAGATTCCGAGACCTTAGGCTATAGGATAGGTTGTGCATCGTTCGTGGCCTAGTTTTACCAAGGCCTAGCCTTCCTTGAAGCCTATTTTGGTGTGAGAAAGGCTCAATCCATAGCCTTATGCATCACCCTTCCTAACTTACCAACTTTACCATACAATGCGTCCAAATCGTCAATTGAAATCAATCTCCTCGTTGACTACTTCTTGCACCTATATTCGCTCAAACAAATCCCATTTTTCAGGAGGGTCCTGAACATAAAGTAAAATCCCATTTTTCAGGAGGGTCCTGAACATAAAGTAAATTCCCATTTTCCAGGAGGGTCCTGAACATAAAGTAAAATCCCATTTTTCAGGAGGGTCCTGAACAAAAGTAAAATCCCATTTTTCAGGAGGGTTGATAACGCTCAATCTACAGCTCTCGTTTGAGTGTAAAGCGGTCGTTAGCAAATATAGAACCCAACCTGGGTTGGGTGTCGATCCCACAGGGAATAGCTTGGCCAACAAGTAAGTAAAATTACTAAACTTTTGGTGCAAGTCTCGTAAGAAGGGGGGATTCTTGTTTTGCAAGTAATGTAAACAAAAGCTGAAAATAATAAAGTAAAAAGAGAGAGATTGTTACGTTGGTTGTAAACAATGAGAATTGAAGCGTTGGGGTTATGTCCACCTTCTGAGGTATACGTCTCTATTGGCTATGAGCGTGTAGAATTCTGACATGCAATTGCTTGTAGAGGATTGTAGTCGATGGTAACTCCAAGCGTCTCTCGACCTAAACAAGGACTATTTCACTTTAACTCTCTCGAGCTTAAATCGTGTCTAACGGTACGAATTCTCCAAGAGGTTAGTCCAGTTACGGCACTAGCTTTTTAGTAGGAAAGGGTGTCCTACTACCTTGACATTATCTCTTTTCCAGACAAATAACTTTTCTCTCGAACAAGTTAAATGTTAGACTGGCGTATTCTTGCGTTTGCAACCGCAAAGAATGTAGATTTAAGATGAAGAGAATAATGATATAAGCAATAGACGTGTCTCGAACTCACAAACTCACAGCAATAGATAGTAACTCATTCGGCTTCCATAACCCCAACAGAGAAGTTTAGTTACCCATGAATGCGAAGGAAATCACGATTGACATTGTTATTATATCACGATATTGAGTAATGGTGTGTAGATCAAGTGATAGGTTTGAGGCGTGATTCCTTAGCAAGTAACGATTCTCTTGTTGTGGAGTTTAAGAATAGAAGAGTAGATTAGAAGTGTTTGTAGTGGAAGATGAGAGGGATGGAAGAAAATTAATTATTGAATGATGAATGTAAGATTTGTTGTTTTTAAGAAGATCTCCTAAAATCTCTAGCATGATAGGGTATTTATAATACCCATATCCTAATCCTACTAAGCTAATGAAATAAATAACCAAATCCTACTAGACTAATGAAATCTTTAACCCAAATGTACTAGGTTAAGGTAACATTATCATAATCCACATAAAATAATGAAATACATAACCTAATTTTACTAGGTTAATGTATCATTGTCAAAATCCAGCTTTGTGTCTGTAAGTCCCCAAAGTCTTCAGAATTGTTGTTTTAGCCCGGGACAGATTTTCCATGCAGCAGTTTTGGTCCTTAGGCGTGTAAACTCCCTTCCCTTCCTTCGTGAGCTTTCTTTTGCGTCAAGTAAGCCATAAAATACTGAATTCTGCATCATTTATACCTGAAACTTTACTAATCATGTTTGTTAGCTCATTTACAGGAAAAAGGACTAAAAGTGCATGAAATATATAATTTGTTCTCAAAACTAGGCTAAAATATGGGCAAAATATATTGATATAGGCGTGTAAATTCGCCTATCATCAAGGGTCCTGAACATAAAGTAAAATCCCATTTTGCTGGAGGGTCCTGAACAGAAAGTAAAATCCCATTTTTCAGGAGGGTCCTGAACATAAAGTAAATTCCCATTTTTCAGGAGGGTCCTGAACTGAAAGTAAATTCCCATTTTTCAGGAGGGTCCTGGACATAAAGTAAAATCCCACGGATGTGCATTTCCAATGGTAGATGAATTAAATGAAACGAATTTGCCCTGTTTCATCAAAGAAAATTTGTCAGTTAAAAACTTAGTGATAGCTTGCGGCACTTGGCTGTCCCGACACCTGCTCCAGTGTTCATTCCCTTCATTTTGTTTCAGATTATTGGCACTTGCCCCTGCTTTGTCATTTCATTGACCCAAACTCGGATTATTAAGAGTGACTTTGAAATAAACACAGCATCTCTGCTTTGCCATGCTTCATGAATAAACCCTTTAAACCTTGGTATTTTCATGAGTTTCCAGACTTGTCTATTGGCAAAACTTTCTGCACACCCCTTTTTTTTGGCTCACAATCATGTCTCTTTCATGCGTTGGCCTTTTTGTTTTGCTTTGTGCAATTGAAGAAATTGGTAGCTAGTTTTGAAATCTTTTCTCGCTTGTTTTGACATGAACTTGACTCAAAAACAAGAGAAAAATGACAGCAACTTTTGTTTTATTTGGATAACTGACTCAAGAAAATAAAAATAAAGATAAAGAGAAGAAAGAAAAGACAATGAATGTCCCCATTTGAAACAAAGAAATGAAAAATTTATCTTAAATGATAATCAACTCTAATGATTATGCCATGCATTTTGGATTAAGCCGCCTGATCTTTCCATCCAAACTCTCACCAATTGTTGTTGAGTTAATGGCCTTGAAACTGAGTTGTTTCCTTAGGTCAATTGCATTCAAGACCTCGTTCGGCCAGTGGCGCCTTGGAGGTTTCTTGCCAACAAGCCTCTCTCATTTTTTCTCGGTTCACCATTGCCTTATGGTGTCTGTGAGGGTTTTTCACCATTGAGACTCTCTTATTTTCATCTCTCTCAACTCACAGTCGTCTTATGGTGCCCGTGAGGGTTTTCACCGATAAGATTCTCATTTTTATCTCTCTCAACTTACCATCGCCTTATGGTGCCCGTGAGGGTTTTCACCAATAAGACTCTCTCATTTATTTCTCTCTTAATTTCTTATGCTGGGGAAGACGAGTAGTTCCCAAAATGTGTCATCGCCACCGTTGCATGTTTAGCCTTAACATTCTCAAAGATTGATCTGAAGGTATTTCTTTGGTTGTAACTTGGCTTTTGGATAAGGTTAGAAAGAAAGGATGGCATGGGGCCCAAACGACACTTGAAGTGGGGTAGGACTTACAACTTTTGGAATCGACTCAAACAATGAGGATTAACTCATGCCCCAGTTTCTTTTGACTGGGTGACACTAAATTGTTTATTTGGTTGGACCGAGCCCTGAGTGGGGCAGCCTACGTATCTCACCTTTGAGAGAGGAGAATCAGGTCATGCGTAGTTCTGGCAGCTTGTTCTTTCACTTGATTCTATTTTTTTCTTTTGTTTTTTTTTTCGATCTTTTCACTTTGTGATTCTTTTTTTCTAACTCTATTTTTCTTGACAATCTTTTTTTTAGAAATATTTTTGTCTCTTTTTTGTAACTTTTGACTTTATCTTTTTACTCGACACTATTCTTTGAACTTTGCTTACTCTATCTTGATTCCAAAAGAGGGGTATGAAAGAAAATAACACTGAGGCTCAAATGGGGTAAACAAAGGATGACACAATGTTTGGATGGCAGAATGAAATGTCTTCATCATATCAATCCTTGAGAATGCAAGTACATAACATGCAATTGGAAGTGAGAGATGAAGATCATTTGCGACATCTTTTTAAGCAGATTGAGACTGTGCGTCACTACTTCTTCTGTAAACTCCACCTTTGTTGTACATTCCTCACATCAAATGACTTATGCTTTCGTGGAGCTGCTTATCTTCTTGTTTCTCTTGATATATGGATCACACGTCCGCTATTTAACCTAATTGGGACTTGCCTTTCGATCAATGACCAAGGTGCTCTTGTGATTCTCAAAATAATTGCTTTAATTTTCAAAGAATGCCTCATTTGATCACCAAATGCCCCAGCACTCTATCTATTTCCTCAGCCGCTCTCTATTCTAACTTTAACCCTCTGATTCAATGTTCATGCTTAAACTGGACTTTAAAATCTGGCTAAAAATTCCGCAAGCATGTCATATCACTAGAGTCAACATAAAATATACTATGTAAAGAAAACAAACAAACAACACAAATTTAAAACATAAATGAAAAGGGGGCACTCCATTTAATAAAAATGAAAGATAAAAGGGTTTGAACATAAACGACAAAGGGACAAAACAAGATAGATCCCGAACTACAACCCTGAAATAATTCGGAAAACAACAAAGAAGACAAAACAAACTACCAGACCTCTTCCTAGTGGGAGAGGGGTGAATTCTCAATTGCACAGCTTGACATCTTAGCCACTAGTTTGCATATCAGCATGACTAGAGCTTTCCTCACTGTCAATGTTCTGTACCATGATTGATTTATCTTGAATCATCTTTTTAATTTCTCTTTTCAAAGCTCGACAATCTTCAATACTATGGCCCTGAGCCTCAGAATGATACGCACATCGTGCGCTAGGATCAAAATTTCTTGAACGTCGATTAAGGGTGTGCCCAAGGAGAGGAGTGATCATTCCCTCCTGTACCAATCTCTGAAATAAACTGGCATATGACTCTCCAATTGGTGTGAAGCTATCTCTCGACTTCTGCCTCATTTTATCGTTTGGCTTGGATCGAAAATCAGGCTTAGAAGGGTTTTGGTATATTTGTGGAGTTAGAGGACGACTCTGAGGAGTTGGTGTGTTCCACTGTGGGTAAGATGGGGGTTGAACATATGGTTGTGCACAATATACTAGATATAGAGGTGGGGAAAAGAGTATAATGGATTTTGGGAGTGATTATGTGGAGCTTGGGCATAAACTTGAGCTTGCGCCTGAGACCGACGACGACATAGTCTTCTTGACCTTTCCTGCTATCCAACTACAATAGCAAATGCATCTTTCTCATTCTTCTTCCCTCCAGGTTCCCTTAATTGATTGCAATATTGTCCCAAAGGTTTCACGGATTTCTCATACCAATCTTGCTCCTCAAATTTCGACATCACAAAGATTGGAGAAAGATTAGCATTTGAAGGCATGCCCCAGTCTTTGTATGAAACATTTTCTTTACCCGCAGGTCCTAGAAATTTTTTCATAGCATTTTCTGTACTCTTCATTTTTCCAACCATCTTCTCCGACTCTTCTGGCACACTGGACTTCGTGTTCAGAAACTTTGGTGTTCCAGTTAACTTAAAAGCAGGCTCAAGAGTATAACAATGATCACCAAGAGTATTGAATATAGATTCACTAGCAGCATGGGGACGCACAACCGTTGGACGAGACGGTGTGAAAGTCCCAGTAAAGGATTGAGCAATAAGATCACAGACAACATATGGTGTTGTGAATGTAGCAGGCTTATGCTGAGGAACTAGAGGCAAAGTGGTGGAAGTATTGAGATGCTTTTGGCTTAGAATAAATTCTGAGTCATGTTGCGGTGCATCAACAACAGTAGAAAACCGACTTTGAGATTTTGGTGGAAAACACAAGGTATTTGTAGGATCAATAAAGGAAAATAGAGGAGGAGGCAACCCACTGGCCCAAGCTCGATGCATTTCTGTCATTTGTTGTCTTAGCCTCCTGACCTCTTGCTTTAAACTCTCATTTTCCTGATTCTTTGTTTGATCCATGATGTCACTCTCTATATCTTTGTTGAACACAACTAACCCTTTGGATTTGGTGTGATGTGAAGGACCAGCCAGAATGCCACAAACCAACCACCTTAAACTGACTCAACATAAAACAACAAATGTGTTAGAGTTCAACTTTTTTTCAAAATCTCTTTTTTTTTTTTATGATCACCGAACCCAAGAAGGGCGCCTACGTATCTCACTCCCGAGAGAGGAGAATTAGGTGTGCGTAGTTCGTGAAGTTTTGTCAAAATGGCCAATTAAAATCTTTTTTTTTTCTTTTTCTTGAAACTTTAAAAAGAAAAGAAAATAACAAATTATCAAAAGAATTGACGAAAATCTTTTTTGCATTTTTTAGGTTTAAACTCCCTATACAAAAATGGAATCTATGATTACCAAAGAAGAATCTTTTTGGGTTTTCGATTTAGAATTTCATAGGAAAATGAAACTTGAAACTATTAAAAAAATCTTTTTGTAGTTTTCTTTTAGAGATGTATATGAAACACCTACTCTAAGTGAAGAGTGAAGAAAATCTTTTTGAATTTTTCAGATTCCTGTACAACATGAAATCTATGGTTACCGAAGAAAATATTTTTGGATTTTCGATTTTAAATTTCATACGAAAATGAAACTTGAACCTATTAAAGGAAAATATATTTTTTTGCTTTCTTTTAAAGATGTACATGAGACACCTACTCTAAATGAAGAGTGAAGAAAATCTTTTTTTGAATTTTTGAAATAAGATCCCCGAACCCACAATAGGTTGCCTACGTATCTCACTCCCGAGAGAGGAGAATCAGGGGTGCGTAGTTCGTCCAGGTTGGACAATTAATGATTAAATAACGGATTGCACCCTACCTTAAGAGACACAACCAAAGACAAACAAATAAAATCTTTCTTTTTTTTTGGATTTTTAATTAGACACTTCAGCTAAAAATGACACCAACAACTACGAAGAAAAAATAAATCTTTTGGTATTTTCGTGAAATGTACAAAACTCCTACAATTTTTGCATTTTTCTTTATAAAAACTCCTATGAATGAAAAATCTTTTTTGAAGTTTTCGAATTGTGAATGCATGCTAAACGAGACAAAGGAAAAATGTTTTTGATATTTTCGTTTTTGAGAAATGAGTGCAAAAGGTAAAAATCTTTTTTTCTTTTTTTTTTCTTTTTGGATTGTGAAGAACAAAAGCCCTAAAGAACACTAAAAGCTACGACACTCTTTTTTTTTTCTTCTTTTCGACTCACTTCACTTTTTTTTTCTATTTTTTTTTCGACAGTTCTTGCCTACGCACCTTACTCCTAACAAATTTTTTTTCCAAATTAGTCCGTGAAATGACCACATTACCCTGAAAGATGCAGCAGTTAGCACGTAGGGATGCTTTAGAGGTGAGTCTCCTACAAAGGGTCATGTGGGCCCCGCTAGGTCTCAGTATGATGCACATAAGCATGACCTAAAGGCTGACCTACGTTGTGGTTCACTAACAAGGCTGTTCGGGGAAGCGTATGGTCGATAGTGGCTGCTTTGCTTTCCACCTACTCCATAACACCAACGGCTCCCCCCCCTAAAATAAGGGTGACTCAACTATAGGTCGTGTACAACACGTGTACTACGGACTTGTTGCAGAAAGAAGGCCTGGGGGTAGACACATGATGACAGATATAAAAGCGGTAACACATAGGATAAATACTATAAACAAAGAGCACGAAAAACGCACAAAAGTGAAAACAATAACACAAACAAAATCACAAACAATGCTTATACACTCATAATGTCAAACAAAGCCGATACGACTCCAACAATAAGCTCGAATTCTGAAATAGTCCCCAGCGGAGTCGCCAGAGCTGTCACACCTCTTTTTTTCAACTTCCAAAAAAGATATGTATTTTAAGGTTGGAAAGGTTTTTTTTATTAAAGTGACAAAATGAAGATTGGTTCCGAAAAAAGATTGTTTTTTACATTCAAAATCAGAGTCGCCACTTGGCATAATCTGGTGTGCCAAGTCACCATTGGAAAATCCTTTTCGAAACCATTTGACTCTTTAAACCGGTTTACGAACAGAGATTCCGGCTAAGGAATTCTGTTGATCGAGGGGAAGGTGTTAGGCACCCCTCGATCCCGTGGTTCGATCACGGTCGCTTGGTGGAGCGTATCGGCTAATTTGACATTACAAATGTACAAACCACATAAACACACAAAACAAGCAAACAAATAAATCACACAAGATTCAAAACAAACAAAAATAATGTTCAGTCCAAATTATACAATCCAAAATAAAAGAGGTGCTGAAATATAAAACCTATTTTATTCTAAACTAATCCTAAACTAAACTCCACCCGACGTTCCGGGCCTTGATCAGGAGCCTCATTTGCGTACATGCTACTTCGGGGCATTCCTCGGATAAATTAATACAAATCCTTCGGGGCATTCCCCGGCTAAATGAGTACAATTTAAACTTTTCGTGCAATAAAGTAGAAAGCATCATTCACGCACATATTCAAACACTCCAACAACTCGTTATTCCTAAATTTGCCTACCAAGCCTACGTTTGCCTACCAAGTTCAATGTATCACAATTCTATCATGTTTAACATTATCAATACATCAAAATTAATCAATATTCATTTTCCTCCATTTTTAATCCCCACCTTAATTCATTTTTAACCACGTGATTAACCCATTTCAATACACAATCCACCAATCGAGAATAACGAAAATTCATCAATCATGCTTAGCACATCACACACCCAAATGTCACCAACAGTTCACATCAACAAACAAACCACAGTATCGAATCACACGCAATCACAATCACAATCACATAAGAATTAAATAAAAGAGAAGAAAGAATTGGACCTTAAATTTGAAGCTTTCAAACTCAATGTTATTCGAATAAAGAGAGTCCGCACCCGGAAACCTCGAGTCGAACCTTAACACCAACAATCCAACTCGACAAATAATGACCCGTTCACCGTCACTTTTCACGCCGGTACTGTTCACGATTACTGTTCACGATTACTGTTCACAGTACTGTTCACGATTACTGTTCACGGTACTGTTCACCATTTTTTTTTTATTTTTTTTTTGTTGTTGTTGTTGTTGTTGTTTTTGTGAGGAAGATTATTTTATGATTGTTGTTATTGTGGAGAAGATGATGATCCAAGAACTCCCCTTTTCCTCTTAGAATTTTTCTTTTATAATGGGTATGGATTTTTTATGATGTGGGAATTTTGGTGGGTCCCCCATATATTCTTTCTTTGTGGACAAGAAAAAGGAGGGGGGGATCATATGGATAGTTAGGGTAGGTGGAAGCTTTTGATTGGATAGGTTGTTAGGATAAGATAAATTAGTTAGAGGTATTTTTTTATTTATTTTTGTATTTTTGTGGGATATAATTACATGGGGTTGGACACATGGTAAGGTGAACTAAAAATGAATAAAATTAGACTTCGGGAGGGACAAAATTAGGTGTCTACAGGGATTCAATAAGGTGACTTGGAACACCCAAACTCAATTCCAAGTGGCGACTTTGTAAATAAAATAATCCCTTTTCAAAACGTCACTTTAATTGGGAAAACCCATTTTCTCTAAAACCAACTCCCTAGCGGGGTCAGATGCGGTAAAAACAGGGGTGTGACAATGACTTGGGTGGGATTGCGAGGGAGGGGGGGGATGAGAATATGACTTTGGAGTTTGGGGGAGGGGGAGGGAAAATGGAGAAGATGATGGAAAGAGGGGGAGGGGGGGGAGGGATGCCAAATAGAGAAGATAACTTGGGGTGGGGGTTGCCGGGGGGAGGGGGGTAGGTGGTGGCGGATAAGATGACTTTGGAGTTTGGGTGGTGGGGGGTTATCTGTCAAATAAAATTAAATAATTTTCTAATTATTTGGAGAAATGTCACGTGTCAGCAATTGATTGGTTCCTTTAATTTAATTGTGTATATATTAATGAGTTGGCATAATTGAATTGGTCAATTAATCCACGTAAGAAACGATTGTAGCCACGCGCGTGAAAATTTACAACAAATTATGCAAAAAGTGGCAAAATGATGCACTTGGATATGATTACGGTGTCAAAAGTGAACAACGTCCACTTGAGGTGCCAAAGTGATAGATGGTGTCAAGTTAAGGGGTCTGTCGATATGTTTGCCCTTTTCTCTTTTAACTTCCTCCGTCCAACGATAATATCTGCATCTTTTCCAGACTAGACAATTCATTCTCATTTTACAAATAAAAAAACGTTGGTCTCAACATCGTTAGCGACAAACCGATTAGCTCTAAGTAGGGGTGTCTAACGGGCCGGGCCGGGCCAACCCGGAACCGGCCCTCCCATTTTACCCGGGTTCCGGGCCGGTTCCGGGCCGGGTTTGGCGTTTACCGGGCCGGGCCGGGCCGGGCCAAACAGTAAAAAAATTAAAACCCACCCGGACCCGGCCCACTAAACCCAATCCGGTCAAACCCACCAAGACCCGGTCAAACCCGGTTAAAAACCGGTCAAACCCGTTTAAAAAATAAATAAAAAATCCAATATACACTATATACACTCCAATATACAACATATATTTTTAAAAAAATATATAAAGTATAAACAATTACACATATATACGTACCATTCAATATATAATTATATATGACTATACGTACTACTTTAAATAAAACATTTGCTATAATAGTATAATATATATATATATACACTACAATATATATATATACTAATTTATAAAACATATACACATGTATACGTTAAATATATACTACATTAGAAGATATATACACATATATATGCACCATTCAATATATATGTACTACTTTAAATAAAATATATACTACAATATAGTGATATACATATATATATATACAATAATATGTATATATATATAGTTACATACTAATTTATAAAACATATACACTTGTATACTTTAAAGATATACGTCTATAGAAGATATATACACATATATACGCACCATTCAATATATATGTACTACTTTAAAAAAAGTATATACTACAATATATATACTAATTTATAAAACATAAAGTAATGTATACGTTAAATATACACGTCTATAGAAGATCTATTCACATATATACACTCTATTCTATGTATATGTAATACTTTAAATGAGATATATGCAATATATATACATTACAATATATATTTGTATAGTTATATACTAATTTATAAAATATATACACATGTATACGTTAAATATACACGTCTATAGAAGATCCATTCACATATATACACTCTATTCTATGTATATGTAATACTTTAAATGAAATATACTATAATGTATATACATTACAATATATATTTGTATAGTTATATACTAATTTATAAAATATATACGCATGTATACATTAAATATACACTTCTATAGAAGATATATACACGTGTATACGCACCATTAAATGTATATATACTACTACTTATAAAATATACTACATTATATATACATTACAATATGTATAGATATACTTATATACTAATTTATAAAACATATACACATGTATACGTTAAATATACACTTCTATAGAAGATATATGCACAAATATTCAAAATTTATTCAAAAAAAAATAAAAAACAACGACTAAGGACTGAATGAATTTGGGGAATTTTATTGATTGCAAAATGATCCAAAATTTATAATTTACATGAATGAAAAATCTATAAATTATGCATCATTTTTTCCAACTCATTCATGTTAATATTAATGGGAACTTGCATAGGATAATCAAAGTCAACGGGGGCAAAACCATGCATTGGACTTGATTCTGCTGAGTTCTCCCGTGAAGTCATAATTTCTTCTAGTTTCAGCTCGTCGCTCGGCTCCGGTTCCATTCCTTGGTTTCTTCTTTCCGCTCTAATCCAATCTCTGAGGCAAACTAGAACATTCATTGCATTGCTTCCCAATGAGTGTCGGTTGTCTCCAAGTTGCTGTCGTCCCTGACTGAAGGCGCTCTCTGATGCAACGGTTGACATTGGAACATTCAAGATATCTCTAGCTAATCTTGAAAGCACAGGATATTGTGATTCATTATTCCTCCACCAATCCAGCGTGTTGATCCGTCGTCTGCGATCCTCTGGTGCCGTCCGAAGATAATATTTCAGCTCTTCCCGATAAGTTGATGTGTAAGTTCTCTTATCAACACTGTTCCAACAATTTAAATCATAAAACGAATCAGAAAAACCACTATGTGCCGGCCTTTTAGAAGATGATGGCTCCTCGGGAGGATGAGGAGCGACAGTTGGAGTGATATTTGTAGGTACGGCTGAATCAAATAAATCAGCATAGTGATTATATAATTTTTCTATATAATCTTTTGCATCAGCCGTAGCCGTCCACAAATCAGGCTGTACTTGTTCAGAATCATGGTTAGTATTTATTTCTAAGTTAGTATAAATAAGAGTACTAAAGTGACACATATTATTATATTTCATGCACGGATTTAGCATAGCACCAACCAAGTAAATAGGGGGAATCGGGAAAAAATATTTTTTAAATTTTGTAAACATGACGCCAACAGCTTCTTTATAACCTTCTTTATTTTTATATTGTTGGAGCAAACCAGAAATATCGGCTATATATGCCAAAATATTACAAACAGTAGGATAGTAAGCACCGGAAAATTCAACCGTAGCTACATAAAATTTTTCTAAAAACATAACAAGATCATTAATTACAACCCAATCAGAATTATGTAGCATGCAATCAGCAGAATCAGCAAATGAACCGCAATGTTGGTTAAAAGCTAGTGTAATAGGAATTCTATATTTATAACAAGTTTTTAAAAATTCATACGTAGAATTCCATCTAGTATCAATTTCCTCAGGCATCAAAATCGGTGTAAGTCCATTTTCTTGACATTTAACTTTAAATTCTTTAATTCTCGATCTACGATTATTTCCTTGAATAAAACCAACGGCAAGACGAATTTTTTCAATATAAAGCTCAAAAAACTCAAGACCATCTTTTACAATTAAATTATATATATGACATGCACACTTAATATGAAAAATTTCAGGCAAGGACGGAGATAGCGTAGATTTTATTTTTGTTATAGCAGTCTTGTTGTTAGAAGCATTATCAAAAGCAATACATAAAATTTTATTTTCTATACCATAGTATCCGGCAATTTTAACAATAGAATCAGCAATAAATTGTCCAGTATGTTTACGATCTTCATCATATAAAAAAGCAAGAATACGTTTTTGCATCACGAAATTACTATCCATCCAATGACAAGTAACGGTTAAATAATCATTTTTATTTACAGCACGACCAAGATCAGAAGTTAGGGACAATCTACATTGAATATTTTTTAACAATGTTGATAAATAAAAATAATATTGTGAATGGAGTCTAAAAATATCAGACCGACAAGTAGTTCTAGGAATACCATTAAACATAGGATTATAAATTGCTTGTATATAACGAATAAAAGCATCAGAAGAAGGAAAACTAAAAGGTAAACAACCCACAGCTACCATTTTAGCTATTTCTTCCCTGTCCCTCAATTTATTATACTTTTTCGCTACTTGACCGGTTGTTGGGTCCATTCTAGTTTGCGTTGACCCACCAACATCCCCACCACCTTTTGCAATATTTAACTCTCTTTTGTGATCTTCATCTATATGTCTCATTAACGTACCTGTACCCCCTTGCTTGCCTCCACTTCTATGCTTATATATTTGTTGACAAATATTGCACTGCACCTCAATATCTGATATACGTTCAAAAAATTGCCATGCAATACTAGTTCTTTTACGAGGTTTTGGGGCACTGGGAGGACGGGAAGGGAGATTAACTGATTCAGATCTAACGTTAGCATCTCCTACTGCGGGTGCTTCAGCAATATTTTCATTATCTTCGTCTAAATTAACTGCATCTACTTCATTTTCTTCTTCTATACCATAATTTTCCTGAGCTTCTACATAATCCATATCGTGAGCACCTACACCTATTTCTTCCTCAAAAGGTGTACCAAGCGGTACCGGAGGCGAAGGCACACGGGTATATCTATTACTTGAACTACCTCTACCACTAGTAATTCGCTTTTTACTACCACTACAGTTTCCGGGACAAAAAATTTTAACACCTTTAGCAGCGAGGTTTTTTAATTTATCCATAATATAAATTAAATTAAACTAAAAATATTCAAAATACACAAATATAATAAAATTAAATAATAAATAATTAATACAATAAATAAAAATTAAACGTAAGAGATGGAACGACAATACCAAATTTTGGAAGTATCCGAAGATTGCGACTTTGGAAACTTCCGCTCGTACTTTGTAAACGAAAATTAAAAAATTAAAGTGAACACTTTAAGAAATTAAATATATTGAATATTAGAGAATTGAGAATTGAGATTTGAGAGAGTGAAAAATTGTGTGAAAAATGATTTGAAGTTGTAGGGTATTTATAGATTTTTTTTGGGAATTAAAAAATATTTTTTAAAGTTTTTTTTTAATTAAATGGGCCCAAACTAGCCGTTTGGACCCAAAAACGGCTATATAGCCGTTGGGCCAACGGCTAGTTGGCCCAAAATTAATTTCTTTTTATTTTTTTTTATATTTCGGGCCGGGCCGGGCCGGTTAACCGGCGGGCCTGGACCGGGCTTGGTCCGGGCCGGGTTAACCGGGCCCATTTTGAAAAAAAAAAATGGCCCGGGACCCGGAACCCTTAAGCCCTAAGGCTTACCGGGCCGGGTTAGCTAATAGGGCCGGGTCGGGCCGGGCCGGGTCAGCCCGGCCCGTTTGACACCCTTAGCTCTAAGTGATAGAGAAAGCTAGTAATTGATAAAACATAAGAGCCGTTATCCTTAAACTTTCTGTTGAGAAAGCAAACTTCCTTATTCCCAACATCGTTTACAACGTTTAACATTTGAATCGTCCTTTAAGGTCCACCCAATGTGTAGAAAGAAAACAAAAGGTTTGGCTGTGAGTCAATTTATTCCTCGTACCTTTGTCGATGGTTATTTCAACAATACAATTTTTTCCTCGTACAAAAGGTTTGGTATGAGTCTAACATTTCCTAGCTCGTACATTATTATTATTTCATTATTTTGGGTTCAATAGTGTTGGTTATATATTTGGTTTATTTATTTAGATGAGTCATTTTTGCAGTGAAGAATCTTTTTCATTTATGACTTTTTGATTATTTTTTTCAAATTAAATAATAATATAATTTCAATTTTCTAATATAAATTTTTAACTGAATTTCAGATATTCCCTTTCTGCAATTTGATATTTTTTTTATGTTCATACCATACTGAATTTCAGATATTTCCTTTTTGAAATATGATTATTTTTTATGTTCATACCCTAATGAATTTCAGATATTTCCTTTTTGAAATATGATGGGTTGGCTCTTGAAATTTCATTTATAACATAAATTGAGACAAAAAAATTAACATTTATTATTTGAAAATTACGTAAAAGTATTATAAATCATAATAATTAATAGCTGAAATATCTAAAAATCTTATAAAAGATATGATTGACTCTTAAAATTTCATTTGTACCACATAAATTCGGACAAAGAGAATAACATCTATTATATGAAACATATAAAGTACTGCAAATCACAATAATTAACAATTTAAAGTATATATATAAAAAATTAAGCTGACTCTCAAAATTCTATATGTGCCACATAAATTTCGATAAAGGGAATAACATATGTAATATGAAATGTACGTAAAAAACACTATATATCATTATAATAAACAACTTAAAATATTTAAAAATATATATAATATATTGGGTCTGTTCTAGTACGGAGCTCTATATCTAACTGTATATATATATCATCCACACCTTCCAATGTGCTATCATCGAAAACCATGGCTAGCAGAAACACAGTGTCCATTGTTTCAACCATGCAAATACAGAAATTACACAGTATAGAAAAACAAAGTCCTCCAGAAAGGATCTCTACTTATAAACCAAACATTTGGAAATATGATCATCTACTTTCTCTTACAAGCCCATATTCTGTGAGTATTCATAATCTCATTCATTTATTACTCTTCCTTCACTTTTATTTGTTAGTTTTTACTTGTTCAATTTAAAAAATCATGATATAATTTATTATTTAGCTACTAATTTTCTTTCAGTATTAACTATAATCATTTTAGTTAAAGCATTTCCCAAAATATTATATTCTCCAATATTATTATAATTTGCTCCTGCAGGAAAAGAAGTACAAATTTGAAGCAGAGAAGCTAAAAGAGGAAGTGAGTTACGAGTTTTCTGAGAGTAGTGTTAGTCCAGTGGCCCAGCTAGAGCTTATAGATAAAATTGACAAGCTTGGCCTAAGTGCTTACTTCGAAGCTGAAACAAAGGATGCTTTAGAAAATACAATCATGTACATGAATACTAGTTCCAGCACAAAGGAGGAGGATCTGTATGCTACTGCATTGTGCTTCAGGCTTCTTAGGGAACATGGCTACCATGCTTCGCAAGGTATAATCCAAAAATGGACTAAGTTAACAAATAGAGTTATATAAGCCACACCCAGATGTTACTTGAGTTGAGATGGACTAAAATGAGCTAAATTTAGACGATCAAAATGGACTTAATCATTAGTTGACATGGATTAATTAAATTGAGCCATAATCTAATCCGCTCCAACTCTTACCAAATTTTAAGTTTGGTTCTTTTCTTATAGTAATTTGTTTCCTTTATACTTAACATATAAAACCAAAAAACATTGATTGGCCATTTGAGAAATTGAACGGAAAACGACAGTTTCCAATAAGATTCTCTTTGTTGTACTGCAGATATGTTAAAGTACTTTTTCGATGGGAAAGTGAAATTACCTTCAGATATAAAAACTTTAGTTGAGCTTTGGGAAGGATCACATCTGAGCATGGATGGTGAAAACTTACTAAATGACATAAGATTGTTCTCTGCCGAAAACCTCAAAAAAATATCAGATGTTGACAGATTTACAGCTAATAATCCCTTGACAAGGAGAGTGAGATGGTACGATGTTAGAAGACACATTATTAGTGCTCAAAATTGCATCAACACAAATCCAATGTTTCTCAAATTAGCTAAACTCAACTTCAACATTATTCAAGCCACCCACCAAAACGATCTCAAAGATGTTATAAGGTATATTAAATCATTTTCCTCCTCTTTATGATATTATTCGTGTTTCAAAATTTTGAGTGCACCTCATTTATTTCATCGAATGTTTTTTCTTTTTTTGAATTAAATAGATGGTGGAGAAATCTTTGCATCGTTGAAGATTTAGAGTTTACAAGGGACAGGATAGTGGAAAGCTTCTTTTTTGCTGTAGGAATTGCTTCAGAAGCTCAACATGGAAGCATGAGAGTATGGGTCACCAAAGTGATTCAATTGATACTAATAATAGATGACGTTTATGATATTTATGGTTCATTAGCCGACGTGCAACAATTCACCCGTGCCATAGAGAAGTTCGTCCTCAC
Organism: Capsicum pubescens; assembly: GCA_030864215.1. Classification (NCBI taxonomy): domain Eukaryota; kingdom Viridiplantae; phylum Streptophyta; class Magnoliopsida; order Solanales; family Solanaceae; genus Capsicum; species Capsicum pubescens. Next base: position 176,723,001 of record CM061539.1, on the reverse strand, counting down.
CAACAAACAACCTAAGACATTATAAAATTTAATTATTTAAGTTGTTGAATAAAATAATTGCAATAATCATGATGACAACGATGTTTTTTACTTTTAATTAGGTGGGATTCAAAAGAGGTACAAATGCTACCGATGTGTGTACAGATATGTTTCAGAGCATTGCATGATACAATGGAAGAGATATCTGTTGAAATTCAACGACAAAATGGTGGCCCTTCAGCATTACCTCATCTGAAACAAGTGGTTAGTATTAAGCTAATCTTATCAATAGTATTTTTAAACTATAATTTACTAAAAGAAACAAATTAAAAAATAAATTACTGTTGGGTTCTATATATATATATATATATGTGTGTTGAATGGAAAATGGAACAATCAAGTGAAGGAAAGGAGACACCCAAATTGGAAAGTGTACTCTTTAAGTTGGAAAGTTTACTTTTCTCCCACATTGATGGAAGAAGATAACTTTAAAGTGTTTATAAAGTGAAACACTTGCTTCGCTTGGTAAGTGAGGCAAGAAAATAGAGATGCCTCGTGCTGTCATCATTGCTCGCTCGGCTTGGATTTGGCAAATGATCAATTGATGAGATCTATCTTTTTGGACAAATTTTATTTGACAGAAACAAATAAATTCAATCCGAAGCAATAACGTTCCATTTATTTATGCATGCATGCAGTGAACAGTTGCACTATTTCGACATGAAACAGTGTTGTGTTTGAACTGGTGCAACGAAATGCTGTAGTGTTTCTGAATTAATGCATTGTTTCGACTGAGCAGATGCAGATTTTCGAAATAGTATATGCATTGGTTCAAATAGATGCAACTCTTCAACGAAGTGATGCACTGTTTCGAACTGGTGCACTTGTTCTTTTGAAAAGGTGTACTGTTTCAGAAAATTACTGCACTGTTTTAAATAAACAAACATGCATTTTCAGGAAAAGACACACCTCTAAAATTGAACCAATGCCACCTTTTCGGAGGGGCATGTTGTGGCTATAAATAACCTGTTTTCTTCCACAGGTTATAGTATGAAAAATTTCTGATTACACATAAATCTTCTTGTCTTCTAAATACTCTTTGTGATCAATCAAACCGAGAGTGCGTTTGAAGAAGTCAAGTATTTGAGGTACCGCTATACTTGAATTGTTGGCCATTTTATCCTAGGAGGGAAAATTCCGCAACCTCGGGTACAGTGAGGGGAATTATTTCCTTAAGGAAAGTCCGTGAATTCGGACGACTTGGCCTTAACAATTTCTGTTTCATCTATATTTCTGAAATATAAAATACACCTCTTGGAAAGATCATTTTGATCTTGTGTTGAGGGTATTTGTTCAACTTCACTGTGTTCTTGTTCATACTTGAACTCGAGTTGAAGTTGTTATTCTATTATACAGATTCTATGTACCCGTATTGTGGAAAATAACAATTACTATACCCGATAAGTACATACAGAGGGAGAGCAACATATATATGTTTTTTCTAATGCTCTCTAGAGTTATAGGCCAAGACCGAAATGCCCATTTGGTCGATGGGTTAATTTGTGTTGAGTGTCAATTACCTTCGCTAATTTGGATTAGCCCCACATAAATCCTATTAACAGAGGAAAGTGCTTTCTGTACTACAAAATGCTAATGACAATAGCAAATCTTAAAGTAGTTTCAGGAGATTAATAATATTACTTATTTAAATAAACTCATCGTCCAATTATCACTTAACGTAGCCGAAGCTAAAAATAATGTGGTTCCAATATATGTAGGTGTATAAGTGTATAGCTAAGGATCCAAATTATCTGGTAACGTTAATTTTAGAGATAATACATCAAAATTCTCAAACTTATCCCGAAAATTTACTTTAACATTTAAATTTTATGGATAATTATTTACCCTCTAAATCTTTTTGAATTGATTATATACCACCTTAAAAATACACCACCACTCTCACTACGGAGAGTGTATTACACTTGCGCCACATCAAAATTTATTTTTAAAAAGAAAAAAGGGTAAAAAATACCCTTCTACGTTCACAAATTAGTTATATATACCCTTAGTTAAACTATGAAGTTAAATATACCCCATCGTTACTAAAGTATGCAAATATACCCCTCTATTTAACGGAAATCCACACGGACTAACATTTAGCTGAGATGGACTCCACGTGGCATGCCACGTCAGCGCCACATTTTTATTCTTTTCCCCTTTCTTCTTTTTCTTTTCTTCTTCACAATTTTGTCCATTTTTGCATTTACACCCATGACGAAGCTTGGCTTTCTTATCCACAAGCTCCTATTATGATATAACTTCCTTTTTCTGGTGTTCAAATTCTAATAGCTTGCTGTAAAGAAGCATCAATTACCAACCATGAGAATATGACAGGGTGCTTCTAGAATTATGATTTTTGTGTTCTTCCGCTATCATATGATATTTGTGGCCTTTTGAAATTACAAAAGCTCTATTATTTGTTTTATTTCTAGTTGAGTGGTAGCAATCTCCGAAATATTTGTCTTTTTTGGTAGCCTGAACCCCAAAAATACTTAAATAGCTATGTCGGTGTTGGTTTTCACTTAAATTATTGCGGTGATTTAAGTGATGGCCCTCCAACATTACCTCATCTGAAACAAGGGGTTAGTATTAAACTAGTCTTTCATGTACTCCCTTTGTTCCTTTTAACTTGTCCAATTTACATTATCACATAACGTAGCCTAAGCTAAAAACAAACGTGGTTTTCCAAAATATAAAGGTGTCTCAAGCTAAGCTAAGGTGTCCAATTGGCCAATAAAATTAAATTTATACTATTAATTGGACATTCTAACCTGCGCCATTCTACCTGTTTTAGATGTATGTATAATTGACCAATGTCTTGTGATGTTTCAATTACTTCAGTGGGTCAACTTCTGTAAAGCCTTGCTGGTGGAAGCAACATGGTACCATAAAGGTCATATACCAACACTTGAAGAGTATCTTGATAATGGGTGGACTTCTTCCTCAGGCCAATTGCTTTCCTTTCATGTGATTTTTGGTCTCACAAATTATAAAACAACAAATGAAACCCTTGATTTATGCAAAAATTGCCAAGAAATTATTTACCATACTTCGGTTATAATTCGACTATGCAATGACCAAGGTACCTCAACGGTAAGATCTCAAACTTTTACCTCAACTCTTTTTCCATTCTATACAAATAATTCCTTCCCACTTGGTGTATGCTAGGTTTTTCTTTGTGGTAATATTATTTGTATTGTGTTGTAGGCGGAACTAGAGAGAGGTGATGTTGCTTCATCAATTATATGTTACATGCAAGAAGAAAATGTCTCCGAGGATGTAGCTCGAGAGCATATCGAAAGCATAATTTTGAATTCGTGGAAGAAGATTAATTACCATTTTAATATCCTTCCAAAGTCTCATCGAAAAATTGTTAAGCATGTAATAAATGAAGCACGAATGGCGCATGTCATGTATCATTCAGGAGATGGATTTGGAGTTCAAGATGGTGAAACTCGAGACCAGGTCCTGATCAACTTGGTTGAGCCTCTTATATAATCTCAAAAATAATCATTGTTTAGCCTTCTATAATCTTATATATGTATAAACTAGAAAAATAGGAACCTCTATGAACTGAGATCTCGCGACAAGGTTTGTGATATAGGAATAAATAATATCGGGTAATGTTTGTATAAAAAATGAAGAAGCAAATCCATACATTAAACTTGATGGATTCAACCTATAAGGTTCTTAGCACTAGCTCGTTACGTTGTAATAATATGGGTCTTTGTCTCTTTGATCAAATAGTTGCTAATTTGATTGGTGTCACGATTGGATGAACTCATTATCAACATACTGCATCTGCTCCACTTGTATGCGTCTCATTGTACCAAGAAGTTATATTTTTCCACAAGTTGAACTGTGAGGCTATAATATCCTGATCAGATTCATCAATTGCTGATTGATATCGTCTGGAATACCCCTTCAACTAAATGATCTTAAAACAAGAAAAAAGTAAAAGAAAAAAATGAAACCAAACTTTAGTTGACAGATAATGTACAAATGCGCTTGCACGGACTATTCCTTCATCTATAAGATAATTCTCGTTTACGATTCCTCCATTTTTAATGAGAAACTTCAAGCTTGAATATACAATTTCCTGCTCGAAAACATTTATTGACTTTAGTTGAAGAACAATAAAGGGAAAATTTGATATGGATAAAATTAGTCCCACAAAACCTTTTACTGGCCAATAAGACTACTAATTAGGATGGCAAATGGCAAGGACATTATATTTCACCAATTGGAGGTTTTTCTCGAAGGATCTGACTTAGCAAAGCACAATGATGCTTTTCGAATAATATGACTCACCAATTTTGTGTACTGACAATATAATATAGAGTTTTTTGCACTATAAGGTCAAGGTGACTTGCATTACGATAGTAAATGGCTCTTCATAGAACATTTAATGATATAATTTGAAAATTATGAATAATAACTTGCTATAATCAGTTAAATTACACTACTATATATTTAAGAAAAAATTTCATGAAAACACAACTTATATCAAAAATATTAAAAATTTCTTCAATTTGAAAATATTACAAAAAATCCTACTTTTTTCCTTTTTAACCAAAAGGTAAAAATAATACATCCTAAAAGAGTCCTATTTTTATCAGATATTGAGGTGGAGATTTCCTTCTCCATCAACAACGCTTTTGAGTGCTAATCAAGCAGCAATTGCTGCAGTTATTCCCCTATTATCGATTTTTGAATTGTGCAAATTTCCCTCATCTTTATCTTTAATTTTCATCTCAACAAATTCAAAAATTCTCTCATTCTCAAAAAATTCATCCAAAGTTAACTTTCAACCTTATTTTTCTTAAATTATTTTGTTTTCATTGTTGTTGAAAGTTGAGTAATTTGAAGTGCTGAGCAAAAATCGATCAAAAAAAAACAACGATCCCGTTATGACGAAGAAATTAAAGAAAGCACTTAAAACTAAAGAAAAAAAAAGATTCTAATGGCAAAAAAAGAGTCCCTGATGCTTCAAAACGCACTTCTCATGGTGCAAAACGTAGAGATGTTGAATTTATATCCAGAAATTTTTTTATGAAGGTATTATATGTTTGTATAATAAGCAAATTACTAATACAATTTTCTTGTATCTCAAACAAAACTACCTATGTAGTTTTCTTGTATCTCTTGTTATTTGAGTTTGTTAATTAAGGATAAGTTTGTATCTCTCAAATATTTAATTTAGTTTTCTTGCATCTCTTTTTATCTCTTGTTATTTTAATCTGTTAAATATACAGAATTATGTGTCTCTTGTTAATTTTAGGTCTGTTACATATGTAAAATTATGTATCTCTTGTTATTTTAATTTTGTTATATGTGTTGTTTTTGTATCTCTTATCATTTAACTCTTTTTATAGATACAAACAGTTGTATCTATTATTTTTAGTTTTGTTATACTGCAATTTTCTTGTATCGTTTGTCTTTAATATTTTTTATTAATTTATCACGTAAATATTTTAGCCTATTAATAGATATAAATTATGCAGAAATTGTGATTTATTTGTTGCTTTGTTCGCTGAGTTTCTAAGTTGTAACACCCCGTAATTTTTTTCGTACACTTATCGCGATTATATGGAGTCCTAAAGGCTTGCGTATGGGTTAAATTAAGTTTATGGTGTTCGGAAGTATCCCGTCAATAGTTGTATGTGTAGGTATTGGAATAAGCTTTCCAACGATATAAAGTTTGCCCAAAACAGAGGAGTATTTCATATAAGCGAGCACATTCGAAATTTCAAAACGGTGGCCGGGAAGCCTGTGAACAGTAAATCTGCAGGAAAATTACTGCAGCTAGGCAATTTTTTTTTGGATCAACTTTAGACGATCATAACTCCTTGTACAAAAAGAACTGTGTGAGCTTCTATATATAGACGAAAAGCTCCGAGAGTCTTCTTTCCGATGAAATTGGTTTCATCCAAATCCAATGTCTGAGTAAGGAGCTATACCCGTTTTACTACAGCCTATCAAAAAAAAAACAGAATTTTGGGACAGATTTTTGGGTCAACTTTAAACGACCATAACTCCTTGTACATGAAGAACTGGGTGGTATAATTTATATGAAAATGAAATCCCTTTGAATTATCTTTCCAATGCAATTGGTTTCACCCAAATCCGATACCGGAGCAAAGAGTTATGATTGATTTACTTCAGCCTGTCAAAACTGTCCACTGGGGACAGATTCGAATTTATTTAAATTTTTAGGGCAAAATGGTCATTTTCTATTACCTCTTGGACGAAAATTGGTCTCTATAAACATACACTTAGCCTCATATATATCATATATCATCCAATTATTAAGAGAAGGTGAAACCCTAGCCTAATTTCAACTTCAAATATTTTGTGATTCAAACGTAGAAAATTCGAATTGGTTCCGTAGTTGTGTTCACCATCTCGAAAGCTTCGAGAAGCACCCCATGGTTATGTAAGGAGGATTCTAAATACAAGAGTTCATTGTTAAGGTATGAATATTGTTTATTCTTGATTCTTATCCATGAATAAGTATTGATAAAGGATTATGAGTATTGTCTTGATGTTGGAAGATAACTAGAAACATAGTTATGAATTGTTTTGTATAAATTGTTAGTAGTAAATTATGGAAGTTGTTGTATTGGATTATGGAGGATGAATTGTGGTGATATATCATTATATTAGTGGTTATGTATGACTAGTGATCATGTTGGTATTGGATGGTGATTAAGAGGGGAAATAAAGGCTAAGAGTGATGTTGAGGGATATTGCATGAAAATGCATGATATGTGAATGTAATAAGAGTATAAGAGGATGTATGTAGCACTCTTATTGATGAGTTAAAGGATTACTTCCTAGACATTATTTGGTGAAGTTAATACCTAAATGGTACGGTTTGGTTGCTAATACTAGTTTGCCACAAATGACTTATTGTAGATAAGTGTTCGAAGAGTACGGGAAGTCAAGTTGGACTTGTATTGAAGTGGTTATATCAAGGTATGTAAGACATACTCTATCTGATCTTTGGCATGAATAATGACCCATGGCACTCTCAAGTAAGCTTCCAACATTGTCCTACGACACATGACACATAATAACATCATATGATCTTCGACACTACCAATTGAACTTGTTTTCACTTTTAAGATGTCCGGCTAGTCAAAAAAATGTCCATATACTATTGTTGACTCCGAAATGGTTTAATGAGGTATCCATGATTCTCTACTTCATTTTCATGATATTGATTACCTATTTATATGTTTTTCCTATTGAGGTATCATGGTTTCAAGTTCCATAAGGTGTGACCACAAAGTAACCAATCTCAAAGATTAATTGAATTAAGAAATGAAATGTCTTTATTTTAAATTGATGATATGATGTATTGTATTAGTACCACTGATCAGTTGGCCATTGTATTATAAAGATTATGTATATATGCTATTCCAGGGGTGGTCCCTAATGTATTGTATTAGTACCACTGATCAGTTGGCCATTGTATGACATATGTTATGTATTGATAAGGAATACGGGAAGTAATGATATGAAAGTAATGTGCAGGTATCCCATCAGCTCTTTTAAGTGTGGTCTACTCATACTGTTTATTCACTGGTATCTGGGTTCTGTTGATCTTTTGTATCTCATCTTGATACTCACTGCCTTACATACTCAGTACATATTTCCGTACTGACGTCCCTCACGGGGGACCTGTATTCATGCCTGCAGGAACAGGTACTTCAGGTCGTACACCTCCACAGTAAGAGCCAGGACATTCTGTTGATAGTGGTGAGCTCCAGTTGTTTCGGGGCATCCCAAGTCGTTTCTATATGTATTTTTGGTATTTGTATAAAAGTCTTTTGTGGGCGGGAGTTTGTCCCGACCCTAACTCAGTTGTGTATCTATGTAGAGGCTTTTGTAGACATATTGTACAGCCATAGGAGTGTTTGGTTGATAGACGTGATGGCTCTGACGGCCAATTACTGTTTATATATATATATATATGCGTGTCTGCTGGGCTGATACAGGTACTGTTTTCTTCTATTTACAACGAAGTGCTGCCCAAATTTCTAATTTTCATAAGTAATGTAAATGTGAAAGTATAGGTTATGAACGGGTTCTCCCGGGCCTCCTCGGCTACGGGTGTCAGTCCGCTCCAATGGGATTTGGGGCGTGACATAAGTGATAGACTAAAAGTATCATATTCTGAAATTGATGCCGAATTTTTTTGAATGAGATATGTTTTGCTCTTGCGCAATTATGAACATGTCAAGGCTGAGAATGGCTACGTTGGTGACAATGAAGATCCACCATAACCTAAACCCAGCTTCATTACTTCAGATGAAAACAAAGTGATTTTCAAATGAGTAGAATAGATATGTTGTTTTAGGTGCAATTATGTAAACACTTCTAAGTATTTGTCTAAATAAATTTTGTATCTCTTTCTATGTAACACCTTTATTATATGTATCTCTTGTTGGAAACTTTTGACTGTAATATGTATAGGAGAGATACATATTATAATTGTAAGAGTTACATTTTGTAGATTTTTTTATAAATATTTTTATAACAAACTTGTTTTGACTTGTTTGCCAAGATGATTTTTTATTGTTATCTCAATATCCTACTATTCAATTACATTGGAGAAACGAAAAATATTTATTTATGCTTGAGATTAGGCAAAACAATCAAGATGAGATGCATGTTTTCGTCATCTGAAGCATTATTTTTCAATAAACAATGAGGATTGTTTTGCGAAAATTTGACTTTCAGAGTCGCCACTTAATTTTTGAAAAGGAATTAAGAAAACCTTTATAAATTACTTTAAACGATTCAAAACAGAAAAATCGTTTAAGTTTTGAAATTCTAGGTAAGCGGTTCCTATTTAACATTTTAGGAAGGTTTTTAAGGCATCTAAAATATCAGCTAACTTGCGATTATCCGGACTGTTTGAAAACTATCTTTTACTAACTTTGAAAAAAGAAGAAGTTGGTTTTTTTTGAAAAGAAAGTAATTTTAGGAAAAGATTTGTATAAAAAATAAATTTTGACGACTTAGCAGGGGATTTAACCAAATCTAAGCAAATGAAAAGCAAAATAAGCACATAAAAGGGAAAAAAGAGAAATTAAAAAATTTAAGCCATTAGCGCCTAAACCAATAAACTTGTCCTAAACTAATTTGGGCTTTCGGTCGATCATCACTTGTCCTAATCTATCTTTTCGAGCCCTTTTTGGTCCACAATCTGCTTCACCTGTATTAGAATACAACCTTGGCTTCGAGGCTTCAAATAAATGAATAAATAAATGACTAAATAAAAAGAAGACAATAATAAAAATCGAGACTTTTCAAGTCTCTTAGCGACCTCATCAATGAGTTTTGACCCATTTTTCTTCTTCATCTATCTTCCAGCACCCGCACGCCACGTAGTCGACCTTGGGTTTAAACTTCGAACTTAACTCGAAGAGGTGGACCTCATTGGCCCATTACGAAATACAAGAGGAGAGGAGTCCATTTGGACTCGAGACATTTTTTGCATGCAAAGAAAAGATAAAGAAATTAATATACGTTCAAGGCATAAAAGTGACATATTTCAAAGCAAAAGAAAATATCAAGAACCAATTTTTGAATGACAATGATAAGAACACTTGCACACGTATAACAAGAATGAGAGTCGACAGATAAAATGCAAAGCGAAGAGACCCACTTACATGCCTCATGATTTATATTCATATTAAGAATGAATAAAAGTAAAAGGAAGAAGGATGTATTCAATGAATTAGTGCGAGAACAAACAACGCAAGCTTGCGAAAGTAAAGGGATGAGGAAATAAGAAAAATAACAATGACTTCTAAAATTGAACAAACATAGACACTAATTCATATAACAAAATAAAATAAAGGCTAATTTTTCAAGAAAAAGAATCCTTAAACTTCAATTAAGGTGACATTAACAAAGATTCATACATCTAAATTATAACCAACATTTTAGGAAAAAACGTGTAACGGCCTGTGGTTTATCTTTCTAAGATATCGTTGATTCTCTTTTGATATTATGAATCAAGGAGAGACACGAATCAAGTCTTTACACTCACAAAGAGCACCTATAACAATTCAAAGGGTGTAAGAAAATTAGAATAAAAGTTTAGCATTTCTAAAAGTGAAATGTCGTTTTACAATCATACTATGCATGACTCGAAAATATCTAAATAATTTTATTTAGCCACAAAAAATTGAGCTTTCTCATCATTTTGACAAATTTAAAAACATGCAAAAAAAAAAAAAAGGAATAAACATAGTGGATGAAAAATAAAGTTAGCACTTCATCTCTTATATGAGGATTTTGGAAATTCATTAAAATAATTAACAAACAAATGACAAATTCTTGATTTAATCAATTACTATTTTTATTAAGTCGAAACAAACAATAATAACTATTTTTCAAACATAAAAGAAACAACTTTTCATGCTAAAAACAAATATATCCGCCAACAATGAATTTAAACATGACATGAGTACATCTTTTGAGCAAAGATCAAAACTTTATACAAAATAATCAAAGAATAAAGCTAAAAGGCAAAACAATAAATATTAACTATTCTTTTCAACATAAAGGAAACAATTTTACATGCTAAAACAAACATATCCACCAACAATGAGTTTAGTTGAGACATGAGTACATCTTTTAAGCAAAGATTGAAATTTTATCTATAATAATCAAAGAATAAAGTCAAAAAGGAGAAACAATCAATATTAACTATTTTTTTCAACATAAAGGAAACAACTTTACATGTTAAAAATAAATATATCCGCCAACAATGAATTTAAACAAAGCATAAGTACATCTTTTAAGAAAAGACTGAAACTTTATCTATAATAATTAAAGAATAAAGTCAAAAAGGCATGTGCAACTATTGCTAGCTCATTTTTATACCATGAAAATGAAAATAACCATATTATTGATACCACAATGTCCTATGGCCTTTAAGACCGTCTACAACAAATAATCCCAGCAAACAAAATTATAACTACGAAGAAGAAAAAGATGAAGAAGAAAATGATAATAAAACTAAAAAAGGAAAAGGTGTGTTTACCTTTCTTGGGGCAGCAAAACGGGACTACAACCTTTCTTCGGAGTTTTGATTACCACCAGAAAGCTTTCAACTCGAGAACTTTGATTAGCCCACGAATTTCATGAAAAAAAAAGAATTCTTTTACTAAAATAAAAACTCTTCTTTGCTCAAAGTTTTTTTTTTCAACCTTGAGACTTTTTTTCTTCACTAAAAAAAAATTCAACTATTTGCTCAAAAGTTTTTCAATTCTTTGAGGCTTTGAGACTTGATTTTTCTACCAAAATAGTGGTAGTATTTATAGGAAAAAATATGAATCCAATTCTATTAATCTACCAATGTGGGAGAAAGTTTTTAGGGGTGTTTTTGAAATTTAAAAATTGAAGATAGGGTGAGGTGGAAGATAATGTGGGGAGAAATTGTACAATGTAGTACAATTTTTAAATTTTTAAATTGGATATTTTAAAAAAAGAAAAAGGTTGGGGGGGAATTGTACAATTTTGAATTTCAAAATTGGGAAAAGACAAAGTTGGGAAAAAATAGTACAATATAGTACAATTTAAAATTATTTTTTGGTGGAAATTGGGTAGAAGTTATGAGAGTTTTGGGGAATTTTGGGATTATTTAAAATATAACCTCAATTGGGATTTAAAGTTTTACCATGTTTATTTAATTTTAACCAAATTAAAAATCAATTGACGGATTGCATTGCAATTATGGCCAATTGATTTCAAGTATGGTCAAATCTAATAGATTGACTAAATTAAATTAAAATCCGATACAAATTAATACTTCTTTTAATCCCGAGCTTCTTAATTTAATAAAATCAAATGCATATTTATCCAAAAAAAAATATTTTGATAATAAATTATACTAAAATCAAGATTTTAATCATTATATTTATTTTCAAAATAATCCTTAATTAAAATTCAATATTTCATAGGATAAATAGTTAAGTAATCAAATTATATAATCTCATATAATTGAACACGATAATATATAATCGCTACTTAAAATGACAAAATCACGTACAAAGAATATTTTGAAAAAAAATTATTCAGATGAAATAAATATTTTGATTTTATTAAAAACTGAAGAAACTCTGGATTAAATTTAGTTGTGTAGGGCAAAAATTAGGTTTCAACAAGGATGATTTTTATTTTGAATTAAAGTTGAAGTGTTTTGTTTGAATAAAATGTTCATTTAAGAAATACTACAGCTGAAGTATTCCAGTTAAATATTTCAATGATTTTTGAGAAATTATTTCAAGTGCTTTACATCTTTGAACATATCTATAAATCCGTATTTCAGTAGAATTTTGTCGTTTGAAGTGTTTTACATATATATGATTATTTCTATCAGATACAAGTTTGTTACAATTATACATGTGTGACGGATATATATTTAATTAGACCAGTGAAGTTTTATTATCTTATATCTCAATGTACATAAAATATAGAATAAAAAATATTAGTTTAACAGATACATACACATATGTCAGATATATGTATGTATAATTTTACACTGCATTTTAAGAGATAAAAATTAATACAACCAATCATTCTATGAGATACATATTATCACAACGAGACATAACTAATAAAAATAAAGACATACATACTAATACCATCAGAATATTCTATGAGATACATATTAACCAAAAGAGATACAAGAATCTAAAATAACAGATACTTATACAACATTATACGAGAAATTAATTCATTATTAGAGTATGAGCTACGTTTTCAAGGAGATTCCCCCACCTCATAACTCTATACCCATATCATTACAGATAAGCAAGGGAGATGAGCTTCCATCAATAATTTATTGGGCTTCAATTCTTTTCCTTGTTTCATTGATTTCAAGTTCTACAACAATAGCCGAAATCAACTTTTTCCTGCTTTGATCAATTTCAAGCTCTGCTGCAATGGCAAAAATTATTTTTTCGTACGTAACATGTTCGCCTATTACAATGTCATCACTCACTCATATCTTTCGTACTTGACATTAGTAATCCAAACACCGAAATTACATACTAACAACGAAATATTCATTGCGATTAGTTGATAAAGAAAACATGGCAGAAACGAAAAGGGAGAAGAAGAATGAATGGCAGAAAGAAAAACTGAGAAGAATAAGGAATATGCAAATTGAATATGGAGAATAATATTTCAAAAATATTTTATTATTAACAATGTCATTTTTTAGGGAATATATTGTTGTTAATTAAAAAATTTGGAGAGTTAATTTCTCATTGAATCTTTAATTTACCGTTACCACGCTTAATTTTAGGGATTTAGTTGATTCCTAAAATGTATCATCACACTTGTATCTCTTTGGATTATATGTATCTAAAAAAAAAAATTAAAAAGGAGATTTTATGAAATTTTAGAAAAAGTCGGAAAATGGTATAAATATGGATAAACCAGTCAAAATTTATGTAAATTTTACATTTTGAGGGGGAAAAGACAGAAGTGGCTACTCAGCCAAAATTAATTCCACGAAAATGGTCATGAAATTCAAATTTTTATTTTCTAGCCATTTTAATTTGATGGCTTGTTCTTTAAGAGTTTTTATACATATCTTATACATATAAATATTCTGTACGAAAATTATATAGTTTTGTTATACAATTTATACAATAATTGTACAGTTATTTTTACACATTTTATACAATAATTATATAATTTTTATACATTTTTTATATATATTTTTATACATATACATATTTGATAGAACTATATAATTTTTCTCTCTCTCTCTGTCTCTCTCTCTCTCTCTCTCTCTCTATATATATATATATATATATATATATATTATATTATATTATATTAACACAGATTCTACATAACAATTATACCATTTTTACATAATTATATTTAATTATTATTTATAAACAACCAAACAAACAAAGTAGAGTATTTTTCAGTTAAAAAATTTGAGCAAAAAAAAAACTGTAATATTTTTAGAAAAGAGCTGAATGGTCCAAGTTGAAAACTGTATCAGTATTGTATATAGACTGTATCAATATGGCATATAAACTATATCTGAACTACATGGGCCAAAATGACCCAAATTAGGAAATGACTATAATGTGAAAATAGTTTAGCCAACTAGCTATTTTTGGCAAAATGTCAAATGCTGGCCATTTGTTTTAAAAATGGCCAGTTGGTGTCTTCTTCCCTTTTTTTTCTCTCTTTAAACCATCAACCATATAACTTAAATCCTAAAAGGGATTGGCGAAGAAATCCTGGACCAAGCTTCTGCTGACTCCATTTTGGGCATGGTTACAGACCCAATTTTATTATATGGGCCTTGGCCCAATAATATGCACAACACAAATCAATTGTTTAAGTGCACAAAATACATGTTTTTTGTTATAAAACAATAAAGAACAAAGAAGAAGAGTAGAGAGAATAGAGAGAACAATTCTTATTTTTTCTCTTGAGGGATAAATTACAATGAAGAAAAATCTCTTTATTTATAGGGGAAAACTAACCTTGGAGTTTGTAACTTTTCTCAATTATTCAGCCTCTTTCGGAGGTGAGTTGTGAATTGTGATACCATCACAATCAAGTGCATGTTTGCATTAATAAGCTTCTCATTCCCCAGGAATGAAGTATAATCATGCCTTAATGATGCATATACATAGTTTATACATTACTGAAACAACTTCTATATGCTTCTTATACAGATATATATATTCTAATGATGAAATTTATATTCATTTCGTATACAACATACATATTCTATAGAATAGTTATACAACTTCTATACACATTTTATGCAACTTTAATTTGCAACAATTATTTTGATACATATTTTATATAATATTATACAGTTTCTATACAAATCTTATATATATATATATATACATATTCTATACAATAATCATACAATTTATTCACATTCAATATAACATTTAGCTGCAATAATTAGCTAGAACATATTCTATACACCAATTATATAATTTCTGCACACATTTTATACATATACATAACTTACATAATAATTATACAATTTCTATACACATTTTATATAGGTTTAATACACATGGCCAGTGCATGTCCTTTCCCCAAGAAAATATATATATATATAACAATTATAGAGTACCTATACAATTATATTTAATTTTTCTTGGAGAAAGGACATGCGCTAGCCATTTTGAAAAGAAATGATCAGCAATTTTAAAAGTTGGACAATTGGAGCCAGTCGGCCCAATTTATTTCCTTTTTTTAATCATTTGGCCCAAAACTAATACCCTTACACAATAAAGAGTATTAGATGCTTTTTCAACAGCTACTCTTAAATCACTTTCCCAAATCTTCTTCTTTTTTCCTCTATTATGCGTTGATAAATCTGGGTTTTGCGATCAACATCAGAAATTGATTTATTGTTCCTTGCATTGTAGCATTCAAAACTCTGGACATGAAATAAAAAATGAGAAGTAAAGAAAAGTTAAAATTAGTTGGTGAAGCGATCAATTTTAACCCAAAATTTATTGTTAATGACGATGATTTTACAGAATCATCACATATGTGGTTGCACTTGAAGCAATGTCCTAGTCCTTCAAACTTGAAGAAGAAAAAATGTGATAGATTAGGATCTCAAGGTAAGAGAAAAGCCATGGCGAAAAATCCATGTTCTTCTCAGAGGATGACTCGGTCATAGAGTCAGAGACTTTTTGGTGCATGTAAAAATTAAGAAAAGAATCTTTCAAAAGGGAAGGAGAAGGTCGATGAATGTGTAGTTATTACTGCAAAGAAAAAAAGAAGTGAATTCGGAAAAAAAATAGTGAAGATGATGGCGTATCATCAAAGAAAAAGAGTAAAGATGATGATTCGTCGTTTGCGTGCAGTCTCTATATCCAATTGATACACTTTTATACTAGATTGATACACTTTTATACCGCATTGATACACTTTTATACTAGATTAATACACTTTTATACCACGTTGATATAATATATATACCACATAAATACACCTTTTACGGAGAAAATTTGTGCAAGCATATACAGTAGTTATACCAAATTAATACAGTACATATAGCACATTCAGACACCTTTTCAAATGGAAAGAGAGAAATTTGTGCATGTTTTTTTGTACATATAGCACATTCATACAATTCCATATTTTATCATTTTTGGAACTAAAATTGAAGCTGAAGTCATTTTTTGTATCAATTTTGAGCAAATTTACAATTTAAAAAAACTATAGGAGACTAATTGAATGCAGATTTTTGGAGTTTTTATATAAAATTTGTGAAATGAAAAAGATAAATTGGAGTATCGGAAAAGGTAAAGAAACGAAGAATTAGGAGTTTGAATGAAAAGAAAATTGTGAATGAAAGGGAAAGAAGGTAAAGTTATATTTTGATTTTTTTTGCATTTTCAGTTATTTAAGCATATGGGAGTCAGGAGTGGCTATTTACCGGATTTTTAAATTTAGGTGTTATTTTTATAAAATTATTTTAGTTTTAGGTGTTATTCTGTCCTTTTCGCTTTTTTTTTTTCCTAAAGGAAAGCATATTTTTTAGCCCACAAAAAAATTGGAGCCCAAAAAAAAAAATGGCCCAAATTGTTAGATGGCCAGTAGTCCAAAACTAGAATGGCCAATATGTGGAATTACTTTCTTGGCCGACTGACCATGAAATGTCCAATAGCTCAAACATGAGTATTAATTTTGAAAAAGGTCAGCTCATGTCTTTTTCCTTTTAAAAAAAGCTACAGTCATTCCCCACAATTAAGCATTTATTTTACCAAATGAAAGGATATTTTTCCTTATTTACAAAATATAACAACAACAATAGTAGATTGAGAAATTAAGAGTAAAAAGCAAAAGCCACTTGATACCTTCCTCTTATTATCGCTTAGCTAGTCTTTGACATGCTTTAAGTTTTGAAGATTTTTCTGTAATATTTGTGTTGAGGTATTTTTCGTAAGATTTTTAATAGGATTAATCTGATCCAGATGCCACCAAAATTACACATAACACTATTATTATAAGTAGTCAAAAATTTGATTACGATTTGGAATCATTTCTTGACTATTTTTAATTTAAAAGTTTATTATTGATAAAATCTTTTTAGTCTCATTATATAACAGAGGGCAGTTTGCTGCATTAAAGCTTTGATTATGTGTAAGGTTTTAAAAATATCAAACCACAAAAATCTACTCTATAATTTTGCCCTGCATTTCAAAATTTCAGTCTAATTATATGTGAATGCTTAGTTGGAAACAAAACAAGATATTGATTTAACTTATAAAGCGAAAACAAAACAAGATGTTGATTTAACTTATAAAGTGAAAACAAAACAAGATGTTGATTTAACTTATAAAGTGAAAACAAACAAGATATTGATTTAACTTATATAATACTCCACCAATTTAAGGTCTATATCTTTTCAATCCTAGCACAGTATTAAAATTAAATCATCTCAATTTTAAATCTATTGAACGTTGCGCTTATACATTATATTTATTCAATTTATGAAATCAAGGAATTTTTTTTTATTTTTTTAATTCCACCTCTATCACTAAATGAAAATTAAAGTACTCCTCCGTCAAACAATACTTGCATACATGTTACGAAAAATAAATAATAGGGGTAGTTTTAATATATCACCTTTTGAATATAATAAATTTATGCTTGGGAAAATATATTGAGTAATGAATAGAATTTAATACAATAAGTATAAAAATGGATAGAAATAGGTGAATTATTCATTGTAATTCAAATTGGACAATTATTTTTGGATATATAGAGTACTCCCTCCGTTTCATATTTGTTGGTCATTTTTACTAAAAATAGTTGTTCTATATTGGTTGGTCACCTTATAAAATTAAGAAAATATTAATTAAATTTTTCTCATATTACCCTTGAAATTAATTATTTTTTAAAGTGTTCACAATTGTTTATAAAATTTTCAAGAAATTTTTTAAGGGGTGAATTGATAAAAGTACTTTCTTTTTTGTGATTTCTTGATCGATGTATAAAACGAAATGAGCCTAACTAATATATGACAGAGGGATTACTTTTTAGTAAATATGGACTAGTATTATTGAATAGAGGAAGTACTAGTCAAATTTAGATTTTTAAAATATTCCCTTCATTTCTTTTTTAAATGCATGTTTCGTTTTTCTTGAGTTAATTTGGCTAAGATACAAAATTAAATTAATTCATTTTTTTAAAATTAAAATTTAGACATTCAAAAATTATATGAAAAGTAGTATAAACTGCAATTTTCTTTTTCCAATTTGATTAAAACTTTGGAGTACGACTTAAAACGTTGGTCAGAATTTATATCTTTTGATTAAAAAGAAAATCATACATTAAGGTTGAGTTAGTAAAATAAACTCCTAATAAATATTTTCTTAATGAAAATGTCAGGTCAATATGAGTTAGGTGAAATAAAATAAATGTAGTATCGAACAACAAATATACTCCTTCTATTACTATTTACTTGTCATCTTTTAAGTTGCACAATTCTTAGAAAGCCATTAACTACAAGTCTACAAGGTAATTTGACTAAACTATCCTTATTTATCATTCATGTTTATCTAAATTTTTTTGCACTATATTAATCTCTCTCCATATTTATGACTAAGGGTAAAGATGAAAACAAATAGTTAATTATGTCTTGATTTTTTAAATTGACAGGTATTATGAAATATCAATTTTTGATAACAACGATGAGTACTTAACCTTATGTTAATAATGTTTTTTTACTATACTAAAAATAAATAATTAATAAAATCTATCAAGTTTAAAAAATTAATGTATTTTTATCTTTTTCAATCTATTTTATTTTTACTATTAAATAATAGTTATCACTCAATGTATTTTTTAAGATATTAAATTTATCTATTTAAAATTTGATATAGTAAAATTATCATTCTAATTTTTTATTTTTAACTTGTGTGTGGAGTCAATAATAGTGAATTGTTATTGTTGGATGGAGGGAGTAGAAAATTCCGTCGTAATGAAAAGTGCAATTATTACCAATTATACAAACCCCACATCCCGATGTGTTGTTTTCCCAAGTCATTCTGATTTATTTATTTTTTGGCAGAATACATCATCAGATTTCTCAACTTGGCATCATTTTTCACTTTGACATCTCAAGTGGATGTTGTTCATTTTAGGTATCAAATAGCGTACGAGTGTGTCATTTTGACACTTTTTACAGTGTTGGCATGGTGCATTATTACACCTACATGAAGGTGCGTGAAAGTCCTTTTTTAATTGATGTGACGTCCAAGTTAGCCCACAAATAATATATTAACTCATTTCCATTAATATATACCTTCTTCCTCAATTTTTATATATCATTTTATCAATCTTAATCTTACTTAGTAGTGAAAATTATTGAGAGAGATTTCAAAATTGTATACACATTTAGAGATTCGTGAAAATTAAATAATATGTTGAATATGTTTGTTCCCAATATGTTGAATATCTTATTTTTTGTTCCCATGAAAGAAGACTACATTAAAAGAAAGACAAGAAAGAAAAAAAGTAAAAATGTCTAAAAATATTGTGTCAAAGAAAGAAAATTGTTGTGCTCCGCTTAAATTTTCTACTACTAGATTCTACTTAATTGGAGCAAAATTTGATGATTTGAGGTGGGGGTGGGGACACTGGGGTGTTGGAAAAGATGATTCAAGGGTGGGGGTTGGCGTGTTTAGAGAAGTTGATTCGGACGGATGAGTGGGTGAGTGGGGGTGTTTGGAGAATTATTGGGGGGGGGGGGAGAGGGGTTGTTTGAAGAAGACGATTCGTAGGGAATGGGTGGGAGCTAGGGTGTTTGCAGAAGGGGGGAAGGGTGTTTGAAGAAGATGATTAGGGGTTGGGGGTGGGTGGGTGGGTGGGGGTGTTTGGAGAAGACGATTGGTGGGGGTTATTTAAATTAATTATATAAAAATTATTTAGATAAAAAATGACAATGTCCTATTATTATTGGTTACTTTACACGTTATATTAGTCATTTTATACGTCATAGTGCGTGTAATATACGCATACCATATGTTTTTGTGGATTGTGCAAAATGTGTCAAAATGACACACCCCTACGCTACTTAAGGTGTCTAAAGTAAACGTCTACTTGAGGTGCCAAAGTGAAAGATAACACCAAATTGAGAGGCCTGACGATGTATTTTACCTTATTTTTTTTATTTCTTTTGGTAACATTTTGATTGATTTTTTTTTTTATTTCTTTTGATAATTCACTGATTAAATTACTTTAATTTCTTTCTTCCCGTTACCAACTCACAATAAACTGATAAAAAGTGTAGAAAATGGATTGTCGTAGTCATCAAATGATGGGGCTACCTACATGTGTTAAATTGCCAAATAAATATAGTCATAACTGTAATTTATCACCTTGCAAAATATTAAAATGACATTACTTGCAAAGATTTTTTATTTTCTTTTTGGCGAAATAGTTCGGTGAATCCTTATACTTGTCCTGGTTTGTAAAGTAGACACTTCTACTTATACTTTTATCGTTTGGATTCTTTAACCCATTAAAACAGAGTATTTTAAACCCCTTTTTGCATATGTGGCATTAAATTGATGATTTGGGAAAACACATGTTTTTCACGCGTTTTTCAGCGAGTGGTGGTTTCAAAAAAATTGCCTTCAATTTTTTTTTTTAAAAAATTGTAAATAAAAAAAAATCCCAACTTCTTCTTCTACATTGACCCTGCCCTCTCCCCCGTCCACCCACCCGACACAATCCCTCTCTGCCCCGTCCCCCCACCCCGCACCAGTCTTTCTCCCTACCCCTACCCCTACCCCTCCCGTCCTCTCTAAAACCCACCCACCATCCACTTCATCTTCTTCACCCTACCCACCCCAACTCTCTCTTCCTTTCTTCTCCAGTTCATCTTCTTTACCCCACCCACCCCAACTCTCTCTCCATTTATCTACAATTGATGACTACAACAACAACATACCCAGTATATTCCCACATGGTGGGGTCTGTGAGGGTAGTGTACGCAAATCATACCACTATCTCAGGTAAAGTAGAGAGACTGTTTGTGATAGTCCCCCGACTTAGAACCAATAACAATATAACAAACACAAAACATGAATGCATATAAACTTGTATAGTATGCAAAATAAACTAAACCCCTAGCCAAAGCTAATACTAGTGCCAAAGATAATACTAAAAACTATCTATCCAAAACATAGACATCACTTAACACCACGAACACGAAACTTCAGACAAAAATAAAGAACGCTCCCCTACTATTACCGACGCACTCCCACCTCCAATAAACTGATAAAAATTGTAGAAAATGGATTGTGGTAGTCATCAAATGATTGGGCTACCTACATGTGTTAAATTGCCATATAAATACAGTCATAACTGCAATTTATCACCTTACAAATTATTAAAATGACATTACTTGCAAAAAAAATTTATTATTATTCCTCCATCCAACTTAACACGTCCTGGAGTTTTTATTTTCTTTTTGGCGAAATAGTTCGGTGAATCCTTGTACTTATGCTGGTTTGTAAAGTAGACACTTCTACTTATACTTTTATTGTCTGGATCCTTTAATCCATTAAAACAGAGTATTTTAAATCCTTTTTTGCATATGTGGCACTAAGCTGATGATTTGGGAAAACGCATTTTTCACGCGTTTTTCAGCGAGTGGTGGTGTCAAAAATTTTGCCTTTAGTTTTTTTTTTCTTTTTAAATTGTATATCAATAAAAAAATCCCAACTTCTTCTTCTTCATTGACCCCCACCCCTCCCCCGTCCACCCACCCGACACAACCTCTCTCTGCCCCATCCCCCCCACCCCGCACCAGCCATTCTCCCTACCCCTACCCCTACCCCTCCCGTCCTCTCTAAAACCTACCCATCATCGACTTCATCGTCTTCACCCCACCCGCCCCAACTTTATCTCCCTTTCTTCTCCATTTCATCTTCTTCACCCCACCCACCCCAACTATCTCTCGCTTTCTCTACAGTTGATGACTACAACAACAACATATCCAGTATATTTCCACATAGCGGGGTTTGGTGAGTGTAGTGTACGCAAATCATATCACTACCTTAGATAAAGTAGAGAGACTGTTTCTGATAGACCCCCGACTTAGAACCAATAACAATATAACAAATACAAAACATAAATGCATATAAACTTGTACAGTATGCAAAATAAACTAACACCGCTAGCCACAAACAAATACTAGAGTCAAAGATAATACTGAAAACTATCTATCCAAAATCATAAACATCACTCAACACCACGAATACAAAACTTCAGACACAAATAAAGAACACTCCCCTACTATTACCGACGCACTCTCACCCCCTAACTCTCTACCCTAATCCATGTCCTCCATACCTTTCTATCAAGGGTCATGTCCTCCGTAAGTTGTAACTACTCCATATCATGCCTAATCACCTCCCTCCAATATTTTTTCGGTCTACCTCTACCCCGCCTAAGACCATCTGTAACCAGCGTCTCACACCTCCGTACTGGAGCATCAGATCCGCTCCTCATCACATGTCCGAACCAATGTAAGCTCACGTATTGCATCTTGTCCTCTACCGAAGCCACTCCCATTTTTTCCTGAATAATATCATTTCTCACCCTATCTTTCCTGGTATGACCACACATCCATCGCAACATCCTCATCTCTGCCGCCTTTAACCTTTGGATGTGAGAATTCTTAACTAGCGAACACTCAGTTCCATACAACATAACTTATCCGACTGTTACTCTATAGAACTTACCTTTAAGCTTCGAGGGCACTTTCTTATCACATAAAACTCTTGAAGCGAGCTTCCATTTTAACCATCCTGTCCCAATACGACGTGTGACATCCTCGTCAATCTCACCATTGCCCTGAATCATAGACCCCAGATACTTGAAACTCTCCCTCTTCTGAATGGCTTGAGAGTCCAGCTTCACAACCAGGTCAGCCTCCTGCGACTGAACCTCCCTCCTAAAAAAAAATCACAAAATTATTTTATTTTCAATAATCCAAACGCACTCCTCTTTGTCTAAATTTTTAATTTTTAAAATTTTGAAAAAGTTAAAATCATTATTTGTGTTAGTTGGATTCAAAGAGGAAGTATGACTATGAATATAAATGGTGGGTATTGAATAACTAAAAACCTCCATTAATAAGCTTTAAAAAGCTTGAAGAATAATAAATGGGTCTTATAAATTTGTGAAATCAATCCAAAATTGTAATTGAAGTTTATTGGAGTTTGCATTTATGAACATATAATTGAAATTTCTAAGTCAAATTAGGAAAAAAAATATTATTTATATTATATATATATTTTAAATATTTTATTTCCTATGTGTCATTTAGAAATGATGTGGCATGCCACGTGTAAACGATTGTATTACACTCATATTAATTGGATGAAAAATGGTGTAAAATATTATATTTTGATAGGTAAAGTGTCACTATCCGAGCCGAGGATCTGGCCGCGACGAGCATCCCGAACCACGAAGGCCCGAGAGACCCCCTGTCTCTGTCCAACCCACTAGTGATATTGTCCGCTTTGAGCCTAGGCCCGTACGGCTTTAAAACGCGTCACTAGGGATCGGAGTAAGACTTTCTTACTTATATACCTAGCATCTCTCTTGTGTTTTGCCGATGTGGGACTCCTCAGCGTCCTCGCTGAGGTTTGCCCCACCGAATGAGATTTGACTACACTCAGTTTGAACTTTGGCCCACATCGACAGGGTTGACACAAGAGCGCCGCGACGGGCATCCCGAACCACGAAGGCCCGAGAGACCCCATGTCTCTGCCCAACTCACTAATGATATTGTCCGCTCTGAATTCAAGCCCACACGACTTTAAAATGCGTCACTGAGAGTAAGACTTTCTTACTTATATACCCAACATCCCTCCTGTGCTTTGCCGATGTGGGACTCCTTTTTAAGTTGGGGTGTTACATAAAGAAATTAAAATACTTTGTTTTAATGAGTTAAAGAATATAAATGACAAAAATATAAGTAACAATGTCTACTTTATAAATCAACACAAATACAAAAGTCTACCAAGCTATTTCGTCTTTATTTAGTTTTTGGCAAAATGACCTTCTGGACCCTTGTACTATGTCGGTTTTGTAAGTTGGACACTTCTACTTACATGTTTGTCATCTGGACCCCTGAACCCACTAAAAATAAATATTTTAAACCCTTTTTTGGTGAGTGTAACACGCTCTCCCCCACGCCAGCTGCCACGCCTGACACGTCTGCCACATCATCTGCCACGCCATTTTTTTTTAAATATTACATTAAATTCCAAGTCATTTTTAATATGCTACATAACAAATTAAATATTAAAATTAATTTATTTAAATAAGAAAAATTTATAAATTGTAGAAAATTTTGAATAATCATGTTTTTATTTTTGCTCACAAATTAAACATCAAATTCATTCCAAATAATTAAAATTCTTCTCCAACTAATTTAAATTTTTAACTATAAATTTATATATACAAACATAATAAATTTTTTATTTTTAAATTTGAATATTTTTAACAAATTCACAAAAAGTTTAATTTTTTCAAGCGAAATTCACTATTTTTTTTCAATATTCACTATCACTCACTTACAATTTAAATTTAAATTTTAATCCCCAAAAAATAAAAAGATTTCAAATTTAAATTTTAATTAAAAAAATGAAAAGAATTGAATTGAGAGGGAAAATTAAAATAAAATAAAAAAGTGAACGTATGTGTGGGGGGAGGGGGATGGAAGAGTGTTGGGGTGGGGTGGGGGGGGCTGGAAGGGGCTGGGAGGGGTATGGGGGCTGAGGGTGGGGTGGGGAGGGGCTGAACGGGGCTGGGGGTGGGGTGGAATGGGGCTGGGTAGGGTGTGGGGGGTGAGGTTGGGGTGGAGTGGAGGGGCTGAGGGTGGGGTGGGACAGGGCTGGGTGGGGTGTAGGGGTGGGGATGGGCTGGGGTGGGGATGACGTGTCTTAATCTTTATCATCTTATGACATTAAACACGAAATAGGGGTTGGCTGACTTTTATTTCAAGAAATATATTATTATATTTAATTTGTTTGTATTAGTACTTTTTTTTAATCAATTTTAAAGTGAATATATTTTATCTTTTTTGATAACTTTTGCGTTCTAACTTTTAACTAACATGCGTAGTATTACAAGATTAAAAGTTATTTTGATATATTTTACTATATGTATTTTGTTTAAAATTACAAGGTTTAAATTCTTTTTTTACTTAAATTTCATATCAAATCAAAAGAAAAACAAATTGAAACATGGTGAATAATGATTTTGATTATCGTATATATATATACTACTTAATATTTGCTTCTTCTGTAGATTAGGAGATGGACTTGAACAACAAAGTGCTTAAAAACAAGTGCATTTAAACTAAAATAAGTTAAAAGTTATAAATTGATCTACCCCAAATTATTATTTTTGACTTAAAAATTATTTAAATTTGACCAAATAATTTATTTTATTATCCTTTACATGTTCGTATAACTCCTAAATACCCTTTCCTGCCCTAACTTATTCTTCAGGTTCTTACTTTCTTCCATGACTGCTTCTTCTCCTCCGCAACAAGATTCTCTCCGCCATTTTTTTTTTTTTTATTCTTTACACTTTGTAATGTCATGATTAGTTCATTTCGTCATTCAAATATTATTATTCAAATTTATTTATTTTTTAGCTTTTCTCAACACTTTCTTTTTTTCTTTACTCCTCTAAATGTCTATTTTTATAAAAAAAAAATATCTTTTTTTAATTTTCTTTGATTCTTATTATTTTTCTTTTTAAATTTTTCTCGGCCTTTATTTTCATTTTATCTTTTTTTTTAATTATTTTTTCTCAATCTTTATTTTTCCCCATTCTCTCTCAATTTCTACATTTTCTTTGATTTTATTTTTTTAATATTTGTAGACATGTAAAATTTATTGGATCAAATTTATATAAAATTTAAATTTTATTCATATTTTATTGGGTCTAAAATTATTTTGGGCTTAAAAAAAATAATAAGCCCATTTTATTCCTCATCAAGTAGATCTCACTTTAAAGCCCAAACTCATCAAGTGACGTGGCATCCCAGTAAAATCCAAGACCAATGAGCCGCCGCCACATGTACAAATGATGTGAAAATCCCATTCAAATTCATTAACCATTCAAAAGGCGTCAAGTGTCAAAGTGACATATTTCGGTCATTCACAAGCAACTAGGTCTACCCCCTACAACTATAAATAAGGGGTAACATAATATTCTAAAGGGGGGGAAAGGCGGGACTTGGAAGAGAGGACTTTGACAAGCATTGACAACGTCAGCATTGACTATCAAGTTCTTGCAAGGAGCAATCAACGGAGTTCTTCCCGGAGATTATTCCAAAATGGCAAAACACTTTCCGACATTTCCGACGATTGAAGTACGTCTCTAGGAGTCCAAATCATTCAACGATTCGAGAAACACGCTACTGAAGGCCCTCAGATCATTTCTAAGTTTAGGAGAGAAGAATCAAGAGAACAATAGAATTGTACTCACAAGATTAATTTAAATAAAATTATTATTTTTGTTTATTTTATTTTTGCTTGCAGTTAATTTTCAGCACTACGAAAATTTATTGAGAACAAATTTTGGCACGCCCAGTGGGACAAGTTCTGCTCTTCATCTCTTCCTTCTAGAAATTGAAAAATCAAATTCAACTACTACAATGGACTTCAGAAAAATCAATGAAGTTTAGTGAAAGAAGTCTACTACCGCCACGTCTACTGAGATCACACTTGTTGGCTCCATCAATCGACGCAATCTCAACGCTTTTGCTTTGGATGGATCCCAATAATTCACCTTTTTGGAGATGACGAAAAGGAGAAAGTCTCAAATTTCGGCTGTAACTACAACCCCTGGATGCAACTTTGCATTTATGTTATCAGATGAACCATCTGAAACTGTCTACAACTTTGGAGAATCTGAGGACTTAATGAATTTTCCAACTTTAATGAAAGTCAACACCTTCATGGTTGATGCTGTTGACATGGATGAGAAGTTTGCAATAATGGAGAAAATCATTGAAGCCTTGAAGAAGTCCGTTGATGAGAAAGATCATCAAATCACCCAAGTTATGAGCAAGTTAGATCTCTACAACCCGGAGAGTCAAATTATAATCTAACACTGCAAGAAAAAATTGATGGTGAACCTCTCATCAAGTCAAGTGGCAATCAATGTGTTGATCGATCTACTTCAGTAGCTACTATAACAATTCAACAACTGCAAGATATGATTGCAAACACCATCAAAGCACAATATGACGGGCCGTTAAAAAGTTTCGTAAGATACTCAAAGTCGTATTCTAAACAAATCGAGGGCTTACCAATGTCAGTTGGATATCAGTCGCCAAAGTTTCAACAATATGATGAAAAGGGAAATCCAAGGCAACACATCGCTTATTTTGTTGAAACTTGTAGCAGTGCTGGCACACATGGTGATCTTCTTGTCAAGCATTTTGTTCGCTCTTTGAAAGGCAACGCCTTTCATTGGTACACGGATTTGGAGTCTGAATCAATTGATCGTTGGGAGCAACTAGAAAGTCAGTTCCTAAATTATTTCTACAGCACCCATCGTACGATCAGCATGATGGAATTGACAAACACAAGACAAAGTAAAGATGATCCTGTAGTGGACTACATAAATCGTTGGAGAACATTGAGCTTCAATTACAAGAATTAACTTTATGAAACTTCCGCGATTGAAATTTGCATTCAAGGGATGCGTTGGGGCCTTATGTATATCCTCGAAGGAATTAAGCATCGAACTTTTGAAGAATTAGCTACGCGCGCTCATGACATGGAGCTAAGTATTGCAAGACATAGAATGACGTCACCTGTTTTTGATCTTAGGAAAGAAATCACAAAATTTAAAGACTCGTCTGAAGATCAAATTGGGGAATCTATGATGACAATTGTGAGTTTTACGAAGGCCTCCACAAGACAAAAGTTAAAAGAGAAAGATCCAAAGCAAAAAATGCGAGGGAGAAAAATCAACCAACCTTAAAGGAGTTACAAGCAAGGGTATATCCTTTTTTCGACTCTTATGTTCCTGCAATTCTTGACGAGTTGCTAGCCAAAGAAGTCATTGAGCTTCCTAAGTCAAAGCGACCTGAAGAATCAAACAAAATCGACGATCCTAAGTACTACAAATTTCACTGCATTGTTGGTCACCACACCACAAAATGCTTCATCCTGAAGGAAAAAGTCATGACATTAAAGCAAGAGGGAAAGATCATCATCGATGATGGCGATACAGTTAATGCAAATCATGTTAGGACCGAACTGGACTATAAAAAAGGTTCAATTTCAAAAGTTCTACAACCCATGTGCTTTGTGGCATCACCAAAAGGTAAGGGAATCATCATGTTACAATTTGGGAGCTTTGACCCAATTGAGGTTCCCACCTTAAAGAAAACAATAAGTAAGTCCATGTCAAATGACCTCTCCAATATCGAGAAGGGTGATACTTGGACATTGATCACTCTCAAAAGAAAAAAATAACAAAGGGCTTCTAAACTCCAACTTCCAAAAGTCGACACAAGATTAAATGCAAATCTGCTTCAACCAATGGGGGCAGTAAATACCAAACTGAAGTGCAATAATACTCCATTACAAAGGGTTGGAAGGAAAGTTACATTACAAGAATTCTTCCCCAAAACACTTCTTGATGCACGAGCCTAAACTGCAAGTCAAAAATACTCCTTAAGGCACGAGCTTAAATTGCATGTCACTCCTGGCCCGCATGAGTCTAAACTATGAACGGCTCTCCCAAAAAAGGATAATTTTTTTATAAAATAAAATAAATAAATTAACTCATCATTCTTGAACTACGTTATGACTTGATCCTTCTGAGGTACGTAGGCAGCTTAGAGTATTTTTACTCTAAGTTCAGTCATGTGAGTTAAAAAAAAAAAAAAGGGAAAAGAAGGGACTCGGAAGAGAGGACTTTGACAAGCATTGACAACGTCAACATTGACTATCAAGTTCTTGCAAGGAGCAATCAGTGGAGTTCTTCCCGGAGATTATTTCAAAGCAGCAAAACACTTTCCAACATTCCCGGCGATTGAAATACATCTCTAGGAGTCCAAATCATTCAATGATTTGAGAAACACGCTACTGAAGACCCTCGGATCATTTCTAAATTTAGGAGAGAAGAATCAAGAGAACAACAGAATTGTACTCACAAGATTCATTTAAATAAAATTATTCTTTTTGTTTATTTTATTTTTGCTTGCAATTAATTTTCAGCACTATGAAAATTTGTTGCGAATAATATTTTTCTTCATTTTCTTTTTTTTTCGCAATTTTTATTATTTTTGTTCTTTTCTTCGATTTCTTTCAATCAAGTTACATCCCATGAGCAAGAGTTGACATTATCATATTATAGAGATAAGACTTATGACTTTCAAACAACAAGTTATGTTTCATGGATAAGAGTTGACACTACCACATTATAGAGGCAAAATTAATGACTTTCAAACAACATGTTATGTTTCATAGGCAACAGTTGACACTACCATATTATGTTTTAATTTGCGAGATGTTCTATAACTCTTGCCTTAGTAGTAAGACTTAGCTCAAGGACTTTCAAACTACAAATTATGCCACACAGGCAAGAGTTGACACTACCACATTATGTCTTTGTTTATGGGATGTTCTACAGCCCTTGCCTTAGAGGCAAAACTTAGCTCAAGGCCTTTCAAACTATAAATTACTCCTCACGGGCAAGAGTTGACACTACCATATTATTTCTTTATTTATGAGATGTTCTACAACTCTTGTCTTAGAGGCAAGACTTAGCTCAAGGACTTTCAAAAAATAAATTATGCCCTACGGTTAATAGTTGACACTACCACGTTATGTCATTATTTATAAGATGTTCTACAACTCTCGCCTTAAAGGCACGACTTATCCCAAGAATTTCCAAACAAGTTATGCCCTGTGGGTAGGAGTTGACACCACCACGCTGTATATTGATACCACCACGCTGTATATTGATTTATGAGATGTTTTATAACTCTTCCCTTAGAGGTAAGACTTAGACCAAGGGCTTTCAAGTAAAGAGTTGTGCCCTATGAGAAAAAGTTGGCATTATCATATTGTGTTTTGATTTATGAGGTATTCTATAACTCTTGCCTTAGAGGCAAGACTTAACCCAAGAACTTTAAAATAATAAGTTACATCCCATGAGTAAGAGTTGATACTATCACATTATGTTTTGATTTATGATATGTTCTATAACTCTTGCCTTAAAGGAAAGACTTAGCCCAAAGACTTTTAAACAACAAGTTACGCTCCACGGGCAAAATTTGACACTACCAAATTGTGCCTTGATTTATGAGTTGTTTTATAAACCAAGAACTTTTAAACAACAAGTTATGCCCCATGCATGGATAAGAGTTGACACTACCACATTATCTCTTGATTTGTGAGATGTTCTAAAACTTTTGCCTTAGAGGCACGAATTAGTCCAAGGACTTTCAAACAACAAGTTACGCCCCATGGGCAAGAGTTGACACTACCACATCGTGTCTTGATTTATGAGATATGCTATAACTCTTGCCTCAAAACTTAACCGACAAGTTACGCCCCATGGACAAGAGTTGACACTATCATATTGTGTCTTGATTTATTTAATGCTCTATTAGTCTTACCTCTAAGACAAGACTTAGCTCAAGAACCTCCCAAAAGAAGAAGTCACACCAAATGGACAAGTATTGATACGACCACATTGTTTCTTGATTTATGAGATGTTCTGTAACTCTTGTCCTAGAAGCAACGCTTAACTCAAGAATTAAAAAAAACAAGTTATACTCCACATGCAAGACTTGACACTACCACACTGTGCCTTGATTTATAAGTTGTTCTATAGTTTTTGCCTTAGACGCAAAACTTATTCCAAAGAATTTTCAAACAACAATTCATGCCCTTAAATTTGCTTTGATGTCAGAAAACGAAGATCCCTTTGTGGATTATTCAATTTTTTATTTATTAGAAAAATGTAATAGAAGTTGTGAAAAAAAAGAAAAAAGAGAACAAACAAAATATAGAAATTAGAAAAAAAAAAATTGAGAAAAAAAAAGACAAGAAAAAAATAAAGGTTAAGAAAAAAGAGAAGAATTAAAAAAATTGAGAAAAAAATGAGAAGAAAAAAATAAAAATAAAGTTTGAGGAAAAAAAAGAGAAATGATAAAAATAAAAAATAAAAAATATTGAGACAATTAAATTTTTAAAAAATAAAGAAATAGATAATATTTGAGAAATAAAAAGAGAAAAAAATAAAGATTGAGACAAATGAATTAAAACATGAAAGAAAAATAAAAAAGTGAAAATAATAAAAATAAAAGTAGAATTTAAGAGACAAATGAGTATGAAAAGTTTTAAAATATTTGAGGTGTAGAGGGATAAAAATATACTTGTAATATACTTAAAAGGGGATGGAATACTAGTGTTTAAAGAATTTTCTTATGGGGTCAAAAATCTAAAACTACCCACTATTTGGGCTATACAACGTAATTTTCTGAGCTTGTTGCTCTTCCATCAATTTGGATTAAAAATATTACAATGATCAATTTATAAACTTTCATTCTTTTAAGGGTATTTATGTCGTTTTAATAAAAAAAATTGTTTATCACCATATTTTACTGAACTCATGTACTGTTTAATTTCAGTTTCAACACTTTCATTCAAATACGTAACTTACTTATCTATAGAAGAAGCTCCACCATATCAAAAATGCTTTACTTGCTTGTTGCTTAAAAGCTACTTTTTTAAGCTGCAACATAAGCTACTTTTTTAAGCTGCAACATAAGCTAGTCCAAACGAGCTCTAGCATTATTCTAATTTTACAAAGGGAAAGACATCATTTCCATCCCATACCATACAAGAAAAGTCGAAGTAACACCTAAACTATATAAGTGACCTATTACACACCTTAACTATATAAAAGTGATATTATTACCTCCCCGCGACCCCCATTCTAAGGCGCGTATGTTACACTTATTTTAGGCGTGCCCAGCCTATTAAAAAACAAAAGTAAACGGCTAAACACATTAAGGAAAAAGACATCGTTTTCACCCCAAACTATAGTCGAAAAGTTGAATCCACACCTAAACTATATTAGTGACCTATTACACACCTTAACTATAAAAAAATGATATTTTTTACTCCCTAGATCTGACGTGAAAAATACATAATTATTTAAATAAAATTTGGTGCGTTTAAATTAAAAATTAATGCAAAAGAAATTAAAAAAAAAAAAATACTCCTCCCCCAACCCCCAGCATCCATCTCCCCACCCCCACTCCCAAACAATCATCTTCTTCATCACCCCCCACCCCCAAACCATCATCTTCTTCATCACCCCCACCCCGAAACTCCAACCCCAACCCCAAACCATCTTCTTCTTCATCACCCTCACCCCAACCAACACAGTTTCTTCATCACCCCACCTCCAAATTCCAACCCCATCCCCAAATAATACAATTCATCCTCCACCTTTATCGAATCAATATTAATTTCACAATGAACAAAATCGAATTGTATTTGATGTTTAAACGGGCAAAACCAAATTTTATACAAAAAAAATATATAAAATTTTGTAGCAAGAATGTTTTCCGGTGAATTCTCATCGGAAAAGTTGGATTCATCGTCGACGTTCTCCTCTCTGTCTGTTAATTA
Source organism: Capsicum pubescens (assembly GCA_030864215.1). Classification (NCBI taxonomy): domain Eukaryota; kingdom Viridiplantae; phylum Streptophyta; class Magnoliopsida; order Solanales; family Solanaceae; genus Capsicum; species Capsicum pubescens. The sequence continues at coordinate 176,690,215 of CM061539.1, read as the reverse complement.
TTAATCCATCAAAAAATGGAGCTTGCTACCATATTAGTTTTTTTTTTTGTAAATTATAGCTGAAAAACAAATAGAAAAAGTACGAAAATGTGTTGGTCATTACCATTTAAAACGCAGAGGCCAACAGTCGAGTGACCATTTTTTGAAACAATAATGGTCATTATAGCTGAGAATTTTTTTATTTTAATTTTTTAGAAAAGACGATGGGTTATGGATGAAGAACAATGTTAGAAGAAATTAATTGTTATGGTAATTTTGTTGGTGGGATAAAGTTTATGGTGGTGAATATGGTGTAATAGAGGTAATGGAGGTTTTGGACATTAACAACAAAGGAGGTTTTAGACATTGAAGAAGAAGGGAAAAAAATTAAATTACAAAGAAAAAAAAATTATGAAAATAATAAATTTATTATTTTTTCAAATTATGTTGACGTGGTGCTGATGTGGCAGCGCGTGTAAAACACCACACAAGTGGTGTAATGTCTGACAGGGTGTAAAAAGTATCACTTTTATAGTTAAGGTGTGTAATAGATCACTTATATAGTTTAGGTGTGGATTTGACTTTTCGACTATAGTTTGGGGTGGAAACGATGCCTTTTTCCTTATTCTTTTTTATTATGCTAACGTGATGCTGACGTGGCAGCGCGTGTAAAACATCACACCACATGCAAGTGATGTTATGTCTGACAGGGTGTAAAAAGTATCACTTTTTTATAGTTAAGGTGTGTAATAGGTCACTTATGAAGTTTAGGTGTGAATTCGACTTTTCAACTATAGTTTGGGGTGAAAACGATGTCTTTTCTCATTTTACAAATAAAAAATGTGGATCTCACGAAACTTTCTATTGGTGACTCGATCAATTATATATATGGTCATTGTCATACATGTCCAGCTGGGAATATGTTTGGCACTACAATTTCACCCATAATATGGGTTCATTTGGTTGTGTGTATAGGAATAAAGTAGAATATAGTGTATTAATAATACTTGTTTTAGTTATGCATGTATTATTTCTTATACATTATTTGGCTTGATGTATAAGAAATAATACATCTTACATTATTTCTATAAAAGAAATGTTTGTTTACAAACATACCCTTCTTTGATTTTATACACTTTTTTGCAACAAATTTCTTTTGTCATCTAAAACATAATTAGTATTGTTGAACTAGTATATAGAGGTTTAAGATTAATTGCAAGACCTTTGTCTTTGCGCCGAAATGTTACGCCGACGGATGATTAACATAGTCGAAATAAAAACAAAATACAAGACGTAAAATTAAGAAACAGTCTCAATTTTTTTTTAATCTTTTTAAAGACCCTCGAAGCAAAGCAAAAATATGTTATAATTATTTTTATCAACTATTCATTGTTGTAAATTAAAATAATGAGAAAAGAAATTGTGAAATGTTTTGAAAAGATTCACTATTGCAAATTAAAATGGCGGAAAAAGAAATGGTGAAATATTTTGAGAGGGGAATTGAGGGGTATTAAGGCCATTTAATAAGTTAATGCATGTGGTTAAAGTTTTTATATTACTAATACATAGGAAATAGAGTGTATTACTAATACATACTCCAATACACAATAGTGTGTATAACTAATGCTTGCATTAGTTATACATAGGAAAAAAAACGTACCAAACAAGGTAATAGTAATGCACATTAACTAATGCATGCATTATATTTTACAATAAACTCTACCAAACAACCCCTAAATGAAAAAGAGTTTGATTCCAGGAAAATAAGGAATGTCCTCAATGAAAGAAACTTTTAACAGCAACAATAAAATCAGTAGAGAGGATATTCAAATATTTTTAAAAGAAGAAGGGTATCATTTCATCTATCCCGAAAGATTTCAAGGGATGCATGTCATAAACCGCATGTTTCACTTGCTCCTCATATCCTCACTAATAAGATTTAAAATAGGAGCAACATCTGTTGGTCTATAAGTAGTAAAAGGTTTTCTCATAAAAGTTTTTTACTTCACTAATAATATCATCTCTTTCTAACACTCAATGTTTTCTAACATTATTTGCTAACCATACTAAAAATAGATTTCTAACGGTATTTGTACAGTTTGAAAAATTAATGGATAATTTATCATTTTCTATTTATTTTATCCTTGTTATTGAATACTATTCATCACTCAAAGTATTTTTTAATGCATTAAATTTATTATATTCAAAGAGTAATATATTAAAAATTACCCCTATTATTTATTAATATGTATGTCAAGTCAATAGTGAATCAGGGGCGGCCAGGGGCGGAGCCAGACTTTTGGTTAAGGGTGTTCATATTTTTCCTGGGGCAAAGAAGTGTTTAAAAAACAAAGAAAATAAAGCACTGCTGCACCTGCCAAGGTTTGAATCCGGGTTGTTGATGCGGAAATGCACACTCTTGATCACTGGACTATGCTTCTCTAGCTTGTCAAGGGTGTGCAGCAACATGTATATAACCATAAATATTTATATTTTACCTATATACTCGAAAAAAATTTCGGACGAAGGGTGTTCATCTGACCACCCTTCGTTGGCTGTGGCTCCGCCACTGGGGGCGGATCAATCAATTCCGTGGCCTAAAGCCGAATCGTAACGAGAGGCCTTAAACATTTTAGAAACCTTAAATACAAGCATTTGAAAATAATCAAATTTTTTTATTTGGTTGAGTATAGTAAAAATTTGTCTTCTACTTGTATCATTGTCCTTCACACTTTTAGTTAAAAAAATAAATTTAAACTGTTAATATCTGAATAACACTATGTTTAAAGAAACTTTCGTGATTAATATAATAATTTTTTCATGTTCATATCATCCGATGATCTTAATATTTACACCAAATAAAAATCTAAAATATTTTTTATATACTTCGATTGTTCAAGTTTTTTTGTAGTATTCTTTTGTTTTTAATCTAAATATTTATTTGTTTATCTTAAATCAATTTATAAACCTATTAGTCCCTCTGTTTTAAAAAGAAAGATTTACTTTTCTTTTTAATCTGTTTCAGAAAAAATAACTTTTTCTTTTTTAACAATACTTTTAATTTAATTTTCAACATGACATGTTTAAGACCACAAAATTAAAGGATATTTTGATACATTTAACATAATTTTAATTTAGGACTACAAGATTTAAAAGTCTTCATTATTTTCTTATTCTTTGTCAATTCAAATAAGGTCATTCTTTTTAAATAGAGGAAGTATTATTATTATTAAAATGGGGCCCCAAAGGATTGGGGGCCTAAAGCCTTTGCTTCATTGGCTTTAGCCAAGAGCCGACCCTGTAGTGAACAAGTACTGCTGGACGAAGAGAGTATTTATTTGGATATAATATTTACTACTTACTACATTTCTTTTTATTTGCTCCCTTTATTTTTCGTGAGTCAATTTGACTAACTTTCAAAGCTAAATTAGATTAAATTAATTTAATTTTGTAGAATTAAAATTTAGATATTCAAAAACTATATGAAAAGTATTAGAATTGCAATTTTGTTTTTTTCAATTTGATTAAGAAATACATTTTAAAATATTGATCAAAGTTTGTATTTTTTGATATAAAAAAAAATAAAGCAAATAAAAAATAAAATAAAAAATATTACATTTTTTTGGGCAACAGATCGATTAGCTCAAGTGATAGTGGGAGATGGTAACCGATAATAATAAAAAATAAAAGACGTTATCCTTAAACTTTGGGGCTCGGTGGAGAGGAAGCAAACTTCCTTTGTCCCTCAGGCCTCAACATCGTTTAAAACGTTTCACATTTGAATCGTCCTTTAAGGACCACCCAATGTGTAGAACGAAAACAAAATGTTTGGCTGTGAGTCAAATTTTTTCCTCGTACATTTGTCAGATTCTGGGTCAATATTGTTGGTTATATATAAGGCTTATTTATTTAGATGAGCTTCAACTTTAAACTTTGAAAACGTGATTTAAATCATTTATGAAGTGAAGAATCTTTTTCATTTATGATTTTTTGATTATTTTTTTTAAAAAAAAATTAAATGACAATATAATTTCAATTTTCTGATACACTTTTTCTTTTAACTGAATTTCAGATATTTCCTTTTTGAAATATGATATTTTTTTTTATGTTCATACCCTACTTAGGCTGCATTTGTTTTCTTTAGGATTCAGAGGTCTGAATCTGAATGCACGTCTGAATGATTAAGATGTTGTCTCTAAATCTGAAAACTGAATGATTAAGACTGTTTGTTTTTCAATATCTGAATGTGCAAAAAAAAATTATTTGTATATATAATAAAATAAAAAATACAATTTAAATAAAAAACTAATTATATATCAGAAAAGTATGTAATTTAATACAACAAAATTATATTATTTGATTGAAAAAGATATTGATGTTTGTTAGTGATAGTGGAGATGGTTTATAATGGTGGTTGCGGTGACAATGATTGATGTTAGTGATTAGTAATATTAGTGGTGATAGTTGTGATGGTTGGTATTATAGTGATGTTATGATGGTGGCGGTTGATAGTGGTGGTGGTGGTGGTTATGATGTGACGTTGCTTGATGTTAGTAGTAGGAGGTGTTGATTGTGATGGCTGAAAAATGAATGCATGATGGTTGACGATGTGTTGGTGCTAGTTGGAGATGTTGTTAGTTGTGATGATGGAGATGGTTGTTAGTAGAGATAAATTGTAGCGATGATAGTGATTGAAGTGATGGTAGAGATAACGTTACTAGTGGCAATGGTGGTGATCGCCGAACAATGTGTGGAGGTTGTGATGTATTAATGGTCACAATTAGTGGTGGTGCTAGTTGTGATAGATGAGTTGGTCGATAGTAGAGATTGACCAGTAATGGTTGATGATGGTGGTGCTGTTGACAGCGATGGTGGTGGTAAATATAATTAGAATAACAGAGGTAGTAGGTGTGGTAGCGGTTACAATAGTGGTTGGTAGCGATATTTGTTGTCGATGATGATTGTAATGGTGGAGGTGGTTGGTGGTGGTTGACAATGATAGTGGTGGTAGAGGTGGTGACTGATGATTATGAATAGAGTGACGGTGAATATTATCCAACACCAAAATACCTTTTCAGACCTATTAAGACTTGATTCTAGATCTGAATGATTAAGACTTATTCAGACTTATTAAGAACTAAAATCTTAATAAAAAACAAATGCACTTAATCTGAACTATTCAGATTCAGACCTCCATTAAGTGCAAATAAATGAGCCCTTAGTTTGTCCCCCAAAACAGTAAATTTTATCGACCCACTTATTAATATCTCCACGTCCACATGATAATTTTCTTATCTTGCATCGTACTTTACAATATCTTTTGTATGTTTAAGTTGCTTTTCGAATTTAAGGAGGTCTAATTCCATTTTTGCTCTTTCTTTTTCTCTGTTTTACCCTATTTTTACTTCTTTTGATTCAATTTATGCTCTTTTTTGTTTCTTTCTTCATTTAGTAAACTGTTCGTTCTAGTTTTTGAATTAAATTCAAATTTTAGTAGGTGTTTGACCATGAAAATTAATTTTATTTGGAGTTGGAATTGAAATTGAAGTTGGAATTATGTTTGACATGAATATAATTGAAGTTATTTTTGGAATTCTAACGGTCAAACACCAGCTTGAAGTTATATTTGAAATAGAGCTAAAAATATCAAAAAAAAAATCTCATGGCCAAACGGATACTTATTATTGAACGAGATCATAGATTTTTTTTTTCCTTTTGTTGAATTATATTTATTTAAGTTACATTGGAATTTATTTTTGCTATGCTGGAATTTCATAGAACAGTATTATGTTAATTTTGAATTTGTATTATATTTTTTGTTTCAATTTATTTGCTTTACTAGTATTGACTTGCTATTTAATATTGCATGCAATTCATTTTTCAACTATCAAGTGACTTTCTAAACGGACTCTACTTGGTTCAGACTTTAGAGTTGGAAATTCAAGTTGTTGGGTTCGAAATCGAAAGGACATCATGCGGAAGCTATTAGTTTGCAAATTAACGGTGATAATTCAGATGACAAATAAAACATATATTAAAAAGACATATTATTAATATGATTTGGTCAAACGACCTACATATTAAGAACAATATTAAAAAAATAAAACCTATGAAAAAGCATAAACATATGGGAGAAATCTCCCCTTAAACCAGACTCTTTTAATAATTACATTGTAGATGTTATTGTGTTATGGTATGAGAAGGGGTCTTCTATTTATAGATGTCCAAAACCTTTCATCCAAGAAGGAGGTTAGCCAAGTATGGAAGAGAATTATATTTTTACTTTCAGGAAAAGTAAAAGTAATTCTTCAAAGAAAAAATAAAACTTAAATATAATAAGAAAATCAGGGCAAAAACTCTAACAAATCTCCCCTTTTTGACTTGATTTTCTTCACTTGATCCGTCTTCTCTTCATATCACGTGCATGAATTTCATTCTTGATATAATCTTCATAACTGCTGTTTGTCATGATTAAAAATAAGGTTTAAAATATCATGGTTAAAATTGGTTTAAAAGTAATATTTTATTTTTATTTTTAAAGATGTAGCAGTAGACGAATTGAAAATATGGTTGAAACTTATTTTCCACATGTAGTTCGACAAAAATCTTTATTATCATCCAAATTATTGCAGCTTGATTTTGAAACCGCTTTGAACCTGTTTAATCTCATCTCACTACACCATTGGACCATTGAACCGTAAGCTCTGATACCACTTGTTGGGTTCGAAATCAAGAGGGCGTCAGCGTCATGCGGAAGCTATAATTCAGATGACAAATAAAACATATATTAAAAAGACATATTATTAATATGATTCGGTCAAACGACCTACATATTAAGAACAATATTAAGAAAATAAAACCTATGAAAAAACATAAACTTATGGAAGAAATCTCCCCCTAAACCAGACTTTTTTAACAACTACATTGTGGATGCTCCCCTAAACCAGACTCTTTTAACAACTAAATTGTGGATGCTATTGTGTTATGGTATGTGAATGGGGTTTTCTATTTATAGATGTCCAAAACCTTTCCTCCAAGAAAGAGGTTAGCCAAATATGGAAGAGAATTATATTTTTTCTTTTAGGAAAAATAAAAGTAATTATGGTAACTTATATTTTCCTTCTAAGAAAAATAAAACTTAAATATAATAAGAAAATCAGGAAAAAAACCCTAACACAGGTTATATTAAAAACACGGGTCATTCCTTATATGAATATTAAGGATTAAACATCTAGGGCATCAGATTTAACGTAAAGTTTTGTTGTAATTCCATAAGGAGTACTAGAAGCAGATCAAGAACAAACAGATCCCCAATATGGGTTGTGGTGCAGTGGTGAGACTGCTCAACTCTTAATCAGAGGTCTCGAGTTCGAGCCCTGTGTATGGAGAAAATTCTATTGGGAGCGCTACCCCCTTAATGGGTCCTGCAACGCGCGATTCGGATTAGTCGGGGCTCCAATGTGGATACCGAACATCGGATGGGAAACCAAAAAAACAGAAAAAAAATAAAAAAATAAATAAAGAACAAACAGGTCATTTCTAGAAAATCCAAACCATGCATGTTATTGTCATATTATGGAAAAAAAATTAAGTAATCGAGATTAAAGAAAGAATACTCATTCATATCTTTGTTGAACCTCAAGCAGTGATTTTTGGTATGTAGGGTTAAACTTTACCCCTTCTATGTCAGTTAATCCAAAAAAAAGTTACAAATATTAGAGGAGAAAAAGTTATAACCATTTATTTTTATTTATTTGTAAAGAACTCTTAACATTTAGGATTTTAAAATTGACAAAAATTTTATTTTTAAATCTTTTCTTATTTGAACTATATTAAAAATTCTAATATTAAAGACTTTAGAATCAATTATAATTTTGTTGCTTATAACAATCTTTTTATTATTATTATTATTAGTATTATTATTATTATTATTATTAAATTAACTAATTATCGATCACCATTTTCAACTCACAATGAGAAAATAAATTAAAAAATATAACTTCATTTTGCAATAACACATAGAATTTCTTCTTCTTTCCTTTTTTTTTTCTTTAGTAAATATTGTACTGTTAAAAAATGAAAATTGAGATGGAGGCCAACATGTAGAAATGAAAATTGAGATGGAACTTGCTCAATCCAAAAATCTTACTCAAAAAATAAAGTTTGTATAAGTTATATTGACAAAAACCATCCAATTCATTAAATCACCTATGCAAAACTCTTCATCAACGCCTAAACAAAATTATTAGATGGTATATACAGTAGTGGTGGAGTCAGGATTTTTATTAAGAAAATTTTAAAAAATAATTAAATGTTAACAGGATCTCAATAATAAGTGGGTCGGATCAGATATAAGCGGATCGAATTTGATTTGAGACAAAGTTTAACTCTACCTCAACATAAACAACAAAACGGGAAAGTTAAGCTTCTTTATTTTGATCGTGCAATAAATTACCAGAATTGTACTTTACGTTTAAGTTGTTTTTACATTAACATGATAAAATTAATACTATTTTTTTTTTAATTTTAAGGAGAAAAGATATAAACTATTTTAAATCAATCAAAAAAAAATAAACAACAAACAAAAGTATGTAGTATAATTTTGTGAAAAAATAAAAAAATAAGTCAATCATCAAATTAGTAATCATGTAATTGAGAGAAGAGAAAACAAAAAGGGATAGACCAAGTGAGAGAGAAGGAGAAAACAAAAGGGACAAAACGTAAGAGAGCAAGAAAGTAATTAGGGATTTAATCCAAAAGCTAATATAAAAGATTGAAAAAAGCAATGTTATTCAGACTTGAACCCATAGGGATTGAGAAATTTTGCACCCCTTCACCACTAAACCAAGTTTTAGCCTTGTGTCAAGGGGGTTCAGTACTTAACATATATAACGTAAATTAAAATTTTGATCCTATATATACAACGTAATTTTTCGACGAAGGAGGTTCATCTCAGATGCAGTGGCGGAGTCAGAATTTCTATTAAGGAGTTCAAAAAAATAACTACACACGTTAACGGGACCTCAAAAATAAGCAGGTCAGATTAGATATAAGCGAGTCATATTTGATTTGAGCGAGCTGGACAAAGTTCAACTCTATCTCAAAATGAACAACAAAACGGAGGAAGTTAAACTTTTTTATTTTGATCGTGCGTTCAAATGCACAATCTTTAAACTTTTTAAGAAATAATTTACATATTTAAAAATTACATAAAAAGTATAATAAGTCACTAGAATTGTACTTTACGTTTAAGTTGTTTATACATTAACATGATAAAATACTAATTTTTTCTTACTTTTAAGGAGAGAAGATGCAAAATATTTTAAATCAGTCAAAATAAATAAACAACAAACAAAAGTATATACTATAATTTTGTGAAAAAATAGAAAAAAAAAATTCAATTATCAAATTAGTAACCATGAAAGTGAGAGAGAAGAGAAACCAAAATGGGAACAGAACGTAAGAGAGCAAGAAAGTAAGTGCTTCCTCTATTCCAAAATAAATGAATTATTGAGTTATTTTTCAATGTTCAAAATAAATGAATTGTTCATTCTTCAAGAGAAATGTTGAAAATTTCTTTCAATTTTACCCTTTCATTTAATGAGGTTCTTAAATACTTCATGTCTTTTGAGAGAGTAATTTAAGAATGATTAAAAGAATAATAATTGAAAGTAAGCTATAATTTATGTCCTAAAAGATTTTTCTTAAAGGGTGTGTCGTACCCCAAAAATTTAATTATTTTAAAGTAGAGGGAGTAAGTAACTAGGGATTTAATCCAAAAGCTAATATAAATGATTGAAAACAAACAGTATTATTTAGACTCGAACTCACGCTGAATGAGAAATTCTGCACCCCTTCACCACTGAATCAAGCTTTAGCCTTGTGTCAAGGGGATTCAGTACTTAACATATATACGGTAAATTAAAATTTTGATCGTATATACACTATGTAATTTTTCGACGAAAGAAATTGTAGATCCGCCAATGCTCAAATGAACTCCCTGAATTACTTGTAGATCTGCCCACGAGTATATATTTAGAACCTAAAGAGATAATATAAAAAAGAAAAGTATAACGTAAGATAAAATTGAAGATGATGAAACTAAAATACACTTGACAATCTCGACAGTTTTAATTCCTTTACTGTATTTTTTACGGAAAAGGATAAAAAATACCCCTCGTTAGTTTCTTTGCTCAAAAATATTCCTCCGTTAAATATTTAGTTAAAAAATACTCCTCCCCTTAACAAAATTCCAACAAGCATGCCACCTAGGTAAAAAAAAAAGCCACATGGTCATGCCATGTCACCATCCACGTGTCAAAAGTGTGGATAACCACCTTTTCAAATATAGCCACATTTGCAAATATAACCACATTTCATCATCCAATTTCCTCCACCTCCTTCATTCCGTCGCCGCCGGTGATTCTCCGATGAGAGTAATTCAGTCAATTTACTTTGTAAATTCGATCCATTTCAATCTACAGTCAACAAATCCAATGAATTCTTCTCAACAATAACATTCAATTTTACTTCTTCTTCTTCTTCTTCTTTGAGCTCCATTTCTTCAGATTTCAGATCGTTACACGAACCGGGTTTAACCCGATTAAAGGATCCGAATTTCAGAGTAACTTCAGGAGTTGAACAACCAGAGAATTTCGGAGTAACTGATTTCGCTGCTCCAACGGCTATCCTCAGTCTCCTCGTCCAATCTAACCTGATCCCTGTTTTGCCTACAAGTATAAATTTCATTAAATTTTCAAGAGGTACACTTCTATTTTGGTCAAGTTGAAGGATCTAGCTTCAACGAATCAATAAGAAAGGACCAACATATACCTGAAAGACCGTCTTTTAACGTGCCATTAAGAATATACTCATACACCATCTGTTCAGCTTGATCGAAACAAAAACCAACAAGGCCAATGACATTCTTGTGATGAACCCTTGAGAGAAGCTCTATCTCAGTTTTGAACTCATGTGCACCCTGCATAGACCCTTGTAGAGTTTTTTTAATTGCAAGCAATTCTCCATTCGGAAGAGTTCCTCTGTAAACCTGTACAACCATACTTATACAGTTTAAAAACTTGATACAGTTCCAGTTGTAATCAAGAAATTTTCTTCCGTGGAGAAAGGAGCAGTACAAACAAGATTAAAAATATCCATACCTACTGGATCTTACTAATCAAACAGATTATCTATTCTATTACATACAAAACCAAATATGTGAATTATCTTGGGTGGAAGAGTCAAGATTTCTCATCTAAATATACAATCAATTATTATCATCTGTAAACAGCCTGGCACTTAGACCAAGATGATTAAGATCAGAACAAATGAATGTTGCAATGTTGTTAATAAATACATGCTTAGTGTTGAAGAAACGGAGCTTAAAGAAGGAGGAGGAGGAAAATTGGATGTTATTGTTGAGATGAATTCATTGGGTTTGTTAACTGTAGATTGAAATGGATTGGATTTAAAGAGTGAATTGACTGAATTATCCTCATCGGAGAATCACCAACCGCGATGGGATGAAGGAGATGGTGGAAATGGAATGATGAAATGTGGTTATATTTGCAAATGTGACTATATTTGAAAAGGTGGTTATCCACACTTTTGACACGTGAATGGTGACGTGGTATGACCACTTGTTTTTTTTTTACCTTGGTGGCATGCTTGGTGGGCATCTGTTAAGGGGGGTATTTTTGAGTTAAATATTTAATGAAGAAGTATTTTTGAGTTTAAAAACTAACGAATGATATTTTTAATCCATTTCAGATAGTTTAAAAGTTTTTTTTTTTTTTTGACCCTTTTCCTTATTTTTTATACTTAATAAGAGGGTGGAAAGTAGGTATTACTTCATCAACAAGCTTGCTTCCTCATACGGTTAATTTCCTTATTGAATAATTCTATCCTTCAAGAATAGTGTACCATCACCTATGTTGTTTAATAACTATATGTATTTACTGCTCCCTCCATTTAAAAAAGAATGACTTAATTTCCTTTTTAATCTTTTTAAAAAAGAATGATCCTTTCCTTCTTTGGTAATATTTTAATTTCAACTTTCTACATGGCATGTTTAGGACTACAAGATTAAAGGACATTATGATACATTTGATACTACTTTAATTTAAGGTGACAAAATTCAAAAATTTTCTTTATTTTTTTAAATTTTATGTTAAGTCAAAATAGATCATTCTTTTTTAAACGAAGGGAGCATAGACAATAAAATCAACTCAGTTTGAGTTAATTACATTTGCATCAACCAAAAAGTACTTGACAGCTTTTCTGAATTTCTGTTCAAGTGGATCCATTGGGTCTATTTTAAAGTTTAAAAATAAACTTATGGTCCCATTGACAACTTTTAGAATACTACATGTCTCTTCCATTAATCGTCAAGAGTTCAACCCACAGCTCCAGTTTTTATTTCTATTCTATAGAAGCAATGGTTTCGACATAGGGGATCTTTAAAAAATAATTATATTTTATTAAAAAATTTACCTTTTATATCTATATTTTATATAATTATTATTTATAATTATTATATTTAATTTACGCTTATTGTATTCGATTTTATCAATAGTCTGTATTATAAAATATAAATACACTACATACTTAGTCTTGCCAAAAATACTATCATTTTTTTCCTTTTTATTTTTTTTTATATTTTTTTTTCGTGTTTTCCTCGTTTTTTCTTCTTCTTTTTTTCTAATTTTTCCTATTTTTTTTTTTTTTGTTTTTTTTTTTATATTTTTTTCTGTCTTCTATCTCTTTTTTTTTCTTTTTTCTTTTTTCTTTTTTGTACTTATTTTCTTTATCATTTTTTTGTTCTATTTTTTATTTAAAAAATATAACTATTCGAGCACAAGTCATTGATGATAACATAAATATCATAATTGTTTATCTATTTGTAGTCACACCGTCATTTATATTTTTGTATTCATTGATACAACTATATTTGTATTTGAATTTTAAAGTTCGCGCTTGTATTTGTATTTGTTAGTTCGCACCATCATTTATATTTTATATAATTCGCACTTGTTTTTTAAAGAATTGTTTTATATTCTTATTTTATAATTGACTATATATTATATTGGATTATATTTGTATTATGATTTTATTGTGCTTGTATATTTAGATTATATTTGTATTTTTGTATTTGTATTCTATTTTCGTCGATGTCTTTTTATTTATAAAGAATTATTTTGTATTTGTATTTGTAAGGTGATTGCATATTGTATTTAGCCGTGATTATGTACAATTTATCATTTGTATTTGTATACAAACAAGTAAATGCATTAATTGTATTTTCTTGATTCTAAAATATATAAATATGCAATGTATCAGTTGATACACATGTACCGTTTTATATTTGTATGTCAAAATTATTATTCGTATTTGTAAATAAATAAATATCACTTGATACAAATACAATTACAAACAAATGAAATCAATGATTTAAAAAATACAAATACATCTTGTATTTTTATAAAAATTTGAATTGTATTTATTTGTATCAATAAATACAAATAAATATTCGTAAAAAGAAAATCAATCGTTCCTTTTCAATAATTAAAAAATACAAATGATAGTTCACACTTGTATCTATATGTTATAGTTTGCATTTGTATTTGTATTTTATAGTCTCCACTTGTATTTGTATGTTATAATTCACCTTTGTATTTATATTTTATAGTTTGCACTTGTATTTATGTTTGCTAGTTCGCACAAATAAAAAGAAGGAGATTAATAAAAAGAAAAAAAAGGAGAAAAAATACAAAAAAGAAGAATGATAGAAAATAGAGAAAAAAAAACAAAAGAAAAAAAATAAAAAGGAAAGAAGAAAAAGAAAAAAAAAGACAAAAAGAAAAAAAGACAACGAAAAAGAAAAAATTGAAAAAAGAAAGAAGAAAGAGAAAACAAAAAAAAAGAAAAGAAAAAATGAAGAAAAAAACTGAAAAAAAAGAGTAATAAAAATAGAGAAAAAAAAACAAAAAAAGGAGAAAAAAGAAAAAGAAAAAAAAAATACAAAAAAAAAGAAAAAGAAAACGTAAAAATTGAAAAAAAGAAAAGAAAGAGAAAAGGAAAAGAAAAAAAGAAGGAAAAAATTGAAAAAGGAAAAGAAAAAAAAGAAAAGTAATAGAAAATATAGAAAAAGAAAAAATATACGAGAGAGACTATGAATTGTAATTATGAAAAATTAAAAGACAAGAGAAGACTATGAATTGTAATTAATTGAAACTAGGCTAAATAAGGTAATTAAGAGTCAATATCGGCTAAGTTATGTAATTATCCCTTCGACATACCCGCTTCAACAAGATTCATAATTTTATTATATCACTCCTAATTAATTGTTATAAGTTATTTATATATTGAAAAATTAATAATATTCAATTCATAATTTTACTATATCACTCTTAATTAATTATTATAAGTCATTATGCATTAATTCTATTATATAGAAGCAGTGGTTTCGACATGTCTGCTTCAACGGGCTGCTTGCTCCATGATTTTACTATATCACCCCTAATTAATTATTATAAATTAATATATATATATTAAAAAATTAATAATATTTACAATAACAACAACAACATATCCAGTGTATTTCCACATAGTGGGGTCTGGGGAGGGTAGAGTGTACGCAGACCATACCACTACCACAGGTGAAGTAGAGAGTCTGTTTTCGATAGACCCCCGACTTAGGACCGATAACAGTGTAACAAATACAAAAGATAAGTGCATAAAAAAATTAATAGTATTTAATTAAAAAAAATAAAATAGACATTTATAACATGTCTGTTTCAATCGTAATTTTATTATATCACCCTAATTAATTATTATAAGTCATTTATATTTTGAAAAATTAATAATATCCAATTCGTGACTTTACTATATTGCCCTTAATTAATATTATAAGTCATTATGTATTAAAAAATTATTAATATTTAATTTAAAAAATAAAATAAATATTTATGACATGTCCGTTTCAGCTGCTTCAACCATGATTTTTTTACTATATCACTCCTAATTAATTATTATTACTGTCATTTATGTATTCAAAAAATAATAATATTTAATTTTAAAAAGTAAAATAGACATTTATGATATGTCTACTTCAGCTATTTCAACCATAGTTATACTAAATGTAGACACCTAATTTTGTCCCTCCCGAAGTCTAATTTTATCCATATTAAGCTCACCTCACCATGTACCCTCACCCATGTGATTATATCCCACAAAAATACAAAAATAATAACTCACTAATAACCTAACAACCCCTCCCTATTATATTTTAACACCTCACTACCTACTACTCCACGTCACCCCACCATCCTAACCCCTTAACAGAATGTCATTTTTGGTTTCAATTGAAGAAGAGCAACAAGAAAAGTGGGGGGGGGACCACTAACAAATTCTCTTCATACCGTCACTCACCAAGACAGACCCACATATACTTCTCTATTCTTTTTTTTTCATTTTGGGGAAGGAAACGATATACAGACATATACAGATCAAAAAAGGGAGGGTTTCTTGGGGATTCACCATATTCATCCATTCTTTCTCTTCTTTTTGAATACACGCACTCACGCATAACCACCGGAAATACACACAGTAAAGAGATTGAGAGGGAGATCGTGAGGAAGAGAAGAGAAATAGAGAGATAACTGGCAGCAGAATGATGTGAGGGAAAAAGATCTAGGGTGACCGGAGATCGAAAATGGTGAGGAGCGAAGAGAAAGACGTAACAACGAGAGAGAGTGAGCTGAAATCGAGTGAGAAGTGTGAAAACGCAGAACGGAGATACCTCAGCTGATTGGTTCGAGTTTTTCGGTGAACGGTTCATCGAAATCCACCGTCTCTCTCCAAAAATGACCCATTGGAAAACAACCGCTTCCTCCATTAATTCCGATGAAAACGACAACCGAATTCGGCTACTCCTAAAAAGGGACAAATCAGTTTTGATTCGGGTTTTGTTGATTCTCTGTTCTCAACGATTTCTTGTTTGGTTCGTATTTCTAGAGTTTCACGTTCGGTTTTAGGTTTCCATTGAAATTCTTGTTCCGGATATTCTACTGTTTCTTATTGGTTTGGAATTCGGATCCGTTCGGGTTGTGGGTGCTCAATTTCGAGTTGGTTCAGACGTTATTGAGGTTTTTATCGTCCGAGAGTTCGGGTTTCGGCTTTATTCATTCGTTATTTTCAATCAGAATCCGAATCTCTTGAGGTTGGATTTCTATACACGAATTTGGTTTTCGTTCGAGGTTCCGTGTTCGAAGTCGCTCCTTTCGTCTATTGTTGATGCTGATATCATTATAATTGCAAAACATCATTTGAGGTCCATTTCTTCAACTCTGTTCTTCTTTCATTTTTATTTTAATGTGGTGTGTTGATGTTAATACATGAGTTGTATGAGTTTGATGATATGATTCAGATTATGTGTTTGAGCTTCTATAATTGTCGTGACTTAATCGGTTGGTTCTCTATTGAAATAAGTTAATCGTGTGGTTGTAAATGAATTTGGGGTGGGATTGAGATTAAAAGTTGATAAAGTGAATATTGTTTGTTTTGATTCATCGATATTGTTAATTGTGATAGTTTCATGTTTAGGCCGATAATTGATAGGCAAACGTAGGTTGGGTAAGCAAATTTAGAACTTGGGTGTTTCGTTGAATGTGGAATGTGTGTGTGAATGTTTCTTTCTAGTTTATCGTATTTAATTCAAATGTATTCATTTAGTCGGGGAATGCCCCAAGACATATTGTATTTATTCATCGGAGAATGCCTCGACGGATCATGTATGCAAAGAAGGTTCGTGATCAAGGCCCAAGGCATCAGGTAAAGCACGAGAGCGTAGTTAGGATTAGTGTAGGTTAGATAGGATTTATTTTTGCATTTTTATTTATTTTGGGTTGTATAATTGGACTGAACACTAAATTTTGGATTTGTTTTGTTTTGTGTGTTTGATTGATTGTTTTATGTGTTTTTGTGTGGTTTATACATTTGTAATGTCAAATTAGTCGATACGCTCCACCAAGCGACCGTGGTCGAACCACGGGATCGAAGGGTGCCTAACACCTTCCCCTCGGTCAACAGAATTCCTTAGCCGGAATCTCTGTTCGCGGATCAGTTTAAAAGAGTCAAAAACCATTTTGAAAAGGATTTCCAAAGGTGACTTGGCACACCAGATTATGCCAAGTGGCGACTCTGAATAAAAAATGTAAATAATCCCTTTTCAAAATAAAATTTTAATTTTTTGTCACTTTAATAATAAAACCCTTTCAAATTCTTAAAATCAATTCTTTTGGAGAACGAAAAAGGGGTGTGACAGCTCTGGCGACTCTGCTGGGGAATCGTTCAGAATTCGAGCTTATTTTGGAGTCGTATCGGCTTTGTTTGGCACTATAGGTGTATAAACATTTTGTTTGTGTTGTTTTGTGTTATTGTTTTATCTTTGTGAAATGTTTTCGTGCTCTTTGTGTACAGTATTTGTCACACCCCTTTTTCGTACTCCAAAAAAATTAATGTATTGTAAGTTTCGAAAGGGTTTTTATTATTAAAGTGACAAAGATGAAAATTTATTTCGAAAAAGGATTATTTACATTTTTTATTCAGAGTCGCCACTTGACATAATCTGGTGTGCCAAGTCACCATTGGAAAATCCTTTTCAAAACCATTTGACTCTTTAAACTGGTTTGCGAACGGAGACTCCGGCTAAGGAATTCTGTTGACCGAGGGGAAGGTGTTAGGCACCCCTCGATCCCGTTGTTCAACCACGGTCGCTTGGTAGAGTGTATCAACTATTTTGGCATTACAAAATGTATAAACCACACAAAAGGCACGCAAAAATAATCAAACAAAACAAAACAATCCAAAAATGTAAAGTCCAGTCCAATTATACAGTCCAAAAATAGAAAGATACGAAAATATAAATCCTAGTCTAAACTAATTCTAGATTAAGATCCAATGCCTTACCCGACGCCGCGGGCCTTCATCACGATCATTTTTCGCCAACATGATACGTCGGGGCATTCCCCGGTGAATAAATACAAGTGATCTCGGGGCATTCCCCGGCTAAATAAATACATTTTTTCAATACGAGAAAACCAAATCATTCACCCAAATTTCAATCATTCAAACAATATTTCAAACGTTCAATAAAATCACAAATTATAAACTTTGCCTACCCAAACTACGTTTGCCTAAACCAATCGGCTCATCATGATACTACCCAATCAAACACTCGTATTTGCTTCAAAATAACCAACGACAATAAATCAAAACAATATTCATTCTTTATCAATTCCTACCATCCAACCCCACATTCCATTTTTTATACCAAATTCCAACGATTCAAGACAGTCATCTCAACAATCCACAACCATCTATTCAATGAAATCGAACACCAAATTAATGTCACCAAAATTCAACCACACATCAGGAAAATCAAACACGTATAGTAAAGTAAAATTAGAAGAGATAGAGTTGGACCTTAAATTTGAAGCTTTCAAACTCAATGTTATTCGAATAAAGAGAGTCCGCACCCGGAAACCTCGAGCCGAACCTTAACACCAACAATCCAACTCGACAAATAATGACCCGTTCGCCGTCACTTTTCACGATGTTACTGTTCATTGGCACTGTTCATCGGTACTGTTCACCGGTACTGCTCACCGGCGCCCTTTTTTTTTTTTGTTGTTGTTGTTGTTCTTGTGAGGAAGATTAGTCCCCCCTCTTTCTTTTTAGAATTTTTCTTTTATAATGACCATGGATTTGTGGACAAGAAAAAGGAGGGGGGAATCACATGGGTAGTTAGGGTAGGTGGAAGCTTTTGATTGGGTAGGTTGTTAGAATAAGATAAATTAGTTAAAGGTATTTTTTATTTATTTTTGTATTTTTGTGGGATATAATTACATGGAGTTGGACACATGGTAAGGTGAACTAAAAATAAATAAAATTAGACTTCGGGAGGGACAAAATTAGGTGTCTACAGTATTTATCATATGTGTTACCGCTTTTATATCTGGCATCATGTGTCTACCGCCAGCCCTTCTTTCTGCAACAAGTCCGTAGTACACGTGTTGTACACGACCTCTAGTTGAGTCACCCTTATTTTAGGGGGGGAGCCGTCGGTGTTATGGAGTAGGTGGAAAGCTGTCGCAGCCACTATCGACCATACGCTCCCCCGAACAAACTTGTTAGTGAACTCCAACGTAGGTCAGCCTTTAGGTCATGCTTATGTGCATCATATCAAGACTTAGCAGGTCCCACTTGGTCCTTTGTAGGAGACTCACCTCTAAGGCATCATGTCGTGCTAATTGTTGTATCTTTGGAAGTAATGTGATCTTTTGTTGGACTGATTTGGAAAAACATGTGCTAGAATTAAAAGAGGGTGTGTAGGCATGAAAAATGAAAAAAAAAAGTTTCGTAGCTTTTTAGTGTTCTTTATGACTTTTGTTTTTCACAAGTTAAAAAAAAAATAAAAAAAATTCAAAAAAAGATTTCTTCATTTTTACACTAATTTGTTCAAAAATCAAAACATCAAAAAGATTTCTCACTTTGTCTCCTTTAGCATGCATTCATAATTCAAAATTAAAAAAAAAAAAAAAAAGAAATATTTTTTAGCAGTTTTATAAAAGAAAATGAAAAATGGTAGAAGTTTTGTTCATTTCATACAGTTAAAATACCAAAAAGATTTTCCTTCATAATTGTTGGTGTCAGTTTTAGTTGAAGTGTCTAATTAAAAACCCAAAAAGATTTTATTCGTTTGTCTTTGGTGGTGTCTCTGAAGTTAGGGTTAATTAGTTAGTTAATCGTTAATTGTCCAATCTGGACGAACTACGCACCCCTGATTCTCCTCTCTCGGGAGTGAGATACGTAGGCAACCTATTGTGGGTTGGGGGATCTTATTTTAAAAATTCAAAAATATTTTTCTTCACTCTTCATTTAGAGTAGGTGTCATATACATCAATAAAAGAAAACTACAAAAAAAAATTTCTTTAATTGGTTTAAGCTTCATTTTCATATGAAATTCAAAATTGAAAACTCAAAAAGATTTTTCTTTGGTAATCATAGGTTTCATTTTATATAGGGAAGTTAAACTTGAAAAAATGCAAAAAGATTTTCGCCAATTCTTTTGACAATTTGTTACTTCCTTTTCTTTTTAAAGTCTCAAAAAAAAGAAAAAAGAGTTTAATTGGCCCTTTTGGCAAAGCTTCACGAACTACGCACACCTGATTCTCCTCTCTCGGGAGTGAGATACGTAGGCGCCCTTCTTGGGTTCGGTGATTTTTTCAAGAAAAAAAATAAAAAAATAAGAAGAGGTTTTGAAAAATCGTTGAACTCTAACGCATTTGCTATCTCTTGTCCAGTTAGTTTAAGGTGGTTGGTTTGTGGCATTTTGGCTGGTCCTCCATATTGCTCCAAGTCACAGAGGAAGTTATGGCCAACAAGGATACCGAGTTAGTTGTCACTAATCAGATAGGGAGTCCAGAGAATGAGAATGTAGGAGATAATGAAGAGATTCGAAAATTAAGGCGGCAAATAATAGAGATGCATCGAGCTTGGGCTAATGGGTTGCCGCCTCCTCCAGTTCCCACTGATAATCTGGAATATCTTTCTAGCTTGCCTCCCGTGTCACATGCACAATTTTCCATTTTTGTTGATATGCCACAACATGCATCAGGATCGACTTCGGGACAACAATATCCAACCACTTCCAATGTTCATTTCCTCACTCCTCAATCCAAGACTACCACATACTCGGCTCCAGCTGCTGTTCATGCTTTTGCGGTGCCACCCCCACTTGAATATCCTACTTTTGATGTTCATCCACAAGTTGTGCCTCCCTACTCTACAAGAGAGTCTGTATTGAATATTACTGGTTGTCAGCGTTACACTTTCGAGCCTACATTCAAGTTGACTGGTATTTACAGTGACACTCACCCGCATGAATTTCCTCCTAACACTGAGAAACCTGTTATGACAGAAGAACAAGAAGAAATAGCCAGAAAATTGAGAAGTTTGGAACTGACTATGAAAAACTTGCAAGGACTTGGGGGTACAAAAGTGTCTCATATAAAGATCTGTGCATGTTTCCTGGTGTACATCTTCCTCTTGGTTTTAAAATGCCGAAGTTTGAGAAGTATGATGGACATGGCGATCCTGTAGCACATTTGAGACGCTATTGCAACCAGCTAAGGGGCGCCTGGAGGGAAAGAAGAATTACTCATGGCATATTTCGGTGAGAGTCTTTCAGGTCTAGCTTTTGAATGGTTTGTTGACTAAGACATTGACAAATGGATTAGTTGGGATGACCTAGCTAATGAATTTGTGCAACAATTTCAATACAATGTGGAGTTGATCCCTGATGAAAAATCCCTAACTAGTATAACAATGAAAAATACTGAGAGTTTCAGGGAGTATGCGGTCAGATGGCGCGAACAAGCTGCTAGAGTAAAACCTCTAATGAAAGAAAGCAAAATAGTGGAGGTGTTTATTCAAGCGCAGGACGAAACATATTATCAACACTTGTTACCTGCATTAGGCAAGCCGTTCATTGAGGTCCTTAAAATGGGGGAGATGAGAGAAGAGGGAATTAAGACTGGTCGCATTGTGAGTTTTGCAACATTGAAAGTGACTACTCAAGTAATTCAAAAGGGTTCACGAAGTGTTGGGGAGAAAAAGAACGAGGAAGATGCATCTGCAATTATAGTTGGACAGCAAGAAAGGTCAAGAAGACCACGTCGTCGTCAATCTCAGGCTCAAGCTCAAGTTTAGGCCCAGGCTCCACATAATCACTCCCAAAATCCATTATACTATGTTCCTCCACATCCATATCTAGTGTATAATGCACAACCACATGTTCAACCCTCATCTTACCCACAATGGCATACCCCAATGCCCCAGAGTCATCCTCTAACTCCACAAACATACCAAAACCCTTC
Source organism: Capsicum pubescens (assembly GCA_030864215.1). Lineage (NCBI taxonomy): Eukaryota > Viridiplantae > Streptophyta > Magnoliopsida > Solanales > Solanaceae > Capsicum > Capsicum pubescens. The sequence continues at coordinate 176,668,295 of CM061539.1, read as the reverse complement.
TAAACCAGATTTTCTATCCAAGCCAAACAATGAAATGAGGCAGAAGTCGAGAGATAGCTTCACACCAATTGGAGAGTCATATGCCAGTTTATTTCAGAGATTGGTACAGGAGGGAATGATCACTCCTCTCCTTGGGCACACCCTTAATCGACGTTTAAGAAATTTTGATCCTAACGCACGATGTGCGTATCATTCTGAGGCTCAGGGTCATAGTATTGAAGATTGTCGAGATTTGAAAAGAGAAATTGAAAAGATGATTCATGATGGATTAATTATGGTGCAGAATATTGATAGTGAGGGAAGCTCTAGTCATGCTGATATGCAAACCAGCGGCTAAGTTGTTAGGTTGAGCAATTGAGAATTCACCCATCTCCCTACTAGGAAGAGGTCTGGCAGTTTGTTTTGTCTTATTTTCTGTTTTCTGAATTATTTCAGGATTGTAGTTCGGGATCTATCTTGTTTTGTCCCTTTGTCGTTTATGTTCAAACCCTTCTATCTTTCATTTTTATTAAATGGAGTGTCCCCTTTTTCTTTATGTTTTGAATTTGTGTTGTTTGTTTGTTTTCTTTACATAGTACATTTTATGTTGATTCTTCGTGATATGACATGCTAGCAAAATTTTCAGCCAGATCTTAAAATTCACTTGATCAGGAAGCATTGGATCAGAGAGTTAAAATTAGAAAAATAAAGTATCTGAGAAAATAGATAGAGTGCGTGGGCGTTTGGTGTCAAGTTGAAGCCTTTTTTGAAAATTAAGTCACTTATTTTGAGAATCACAAGAATAACTTGGTCATCAATTGAAAGACATGTCTTAATTAGATCAAATAGTGGCCACGTGAACAGAAAGAAAATCAGCTCCACAAAATCATGAGTTATTCAATGTGAGGAATGTGCAACAAAAGTGGAGTTGTATGCCATATAAACGTAGAAGAAATAGTGATGCACAGACTCAATCAAAGTTAATACTGTAAAAGATGTCAAAAGATCTTCATCTTTCACTTTCATATTGCATGATATGTACTTGCATTTTCAAAGATTGATATGACGAAGACATTTCATTCTGTTATCCAAACATCGTGTCATCCTTTGTTTACCCCATTTGAGCTTTAGTCTTATTTTCTTTCATACACCTCTTTTGAAATCAAGATGGAATCAGCAAAACTCAAAAGAAAAGTGTCGAGCAAAACAATAGTCAGAAAAGTTCAAAAAAAAAAAAAGAGAAAAAATGTGTCCAAAAAAAAAAGAGAAAAAAAGAGTGTCAAGAAAAATAGAGTCGGAAAACTCCCCAAAAGAGAAGAGTCAATAAAAGAAAAGAAAAAGAATCAGAATCAAGCAAAAGAACAAGCTGCCAGAACTACGCATGACCTGTTTCTCCTCTATAGAGGGTGAGATACGTAGGCTTCCCTACTCAGGGCTCGGTCCAACCAAATAAACAATTTAGAGTCACTCAGTCAAAAGAAACTGGGGCATGAGTTAATCCTCATTGTTTGAGTCGATTCCAAAAGTTGTAAGTCCTAACCCACTTTAAGTGTCGTTTGGTCCTCATGCCATCCTTTCTTTCCAACCCTATCCAAAAAGCCAAGTTACAACCAAAGAAAGACCTTCAGATCAATCTTTGAAGATGTTAAGGCTAAGTATGCAAGGGATATGATGATTCATTTGGAAACTACTTGTCTTCCTCAGCATAAGAAATCAAGAGAGAAATAGAATGAGAGTCTTATTGGTGAAAACCTTTACGGGCACCATAAGGCGATGTTAAGTTGAGAGAAATAAAAATGAGAGAGTCTTATTGGTGAAAACCCTCACGGGCACCATAAGGAGATAGTGAGCCGAGAGAAAATGAAAGAAGCTTGTTGGCGAAAACCCTTCAAGGCGCCACTAGCCAAATGGTGTCTTAAATGCAATTGACCTAAGAAAGCAACTCAGTTTCAAGGCCATTAACTCAACAACAATGGGTAGAAAGTTTGGATGAAAAGATCAAGCTGCTTAACCCAAAATGCATGGCATAATCATTAGTGTTGACTGTCATTTTTAGATGAATTTTTTGTTTCTTTGTTTTAAAAGGGGACATTCATTGTCTTTTCTTTCTTCTCTTTATTTTAATTTTATCTTTCTTGAGTCAGTTATCAAAACAAAAATTGTCATTCTTTTTTTTTCGTTTCTTGTCTTTGAGTCAAGTCCGTGTCAAAACAAGTGAGAAAAGATTTCAAAACTGGCTACCAGCTTCTTTAATTGCACAAAGCAAGACAAAAGCTAGCACATGAAAGAGACATGATTGCGAGCCTAAAAAGGGCATACAGAAAGTTTTGTCAACAGAGAAGTCGAGGAACTCATGGAAATATCAAGGTTCAAAGGGTTTATTTGAGAAACACGACAAAGCAGAAATACTGTGTTTGTTTCAGAGTCACTCTTAATAAGCTGAGTTTGGGTCAATGATACAGTAAGTCAATGACATATGCTAATGGTTGGAAGCAAAACAAAATGTGACGGGGGCAGGAGCAATTGCCTCAAAAGCCAAAGCCACAAACTAGCCACCATGTTTTTAAACTCACAAGTTTTCTTTGTATGTAATAGGAATACATGTTGCATTCAGATCAAGGATTTCAAAGCCTAAACATCAAAGGCCGTAATTTCTCACCTCAACAAATGCAAGAGGCAAGGTTGTTGCACAGGTTTGGTAATTAAAATCATGGTAAAACTTATAATTCAAGATGTCTAGGAGACGCACTTCCTTGTTTTGTTAATTCAAGCAGCATTCGTAAGGAGACACACTTCATTGTTTTGATAATTCAAACAACATTGGTAAGGAAACACACTTCCTTGATTGGGTAATTTGAATTTTTCTTCTTAGGTAATGCACTTCCTAACTTAAGTTTTGATTCCTAGAAGACGTACCTTTTAGTCGAGTCAGCTTTCTTTGATTCCTATAAGATGTATCTTTTAGTAAAGTCATTCCCTTTGACCCCTAGAAGACGTACCTTTTAGTCGTGTCATCCCTCTTGATTCCAATAAGACGTACCTTTTAGTCGAGTCATTCCTTTGATTCCTAGAAGACGTGCCTTTTAGTCGAGTCATCCCCTTTGATTCCTATAAGACATACCTTTTAGTCGAGTCATTTCCTTTGATTCCTATAAGACGTACCTTTTAGTCGATTCATTCCCCTAATTCCTATAAGACGTACCTTTTAGTCGAGTCATTCCTATTGATTCCTATAAGACGTACCTTTTAGTCGAGTCATTCCATTTGATTCCTAGAAGACGTACCTTTTAGTCGAGTCATTCCCTTTGATTCCTATAAGACGTACCTTTTAGTCAAGTCACTCATTTGATTCCTATAAGACGTACCTTTTAGTCGAGTCATTTCCTTTGATCCCTATAAGACGTACCTTTTAGTCGAGTCATTCCCTTTGATTCCTATAAGACGTACCTTTTAGTCGGGTCATTCCAATTAACTCTTAGAAAATGTATTTCCTTATTTGGGATAATTTTCTTTTCAGTTTTGATGTGATTTCAGGAGCATGCCCGAAGCACAGGGCGAATAAATGGAAAACCAAGTAACAAGGTAAAGAAATTGAAAGTTAAACAGATTAAAAAATAGCAAGTCAGGAGCCCGCCTGAAGAACAGGGTGATGAAATTGAAAGTTAGGAGCCCGTCTGAAGAACAGGGCGAATACATGGAAAGTCAAGCAACAAGGTGAAGCAGTTGAAAAGCAAGCAACAAGAGGAAGAAAATTGAAAGTCAAATTGAAAAATAGCAAGACATGAGCCCGCCTAAAGAACATGGTGAAGAAATTGAAAGCATAGCAACAAGTTGATGAAATAGCAAGTCAGGAACCCGCCTGGAGAATAGGGTGAAGAAATTGAAAGGCAAGCAACAAGTTGAAGAAATTGCAAGTCAGGAGCCCGCCTGAAGAACAAGGTGATGAAATAGGAAGTTAAGAGTCAAAGAAGCTGCATAGATAGAGTTTTTGTAATTTTATTTATGTTTTAACTTGTAATTTTCATTTTTGATGTAATAACAGAACCGCGGACCGGAACCTCGACGGGACCTCACTCGACTTTCCATCTGGTATCGTCCATCTTCTTCCAATCCTTTGAGATATGTGTCAATTGATTCCTTCGTAACTTGGGTAGGTAGGATGTCCTAAGTGTAGACCCTGTTTCCCTCCTCCATTTTGTTTCATTCTCTTTGAATAATGGTCGGGACAAAATTCTGTCTCGTTGTCTACTTCTTTGTCTGAAAAACACTTCGTGTTTACATTCAAAGGGGGCATGATGTAGACACCTAATTTTGTCCCTCCCGAAGTCTAATTTTATCCATATTTAGCTCACCTCACCATGTACCTTCACCCATGTGATTATAACCCACAAAAATACAAAAATAATAACTCCCTAATAACCTAACAACCCCTTCCTAATATATTTTAACACCTCACTACCTACTACTCCACGTCACCCCACCATCCTAACCCCTTAACAGAATGTCATTTTTGGTTTCAATTGAAGAAGAGCAACAAGAAAAGTGGGGGGGACCACTAACAAATTCTCTCCATACCGTCACTCACCAAGACAGACCCACATATACTCCTCTATTTTTTTTATTTTGGGGAAGGAAACGATATACACACATATACAGATAAAAGAAGGGGGGTTTCTTGGGGATTCACCATATTCATCCATTCTTTCTCTTCTTTTTGAATACACGCACTCACGCATAACCACCGGAAATACACACAGTAAAGAGATTGAGAGGGAGATCGTGAGGAAGAGAAGAGAAATAGAGAGATAGCTGGCAGCAGAATGACGTGAGGGACAGAGATCGAGGGTGACCGAAGATCGAAAACGGTGAGGAGCGGAGAGAAAGACGCAACAATGAGAGAGAGTGAGCTGAAATCGAGTGAGAAGTGTGAAAACGCAGAACGGAGATACCTCAACTGACTGGTTCGAGTTTTCCGATGAACGGTTCATCGAAATCCACCGTCTCTCTCCAAAAATGACCCATTGGAAAACAACCTCTTCCTCCATTAATTTCGGTGAAAACCACAACCGAATTCGGCTACTCCTAAAATGGGACAAATCAGTTTTGATTCGGGTTTTGTTGACTCCCTGTTCTCAACGATTTCTTATTTGGTTCGGATTTCTAGAGTTTCACGTTCGGTTTTAGGTTTCCATTGAAATTCTTGTTCCAGATATTCTACTGTTTCTTATTGGTTTGGAATTCGGATCCGTTCGGGTTGTGGGTGCTCAATTTCGAGTTAGTTCAGACGTTATTGAGTTTTTTATCGTCCGAGAGTTCGGGTTTCGGCTTCATTCATTCGTTATTTTCAATCAGAATCCGAATCTCTTGAGGTTGGATTTCTCTACACGAATTTGGTTTTCGTTCGAGGTTCCGTGTTCGAAGTCGCTCCTTTCGTCTATTGTTGATGCTGATATCATTATAATTGCAAAACATCATTTGAGGTCCATTTCTTCAACTCTGTTCTTCTTTCATTTTTATTTTAATGTGGTGTGTTGATGTTAATTACGTGAGTTGTATGAGTTTGATGATATGATTTAGATTATGTGTTTGAGCTTCTATAATTGTCGTGACTTGATCAGTTGGTTCTCTATTGAAATCAGTTAATCGTGTGGTTGTAAATGAATTTGGGGTGGGATTGAGATTAAAAGTTGATAAAGTGAATATTGTTTGTTTTGATTCATCGATATTGTTAATTGTGATAGTTTCATGTTTAGGCCGATAATTGATAGGCAAACGTAGGTTGGGTAAGCAAATTTAGAACTTGGGTGTTTCGTTGAATGTGGAATGTGTGTGTGAGTGTTTCTTTCTAGTTTATCGTATTTAATTCAAATGTTTTCATTTAGTCGGGGAATGCCCCGAGACATATTTTATTTATTCATCGGAGAATGCCCCGACGGATCATGTAAGCAAAGAAGGTTCGTGATCAAGGCCCGAGGCATCGGGGCACGAGAGCGGAGTTAGGATTAGTGTAGGTTAGATAGGATTTATTTTTGCATTTTTATTTATTTTGGGTTGTATAATTGGACTGAGCACTAAATTTTGGATTTGTTTTGTTTTGTGTGTTTGATTGATTGTTTTATGTGTTTTTGTGTGGTTTATACATTTGTAATGTCAAATTAGTCGATACGCTCCACCAAGCGATCGTGGTCGAACCACGGGATCGAAGGGTGGCTAACACCTTCCCCTCGGTCAACAGAATTCCTTAGCTGGAATCTCTGTTCGTGGATCAGTTTAAAAGAGTCAAAAATCATTTTGAAAAGGATTTCCAAAGGTGACTTGGCACACCAGATTATGCCAAGTGGCGACTCTGAATAAAAAATGTAAATAATTCTTTTTCAAAATAAAATTTTAACTTTTTGTCACTTTAATAATAAAACCCTTTCAAATTCTTAAAATCAATTCTTTTGGAGAACGAAAAAGGGGTGTGACACTAAATATCACCCTAATTAATTATTATGTCATTTAAGTATTAAAAATTAATAATATTTAATAAAAAATATAAAATAGATATAAAAATAATAAATTAACTTTTGATGTTTTAATTAACTTGAAGTCTTATATGAGGTCCATTTAAATTTTTTTACAAGTATTTTTTGTAGTTATTTTGCTATTTCACTTCTAATTAGTTGTTGTAAGTCATTTAAGACACTTATGTTTCGCTGCTTCAATTGTCATTTTACTATATCACCCCTAATTAATTATTATGGTCATCTAAGCATTGTGCCACTTAAATTGAAATAGAAAAATATTATAAATCACAATAATTAAAAATTTAAATTATTTTAAAAAATATAATTGGCTATCGGTGACACAAAACTCTGGACAAGGAGAGTAACATATATTATTCAAAAATTACATAAAAGTATTATAAATAACAATAGTTAACAACTTAAAATATCTAAAAATAATTTAATATTCCATATATTTCAAAAAAATATATAAAAATACAATAAATCACAATAATTAACAGTTGAAAAAAAAATTGAAAAATATGAACTATTTGATTGACTCTCAAAATTATATTAGTGTCACTTAAATTGCAATAAAAGAAAAGTATTATAAATCACAATAATTAAAATGTTAAATTATTTTTAAAATATAATTAACTATCAATGCCACAAAATTTTGGACAAGAAAAATAATATATATTATGTGAAAATTACATACAAAAATATTATAAATTACACATGTTAGCAAATTAAATTATCTAAATACATGTTAAAAGTATGATTGATTATTTAAATTCTATTAGTGTCACATAAATTGAGATAAAAGATAACATATATTGAACCCGTGCTAGATCCTAAATGAATCTTAGAATGTATATAGAATTCTTTTTTTCCAAACTTTTGTTTAAATATATCAAGATTGAAAAGACAAGTTCTAATACAACACATTAAACAATGTATAAGAAATAATGTTAGCATAAATAATACCAGTACTACTAATACAAACATTATTAATGCAAACATTACTAATACATTCTATTCAAAATTATTTTTATAGACTCTAACAAACGACTTCTACATTTCAATGGAAGAAACATATGTAAAAGCAAAGTTTGATAAAACATTTACAGAAGTATGTTTTATCGTGTTCTCAAAGTGAAATCACTTAAATTAATATGACAGATGGTAACTTAGCGTTTTATTTTAGAATTTTCAAAACACTTAAAGTTTAAATTTAAAATATTAGTTTAATGTAACTTCAAATAACAAGTTGACAAATAAAAGAGAAGAAGAAATGAAAGCAAAGGATGTTTATGTCGGTTTATTGGGGAAATACAATGGAATTTTGAGTTATTAATTGCAACCACATGCGATGTAATATGCAATGACTAGATAACTTTATTTTTTTCAATAATTAATCTCTATTTTATACAGTAGGTGTCAAGTCTTATGTATCAATTTTAATCTCATATTTTATACGTAGCAAATGCCAGTTATATGACTAAAGATCTAAACTTCAAATGCATCGAATTTTGTTATTTATATGAATAAGTTATACATAATTATCTTGTGAGATAATTTAGCTCCTTAAAAAAAAATACTATCAAGTAGTTAATATGTTTTGTGTATTCATATTTTTCTAATTCATAATTGAAATTGACATCAATCTAATTTATCGTACATAATTAAAATATCTTAATGTTAGGCCCGTGCTGACACGGGCCATGCTCCTCTAGTATTATATAGAAGAGGTGGTTTCGACCACCTCTGATTCAATTACCAAAATATCCCTTTACTCCCACTTAATTACATACTATATCCCAATATATAATAATTTTATTGTATCATCATAATGGTTTAAATATTTAATATATTCTATTAATTTATATTAATTAACTATAGCTACATATTGAAAGTGAATTTTATTTATTTATTTAATTGGCTATCATGTTCAAAACTAATTTGTTACCACAAATCACAATAATTAATAACTTAAAATATTTAAAAGACATATAGAAATTTTATTAACTCTCCTTATTTTAGCAATGCCACATAAATTGAGATAAAAGAAAAGGTACTGCAAATCATAATAATTAACAACTTAAAATATTTAAAAGATATATAAAATTTTAGTTGACTCTCAAAATTGTTTCGAAGCCACATAAATTGGGACACAAGGAGTAAATATATTATTTGATAATTACGTAAAAATTATTATAAATCACAATAATTAACAAGTAAAAATACTTTTTTAAAAATAGATAAAAGTTCTATTCAACTCTCAAAATTTTATCGGTGCAGCAAAAATCATGACAAAATAAAAAATTATTTTCGACCACCTCTTATGCAATTACCAAAAAACCCCTCTACTTCCACTTAATTACATACCATACCCCAATATATAATAATTCCATTGTTTCATCATAATGGTTTAAATATTTAATATATTCTATTAATTTATATTAATTAACTATAACTACATATTGGAAGTAAATTATTTTTATTTATTTAATTGGATATCATGTTCAAAATTAATTTGTTACCACAAATCACAATAATTAATAACTTAAAATATTTAAAAGACATATAGAAATTTTATTGACTCTCATTATTTTAGCAGTGCCACATAAATTGAGATAAAAGAAAAAGTACTGCAAATCATAATAATCAACAACTTAAAATATTTAAAAGATATATAAAATTTTAGTTGACTCTCAAAATTGTATCGAAGCCACATAAATTGGTACACAAGGAGTAAATATATTATTTGATAATTACGTAAAAATTATTATAAATCACAATAATTAACAATTTAAAATACTTTTTTAAAAATAGATAAAAGTTCTATTCAACTCTTAAAATTTTAATGGTGCAGCATAAATCATGACAAAATAAAAAATTATCTTAATTAATTGCAACTAAATATTTAAAGTAAATCAATTTTATTATTTTAATTGACTTTTATATAGAAAATCAATCTTTTTATTTATTTATTTATTTTCATAAATTTAAATTTTAAAATTATTATTTTCTTATATAGAAATACTAATATTTAAACTTAACTTTAAATTTTTAAAGTACAAAATTAATAAATTTAATAAAATAAATTTGTAATGAATATTTTCTTAGAAGTTGTGTTGGGTCAATATGTATCAAGTTAAAAAGGAATAAAGAAAAATATATAGTAAAATTTTATTATTGTGAAAGATAAATATAATGCACTATCCAATAATATTTAATAATATTATATTTTGCATATGCAAATATAGCATCCCGTATTTAATTAATATACTATTTCGGTGAATTATCGATGATTACTATTGGATATGATAAAATTATATTAATTTTTATAGTAATAACATAATCAATCGCTCTTAATTAATTATTATGTGTCATCCAAGTATTAAGAAAATAAATAATATTTAATGAAAAATAAAATAAACATAAAATGCGAAATTAACTCTGAATGTTTTAAATTAAATTTTCGTCTTTCGAATGATGATTTTACTATATCACTCCTTATTATAAGTCATTTATGTATTAGAAAAATAAGAATAACAAAATGATATGTCAACATAAAATATTTGATTAACTATCAAAATTATATTAGTGCCACATAAATTGGGACGGGACAAAAGAAGATATAAAACAACATATATTATTTGAAAATGAAATAAAAAGTACTGTAAATAACAATAATTAATAATTTTCTTAAAAAAAATTGACTGGTTTCTGCTTCAGCTGCTTCAATCATGATTTTAATGTACATTGATATTTAAAGAGGGTAAAATGGCATAATGAGATTTAAAGAGGATAAAATGTATGTAGTAAAGTATGAGAAGAATAAAGCATAAGTAAATTTTATTACTATATTTTAAAGAAATTAAAGAAAAGAAGTATAAAGATTATTTGCAAAAGATTTTTACAAACTAATTTAAATATAAATAAAGTAAATTTAAGTATAAAAAACGTGTATCTATCACAAATTCCCTACCAAACACTTAGCACTTTCTTAACATTAGCAAATTTTCTATCAAATATGTGTAGCCATCTTTATCAACTTTTTACAGCTCCTCAATATTAATTAACATTTCTCTGTTTTAAAAATAAAATATAGAAAAGAAAATCTCAACTCTTCCTTCTCTATTAAAAAATAACACTCTTTTCCCGTGTTAAAATTAATAATTAAACAAAACAATAGCGAATCTAATGTGTGTATTCTCTTTATCGGATAAGTTTACATGATTCTTAATCTTTGCAATATTGAAAATCAATAATCTGCTGAATATTTGATTTAAACTATTTCATCAGATTTATGCCTCTTTTTTCTTTATATTTCTGATCGTAAAATTCAACAAGAAGGTTAAAAAAAGGTTTTCAATTGTGATCCCCTCAGCTCAATTACTAATGAAAATATTCTACTGCTCAAACTTTCTACTCTAAGATAAATCCTAAAACTTAAAACTTGCAATCCACATGTTCTACTGTTGGGCCCGTGCTGACACGGGTCTTGCACTTCTAGTCTTGAAATATAGAGAATCTCTATATTTGAGGAAAATGAAACCCAATTCACAATTTTATTTGTCACTCAAAAAAGATTTTTTTTCTCGCTATTTAATATATATATTATTATTATTTTTATTTCATTTATAGTTTCTTATTTCATAAAATAAATCCTTCCATTTATATATATATATATATATATATAATCTATATCTATAGTCTATATCTATAATCTATATCTATAATATATTAAAAGTGTGAAGGGTCTTAGAAATATTGTTTAAATTTTTTGTCCTTTGTTAAAAGTCTTTGCTTAAGACAAAATTATCTTTTCACTATTTCCCCCCCTAATATTTAAGAGTTGAAAATTAATTAAATATATTTATGGTAAATCTTTCCTTATTAGAAGTCACCAAAATTAGTGATTTTTTCTAATATTTAACGGTTGAAAATTAATTAAATATATTTATTGCAAAACCTTTCCTTATTAAAAGTCATCAGAATTAATGACAACTAATATTTTTTCTATTAGTTTAAGAATTCTAAATTTGATTTTAAGAAGATTTGAAAAATTTAGAAATAAATATAAAAGTGTTAGAATAAGAAAAATTTAAGAAGTACCAAATTTTAAAAATTTTAAGCACGTAATCAAAATGTAACAATGATTTTGTAAAAAAATATCTTTACAAACAAGGAAAGATTTTAAATATAGAACAAAATAATCGTACCACAAATATGGTTCAAATATGCGTCTTTCTTAGCCTTTGACAACAAGGGAAAGTGATACTGCATGACAAACACAAAGTGATGATCGATCAACCACTTGAAATTTTTTGTGGTAAATTATATATTAGCTTAAACTAAAATATATGTTTATGTTTACATTATTATATTAAAATGTGAAGGATCTTTGAAAAGTGAGTTGAACTTTTTACACTTCACCAAAAATCTCTGCAATAGATAGAATTATTTAATTTTAAATAATCAAAAGTTACACGTGCGATGCACGTGTGGTTCAACTAGTATATATATATATATATATATATATATATATATATATGTATGTATGTATGTATGTATGTATGTATGTATGTATATAAAACAATTTAAATATACAAAAATATAAAAAATTGGGTTGGCTCTTGAAATTTCATCTGAACAATATAAATTGAGACAAAGAAGCAACATATATTATCTGAAAATTACATAAAAAGTATTATAAATCACAATAATTAACAGCTCAAATATCTAAAAATCTTATAAAAGATTTGATTGACTCTTGAAATTTAATTGTGCCACATAAATTTGGAAGGGAATAACATATATTATTTGAAACGTATGAAATGTCAAAAATTATGTTGACTCTCGAAATTCTATATGTGCCACATATATTTGGATAAAAGGAAAAGTACGTAAACAACACTATATAAAATTATAATTAACAACTTAAATATTTAAAAATATATAAAATATACGGTTAACTTCAATTTTCACCATGTGTCACATAATTTGAAATAAAAGAATAATATATATTGGGTACGTACTAACACGAATTTCTATACCTAAGTGTGTATATATATATCTTCCACACCTTCCGATGTGCTATCATCGAAAACCATGGCTTGCAGAAACACAGTGTCCATTGTTTCAACCATGCAAATACAGAAACTTCATAGTATAGAAAAACAAAGTCCTCCTCCAGAAAGGATCTCTACTTATAAACCAAACATTTGGAAATATGATCATCTGCTTTCTCTTACAAGTCAATACTCTGTGAGTATTCATAATCTCATTATTCATTTAGTACCTACTTTATCTCTTGGGGTGTGTGTGTCAGGGAAGGATACTTCTTCCAGAATATGTTTTTCAGTTACTTTTTATTCATGTTTGTTTGTTCAAAATTGTTTAAAAACAAATTTCTCAAGTGGTATACTTATTGATTTGGTCATGCAGGAAAAGAAGTACAAAGTTGAAGCAGTGAAGCTAAAAGAGGAAGTGAGTTGCATGTTTACAGAGAGTGTTAGTCCAGTGGGGCAGCTAGAGCTTATTGACAGAATTGACAAACTTGGCCTAAGTGGTTCCTTTGAGGTTGAAACAAAGGATGCTTTAGAAAATACAATCATGTATATGAATACTAGTTCCAGCTCAAAGGAGGAGGAGGATCTGTATGCTACTGCATTGTGCTTCAGGCTTCTTAGGGAACATGGCTACCATGCTTCACAAGGTATAATAAAAAAAATGGACTAAGTTAATAAATAGAGTTAAGCCGCACCCAGATGTTGCTTGAGTTGAGATGGACTAAACTGAGTCATAATCTAATTTCTTGTCCAACTCTTACCAAGTTTTAATTTCACTGTTTCTTTTATTACGGATATATTCAACATATAACCTCCCCTCCCTCACCCCCACCCCCCACCCCCGGAAAAAAACTCATTAAAAATGTTCTAATAAAAAATTTATGGGTCAATTTAGGCAATGCATTTAGCTCAAATCAGTCCATTTTTTTGAGAGATTGAATTGGGCGGTTATTCTAATTGAGTTTAGCTAATAAGCAGGCGACTTATTGGCCCTCAAACTTGGGTGGAACTTGTTTTCATGACCATTTTAAAGTGACGTAATGACTTTTGCGACTAAAACGTAACAACTCGTTAAATTAATTTGGTGGTTTTATACATTTTCATTTTATACATCAATTGGCTATTTTATACATTTTCATATTTTCCACTTTTTATTCTCTTATACTCTTCTTTGCTGTACTGCAGGTATGTTAAAGGACTTTTTCGATGGAAAAGGGAAATTACCTTCAGATATAAACACATTAGTGGAGCTTTTGGAAGGGTCACATCTGAGCATGGATGGTGAAAACTTACTAAACGACATAAGATTGTTCTCTACCAAAAACCTTAAAAATTTGTCCACATCATCAGATATTAACAGATTAACTAATAATCCCTTGACATGGAGAGTGAGATGGTACGATGTCAGAAGACACATTATTAGTGCTCAAAATTGCAAAAACACAAATCCAATGTTGCTCCAATTAGCTAAACTTAACTTCAACATTATTCAAGCCACCCACCAAAACGATCTCAAAGATGTTATAAGGTATATTAAATCATTTTCCTCTTCTTTATAACATTAGCTTCCTTGGGTTCACTTCAATTATTTCATCGAATGTTTTTTTTTGTTTTTTGCTATTGTGAATTAAACAGATGGTGGAGGAATCTTTGCATAGTTGAAGATTTAGACTTTACAAGGGACAGGGTAGTAGAAAGCTTCTTTTTTGCTGCAGGAATTGCCTCTGAGGCTCAACATGGAAGCATGAGAAAATGGCTCACCAAAGTGATTCAATTGATACTAATAATAGATGACGTTTATGATATTTATGGTTCATTAGCCGACGTGCAACAATTCACCCGTGCCATAGAGAAGTATGTCCTCGCCAACAAACAACCTAAAACATTATAAAATTATTTATTTAAGTTGTTGAATAAAATAATTGCAATAATCATGATAACGATGTTTTTCACTTTTAATTAGGTGGGATCCAAAAGAGGTACAAAAGCTACCACCGTGTATACAGATATGTTTTAGAGCATTGCATGATACAATGGAAGAGATATCTATTGAAATACAACGACAAAATGATGGCCCTCCAACATTACCTCATCTGAAACAAGGGGTTAGTATTAAACTAGTCTTTCATGTACTCCCTTGTTCCTTTTAACTTGTCCAATTTACATTATCACATAACGTAGCCTAAGCTAAAAACAAACGTGGTTTTCCAAAATATAAAGGTGTCTCAAGCTAAGCTAAGGTGTCCAATTGGCCAATAAAATTAAATTTATACTATTAATTGGACATTCTAACCTGCGCCATTCTACCTGTTTTAGATGTATGTATAATTGACCAATGTCTTGTGATGTTTCAATTACTTCAGTGGGTCAACTTCTGTAAAGCCTTGCTGGTGGAAGCAACATGGTACCATAAAGGTCATATACCAACACTTGAAGAGTATCTTGATAATGGGTGGACATCTTCCTCAGGCCAATTGCTTTCCTTTCATGTGATTTTTGGTCTCACAAATTATAAAACAACAAATGAAACCCTTGATTTATGCAAAAATTGCCAAGAAATTATTTACCATACTTCGGTTATAATTCGACTATGCAATGAGTGACCAAGGTACCTCAACGGTAAGATCTCAAACTTTTACCTCAACTCTTTTTCCATTCTATACAAATAATTCCTTCCCACTTGGTGTATGCTAGGTTTTTCTTTGTGGTAATATTATTTGTATTGTGTTGTAGGCGGAACTAGAGAGAGAGAGGTGATGTTGTTTCATCAATTATATGTTGCATGCAAGAAGATAATGTCTCGGAAGATGTAGCTCGAGTCTCGAGAGCATATCGAAAGCATAATTTTGAATTCGTGGAAGAAGATTAATTATCATTTTAATACCCTTTCTACATCACATCAAAAAATTGTTAAGCATGTAATAAATGAAGCACGAATGGCACATGTCATGTATCATTCAGGAGATGGATTTGGGGTTCAAGATGGTGAAACTCAAGATCAGGTCCTGATCAACTTGGTTGGGCCTCTTATATAAAAAAAGGCAGTCGGTGCACTAAAACTTCTGTTATGCTGGGTTCGAAGAAGGGTTGAAGCATAAGAATCTACTGCACGCAGTTATCCCACATTTCTGCAATAACCTCTTATATAATCTCAGAAATAATCATATTCTAGTTTTCTATAATCTGCAATATATAGAAACAGGAAAGATAGGAACTTCCGTGAAATAAGATCTCACGACAAGGTTTCTATACAAAAAAAGCAAATCCATAAATTAAACTTGATGGATTCAGTTCAACCAATAAGGTTTTTGGCACTAGCTCATTGTAATAGTATGGGTCTTCGATCAAATATTTGCTAAATTTGATTGGATTTTCACGTATAAATATTTATTTCATGTCACAATATCAGAGAATTTGATGAACCCGTTGTCAATATACTGCATCTGCTCCTGATCTTATACGCGTCTCACTATACCAAGAAGCTATATTTTTCCTCAAGTTGAACTATGAGGCTACGATATCCTGATCATATTCATATATTCATGATTGGTACCGTCTCTAACACCCCTTCCCCTTCAACCATATGATATATATTAAAACATGAAAGAAGTGAAAGAAACAAATAAACCAAGCTTTAGTTGACATATGATGCAGAAATGCGCTGGCACAGACTATTCCTTCATTTATAAACAATTCTCTTTTATAGTTCCTCATCTTAAATAATAGGTCTCGAGCTTGAATATGATACTTCCCCGTTCAAAAACATTTATTGGCTTAATTGCTGAGCAATAAAGGAAAAACTTGAGAAGGATGAAATTAGTCCCACAAAACCTTTTCCTTTGCTTTTCAAGATATTACATATATAGAGAAAGATAGTCGATCAGTCAGACGGCCGAGAGTGTTATGTTAAAAGTACCAAAGATTGTGACGAATTGATTTGTAGAGTATTATGTAGTCCATCTCGATTCTCAGTCTATTACAACTCAACTAACTTTTAAAGCAAAATTGAATTACAATTACTCTTTATCGGTTTAGTTCATTTTGATATGTTCATTCATCATCCCAAATTCTCAAGAGCTACTCCAACAAACTTTGAGAAAGTCCGAGTATCATTTTGACTCCATTAGCTCTATAGTTTTACAAATACTTGTAAAATAAATCTAGTATATCTATATGAACGATAAATGCAGAATTGATAGGATAGCCTCTCCCACCAACCCAAGTCAATTTCATACCTAAGCCTAATAAAGAAATTAGTCTCACACCCCTTTTTCGCTCGAGGGATCGAGTCGAAGGGTTTTCCAATTAAAGTGACGGTTTTGAATAGGGATTATTTTATTTATAGAGTCACCACTTGGAATTGAGTTATGGTGTTCCAAGTCACCTTTTGAATCCCTAATCAAAAGAAAATGACTCTTTTATTTAGTCTGCGAAAACAAAAGACCGGGTAAGGAATTCTATTGACTGAAGGAAAGGTGTTAGGCACCCCTAGAGTCCCGTAGTTCTAGCACGGTCGCTTTTATTGACTCATACTTAACTAAACTATTTTGATAACTTATGTTTATAGGCCTTAATTCGCTCAGTTTTAATTATATCGAAAAAGTTTATCTATGCCTCTATATTAAATAATTAGCGAAAATTTAATTCTAAAAGTATTCTCCAAGGTGCATTATTGCATCCTTGAATTTAAATGTCTCGAAAAGATGCGTACGCCGCATTCTTAATTGAGACGAATATTTTAAACGTGCCTAAAAATTTAACTATTGTTAAAAGGCATTAATTTATCTATTATACATTCGAGATGCCTAAACTTATAATAGAGTTTGGAGAATAACTTCATACTTAACTTGTTTATTTCCTTAATCCTTTCAAAATATTTTCGCTCATCCAAATTTTAAATATAGCTGAATAAAAATACTTTCGGATTAAACATCAAAATTCATATCATTATCCAACAATTCTAAAACCAAATCAAACCATCTAATTCGAATCAACTCGTTATACCCACTGTTCAAAGTTTTTAATTCATATACTAAAAACATTCCAATACTAAATTTTAAAATGAAACCTAATACTCTTCTATCATGTACAGTTTTGCACCAACAAATCAAAGCCTAAAGTATGACCAAAATTAACCTTTTATAACAATTAAAAATTGCCAAAAGAAATAAAATATAAGTTTGACTTTCTTTGCAAATAAAAAGATTCTGTAAAAGTGAAATGGCATGTTAATAAAATTAGATTATACAAGGGATGTTCAAGAATACATGACGTCGTAATTTTTTTTTTCTTTTTATGAAGGCTAAAATAAAAAAAAATAAAAAAAATTGAAATTGTAAAACTATTTTTTGAATCGTCGAGAATTTAAAAGTTCAACATGATGGAGTTTAGATTGAATTTTTGAATGGACTTGGATGGGTCATCGACGTTCGTCCTTGTTAGCCATAGTAGTTGCGGCGACGGTGAAGTAGTGGTCATCTCTGGTGTTTTGCCGGCAAACAATGACGGGGAAAGGGGAGGGAAAATGGTGCCGGATTCCATGCTTAAAGATAACTCCGGCGAAACACTTCGCCGGAAAGAATGGAAGAAAACTGTTTGGCTATTTTTTTTTATTCACTGATTTGTCTCGATTTTCCTTCCTCTGTTCACTATATCTCGCTATTTCTGTGTCAGATTTAACTATACACAATATCAACCCACGCAGTATTTAAATTTTCAGCATATTTATATTCAAATATATATATATTCGATAACTTAATCGTATAATATGTTGTAACAAGAAGTTCACATTATCCAACAATTATACATATCAAATAATACATGAAATCACTTGATATTTTCATTCATGCTTGTTTACAACAAAGTTTATGAAATAAATAATACATGATTGAATAGAACCTGCAAGAAATTGTCACAGAAATTCGAATGGAGTTCAAATTCAACTTTCTCGAATGAAATCTTCAAACTCAACTATTACTCCTTTCTCTCTTTTGTTTATCTGATATTTTTTTCTCTCTGCCTTTTTACTGTTTCTGATGTTTTTTGTCTGATGAATGTCCGTTTTCTTATTCTGGGGGTGAGAGAGTATATTAATAGAGGGATTCTTTGGGGGGAACGGTTAAGGTTATCAGATAAGGGGGAAGGTTTGAAATTTAAATTAATTAATTAATTAATATTTTTTTTATTTTCTTTTAAATAAAAGGTAATAATAATAGATAAAGACAAAAATAAATAAATAAAATAACAACTAATTAAATTTTATATTTAACAAAATATAATAATAATTTATAAATAGATAAATATAAATATAATAAAATAATATTAAAAATACTAATTTATTTATAATAATTTTATCAAAGAATTTTTTTTTTTTTTAAAAAAATTGCATTATTATTATTTTATTTTATTTTATTTTTTTTTAAAAAAAATCTCAAAGTTAACTTTATTTAATTATTTATTTATTTTTTAACTAAAAATTTATTAAAATAAAAAATAAGAATCAAAATAATATATGATTAAATATATATTAAATATTTAATATTGATAGACAAATTAAAATTTAGGGAGGGTCAAAAATCACGTGTCTACATTTTTGCTCCTCTTTGTGTGAAATCTCGAAGAGTTTTCATACAAAAAAGTAGACGAGATATGATTTTTGACCCTTCAATTATTTAGAAGGTAAGAATAAAAGGAAAAATGTGACCGAGTCCTGGTTTTTGGACATCTTACCTATCCCGGGTTATAAGGGAATCAGGTCACGAGTAGTTCAAAGGTGATATGGAGAGAGAAAGAGTTAAAAGTCGAATGAGATTTCGTCCAGTTTTCGGTTGACGACTTTTGCCTTTACATTCAATCTACTAACAAAGATCAAAAATGAAAAATACAAAAAAAAATTGCAATCTCTAGAATCTTGATTCAAGCCATCGCGACTTGAATTTGAATATTCACCCTATTCTTCAGGATGACTCCTGACTTTCGATTTCTTCACTCTGTTCTTCAAGCGGGCTCCTGGACTTACAATTTCTTCACCCTGTTCTTCAGATGGGCTCCTGGAGTTACAATTTCTTCACCCTGTTCTTCAGGCGGGTTCCTGGACTTACAATTTCTTCACCCTGTTCTTCAGGCGGGCTCCTGGACTTAAAATTTCTTCACCCTGTTCTTCAGGCGGGCTCCTGAACTTAGAACTTTTTCACCCTGTTCAGGTGGGCTCCTGGATTTGCTTTTTCTTCACCCTGCTCTTCAGGTGGGCTCTTGGACTCTAAGCAAATAGTGAAACAGAAAAATAACATCCCATTCTTCAGGAGGGTCCTGGATATAAAATAAATTTCCATTCTTCAGGAGGGTCCTGAGCATAAAAATAAATTTCCATTCTTCAGGAGGGTTCTGTTCCATTCTTCAGGAGGGTCCTGAACATAAAATAAATTTCCATTCTTCAGGATGGTACTGAGCATAAAATAAATTTCATACAACACATATAAAATTTTTGCCCCAGTTTGTACTGGAAAAATTTATGTGTCACTGGATCTTAATATACCTCACAAAGAATAAAGTTTATCATGATCGAAATCCAGTATCGGATGTTGTAACCATGCTTCTTGCATTGAGAGAAGTGTGAAATTGCATCCTTTATCTGAAAACAATTATTTCATCTCTGTTCCAAACAAAGAAAAATTGTGAGTTTTAAAACATGTGGTGGTTGGTTTGTGGCATTTGGCTTTTGAAGTGGCCGCTCTCGCACTTGTCATGCTCAACTCTTTTCCAATCCATGACAATATTCATTGAATTGTTATACCTCTAACTCAGAATTCTGACTACTGAGATCCTCAACTCAAATCATATTTCTGTTGTATGATGCTTCTGAGTTTAGCTTCCAATACATCCCTTAGATTTTCACGAGTTTAAAATGGTCAAATCACAATCATCTTGAATATCTTACTTTTACTTTGAAACGTTGTCTCTGTGCATTGACCCTTTGTCTTGCTTTGTACTCTTAAGGAGTTGGTAGCAAGTTTGGAGTTCTTTCTCACTCGACCTGACATGAATTTGACTCAAAAGACAATAAAATTTTTTTGTTTGATGACAAGGACACAAAAATTAAAAGAAAAAGACAATAGGCATCTCTTTTTCAAAATAAAGAGAAAACTTATCTGAATGTGGAAACCGATTCTGGTGATTATGACATGCATTTGAATCAAACAACCAGATCTACCCATACCAATCATTACAATTTTTGTCCACTTATTGAGCTTGAAATTAAGTCAATCTTGAACTTGTTCTTTCTTGATAACAACCTTTCTTCGGCTAGTGGCACCTCAATGGGTTTTTGCCAACGAGTCTATCTCCTTTTCATTTCTGCCTTAGCTCACAGTCGTCTTATGGTGCCCGAAAGGGATTTCACCAATAAGACTCTCTCATTTTTTTTTCTTTTTAAAGATAAACACCCAAAATATGAAATATCATGCAGTCATAACATGTTTAGCCTTGACATTCTCAAAGATTGATCCGAAGGTCTTTCTTTGGTTGTAACTTGGCTTTTGGATAGGGTTAGAAAGAAAGGTCGGCATGAGGCTCAAAAAATTTATATAACATTAGGTGAAACATACAACTTTTAGAATCGATTCTTTTAAGAAAATAAATTTTTGCCCCAGTTTCATTTCATTCTGGGTAATTTGAATTTTCTTCTGGTTAGACCGAACCCCGGAGTAGGGTTGCCTACGTATATTTTCATAGAAAAAATCAGGTCAAACGTAGTTCAGGCAACATCATTCTTTTGCTTGATTTTGAACTTTTGATTGATTTCTTTTTCTTTTTCATTATTATTATTATTATTATTATTATTTTTCAACTCATTTTTGTTTTAATCTTTCTAACTTCAATTTGATTCCAAAAGAGGGGTACGAAGAAAAATAAAAGCTCAAAGGGGTAAGCAAAGGTTGATATATTATTCAGATAGTAGAACAAAATGCCTTCATCATTTCAATCTTTAAAAATGTAAGTACAAAACATATATAACATAATTGTACATGAATATCAGACATAATATCTTTTAACTGCATCAGCATTGACCGGTATTCCCTCCATTTTTCCTTCTACATCAGTTAGATATAACGCGCCATTAGGTAACACTTTCTTCACCATGAATGGCCCATGCCAATTAGGAGAAAATTTGCCTTTGGCTTCAATCTGATGAGGTAGAATGCATCTTAGTACCAACTGACCAACTTCAAAATATCTGTGACACACCTTTTTATTATATGCTCGTGCCATTCTCTTCTGGTATAGTTGTCCATGACATACTAGCGTCAATCTTTTTTCATCAATCAAGCTTAATTGCTCCAAACGAGTCTTGACCCATTGATCTTCATCAATTTCAGCCTCCATAACTACTCGAAGAGATGGAATATCAATCTCTGCAGGTATAACTGCTTCAGTTCCATACACCAACAGGTAAGGAGTTGTATCAATTGAAGTCTGAATTATATTACGATAACCCAACAAAACAAAAAATAACTTTTCATGCCATTGTCGGGAACCCTGCACCATCTTACGTAGTATTTTCTTTAAGTTCTTATTGGCAGTTTCTACAGCTCCATTCACCTTTGGACGATAAGGAGTTGAATTTCGATGCATAATCTTAAATTGCTGGCACACTTCTTGCATCAGATGGCTATTGAGATTTGCAGCATTATCTGTGACAATTATCTTTGGAATGCCGAAACGATAAATGATGTTGGAGTGAATAAAATCGACCACCACTTTCTTGGTCACTGACTTGAAAGTCGCATCTTCCACCCACTTTGTGAAATAATCAATAGCTACCAAGATGAACCTCTGTCCATTTGAAGTTTTTGATTAATTGATCCAATTACGTCCATTCCCCAAGCCACAAAAGGACATGGAGCAGTCATTGTATGCAACTCAGATGGAGGGGAATGTATCAAGTCTCCATGTACCTGGCATTCATGACATTTATGAATGAAATTGATAGAATCTCGCTCCATGGTAAGCCAATAATAACCTGCTCGGAGTATTTTCTTTGCCAAAACATACCCACTCATGTGTGGTCCACAAATCCCAGAATGTACTTCAGTCATGATTTTTGAAGCTTCTTTAGCATTTACATACCTCAGCAGTCCCAAATCAGGAGTCCTCTTATACAAAATTCCTCCACTTAAGAAAAATCCACTAGACAAACGTCGAATGGTTCTCTTTTGATTACCATCAGCATGTACAGGATATTTTCCAGTTTGAATATATTCTTTAATATCATAAAACCACGGCTTCCCATCAAATTCTTCTTCAACCACATTGAAATATGCATGTTGATCATGAATCTGTATATGCAAAGGGTCAATATAAGTTTTATCGGGATGTTGAAGCATCGAAGATAAGGTCGCCAAAGCATCAACAATCTCATTATGAGCTCTAGGAATGTGTTTGAACTTCACTAATACAAATCGTTGACAAAGATCTTGCAAACAACTTCTATATGGTAGGAGATTCGAATCACGAGTCTCCCAATCTCCTTGGATTTGGTGGACTAATAAATCTGAATCTCCTAATACCAACAATTCTTGGACCCCCATGTCAATGGCTAATCTCAATCCCAGGATGCAAGCTTCATATTCTGCCATATTATTTGTACAGTAGAATCGAAGTTGGGCTGTTATAGGATAATATTGTCCTGATTCAGAAATAAGAACCGCTCCTATCCCTACTCCTTTTATATTAGCAGCTCCATCAAAGAACAACTTCCAGCCCGAATGGCAATTGTCAGAAATAAACTCATCAACATACAATACCTCTTCATCTGGAAAATAAGTCTTTAATGGCTCATACTCCTCATCAATAGGATTTTCAGCCAAATGATCCTCCAAGACTTGAACTTTCATTGCAGTTCGTGTCACATAAACAATATCAAACTCTGTGAGCAATATCTACCATTTCACGAGTCTGCCTGTAGGCGTAGGCTTCTGAAAAATATACTTTAAAGGATCCATACGAGAGATGAGGTAAGTAGTATAAGATGACAAATAATGTTTCAACTTTTGGGCTACCCAAGTTAAGGCGCAGCACGTCTTCTCAAGAAGAGTGTACTTAGCCTCATAAGTGGTAAACTTTTTGCTGAGGTAGTAGATGGCTTGTTCTTTTCTACCCATGACATCATGTTGACCCAATATACAGCCAAAAGAATTGTCTAACACAGACATGTACAATATCAAAGGTCTGCCTGGCTCTGGAGGAACCAAAATAGGCGGATTCGACAAGTACTTCTTAATTCTGTCAAATGCCTCTTGACATTCTTCAGTCCATTCAACTTTAGCATTCTTCTTCAACAACTTGAATATTGGCTTGCAGGTTGTTGTAAGCTGAGCAATGAATCTACTGATATAATTCAACCTTCCAAGTAAGCTCATCACCTCCGTTTTATTTTTTGGTGGAGGTAAATCTTGAATAGCTTTTATTTTTGAAGGATCTAACTCAATACCACGTCGACTGACTATAAAACCCAAGAGTTTTCCTGATGGAACTCTAAATACATATTTTGCTGGGTTAAGTTTGAGATCATACCTCCGAAGCCTTTCAAAGAATTTTCTCAAATCTTTTACATGATCAGATTTCTCTCTCGACTTAATGATCACGTCATCTACATAAACTTCAATTTCTTTGTGCATCATGTCATGAAACATTGTGGTCATTGCCCTCATGTAATTTTCCCCAACATTCTTTAATCCAAAAGGCATAACTCTATAACAATATGTCCCCCATGGAGTAATAAATGATGTTTTTTTTGCATCTTCTGGATCCATAATGATCTGGTGATACCCCGCATAACAATCCACAAAAGAAGCAATATCATGTTTGGCACAATTGTCCAACAAAATATGAATA
Source organism: Capsicum pubescens (assembly GCA_030864215.1). Lineage (NCBI taxonomy): Eukaryota > Viridiplantae > Streptophyta > Magnoliopsida > Solanales > Solanaceae > Capsicum > Capsicum pubescens. Next base: position 176,643,856 of record CM061539.1, on the reverse strand, counting down.
TTGGGAAGTGAAAAATTATCTTTCGGACTTGCTTTATTTAGATCACGATAATCAACACACATCCGAACTTTGCCGTCCTTCTTTGGAACATGGACAATATTTTCTAACCAAGTAGGATATTGGGCCACTCGAATGACTTTAGCCTCGAGTTGCTTCGTGATTTCCTCTTTGATCTTTACACTCATGTCAGTTTTGAACTTTCTTAGCTTTTGCTTGACAGGAGGAAAAACAGGATCAATTGGCAACTTGTGAACTACCAAATCGGTGCTCAAACCTGGCATATCATCATAAGACCACGCAAAGATGTCTTTATACTCACGCAAAGCTCCAATTATAGCTTTCTTTTATTGCGGTTGAGCATGTACACTTATCTTAGTCTCCCTAATTGTCACACCCCCTTTTTCATTACATACTCCAAAAAATGGATACATTTTTAAAGTTCGAAAGGATTTTATTATTTAAGTGACAAGAAATGAAAATTTATTTATGAAAAGGATTATTTGCATTTTTTATTCAGAGTCGCCACTTGGCATAATCTGGTGTGCCAAGTCACCTTTGAAAAATCCTTTTCGAAACCATTTGACTCTTAAACCGGTTTGCGAACAGAGATTCCGGCTAAGGAATTTTGTTGACCGAGGGGAAGGTGTTAGGCATCCCTCGATCCCGTGGTTCGACCACGGTCGCTTGGTGGAGTGTATCGACTATTTTGGCATTATGAAATGTATAAACCACACAAAAGAACACAAAATGATCAAACAATAAACAAAACAAAACAGTCCAAAAAAATGTAAAAGTCCAGTCCAATTATACAGTCCGAAAAATAGAAAAAAATACAAAAATATAAATCCTAATCTAAACTAAATCTAGACTACGCTCCAAATGCCTTACCCGACGCTGCGGGCCTTTATCACGATTATTTTCCGCCAACATGATACGTCGGGGTATTCCCCGGTGAATAAATACAAGCGATCTCGGGGCATTCCCCGGCTAAATAAATACATCCAAATTAAACACGATAAACTAAAAGAAACATTCACACGCACATTCCAACATCCAACGAAACACTTATTCCTAAATTTCGCCTACCCGAACCTACGATTGCCTACCCGCTTGACTTACCATGATACTATCACGAAATTGATAATTAGATGTAAAAGTAACAATAACGACGAATCGAAATAACAACAAATCAAAATTAATCCTAATTCACTTTAACGATTTTTTTTTTAACTCGTGCCCCGAATTCCCTTTAATCCACATGATTAGTGCATGCTTCAATTTTTTAATCACATCTCATAATCCGAAACCAACATCAAACGCAACACAAACAATGAAGATTCAAACCAAATATACGACAAATAAATCATCCATACCAACAACATTAATAAAAAGTCAAAATAAATTAAAGATTCGGTTAGAAGAAATGGACCTCGATGAAATTGATCTTTGTCGATAATAAGAAATCCGAAGACCAAAACTCGATCGGAGAACCTCACGACGAACAAATCAAACTCGGTATTAAAATAATAACCGGACAGCTCCAAAACCCGTGAATAAAATTTTATTCTACGAAACCCAAACTCACGATGACGATATTTGATAAAGTTGACTTGAAACTCACTATCGACGTGGAACCATGAAATAGACGAAACCAAAATCAACCAAAGACAACAAGAAAACCAAAAACCAAACAGATCGAGCTCCGGTGACGGAGAAGCGGCGGCGGATCTGGTCAACGGTGACTGTTGTCACCGGAGGGAGGGAAGGACGGCGGCGGAGATTTGGTCGGACGGTGGCGACGAGTTGCGGCGGAGATCTGGTCAGATCTAGCCGACGCGCCGCTGCCGGAGCTGGTCGTGAGCCGGCGTCGCGATTGTTTTTCCGTCTAAATCTAACCAGAATTTGAAAAAAATCGATGAGATCTAGGAAGTTTGGGACTGAACCGAGCAGACGACGACCAGTAAACTAATTCCGGCAAAAAAGTTTGCCGGAAAACTCAAACGAAACGGCCAGATCTCACCGACTTCGCTGTTTCTCGCCGGAGAGGGAGAGAGGAGTGACGACGCGGTTGTGGGGGTGGTAGTGTCGTGGTGGCCGGAGCTCCGGTCGCCGGCGGCGACGTTAGAGAGAGAGAGAGTAGAGTTTAGAGAGAGAGAGTCTTTTAAGAGAGAAAAAGAGCAAAAAATCTAATTTTTGTCTATGCTCCCATTTTTTTGGTTCCCCTTTTTTTTTGTGTATGTGTGGGTATATATATTGTGTTGAGTCTTTTCTTTGTTGACAAGAAAAAGAGAGGGGGGTGGGGTAACGTGGGGTAGGGGTAGTGGTGAGGTGTTATCTTTTTATTGGGTGGGTGGTTAGGATAAGATAGGGATAGTTATTTTTTGTCATTTTGTGGAGGGATTATCACACGGGTGAGGGTACACGGTAGGATAGGGTAAACAATAGGTAAAAACGATATCGGGGAGGGACGAAATTAGGTGTCTACATCATGCCCCCTTTGAATGTAAACATGAAATGTTTTCAGTCAAAGAAGTAGACAGCGAGATAGAATTTTGTCCCGACCATTATTCAAAGAAAGAAACAGGAGAAAGAAGGACTACCGGGTCTTGAATTAGGAAAGCCTACCCACCCAAGTAATGAAGGGATCAATTGATAAGTATATCCAAGGATTGGACGGAGATAGACTATACCGAGTTGGAGAGTCGAGTGAGCTTCCGTCGAGGTTCCGGTCCGCGGCTCTGTTATTACATCAAAATGAAAATTACAAGCTAAAACATAAATGAAATTACAAAAATCCTATCTATACAGCTTCTGTTGATTCTTGACTCGACTTTTCATCACCCTATTCTTCAGGCGGGCTCCTGACTTGCAATTTCTTTCGACTTGTTGCTTGGCTTTCAATTACTTCGCTTTGTTGCATGACTTTTCATTTCTTCATCCTATTTTCCAGGCGGGTTCCGAACTTTCTATTTCATCACCCTGTTCTTCAGGCGGGCTCCTAACCTTCTATTTCATCACCCTGTTCTTCAGGCGGGCTCCTGACTTGCTATTTCATCACCCTGTTCTTCAGGCGGGCTCCTGACTTGCTATTTCATCACCCTGTTCTTCAGGCGGGCTCCTGAAACCCAACATTAAAACTAGAACAAAAATGATCCCAAACAAAAATTATAGTAAAATAGTATTTCGATTTTGAAAGCGTTGTCCCATTTTCCAGGAGGGTCCTGAGCAGAAAGTAAAATCCCATTTTTTAGGAGGGTCCTGCGCATAATGTAAAATCCCATTTTTCAGGAGGGTCCTGAACATAAAGTAAATTCCCATTTTTCAGGAGGGTCCTGAACATAAAGTAAATTCCCATTTTTCAGGAGGGTCCTGAATTGAAAGTAAATTCCCATTTTCCAGGAGGGTCCTGAATTGAAAGTAAATTCCCATTTTTCAGGAGGGTCCTGAACATAAAGTAAAATCCCATTTTTCAGGAGGGTCCTGAACAGAAAGTAAAATCCCATTTTTCAGGAGGGTCCTGAACAGAAAGTAAATTCCCATTTTTCAGGAGGGTCCTGAACATAAAGTAAAATCCCATTTTTCAGGAGGGTCCTGAATTGAAAGTAAAATCCCATTTTTTAGGAGGGGCCTGAACTGAAAGTAAATTCCCATTTTTCAGGAGGGTCCTGAACATAAAGTAAAATCCCATTTTTTAGGAGGGTCCTGAACAGAAAGTAAAATCCCATTTTTCAGAAGGGTCCTGAGCTGAAGGTAAATTCCCATTTTTCAGGAGGGTCCTGAACAGAAAGTAAAATCCCATTTTTCAGGAGGGTCCTGAACCTAAAGTAAAATCTCATTTTTCAGGAGGGTCCTGAACAGAAAGTAAAATCCCATTTTTCAGGAGGGTCCTGAATTGAAAGTAAATTCCCATTTTTCAGGAGGGTCCTGAACATAAAGTAAAATCCCATTTTTCAGGAGGGTCCTGAATTGAAAGTAAAAGCCCATTTTTCAGGAGGGTCCTGAACTGAAAGTAAATTACCATTTTTCAGGAGGAACCTGAACATAAAGTAAAATCCCATTTTTCAGGAGGGTCCTGAACAGAAAGTAAAATCCCATTTTTCAGGAGGGTCCTGAGCTGAAGGTAAATTTCCATTTTTCAGGAGGGTCCTGAACATAAAGTAAAATCCCATTTTTCAGGAGGGTCCTGAACCTAAAGTAAAATTCCATTTTTCAGGAGGGTCCTGAACAGAAAGTAAAATCCCATTTTTCAGGAGGGTCCTGAATTGAAAGTAAATTCCCATTTTTCAGGAGGGTCCTGAACATAAAGTAAAATCCCATTTTTCAGGAGGGTCCTGAACATAAAGTAAAATCCCATTTTTCAGGAGGGTCCTGAACATAAAGTAAATTCCCATTTTTCTGGAGGGTCCTGAACATAAAGTAAAATCCTATTTTGCAGGAGGGTCCTGAATAGAAAGTAAAATCTCATTTTTCAGGAGGGTCCTGAATTGAAAGTAAATTCCCATTTTTCAGGAGGGTCCTGAACATAAAGTAAATTCTCATTTTTCAGGAGGGTCCTGAATTAAAAGTAAATTCCCATTTTTCAGGAGGGTCCTGACCATAAAGTAAATTCCCATTTTTCAGGAGGGTCCTGAATTGAAAGTAAATTCCCATTTTTCAGGAGGGTCCTGAATTGAAAGTAAATTCCCATTTTTCAGGAGGGTCCTGAATTGAAAGTAAATTCCCATTTTTCAGGAGGGTCCTGAACATAAAGTAAAATCCCATTTTTCAGGAGGGTCCTGAACAGAAAGTAAAATCCCATTTTTCAGGAGGGTCCTGAACAGAAAGTAAATTCCTGGATATGCATTTCTAATGGTAGCTGAATCAAGTGAAACGAATTTGCCCCTGTTTCAATCAAAGAAAAATTTGTCAGTTAAAAACTTACTGGTGGCTTGCAGATCTTGGCTTTTCAGGTATCTGCCCAGCACTCGTTCCTTTCATCTTTGTTCCAAATTGCTAGCACTTGTCGTGTCTTGCCGCATCATTGACCCGGATCCAGATTGAGGGAAATGAGTTCTGACTTAAACAATGGGTTTCCATTTTTACCATGCCCCTGAGGTGCACTCTTTTCCCAAATCTGAAATGCTTCCACGAATCCAATAGCCTGTCGATTGATAGACTTCCTTTGCTTCGTGTTGAATTACGATCATATTTCTTTCCTGTGCTGTTCCTTGGCTTTTCCTCATATAATTGGAAAGACTGGTAGTAAATTTTGAAATCCTTTCTCGCTTGTTCTGACACAGACTTGACTTAAAAAAATGTAAAGAAATGATGGTGACTCTTGTTTTGATAAATAACATAAGAAAAGACAAAAACATGAATATGTAAATGAAAGAAAAGGGCAGTGTCCTATATTCAAAAAGAAAACTTATCTGAATATGATAACCAACTCCAATGAGTATGACATGCATTTTGGATTGAGCTGCCTGATCTTCCTATCCAAACTCCCCATTTGTTGTTGAGTTCGTACCTTTTCCGCTGAGCCGCTTCTTCAAATCCATTGGACTCATACATCACATTCGACTGACGACATCTAAAAAGACTTTCACCAACAAATCTCTTTCTTTTCACTTTCTGCCTTTCTCTTAAACTCTCCATCGCCCTACGGTGCCCATGAGGATTTTCACCAATAAGACTCATTTTTGTATTTCTCTCAACTCACCATCGCCTTACGGTGCCCACAAAGGTTTTCACCAATAAGACTCTCTCATTTTTGTATTTCTCTCAACTCACCATCGCCTTATGGTGCCTGCAAAGGTTTTCACCAATAAGACTCTCTCATTTTCATTTTCTCACAACTCACCATCGCCTTATGGTGCCTGCAAAGGTTTTCACCAATAAGACTCTCTCATTTTCATTTCTCTCCACTCACCATCGCCTTACGGTGCCCGCAAAGGTTTTCACCAATAAGACTCTCTCATTTTTGTATTTCTCTCAACTCACCATCGCCTTATGGTGCCTGCAAAGGTTTTCACCAATAAGACTCTCTCATTTTTATTTCTTTCCTGATTTCTTATGCTGAGGGAGACAAGCGGTACTTCGTAATGTGTCGTCATATCCATTGCATGCTTAGCCTTAACACTATCAAAAATTGATCTGAAGGACTTTCTTTGGTTGTAACTTGGCTTTTGGTCAAGGTTAGAAAAGATGGTAAGAGGCTCAAACGATACTTGAAGTGGGGGTGGGACTTACAACTTTTGGAATCGACTCAAACAATGCATTAACTCATGCCCCAGTTTTATTGACTGGGTGAATCTTAAATCTTTATTTGGTTGGACCGAGCCCGAAATAAGGCAGCCTACGTATCTCACTCCTGAGAGAGGAGAATCAGGTCGCATGTAGTTCCATCAGCTTGTTCTTTGTTTTGATTTGATTTTTTTCTTTTATTTTCGAACTCTTTCTTTTATTCTTATTTTCTTGACATTTATCTTTGACTCTATTTTGATTCCAAAAGAGGGATATGAAAGAAAAATAAACGAGGCTCAAACGGGTAAACAAAGGATGACACAATGTTTGGATAGAAGAATAAAATGCCTTCATCATATCAATCTTAAAAAATGCAAGTACTAAACATGCAATAAACTCAACAAAGGATCAAATATCATACATAGTATCTTTTGACCGCGTCAGAATTGATAGCCATTTCTGCCATTTTGCCTTCAATATCTGTCAAATATAAGGCTCCATTGGGTAACACTTTCTTCACAACGAAGGGACCTTGCCAGTTAGGGGAGAACTTTCCTTTCGCTTCAACCTGGTGAGGAAGGATACGTCTTAATACCAACTGTCCAACTTCAAAATTCCTGGGACGGACCTTTTTGTTATACGCACGAGCCATCCTCCTCTGATACAACTGGCCATGACACACGGACGTTAGCCTTTTTTCCTCGATCAAACTCCAATGTTCCATTCGGGTTTTTACCCATTCGTCATCATCAATCTCTGCTTCTACAATGACTCGAAGAGAAGGAATTTCAACTTCTGCAGGGATGACTGCTTCTGTCCCATACACTAATAAATATGGAGTTGCCTCTGTTGAAGTGCGAACAGTGGTGCGATAACCTAGCAATGCAAACGACAACTTTTTCATGCCACTATCTAGAACCTTGTACCATTTTTCGCAGTATCTTTTTTATATTTTTATTGGCGGCTTCTATAGCACCATTGGCTTTTGGGCGATATGGAGTAGAATTTCGATGTGCGATCTTAAACTGTTGACACACTTCTTGCATCAAATGACTATTGAGATTGGCAGCATTGTCTGTAATGATTATCTTAGGAATTCCAAATCTACAAATGATATTGGCATGAACAAAATCTACCACAACCTTCTTTGTTACTGACTTGAAAGTTACTGCTTCCACCCACTTTGTGAAGTAGTCAATGGCTACCAAAATGAATCTATGTCCATTTGATGCCTTCGGCTCAATCGGTCCAATCACATCCATTCCCCAAGCCATGAACGGCCATGGAGCGGCCATTGCATGCAACTCAACAGGAAGAGAACGTATCAAATCGCCGTGCACCTGACATTGATTACACTTTCGAACAAATTGAATAGAATCCCTCTCCATAGTAAGCCAGTAATAACCTGCTCGAAGAATCTTCTTTGACAAGACATGACCGTTCATATGCGACCCGCATACTCCAGAGTGTATTTCAATTATGATTGCCGAGGCTTCTTTTGCATCTACACACCTTAAAAGTCCCAGATCTGGGGTCCTCTTATACATGATTCCCCCACTTAAGAAAAATCTACTAGCCAAATGCCTAATAGTCCTCTATTGATCATTGGTGGCATATGTTGGGTATTCTCCTGACTGAATGTACCGCTTGATATCCAAAAACCAAGGTTCTCCATCGAGCTCTTCTTCAACCGCATTACAGTAAGCGTGCTGATCACGACTCTGTATATGCACTGGATCGATGTAGGCCTTGTCAGGATGTTGGAGCATTGAAGACAGAGTGGCTAAAGCATCAGCAATTTCATTATGAATCCTTGGAATATGCCTAAATTTTACTAACACAAATCGTCGACATAGCTCCTGCAAGCATTGTCGATACGGGATGAGCTTCAAATCTCGCGTCTCCCAATCGCCTTGAATTTAATGGACGAGCAAATCCGAATCTCCCAACACTAATAATTCCTGAACTCCCATATCGACAGCTAACCTCAAACCAAGAATACAGGATTCATACTCTGCTATATTATTAGTACAGTAGAATCGAAGTTGTGTTGTTACCGGGAAATGTTGTCCCGATTCAGAGATAAGAACCGCACCTATTCCTACTCCTTTTATATTGACAGCTCCATCAAAAAATAACCTCCAACCTGGATCAGCCTCTATAACAACTTCATCGACACACGACACTTCTTCATCAGGAAAATATGTCTTTAACGGCTCGTACTCTTCATCGATGGGATTCTCAGCAAGATGATCTATCAAGGCTTGGGCTTTCATGGCGGTTCGAGTCACATATACAATGTCGAACTCGGTAAGCAATATTTGCCACTTTTCCAATTGAACTGTCGGCATAGGCTTCTGAAAGATATACTTCAAAGGATCCATGCGGGAGATGAGATAAGTAGTATAGGATGAGAGATAGTGCTTCAACTTCTGTGCTATCCAAGTTAGGGCACAACACGTCCTTTCAAGAAGAGTATATCTGGCCTCATATGCGGTGAACTTCTTGCTAAGATAATAAATATCCTGCTCCTTTTTGCCTGTGACATCATGTTGACCCAGGACACAACCGAAAGAATTGTCCATGATTGATAAATATAAGATCAAAGGCCTACCTGGCTCCGGGGGTACCAGCACGGGCGGATTTGACAAATATCTTTTGATTCGATCGAACGCTTCCTAACATTCTTCAGTCCATTTTACCGCAGCACTCTTTTTCAGCAACTTAAATATGGGCTCACAATTGGTTGTGAGTTGAGCAATAAACCTGCTAATGTAGTTCAGTCTACCAAGCAAACTCATCACCTCCGTTCTATTCTTGGGCAGGGGTAAATCCTGAATGGCTTTGATTTTTGAGGGATCCAATTCAATTCCTCGACGGCTGACTACAAACCCCAACAGCTTTCCAGATGGAACTCCAAATACATATTTTGTCGGGTTGAGTTTGAGATTATACCTTGGAAGCCTTTCAAAGAACTTTCTTAAATCTTTAATATGGTCGGCCTGACTTTTTGACTTAATAATCACGTCATCCACGTAGACCTCAATCTCCTTATGCATCATGTCATGAAACATAGTGGTCATGGCTCTTATGTATGTTTCTCCAGCATTCTTCAAACCGAACGGCATCACTCGATAACAATAAGTTCCCCATGGTGTGATAAAAGATATCTTCTCCGCGTCTTCATCATCCATAATAATCTGGTGATATCCGGCATAGCAATCCACAAAAGAGGCAACCTCGTGTTTAGCACAGTTGTCTAGCAAAATGTGGATATTGGGCAGTGGAAAATCATCTTTCAAACTTGCTCTGTTCAAATCACGATAATCAACACACACTCGAATTTTGCCATCTTTCTTTGGTACGGGAACAACATTGGATAACCACATAGGATAACGAGACACTCGAATTACTTTGGCTTCAAGTTGTTTCATGATTTCCTCTTTGATTTTAATACTCACATCGGTTTTAAACTTCCTCAACTTTTGTTTGACAGGGGGGAACGCGGGATTAGTTGGCAACTTGTGAGCCACTAATTCAGTGCTTAAACCGGGCATATCATCATAAGACCATGCAAAAACGTCCTTATAATCAATCAATGCTTGAATCATTCCCTCTTTTAGCTGTGGCAAAGCATGTACACTGGTTTTAGTTTCCCTAACATCTTCTTGATCCCCTAGATTTATTGGCTCAGTTTCATTCAAATTAGGATTCGGTTTGTCTTCAAACTGTTCTAACTCTTTGCTTATTTCTTCTAGTGCTTGTTCTTCATCATATTCCCCATCCAGCTTCATTACATCTTGATTAGTTTGGATTTTAAAATCAGGCTGAAAATTCCGCATGCATGTCATGTCATTAGAATCAGCATAAAGAGTACTGTGTAAGAAAAGAAAAACAAAATATATTAGACACAAAACAAAAGGGACATTGCATTTCATTAAATAAAAGATAGAAGGGTTTAAACACAGACGCCAACATAACATAAACAAACTAAAGTCCGAATTACAACCCTGAAATAACTCGGATAAACAGAAAGAAAAACAAAATAGACTACCAAAACTCCTTCCTGACGGGGAGAGGAGTGACTTCCCAATTATTGAGCTGGACAGCTGGACCTATGAATTGCACGTCTGCCATACTGGTACCTTCTCCTGCTTCGACCATATCAACTTCGATACAAAGGTTCTGGAAGTCATCAACCAATTCAAACTCAAATTCTACATGCTTCGTGACACTGCTCTTAACAAACGATTCACTGAGTAGTGGCATTGGGCGAGGGAGTGACCATATTTCCTTTTTCCTTCCCTTGGCTTTCTTCAAATCTTCAGCTGTAGGCTCAAATCCCAGACCAAACGTGCCCACGTTCTCACTCGGACATATGGGATGAACTATACCGTGCAGAGACGCTCCCAAACCCTTTCCTGGCTCAAATCCGTATTTCCAAAGTTCACTCACCATCATGATAGAAGCAGAAGACAATTGCGGTCCCGGTATAGCCTGTCATTCAAATATACGATTCACTGGCACTGTATCAAAAATTTGATAGACGAATGTCTCCTCTACGTTATTTGCTTCAATAAGAGAAAAGGGAGAATCTTCGTAGGCTGACAAATCTCCTTCACCATGAATAACTACTTCTTGCCTGTCATGCTCAAACTTAATCATCTGGTGCAGCGTAGATGCAACCGCCTTGGCCTTGTGGATCCACGGCCTTCCCAACAACAGATTGTAAGAGGATTCTACATTCAATACTTGAAACTCTATGGTGAACTCAACAGGCCCTATGGTCAAAATTAGTTCTATTTCGCCAATGGAATTTGATTTTGCACCATCGAAAGCCCTGACACATACATTGTTGGGCCTGATCCTCTCTGCACCAATATTCAGCTTTTGCAAAGTAGAAATAGGGCAAATGTTTGCTCCTGAACCTCCATCAATCATAACATGAGTGACATAGAAATCTTCACACTTCACTGTAATGTAAAGGCCCCGATTATGCCCTGTACCTTCAACAGGCAATTCATCATCAGAAAAGCTGATCCGATTGACCTCAAAGATTTTTCCAACCATTTTCTCAAGTTGGTTGATTCTAATCTCCCTTGGAACATATGCTTCATTTAATACCTTCAGTAAAACATCACGATTCTCCTTGGAGTGCAACAACAAAGATAAAAGGGAAATTTGAGCAGGGGTTTTCTTCAGCTGGTCTAATATTGAATACTCTGGCAATTTTATCTTTTTCAAAAATTCTTCGGCTTCTTCTTCGGTGATAGGATTTTTGATAGATGACGGTCCACTCACCGTTGGCTTGGACTTTCTTAAGCTTTCAGGCACGAAACATCTTCCTGACCTAGTCAAACCCCCTACCTCATCTACATCTTCCATTACTTCTTTCCCATGATAGGTCATCACGGTCCGCCCATAATTCCAGGGAATTCTTTTCGTATCAACTATCGGAGGTTGGGTCACCGGTTTGAGGAAAATAGGCACTGCCAGTGCTCCTTTCACCGTCAAGGTGGGCTGACTCAAAGCTCCCACCACTGTCAACTTAGGTTTATCCTGACTCGAATCACCATGCCTTCTGGCGCCTTGTACTGTGATCGGGGGCTTCTTTGTGCTTCCTTGAGCTTTATCTTCTCTCATTCCTTCCTGGCTCAATGACATTGCTTTCAAAGACTCCGCTACATTCACTGATTTCTCCTCAACGGTCTGTATCTTGACAATAGGCTTATAACCCCTCGAAGACTCTTTCCCATCATATATCAATTCTAACATATTGGCTTCAGCATGGGTTGGCAGCGGATTCTGGTTAATGTTTGGACCCTCCGGGGCCTGGACCAGCATCTAATTTGTGTCAATTAAATCTTGGACAGCTCTCTTTAAATGCCAGCATTTCTCAATATCATAGCCTGGCATATCAAAACAGTACGCACACCTTAAAGAATAATCGAGATTCCTTGGTGGTGGATTTGAAAGCCTTCCTTGAATTGGGCTTAAAACCTTCAACTTTCTCAACCTATCAAACAAGCTAGCATATGACTCCCCAAGAGGTTTGAATTGATTTTTGAGCGGTTTCTCCTGCTTATACTCGGGCCTAGGCTGAAAACTGGGTCTGGAGGGGTTTTGGTAATTTGGTGGAGCGAATGGGCAATTTTGTAGAGTTTGTGCGCGCCACTGTGGGTAAGAAGGGGTTTGGGCATATGGCTGCGCGCTATATACTGGGTATGGGGGTGGTGAAATGGAATATAAAGGGTTTTGTGGAGGGTAGTAATGGTGGGGAGGAATATATGGAGCTTGGGCGTAGACTTGGGTTTGGGATTGGGGGTAGGGGCGAGGTGGTCTTTTGGGATAGGAATGAGTTCCAGCTACAACAGTCGCCACGTCCTCTTTCTTCTTTTTACCGCCAAATGCGCCAGATCCACCTTGAATCGCTTGTGTGGTGACTTTTAATGCGGCAAAACTCACTATTCGTCCAATCTTGATTTCGTCCTCTATCATCTCACCCATTTTGAGGACTTCCATAAAAGACTTTCCCATTGCTGGAAGTAAATGATGAAAATAGGTCTCATCCTGCGCCTGAATGAAAACTTCTACCAACTTACTTTCTTTCATTGGAGGCTTTACCCTAGCGGCCTGTTCACGCCACCTTATCGCGTATTCCATAAAACCTTCAGTGCTCTTTTTCTTCATGTTGACCAAAGATTTTTCGTCCGGAATCAAGTCGATGTTGTACTGAAAATGTTGAACAAATTCAGAAGCCAAATCATCCCAACTGTTCCATTTATCGATATCCCGATCGATGAACCATTCTGAAGCCAGATCTGAAAGACTCTCGCCAAAGAAGGTCATGAGTAGTTCTTCCTTTCCTCCTGCAGCCCTCAACTGGTTGCAATAACGTCTCAAGTGTGCAACAGGATCACCGTGTCCTGCGTACTTCTCGAACTTAGGCATCTTAAAATCGGGGGGCAGGTTGATGTCTGGGAACATGCACAGGTCTTTATAGGAAACACTTCTATAATCTTCGATTCCTTGCAAATTCCTCATAGCTTGCTCTAAACTCTTCAGTTTTCGGGCTATGACATCCTGTTCCTCCATTGCGACAGGTTTCTCCGTATCAAATGGAAATGCAGGCGGCTGAGTGTACCCATACGGTTCATTCAATTGCAAAGTAGGCTCCGTAGCATAATACTGACCATCTGAAACCTTCAATACTGGCTCACTGGAAGACCGAGGAAGCCTCATTGTGGGACGCACAACATATATGGGAGTTTCATGTGGTGGAGGGGCCTCGAATACCGGTGTGATCGGTTGCGCTGGCTGAGCAGCTGGTCTTGATTGGGGAGCTGCCAAGGGCACACCAGAATTGCCAGGATAATAATGTCGCGGAGTGAATCCTGACGCGTGTTCAGGTGACTCAGTAGGAGCAGAGAATTGTGCCTGAGAGAGCGGTGGGCAATTAGAGATATTCCCAAGACCTTCAGGGAGCGGAGGAGGAGGCATTCCGCTGGCCCATGCCCGGTGCAAATCTAACAATTGTTGCCTGAGCCTTACTACCTCATCATTGTGTTCTGGACTTTCTTCCCTGTGATCCTGATCCGGGTCAATGAGCGAATTTTCAATCTCCTTGCTGGCCATGGTGAGCTTTGCTTTGGATCTGTTATCTGAAAGAACATGCTCATCAAAGACGACATTCGTTAGGATTAGGGTATACCAAAAGAATGGGAATCACATTGGTAAAATTGCCCTAAGTTCATGTTCATTTCGACCATCTTTCAAGGGTAGCGAAGTCATTTTAACATCATCCCGATTTTAAACGAAACAAAATGATTAGATCGAACCCAAAAGTAGGTTGCCTACGTATCATGTTGTATCATGTTTCAGATCTTGCGTAGTTCGGGCATGCTGTTGGCCAAAATGGCCAATTAAATTCTTTTTTCTTTCTTGAAACAAAGTGTCAAAAGAATTGATGAAAATCTTTTTTTTTCTTTTTTTTTTTAGGTTTAAATCTCTATACAAAATGAAACCCGTGATTACCAAAGAAAAAATCTTTTTGGGTTTTCAATTTTTGAATTTCATGTGAAAAATAAACTTGAAACTATTAAAGAAAAATCTTTTTATAGTTTTCTTTTAGAGATGTATATGAAACACCTACTCTAAGTGAAGAGTGAAAAAAATCTTTTTGAATTTTTCAGATTCCTGTACAACATGAAATCTATGGTTACCAAAGAAAATATTTTTGGATTTTCGATTTTAAATTTCATACGAAGATGAAACTTGAACCTATTAAAGGAAAATATATTTTTTGCTTTCTTTTAAAGATGTACATGAGACACCTACTCTAAATGAAGAGTGAAGAATTTTTTCTTTTTTTGAATTTTGAAATAAGATCCCCGAACCTAAAATAGGTTGCCTACGTATCTCACTCCCGAGAGAGGAGAATCAGGGGTGCGTAGTTCGTCCAGATTGGACAACTAACGATTAACTAATAAATTGAACCTAACTTAAGAGAAAAAACCAAAAACAAACGAATAAAAACTTTTAAGATTTTTCAATTAGACACTTTAACTAAGACTGACACCATCCATTATGGAAAAAAAAAATCTTTTTGGTATTTTTACTTTTGACAAATACGTAGAAAAAACTTTTTTTTTTCTTTTTGAATTTACGGTACTTTGAGAAGACAAATGCAAAAATGTAAAAAAAAATAAAAATCTTTTTGAGTTTTTGGGATCGTGAAGAACAAAAGCCATAAAGAATTCTAAAATAAACTACGACATTCCTTTTGATTCATTCTTTTCGACTCGCTTTCTATATTTTTTTATTTTTTTATTTTTCTAAAAAAAATCAGTCCGTCAAATGACCACGTTACCCTCAAATATGCAACAGTTAGCACGTAGGGATGCTTTAAAGGTGAGTCTCCTACAAAGGACCGCGTAGGCCCCGCTAGGTCTCAATATGATGCACGTAAGGATGACTTAAAGGCTGACCTACGTTGTCGTTTACTAACAAGGCCGTTCGCGGGAGCATATGATCGATAGTGGCTGCTTTGCTTTCCACCTACTCCATACATCCAACGGCTCCCCCCCTAAAATAAAGGTGACTCAACTAGAGTTCGTGCGCACGACGTGCGCTCCGAGACTTGTTGCAGAAAGAAGGCCGAGGGATGGACTCATGATGACAGATATAAAGCGGTAACACATAGGATAAATACTATAAACAAAGAGCACGAAATACACAAAAGTGAAAACAATAACAAAACAATAATCACAAACAATGCTTATACACTCGTAATGCCAAACAAAGCCGATACGACTCAAAAAATAAGCTCGAATTCTAAAATTTCCCCAGCGGAGTCGCCAGAGCTGTCACACCCCCTTTTTCATTACGTACTCCAAAAAATGGATACATTTTTAAAGTTCGAAAGGGTTTTATTATTTAAGTGACAAGAAATGAAAATTTGTTTCGGAAAAGGATTATTTGCATTTTTTATTCAGAGTCGCCACTTGGCATAATCCGGTGTGCCAAGTCACCTTTGAAAAATCCTTTTCGAAACCATTTGACTCTTAAATCGGTTTGCGAATAGAGATTCCAGCTAAGGAATTTTGTTGACCGAGGGGAAGGTGTTAGGCATCCCTCGATCCCGTGGTTCGACCACGGTCGCTTGGTGGAGTGTATTGACTATTTTGGCATTATGAAATGTATAAACCACACAAAAGAACACAAAATGATCAAACAATAAACAAAACAAAACAGTCCAAAAAAACGTAAAAGTCCAGTCCAATTATACAGTCCGAAAAATAGAAAAAAATACAAAAATATAAATCCTAATCTAAACTAAATCTAGACTACGCTCCAAATGCCTTACCCGACGCCGCGGGCCTTCATCACGATTATTTTCCGCCAACATGATACGTCGGGGCATTCCCCGGTGAATAAATACAAGCGATCTCGGGGCATTCCCCGGCTAAATAAATACATCCAAATTAAACACGATAAACTAAAAGAAACATTCACACGCACATTCCAACATCCAACGAAACACTTATTCCTAAATTTCGCCTACTCGAACCTACGATTGCCTACCCGCTTGACTTACCATGATACTATCACGAAATTGATAATTAGACGTAAAAGTAACAATAACGACGAATCGAAATAACAACAAATCAAAATTAATCCTAATTCACTTTAACGATTTTTTTTTAACTCGCGCCCCGAATTCCCTTTAATCCACATGATTAGTGCATGCTTCGATTTTTTAATCACATCTCATAATCCGAAACCAACATCAAACGCAACACAAACAATGAAGATTCAAACCAAACACACGTCAAATAAATCATTCATACCAACAACATTAATAAAAAGTCAAAATAAATTAAAGATTCGGTTAGAAGAAATGGACCTCGATGAAATTGATCTTTGTCGATAATAAGAAATCCGAAGACCAAAACTCGATCGGAGAACCTCACGATGAATAAATCAAACTCGGTATTAAAATAATAATCGGACAGCTCCAAAACCTGTGAATAAAATTTTATTCTACGAAACCCAAACTCACGATGATGATATTCGATAAAGTCGACTTGAAACTCACTATAGACGTGGAACCATGAAATAGACGAAACCAAAATCAACCAAAGACAACAAGAAAACCAAAAATCAAACAGATCGAGCTCCGGTGAGCTCCGGTGATGGAGAAGCGGCGGTGGATCTGGTCGACGGTGACTGTTGTCACCGGAGGGAGGGAAGGACGGCGGCGGAGATCTGGTCGGAAGGTGGCGACGAGTTGCGGCGGAGATCTGGTCGGATCTAGCCGACGCGCCGCTGCCGGAGCTGGTCGTGAGCCGGCGTCGCGATTGTTTTTCCTTCTAAATCTAACCAGAATTCGAAAGAAATCGATGAGATCTAGGAAGTTTGGGACTAAACCGAGTAGACGACGACCAGTAAACTAATTCCGGCGAAAAAGTTCGCTGGAAAACTCAAACGAAACGGCCAGATCTCACCGGCTTTGCTGTTTCTCACCGGAGAGGGAGAGAGGAGTGATGATAACGCTCAATCTACAGCTCTCGTTTGAGTGTAAAGCGGTCGTTAGCAAATATAGAACCCAACCTGGGTTGGGTGTCGATCCCACAGGGAATAGCTTGGCCAACAAGTAAGTAAAATTACTAAACTTTTGGTGCAAGTCTCGTAAGAAGGGGGGATTCTTGTTTTGCAAGTAATGTAAACAAAAGCTGAAAATAATATAGTAAAAAGAGAGAGATTGTTACGTTGGTTGTAAATAATGAGAATTGAAGCGTTGGGGTTATGTCCACCTTCTGAGGTATACGTCTCTATTGGCTATGAGTGTGTAGAATTCTGTCATGCAATTGCTTATAGAGGATTGTAGTCGATGGTAAATCCAAGCGTCTCTCGACCTAAACAAGGACTATTTCACTTTAACTCTCTCGAGCTTAAAGCGTGTCTAACGGTACGAATTCTCCAAGAGGTTAGTCCAGTTACGGCACTAGCTTTTTAATAGGAAAGGGTGTCCTACTACCTTGACATTATCTCTTTTCCAGACAAATAACTTTTCTCTCGAACAAGTTAAATGTTAGACTGGCGTATTCTTGCGTTTGCAACCGCAAAGAATGTAGATTTAAGATGAAGAGAATAATGATATAAGCAATATACGTGCCTCGAACTCACAAACTCACAGCAATAGATAGTATCTCATACGGCTTCCATAACCCCAACAGAGAAGTTTAGTTACCCATGAATGCGAAGGAAATCACGATTGACATTGTTATTATATCACGATATTGAGTAATGGCGTGTAGATCAAGTGATAGGCGTGAGGCGTGATTCCTTAGCAAGTAACGATTCTCTTGTTGTGGAATTTAAGAATAGAAGAGTAGAAGAAGAAAAATAGAATTAATGGAAAGATTAGAAGAGTTGTAGAATTGTTTGTAGTGTAGAATAATAGAGGAGTAGAAGATGATTTAAAATCTCTAGCATGATAGGGTATTTATAATACCCATATCCTAATCTTACTAAGCTAATGAAATAAATAACCAAATCCTACTAGACTAATGAAATCCTTAACCCAAATGTACTAGGTTAAGGTAACATTATCATAATCCACATAAAATAATGAAATACATAACCTAATTGTACTAGGTTAATGTATCATTGTCAAAATCCAGCTTTGTGTCTGTAAGTCCCCAAAGTCTTCAGAATTGCTGTTTTAGACCGGGACAGATTTTCCATGCAGCAGTTTTGGTCCTTAGGCATGTAAACTCCCTTCCCTTCCTTCGTGAGCTTTCTTTTGCGTCAAGTAAGCCATAAAATGCTGAATTCTGCATCATTTATACCTGAAACTTTACTAATCATGTTTGTTAGCTCATTTACAGGAAAAAGGACTAAAAGTGAATGAAATATATACTTTGTTCTCAAAACTAGGCTAAAATATGAGCAAAATATATTGATATAGGCGTGTAAATTCGCCTATCATCAAGTGACGACGCGGTTGTTGGGGTGGTAGTGTCGTGGTGGCCGAAGCTCTGGTCACCGGCGGCGACGTTAGAGAGAGAGAGTCTTTTAAGAGAGAAAAAAAGCAAAAAATCTGATTTTTGTCTATACTCCCATTTTTTTGGTTCCCCCTTTTTTTTGTGTATGTGTGGGTATATATATTGTGTTGAGTCTTTTCTTTGTTGACAAGAAAAAGAGAGGGGGGTGGGGTAACGTGGGGTAGGGGGTAGTGGTGAGGTGTTATCTTTTTATTGGGTGGGTGGTTAGGATAAGATAGGGTTAGTTATTTTTTGTCATTTTGTGGTGGGATTATCACACGGGTGAGGGTACACGGTAGGATAGGGTAAACAATAGGTAAAAACGATATCGGGGAGGGACGAAATTAGGTGTCTACACTAATATTTTCATGATCTTCTAAATTGATCGCTTCAGTTTCCTCCAAATTGGGATTTGATTTATTCTCAAACTGTTTGAAATCTTTGCTCATATCCTCAAATGTTTCCTCTTCATTGTATTCAACTTCCTTATTCATTATTTCAAAATTAGATTGGGTTTTTAAATCTAGTTGACAATTCTTCATGCATGTCATTTCATTAGAATCGGCATATAAAAAGAACTGTATGATAGAAAATAAATAAATAAAAATCAGACTCAAAATAAAAATGAAGGGAAACTATGCTTTGTTAGAAACATAGATAGAAAGAGTTTTAACCTAAAATACCAAATTTAAAGTTCTGAATTACAATCCTAGAATGATTTAAATTGCAGGAGTAAAACAAACAAACTACTAAGAATGTAAGAAAAATAAACAAACTACCAAGACTCCTTTATAATAGGGAGAGGAGTGGCCTCCCAATTGTTAAACTGGACATCAGGACCGACAAACTGTATATCTGCATTGCTGGTACCTTCCCCAATTTAAACCATATCAGCCTCAATGAACAAATTCTAAAAAAGGCCAATCAACTCTGTATCATCATCATTCATTGATTTTCCAGCAGATAACCTGGAGGATCTAACAACACTGAATTTGATGAAAGACTCGTGAAGTGGTGGTATCGACTTGGTAAGTGACCATGACTCTTTCTTATGCTTTTTAGCCTTTTTTATATCTTCAACAGTAGGATCGTATCCCAAACCAAAAGTACCAAAGTTCTCATAGAGGTTTACCGGATGAACTATTCCTTGCAAAAACATCCCTAGACCTTTTCCTGGTTCAAAACCATACTTCAACATTTCATTCACTACCATAACAGATGCAGAAGACAATTGTGGTCTTGCGATGAGATTCCCCTCGAGGATATGCTCAACAGCCACTACCTCAGAAGCTTGATGAATTAACATATTGGCAGTATCTGCTTCGATGGAAGAAACAGAGTAGTCTTTATACATTGATAAGTTTCCTTCACCATGAACAACTATCTCTTGCCTATCACATTCGAATTTGACCATTTGATGCAACGTTGATGCGACTGCTTTAGACCTATGAATCCATGGCCTTCCCAATAACAGATTATACGAAGCATCAATGTTCAGCACTTGAAAATCCATAGCACAATCCACAGGGACGATTGTCAATATGAGTTCTATTTCACCAATGGCATCAGTTTTTTATCCGTCAAAACCTTTGACGCACACATTGTTAGGTCGGATTCTTTCCATATTAACATTCAACTTTTGCAAAGTTGACATAGGACAAATATTAGCGTCTGATCCTCCATCAATTAACACTCGAGTGACGATGGAATGTTCACATTTCACAGATATGTACAGACCTTTGTTATGCTCCGTACCTTCCATAGGCAATTCATTATCTGAAAAAGTAATTTTATTTGCTTCAAGGATCCTTCCAATAACTTTTTCCAGCTGATTTACTCTAATCTCACTAGGAACACATGCTTCATTAAGAATCTTCATTACAGCCTTGCGGTGTTCCTCTGAATGTATAAATAAAGACAACAAAGAAATCTGTGCTGGTGTCTTCTTCAACTGTTCTATAACAGAATATTCTGGCAATTTCATTTTCTTTAAGAATTCTTCAGCTTCTTCATCAGTGACAGGCTTCTTGACTGTCATTCGTTCTTCACCGCCTTGTTTATTCTTTCTTAACTCTACTGGAGCATAACATCTTCAAGATCGAGTTAATCCCCCTACTTCATCTACATCTTCAGTCACTTTTTTCCCCTTGTGCATCACCACAACGCGATCATAATTCCAAGGGACTTCCTTGGATCAACCATAGGCAGTTGTGACACTGGTTTAATAACAATAGGAGCTACGGGAGCTCCTTTTATGATTAAAAGAGGCTTATTGGATCTTCCGGGAATAATGAGTTTCGACTTTATTTGACTTGGCCCACTATTCTCTGAAATCTCTTTCCCCATCACCAAGGGATCATTCGATGATTCGGGTTTTGCTATCACTACCTCCGCTTCTGCAGGCTTTTCTTTCGTCAAATCCACAACATTTGCTGATTTTTCCGAATCAATTTTAATTTTAATGATCGGCTTAAAGGAAATCATAGAATCTTCACCACTGAGTATCACTTCGAGCATGTTTGTTTCATTATGATCTGGCGGCAAATTTTGATTGACATTTGGAGCGCCTGGACTTTTTACCATAATCTGTTCGGTATTAATCAACTCTTGAATAGCTCTTTTCAGATACCAACATTTCTCTGTGTCGTGCCCTGGGGCATCATAACAGTATTCACATCTTCTAGAATAGTCCAAATTCTTCGGAGGAGGATTCGGGATCCTTCTCTCAATTGGGTTTAGAACATTCATTTTTCTCAGCCTATGAAATAAACTGGTGTAAGATATTCCAATAGGAGTGAAATTATCTTTTACCATGTTATCCCTTTTGAATTCTGCTCTAGGCCAAAAATTAGACCTCGGAGGGCCTCTTTGACCTTGCGGGGCCATTGGATAATTTTGGATTGCTGGTGCACGCCACTGCGGGTAAGAAGGAGCTCGAGCATAGGGTTGTGTATTGTAAATAAGATATTTGGGGGATGGAACGAAATATAATGGATTCTGTACTTATGGTTGACGCGCACCTCTCCAATTTTATCGTGGACCTGCCACGACTGTTGCTACATCCTCTTTTCTTTTCTTTCCTTCAAAACTTCCTGCACCACTTTGAATTGCCTGTGTTGTTGCTTTCAAAGCGGCCTGGCTGATGATCTTTCCTGATTTGATTCCATTTTCTACCATCTCTCTAACTTTGATAACTTCGACAAATGTGCTTCCGATAGTAGAGAGCAAATAATAGAAATAATCAGGTTCTTGTGCTTGCAGAAAAATATCAATCATTTTAGATTCTTTTATCGATGGTCTGACTCTTGAAGCCTGCTCTCTCCATCTGACGGCATATTCTCAAAAACTTTCCGTCATTTTTTTTTCTCATGTTGGCAAGCGTAGTGCGATCTGCACTATCTCAATGTTATACTGAAATTATTAAATAAAATCTCGAGCCATGTCGTCCCACATGTGCCAACGGGAAATGTCTTGGTCAATGAACCATTCAGAAGCTATCCCTGTAAGGCTTTCTCCAAAGTAAGCCATCAATAATTCTTCTTTTCCTCCTGCTTCCCTTAATTGATTGCAAAACTTTTTCAAATGAGCTAAAGGATCGCTTGTCCTTCATATTTGTCAAATTTTGGCATTTTGAACCCTATCGGCAAATGGACATCAGGAAACATACATAAATCCTTGTATGAAACACTTTTTGGTCCACCTACTCCTTGCATATTTTTCATACTCTGTTCCAGGCTTCTAACTTTTCTAGCCATCTCCTCTTGTTCCTCATTCTTAGCAATCTTCTCAATCACGATAGATGTATCGTGTTGATGAACATGACAAGGTGGATTTTGGGATTTGAAAGTCATTTCAAGAGGATATAACATATCATGATTTGGTTTTCCCATATTCTTCGGTACTGTCGGTTGAGTACCCGCAGTAGCTGGCCCTACAGAAGTAAAAAGTGGGTTATTTGCGACAGATGGATTTGGTGGGCGCATGGTAGAAGTTCCAGCAACTCCAAACATATTAGCAAATGGGCCAAATCCTGGTGGGTAAAATGGATCACTAGTTTGAGCTGGGTCAAAATTTGGATCATTTGAAGTTGAAAGTCCAGGGATTGAAGAAGGCGGGGCTTGTCCATTCAACCAAGCTTGGTAGATCTCTGCCATCTGTTGTTTTAATGACTTTATTTCTTCCATTGATGCTACTTCTTGCGAAATCAACTAATTCTGCTCTTCTTCACTATCAGAACCTATACCTTCTCTGCGGGTCATTCTTCTTTTACCCTTGTATCTGGTGTTATACGGATGTGATGCCAGTTTAAACCACAAACCAACCACCAATTACTTTATCTTTCTGTGACCAAGTAGCAAACGGGTGAGTGTTATATATTTAACACATTATAATGCCACGTTGTATGTCATGTTTCTATATGCATTTCCCAACCTATCATGGAAGCTTTGTGTTTTATCCCGGCTTTTCTAGGCATATTTTCAAAAGTTATGATCGAACCCTTTGGAGGGTTGCCTACGTATCATGCCAGGACATGAATCAGATTTTGCGTAGTTCGGGAGGAATTTAACAAAATTGTTTTGTATTTTTTTTTTGAAGAAAATAAATAAAGTAAGTGAGGTAAAATATATGTAATATATATAGAAATAAACAGTCAACTTCATTACATTCTATAATGTAAATACGACCAAATAACTGACCCAACTCCTAAAATAAAACCTACTAACTGACATCTGAAAACTAAAAGACATAATATCTAAACAAGAAGTTTTAAAACTGAAAATCAAAAACTATGACAAAGAAAACAATGATCCATTCAAGGAGACTTTGGTTTAATATGTCCTCCCAAACTCAAATATATGTCCTCCAATGAAGTAGTGAGTCGCTGTGCAAAAGCTGGTACTTGTGCCAAAAAGTCCTCGCAATCCAACTGCTGATAATCCAAACCCATTCTGGCAGTATCCTGTGCTACACGACGGACCTTCCCTCGAAGGGAACTGAAAGCCTGATCCCATTTCTGGGCCTGTCGATCTCGGAAATCAACCATCTCTCTTGCACGTTGTTCACAAGCAGAAGCAACCTCCAACTGTTCACGTAATATTTCTTTTTCACGGATCCATTGAGATCTCTCTCGATCAAATTCTTCTTGCATGTTCTTTTCAACTTCTTGAAGTTGTTGTCGGCGAGATGCGGCAAGTTCTGCAATGTGTGACCCCCTAGTAGTAGCAAGCTTGATTTGTCCCCGAAGTGCAACCTCAATATCTGCTGACTTAGCTTTCTCTTCAGTAAATTCTCTTTTTTGTTCGTCTATTTTTGCCCTGGCATGCTCTAATTCTGCTCTCAAAGCTTGGTTGGCCTCATGAGGTTCTCGTATGGTTCTCTCAATTCCTATCCTGATTGCATCTTCCTGATCTATAGGTCCCCTAACCGATCTTTCTGGTCTGACTGGCAGACTCGAGTGTTCTTTAAACCATTCACGATAATCTGGGTGCACTTCTTCTTTCTCACGCTCTATGACCATCGTTTCAATTCCCATAATACGGCAACCCTCCCAAATCTGTTGGGCCAAATCTTCTGGAAGTGAAATCTCTGGTCTGACCTCAAATACAAACTCAGTCATGTTTTCCGTTATGGGAATTATTTGACGCCTACCTAGCTGACGTAGAACCCTCAATGGAACATACAGTTGAACACCTCTAATACCCATTAATAACAAGAACGGACGAATGACAAAACTATGTATGACTTGCCTCCAAGGGAACCAATGGAGATTCCAAGTGATTTTATCTGCTGTTAAAGAACGAAAAAGCTTAACCCAATCTCCAATTTCTTTTGGACATTTATATTTCTCCATCATTTCCTCGTAATCGTTGATGCGATTAAATCGCTCAGGATCGAACCTTGTCAATGTAGGACGTTGATAAAAATGCTCCACAATCCACATCTGTAACAAGATATTACATCCCTCGAAAAAACTCTTTCCCTTCTGACAAACAGCCAGAGCACGGTAAATATCAGCTAGGATCATTGGTACCATAGTGTAATCTTTCTTAATCAGTATCTGTACCACTCCCGTTAAACGAATATTAATTTTTTCTTCTCTTCTCGGGAAGACCATAGTGCCTAAAAAGGCTACCATGAATGCAAATTGTCTGTGAATTTTCCAAGCCTCAAAACTTTCCTTATTACAAAGTTGTTTACCGTACTTTTCAAACCCCTCTTGCCTTCCGTATCTGTCATACAAAAATTGCAAGGAAACCCAACCTTTTTTCATTGATTCTTCTTTCATATTCCGTATGTTCATGAGCTTGCAAAATCTGTTTATTGAAATAAGTCTTGGGGCTATAAGTTTCTTCCGATGCATATCCCCATATCCAACATAGCCCGCTATCTCTTCTAAAGTAGGTGTCAACTCAAAATCTGAAAAGAGGAATACATTATTCTTCGGGTCCCAGAAATTCAGTAATGCAACAATCACCTCCCTATTAGGGTTGATTCTCATGATACTCGTCAAAAAACCCAAATACTTATGTATCTCGTCATAATCGAATTTATCCATTTCGTTCCACCACAACCAAAGCTGCAAAGGGGTACAATCCACAACCTGAAGCGGTACACTCCCATCTCTCTTTCTCTTTGGATGTTTTCCACGAACAGGGGGAGAACATTTTATACCTATTGATAGGGACATAAGATTAATAAATATCTAGACTTAGACAAAACTTAATTTATTAACTTTGAAAAGAAGTTATAACTTAACTTGTAAAACCTAGTGCGACCATTATTTGGACTTAGTTGCAAAGAATAATTTTATCAAAAATCGAAGCGAGAGAAACAAGATTGATAATATTTTTTAAGAAAAACACTTATTTAAATTGACTCTATCAAAAACTTTGCTATAACAGACTTCTAGACAATTTTATCTATATGTTTGAAGATAATATTCCCTAAGTACAAAAAAAAAATAAAAGGACTCAGAAATAAAGAAAAATAGAATGACCGTTTTATGTATGAAGTTGTATAAAAATTTCAGTCTCATGACCCTAAAGGTTCAGGACTGTTAAAATTGATATATGTATATTTTTGTAAAAAATTTAGCCTCATGATCCTTAAAGATTTCGGGCTGTTAAAATACATATTTTATTTTTATTTATTTTGTAAAAACTTAGCCTCATGATCCCTAAAGATTCCCGGCTATTGAAATATATTTTTATTTTATTATTATTATTATTATTATTATTATTATTATTTTATTTATTTTTTTGTAAAACCTTAGCCTCATGATCCCTAAAGATTCAGGGCTTATTATTATTATTATTTTATTTATTTTTTTGTAAAACCTTAGCCTCATGATCCCTAAAGATTCAGGGCTGTTAAAATATATATAAAAATTGGACTTGAGAATTAGAAAAATAATTATGAAAGTAATCATATTTTCAAAATATTCCCCAATAAATTATGAATAATTTTTCAAAAGATAGGGTCGTATCCTGGGAAGGACTTTCTACGTATCCCACTAAAATGTGAGAATCAGACCCTCGTAGTTCATAAAGATTGCAAAAATTGTGTTGCTGTATATATTTAAAAAAAAATTCTTTATTTAAAATTAAAATTTTTCTTTAAAAAATGATTGACTAAATTTGAGGATAAATTAATCTCTCGCATTTTAAAATTGCCTAAAGCCGGTCAACAAATAAATAGCCATCCAAGCAAATGTCAAAGAGCACGTAGAATGAACATGTTGGTCTTTATAAATTAGGTCACCTGTCCTAGACAGACCCGACCCCTGTGCCGAGTCCCACTAAGTCAAATGCATATGATGCAAATAAAGCGGTACCTAATAGGGATAATCAGATTCTGAGTTTTCAGTTCTTCTAAGTTTAATCCTAATAGGGATAAGTGTCTAGACTGACTTACTCGAGCGGACACTCGAGCCGGGGAGGGACAACTTGGTCGGTAGCAGGGCAACATCGCCTTCGTTGTCGATTCGAACCCCGCCTAACATGTGTGACTATATCCTTCACCAGGTGCCTTGACACTCCGGCTATCTCAAAAAGAAGGTGGGTTGCATATGCTGCATTTCCTCTATCCTATTTCAGAGACTCAGAGGAGGTACGCGAGAGAAAACAATATATAATACAGTTCAAATAATATCAAAGCGGTAAATAAGCGACAAGTAGCACATAAGGCCAATAAACACAATATCAACAATAATTAAAGCAAGTATAAGTCAATATTAAAAGTTCGAATTCTTATTACTCCCCAGCAGAGTCGCTAGAGATGTCACTCCCTTTTTTTCGCTCGAGGGATCGAGTTGAAGGGTTTTTCAATTAAAGTGACGGTTTTGAATAGAGATTATTTTATTTATAGAGTCGCCACTTGGAATTGAGTTATGGTAAGTCACCTTTTGAATCCCTAATCAAAAGAAAATGACTCTTTTATTTAGTCTGCGAAAATAAAAGACCGGGTAAGGAATTCTATTGACTGAAGGGAAGGTGTTAGGCACCCCTCGAGTCCCGTGGTTCTAGTACGGTCGCTTTTATTGACTCATACTTAACTAAACTATTTTGATAACTTATGTTTATAGGCCTTAATTCGCTCATTTTTAATTATATCGAAAAAGTTTATCTATGCCTCTATATTAAATAATTAGCAAAAATTTAATTCTAAAAATATTCTCCAAGGTGCATTATTGCATCATTGAATTTAAATATCTCGAAAAGATGTGTACGCCGCATTCTTAATTGAGACGAATATTTTAAACGTGCCTAAAAATTTAACTATTGTTAAAAGGCATTAATTTATCTATTATACATTCAAGATGCCTAAACTTATAATAGAGTTTGGAGAATAACTTCATACTTAACTTGTTTATTTTCTTAATCCTTTCAAAATATTTTCGCTCATCCAAATTTTAAATATAGCTGAATAAAAATACTTTCGGATTAAACATCAAAATTCATATCATTATCCACCAATTCTAAAACCAAATCAAACCATCTAATTCGAATCAACTCGTTATGCCCACTGTTCAAAGTTTTTAATTCATATACTAAAAATATTCCAATACTAAATTTTAAAATGAAACCTAATACTCTTCTATCATGTACAGTTTTGCACCAGCAAATCAAAGCCCAAAGTATGACCAAAATTAACCTTTTATAACAATTAAAAATTGCCAAAAGAAATAAAATATAAGTTTGACTTTCTTTGCAAATAAAAAGATTCTGTAAAAGTGAAATGGCATGTTAATAAAATTAGATTATACAAGGGATGTTCAAGAATACATGACGTCGTAAAAATTTTTTTTTTTTTTTTTATGAAGGCTAGAATAAAAAAAAATAAAAATTGAAATTGTAAAACTAATTTTTGAATCGTCGAGAATTTAAAAGTTCAACATGATGGAGTTTAGATTGAATTTTTGAATGGACTTGGATGGGTCATCGACGTTCGTCCTTGTTAGCAATAGTAGTAGCGGCGACAGTGAAGTAGTGGTCATCCCTGGTGTTTTGCCGGCAAACAACGACGGGGAAAGGGGAGGGAAAGTGGTGCCGGATTCCATGCTTAAAGATAACTCCGGCGAAACACTTCGCCAGAAAGAATGGAAGAAAACTGTTTGGCTATTTTTTTTTTATTCACTGATTTGTCTCGATTTTCCTTCCTCTGTTCACTATATCTCGCTATTTTTGTGTCAGATTTAACTATACACAATATCAACCCACGCAGTATTTAAATTTTCAGCATAGTTATATTCAAATATATATATATTCGATAACTTAATCATATAATATGTTGTAACAAGAAGTTCACATTATCAAACAATTATACATATCAAATAATACATGAAATCACTTGATATTTTCATTCATGCTTGTTTACAACAAAGTTTATGAAATAAATAATACATGATTGAATAGAACCTGCAAGAAATTGTCACCAAAACTCGAATGGAGTTCAAATTCAACTTTCTCGAATGAAATTTTCAAACTCAACTTTTACTCCTTTCTCTCTTTTGTTTATCTGATATTTTTTTCTCTCTGCCTTTTTACTGTTTCTGATGTTTTTTGTCTGATGAATAACCGTTTTTTTGTTCTGGGGATGAGAGAGTCTATTAATAGAGGGATTCTTTGGGGGGAACGGTTAAGGTTATCAGATAAGGGGGAAGGTTTGAAATTTAAATTAATTAATTAATTAATAATTTTTTTATTTTTTTTAAATAAAAGGTAATAATAATAGATAAAGATAAAAATAAATAAATAAAATAACAACTAATTAAATTTTATATTTAACAAAATATAATAATAATTTATAAATAGATAAATATAAATATAATAAAATAATATTAAAACTACTAATTTATTTATAATAATTTTATCAAAGATTTTTTTTTAAAAAAAACATTGTATTATTATTATTATTATTTTAAAAAAAAATATCTCAAAGTTAACTTTATTTAATTATTTATTTATTTTTTAACTAAAAATTTATTAAAATAAAAAATAAGAATCAAAATAATATATAATTAAATATATATTAAATATTTAATATTGATAGACAAATTAAAATTTAGGGAGGGTCAAAAATCATGTGTCTACAATTAGGAGTTTAAATTGTGTGTACTGACAAAATGAGTAGTTTTTTTTGCATTATAAGGTCATGGTGACTTACATCACAATAATAAATAGCTCTTCATAGCTAGCAAATTCAATAAGATAATTTGAAAATTTTTAATAGTAACTTGCTATAATCAATTAAATTACACTAATATATAATTTATTTATTTTTTAAAACCATCAACAATATAACTTAAATCCTAGAAAGAATTGGCACAAAAAATCCTGGACTAAGGTTCTCCGGATTTCATTTTGGCACGGAGACAGACCCAATTTTATTTTATGGAAAAATTACACATTATAGACAAAATATTATATTAATTATATGATATGGTTTATGTTTTAAAAAATTACAATTCATAGTCATTTGGTAGTTAAAAGTTAGTTTTTTTTGTGGGCCCTTTATACAAATACATTAAGATTTGTATATATTAATTTTCTCTCTCATATATTTATTTTTGATATTTTCTTTTTATTCTCTTTCTATCCTATTGACTCAAAAAAAGACAACAATGAAATATCAAAACACAGGATTTTTTATGATATCTTCTTCAACTATTTTTTCCTTAATTTTCTTCAAAATCACTCTAATATCCTTGATTTTAAATTAAAGAAACAACAACATTGGCAACATCATAATACATGATTATTCAAGAGATCTTCAACTTTTTTCTCCTTATTTTTCTCTCAAAGTCACTCTAATATCACAAAATATAATCCTTGATTTCTCTGTGATAAATCGTTTTTGCGGATTTTTCACCACAGAAAATCAGTTTAGGATATTTATTGACATTAGATATTTTTTTTTTTAATTTTTATATATTATGTCAGTTAGTCGTTAAATTTCTTCGTTGTTCATATATTTTACAAAAAAAAAATAGAAAAGGGGGAGCACTTCCCCGTTTATATAATTTTTTCATTTTTACAGATTTTTATTTTATAATATAAATTTTTATATATTATATAAGTCACTTCCCAATTTTTTTTATGGATGATTTATCAAAAAAAAAAGGAAAGAATTTTGCATCTTCTAGCAAAACGGAAAGGAGAAAATATTTTAAGGTATCTAAATCGAAAAGGGGGAGCAATTAAGTTGACAATGATTACGAGGTCTTTTTGTATATATTCTTGTTTCAATATATGTAGATACGTATACTTTTTTATTGTAGAATAATACATGCATAGATATACAGAGTTATAGTATATGTATGTATGTACAGTTTGTATTTTTGATATATGTATATATAATTTACATATATGTATATACAGTTAACTTTCACATAAACATTTTGAAGAATAATGCATATGTAGATATATACAGTTTTAGAGTGCATATATGCATATACATTCGAATTTGTTATTATGTAAAACATTCAAATTTGTATATACAGATATACAAACAACAGATATACAAATAATAAACATATATGTATATGTTTATTTCGTTTGCATATATGTATATACAGATATACAAACAACAGATATGCAAATATATATATTTCGTTTACAAACAACATTCAAATTTGTATATACAGATATACAAACAACAGATATATAAATAATAAACAACAATTTTGATTTGAATATATGTATATTTCGTTTGCAATATCGTTTACAAACAACATTCAAATTTGTATATACAGATATACAAACAACAGATATACAAATAACAAACAACAGTTTTGATTTGAATATATGTGTACTTCATTTGCATATATGTATATATAGATATACAAACAACATATATACAAATATCAAATTTATGTAAACTAATATACAGATATACAAACAATAGATATACAAATAATAAAAACAATCTTTGTAACCTTTAAAACAGATATACAAATACAATTATACACTTATGTTAACAGATATACAGAAATTCAAATATACTATTAATAGATATACATAAAAAAAATATTAAAAGACTGTCAATTGTATATTATGAAATTTGCATTAGAGTAATGAATGAATATATCACACAAATTGCAATTACAAATGGGATTTAGAAAAAAAAAAAAAAAAACTAACACAAACAAGGATTATAACCTTTTAACAACTTATGTGAAAAAAAGTATTCAAAATTACGAAAATAAAAATTGAAACATAAAATTACAATTGAAGTTATTGTATACAAAAATAATAGTAATTACAAAATTGACAATTTAAAAAATTTTGAAGTTTATATTGTGCATTCAATTTCGAAAATCTAGTTTAAACCAATAATAAAATCGATTTTCATTATGTTGAAACTGAATCAATTTTTATTGCGTATTAGATTCAAAAAAGGATTTTAGTAAATAAATTCAAGTAAAAAAATAATTTGCGTAAATCGTATATACCAGAATTTTGTATGCACGAATTACCAACTTTCTCTTGTAGATATTTTAAAAAAATAAAAAATTATCAACTTTTGAAGGAGTAATTAATGCATAAATTCATATTTATTGATCTGTTATATCAGAGAAATAAATGAAAAATTGGAGAAGATTAAGGAAATTTATTACATTAAAATTTCTATTTTTATCTCTTTTTGTTGCTATGGACTTCTCCTTCTTTTTCGTATATATATACATAAAACTGTCATTTATTTTGTCTATGAATTGTAAATATGAAATTTAGACTAAAAAGTTAGTTGTAGATACTCTAAGGAGACTATATGTGAAATTTTACCCAATTTTATAGTAATTTGCAAAACACAAATCAATTGTTAAGTCTACAAATACTACATGCTTTTGAGGTTGTCATTTAAAAAGAAAAAATCACGCCCCATAATTAAATATCCATATTACAAAATAAAAGGATTTTCTTATTTACAAATATATCAATAATTTACAAAATATAGTAGATTGAGAAGTTTTGGGGAAAAAGCACAATAGCCACTTGATACCTTTCTCTTGTTGTCGCTTAGCCGCAAGCAAGTCGTTGATATGTCCTAAGCTTTAGCGAAACAATTTTCCTAAGATTTTCAACAGGAGTAATTCGATTCACGCGCCATCAAAATTATACGTAATACTATTATTATAAGGAGACAAAAATTATTTTTGCTCTTCTTCAGCTATGAGAAGACTTAATTCTGTTGAAGCAGGGGCGGAGCCAGGCCTTGTTAGGGGGTTCGGCCGATGGAAAAATATATCATTTATACATGATTAAAATTATTTTTATGTATTTATAGTAGATGTTGAACCCCCTTCGGCTAGGTTTTCTTCGAATATTGAACCCCTTTAGTTGAAATCCTGGCTTCGCCTCTGTGTTGAAGGGCCAACACCTCCTCGAGCGCCCTCATCTAATCCTAATCCAGAGGCCCCTCACGAGTGCTCACTTCCGTTTTATAATTAGAAGTCATTGAATTTTCAATTGGTGCTCATAAATAGGTTTGTTGATTGCTATTCAGAATCATTTCTTGGGAACTTGGACCGAAATAAGTCATTTTTTTAATCAATTCACCAAGGTAATGTATTTTTTAAAAATTTTACAAAACTAGTATAAACGTTGTTCCCAATAACGTTTTATGTTTTAAAAAGGTTAACGGCTCAAACGGAATTGGCGTTAGACGTTAGAATATAAAACGTTACTCACAGTTACGTTTTGACATACAACGTTACTCTCAGTAACGTTTTAAACATAAGACGTTAACGACAGTAACGTTTCTCAGTAGCTCTGCCACCCAAGAATCTCTGTACAAATCTAACATTAAATACGTTATCACCAATAACGTTTTAGCTGTAAAACGTTACTCCGAATAACAATTCTATCAAATCAACCCAACAACTTTTTTGACCGAAATTTTGCCTTGAAATCGTAATCACTAGTCACATTTTTAGTTAAAAACGTTACTGTGAGTAATGTTTCTAGCGAATCAAATCACAGACCTGCAAAGTTTTAGGACAACAGATTATATAAGTGACGGTATGTATAGAATGTTCAAACACATTTTTACAATTCTAATTTACAATTCTAGCACATTTTTGTTTATCGCAGAAAAATGACTAATTTTGAAGAAAATGTGATGGTTGCTTTGTATTGGGGTGGTGAAATAATTTCTGAAATGAGCGGATTTAGATACAGCGAAGGTGCTAGAATGATTGTTAGCATGTCTATTTCAACTAGCTACGTTGAACTAGTTGCAATGTTGCATGAAAAAATGAGGACAAACAGTGAAAATATTCAAATGGATATTTCTGGAAAATATCCATGCTCATTTCAAGGTAACATTACAAGGTTTATTGAATTTAAAATAGAGAATGACCAGTCTTTGCTACAATTTCTTGTCATTCCTAAAAAAAATTCGAATAAAATTGATATAAATCTTTTGGAGATGTATATAAAGACTAGACCAACAAATCATGATAATCTATTTCAAATGAATGGTCAGCATGGTTATCATATGAATTTATTAGCTCAAAATTATGGATTTGCCATGCTCAGTCATCCTCATTTTGCATATACTACAACCCCTAGTATCCATCAATCACTTGATGCAAGCCCTAACGAACATGAGTATCAATCATATGATGAATGATTAAGTAGTCAAGGACACATTGAAAGTGGCCACAGACAATATGAGATCAGGTGGGTGATCTTTACTTTTTTTGAAACTATAAGAAATCTTATGCATCACTACTTCACTAATTCATTATTTTTTTTCGCAGAGAAGATGAGGATAACTTTGATTTGTGTAATGATGTACATGCTCAAATTTGTGATGAAAGTTCGGAGGAAGATGAACCTTCAGAAGATGATGGAGAAAGTGAAACCTTAGAAAGTGAATCTGATGAAGATACCAATGATAGTGAAGATTTACCTCAAAATGATATTGGTGTAAATCTTCATAATCAATTTGGTCAAAGTGTGTCTGAAATGCAAAATCATGATATACCCTACTTTACAACATTAGAGAATGAAGAAGATATTTTTATCTCTACCCGTGAATCTGAGATGAATTGTTGTTCTATTTGGTCTGACGATGGCAAAAAAGATTTAAAAAAAGGAATGTGTTTTAGCAGCAAAGATAGATTGAAACGGGCTGTGACAATTTGGAGTTTGCGCAAAAATAAAGAATTCATTGTTGTAACATCAAGCAAGAAACTATGGATTGTCAGATGCAGGTTTCACGAATCATTAGGTTGTCGATGGTTTCTTCGAGGCCGAAAGGTTGGAGGTAGCCTTTGGAAGATAGGAAAGTATTTTGATAATCATAGATATGAGACTGAAGGGCTTACTACAGGTCACGCTAACCTAGATACCAATTTAATTGCATCTTTGTTTCTAAATCAAATACGTAAAAATCCCAAATTGTTGGTAGCAGATGTCATTTCTAAGGTTCATGAGATATTTGGTCATCAAGTAACATATAGGAAAGCGTGGCTTGGATGTCAACGAGTATTTAAATTGGTGTATAGTGATTTTCAGAAATCATTTAGTGAGCTTCCTAATTTTTTTGCAGCTTTTCAACACTTTAACCATGGAACAATTGTAGAATGGAAACACGAAGAGTCAATGAGTTCGTTAGAGGTAAAAACATTTAAATTTTTATTTTGGGCTTTCAAGCTATGCATTGATGGATTCCGAACTTGTCGTCCAGTTATTTTAGTAGATGGAACCCATTTGTATGGTAAATATGAGATAAAATTATTAATTGCTGTTGGAATTGATGAAAATGATAACATTCTTCCTCTAGCATTTGCTATTGTTGACAGGGAATCGAAAGAGGCATGGAAATGGTTTTTTAGAAAACTAAGCACACATGTAATAAAGAATAGAGAAGATGTATGTATTATCTCTGATAGGGCAAAAGGAATATTTGTTAGTTTATCGGAGTTGTGGCAATTTCAGGAGCCTCGGGCCTTTCATCGATTTTGCGTAAGACATCTTAAGAGTAACTTTCAATCTTATTTTCCAAACAGGAATCTCAGTGATCTGATGTGGAATGCTGCATCGGCTCATCAAGTAAGGAAGTTCGAAGCTTTGATGTGGGAAATCAGGGAAGAAAATGAAGAAGCATATGAATATCTCATGCAATTTCCATTGGACAAATGGACAATTAGCCATGATGATGGAAAAAGATGGAGAATGTTGACAACAAATCTTTCAGAGTCTTTCAACGGCCTTCTAAAGAAAGCTCGAGGATTGCCTGTCACTGCCATGGTGAGACTTTCGTTGGAGCAAACAGTTGAACGGTATACCCGTAGATCTCAAACAACGCACCAACTTGTAGAGCAAAAGGAATTATGGACAAGCAGGTTCAAAGTAAAGTGGGAGAAGAACTACGAAAGTTCAAAAAGACACTTTGTTTTTGATTGGAATATATCCACTGGGACATATGAGGTTAGATCTATTCAAGTTGATGGTACTGGTGGTAATCCTCATCGTGTTTCACTAAATGATAAAAAATGTGATTGTGGAAAAGGGCTAATTTGCACTTTTCGTGTTCACATGTCATGAAGGTTACTGAAAGAATGGGAGAGCTAGCTAGAAATTTTGTTAGCGAGCATTTCACAACAGAGAATTATGTTGCTACATATTCCGGGTCATTCTCACTGGTTGGGCATGAGGCATATTGGCTATCTCCAAGTTTTATAATGAGAAGTAATGAATTCTATCATCGTCCTAATCGACAAAAGACAACTAGAGTACCTAATGAGATGGATCGTGGTCCTGCAGTATATGGGCGAGCTTGCTGGTTGTGTAGACAGACTGGACATGATAGGTGCCGATGTCCAACTCGTAATCAAACTTAAGTAGGTACTCTTAAAATTTCTAACCGTTTTAAGTCTAATGAATTCTGTTTTGTGGATTATTTCTAAGTCTAATAATTGTTTCATGAATTAATTGAGTAGAAATCTTGTACCAACATTCCAGCTAGCATTTGTAGCGTTAGTAGTTAAGACATAAGAGTTGTTGGTGTTTTATGTGAAATGATTTTCGATAGAGTTTGCAACTCTTTTCTATCTTTCAGATGTCATCTGTGAGTATTATGTTTCATCTTATAAAAGAACTTCACTCCAGCTAGCATTTGTAGCTATGCTTCGGTTTTTAGTAGTAGTATCATGATTCATAGCTGGTCAATACAATTTCTAGTAGCAATTGTACGTTGCTTTGTACTGTATGTTTTTCCTGCTTACAAACGCACCTAAAGACACATCAAATAACTTTCTAACACTTTTCTTCTGCTTCCTTAGCAACCAAACGTACCCAAGAAAAACGGCTAGAATATTGTAGGCTAGAATATTGTAAGGCACGTCAACAACTCAATCTTTGAAATTCCATAAGTTGTATAGTCTTTTATGAAATTCCATAAGAAAAAAGGACACTCTTTATTTTACAGTGAAACTAGTGCAATTCCTTACTGCTACAGGCTGGAGAATTTTCAGCCGCAACTTTTAAAACATCCTCTGAATTCAATCGTGCTAACGTCCATGGGCTAATCTTCACAACAGCTGGATTCTTTTTCTTAATTTGTTCTTCTCCCGTTGACCTTTTACCAAGTGAACTGACTGATACGGTGTCAGGAGAAACTACATCATACTGCAGGGAAACACCAAAAGATTAAACAAAAGTTAGTAAATTAACCTTTTTATATGCACTTATACAAAAACATTAAAGCATAAACTTTCCAGCTCAACAGGTATACTTGATACTACACAATCCCTCTTATCCATGCCATACTGTTCTCGATCCTCTTAACTATAATCAGACCATATGAAGTTATACCGATCACAACCAGATAATCCCTTAATGGTTGTAACAACCATACCAAAGAATCAACTCAAGAGAAACTGTTCAAGATTTGCTAAAATATCCTATAACTTTTGGCAACATAAGAGCCCTACCAAGCTCAAGATTAAACATAGTTTCTCCCAGGAGTCCACTTCAAAGAGATTTTATCCACAAGCCGGCAAAGCATTGACCACATTACCGGGTTAAATGGAATTTCTTTTCTTCTGATAAGTTCACATGGAATTTTTTTGTGTGTGGAACTGGTAACTTTGATAAGCTTACATGGAATTGAAGCTAAGAAATGTGAAAATAGAAACTAAATTTAAATTGAGATGCCAACTGAAGACTGTTCGAAAGTAGCACCGTGAACACGATAAAGGGTTGTTAATACCATAACCAACTGAATGACAATTATAAATTAGCACCGCAAACTCAATAAAAGTTACCATACTCAATTGTTAAAGTTTTCAAATTCTACCATTGATGTTAGGTGATAGTAAAGTTTATTAATTGTATTTACATAAGCTTTACATAATTAAGGCAATTTAACTTTTACACTTTTATCTATGTACTCATTTTGACATCCAATTGTGGGTTCTAAATTAAAACATGATATGTTTGCAAATTGATATGCAAGAGAAACTTAGTGCAGAATATAAATTTTGGAAATTTGAATTAACTAGGCAAAAGCAATTTTGCGTGTTCCTATGCCTTGCTATATATGTGTGTGCATTTGGATGACAGATGAGGTGTCACGCCCCAAAATCCCATCGGGCCGGACTGGCACCCGAAGCCGAGAAAGCCTGGGAGAACCCGTTCAAATACCTGTACTTTCACTTACATGTCACCAAAAATTTGGGCAGCACTTCGTTACATATAGAAGGGTCTAATTTCCTGTATCAGCACAACACGCACAAATATATATATATATAATACTTGGCCGTCGGGGCCACCACATATACAAATATAACATCACTATATAAACTTCTATGACTTTACCCTTCCTTATGTCTTCGAAGCCTCTAAGATATACATGACATAACTAGGGTCGGGATAAACCCTCGCCCACACATGACTCCTGTACAATAACAAAACATAAAGAACCGACTCGGAAAACTCCGAAGCAAACTGGAGCTCACCAACAATAGCTGTATGACCTGGCTCCTACTTGTGCGGTGTATGAGCTGAGGTACCTGTGCCTGCAGCATGAAATGCAGGTCCCCGTGGGGGACGTCAGTACGAAATATGTACTGAGTATGTAAAGTTGTAGATAATCACATATGATATACGAGCTCAATAGAAATCCGAAACAAGTGAATAAATCGTAATAGGAGTGGACCACACTTACTAGAACTTGTGACAACCTATACATTGAATTTATTCAATCATTTTACCTTCGTTCTTAACATCTTTGTAATCATTACTGTACTGTACTGTGACCATTAGGCTGCCTCCAGTACATATCAACTGGGATCGACCCATGCTAGGCTTATGCCCCTGGGATACCACCCATAAACACGTAAATAGGGATCGACCCATGCTAGGCTTATGCCCCTGGGATACCACCCGATAAGAGAGAACTTCCATCACTTAGTTCAATTAATCTTTGAGACTGTTATTTCGGTCGCCACCACATTTTTGATACTTTGAAACAATGATACATCAATAGGAGCCAAGTAATAGACCTTCTATACAATAACGATGTAATAAAGACTCATTGGTACATCAACAATGTGTTTCAGAATCATCAATATCACAACAATGAAATAGGAGCCTTTTGGTATATCAATGAAACATTTTGACACTTTATAGAATGGAAACAACTTCGTTGGTAATGTAGAACAATACAATGAAACATTTTGACACTTTATAGAATGGAAACAACTTCGTTGGTAATGTAGAACAATACATGTTTTTGGACAACCTCAGAATCTTATTTGATGGAACATTGGTGTTTTCATGCCAAAGAACATTGTTAGAGTATGCTTTACATACCTCGTCGTAGAATCGGATACCAATTCAACACAACTTCCCGCCTTTACAAATCACTTATCTACAATGAAATGTTTGGCATCTAGTATTAGCAACCCAACACCACAATTCTCTTCCATAATTCCATACAACCAATATTTGCAAAGCATTCCAAAAACCAACTTGAACAATAGGTTTATGTGTATATATATATATAATCATCATTTCAATACCACATCATCACACCAAATCCCTTCACAATTCAACATAATCCAACCATGCACAAGAATAATCCAACATCATTTCCAATCATCTTTCAACAACAATCAAATAACACACTTCTTATGCTCACATGTATATATATACATATCCATATAAATAACACCAACATAATTTACATCCTTACCATAAAATGGCCCTTTTGATTTCGAAGTCCTGTTGGCACAAATAAGGGGTGCTTCTCGAAGCCCTCGAGACGGTGAACACAACTACGGAATCAATTTGGATTTTCTACGGTTGAATCACAAGATAATTGGAGTTGAAATTTGGCTAGGGTTTCTTATTCTTCAATAATGGATGATAAATAATGGATATAAGGCTAAGTATATGTATATAATGACCAATTTTCGTCCATGAGGTGATGGAAAATGACCATATTGCCCTTAAAAATTTAAGTAAATCCGAATCTGTCCATGGTGGACTGTTTTGATAGGCTAAAGTAAATCGACCATAACTCTTTGCTCCGATATCGGATTTGGGTGAAATTGGTATCGTTGGATAGATAATTCAAAGGGATTTCATTTAATATAAAGTAGGCCACCCAGTTCATCCTGTACAAGGAGTTATGATCGTTTGAATTTGACCCTAAAAAACTATTTTGAGAGGCTGAAGTAAAACGAGTATAACTCCTTACTCAGATGTTGGATTTGGGTGAAACCTATTGCATTAGAAAGAAGACTCAAAGATCTTTCTTTTTATAGGTCGTATCTCTCCCAGTTCATTATATTAAGGGAGTTATGATCGTTCAAAGTTGACCCAAAAAACTGGCAGGCCTCAGTAGTTTGTGTGCAGGAAATTTTCCTGCACATTTACTATTCACAATATCCCGACCACCGTTTTATAGTTTCGACCGTGCTCGATTATATCCGAAACTTATCCGTTTTTGGAAATTTTATATTGTTGGAAATATTATTCAATAACCTTCGTATGGAACCATCGACGGGCAAATTCCGGTATAAATAAAGTCAATTTCCATACACATATAATCAAACTATACACTTGAAACCATCTCAAAATAATCAATACTCATACTTAAACTCATATATACCTAACTTATGATCAATACATATACTCCAACACATATAACCATGGCTAATGCACGTAATTAAGTACGGGGTATTACATGAGGTTAAGGACCTCTTTCCTAATAGATGATTGATAGTAAAATGGCAGACACAGATTCGATTCTCAGATAGTTTGTTATCAATATTCCCCTCTTCGTGAATGACCATATAAAATATGCACCACTGCTAATGGATGAAAATTATCGAGAATTCACTCCATGCCAATTGGCAATTCATATACTCGAAGCTCATGGCTCTGTTCACATTTGGGCTCCCATAAACAAGTCTAGCTCTTAAAGCTCTTTCGATGATATTCCTATACCTGCATGCCATTGATAAATGTAAAGTAACCAGTAAATCCCAAAATATATAGTAAGTTATATTCTTAATTCCAGTCAATTCGAAGGCCATATGTACAAAACACTCATAGCAGTCAACCCATGTTTAACAGTTAACCATTTTCTAAATGTCACGTGAACAATAACCTTACAGCAGTCTATGCACAAGCAGGTTCAACAGAGTGCTGTTACCAATATGTGATGCCTATATTAACCTATTTATATTCTTGTTCCTACTGTACTTTATTAGTAGTAGTAGTAGTTGTTGTTGTTGTTGGTTGAGAGACAAACAATGGAAGTGCAAAATCAGTAGAAGCAAACACAACAGATTGAAAGTCAAGAAAAGGTTTAGGTAACTTTGCAGGATGATAAAGAACAACAGTGGATACAATCACATGGATAAATTCAAGCACACACAGTTGGAATGAAAAACATGAACCTCACAGGATAAATTCAAGCAAATGCAGTTGAAAACAGACAGAACAAGTATTCATGTATTACCACAGAAGTGATGACTAGACCAGATACAGGGGAATGGAAGAAGGAAGAGTCCAACATAACTCCATTACTCTTTGCCTTTTTTTGTTTTGCTTTTCTTCTGTTTTACGTTTTTCTTTTTGGCGTGCTGGTAAGCATAGTGACTCCCTATCAACCAAAGGTAGATTTTCAACTGTTCAACTAAAAAGGTGCAGTTAAGTTGAAAAAAAATAACATAATCACAAAAAAATACCAGTCCCACAAAGCTTAACAATAATTTTACGCCTCTCTTTCTTTGATAGTTCATCATGCTGAATAGTCGTCTCACAACCTGTACTTGCATTCTCCGGATCATTACCATTCACTTCATTGTTGGTATCATCCAACTCATTATCTTCCATCTCAGTGTTCAAGTTCTCCAAATTATTAGTGGTATCCGGGATATCAATAGACATTGACACAGGCGATGAGGTAAAGTTTGGAGCACTCTTAAAATGCTGAGGTGGATAACCACCAAATATATTATCAAGTGCTGAAAGACTTGGATACCTTGATCTTTGTGGATTCTGTAGAGTCATATATGGCACAATCTTTGTATGTTGATATGTCATACCTGATGCCTGAGTGAATTCCTGAGTGCAACCCATTGAAGTGGAACCAAAATCATGATTAGTTGTTGCTTGATCATCTTCTGAACCTATTTGGGAATTTTGAATTGCTTCCTCCATTTCATTCATTTCATCAGGCACTTGGTCTCTCGCAATAGCACGTTCTCTTCTTCCAGCAACACCGCCTTTTCCTCGCCTACGAATAGGGGGACGTAACTGATCAGGTTGTACCTCATCTCTTCTATAATCGGCTGATACTTGAATCCTGTCGGCCTCATGGACATATCTCAAACACTCAGAACTTTGATCCCGCACCATCTTTCTAAACATGTATAAGTCCTCATATGTTGGCGCATCTCCAAGTGATTTAGCTTTGTCAACCATTGAATAAATATGACGTGCCTGTGAATTAAAGTAAAAATATTTAACTGTAAAAGTATCAAAAAAGATTAAAAAAAAAGATAAGTTCCTACTCTTGAGGTTATGATTATTATTAACATATAGGTTATGATTATTATTAACATATATTAGATAAATAAAAATAAGACAAACAAAGTTCTACTTACCATTGTTTCATATGCAGTTGAATTAGGCACATAACCTTATTGGCATTGAGGACGGGGATTAGGATTACCAATGAGAAGACGAGTAATACGTCTGAACCAAATAAGGTAGGGGTCGTCATACCGAAGTGACCCATGATTGACCGATGCTTTACAGATAAATTATTCTCGCTCGT
Organism: Capsicum pubescens; assembly: GCA_030864215.1. Taxonomy (NCBI): domain Eukaryota; kingdom Viridiplantae; phylum Streptophyta; class Magnoliopsida; order Solanales; family Solanaceae; genus Capsicum; species Capsicum pubescens. Next base: position 176,601,281 of record CM061539.1, on the reverse strand, counting down.
TCCAAAAAAGTAACCATTGTGCATGTTCTAACTCCCAGTTTGTATTTGGCCTTCCCCGACGATCATGACGAAAGTGGGTGGAATCAAACAGAAATGGAGTTGAAATCACCTGTTGCAATCCAAATTGCCTCATTACTCTATCAGGCAAGTGAACCTCTACCACATCCCAACAGAAGATTAGAACTCTAACACGCCACATGTCTCGTCCAGCACGACAATAGTCAGGAAGACTCTCAATTAAGTCATCAGTATATGGTTCCCAGATAAACTACATGAAAAAGGAAAAAGCAAATGAGTTATATTTATAATCGACATAAAATCAAAGAAAAAAAATATACACAATCTACCTGATCTTCTGTCATAGAGTCAAGTGCATCCCTATAAACTTTCAGCACATGCTTAGAAGTGTTAGTCCAACTAAAGTGTGCAAACCATCTAGTAGCATATGGACCCCTAGGCAAACCAGTATGAAAAATATTTCTTGTACCTCTTTTTCCTACTATCTGTGGCCTAAGGACAGTGATCCTCTCCCATGCCCAAACCTGATATATATATATATATATATATATATATATATAAATAAATATATAAATAAAAAACTAAAAGAAATATCAATATAATTTGTACAATTATTAGAATTGTTAGATATATATACCTGAAGTAGTGGTAGAAATCTGGCTATCTCATTTTAGGTACTTTGTGAGGCTTTACAAAGAAAGCGATACAAGTACGCTAAAGTTGCACTACCCCAACTATAAGACCCAATTGCATTGACATCCTCGAGCATAGGCAGGTACATAAGCTTCAAATAAGCACCAGATGTATCTGCCATCATCATACCCGCAATCATCCAAAACATGTAACACTTAGCCTTCTGATTGACTATTTGTTGGGTTGCCATGTCTGACAATCGTGGCTCACTTAGCAGGTGTGCTTTAAGCTTGGAGACCTTGAGGAAACTATTTTTAAAGTTCTGAAGAGATGGAAAAAAACCTAATAATCTTTGACAAATGTTTTGCCAATCTCTAATAGTTCTCGTTGTCTCAGTACCAAGTACCGGAGCACCATTCACGGGTAATCCATACAACACCTCGACATATTGCAAGGTGATAGTTACTTCACCTGTTCTAAAGTGGAAAGTATGTGTTTCAGGACGCCACCGCTCAACTAATGAAGTGATCAAACTACGGTCGATAGCAGGCCTATTACATCTATAAACACCATACAATCCAGATAATCTAATCACTTCTAAAACTCGTGGATGGATAGGATATTTTTCTACGAGCTTCCAAAAACCTCCATAACTCTTTCTCGTATTAAGAACCATATCAACACTTCCATCCCATATATCCCGTGACCTATGAGTGAGTTGTTCAGTTAATACAGACGGTTCAAGTGGCCCAGGATCCAACTTGTATGAACTACCATCCATAAAAAAGGTACCTATACATAAGTAAATATTTTCACTATAATAAACAAATTAACCAGCCATAAAGGAAAAATTATTCTCTAACAAAGTCCACAGATAATTCTTTCTCCTTTAAAAAATATCCCATCTCTTTGTCTACAAATAATTGTTCATAATTTTGAGCATAGTTGAATAAAATTCGAGAAATATAAAGTTTAAAATAGAGAGTCAAGTTGAGGCAAGGAGAACAGAGAGTATATTCATACCAAAACTTGAGGCTAGGGTTTCGCAATCTGAAACACGAACGATTAATTACTTCGATGAAAGAGATTGCACTATCAATTGAATCAACCACAGATGATTGAAATTGCTAAAAAAACAAAGTAAGAAGCCATAGACGATAGATGAGAGACGAGATATGAGAGACAGAGACGAGAGGGAGAGAAGAGAATTGGGGATTTCTTTCGAAATTAGGGAAACGGCTACACTTGAAAATACTTTAAGTCTCATTTTTATTTGTTTTTTTTTTTTTAAAAAGAATGGCAGTCACGAATTATCCATAAAACGTTACTACTAGTAACGTTTTATGGTCCGTTAAGTTTTTACTCCGTTACTTTTGACCCTTATATATTTTTAATAAAATAATAAGGTAAAACGTTCCTGACAACTACGTATATACTAGTTTTGTAAATTTTTTATAAAGCATATTATTTTGGTCAATTGCTTCATAAAAGGGCTTATTTGAGTAAAAAATTCTCATTTCTTGATTACTTTTAATTTAAGAGTTTGTAATTGATAATACTTTTTTAGTCTCATTATATAAAAAAGGCAATTCAGTATATTAAAGCTTTGATTATGTGTAAAGTTCGAAGATGGATCTGATCACAAGGATCTATTAAATTCAATTTACCTATGTTTCGGCATTTCAATCTCATTATATTTGAATGCTTATATAATACGAACCCATATCCTAAATAAGTGATTTATTCATAGAAAATAAATTGTGCTTTAACTAACTTATTCTTAATAAATACCTTGTTATTTTTTTAATAGTTTTTTTTTTTTTTTATGAAAACCCTCTATACTAAAAAAGGTAAAATTGAAAGAACATTATTTTTTATTAATTGGAGCATTACTTGTTTAGAAATAAAAAAAAAAAGGTTAAAATATCACTTATTTAAAAATGAAGGAAGCACTATATTAGTTGAAACTTTAAAATTTGAGTAGTTTGATAAATTTATATTCTTGAAAGTTGCTTAAGTAGTATAGGAGTAAAGTAACATTAAACATTTTGGGATGACCAACAAAAAAAAATAGTGTTATGTGAACTTGGGATACAATTTGCATCTTTTCCTTTTATGTAGGGACATAGACATAACATAAGCAAAAATGTTGTTGCTTTACCGCAAGCCTTTTGACATTATTTATTAAGTTTTGAAGAGTTCTCTATAATGTTCATGATAAAGTATTTTTTGTAGGATTTTTAACAAAAATAACCTGATCCTAATGCCGCCAAAATTGTACATAAACTTATTATTATACAACAGCAACAACAAACCCAGTGTATTCCCACATAGTGAGATTTGGGGAGGGTAAGATGTATACAGTCCATACCTCTACCTCTAAAGAAGTAGAAAGACTGTTTCCGATAGACCCCCGGCTCGAGACACGGAATACTAAACAAATTCATAGTAAAACATGGAACAAGATGACATAACATAAATACGACACCCACAAATAATAGTAAACAGAGAAAAGTAAACAGACTCGTAATAAAGCATGAAACAAGGTATTATAACAAGAATAATACCCTCACCAAGTAATTCCCTACACTAGCGATCCAAACTGACCCTAGCCTTCTGCCCTAATTCGTGTCTTCCAGATCTTCCTATCTAGGGTCATGTCCTCAGTGCAGCGGAAAGCGTTGAAGTGCTTAGCATCCCCTCGAGCGTCTTAACCCCAACCATCACATGTGCTCTCGCTTCCGATTTAAAATTATTGGATTTTTTAAACAGAAGGATTCGTTGATTACAATTTGTAATCATTTACCTACTTTTAATTTAGGAATTTGTAATTGATAACATCTTCTCAATCACATTATAAAAAAAAAGTCAGTTCAATATATTAAATCTTTGATTATATGAAGAGTTCTAAGAATTTGTTATATTCTTTCCTTCTTTTTTAGTTGTCGTGATAAAATTTTGCACAACTTTTAAGAAAATAGGGAAAAGGGTCAAAAATACCCCTTTACTTATATAAATTGGTTAAATTTGTCCCTAGTTAAACTATGGGGTCAAATATATCCCTGCCGTTATCAAACTATGCAAATATACCCTTCTTTTTAACGGATTTCCACATGGAATAATAATTGGGTGAGGTGGACGCCACATGTCCTGCCACCTCAGCGCTAGATATTTATATTCTTTTTTAATTTAATTTTTCTTTATTGTTTAATGCCCAGATCTATGTCATAGGCATTCATCTTAATCTGCTAACAACTAACACAACCATCTCAATTTCCTCCTCCGGTGGAACTCCCTGTTCAACACACTAACTCCAGCTATAAGTCAATTACAACATCGAACAACAACTACCAGCCCACCAGAATGAAGCCACAACCAAAATCCCAAGTTCGCGAAGTTAGAGTAATCCACGCGCTAACACGAGTTGTTTTTCTCGTGTTGTTCATCTCCTCGGGCGAACATCAAAGTGTTTTCCATCAATGGAATATTTAACCATTGTTGTTTCTTTCTCTATTGCACCACACAAACTCAACTCTTCTTACATCAAAACAAGCCCTTCTTCTTCTTCTTTCCATTTTTTCTACTCATTTAACTGCTAACAACTCTACAAAATCAAGATTTTGCCACAAAATTGGAGAAACGCAGTGATGGATTTGTAAAAGCAGATCAAATTGATTAATAGGAGTTTAGATGAACAATTAGAAAGGCACCTTATTAGAGCAAGAACTATGAAGAAAAACAAGATAAACGTGCAGTATAGATGATGTTGGTGAAAAGTAATTTAAATCGTGGCAGAGAAGAATCAAAGAAGATAGGAACAGTAAACTACACTGAATAATTGTGAAGAAGAAAAAAAATTAAATGGAAAAGAATATAAATATCTAGCGCTGAGGTGGCATACCATGTGGCGTCCACCTCACCCAATTGTCAGTCCATGTGGAAAACCATTAAAAAGAAGGGTATATTTGTATAGTTTGATAACAGTAAGAGTATATTTGATCTCATAGTTTAATTAGAGGCAAACTTAACCAATTTATGAAAGTAAAGGGGTATTTTTGACCCTTTTCCCAAAAAATTAATTAGGAGTGTCCTTTGACTAATATATCCTTATTAATTTTTTAATCTGTCTATTTACATGCTTCTTAATTCTAGAATGATTAATGTTAAGACAAAGTTGGAAAAAATGATTAATTTTCTATTGATCTTTAAAATTGACAACTATTTATTTTTAATATACTCCTTCCCTTACAAAATAGTTGGCCTTTGTTGATATGACACTCGTTTTAAGAAAATATTTATTAGGGGTTTATTTACCAAATTAGTCTTATTAATTATGTTTTGAAAATATAAGTTTGAGTATATATACTTTGCTTAATAATTTAATGATAAGGATAATATTGAAATAACAGAGTAAAATTCTCTTGATTTCATAAAAGAGACAACTAAATTAAAATAAATATTTCTTAAAAAAGGACCAACTATTTGAAAATGGAAAAAGTACATCACAATTAAAAGGAATGGAAGAAGTATATAGTTTTACCCTATATTTAGGGGATGTTTGGTTGAGAAATTAGTTATCCTGGAATTAACTATTTCGGGATTAGTTATCTCACCCTCAAGAAGGAATAAAAATAACACTACAATCCTAGAATAACTAATCCTGGAATGAGTTATCCCATGGATTTCATCCAAACCAAACATGGGATAAGCTTGGAGTGTCTTTTAGAAGTGCACAGGAGGAGCAGGTATGGAGTGGTTGACTCGGTTGTTTAACATAATTTTTAAGACGGCGAGGATGTTTGAAGCTTGGAGGTGTAGTATGAAGATTCTGTTGTATAAGAAAAAGGGTGAGATCCAGGATTGCAACAATTATAGGGGTATCAAGTTGTTGAGTCACACCATGAAGGTTTGGGGGAGCGTGGTAGAGTTGAGGCTGCGGAGGATTGTTACTATTTCTGAAAATTAGTTCATTTTTATTTCAGGACGCTCGACTACTGTAGCTATCCATCTCGTTAGGAGATTGGTGGAGCAGTATAGAGAAACGAAGAAGAATTTGCACATGGTGTTTATTGATTTAGAGAAAGCCTATGATAGAGTTTCCAGGGAGGTTCTTTGGAGGTGTTTGGAGGCTAGAGGTGTCCCTATGGTGTATGTTAGAACAATTAAGGATATGTACGGTGGAGTCAAAACTCAGGTTAGGACTGGGGAGAGGACTCAGAGCAATTTTTTTGTCTTCATGGGGTTACACCAAGGACCGACGCTTAGTCCGTTTTGTTTTACCTTGGTGATGGATGTTTTGATGCGGCAAATTCAAGGTGAGGTCCCTTATTTTTTTTTTTGCGGATGATGTAGTCTTGATTGATGAGACACGTAGTTTAGTTAATATTAAATTAGAGGTTTGGAGGCAAATCCTTCAGTCTAAAGAGTTTAGGTTGAGTAGGTCCTAGACGAAATATTTGGAGTGTAGTTCAATGAGGTGTCTCATGAGTTTGATGTGGTTGTTAATCTTGATACTTATTCTATTAATAAGAGAGATAGTTTTAAGATAGTTTTAAGTATCTGGGATCTATGATTCAGGGAATAGAGATATTGACGAAGATGTTACTCATCGGATTGGGGTTGGGTGGATGAAATGGAGGCTCACCTCCGAAATCTTGTGTGACAAAAAGGTACCTCCTAAACTTAAGGACAATCTTGATTAGATCGGCTTTGTTGTATGGGGTGAAATGTTGGCCTGTTAAGAAGGTCCACATCCAAAAGATGAAAGTGGCGGAGATGAGAATGCTTCAGTGGACGTGTGAGTGTACTAGGAAAGATATGATTAGAAATGAGATTATTTGAGATAAGGTGAGGGTGGCTTTGGTGGAATCCAAGATGAGGAAAACGAGGTTGAAATGATTTTACCATGTGATGGGGAGGAGCACAAATGCCCCAGTGCGGAGGTGTGAGAGGTTGGCTAGGGATGATTTCATACGAGGTAGAGGTAGATCGAAGAAATATTAGAGGGGGTGATTAAACATGACATGAACAACTCCAGCTCACCGAGGACATGACCCTAGATAGGAAGTTGTTGTAATAACCCATATTTTTAATGAGGGGTATATGAATAATTTAGCTTATATTATTAATAATAATTAATAGAATTAAGGTGAACAAGCCAAAAGCCAAAACCCTCTCCCTTATTTAGCTTTTCAAAGTTTCAATTACAAAAAGAGTAGAATACTAGGTCAATTGTTTCTATTAGCTATATTTTTCTATTGAAAGAAACGGTGCTTTGTTCTTTTTCTACGGGCAGCCATACAAACTAGCAGAAACACTCCAATTTCACATTCAGGTATTGCGAATTACTTTATCTCCTTAACATATAGTTTCTTAAAATGTAAATTGCTTTTAGTGAATTCTTTAGGCAAGTGATTAACAAATCATTTTTTTTAAATAACTTCTGATCATAATCTTTATCGATTTAGTTATTGTGTGTGTCTGTTCAAGTGGGAGTAGCAACGGTGACGAAATAGTGGAAAGGCGTATGATCTAATAACAATAATGATTGGAGTATTAAATTGTGAATTACTAGTACCATGTTAATTGAATAAATAGGCAATTGAATTTTGTTGTTCTTGTTGAAGATTGGGGAAATTGCTAGTGGACACCGTGATAAGTCCATGAAAATTATTTTTAGCTATGCACTGTGAATAATTCTTTTGTACACATTCTCACCCTTTTCAGTGGTGTAGTAAGAGGAATTCAGTGGAGTGGTACTTTGATAGTGGTTCCACTAATTGAGACCTAATCCCAACTAGCATAATTGATATTGTTAATTGATATTTTTGCATAGATTAAAGTTGTCCGAGGTTGTTTGGTTGATGTTCTACCCATTGCAAGATTGGAAAACTTGTCATTAACAAGGTAAGTGAGACTTTAAGCTTTGATGCTTGCTTTTCAAAACTGCTTTATAAAAATTATATTTTTCTGCCTAGTCAATGTGTTGGGACAAGCGTGTGCTTGGTAGAATCGGTGGTGTTAGATCAACCGCAAATATGTATTTTGTTAAGTATATTGAGAATCATTTGATGGTGAGTTGTGAGGTGATGTTGGTATATTGGACATATTTACTAGTGACATGTGCTTCCATAATATGTTAGGGGCATACCTATGTTGCCGTAATATGTTAGGGGCCTTATACATATTGTCGTGATATATTTACTAGGGGCACACATAGCTGCCGTAATATGTTAGGGGCATTGTGTATTCTGCCGTAATATGTTAGGGGCCTTGTACATGCTACTGTAGTATACTTTGTGGGCATTCTGTATGCTTCTGTGGCCTTGTCGGGGTGCTAGGATGATCACTTTCACTCCCGTTTATGACTAGCCATGAGAGTGGATGGAGTTGAGAGAGATATAATGACTTTTGAAACATTTGTTGGAACTTATTGAGTATTATATTATAGAGTAAATACATAATTATCCCCTGATGTTGTCCGAGTTTTTCAAAAAGACACCTAAACTTTACTTCCGACCTATTACCCCACGATTCTTACTAAAATTGTTGTAAATACATCATTTTGACCAAAAATTTGACTATGCGTGTAAACACAACAGGAAGCGCGTGAATGGTTCAAAGTTGACTTAAATACCCAATCAAAAGCCGCCACATGTAATTATTTGTTAAATATTTTAAAAATCTCTTCTTCTCCACTTTAACAAACCCAATTCTCTTCTTCCTTTTCTCATCTTCCTCCATTGATAGCTTATTTTGAAGAAAAAATTTATCTCTCTTCTCAAACTTTTCTCAACAAAATCATTCTTAAAATATCTATTTCTTGATATTTGATTGTTGTGTCTATTTTAAATTCTAATTTTTACTTTTTATAGTTGTTATATATCCTCTTAAGAAGCTATAAAACTCTATTTTAATGGTGTTTTGATGTCATCATTAAACAATCAACAAATACGTAAATCAATACAAAATTAGGAAGCATTACAAAATTAACATAAACACGAAATTGGAACCATTGAAACGAAATCCAAAGAGCAAGAAGAATGGAGAAATCAGCAACTGGACGGGGGTGGGGGTGGGGGTTGGAGTGGAGTGTTGTACGCGGGGGGAGGGGGCAGTTGCTGGATAGGGCGGGGTGGAGGAAGAGGGGGTGGGGTGGGATGATAAATTAAATAAAAAGAAAAAAATTATTAAAAAATAAATAAAATATGAAATTAAATATATTTAACACGTGGCAGCACCTGATTGGTGCGGGTATTGACTCACTTTGTTGTGACTGAAATCCAGCAAAAAATGGTGTATTTGCAACGGTTTTAGTGAGAATCCTGTGGTAATAGGTCGAAAGTAAAGTTTAGGTGTCTTTTTGAAAAATTCGGTCAACATCAGGGGGGTATTTATGTATTTACTCTATCTTATAAGATATATATTGTGCATATAATTTATGTAATCGTGGTGTGTTGTATTTTTTAACACTTGTTCCGAGGTATTAAAGTAGCGGGTCAAGGATCTTACTGAGTTATATTTTTATATAGCTCATTCCTTACTTACATGTCTCCAGATACTACTGCGCAAGGTGAAACTAGTGGGTGATGGTTTCTTCGTAAGGATTCTAATGCTAAGGTGAACCTTTACATTGTTCATGGGGGCTTTCGTTTAATCTTTAGCTATTTAGATTACATTTTTTTCAGTGGGTTAGCATATTCGAAAGTTGAACTCATGTAACTCTATTTTAGATGCTCCATGGTCTTAGTGTAGGATTTGACATAGAGAATTAGTTCAAGAGTGATTGTTGAATTTATAATTTAACTATGAAATTTTGTTGAATTATTATTCATTATTTATTTATGCGTTGGAGTTGCACTTACCTTATCTTAGTGCTTATTAATTGGAAAAGTGTAAGGAAGATTGAACCACAAGGGTTGGTGTGGTGGTTCAGCACCTCACCCCTTAAGCAAGAGGTTGGGGGTTCGATCCCCACCTCTGATGAATGGAGAAAACTCTGTGGCCAGTTTCTTACCGCTTAGTGCGCTGACCGTGGAACGGAGGATTAGTCTTACGGCTGCCGGCTGTAGGGATACCTTGGGAAACAAAAAAAAAAGTGACAGTTGTGGAGGAGTCGGATTAGGGTAGAAGGTTAGTATGACCTTGCTGTAGGGATACCTTGGGAAACAAAAAAAAAAGTGACAGTTGTGGAGGAGTCGGATTAGGGTAGAAGGTTAGTATGACCTTAGGATGTTGTATCATTTGTTGTATTAATTGGTGTATCTTGCATATGGTATTTATTGGATGTGTTGATTTTTATTGTATCTTATCCTTTTACTATTCTTTGTCTAGATTGTTTTATTTTGAGCCGGGGTCTATTGGAAACAACTTTTGTATTTCACATCTGAGATAGTTGTATGGATTGCGTACACTTATCCTTTCCAGATCCCACTTGATGAGAATATACTGGGTATGTTGTTGTTGAAAATATTATATTAGATGAAACTTTAAAATTATGTAGTTTGGTAAATTTAAATTTAAAATCTTCAAAGTTGTTTTAAGTAGTATAGGAAAGGAACAATGTCAAAAACATTTTGGGATGACCAACAAAACAAACATAAAAAAGTGTTACGTATGTAAACTTGGGATAGAATCAGCATTATTTCCTTTTATGTAGGGGCATAGACACAAGAATAGAACAAGATTCATTGAACACAAACACACAAAAGGAGAAAAAAAAAACAAACTAAACTTAAGGAAGAGGTGAGTAATCGATTAAACAACACTTGGAACACTTGCTAAGATTTGGTCCCGTGACCCTCTTTACAAGCTAAACCCGAATCCACTTTCCTCCTCTTTCTCTTCTCTCTCTCTCTTTCACTCAGAAGAAAAAGAAAAAAAAAAAAATCATCTTTATTGATAGAGAAAGAAGAGATTTGTGATATATACATAGATATACATAGAGATATACGTGTAAGGTTGTGAAGGAATGGCGAAGAAGAAAGCAACCATGACTTTGAAAGACTTCCATGGTGGTTCTATTCCTTCAGATCTTCCCTTACCATCTGCACCTGGCGTGTGAGTTTCCATTTTTATCCCTATCTTTGTGTAATCATATGTTTTTTTATTGAGATTTATATAATGGGTTTCGATTTTTTAGCGAATTGAATTGGTGGGGTTTCATTTTTTGGTTGATTGAAGCTTAATTGACCTGTCTCTTGATGTTTGGTTAATGAAAGTTGTGATCTTTTTGATGATTGAATGGAGAAATTGCTGCTTTCTTCTAGAATGATCTTAATTTTAGCTTTTAGCTGATTGGTTTCTGTAAATCGAGGTCAGAATTTTGCCGGGGATTGTAAATTTCTCAACTTTCTTTATGGAAAGTGTTATTTGCTAGTATCTGTGATCTGGCGTTTCTGCACATATGATTTTTTTTCACTGTTTGTTGTTTGGGATTAATTCAAATTGGCTTTGTAGATCCGGGTATAGCAGATCCCTATTGATTTTTGGGATCTTGAAGTTTTGGAAAGTTAAATTGGAGCATAAAATCTTGAAATACATATTTCTGGATTGTTTTAAGTGTTTGTTCAAGTTGCAATAACAAATGACTTGCACACCATTCTTTTTTTTATAATAATAATAAACGTGGTGTCCGGGATGGCTTGCACGCACCTCGACTAATTCTACAGGTACGTGTCACCTTCCACTAGCAACAGGTGGGAAGAAATCACCTGTTTTTGTCTCTACTAGGATATGAACCTGAGACTTCATGTGCTCAACCCACTTCATTTACGACTAGGCCACACTCTTGATTGCATGACTTTCATTCCATTCTTCTTCTAGGAAACGTCAAAAAGTTTGTTCCATTGATACATGTAAACTTAGTGACTTTGCTCACCTTTTGAATAGTGTTTGGAACATTGTAAACATAACTTAGTCATCGAAGGTGGATGCTATTATATTACGTTCAGTCAAGCCGTCAATCAATGATGTCTCAATTTCAAACTAGTTGGCCTGCTATATGGATTTGTTATGCCATTCCACTCTATTAGGACTCCGTTCATTCCAATACTATTGTGTAATATGGAAAACAGAACTGAATGCAGTTACCGAAATCTGTTTATATATTTGTATTGTCCATTCTTTTGGGTAGAGAATTCCTAATGCTGATGTTTGAATGTTTTCCTTCTGGTTGGTAGAATGGTTAGGCCATCAGATCGTGGTGGTTTTGATCGGCAAGCATCATGGGGAAACCCCATTGGAAGGCCGGAGCACCGGTTACGTCCGGGATCAGCTGGTGCTACCAGAAACTTTGATGAGAAAACTCCTTTCTTAAGTCATAATGCACCAATAGGCCGTAATTTTGATGAGGATGAAAGGAAGCCTTTGGATGGATCATCTGGACCTCGTCGAACTGTTACGGATGACAGTATCCGTGCATTGCCAAGTCGTGTGGAGCCTAAGGCAGAATACTCTGTCACTGGGATGGTAGGTAGAGGGCAAGTATCAGCTCCTCCGAGTCAAAATCCTAGAGGCTCAGCAAGTGGTACACATGGGGCTTGGTTCAATGAATCGACTAGTATGGGAATGAGTAATAAAAGTTCTGTTGGTGGTAGTGGCAGGAGCGCGAGTTCTCCGAATGTGTCTGCAAGTAGTGCTCAAGTTGTTGCTGGGTCATACCCAAATGCATGGGGCCTAAAGAAGGAGATGGCAACTGCAAAGGAATCAGTCTCAGCTCCATGGTCTGCTCCTGAGGCTGAATCGAAGTTAGCCCATGCCAGTGCTCTTGAGAAGATCACATCTGGCAGGTGGCATTCAAAGCAGCAGATTCATTCTCAAATGGATGTTGAGGTTATTAAACATCAAGACTCAGAGAAAGAATTCTATTACCATGGAAGTACTACAGTCAACGATAATGTTTACAACATGTCAGATGTCGTGGGTGGACCCGAATATAGTGATCAGGTGCTATCGGTTCATGCTGAAAGAAATCTTTCTCTTACGGACGGGGTTCATGGGTTTAACAAGGAGTTACCAGCACGGGAGAGGGCCAGGTCCCCTTTATTTATGGAGGCGAATGAGAGAAAAACTTCTGCTAATGTAACTGGGTTTCAACGGCCCCATAATGTTGTTAACTCTGGTGGATATGAGATGCAGTCACCTGCATCTTCTGAACCATCCGAGCGGCCCAAATTAAAGTTGTTACCAAGATCCAAACCATTGGAGAATCTAGAGCAGTCCATAGATTATAAGCAGGTTTGTGACATTGCACCCTCTGGAGGGTTTATCTATGTACTAGAATCTCATTTGGTTATCTTACTGTAGGTCAACCAGCATCCTAGTAATCCTGTTCATATTGAGAAATCAGCCGATGCATATCCCAGCGTAGATCCCATCAAGACTGGTTTTGTTGAACCTGAAAGAAGCAATCAAGTAAATGAACGCCCAAAATTGAACTTGAAGCCTCGTTCACAGCTTCTTGAACAATCAGAGGGAAACACTGAAATTAAAAGGTATACCCCCCTGTATCTGTTAATTGCTTTCAATTCCATTGCCTGGGTCTCTCTTTGGTGACTTGGAAATATTATGTAAAGATAAAATGTGCTTATCAGGACCTTTTAGTGGCAATGGTTAGTAGTGTCAGAGTATAGTCCTCTTTCAAGAATGAAGTCGTAAAAGATATGTCAAACATTATCTACCTGCGGCAATAGCAACTTACCAAGAGATTCTGTATTGTGAGGGTTTATCAGAAATGATTAGTTTTATGCCTACTGCAATCCTGTGTTATTTGGGCATAGTACTTGCAATTTGAGCAAGTCCTCTCAGGAAAAGATCCATATGGGTGACACCATTTAGTTGTTATTACGGTGTAGTTCTCTTGGATTATTTTAGTCTTGTTAGAAATTTGTATGCTAGTAGAAAATATAAAAAACTTCTAGAGTATGGGTTGTATGAAAACCCAAATCTTTAAATTATTGGATTTATATAATTCTAAGTGGAGCGATATGGTCTTTGAGAATTCAACAGCGATCCTAACTACCTTGGTATTGAGGCATCGTAGTTGTCGTATTGCCAAGTGATTTGCCTGTGCAAATCCTCTGTGACTTTACGATACAAGAAAGAAAACGAGCGGAAGACAAAGAAACAAAAACAAAGAATTAAAGATAAAAAGGATCGAAGGTGGACACGAAAATGGAATTCAAGACAACCAATTCAAACATGGAAAACCTTCTTGAAAAGTCCGCTAAAACTTGACCTATGAGAAGAATCTCAAGGGAAGTGGAATTCCCAAGCAACCCTCCTTTCTAAACCTGAAATAATCAAAAGCTTCAACAATCTCACAATGTATTCAAACATCAAGATAATCCAAGTCTTCAGAATAATAAAAGACTACTATTTATACTAGGAAAATAAAAGAAGACACTATCTATTACAATTTTACCCTTAATGAAGTAAGGACCTTGTTTGGTTGTCTTCTTTTGTGAATTCATAAAATAGACATTTGCATACATGGCCCTGTTCTCCCTCATTTGTACTTCCATTTGAGCAAGTTGTTGGACTTCAAGTCTTCATCGCAAGTACCCTCCAAGCCTCCAACATAGTGACTCAATGAAAAGTCTACAAACTCTTTAGCTCGGCTTTTCGTGCACAATTTTGAAGAGACTCGGCTTGCATCACTTCAGTATTTTGTTCCTGCTGCATTTCTTCCTCGATAATTGCATTAGAAGGTTTGTCTTAACAATGGTATAAATGAACTATGCTTGACTGTTCTAGTGCCTTTGGGAGTTGTTGATTGTGGTTATCTAGAGGAAGAGTAATAAGAGTTGGTGGGCTAGGTTTGGGGAAATGATGAGAGCTGTCACAATTCTTTTGATTATTAAAGCTCTTATTATGGTACAATGTGAAGCTCTCTTTTTCACAACTTAGGATGGCTTTCTTTTTTAAATAACAAATTGGCTGCTGTTTTAGTTTTCTGTTTCTTTTTCCAGTTGGGGAAGAGTAGAGGACTGGTAGTTGATTCAGGGATCTAAGCAATAACTCAGCTCTAATAATTAAAATGGGTGATGATATTCGGGGCATCATTCCTTAGCAAATTAGGAGCTCTCTGTGAGATCTCACAACTATTATTTGGTCATCTGCTCTATCTTCTTTGTAATCTCCGTCTTTTCAGTGCAGATTTTACTGATGTGCAAACTAGGTCGGCTTTATATGTACAACGCATGTTTGATAAAGTAAAATGCTAGACATTTCCTTTGTTTCTTTGGCAGAATACTTCCTAAGTGAACCATAATTAAAAGCATTATTCGTCCTGAATAATTCTTGATTGTTGGATCATTTTGTGATCAAATTGCCATTTAAAGAGTTGATTCATATGGTTAATGAATGAATTATATAAGACCACTCATGCATCAAGCAGTAGCATGCACATTTCTTTGTTTTCTCCATGGTATATTGAAATAGATAGATATTCATAGGATGATGATTTGCTTTACCATGACTTGAAGCTATGCACTCGGACATTTTTGTTCTTTAAGCTTCTCAAATTTGATGGATCATTAGCAGCTTGTATCTCCAGGTTGTGGTTTATAAATGTTATCATCTGCTTTTTGTTGTTATTTAGCGGCTAATCTTTCTTGATGATATCTATCTTAATAAAGTACCTGTAAAATATCACTTCACGTCTACTTTATCTTCAGCTCTTCTTTTCCTCCCTTGGCAATATCTACTGACCTTGCTTTATGATGTGATCAAGGACATCTGTTCTAGGTAAAGCTGACATCTTTTTCTGCTTATGATTTGTTTGGCACAGGAAACCATTATTTGGTGATGCTCGTCCACGTGAAATGGTAAGTTATTAATCTTATGTATGCAGAAGAAAGTATTATTTGCCAAAGATAATTGTTTCTTCTTCTGTTGTTGGTAAGAAACAGAGTTTGTTCATTTTGCATCTCAATGTCTTTTGGATTTGCTTGATGAATCACCAATAAAAAAAAATAAGATTGCACTGCCCTCTTCCAATTTCTCGTTCCCTAATGTTTGAGGTTTCTGTTTTCTGTTAACACTACTGTTCAATTATGGGTGGTTGCCAACAGGTTCTACAGAATCGTGGGATTGATGATGTTACACATAATCATGACCTTCGTCAACCTCATCCAAGGTAGTAGATAAGTTGACTTTGCAATTTCTTTCTATGACTCAGAAGTTTCCTCGTTTGACAAACTACGTGGTAATTGTCTGAAGGAGCAAACAACATGCTGGGAAAGCAGAGACAGTTATGCAAGCGACCAGGCATAATGAGAGAGCAGAGAATATGCCCATTGACCATAGAATGGCAAAGAACGCAGATCGTCGAGATCACAGGATAGATGCCGAGAAAGGAGATGGGCAGAGGAGGAATTGGAGAAGCGAGAACTGGAGGAACAAGAAGGAGACTGAAAGGCACCACCACCGCCATCAGCCTCAGCAACATGCACAGGAGAGGCCGCGCTCACCAGAAACATGGCGCAAGCCTGTTGAACCACCAAGACCTGCTTCTGCTGATGCTTCTGGTGTGCGATATGGAAAAGCAGCCTCTGCAGTAGAGCTGGCTGCAGCCTTCTCAAAATCTGTCTCTGATCCAGCAACAACTGATCGTTTTTCTGGTCAGAAAAGCCTTCCTAATCGAGGTCAAATCCCGTTTTCTCGATTGACAGGCCCTCAGCAGAGGCCTCAGATTAATGGGTACTAAGCTCCGGGAGATTAGCGAATGAAAAAATGTCTCATCATTGCTAATTGCTTCATGGACTGCAACAGAGTTTTGTTTGTAGCAGGAACACCAAGATGGGGATAGTAATTGTTATCCATGCTATAGGCTAGCAACAAAATTCTATGATCTTGCTGTTGAAAATCTGCAGCCTGATTCTTCACCCTTTAGACCTAACACCTTCAACCTTCAGAAATCTGTTCCTTTTTTTTTTTCTTTTTTTTTTTTTTGTATTTTCTTTTATATCTTTTAGTTTGATAATAATCATCGGGGATGATGTTTGTTCCCTTTATAGATGATTTGTTGCTCAGAATGAATTTCTGATTGAAGCCTGATGGCATAAACTAATGATGTATTCTTTGGAGGTGTTTTGACATTTCATGGCGAATGCCTGTCTGTTATCCGATTGATAGTCTAGTTTAGAAACATAATTGCTCTATGCTTTTGCAGTGTCACATTCTGAAGATGCCCGTGCCCCTCACCTGAATTTTGTTTTGAAGACTGAAATTAGCTACCGTTACAGTACACATTTTTTCGTTTAGGTTCTTGTGGTTACACACACACACTGTACATGCAGCATGTACTTTTCTTTTTAGTGATAAGAGCAGTGCGCGATGACAACATCGCGGGTCTCCATTATACTTTGAATATTGTGGCCCTCGGGGATTTTGTTGGTTGTCGAAAGAATAGTATGAACTTGTTTTCTGCGTTGTCCATATTGCCCGTGGTAAATGGTCGAAGCGTTGAACCACATTCGTGATACCATCATTGTATCACTAGACATGCATTAGGGAGCACTTGATTGACATCAACTCATAATTTTGTTGGCTTGATATCTCCTTGTCAATGGCTGATCTTGACTTACGTTAGAACTTTGGTTATGTAATTGCTCCTCTGGTTTTATATCAGATATTACAATAATAGTAGTAATGATTGGTCGATCTGCTGAAAGCTTTTATCATAAACTGAAGGACAATTAAAAACATTTCATTCATTGAGATGTGTATCATGATGACACTAAGCACACGTACTTCTCAGGAAGACATGAATAGAGTAACTAGAAAAGGAGATTAAAACACGAAGGGTACTGCTGATAGTGCCATAACACTTGTCTGAAACTGAGCTTGTACCCTACAACAAGGCAAATCTAATATCAAATAGTTGCAAATACCTGAAAAATAAAAACCATTATGTTCATTTAAGTTCAGGATCATCGAGTTTTAAATGATTGTGATCTTATAATATCGTATGTATACACACTTCAATTCCTTTCTTCGTATAATTTGGGTCGAAAACAATGAGTTTAGTCATGAAACTCGTCATAGATCCATCTCTGATTTGAAGAAACATAAATAGTAATTGCTTACCTCAGATCATTGTAATAAGCACAAGCTTGAGAGTTAATTTTTGGTCTATAGTTTTTCATCTTCTTGGTGGTGGCTTTGATCCCTTCTTGTACTTTGATGGTATCATTTTCAGAGATGGTGTATAGAGTTGGCTGCCAAAATCTCTTTGATGATGATGATGAATTTCTACGAGCTAATTTTCGAGGCCTGATGGTATTTTCCTCTATGCATGTTACTTGAACAAGAGAACATGCCTCAATTTTGGGACTATTATTATTACTAACAGAACCACTATAACAAGAAAGAAAATCAGCTAAGAACTTCATAGCTCTTGCAACTATAATTTCTAGTCCTATGTTGAATGCTTATAACATAATTTAGTAGAGAACTATTAAGGTCAATTCGGTCACTTTTCGGAGGCTGCAAGTGAGGTGTGATGATAGTGAAAGGCCACCTTTTTAGTACTAATAAATAAATAAATGGATGATGAATAATAGGTGATTAATACAAATATATCGTGGATTGCATTTAAATAAAAGATTATCAAATCCAAATTCATGTCAAATGCGTGAGCTATTACTTTCTCTATCCCAATTATGTAACCTTTTTACTTGTAGATAATAATAACGCGTGAAGCTATACTTTCTCTTCGATTATTTTCTCAAGTATATATTACCTTTCATCATCGTAACTATTGAATAGCTTTATTGTTACTGTTAGGGCATGAGAAATTTTGATGATAGACAGATGAATGAAACATGTTGTGCAAAGCTGGTCCATACAAGTGAAACTGCTTCGGACATATGGAGTGCATATTATTACATAAAGCTGCCAACACATGGATAAGCAAAGGATGTTCACACGGCTATATGAAGATAATTGGAGCAGTTAGAGTTTGAGTAGATCAAGAAGTCTACAAGGCAGAAGGATAAAACAAAAGAGTCCTACTCAATTTAGAAGAAGGTGAGATGGTTACAACAAGGAGTGAGTTACTTGAAAGAGTCCTACAGAAGATACAAGTAAAGAAGAAAAAGGAATGCATCTGAGGGAGCATATATATATAGACGACAAGCTGCATTCAAATAGCTCACTCATGCACAGATAAGAAAATCAACAATCAGTAAAATCGATCACCAACTTGAAGAAGAATCTAGTTCTTACTTAGTATGTTTTAGACTGCTTGTAATAGGAAGGTTCTTGAGTTGTAATGAGTAAATTGTTCTAGTCTCAGTATTCTATAAACTGAGTTAGGAATCACGTCTTCAAGTTAGGGAACTCGAAGACTTGGGAACACTTATCTTGGGAAGATTTGTGTTTTTGTAGTAATAGGAGTTAGGAGTTTTAATTCCTTGTTTACAAGAAGTCTTGTAATTGTGTTGATTGTTGAGGCTCAAAGTCATAGTGAAGATTGAGGTTAAATCCTGTAGAGGTACAGGTCGTGATTTTTTATACCTTTTTGAGCCGGGTGTTTTCCACGTAAAAATTACTGTGTTCAGTTTTTACTTCTGTGAACCACGTATATTTACTTGTTCCACAGATAGGCAATCAGTAGGGATCATACTCTAACAAGTGGTATCAGAGCGGGTTATCTTAAATAAGGTTTGCACCTAAGATCAGATCATTATGATGAATTTCGCACCTGCTACTGGTCACAGTGAAGGTCAATCCACTACTAGACCCCCACTCTTTGATGGTACTCATTTCATCTGGTGGAAAGCCAGGATGGAGATGTTTATTCAAGGAGAAGACTATGAATTATGGGATAGGATTACTGAAGGTCCTACTATCCTTATGAAGACAGAAAATGGTGTGTAAGTCAAGAAAATAAGGAGTGAGTTTACTGCTGATGATCTTTTGGCTTTAAAGAAAAATGCTAAGGCAAAGAATATCCTAGTCTGTGGTCTAGGACCTGCTGAATACAATAGAATATCTACCTGTACCACTGCTAAGCAAATATGGGATGCCTTAGTAAATGCCCATGAAGGTACCTCTCAGGTAAGAAAATTCAGGATCTCTCTCCTTTTTACTGAATATGAAGCGTTTAAGATGAAGGAAAATGAATCCTTGCATGATATGATGACAAGACTTACTACTCTAACAAATGAGTTAACCTCCTTGGGAAAAGTCATCACTGAAGAAGAACAAGTAGAGAAGGTTCTGAGGGTGCTACCAAAGTCAAAATGGAATGTTAAAGTCACTGCAATCAGGAAAGCAAATAAGGATCTCACAGGTATGACTTTAGATGAACTAGTAGGGAATTTAAGAACCTATGAAATGGGAGTTGATGGCATTAAGGAACAAAAGACTTCTGAAAAAATCTTGGCCTTGAAGGCTTCTGATAGTGATGAAGAGATTGAACTGGATAAGGAACAAATTGCATTCATAACAAAAAACTTCAGCAAGTTTTTTAAGAAGAAGAAGGGAACAGGTAGCAAGAAGCATTCCAATGACAACCCAAATGGATGTTACAAGTGTGGAAAGACTGATCATCAGATCAGAGAATGTCCTCTCTGGGAAATAGAATGGAGGAAGGAAAGAATTGAAAAAGAACAAAAAGCCAGGAGGAAGGAAAAGGAAGAACATGTCATGATAGCTGAATGAGGATCTGACTCTGATAATGATGATGATGGAGTTGATGAGACTGCATTTATGGATTTTGGAGACTCAGACATTGAGGAAGAAGATAATGCTCCTGAGGTAAGTTTACTTGAACTAAAAGAAAAACTGCATCTTTTTTCTAAAACTAAACTTGTTTCCTTGATGGGTGATTTAATTGAAAATTTCCAAGAATTAACTTCTGATAGGGATGAATTGTTAAACAATCTTGCAAGTCTTAAATTTGATTTCATTGACTTGAAAGTTTGCAAGAAAAATGTTGACAAAGAAAATTGCACTCTCAAGGAACAAATTACACTGCTTGAGTCCTCAAATAATGATCTTAAGTCTAAAATCCTTAAACTGATTCTCACTGACCATGGGAAAAAGGCCATAAGTAAAGAACAAGAAAATGCTGAACTTGAGTTAACTAAGTACAAACAAGAATGCTATGACTTGACTGAAAAGATGGATAAGATGAGTCAAGAGACAGCAAGATTAAAATTGGATCTACAAAAGTCAAACAGATGGACAAATTCTTCAAGAATTGTTCATCAGCTTGGTAAAAGAAATTACAATGAAAAAGCAGGCTTGGGTTTTTATAAAGAAGCTAATAATCTTCAATACTTATGCTATATTTGTGGTAATCTTGGACATCCTACTACTGAATGTCCTATGGATGCTAAAAGCAAATATCGAAGTCTGAACCTGGCAACCAAACTTTCTCAGACCAAGAAAACAAGCACTAAAATTAGTCTGAGAAATAAGTCAGTCTACTTGCTTCCTGCTTGGACTAGAAGGTATTTAATTCATCCTTTTACTAACAAAACAGGACCCAAGCTTGTCTGGGTTCCTAAGTCTAACCATTGATTTCTTGTGCAGGAGAAGGTGGAGGGAAACAAAAGGCACTGGTACCTAGATAGTGCTTGCTCAAGACATATGACTGGTGACAAGAAAAAGTTCCTTTCACTCTCCAAAATAGATGGCGGGGGAGTCTCTTTTGGAAATGGAAAAAGGGGAATCATAACTGGAGTTAGCAAAATTGGCTCATCTGAGTCACAAGCTTTGGAGGATATTTATCTTGTGGAAGGACTGAAGCATAACCTGCTAAGCATTTCACAATTGTGTGACAAAGGTAATAAAGTAATTTTCACTGCTGCAGGTGTTAAAGTCAAAAGGATGGACACCAAAGAAATTGTGCTTACTGTAAGGAGATACAGGAATGTATACAAAGTAGACATAATGGCAATACCAGGACCTGAGTTGACTTGTCTAAGTGAAATAGAAACTGATCCCTTCCTTTGGCACAGAAGACTTGGACATGCAAGTCTGAAACAACTGAACATACTTTTCTCTAAAGACATGGTATTAGGACTACCCAAGACCAAGTTTAAGGAAGAAAAGTTATGTAGTCATGTGTAAGGTGGAAGCAGGTAAAATCCTCTTTTAAGTCAAAGAACCATGTTAGCACTACCAAATGTCTTGACCTGGTTCATATGGACTTGTGTGGACCAATGAGACAACAAAACAGAGGTGGAAAAAGGTATATTTTTGTAATTGTTGATGATTATTACAGGTTCACCTGGACTTTGTTTCTAGCCTCTAAAGAAAATGCCTTTGATGTCTTTGAAATCTTCATTAAGAAAATAGAAAAGAAACTGGGCACTTCATTAGTTTCCATAAGGTCTGACCATGAAACAGAATTTGAGAATGCAAAATTCTTAAATTTTTGTTCATCAAATGGAATAGATCATAACTTCTCATCTCCTAGAACTCCACAACAAAATGGAGTTGTGGAAAGGAAAAACAGAACCTTGGAAGATATGGCTAGAACAATGATGCTTGCAGCAAATGTTGCCAAAAATCTATGGGCTGAGGCAATAAGTACTGCAGCATATATCACAAACAGATGCATAATCAGACCCTTGTTAGAAAACACTCCCTATGAACACTCCCTATGAATTACTAAAAGGTAGAAAGCCTAACATTTCTCACTTTAGAACTTTTGGTTGCAAATTTTTCATACATAATAATGGTAAGGATAATTTGGAAAAATTTGATGCCAAAAGTGATGAGGGAATCTTTTTAGGTTATTCACTTCATAGTAAGGCTTACAGAGTTTTAAACAACAGAACTAACTATGTTGAAGAAAGCATGGATATGATTTTTGATGAGTTTTATGTTAAGACTAACCTGCAGGAAGAAAGCGACACTGAGGAACAGGTTACACAACATGTTCCATCGACTGAAACAGTCAAACTTGGGGGCACTTTCACAGAGGAAACTGAAGCTGAAGGAACAGTGTTAAGGGGAACTGAGCCATCAACTGCTTCACATCAGAACATTAGCAGTGATTCAAGAAGCTCACTAGGCTTGATCCCAAAAGGATACAAGTATCAAAGTTCGCACCCCATTGAGAATGTACTTACTGATCTCACTTCTGGAATCACCACAAGATCTGGATTGAGAAGTATGTGTGCATTCAAGGAATTTCTGTCAGAAATAGAGCCAAAGAAAGTAAGTGAAGCATTGCTTGATGTTGATTGGATCATATTCATGCAGGATGAATTGAATCAGTTTGAGAGAAGTAAAGTATGACATTTAGTTCCTCTTCCAAAAGATAGATCAGTCATTGGGACTAAATGGATGTACAAAAATAAAGTTGATGAGCATGGAACAGTCACAAGAAGTAAGGCAAGACTGGTGGTTCAAGGATACAACCAAGAAGAAGAAATAGACTTTGATGAGACTTTTGCTCCTGTAGCAAGACTTGAAGCCATAAGATTGCGGGTTGCTTTTGCCTCTTACATGAAGTTTATTTTGTACCAAATAGATATGAAGAGTGCATTCCTAAATGACATTCTCAAAGAAGAGGTTTATGTGAAGCAACCTCCAGGATTTGAAAGCAGAGAGTTTCCAGATCATGCGTACAAGCTGGATAAGGCCTTGTATGGGTTGAAACAAGCACCAAGATCCTGGAATGAGAGATTATTAAAGTTTCTGCTGGAGCATGGACACACCAGAGGTAAAATTGACAATACCCTTTTCTTAAAAACTAATGGAAAGGATTTGTTAGTTGTGCAGGAGTATGTGGATGACATTATTTTTGGCTCAATCAACATGAATATGAATCATGACTTTGCTAAACTCATGAGTTATGAGTTTGAAATGATCATGATGGGGGATTGAATTACTTCCTGGGTCTTCAAATAAAATAATCAGTATCAGGAACAATGATCCATCAACAAAAGTATGTCAAAGAGCTTCTCAAGAAATTCTCCATGGAGGAAACTAAAGAAATAAATACTCCCATTGCCACTGCCACAAAACTTGATTTGGATGAAACAGGTTCTGATGTAGAACAAAAACTGTATAGAGGTATGATAGGGTCCTTATTGTATCTCACAACAAGTAGATCTGACATTGTGTTTAGTGTAGGACTGTGTGCAAGGTTTCAAGAAAATCCAAAAGAATCCTATCTGAAGTCTGTAAAAAGAATCTTCAGATATTTGAAAGGAACTAGTGATCTTGGGTTGTGGTATCCCAAAGGTAGTAACTTTAATTTGGTAGGATACTCTGATGCTGATTATGCAGGATATTTGGTGGACAGGAAAAGCACTACAGGTATGGCACACTTCTTAGGATCATGTTTGATTACCTGGTCCACAAAGAAGCAAAATTCAGTAGCTTTGTCAACTGCTGAGGCTGAATACGTTGCTGCTGGGTCATGCTGTGCTCAATTGTTATGGATCAAACAACAACTTTTGGATTTTAGGGTAGATGTAGGTTGTGTTCCCATTTTTTGTGATAACACAAGTGCTATAAACATAGCCAAAAATCCTGTCCAATATAAAAGAACTAAGCATATTGATATCCGTCATCACTTCCTCCGAGACAATGTTGAAAAAGGAAATATATCAATTATGTTTTGTTCAACTGAGGAACAAATTGCTGACATATTCACTAAGGCTTTGAGTAGGGAACATTTTGAAAAAAATAGGTTAGCATTGGGGATGATTAAAATTGTATAAATCTCCTTCAATGATTGACTAGAATATGCTATGCCTGAGTGATTATTGATTAATTCAGTCTTACACATTTAGTTGTGTGTCCTAATTTCAAGATTTAAAGCAATGTGATATATCTATGTGTTATTTTAGATAGATGGATCATCAAGGAAAGAGTGGTCATGGACTAATCAAACACAGGTCTGATTATTGTTTTCCATAGCAGCATTAAGAGAAACAGGTCATCTACATGGTTCTTTCTATAATGATTAAAACCGCCAAAACCCAACAGTCATCTCCTTCAAAAGACTGCCAGACCTTTCCCATCCGTACTGAACCTCTACATCAACACGTTTCTCCAAATTCACAGTCCCTTCATCCTTCAACTTCCTTCTCACTCTTCTTAAATACGCCTCTTGTTTTCTCTCCTATCTCCACTTCTCCTTCAACCTCTGAATATTCACCATACTATGGCATCTTCTTCCTCTCCTCCTTCTTCCACAAAATCTGACATTAATCCTTCTACACAACTTATTCTCCACCCAAACATCAATTTACCCTCACTTATCCAACGAGTTGTGCCTAATGCTTCTCCTCCCCCATGTGATTTCTCTCCTGACATTCTCATTTGCTCCAAGAGAAAGCTGAAGCAGAAACATACCATAGCTAAAACATCAAAACCATATCTCTCTCGTAAAATGTCCCCCCCTCCCACTCCCAAAGCCTCCTCATCTTCAAAATCTACTGTCAAAGCCTCTACTGCCAAAGTTTCTACTGGAAAAGGCTCTACTCCTTCTAAAGATTCTCCAAAATATGTGTCACTTCCGAAGAAACAGGTCCCCACACCTGGTCCTTCTGTCTCATCTGACTCAGATTCAGACTATCTTCTTGACGCTTCTTCTGTGCCTCCTGATGATTTTGATGTTGATATTACTGTTGATACTCCTGCTGATAAAGCTTCTCATCCAGACTATGTTCTGCATTTTCAGAAATGAAAGATGGTTAGAGGTAGGTTTGTCACTGGTTTTGGGGGTCCTGATATGGAAACTTTGGTATCCAAATTAGGGGATCAGGGGTGGTCATCCTTGCTTCTGCAAGGTAATCATCAAAGAAGGTTTGGAAAAGATGAAGTGTATGAATTTTATACACATGGAGTTGCGATTGGGGACATGATCTCAACCTCTGTTCATGGAAAACTCATCAATCTTTATCCTGCTGATTTGGGTAGAATTCTAAGTGTTCCTACTAGAGGTTGGGGTCACTATGTCAAAGGATCTTGGCCTCCTCTTGACAATCTTCCATCCGCCCTTGATATCTGCAAAAATTTTTCTGGAAATCCTCTCCTTCCTTCTCATCGTAGGGTGCTGAAAAATGAGATGTCTTCTCTCTATCAATTGTATTTTGATGTGGTCCAAAAAATGATCTTACCCAGGCAGGAGAGGCGCACAGTTGCAAGCTTTCTTGATCTTACCTTAATGGAACTATTGGATTCTGAGATTCCAATAGACCTTCCCCAACTCATCATTAAGCATATGCAAAGGGTACTCGTCAAAGATAAAAATGGTCATTCTCTGCCCTATCAGTTATGGGTTGCCCCTGTGTTTGATGATTTTTGTGTCTCTGTCAAGGTGTGGTCCTTATAGACAACTAAGGATGTGATTGGAAAAGTGAACCATGCTATGTTACCTGCTGCGATGAGACGTGCAGACAACCCTATGCAGAAGTTGCGCAATGCCTTAGAGGCAAAGCAGGGTGAGCTGGAGGTTGCACAGGCTGCATTGGAGGCTACCAAGGCTATTCATGAAGATGAAAAAGGGCTCTTAAAGCTCAAATTGCTTCCCTCACAGCCACCTTGGATAAGGAAAGAACTGAAAATGCTGCTATCATTCGATCGTTGACCTCTTTTATCCCCTCTACCTCCTCAAAATAAACTCCCCTTCGTCCCTTAGTTTTTTTTCTCTTCTTTACTGCTTCTTGGTCCACTTTGTTTCTCTTTATGGTCTTACTGGATAATGATAATTGTATCTGTTTTTGTGCATGAAATGGACTTTTTTTTTTGCCTCACTTGATCTACTTCTGTTTAATTCGATGCTTAGCTATCTCTTGCTCTGACTCTTGCTTGTTTTAGTGATTGCCCCAGTGGCCATGGATTATTACACAGTTTTTTCACTCATTGGCTCAGCTTTTCGATGATGTCAAAAGGGGAAAGTAAGATTATACAATGCTTATAACTCAACTGATCTAACCTGTTTCATTCTACTGTGATCCTTTTATTTAATTTCTTATTGAGTATGTCAGGTTCTTTGTAATACTGTGCTGATAAGTTTTTCATCATCAAAAAGGGGGAATTTGTTAGGGCATGAGAAGTTTTGATGATAGACAGATGAATGAAACATGTTGTGCAAAGTTGGTCCATACAAGTGAAACTGCTTCGGACATATGAAGTGCATATTATTACTTAAAGCTGTCAACACATGAATAAGCAAAGGATGTTCATACGGCTATATGAAGATAATTGGAGCAGTTAGAGTTTGAGTAGATCAAGAAGTCTACAAGGCAGAAGGATAAAGCAAAAGAGTCATACTCAATTTAGAAGAAGGTGAGATGGTTACAACAAGGAGTGAGTTACTTGAAAGAGTCCTACAGAAGATACAAGTAAAGAAGAAAAAGGAACGCATCTGAGGGAGCATATATATAGACGACAAGCTGCATTCAAATAGCTCACTCATGCACAGATAAGAAAATCAACAATCAACAAAATCGATCACCAACTTGAAGAAGAGCCTAGTTCTTACTTAGTATGTTTTAGACTGCTTGTAATAAGAAGGTTCTTGAGTTGTAATGAGTAAATTGTTCTAGTCTCAGTATTCTATAAACTGAGTTAGGAATCACGTCTTCAAGTTAGGGAACTCGAAGACTTGGGAACACTTATCTTGGGAAGATTTGTGTTTTTGTAGTAATAGGAGTTGGAAGTTTTAATTCCTTGATTAGAAGAAGTCTTGTAATTGTGTTGATTGTTGAGGCTCAAAGTTATAGTGAAGATTGGGGTTAAATCCTGTAGAGGTACAGGTCGTGGTTTTTTACACCTTTTTAAGCCGGGTGTTTTCCACGTAAAAATTACTGTGTTCAGTTTTTACTTCTGTGAACCACGTATACTCACTTGTTCCACAGATAGGCAATCAGTAGGGATCATACTCTAACAGTTACGACTAGACAATTTATTATTATTATTTTTTTAAAAAAAGTCTCTCTTAAGTTTTTTGTTTTTCCTGAGATGTGAACCCCAATGTTCACGAGTTTCCCCTTGAATGACAGTTAAACCACAACTTGGGTGCAAATTGTTTTTTCGAGTCTGTGACTTTGGTTTTAAATAATGTATAGAGGATTAATTTAGCTCATCTGCCCTATCTACTTCTTTTATTTTTCTTATAGATTTTTCTAATTGAGCTCAAAAGGATAAGGAGGATCCTGGAATATTTTATTTTCTCTGATGCCAAGATTCAAAGAGCTATAAAACGAATTAATTTTGGTTTAATTAAAGCTTTTCTAGATTAGTTCTTATTAAATTATTAATGTTTGATTGGCATCGTGGACGGCTTTAGCATTTAAATACTTAAAAATGGGATATGTTATTGCAAATTGCAAGGAGATTCAGATCTTGTAAAATCTAATACTTATATTAAAAAGTTTCTGTAATTTTTCTGCTTTTAAAAAGTGTGCATGCTTTTCGCCCCTTAATATTTGCCTTTATCATCCGTGTGCTTTCTCAACACTTTTTTCTTTTCCATTCTCTTGGGTGTCCTTTTGTATTGTACTTACACACACAAGATAACAGGATAAATATTTTGCACTTTAAACCTACACATTCAATACTCACTAGCTTGAATAATTTGGATCCGCACGGCACAAAACTTATTAAAAGGAAAAACATTTCCTGCCGATTTCTTCATTCTCAGGATTACGACATGAGACATCTAATTAAGAGTGCTGAAGTCTCGTACCCCACCTTATCTCTTGATGGTTGGTTGCATATATTAGCTATTGTGGAACTATTTTAAAGAAGATGATCTTTTTTCCCCACCACATCTCATAATTGGTTTCTTCAAAAAATATTGAGCTGAAATAAAAGGACTCCTGTTTCACTAATATTTGGGATTTGCATGCTGTACTTTTTCTGCAAGTGAAACAAGTAATTCTTATTTTATGGTGGGATCTAGTTTGCAATAAAGTAAATTACACCTCAAGGCTCAAAGTCAGATTATCCCACTATCCAAAATTGACGGGAAAAAGTAGAAAATTCAACCACTGCTACTGTAAATTGTGGAGGGTCTGAATGACTAACATTCTTGAGAATATTAAAATCCTCGTTAACAAAACAGTGACAATATTGGGAGTGTCAGACACTTTGATAATTCAAGGTTCATATTAGGAAAAAAAAAAAGTGGTTCCATAGTCAAAGTAAAATTAGCACTTTCGTGTACCCATCGAACCGCTGCGCTTTAGGAAGTTGCTTAGGGATCGATATCACTAAGCGTAAAGTTAACTCATTGATTTTTTCTTCTCTTGGGAATTTGGGCATCCGATTTTAATTTTGACATTTTAGAAATTTCATAAAGGAAATGTTACAAATCAATAATTTCCCGTGTTAATTAAATCATAATTAAAGAAAAATTCTTTCAACTTTCCAATTAGTAATACAACAAGAGATACCCATTGGTGGAGTAGTAGTAAAGACTCCCATTTTTGGATGCTTCTAATTCCTATAATTTTTTATGCTACCATTGACATACCAAAGTACACAAATGTCGAGAAACCAGCTCAATAAACTGCTACATGGTTTTAAAAATCAAATTTGGAACTTCTATCTCTCAGCATTTTGTTTGTTCCTTCTGAATACTTATTATTATTCTAGAGCTTTGACATCCCAGTTAATGGTTTCTTTTTAACGTTCATTTCCCTGTCTTTTAGCTCTTGGAACCATCTTTTGACTATGGAAAATTTGTGTTTTCTTGAGGTTGATGTCAACGGACAAGAAATATTCTTGGTGGACAAGGTACATACATACGTTGTACTGTGATGTCATATTTCCTGTTGCAAATTCTTGGTCATTGGCATTGAGTTTTATCAAATCCAAGTTCTTGTCTTGAGTGTATATTTTTAGGGACTAAAATGCTGCCTTTTAAAAATCTTAACTTGTCATATTTATGTTTATGTTTATGTTATTTTTTGCAGACCATTCTTGAATCTTTCTCGGGGAGATTAAGAAAACTATTCAGTAAGTTGACAGGGAAAACAAGAAGTCTGAAATTAATTTTCGACAAATTTCCGGGAGGTGCTGAGTGTTTTGAACTCATTGTTAAGTTTTGCTATAATGGAGGTAGGATAAAGATGACTCCTTTTAACATGTTGCAACTACATTGTGCTGCCAATTACCTTGAAATGAATCAAGAAGTGCAGGGGAAACCAAATTTGGTCGAGCAAACGATTTCTTTTTTCCGAAAGATTCATTACATGACATGGTCTGAGCTGATTATTGGCTTGGAAAATTGCCAAGAATTGCTCTTTTTCTTGTCATCTTCGTCTTTACTTCAAGAGTTCTTGGATTGTGTGGTAGGAAGACTAGAATTTCATTACATTTCTAGCCCATGTCCATCTTCTACCGACTATTCGTCCATGCAGTTTTCAGGGGACATTAGTATAGAAAGCAGGGGAATTTGCACTTCTCAAGCAACCTGGTGGTTTGCAGATCTTGGTTTCTTGAACCTTAATATGTTCAAGAAGATTATAAACACAATGATTTCGAAGAAATTGGATCATTCTGTGATTTCTTCATTCCTATTTTACTACAAAAGAATGAAATGTCCAAATGCTTCATCAGCTCAGAAATGCAGAATCATTGAGACAGTAATCAAATGCCTTTGCCCTCTTGAAAGCAGCTTTATATCTATCAGGGGTCTATTTGACATTCTTCAGGCATCTTTTAATTTGAAAATGAGCAAATGTTCAATAGGGAAATTAGAAAATTTAATTGGCTCTCAGCTAGATAGAGCTAAACTGGATGATTTGCTTAGTCCTTCACCAGCTGGTGAAAAAATTGCTTACAACGTCAATCTCATTCTGAGGCTGTTGGACATATTCCTCTCCAATAGTCGCGGAAAATTATTAATGTATCAACTGAAGAAAGTTGCAGAGTTGATTGATCTCTATATCATGGAAGTGGCCCCTGATCCTTTTCTTAAACCTTCCAAGTTTTTGGCATTGGCCATGGCTATGCCAGATATTGCAAGAGAATCATATGACACCATTTTTCTTGCCATGGATATATACCTCAAGGTAAACAAACAAGACCTTTTTTAATTCGAAAGGCAATCTATTCATTACGTTCACTAATATTACTGTTTTCAATCTCCAACTGGATTGATCTACTCAAATTGATTCCCGTTTACTATGTTTTTCTTGCATAAACCTTAGTCCTATCAACACTTGGCTTGGGAAATAGTTGAAAGAATTTTTACACTATCAGTAGCAGGTTACTTACCTTTAATCAATAATCAGTAGTTATTATATCGTGCAAATTCCTTTTAAGCGATCTGTTTGTGTAAATATTACGTACATTATTAGTGCATCGAACTTAAAACACTTGATTTTGTAACAGGTACATTATCGTCTATCCGAAGAAGAAAAGATAAAGATCTGTTCTATTCTGAGAAATGACGAGCTAACCGAAAAAATTCTGAAGGACTTAGCTCAAAATGAAAGCTTTCCAGCTTGTGCATTAGTCAGAGCACAAGTCACTCTGCAGAACAAGCTCAGATATTCAGTTCCAAGGACTTCAATTTTTTCTTAAATATTTGGTGATCATATGAAAAATCAATGTAGTCTTCGAATAGCACGTAGTGCAATGTATATATTAGTCTTTAAAAAGTTATGTAATCAGCTAGGAAAATCAAAATCTTTCAACTCTTTTACTTTCAGCAAGGTGCTTGTCATTTTCCTTTTTATCTTCCAGGTGAAAAGAACAAAACAACCAAAGTTTCTTAACTGCTCCTTCCATCTCAATGTGTTTGACTGAACCAAAAATTCAAAAATGAAAGACAGACATTTGTAACTTGTAATTAAAACAAGTTATGGTGGCTATTAATGATCTTATTAGTGATAAAATAGAAAGTTTAACAGTAAGTTGTTTCTAATAAGTAAAATAGTATGACATTCTTTTTTAACGTGACTTAAAATGAAAACCACATAACTTGGGACGGAGGGAGTACTAACTAAATACGCCATAGTCCATACTAACATTCAAACATTTCTAGAGGAAAAAACAAGAAGAAGAAAAGTGTCTTTGTCAAGCTTTCATGAAAGCTTTACTTTGACAGTTAGACCCTACTAAAATATAGGAATAACTAACAGCTGATCGAAGAAAAAAAAATAGAAAAAACAGTTATATAAGTACAAGTTTTTTGTCTTTTTGTATTTGTCTTTGTGTAATCTTGGAGCAAGAGTAGTTGATTAATATAATTAATGGATGTTTCTAAAGAATAATTACAGAGAGTAGCGAGCCAAGACTTTTGTACTAATACAGAATCTCCCAGCGACTAATGCGGCTTGTTATAAGCACAACATTTGTGGGGCTCGCTAAACCAATATTGTCATATGTGTTACAGTTCCTAGCTGGTGTCTGGGGCATAAATTTCTTTGAAGACTTAATGTACTTGTACTCGAATTTGTGTGAAGTTTCTTCCTAATTAACTAGTCATGATAAATAATGTGACAAGAACTCTTCATCAACTCCCCAACATTGTAGTTGTAACATGAACATCGGAGAAAGACCGGTTTGACAGCTACGGACCGAAAACTCGGCTTTTCTAATAAGAAAAGATCTAATTGCTTGGGCCGGGTGTTGTTGCATTATGTGACTTATAAGTTTAAAAAGAAAATAAAGACTTTTGAAACGTGTAGTCTTGATAGCATTTGCAAGGCTACAAAATTTTTTTGAAACTTATGATCTTAAATATATGCTTACAAGAAATTCTCATTAAGGGTAAATTGAAACCGTGTCATGCGGGGTTTCTAGGTATTAAAAAAAAAAAACTTACCTAAAAAGATCTTAGCTAGTCCAAATGGAAAATCATGTTAGGAAACAAGTTGCTATGTCAAAGAAGCAAATACAAATATGAAATGAAAGATATAATGATGATTGGTATCCAAAAGGGAGTCGATCTTTGAGAAAGTGATCTTCTTTTAAAAAAAAATAAAAAAAAATTGATTACGTTTTCAATAGGACATGTCTTGTTGGAGAAAGGAGGCTATTAAATGAAAAGAGAAGTTGAAAAATCAAAAACCCTAGGAGGAATAAACAACCTTGAAATGAATCAAAGAATGCATCTTGGTTTTGGCTTAGGAAGTTTCCAACGACAAACATCTTTGTTTATTGTGATTGTCATTTTAGGCTTCCCATCTATTGGATTCCGAGTGCATTTATGAGTCAACAAAGTGAAAAACCTTTTGCTACTATCATCAAGTATACAATTTGTTGGATTAATTAAGTACTTATTTTGGTTTTAAAAAAGAAAGATCTAACAGTTATTTCAAGTTTGCCAGTGGTACAAACAAATATATGGAACTAAATATTTTTAACTAGACCAGATATGATAACGCCAAAAACAAATCGAGTTATGTGATTACTACAGGCCATGGCACTAATATTTGAAACTGTCTTTATCCTATTAAAAGCAGATATGTTTTAAACGATACACAACCTGCAATTTAGTAAATTACTTATACTTTTTTTAATGAAATAAACCAAAAATCTTATGACAAATATATATATATATATATATATATATATATATATATATATATAGCAGTTTAGTGATTATTAGAGACCGTATTATAATCTTTGAATCAGATGCAATCCTTGAAGGATTTGTCTAACCAAGTTCCTGCACTATTATTAATTAGAAAATCATAACCATTTTACATTATAATTCATGCATAGTTCGTAGTTGAGAAAATAGGGTCATAATATATACCAATGAATAAATTTTAGTAGAGACTTCAAAGAATGCGGTACCTTTTTTTAAAGAAGAATTACAACAATATATTGAAATTTCAAATAATTAAGGAAAAATGACATGGGGTGGCCATTTTTAAAAAAAATGGACACAATTTGAAAAGGTGGACAAATGTAACCTGTCGGCTAAATTTAATTTTCTTTTTTTCTAAAAATTACATAAATACACTACTTATGTTTCCAATATTACAAAAAATCCCAACTACCTAAACATATTACAAAAATCCCAACATATACACATAATGTTATGTATATGTCGGCTATGTTATGTATATTAATAGAGAGAGAGAGTAAAGTAATAAAAAAAGTGGGAGAGAATGTAATTACTTCCAAAAGGGTTGGTATTTATGTTATTTATACTTCTTTTTTAGCCATTTGGCTCAATTGGGCACATGCAGTCTCTATACTCTATTGATACACTTTTATACCATATTGATACACTTTGATACTATATTGATACACATTTTATAAAAGAGAAAGAAAATTCTATACAGGTAGGTACATGTAATCCCTATACCCAATTGATACTCTTTTATACCACATTAATACACTTTTATACTATATTGATACACTTGCAGTGTCCATATATTCAATTGATACTCTCTTATACTAGATTGATAAATTTTTAGAATGCATGTAGAAACTATATAGAGTCGTATAAAATATGTATCTAAATAATAATTGTAGTTAAAAATTGTACAGAATGTGTATATCTATTTTCTTTTTGATGCTTGACTTGTTTTATTTATAGTTCCTCTTTTGGACTTGCAATAATGTCGGGGGTTGATTTTTGGGTTTGGAAAATTGCAGTTGAACTATTGAAAAAAGTTGGAGTTAGGTTTTTCATTTTGTGTTTGAGTTGCATTATCTGGTCCTCAAAATCCTATGTATTTGTTTAGATCAAATAAATTTTCTTATAGTAATTTCACATAGCTTTTTTGATAGTCAATGTCATCATTCCATAAATATACATAATGCATGTTCCAACGTACAACAATTGTAGTTATGTTAATTTCAAAAAAGGAATAGATTTTAAAAAAAAATTACAAAAAAAAGGTATAAAAACAGTGAAAAAACACAAAAGAGCAGCGATTTTTTTATAATAGAATGAAACATCAAATTAAAAAAAATGGAACATAAAAAAAAGTAAGATTACAAAAATAAAATGAACTAGCATTTTTTTTTTAAATGGGAAAAAAACGTGAAGTAACTGGCATGCAAAACAATCAATGGCTATAAAATGAAATTAATTTAGTGACTGATTAGAGGAAATTAAATTGTAGTGGCTATTTAGTTGAAATTAGTTTTAATGAGTGGACATTTTTGTCCTTTCCCCAATAATTAACCCATTATAATTCCTGAAGAAAGTGATACCTTCCATACAAAATTTTGCCACATTATACCCTTTAGATTAAGTGAAAATCATATGAGATAATGGAAAAGTAGCAAACCCAAAAATTTGGGTCATGCAGATGACTGGGTCAAGGCCCTTACAATTAAATTGGATCAGATGTCACAGTGCCCAAAATGAAGTGATCAGGAGAAGTTTGGTCCTAAGTTTCGCCTGCCAAATACTTCTGGAATTTGAGGTAGTACTCCTTGTAAGTTTATCCTCTCTTTTTTTTTGTAAGGAAGAGATAATTTCATTCATCATTAAATGGGGTCGGGGGGGTTGGAGCTCCCATCAGGTGTGGGAGGCAAAAAGTTGTTTAAGGCCACATCTCGATCTTGTGGGCTAGTGTTTAACTGTTTAACAAAACGATTAAAGATCTTGCCATTATAGCCGTCATTTACAACTTTGGCAGCAAAAATAGGTACAAAAGGTAGTATAGTAGGTCTTGGTAGATACTCCTTCTTAGTTCCCTCCTTCACCAAGCAGTCCGCCACTGAGTTTTTCTCCCTGTATATCTGTGTTGGTACCACTGCTTCCAGCTCCGCCATTAATGATCTGCACTCAGTAACAATGTTAGCATAGAGGGGGTGGTTATTGATTAGGATGGTGATAGCTGTAGATGAGTCTATTTCTATTTTAAAAGCACGAAGGTTATGCTCTTTTGCAATCAGCAGGCCTGCTCTGATGGCTAATAGCTCTACCATAGTCGGGGTGGTGTGGGGAATGTGCTAGTAGTAGCCAAGGACCCAATCCCCGTTCTTATTTTTTAAGGTTCCTCCCAGTCTACCAGGCCCTAGATTGGCCATAACAGACCCATCAGTATTAAGCTTGAGCTTTCTACTGAGTGGAGGGTTCCATTTGAGAATGATAGCAACATTAGAGTGGAGCCTATCTTGATGATTGGTTTTGCAGACCATGGAGAATTTAGTAGCCATGACAATCACCTCCTCAACTTTAGTGTAATTATGGTTTCCATTGAAGATATTGTCATTTCTAGTCAGCCAGATGGACCAAAGACAGTAGGGTAGGAGAGTATCCCAGGTTAGCCACCTGTTGAATGGTTTCCCCCATAGGGCACCCCAAGTGTCTTTCCAATTTTCCATATTCTGCCAGTCTGTGGGAAGTTGGTAGTTGTTTTTTGCTAGGATGCCATCCCAGAAGTTTGTGGCATTGCTACAATTGAAGAAGATATGGGGAAGATCTTCTGTATTGGAATTACAGAAGTGGCATTGGGGGGGAACATCAATGCCTATGTGGTTGAGGTAACTACTGGTGGGGAGCCTTTTGTGGGTCAGAAGCCATAAGAAGGTTTTGATTTTATTGGGAGAGTTTGCTTTCCAAATTTTTGAGAAGATGGATTGGTGGGTACCAAGGTGGTCCACCTTGTGTTTTTGGTTGGGAAGAAAATAGTACATACTCTGAGTGGTGAATCTAGCATCAGAAGTGTAATTCCATATAGCAGTGTCAGAGGCATTGGCAGCAGTACTCATGGTCATGCTGGTGATGCTCTGCAGGGTGATGTTGGGGATTTGAAAGAGAATTTAGGAGAAATCCCAGTTGTCATTGTTATAGACATCTTGCACAGTGATGTCCATGGTGTGCTGGGCTACAAGACCTTGGATGATGTTTCTGAGGCTAGGTAGATGGGGGATCCAGGTGTCACCCCAGAAGATTATTTTTTTACCCTTGCCCACTCTCCACCTAATACCTAAGGAACAATCCTGCCAGCTCTTTTAATGCAGTTCCAGGTTCTAGAAGTTAACTTCTTGTGGTGGGGAGTATCTTGACTGGTGTAGCACTTGTGGAGTAGTACCTGAATCCATAGGGATGTAGGATTGTGAAATAATCTCCAGGAAAGGCTAGCATATGGAGTCCAAGTCCCCCATTTTTCCTATGGGTGGTGATGGTTTCCCAGTTTAGGAGGTGGGGTTTTTTGTGGCCAGCAGTAGTGCCCCAGAAAAAATCTCTTTGGGTTTTGTTGAAGGATTCAGTAATTTTGTGGGGGATTTTGATGTATTGCATAGTGTGAGTGGGCATGGTATTGAGGGTGGCTTTGTCTAGAATAACTCGACCAGTCATGTTTAGGAATTTGGTCTTCCAACCAGCTGAGGTATTGGAAGTCACAGTTCTTGGGTTTACTATGGAAGATAGGAAAACCAAGGTATTTTTCAAAGTTTGTGATGGGGTGAATGTTGAGAATTTGGGAGCATAAGGTAGCATGGGTGGAGGGGTAGTTCTTTGAGAAGATGACTTTGGACTTACTGTGGTTGATAATTTGACCAGATAAACGACTGAAAGTGGCCAGGATGTTGGTAATGGTATGGCAGTTTTTAGTGTTAGCTTTGGCTAGGAGGGTTAGGTCGTCAACAAAGAAGAAATGAGACAGCTTTGGACCTCTGGTGGAAATGCGAATAGGATCCCAGTGACTAGCTCTAACTTCAGATTCTATGCCCCTAGAAAGCCTCTCTATACACATAATGAAAATGTAAGGGAAAATGGGGTCACCTTGCCTTATACCTCTAGTGGGGCTAAAGAAAGGAGTTCTTCTACCATTCACTAGGATAGATATGGTAGAGGAGCTAATGCAGGACATGATGAGTTTGGTTAGGTTGGGTGGGAAGCCAAATAAATTGAGAGTATCTTTGATGAAGGACCATTCAAGCTTATCAAAGGCTTTTTCCAGGTCAATCTTTAAGATCATGTTAGCTTGTTTGCCCTTCATCTTAGCAAAGTGAGTGATGTACTCTTGGATAATGATGTCTTGGTCAGCTGCCCTTCTGTTAGGAAGGAAGCTAGCCTAGAAGGGGCTAATGATGTCTTGGAGGAAAGGCTTAATTCTGTTAACAATAATCTTGGTGATGATTTTATAGGAAGTATTACAGTGTTCAATGGGTCTGTAATTTTTTAGATTAGAGGCATGTCACGCCCCAAAATCCCATCGGGCCGGACTGGCACCCGAAGCCGAGAAGGCCCGGGAGAACCCGTTCAAATACCTGTACTTTCACTTACATGTCACCAAAAATTTAGGCA
Source organism: Capsicum pubescens (assembly GCA_030864215.1). NCBI lineage: Eukaryota > Viridiplantae > Streptophyta > Magnoliopsida > Solanales > Solanaceae > Capsicum > Capsicum pubescens. The sequence goes on along the minus strand of CM061539.1, from coordinate 176,563,465 downwards.
GCACTTCGTTACATAAAGAAGGGTCTAATTTCCTGTATCAGCACAATACGCACAAATATATATATATATAATACTTGGCCGTCGGGGCCACCACATATACAAATATAACATCACTATATAAACTTCCATGACTTTACCCTTCCTTATGTCTACAAAGCCTCTAGGATATACATGACATAACTAGGGTTGGGACAAACCCCCGCCCACACATAACTCCTGTACAATAGCAAAACATAAGGAACCGACTCGGAAAGCTCCGAAGCAAACTGGAGCTCACCAACAATAGTTGTATGACCTGGCTCCTACTTGTGCGGTGTATGAGCTGAGGTACCTGTGCCTGCAGCATGAAATGCAGGTCCCCGTGGGGGACGTCAGTACGAAATATGTACTGAGTATGTAAAGCTGTAGATAATCACATATGATATAGGAGCTCAATAGAAATCAGAAACAAGTGAATAAAGCGTAATAGGAGTGGACCACACTTACTAGAACTTGTGACAACCTGTACATTGCATTTATTCAATCACTTTACCTTCGTTCTTATCATCTTTGTAATCATTACTGTACTGTACTGTGACCATTAGGCTGCCTCCAGTACATATCAACTGGGATCGACCCATGCTAGGCTTATGCCCCTGGGATACCACCCATAAACACATAAATAGGGATCGACCCATGCTAGGCTTATGCCCCTGGGATACCACCCGATAAGAGAGAACTTCCATCACTTAGTTCAATTAATCTTTGAGATTGTTATTTCGGTCACCACCACATTTTTGATACTTTGAAACAATGATACATCAATAGGAGACATATAAATAGACCATCAATGCAATAACAATGAAGTAAGAACTCATTGACACATCAATGAAGTGTTTTGGAGTCATCAATGCCATAACAATAAAGTAGGAACTTATTGGTATATCAACAATGTGTTTCAGAATCATCAATATCACAACAATGAAATAGGAGCCTTTTGGTATATCAATGAAATATTTTGACACTTTATAGGATGGAAACAACTTCGTTGGTAACGTAGAACAATACATGTTTTTGGACAACCTCGGAATCTTACTTGATGGAACATTGGTGTTTTCATGCCAAAGAACATTGTTAGAGTATGCTTTACATACCTCGTTGTAGATTCGGATACCAATTCAACACAACTTCCCGTCTTTACAAATCACTTATCTACAATGAAATGTTTGGCATCTAGTATTAGCAACCCAACACCACAATTCTCTTCCATAGTTCCATACAACCAATATTTGCAAAGCATTCCAAAAACCAACTTGAACAATAGGTTTATGTGTGTATATATATATATATATATATATATATATATATATATATATATATATATATAATCATCATTTCAATACCACATCATCACACCAAATCCCTTCACAATTCAACATAATCCAACCATGCACAAGAATAATCCAACATCATTTCCAATCATCTTTCAACAACAATCAAATAACACACTTCTTATGCTTACATGCATATATATACATATCCATATAAATAACACCAACATAATTTACATCCTTACCATAAAATGGCCCTTTTGGTTTCGAAGTCCTGTTGGCACAAATAAGGGGTGCTTCTCGAAGCCCTCGAGACGGTAAACACAACTACGGAATCAATTTGGACTTTCTACGGTTGAATCACAAGATAATTGGAGTTGAAATTTGGATAGGGTTTCTTATTCTTCAATAATGGATGATAAATAATGGATATAAGGCTAAGTATATGTATATAATGACCAATTTTCGTCCATGAGGTGATGGAAAATGACCATATTGCCCTTAAAAATTTAAGTAAATCCGAATCTGTCCATGGTGGACTGTTTTGACAGGCTAAAGTAAATCGGCCATAACTCTTTGCTCCGATATCGTATTTGGGTGAAATTGGTATTGTTGGATAGATAATTCAAAGGGATTTCATTTCATATAAAGTATGCCACCCAGTTCGTCCTGTACAAGGAGTTATGATCGTTTGAAGTTGACCCAAAAAAACTATTTTGATAGGCTGAAGTAAAACGAGTATAACTCCTTACTCAGACGTTGTATTTGGATGAAACCAATTGCATTGGAAATAAGACTCAAAGATCTTTCTTTTGATATGTGGTAGCTCTCCCAGTTCATTATATTAAGGGAATTATGATCGTTCAAAGTAGACCCAAAAACTGGCAGGCCTCAGTAGTTTGTGTGCAGGAAATTTTCCTGCACATTTACTATTCACCATATCCCGGCCACCGTTTTATAGTTTCGAACGTGCTCGATTATATCCGAAACTTATCCGTTTTTGGAAATCTTTATATCGTTGGAAAGATTATTCAATAACCTTCGTATGGAACCATCGAAATTCCGGTATAAATAAAATAAAAATTTAATTCCATATAAATAAGACCAATACACGTACTTGAATACGCCAATACATGTACTTGAATACAGGTACTTGAATACGCCAATACATGTACTTGAATACGGGGTGTTACAAGGCATTCCTACATTTGGGTATAAGGCATAAGAGGGTGGTATTATGGGTATCAGGGATCTCAGAATTAGAGAAGATATTTCTGCAAAAAGAATTGACTTTGGGACCCACCTCATGCCAGAACTTTTAGTAGAAGAGAGGGTGGAGTCCATCAGGTCCAGGGGCTTTGAAAGGCTTGAAACCTTTGATGGCTAAGTAGATTTCAGAGTCCCTGAGGGGGGGGGGGGTATCCAGTATTTGGTAGGCTTCAGCTTTAATGATATTATTAGCATAGATGAGACTGAAGTGGGTATTGGCACTCTGGTTGTGGCTAGTGGTGAAGAGCTTGGTGAAGTGGTGCATAATGTGATTAGTAAGGGATTCTTCCCCTCTAACCATTTGGCCCACATCATCGACAAGCTCAGTGATTTTGTTCTTTCTCCTTCTGTGAAGGGTGTTTGCATGGAAGAAAGCAGTGTTAGTATCACCATCAGTGAGCCAACTGATTCTGGATTTAGTTTTCCAGAAGTCTTTTTCACATTTCAGAAGGGCCTCATACTCATAGAGAAGATCATTCTCTAATTTGTGAAGGTAGGTGCTGGAGTGGTAGTGATTGGACTTTTGCAGTCCATCCAGTCTAGCAGTAATGGTTCTAAACTTTTTGAAGAGGTTGCCAAAGACAGTATGGTTCCAGAGGATAGCATTACTCTGGAAGGAGTGGATAGCTTGGTAGAGGCTGATGTCAGGAGAGAAGTTTTCATGGACTAAGTCTTGAAAGCTATGGTGGTTACACCACATAGGCTCAAAACTAAAGGGCTTAGGGTTAGAGCCTTGGTTGTTGTGGGTTAGAATGAGAAGTAGAGAACAATGGTCAGATTTGGTTCTGGATAGGTGGGTGACTATTACCTCTGGAAAGCATTTTATCTAAGAGGTATTGGCTATGCACCTATCCAGTCTTTCCTGGATGAGGCTGGCCGTGTTACGGTGCCTTTTATTGGTCCAAGTATATTTGCATCCTCTATAACCAAGGTCCACCATATTGCATTGATTTAGACAGTCCCAGAGATTGTTGACCCTTTGGGTATTGATGGGAGCCCCTCCTAATTTCTCATTGGCTCTGAGGACCTCATTAAAGTCACCACCTATCAGTCAATCCCCTTTGAAGGTAGTTGAGATTTGACACAACTCTTCCCAAAGGGTAGCTCGAATACTAGGGTCGGGGCTAGCATAAATAGCAGAAAAAAACCAAGTGTACATGGGTATTGTCACGCCCCAAAATCCCATCGGGCCGGACTGGCACCCGAAGCCGAGAAGGCCCGGGAGAACCCGTTCAAATACCTGTACTTTCACTTACATGTCACCAAAAATTTGGGCAGCACTTCGTTACATATAGAAGGGTCTAATACTTGGCCGTCGGGGCCACCACATATACAAATATAACATCACTATATAAACTTCCATGACTTTACCCTTCCTTATGTCTACAAAGCCTCTAGGATATACATGACATAACTAGGGTCGGGACAAACCCTCGCCCACACATGACTCCTGTACAATAACAAAACATAAGGAACCGACTCGGAAAGCTCCGAAGCAAACTGGAGCTCACCAACAATAGCTGTATGACCTGGCTCCTACTTGTGCGGTGTATGAGCTGAGGTACCTGTGCCTGCAGCATGAAATGCAGGTCCCCGTGGGGGACGTCAGTACGAAATATGTACTGAGTATGTAAAGCTGTAGATAATCACATATGATATAGGAGCTCAATAGAAATCAGAAACAAGTGAATAAAGCGTAATAGGAGTGGACCACACTTACTAGAACTTGTGACAACCTGTACATTGCATTTATTCAATCACTTTACCTTCGTTCTTATCATCTTTGTAATCATTACTGTACTGTACTGTGACCATTAGGCTTCCCCCAGTACATATCAACTGGGATCGACCCATGCTAGGCTTATGCCCCTGGGATACCACCCATAAACACATAAATAGGGATCGACCCATGCTAGGCTTATGCCCCTGGGATACCACCCGATAAGAGAGAACTTCCATCACTTAGTTCAATTAGTCTTTGAGATTGTTATTTCGGTCGCCACCACATTTTTGATACTTTGAAACAATGATACATCAATAGGAGAAATATAAATAGACCATCAATGCAATAACAATGAAGTAAGAACTCATTGGCACATCAATGAAGTGTTTTGGAGTCATCAATGCCATAACAATAAAGTAGGAACTTATTGGTATATCAACAATGTGTTTCAGAATCATCAATATCACAACAATGAAATAGGAGCCTTTTGGTATATCAATGAAACATTTTGACACTTTATAGGATGGAAACAACTTCGTTGGTAACGTAGAACAATACATGTTTTTGGACAACCTCGGAATCTTACTTGATGGAACATTGGTGTTTTCATGCCAAAGAACATTGTTAGAGTATGCTTTACATACCTCGTTGTAGATTCGGATACCAATTAAACACAACTTCCCGCCTTTACAAATCACTTATCTACAATGAAATGTTTGGCATCTAGTATTAGCAACCCAACACCACAATTCTCTTCCATAATTCCATACAACCAATATTTGCAAAACATTCCAAAAACCAACTTGAACAATAGGTTTATATGTATATATATATATATATAATCATCATTTCAATACCACATCATCAATACCAAATCCCTTCACAATTCAACATAATCCAACCATGCACAAGAATAATCCAACATCATTTCCCAATCATCTTTCAACAACAATCAAATAACATACTTCTTATGCTCACATGCACATATATATATATATATATATATATATACATATCCATATAAATAACACCAACATAATTTACATCCTTACCATAAAATGGCCCTTTTGGTTTTGAAGTCCTGTTGGCACAAATAAGGGGTGCTTCTCGAAGCCCTCGAGATGGTGAACACAACTACGGAATCAATTTGGATTTTCTACGGTTGAATCACAAGATAATTGGAGTTAAAATTAGGCTAGGGTTTCTTATTTTCAATAATTTGATGCTAATTGATGGATATGAGACTAATTATATGTATATAATGACCAATTTCCGTCCATGAGGTGATGGAAAATGACCATATTGCCCTTAAAAATTTAAGTAAATCCGAATCTGTCCATGGTGGACTGTTTTGACAGGCTAAAGTAAATCGGCCATAAATCTTTTCTCCTATATTGGATTTGGGTTAAATTGGTATCGTTGGATAGATAATTCAAAGGGATTTCATTTCATATAAAGTAGGCCACCCAGTTCGTTCTGTACAAGGAGTTATGATCGTTTGAAGTTGACCCAAAAAAACTGTTTTGATAGGCTCAAGTAAAACGAGTATAACTCCTTACTCAGACGTTGGATTTGGATGAAACCAATTGCATTGGAAAGAAGACTCAAAGATATTTCTTTTGATATGTGGTAGATATCCCAGTTCATTATATTAAGGGAGTTATAATCATTCAAAGTTGACCCAAAAATTGGCAGGCCTCAGTAGTTTGTGTGCAGGAAATTTTCCTGCACATTTACTATTCACCATATCCCGGCCACCGTTTTATAGTTTCGAACGTGCTCGATTATATCCGAAACTTATCCGTTTTTGGAAATCTTTATATCGTTGGAAAGATTATTCAATAACCTTCGTATGGAACCATCGACGGGCAAATTCCGGTATAAATAAAATAAAAAATTAATTCCATATAAATAAGACCAATCACGTACTTGAATACGCCAATACATGTACTTGAATACGGGGTGTTACATCCTTCCCCCCTTAAGGACATTCGTCCTCGAATGTGAAATGTAGTTATTTAGCCGATACAAGTTCGAATTCATAATTGATATTCACGTCATCATATAGATATTATGCATATGTAAAAACTTACTTGTTAGTGTCCCAGTTCCACTCCTTGCACTTCTTTTTCACCTTTGAACAAATAAGGGTATTTTGATTTCATTGCTTCCTCCGCTTCCCATGTAATCTCTTCCCTTTGTTGATTTCTCCAAAGTACTTTCACCGATGCTACTTCTTTATTTCTCATCTTCTTAACTTGACGATCTAATATAGCAATAGGCATCTCCTCATAGGTAAGATCTTCTGTTACTTGCACATCTTCAGTAGAAGTAATAAGGGACGGATCTCCGATGCACTTTCGAAGCATCGATACATGAAATACTGGATGCACTGATGAGAGTTCCTGGGGTAGCTCTAATTCATAAGAAACTTGCCCACATCTTCGAATAATCTTATACGGGCCTATATATCGTGGACTCAACTTTCCTTTATTTCCAAATCTCATCACCCCTTTCATTGGCGATACCTTCAAAAATACCCAATCGCCTAACGAAAACTCTAGCCCTCTTCTTCTACTATCCGCATATGACTTGTGTCGACTTTGGGATGTTTTCAACCGTTGCTGAATCACCTTGACTTTTTCTATGGCTTGATACACAAGATCCGGTCCGAACATAAGAGTTTCACCCGCTTCGAACCATCCGATTGGTGATCTACACTTCCTCCCATATAAAGCTTCATATGGTGCCATTTTGATACTTGAATTATAGCTATTATTGTAGGCAAACTCAATAAGAGGTAAATGATCATCCCATCTGCCTTTAAAATCTATAACACATGCTCGTAGCATATCTTCAAGTGTTTGAATGGTGCGCTCTGCTTGTCCATCCGTCTGAGGGTGAAAAGCTGTACTCAGATTCACTTGTGTTCCCAAACTCCGTTGGAAAGACTTCCAAAAGTTTGCGGTAAATTGAGTTCCCCGATCCGATATAATAGAAGTTGGCACTCCATGTAATCGGACTATTTCCTTAACATACAGCTTCGAATATTCTTCAACTGTGTAAGTAGTCTTAACGGGTAAGAAATGTGCGGATTTAGTAAGCCTATCCACAATCACCCATATAGAATCAAATTTTTGAGCTGTACGAGGCAAACCTGTAACAAAATCCATGTTGATCATGTCCCACTTCCAAATTGGAAGATCTATGCATTGCATATAGCCTCCGGGCTTTTGATGTTCCACTTTAACTCGTTTGCAATTTGGACATTCAGCTACAAATTCTGCGATGTTCCTTTTCATGTCATTCCACCAATACATATCTTTCAAATCTTGATACATTTTGGTTGATCCTGGATGAATGGAATACCTTGAAAAATGTGCCTCTGTCATAATCTTCTTTCTTAGCCCGTCTACATCTGGCACACACAATCGGTTTTGGCACTGAAGTACTCCTTCTCGCGTAAGCTCAAATGCCTTGGTCGCACCACTCTGAACGTTCTCCTTAAGCTGTAATAAAATAGGATCTGCATCTTGCTTCTCTTTCACCTCAGCTACTAATGAGGATTCCGCGGCATTATGCACAATAAGCTCCTCGTCCGGAGTTTCGAGAAGACGAACTCCTAGACTAGCTAATTGATGAAAATCTTTAATCATCCCTTGCCTTTCTATAGGTGCCATCATAGCCTTACGACTCAACGCCTCAGCTACTATATTTGCTTTCCCTGGGTGATACAAAATATCAACATCATAATCTTTTAATAGTTCCATCCACCTTCGCTGCCTCGGATTTAGATCCTTCTGACTGAAAATATATTGTAAGCTCTTGTGATCAGTATATATATCAACATGAACCCCATATAAATAGTGGCGCCATATTTTTAAAGCAAAGATAACCGCTGCCAGCTCAAGATCATGTGTGGGGTAATTTTTCTCATGTGGCCTCAATTGCCTTGAGGCATATGCTATCACCTTACCATGCTGCATTAATACACATCCTAAACCAATTCTCGAAGCATCACAATACACTGTATACCCTTCTGTACCTTCTGGAAGTACCAACACAGGTGTAGAAGTCAACTTATTCTTCAATTCTTGGAAACTCTCCTCACACGCATCATTCCATTGGAACTTGGATGCTTTATGCATTAGCTTGGTTAAGGGTGCTGAAATGGAAGAAAAGTCTTTAACAAACCTTCTATAATAACCGGCCAACCCGAGAAAACTACGAATCTCCGTAGGCGTTGTGGGCCTTGGCCAGTTCTTCACAGCTTCTATCTTTTGAGCATCAACCTTTATCCCTTCACTAGATATAATATGACCCAAAAATGCCACCGACTTTAACCAAAACTCACATTTAGAGAACTTTGCATAAAGCTTACAATCACGAAGAGTCTGCAATGTTTGTCGTAAGTGATTGGCATGGTCCTCTTCTGATCTAGAATAAACTAGAATATCATCTATAAAAACTATCACAAATACATCCAGGAATGGCTTAAACACCCTATTCATCGAATCCATAAAAGCTGCAGGTGCATTTGTCAGCCCAAATGACATAACTAGAAACTCATAATGACCATACCGTGTTCGGAAAGCTGTCTTGGGTATATCCTTCTCTTTGACCCTCACTTGGTGGTAACCTGACCTCGAATCAATCTTAGAAAAACACTTGGCGCCCTGTAACTGATCAAATAAATCATCAATTCTTGGGAGAGGATATTTATTCTTAATAGTCACCTTATTCAATTGCCGATAATCAATACACATCCTCAGCGAGCCATCCTTTTTGCGCACAAATAACACTGGTACTCCCCAAGGGGAAATACTAGGCCTAATGAACCCCTTTTCTAGCAAATCTTTCAATTGCTCTTTCAATTCTCGTAATTCTGCTGGGGCCATTCTATATGGAGGAATGGAGATTAGTTGGGTGCCTGGTATTACATCAATACCAAACTCTATTTCTCGTTCAGGAGGCAAACCTGGAAGATCTTCAGGAAATACATCAGGAAATTTATTTACCACCGGAACAGCGTGAAGAGTTGGTGGTTCCGCTTCTGTATCCCTTACTCTAACTAAATGATATATGTATCCCTTGGAAATCATTCTTCTTGCCTTAAAATAAGAAATAAATCTACCTCTTGGCGCACTAATTTCACCTTTCCATTCAAGGACTGATTCATTTGGAAAATGGAAATATACCTTTTTCGTGCAGCAATCAATTGTGGCATAACAAGACGCCAACCAGTCCATACCCATTATAACATCAAAATCTACCATTTCTAACTCTACAAGATCAGCCATCGTATCACGACCACAAACAGTTACTATGCAGTCTCGATAAACCCTTCTAGCTATAATAGATTCCCCGACCGGTGTGGACACTTCAAATGGCTTAACTAACAGTTCGGGTATTCTTTCGAACTTTCCAGCAACCAATGGAGTAACATAAGATAATGTAGAACCGGGATCAATTAAGGCATATAAATCGAATGAAAATATAGACAACGTACCTGTAACCACATCTGGGGAAGCCTCTAAATTCTGTCGATCCGCTAGAGCATACGTACGATTTTGAGCCCCGCTAGAACTCGTGGCTCCTCTATCACCTCTAACACGACCCATTGGCTGTGCACCCCTTCCTGAATAAGGCATCGATGATGATGATGCAACAAATGACCCCGTAGGTCGTGCCATACCCCCTATGTCCCTTCGTGGGCATTCCCTCATCATATGCCCCGACATACCGCACCAAAAGCAAACATTGGTCCCCAGCCGACATGCGCCCAAATGATACCTTCCATATTTATTGCATGGCTCTCGAGGAGGTCTCGATTGGCTCATATTCCCTTGCCCTTGGTAACCCACTGATCGCGAACTATGACCCTCACTTCTTTGCCCAAATTGACTGCCTCTGAACCCCTGATGCTGTGGTGGAGCACTAGATGCAGAATAAGAAAATAATGGCCTAGGTGGTCTAGCAGAAAATTGAGGTCTAAAACCTCCCTGTGGCGCCATAAACTGCCCTGTAGATCTGGCCCTCTTAGAAGATCCGCTTTCAAATTCCTGTGTTCTTCTTCTTTGCCTCTGATCTTCCATTTTCTGTGCAAATGCTTGGATCCTAGCTATATCCATGTCTTTATTCAGTGCAGCAATAGTACAATCCCTAACCAAATACGGATCCAATCCATTCACATACCGATGAACTCTGTCATCCATAGTAGCTATAACATTAGGAGCATATCTGGACAAGGAATTAAATCGAAGACTATACTCCCTCACACTTGTATGACCCTGTCTAAGATTTAAGAACTGATCCGCACGGGCCTGACGAGTCTCATATGGAAGATAATGATCAATAAATGCCTCTTTGAACTCTTTCCAAGTAGCTGGGGGTGCATCAATGTCCCTTGACCGTTTCCAGTCTTCATACCAATATATAGCCTCACCTTTGAATCTATACGCGGCTAACTCCACTGTCTCTCTGCCCGATACATGCATCACCTCTAGGGCCCTTTGGATCTGATCAATAAAGTCCTGCGGATCTTCGTTAAGATCGGATCCGGTAAAAGTAGGCGGATCCATCTTAAGAAAATCCTGTGTTCGAAGACTAGCCGCCCTATCTATACCACTAGGACCTGCAGTAGGAATAGCTTGCCCTTGAGCTTGCCCATCAACTATACGAGTCAAAAGTTGCACTGCATTTCTAAGATCTTGATCAACAACATTAATAGGTGGCTCTAGGGATATAGTTCTCCTCCCCCTTATTTCTTCCGGACTGGGGGAAGTTTCTGATGCATGCTCAGCTGGAGCCTCACTTTGATTAGCTGGTATAGTGGGTGACTTACTAGTCCCCTCTCCGGCAGCCACATCTACTTGCTTACCCGGTATTCTTGCTTCTGGTAACCGGCATCATTACTATAATAAGAGAAACAAACTGATTCAGTGGTCAACTATGACTTCATATACAATATAAGCTCTATCGCACGATCTAAGACATGAAGAAAAGAAACAATTATTAAATGTCCATAGCCTCCTGTTTATAGATGTGGTGCACAACACAATGATAAACAAGACTCTACGTAGACACGGCGTTGTAGACTCACTAGGACGAACCGCTCTGATACCACTTTTGTCATGCCCCAAAATCCCATCGGGCCAGACTGGCACCCGAAGCCGAGAAGGCCCGGGAGAACCCGTTCAAATACCTGTACTTTCACTTACATGTCACCAAAAATTTGGGCAGCACTTCGTTACATATAGAAGGGTCTAATTTCCTGTATCAGCACAACACGCACAAATATATATATATATATATATATATATATATATAATACTTGGCCGTCGGGGCCACCACATATACAAATATAACATCACTATATAAACTTCCATGACTTTACCCTTCCTTATGTCTACAAAGCCTCTAGGATATACATGACATAACTAGGGTCGGGACAAACCCCCGCCCACACATAACTCCTGTACAATAGCAAAACATAAGGAACCGACTCGGAAAGCTCCGAAGCAAACTGGAGCTCACCAACAATAGTTGTATGACCTGGCTCCTACTTGTGCGGTGTATGAGCTGAGGTACCTGTGCCTGCAGCATGAAATGCAGGTCCCCGTGGGGGACGTCAGTACGAAATATGTACTGAGTATGTAAAGCTGTAGATAATCACATATGATATAGGAGCTCAATAGAAATCAGAAACAAGTGAATAAAGCGTAATAGGAGTGGACCACACTTACTAGAACTTGTGACAACCTGTACATTGCATTTATTCAATCACTTTACCTTCGTTCTTATCATCTTTGTAATCATTACTGTACTGTACTGTGACCATTAGGCTGCCTCCAGTACATATCAACTGGGATCGACCCATGCTAGGCTTATGCCCCTGGGATACCACCCATAAACACATAAATAGGGATCGACCCATGCTAGGCTTATGCCCCTGGGATACCACCCGATAAGAGAGAACTTCCATCACTTAGTTCAATTAATCTTTGAGATTGTTATTTCGGTCGCCACCACATTTTTGATACTTTGAAACAATGATACATCAATAGGAACCAAGTAATAGACCTTCTATACAATAACGATGTAATAAAGACTCATTGGTACATCAACAATGTGTTTCAGAATCATCAATATCACAACAATGAAATAGGAGCCTTTTGGTATATCAATGAAACATTTTGACACTTTATAGGATGGAAACAACTTCGTTGGTAACGTAGAACAATACATGTTTTTGGACAACCTCGGAATCTTACTTGATGGAACATTGGTGTTTTCATGCCAAAGAACATTGTTAGAGTATGCTTTACATACCTCGTTGTAGATTCGGATACCAATTCAACACAACTTCCCGCCTTTACAAATCACTTATCTACAATGAAATGTTTGGCATCTAGTATTAGCAACCCAACACCACAATTCTCTTCCATAATTCCATACAACCAATATTTGCAAAACATTCCAAAAACCAACTTGAACAATAGGTTTATGTGTATATATATATATATATATATATAATCATCATTTCAATACCACATCATCAATACCAAATCCCTTCACAATTCAACATAATCCAACCATGCACAAGAATAATCCAACATCATTTCCCAATCATCTTTCAACAACAATCAAATAACATACTTCTTATGCTCACATGCATATATATATATATATATATATATATATATATATATATATATATATATATATATATATATATATACATATCCATATAAATAACACCAACATAATTTACATCCTTACCATAAAATGGCCCTTTTGGTTTCGAAGTCCTGTTGGCACAAATAAGGGGTGCTTCTCGAAGCCCTCGAGACGGTGAACACAACTACGGAATCAATTTGGATTTTCTACGGTTGAATCACAAGATAATTGGAGTTGAAATTAGGCTAGGGTTTCTTATTTTCAATAATTTGATGGTAATTGATGGATATGAGACTAATTATATGTATATAATGACCAATTTCCGTCCATGAGGTGATGGAAAATGACCATATTGCCCTTAAAAATTTAAGTAAATCCGAATCTGTTCATGGTGGACTGTTTTGACAGGCTAAAGTAAATTGGCCATAAATCTTTGCTCCAATATTGGATTTGGGTGAAATTGGTATCTTTGGATAGATAATTCAAAGGGCTTTCATTTCATATAAAGTAGGCCACCCAGTTCGTCCTGTACAAGGAGTTATGATCGTTTGAAGTTGACCCAAAAAAACTGTTTTGATAGGCTCAAGTAAAACGAGTATAACTCCTTACTCAGACGTTGGATTTGGATGAAACTAATTGCATTGGAAAGAAGACTCAAAGATCTTTCTTTTGATATGTGGTAGATATCCCAGTTCATTATATTAAGGGAGTTATGATCATTCAAAGTCGACCCAAAAACTGGCAGGCCTCAGTAGTTTGTGTGCAGGAAATTTTCCTGCACATTTACTATTCACCATATCCCGGCCACCGTTTTATAGTTTCAAACGTGCTCGATTATATCCGAAACTTATCCGTTTTTGGAAATCTTTATATCGTTGGAAAGATTATTCAATAACCTTCGTATGGAACCATCGACGGGCAAATTCCGGTATAAATAAAATAAAAAATTAATTTCATATAAATAAGACCAATCACGTACTTGAATACGCCAATACATGTACTTGAATACGGGGTGTTACAGGTATTTACCTTAATAGTGGTGTGGACTCCTTGAGGGGAAATGGAGAAGTTTTGAAGTTTGACCAGATCCTCTTTCCACATCACCACAATGCCACCTCTCCTACCATCTACACTAGACTCCAGATATGTATCAAACTTGAAGATTTCAGCAAGATTTTTGTGATCAACCATTTTAGTCTCAAGTAACACTAAAATGGTAGGGTTGTGGGTCTTGATAAATACAACACATTGGCATTTGAAGCTGGCGCTATTTGCACCCCTCGTATTCCAGATGATAAAATTCATAGTGTCAGCAGGGATGGGGGGATGGTTGAGAATTGGGCTTTTGCCTTTGTCTTGCCTCTGTTTCTGTCCCTGTGATACATAAAGGCTCAGGAGAACTGCTGCATTCACCCCCTCCGACATACTCCTCAGGGATAACTTGAAAGTTTTCATCACCCGTGGACAGAGCACTATAGTAGCTGTGCTACAGTGCTCTGCGAACTCTTTCCGAAGGGGTTTTTCGAGCATGAATTAGTCGACGTTGGCTTCCGTGAAGGTTGCCAAGAACTCCTCCATCTCCAGGTTTGCTAGCTGAAGTTCCTCTAGAATAGTTGGTTTTGTTCCTCCTTGGACGCCTACCGGTGTTATGCCCACTTTAGTCTGTGGGGGAAAGTGAGTGGTTGAGGTCGAAGGAGTTGGAGTGGTCTGCGGTGCTGAGCCTGAGGGAGTTGGAGGATTCCAGGGGACAAATATTAGTGTCTCCAGTTCTGAGAGGTAAGGAATGTTGGGGTAGCATGATAGACTCTTGAACATGTGGTTCTCTAGGGAGTTGAACTCGTTAGAGTTCATGGTGTTTAAGGACCCCAGCATTTGCGTTTGTACCCATGTTTAAGTCCATAGTTGGTGGCCCAGTCCCTTGGCTATTTTGTCTATTCCCTCTTTGATTATTTAGCCCATCCATGTTGTATCCTCATTCACTAGTACAATTGGTTGGTCCCCCACCATGATGCAGTGTGTTATGGTCTTCCCCATAAGTGTCAGTTTCGCCCATGACGTTGGGAGTTAGTTGGGTGGATGTGGTGATGACACAAAGATCATTGATTCTTTGAGAGTTGGAGGGGATGAAGCCGTTGGGTTTGCTATTTGGGTTCTGGGCTTTAATGGATTTGTTTAGGCTGTTAAGGGGGGGATTTTGGCTTTGATGGGTGGTTAAAGAGGGAGTTGTGGGGGAGTTAATTGACATGACTACATCAGTCATGTCAATCATCCCAGGGTGATCATTAGATCTAGTCTCGGCTATCGTTAACGCCGCAGAAGATGCAGAGGTGAAGGCTTTCATTGAAGCCTCATTGGTGAGAGGGAAGAATGGGGTCTGGCAAGAGCCTCCCAAATTAATTGGGGGATGGTCAACGTATTTAATGGTGGGTTTTGGGTTGATGGGTATTGGGCTGCCCCGGTTGGAAGACGGGCTGTAGCTAGCAACAGTTTTGTTGCCATGTTGGCTACTGGGGCCCATTTCTATTTTCCCTTTTCTCTTTTGTTCCCCATTTTTATTAATATTTTTTTGTTCCTTTTAAAATCAATATTAGAGTTATTAATGACATGGGGGAGGGGTGATTGTTGTTGAGATAAGGGTATACCTACGTCGTCCATGACAGCACTTACCTGAGGTTGTTTTCCTTCTGGTGTATCTTGCGGTTGTGATTCTGGATAGATTGTTTCTGTGAGGATCTCTTCTTAGGGAAAGACACCACTTGCCAGTCTTCGGCTTCGACTGTCTTTTGGTGCGTGGATGTGGATGTGGTCGGAGTCTCTACCCCCATCGTCGCAGTGGTTCTGTTATGGATACAATTCCTAACTATATGGCCCAGACTTCCGCAGCCCATGCATAAGATATCGTCCCCTTCGTAGATAACCCTTTGGTGATGGGTGCCGATGGTGACATGAGTTTTAAATGGAGTGTCCAGTGGGACTTGGATGCAGATTTGAGCATATCGTCCTCGAAGGGTGGCGGATGTGCAAGTATCGATTTTGAGAAGGGTGCCTAATTTTGACCCGATACGTTCCAGAATGGACTGGTCATAAAATTCTGTTGGCAATTGGGGCAGTCGGAGCCAAATCGCAGTGTGAGATTGGGTTGCCTCTAGGGGAATGAAGTTTGGTTCCCACTGCCTAACTGATAGAAAGTGACCTGTTACGAACCAGGGACTGCCTTGTAATGCTTTTGCCATGTTTTCTTGTTTACTAAATTTAGCACTGTAGAAATCGTTGCCCAGATCTATAAGTACAAGGGGTTCCGTTGGCTTCCACGTATCTTGACGTTTCAATTTGAGGTAATTGTGGGTTAGCCTTTTGTTGAAGAGTTTAACAATGACAGAGTATTGCCATGGCTAGTAGATTCGAGCTTTATCATATTCCGATAAGTCGACAGTACCACTATCTTCCTCTGCTCCAATGGGGACGTTTGCCCATACTGAAACTGTAATTGTAATTGTTGTTCAAAGAGTTTTCTTTGTTAAGGAGCTTATCCTTGAAACTGATTGCATGACTTGGATCGGGGATAGTTGGGGGTTGTTGTTCGATTGACATCATGTCAGGTGGTTCCGGCGGTTCCCGAAGGTGGGGCGACAGTGATTCTGGTGGTTGGGGAGTTGAGAGCATAACTTGAAGTCCTTTAAGTTTATCCTATAAATGGTTTAACTTATTTAAATGTGAAAATATACATGGAATTTTTTTTTCAAAACTTGAATAAATAGCCAATAAAAATACTTTAATCATGTACAGTATATAAATATTTAATTAAAATAACATCTAATTTAAGTATCTAAATGTAATTCGACTACAAGTTTAAGGGTCCGTGCTTGTACTAACTGATGATTAATTAACTCAAAATAAAAAGAGATTAGACTTGGTCCGTGCTTCCCTGACGTATTTGATTTCTTTTGCCAAATCTCCACCTAGACGTCGTCGTTTGGTCAGCTGCACTCGGCATCCAAGACAAAGACGGGCACTTTACAACAAGCGAGTCAGCGAAACCTCAGAGGTTGATATTAAGAATGTTGGAGAAGATCGGATTACCATCAAAGCCATCACTAAGAGGGAACAATTGGGTGGTTGATGCTTCTCATTGTCAAGGATGTTCCTCTCAGTTCACTTTCATCAATCGCAAGGTTTTCTTTTTTTCGACACTTTTTCTTGACACCCTTTATAAAAAATAGGATTTTATCGATCGTAAATTTGTAAGGTTTTTAGTTTTGGTCATATTGGGGGTTTGATTCTTGAATGATCACATGTTAGATCCTATATAGTATAAGTTCTTGATTTGGTTTTATATGTTGTGCCTTTTTGTTTTCTCATTAACTTAATTGGTATGTATTGTCAAGGAGTATTTGTGGGAGTTATAGAAAATTTTTACCTTTATGTTACTTGGTACTGTACTCTTATTGGGTTCATTAATATACAATAATCCATTAATAGTATCTTTAGTAGATTTCTAGATATTGTTTAGACCATCTCAATTAGCTGATGATGTTAAGCTTTTTTCTACCATCTCATCTAGGTAATGCATATCCGTTTGACTCAAGTGCTTGGTGATGCATTTTGTACAGAATTCTATTGTATTCTTAATATAGAGGAACCACCTGACTTGCCACATTAGTGGGTGCTACGTCACGTTAGTCCCCCTTTAAGTAGAAAATCCAGTTTTCCAGAGTTGAAATGGTGTGCCATATAGGCAATAAGTTCATCAGAAAAATCAGTATATTTCATCCTGGTTGCTAACAGTTTATGCATTTCTAATTCATTGCCACGTAAATGGAACGTGTGTTTGGACGAGAATAGTTGCAATCGATATTCTTTAATGTTACGAAAAAGTAATCATTATGGGTGATAAGATGGGAATCTATGGTTCTTTCCTCCCTGCCCCCCAGTATCTTCCCTCATTATCTGTGATGTACAACTTTCGTAGTTTCATTCGCTAGTGCTCTTATCCGCGATAGTAAGTATTGGAGAACAAGAGGTTCTTCATTTGCTTCTCTAGTGAATTTCTTGACCACGAAGATGCTCTATATATTTTGTTTTAAAGTCTTATAACTTTTAGTAGTTGGGTTTAACGTGTTTATAATTCTTTTATAGCTAGTAATCCAAAAAGATGAACATTTTTTGTGTGTGTGCTATCATAGTCCAAATCATTTGTCAAGTAGAGCTGCAATTGAATTGAGGATCTATCAATCCTGTTTGAAAAGCTGGAGTTAAAATTCCATTTGCATTAGGACATGACCCTGGATAGGAAGATATGGAGGAATAGCATTAGGATAGAGGGTTAAGGGTGTGGTTGAGGCGTTGTCAGTATTTAGGTGGACTTTGGGGTCTTGTGTTTGGCAACGTGCAATTTTCTGTGGATGCCGTACCGTTGTTATTTATTGTGTTCTAGGATTTTCATGCTTTTGTATGCTGTCTTCTAACTTGAGCTGGGGGTCTATCGGAAACAGTCTCTCTACCTCTTTAGAGGTAGTGGTATGGACTGCGTACACTCTACCCTCCCCAGACCCCACTATGTGGGAATATACTGGGTATGTTGTTATGTTGTTGTTCCTTTTTATTTTTGCTCATAGATCGACGTTAGCAGGTGTTGTTTCTTGTGAGAGCAGTGAACCTTCTCCCTTTTGATATAATTGGAGAGCAAATTATTGTCATTATAGCTCAGATATTGAATGCTTTTTTCCCTGTTTCCTTCTTCTTGCGAATATCTGGGTTATGATTTTCTCAAACTATTCAGTAGTGGTTCAGATCAAGGATAATCTCTCTCCAAACAAAATTCACACTTGTGTCCTGGAATTTTGTTGTACTGGAAATATTCTTGCTGCTTCCAAACAAGAGTTTGCAAATTCCCTGCCTAGGAATCTAGCTTTTTGCTGTGAAGCATCCGAACTTTTTGCATATTGCTGCATAAAGACCAAACCTCTTCATTAGCGGACTGTAGGCATACTTTGGGTTGTGCGAATAGGTTGCAATGCATTAGGTAGTAGTTGAAGGAAGTAGTTAACGGACATCAACATCTTGAAGTTTTTAGATATGTCTAATTAGGTGCTGCTGCGACTTCTCTTTTCCGCCATAGTGTTGTTCTTTTAATAATGGCACTTTTGTTTGGTCATTAGCATTGTTGAAACATCAATATCATCTTTTATATCCTTACTATCAAGGGTATATATGATTCTTTTTGGTTTTTTTAAAAAAGATGGGGTCGCAAATGGGTTTAAAATGGCTCTCAATGGGGGCTTTCAATAATTTTATTCAGCATAAGGGGGCTTTAAATAGCCAACATAAAGCACATAATCTGCATAATTTGAAATTCAAAGAAGCCTAAAATATCTTAACAACTAAACAACCTAATCTAAAATTTAAAATTCAAATTCATCTTAAATATAGATAACTTATTAGACTAAAAGTTACTGCAGTAATAAATCAAATTTCAACTATTTTGTTCTCCCTCTCCTGTCTACATGCTGCTTGTTTGATGGAAATATGAATACGGTAGGTGTTTGGTTTTCTTCTTGTTTTTCTTTCACTTATGGTGTGATTCACACCTATGAAATTCCAGCATCATTGCCGGAGATGCGGGGGCATTTTTTGCAGTAGCTGTACCCAGCAAAGAATGGTGTTACGCGGACAAGGTGATTCACTGGTGCGTATATGTGAACCATGCAAAAGATTAGAAGAGGCTGCACGTTTTGAAATGCGACATGGGCACAAAAATAGATCATCAAAAGGTACCAATAAATAACTGGTTATACTTGCAGTCATAGTTACTGTGCTAATAGATATAAATGAACTACTTCTCGTTTTAAAATACAAGGGTTGTCTCTCATAGGAAGCTCAAGACTTGCATCTAAGAATGAGGATGAAGTTTTAAATCAACTTCTGGGTAAAGAAAGGACCTCGGATGTTCTTTCCCATGATCAACAGTCAGCAAGCACTGCATCAGGTTCAAATGTTCTAGATTTCTCCGGTAAAGATGAGGCTGGAGATGGAAGCAGTAATCAGACAGAGCAGCCAGCTGAGATGGGTTCCATTACTCCTGAAGAATTACGTCAGCAAGCTATGGAAGAAAAACAGAATCATCGAACTCTAAAAGCTGCGGGTAAACCTGAAGAAGCTCTAAGGGCTTTTAAGAGGGGCAAAGAACTTGAAAGACAGGCTGCTGCTATGGAGATTTCTCTGAGGAAAAATCGTAAAAGAGCATTGTCTTCCAGTAATGTCACTGAGAACCAGCAAGATACTGATGATGGCAAAGCGTCTGGTAGGAGAAATAAGCTCTCTCCTCATCTTACCGAAGAGAAGGATGATCTTGCTTCTGAACTCAGAGAACTGGGATGGTCAGATATGGATCTTCATGCTGCTGATAGAAGGCCAGCAACCATGAGCCTCGAGGGTGAACTTTCTGCACTTCTTGGAGAAGTTTCTGGAAAGACCAATCCTGGAAAGAAAATTCATGGAACTGACAAGTCACTGGTCATTGCTCATAAGAAAAAAGCACTCCAGCTGAAGCGGGAAGGGAAACTTGCTGAAGCCAAAGAAGAATTGAAGAAGGCTAAAATTCTTGAAAAGCAAATAGAAGAGCAGGAACTGTTGGGTGATGATGAAGAATCTGATGATGAGCTTTCTTCTTTGATGCGTGGCCTGGATGCTGATAAATTTGAGGATTTATCTACTGGATCTAAACCAGATTCTAGTTACAATTTTGACAACCTTCTCGGGATTGATGATGATATTGGTACAGATGGTAAGTTTGAAGTAACCAATGATGACATGTATGACCCAGAAATAGCAGCTGCCTTGAAGTCAATGGGTTGGACTGAAGATGCTGCTGAATCTGAGCTTTCAGAAAAGCAATCCCAGCCTGTTGATAGGGAAGTGTTACGAAGTGACATTCAGTCACTGAAAAAGGAAGCTCTTAGCCAGAAAAGGGGTGGCAATACTAAGGAGGCTATGGAACTGCTAAAGAGGGCAAAAACACTGGAAAGCAAGCTTGGAGAACAACTAAATAACAGTGAAGAGGATGCTGGAAAGCACATTGAAAGGAAGGATAAAGAGCACAAAGTAGCACCAAAGAGTAAGTCGGTGATCCAGAGAGAGCTTCTTGGTATTAAAAAGAAGGCTCTAGCTTTAAGAAGGGAAGGAAGGTTAGATGAGGCTGAAGAAGAATTGGAGAAAGGCAAGATTCTTGAGAAGCAACTTGAAGATATTGATAATCCACCAAAATTCGTGCAGCCCATGGCTGGGAATAATAAACTGGATGAAAGTATTGCAGATATTGATGCTGGAGATGAAGAGGCAGAGGTTACAGATCAAGACCTGCACGACCCAACTTATCTTTCACTGCTTAATAATTTGGGCTGGCAGGATGACGAAAAAGCTAATGTTCCATCTGCGTCATTTCAAGGGAAAAATAATGTTTCTCATCTTAGGGAGTCCCCAACTAAAGAAGCTACGAGTAACATCCAAGCTCAAGCATCTAAAAAAAGTAGAGGTGAAATCCAGAGGGAACTTCTGGGCTTGAAAAGGAAGGCTCTCACATTGAGACGCCAAGGAGAGACCGAGGAGGCAGAGGAAGTGATGAATGCGGCTAAAATGTTAGAAGACCAATTGGCCGAAAATAACGTGGGCTGGCAGGATGACGAAAAAGCTAATGTTCCATCTGCGTCATTTCAAGGGAAAAATAATGTTTCTCATTTTAACGAGTCCCCAACTAAAGAAGCTATGAGTAACATCCAAGCTCGAGCATCTAAAAAAAGTAAAGGTGAAATCCAGAGGGAACTTCTGGGCTTGAAAAGGAAGGCTCTCACATTGAGACGTCAAGGAGAGACCGAGGAGGCAGAGGAAGTGATGAATGCAGCTAAAATGTTAGAAGAGCAATTGGCCGAAATTGAAGAATCCATGTCTAACAGAGTTCCAACTGAGTCAAATGAGCAGAAAGAACGTAAAGCTATTGATTCTCCCCTTGAGAACCCACAGTTTCCTCCATCTGATTCAAGGAAGGCTCCAATTGAGAACATGGAAAGCAAAGTTACTCGTACTTCGGAGAAACCAGAAGAGGTCGCTCAATCAGATGAGAAATCATGCATCTCTGAGTCAAAAAATGCCCAGGAAGCTAATTCTCAGCTTGATCAAAACTCCCTTCATCAAGATATATTGGCTCACAAGAGGAAGGCAGTTGCTTTGAAGCGAGAAGGAAAAGTGGCGGAAGCCAAGGAGGAACTTCGACAGGCAAAACTTTTAGAGAAGCGCCTTGAGGAGGAAAAGACTCTAGGTACTAGTAGTTCCACAGTCTCGGCAGGTCCTAATATCTCGCATGTTGGAGAAAAGGAAGTTAGTCCAAACAAAGTTCCTAATATATCTCAAGTGGGACAGAAAGAAGTAAGTCCAAGCTCTGGGCCAAAGCCATTGTCTGGACGTGAGCGGTTTAAATTGCAGCAGGAGTCTCTCAGCCACAAACGTCAAGCACTTAAGTTGCGAAGGGAAGGTAGGACTGAAGAAGCCGATGCTGAATTTGAATTGGCAAAAGCTATTGAAGGCCAGTTGGAAGAAGCGTCTTCGCAGGATGCAATGAAGTCTTCTGATCCCACAGCTGAATCAGCAGAGGATGTCAGTGTTGCGGATTTTCTTGATCCTCAGCTTTTCTCTGCTTTAAAAGCAATTGGAATTGCAGATACCGCTATTGTATCCCATGGCCCTGAAAGGCAAGAAACAAAAAAAACTATAACTGGCAATACTGATAAAACTGGCACAATTGCCTCTCAAATCCTTGAAAGACCAGAGCCAAAACTATCTGAAACACGTGTATCTGAAGAATCTTCCAATGAGAGAAAGCTTTTGGAAGAGCAGGTAAAGGCAGAGAAACTAAAGGCGTTAAACTTGAAGCGTTCTGGAAAGCAGGCAGAGGCCTTGGATGCCCTTCGACGGGCTAAGACGTTTGAGAAGAAGTTGAGCGCTTTAGCTTCATAACAATGAAGCTGGAATAGATTTTGTGTTTGGACGGCTTTTCCACATGGTATAAACCAACGATAGCATGACAGGAGTTGGGATGATGGACTAGGTACTTGCCTCATGTATGCTGGCTATATGTCATTCCCATTGATGAGCTCAACGAGTGAATGATCTGAATACTGGAAACATTATAAAAAACCATTTGCTTGCCTGATGATGTGTTTTGAAATTTGACATGTATAATCGTTTTTTCTAAACATCTATTTTCTTGAGAATGAGATTATAATACGTTATCCCCAATGTAGAATTGGCTGGGGATGCTTGTAGTCTACTTTATTGTTCTAATAGTTTTTCATCTTCCATTATTATGTAATGTTGGACATTCGAGACAATGTCGGTAAGTATTTCTTGCAATACAAGTTTATTTACTTCCATGGCTGTTCCATAGCTTTATTTACTGCAGAAATTATATAAGTTTTTCAGGATATAGTAAAACAGATATTGTTACATATTTTATGTCTTTTATGTGGAGCTTCATGTATAAACAGACATAATGAAGCATGGGGTTTCAGGAAAGAGGAATGGGTTCAAAGAACAAGGAGAGTATCCGATCCTTTGTCTCGCGATCTGGAATACCAAATCCATCCCCATGCTGGTACATACATTGAGCAATCCTAGCAAGATTCATGGTGGTTCTTCTAAAATCCTTTGAGAAGGATCGGTCCCTTAGTATGTCTCTGTTCATCTTCTTCCAGGTCTGATCAATTAAGTTCTTTATGTAGTTTCGAGCATTTTCTTCACAACTCCCAGACTCATGCATGTAACATTGGATCGATTTAAGATAATCTCCTTTCTTGATTTCATCCTGAACAAAGGTTGCAAAAGATGAAACAACTTTTGACTTGTAGTATCAGAGATCATTAAGGAATTTACTGATACCAGGCACAATTTTTATTTTTTTAAAAAAATATAAGCATAACTTACAGGTGAAGTTGCCAAGTCATTTACTAGTCGAAGAATTAGCGAAGGTGAGTAAATGATGGAAGGATAATTCTTTAAGCATTCCAATTCCTCCTCCTTTATGGGGTTTGTGATGCAAAAATAAGCATGCATTATTAGTACAGGACCGGTGTTCGTTATCCAGGCATTTCTCAGGAACTCATTCAAGCTTGGTGTATCTCCTCTCTGATACCACTTCACTTCCAGTAAGTAAGCTTTACACAGGTTAGCCCACTGAAATTTGTTGGTACAGAACATGTCAATATACTTTTAGGTGAGAAATAAAAAGAGGAAGTGGGAAATTCAAGACAAAATTAGATAGAAGAAAAAAGTTACTACCTCTTTCCTTATATGTGAAATTATGCTGAACCCTTGTTCTTTTAGGATATCATAAGCCAGTTCATTCATGGAGTTGAAGAGAGCTAGGAAGCAGATTTTCATGTAGTCAGGTAGTTGCTCTATTGCATTGATGTCCCATCTTCACAACATGTAACCACAGTAAGTGTATACGCCTCTCATTAATAATGAATTTGAGATTCTAGTCCAGTCCAACCATCAAGTAGGGTGGAAAAAAGGATTTGATTCTTGACTACTAGTATAACAATATTTTAAGCTATTACTGTATTTCGGCCTGTGTAAAAGGGTACTGATCTAACTTATTATGGACGGTTACCTATGGTTATCTTTCAGTGACATGATGATATAATATTGAGAAAGAGGAAAAGATGTAAAGGGTGTGGACAAACCTGTCAACAATATCAGTAAAGAGCTCAAGTTCATCCAAGCTACCATAAACATCATAGATGTCATCAATTGTTGTGAGGAGAACAGAAAGCTTTGTCGAAAGCTTTCTGCAGTATCCAAACTGAGGATTAGGAGTGAAACCAACTGCCCAGAAGAAACCCTCCACCAATCTGTCCCTCACAAAGCTCATCTTCTTAACAAGTTTAATATTCTTGTCCCACCTGCATTTTAACCAGATTAATAAAACATATATCTTCAAGTAAAATTCTCAGCTCTGAAATTAAACGAAATTATAATCAGAATTAATGTGTTCGGTATGCCATAGTCATCTTTTAGGAAGATTGTATTTTATGAGAAGAGTCATTTTTCTGGCATTCAATTACCTGAAAATGTCTTTCCATACTATGTGAGGATAGGCATCTTTACTTACAACTATCTTAACTCCATATTTTTCATAAAAAAAATGATTTCTGCTGTACTAAATATTGTTAAAAGTGTATTCTCTATAGTGTTCTGACTTTCAAATGTCATGGAAATCACCCCACCTTGACATTTGTTTTAGTTCCTCCAAGTATGTTGCTTGTACCATGTTATAGTCCACCTTTGCAAGTTCAAGTAGGAGTGGATTCATGTTGTCTTTTTTGTGATAAACTTCTATAAACCATCTTGCTTCTAGTCTCTCCATCCTCCAATGCAAAGGCATTTCTAAAGCATGGCTTACTTGCTCCGCAAGATTCTCATCCATCTTCTTCTCAAGACTTTCCATGAGATAATGAGTGGCGAAATCTCGAGCCTTTTCCATAATGTTTTCACCTTCCATAGAAAGATAGGAAGCTTCATACATACTCAACAGCACTTGAGTGTCCTCAACAAGGGTTGTTTTGAACTTCCCTTCATTCATGAAACTGCAAAATATCTCTGACAAAAAAAGAAAAAAAGAATGAAAGATAGTGAAATTACGTATGAATAACATTAAAACATGGATTTAACTACCAAGTCACCTATAAGATATAACTACGTGTAACTGTTCATATATAGTAATGGCATTAGCAACTTGAAAAATAAGACAGCTAACCTGCTACGACGTATTGTTCGTAAAAATTCATTCTTTATATTATGAATGAAGTATTAGAAACACACCTAAACTATCCCCTTCTTTTGAGTTTCACACTTAAACTATTAGGTGTGTTTCTCAAACTAATTAGTGATAGTTTAAGTGTGTTTCTCACACTAACACTAACAATAGTATAGGTGTGAAACTAAAAAAAAAGGGATAATTTAGGTGTGTTTTTGACACTCCAATTTTATATTATTGGTATATATTAGTTAAATCCTTAAAATAGTCTAGTCTTGAACTAGTTTTTTTTTCCCCTCAGTGTCCGGTATCAGCTTTGAAGTCCAAATTACAACCGGATTCGTGTCCAAAAGTCTCAATGCTAGACATAGCTGCAAGGTGTTATAAAAACTTTAGATCTGCCACAATTAAAAAATGATGAAAGTTAAATCTCTCGTACCTTGAGGAACATGATAACCTTGTTGTCTAAGCAGTCGAAATTCTAAAGCTGTAGCATACAACTCCTCATTCTTCAGCCCATTATGGTGATCTCTTTTATTACAATTAACGTATATTTGCTTCAATACTCTATCAATTTCTTCCTCAAAGTGATAGTCTATTCCAAGTCTTTGCAAAATGTCAATAAGCTCAAGTTGTTCCAATGAGGTTCTCATTGGTTTCTCTAACATCCTCCTCCTCACTTCTTCTTTTAGCTTTTCAGCTTCTTCACAATATTTCTCTTCCTGCATGATAAAGGTTGTCACTAATTCTTTTTTTTTTTTTTTTCCGAAAAGATATACAAAAAATAAAGTAAAAAGGTCATCACAACAACGATTCTCGTCCAGTATTTACGATACTAATATCTATCGCGATGTATATTTAGTTTGGAATAACGAAAATGAATTTTTAAAAAAAATCATTAGTTTTTGAAGTACATTATGTACTTACAGCGTACAAATTAGCTCTTGATTGGACATATCCATCCTCCCAAATGCTAGGCTTGTAGTTTCCTGACCTTCTAACATTCATGGTTAATGGGTAACCTTCAAGCATGCATGTCAACAGTAGGAAAAGTGAGCCAAATCTATGCAGCTTTTATAGAGCAAGTTTAGTAAAGAGTTCTCTCCTTCGAACCCTACTTTGGAAAAATAATTAATCGCACATGGTGTTTAAATTTAACTCAAAAAGAGCAATATAACTATACCATCACTCGCACAATAAAATTAGACAATATATCAAATTTAGAGATGGATGCACGATTTTAGAGAATAGAAAATAGTCAAGCAAAAATTAACAAAAAAATGATAAAAGAGTATATTTTAGTACTCCTTCTGTTTCATACTATTACTTGGTTCCTGTTGATCTTCATATTTATTAATGATGTTTTAGGACATTAAATTTGAATATCCTACTATTTTCTGTGGTTATTTAATCTCTAATCTCTCTCTAAATATATTAAAAGTGTGAAGAAATTTAGAAATATTACTTGAACTTTTTATCTTTTATTAAAAATCTACAAGCAAATCACCTTTTCACTATTTTTGAGAAAATAAAAAAAACTGATGGTATTTTAGGCATACTACATCGCAGGGGGAGCCCAACAAAACTCCACCCCACCCCACCCCCACCCCACCCAAAAAAAAAAACAGCCTAATTTATGAAAAATAAATAAGTCTCATTAATATTTTTTGGCAAATTAAAAATTGGTGTTATTTTAGGCATATTACATTAGTTGGAGGTGCCTAACAAAATTGCCCTAAAAAAACAGCCTAATTTATGAAAAATAAATAAGTGTCATTAATATTTTTTGGCAAATTAAAAATTGGTGTTATTTTAGGCATATTACATTAGTTGGAGGAGCCTAACAAAATTGCCCTTAAAAAATAGCCTAATTTATGAAAAATAAACAAGTGTAATTAATATTTTTTGACAAACTAACCACTTGATAGGAGTCTCAACAGATAAGAATTATATTTTTTTTAAACTGATTCTTAATATATATATATATGCAAAATAAACTGATTCTTAATTTATTTAATATTAATATGAATAAATAAAATAAAATAAAATATTACTAATAGGATGCAAGTAAAATGAATGGATAGAAAGTATTTAGAATCTCAACTCTTGGAAGATAGTCCAAAGTTGATATGGTGTGTTATACTAAAGGATGTGGTTAATGAATGCTCTACAAATCCACCGACAGAGAGAATTATTTGGTACTTACTACTACCATCGACCATCCACGTCTTCTTAGGAAGTATAAGTACTGCCCCTTTCAGATTACTTTGGATTGTGTAAGGTAAGCTTGTATAGCATATATGATAAATTATTGTCATTTATTTATTTTTTCTTTTAGATTGTTGGATAAATGCAAAATAATATAAAATTATTTATAATAGAATAATAAAAATAAAATGAAAAAACAATGATATTTAAAAATTTATGTGAAAATTCTTTTGGACAAAAGAGCCACAGACTTAAATATGAACAACTGATATTATTAATTTTGCATTGTAGTCGCAAGTATAATATTCAAAATGACCACTACACACTCAAAAGAAATAATCATCTTTTGATTCTCATCGTACTAAATTATCGCTCACTTAAATTTTTCTTTCACAGAATAATTTTTATCACAATCTGTATAATATCTTATTGTTGTCTCTATATTATTTTTACCGATCTTTATGTTGGTGTGTATCTAACAAATGAGCCAAGGAGCACCTTTTATAGAAAAAAAATTTGTCCTTATGAATGTCATCAAAGACATCATTGAAAGGTAACATTTCAAAATGTGATCATGGAACAGATTTTAAGGCTCAATTATCAAATTTTATTTTTTTCAACGTTGCAGTCAATTAATGAAGACATTTGTGACATGAAATGGAATAGCTAGAGTAGTTTTAAAATATCAGACTGTTTCTTTATTTTTCCAAACTAACTTTATAAATGATGTTTTCATAATTTTAAATTTAATTATTATTTTATATAGTTATTTAATAATATATAATATGAGAAAAAAATAATAAAACTTTCTTAATTTACTTAAATGAACAAGTGAAGTGAAACATTTATATTTGATGTAGGAGCCAAGCATAATAAAATAGAGGGAGTATTCCATTTTAGGGGCGGACCTAAGGCCAATTTTGAAGTGTTTCGACACTCATTAAATTTGATACAGATGATATAAGACTTATAAAAACACCCAACAAATCAAGAAGATTGATAAGTGTTTTAATTTCTACGTGGAACTTTAAAGCTTTGAATGTCTGTGTATGTTGAAACCTCCCGGATACCATGATTCATAAATTCTGAATCCGCCACAGCTCCATTTGCAAAATTACCTGCATTAGATTAGATGTCAGATACCTTCATGAGTAGATTAGGCTAATTTCTTAAGTTTCCTTCAACTCAGCTAATTATCTGCATTGCCACTCAAATCACTGTATCAATTAACTAATTCTCCCACGTATTTTTCATTGTTCCAACATTTTCCACTTAAATTGCTTATGTTGCTCAGATTCTTAAAAAAGAATGTCAATAAATAATTCTAAGGATCCAAAATATCTAAAAATCCTGAGTATTAAATAATTCAATTTTAAGGATCCAACACGAATTCGTGTGCAAAATATAATCTCAGCAGCATACAAAACTGCTACTCAGATATCTTATGCTAATAAGATAACAGGTACGAGGTACGTGGCAGCAGGTGACACTTCCCATAAAATGGGGCTGTGACACGTCATCCAAGATAAGGTATAATACGAGGTTAATCAAACAGTTAAGACAGTTCATTGAACCTTTCTTTCTCTGTGTAATTAATTAAGATTTTAAACTCGCCGTACTACGTTAGGTGCCCAGGACTCAAAGCACGAGTAATAAAGACAGGTTGATATACAATTCTCCAAAGTAAATTAATTAATAAAATAACTTAATCCAATAAAGATTCATGAATAGATCCGAAATGTTATCACTTTTCGTATCTTTTTTTTCTTATGGAATACGCAAAGATCACTAGTTTGTTTCATCGTGGGTGATGACCAACATTATTTAATGAGATTACATCTTAAGACATAAATAAGGGTAAAATAGTTAAAAGCTATTCTTAAGACATAAATAAGGGTAAAATAGTTAAAAGCTATTCTAATTTCATAAGAGATATATAAAATAGAAACACGACAGATAATTTGAGACGAAAAGAGTAATATGATCAGTAAAAAAAGAAAGAAAAAAATGTTTTATAATTGCACATTCATTGAAGTAACTCGGGGGTTTGGGCCACAGGTGACAAAAGAGTTTTAAAATAAGGTGTAGGTGACACAAGCCTTAATTATTAGGTGCAGGTGACAATTACTCTATTATGAATTAAGAAAGTTGGAAAAGTTTGAAAATAATTCACAAGTTTTTAAATTTACACTTTGATCCCAATTTATACCTAAAATAATGGGAAACGGAGGAAAAAAAAGGCGTCTTTCTCTCTCTTCTCATCCATTGTTGTTTTCTCTCTCTTAGAGATTTTTGTTGTTAATTGTTTCTGTTTCTGCTGCTTTATTCATCATCTTCTACTTCATTATCATCTTCATCTTCTTCTTGTCGACCATTTGTTGTTATTGTTGTTGTTGGTACAACGCTACTGTGGCGATCTGATCAATTTCTTAGGTCAAATTTTGTTTACTACATCACTTTCTACTTTGACATTACTTCATAGGTGACTTTGGTAAGTAAAATTATGATTTTTATTTGTATTTGTCATCTAGGAACACTTCTGTTTTTCCAACAATGGATAGAACTCCGATTATGAATCCAGCATAAGTGCCCACAATTTAAACAGATCAATCATCTGGTGCATCAGATGAGTAATCTGTTACATCAGAAGATTTATCTGTTGCATCAGACTGTTTATTTGTTGCATCATCGTAATATCTGTTGCATCAGACGTATTATCTGTTGTATCAGGATGTTTATCTGTTGCACCAGACTAATTATCTGTTGCATCAGAATGTTTATCTGTTGCACTAGACTAATTATCTGTTGCAACGAATGATTAATCTATTTGAAACAACACAAATCAACCTCTGCTACAAACTCAACAGATAACCAATATGTTTTCAACACTTGCTATTGCTACTGGATTCAAAATTATTCCTTACGTCTAATTACCCATCCCAAATTTTCTAATTCGATTTCTCATTTTACTTGTCTTTTTCATTAATCAAGAAAAGATTAAAAAAATTCCATGTTTTACCCTTTGCATTAATAACTTTTTCTTCAAATTAAAATGGAAACATCATTTAATAGGGGGACTATACGCCGACTGACGTTAAAAGCTTTCTTCTCTTATGAAATTTCGATTGAATAACAAACAATGGTTATTTCAAACACGTCTGATGTCCCACCAACTGATCAGTGGGTTATGGTAAACTAGACATGTTATTAATTATTTTTCTTAATCAATGTGGCATCTCAATTTGGGATGGGTAATTTGAGACGAAGGGAGTAAGAATTAAAACGTCAGAGCCAAGCAAAGCAACAAACTAGTCATCTATTGAAACAGACTATTTATCTGTTGCATCAATTTCTTATCTGTTGCAACATGAGTAATCTGTTTTGAACAACACATCAACCCCTGCCACAAACCTAACAGATAAATCTTGCTATTGCTACTGGATTCTAAATTATTCCTTTTTACGTCGAATCGTCGACATGTTTGTTGAGAAGATAATAGATAGAATGAAAATTAAATATGGATTAAAACGTCAAAGATCAAACATAATTTATTTATTAAACAAAAACAAATAAAAATACATATAATAGACTAAAAGAAAAATAATAGTCTAATTATTATTATTATTATCAGCATCATCATTGCCAGCCGGCCAATTTTCAACCGGAAGTAGTAAGGCCCTCCTCAGCCTGCGTATCTCGCGGAGCATTCTTGATCTAACTCCTCCCATTTCCTATTGCAGATCACAAACTTGATTCCGAAGTTCATTCACGGCGTCTTGCAGAAAAGCAACGTCCCACACTGGGTCAGTCATAATCTTATCTTCTAGAGTGTAATATGAAAGACGAGATGCAATAAATAAATAGAGTGTATTTCAATGAACGATTGAGTAAGGAGGGACCTATTTATAGAGGATTGAATTTGAATGAGAGGCAAAAAGGTGCGACTATTCACCTCCATACATTAATTACATTTTTGATTAAATTAAGAAAATAAATATTGTGATATAAGTCATGACTTTTCAGATTATTATTATTAATTAGTTCTTTCGAAGAACCGTTTTTATTGAGTTGTGGCAACAGATTCTATATCTGTTGCATCAGATAACACATCTGTGACAACAGATATATTATCTGTTGTAACAAATATAAAATATGTTGCATCAGATAACATATCTGTTGCAACATATAATCTAACTTTTCACCTCCATTTATTAATTACATTTTTTATTAATGTGAAAAGTAATGAATTAATTAAATTAAGAAATATTGTGATAAGTCATGACTTTTTAGATTATTATTATTAATTAGTTCTTTCCAAGAACCGCTTTTATTGAGTTGTGACTCGATATAGGTTGCATCAGATAAATCATCTGTGACAACAGATATATCATCTGTTGCAACCATAGTGAACCTGTTGCATCAGATAATTTAATTGTTGCAACATATAATCTACTTTTTTTAAAAAAAATAACTATCATCATATCATTAATCCAAAATTGCTTACTTTTTATTTTATAAATAAAAAAAATACCTTTTCAAATTCCTTAATAAAATAATAACCATTTTATTATATAATAAATAATTTAAAAAATAAATTCAAAAACAAAAATGGTGAAAAATCACGATCAGTTATTAAAATTGTGGTTATAAATTGTGTTTATCATTTATTTCCTTATTATTTATTTACGAAATATTTTTCGTATTGAATAATCGAAACGGAAAGTCATGTCTTTTTCTTTTCACCCTCTCAATAACAATAACAATAACACTTTTTTATTAATAACCGCCAGGTGCAACATATGATCGATCTGTCGAAGCAGATTAACCTCTAACTGTTGACACAAATTGCTGCTCAATCCCTACCACCAACCGTCGACATGTTGAGAACAAGGAATAAACAGAATGATTATTATTAAATACTAAATAAGAATTAAAAATTCAAAGTCGACAACAAAATGAAATGAATGTTCATAGATTTTTGAATCCCTTGGGTAGATTTGATATACAAAAGGAGGAAAATAATCTCTAAAATAAAAAAATATTACCTAATTATTATTACTACTATTATTATTATTGTCAATCAGATATTTTTCATCCGGCAGCCTTGCTCCGAAGTCAGCCAAATCTCTCTGGAGTTCATCAAACTACCTTTGAAGTTCACGCAAGGACTAGATATGAATATTCTTGTACGAATCTGGATCATCCATATTTGTAAGGAGGGACCTATTTATAAATTATTGTATCTCAGAAAGAAAATAAAATTGCTTTAAAATAAATCTAACAGATGGGTAATCTGTTGCAAAATATATTCTTTCTGTTAGATAGCTTACAACATAGTGGAAATCTTTTGTAACAGATGTATATATCTGTTTGATTTCTGCAACAGGTTGATCAACTGTCATAACAGATGTCTCCAATTGTTTGACAATATAAATAGATGTGTCATCTGTTGCAATAAGCTAGTCATCTGTTTATTCAATTTAAGCCATAGATGGGCTAGGAAGAATAAGGTGCGTGCGGATGGATCCACTATCATATGTGTGGGAGTTAAGTATGTATTACTGATAAGGTTACCGAGACAACACACACAAAGTACAATGTTTTTGTGAATGTAGTTTTTAACCGATTAGGTATTGATCATTCAAACAAGATCTTGCATTGTACCATTAAGTTTGATGTGTTCAAAATTGATAGGGCTGAGGACCTCATGAAGATGGTGCAGATACCCTGTTACGAATTACTGGTGGTTGGTGCTCGTGTTTATGCGTGTTAAGTTTTGAGAAGGGATCAATAGTTGTCGTCACTGCAGAGAACCAATAGCGATTGGACTTAACTTTAAGTGTGCATTGGACCCTTAGAGGGCCCTTGAAGCCTCGCACTGCATCAAACAAGAATGGAAAACCAATATAGTTATTGCCCTGGCCAAAATTTATATGGTTGGGTTGCTCGCTCGGGGTGATGATTATATGCCAGAAGGTGCGGTAGGAGAATGCTTTCGAGGAAAAATGGGTGGTTGATGGAAGACTATATTATCTGAGAGCTAATTGGAGAAGAGACATAGGGTAGAAAGTAACTTCTAACCAATCTGACCGATGGAATTATCTTAACAGATGCTAAATCTGAATCAAGTACAAATATGAAAGTGTATCCGATAATGTAATTTCATCTGTTGTGTCTCTGAAAGAAAAAAAAATACAGATGGACACTTTGCTAGGGAGCTGCATGGTTGGGATTATCACCTAGGTAGAAAATAGAAGAAGACCAACAAAGCAACCTCACGGGCATCGAGGGTAGAAATGATGTTCAGCAAGTCTAGAAAACTTACGCCAATAACAACTGCAGTTAAAATAAGGAAACTAAGCGAAAGCGGCAATTTCTGAATTTTAAATTTCATTCCATGCCTTCTTGTTTGTGTTTCCGATCAGGTCCACTGCCGTTGACTTGATCGGAACCACAAATGAGATTGAAAAGCAAATAGAGTATAATTACTTCCTTAGCAATATGGACTAATTGATTGTATTTCTTGCCTTAGGATGCTTTCAACATTCCTTGGAGAAGATCAGATGCTTGTTGTAGTATGTGAATCCCGATAATTTTTAAGCTTGCCTCCAGCTTGTTGATTCTGTATTCAAGCTGGTCGTTGCCATCTTCGAAGTTGGTAAGGAGTTCCTCATCTGTTGTGAGCTCGATCAGGAACACTACCTTCAAAGTTGTGGCATTCTAGAAGCCCTTCAGAACACTTTCTTAAGAAACCTTAAAGGATACATGGAGGGTCGTTGTGTTTGTTTTAGGTCAAAATATGTTGATGCACGTTGAAGATGTGGTCCCAATAGTTGAACAACACACCTTTATCGAGCGTTGATCCATGCATCTTGCTCAACCAATTTGATAAATTAGTAAGCATGGAGTTAGTAACATGTGATTTAAATCGGCTCTACCAAGCCTATCAAACGTTACGTAACTCCGAGCTCATTACCCTATCAAAACAATATACCCGAGTTAGTGCACAAATAAAAAAAGCCCAATCTGTCAGCCTTTCTGCTGATCACTCTTCTCCAATATAGATAACAAGATATCTGCTATGCAAAAATCTACACCATCGCCAGACATGCTTGCCTGGGAGTAATTCTTCAGAAGACATCAACAAATATCTTCAGAAGAAATCAACAAATATCTTCAGAAGAATTGCTCCCAGGCAAACATGTCTGGCGACGGTGTAGACTTTTGCATAGAAGATATCTTGTCATCTATATTGGAGAAGAGCGATCAGCAGAAAGGCTGAGAGATTGAGCTCGTTCGATTTGTGCACTAACTCGGTCATATTTTTTTATAGAGTAATGAGCTTAAAGTTACGTAACGTTTGATAGGCTTGGTAGAGCCGGTTTAGATCACACGCTACGTAACTCCATGCTTACTAATTTATCAAATTGGTTAAGCAAGATGCATGGAGCAACGCTCGATAAAAGTGTGTGTTCAACTGTTGGGACCATATCTTCACGTGCATCAACACATTTTGACCTAAAACAAACACAGAGACCTTCCATGTATCCTTTAAGGCTTTTGAAGAAAGTGTTTTGAAGGCTTCTAGAATGCCACAACTTTGAAGGTAGTGTTCCTGATCGATCTCACAAGAGATGAGGAACTCCTTACCAACTTCAAAGACGGCAACGACCAGCTTAAATACAGAATCAAGAACCTGGAGGCAATCTTGAAAATTATCGGGATTCACATACTATAGCAAGTATCTGATCTTCTCCAAGGAATATTGAAAGCATGTCAAGGCAAGAAAACACAATCAATTATAACCATATTGCTAAGGAAGCAATGATACTCTATTTGCCTTTCAATCTCGTTTGTGGTTCCGATCAGGTCAACGACAGTGGACCTGATCTGAAACACAAATAAGAAAGCATGGGATAAAATTTAAAATTCAAAAATTTGCCGTCTTCGCTTAGATTCCTTATTTTAACTGCAGTTGTTGTTGGCATAAGTTTTTTAGACTTATTGTACATCATTTCAACCCTCGATGCCCGTGAGGCTTCTTTGTTGATGCCCGTGAGGCTTCTTTGTTGGTCTTCTCCTATTTTCTATCTAGGTGATAATCCCGACCACGTAGTTCCCTAGAAAAGTGTTCAGATGCATTGTTTTTCTTTAAGAGACACAACAGATGAAATTACATTGCCGGATACACTTTTATATTTGCACTTGATTCAGATCTCGCATCTGTTAAGATAATTCCACCGTCCAGATTCGTTAGAAGTTGTATCTACCCTATGTCTCTTCTTCAATTAGCTCTCAGATAATATAGTCTTCCATCAACCACCTATTTTTCTTCGAAAGCATTTTCCTACCGCACATTCTGGCATATAATCATCACCCCGAGCGAGCAACCCAACCATATAAATTTTGGCCAGGGCAA
Source organism: Capsicum pubescens (assembly GCA_030864215.1). NCBI lineage: Eukaryota > Viridiplantae > Streptophyta > Magnoliopsida > Solanales > Solanaceae > Capsicum > Capsicum pubescens. Next base: position 176,527,052 of record CM061539.1, on the reverse strand, counting down.
TAACTATACTGGTTTTCCATTCTTGTTAGATGCAGTGCTAAGCTTCGAAGGCCCTCTAAGGATCCAATGCACCCTAAAAGTTAGTCCAATCGCTATTGAATTTCTTTACAATGACACAAAAACTAGATCTCTTCACAATGCTTGAAAAATAAACATAAGCAACAACCGACATTAAATCTTAAAAGGCTATTAGAACCATATTCATGGTCCCTCAGCCTTATCAGTTCGGACCTACTAAACTTAACTGTAAAATTACAGACATCTTGTTTGAACGATCTATGAGTAATTAGTAAAAGCATCATTCACAAAATCAGTGCACTTTGTGTGTGTTTCCACGATAACATTATCAGTAATACATACCTCCCACATATGAAGTGGTTCCATCTACAAGCAGCTTATTCCTCCGATCCCATCTTTACTGCAGCCTCTTGCGATAATCCATCAAAAGTTGATCAACTGTCAGCTCCTTATATCTACAAAGAAGAGGAAAAAAATTAATGTCACAAAAAGAACATTATCCATCTGTTGCAACAGATGTGGGGTCTGATGGAATACATCAAACCAGCCTTTCTGGTGGTTTTATTTGGTCCAAAAGTTTCTCCATCTGTTGCAATATCAACAACAGCATAAACTTCAACAAAAAAGAAACAACAACATCTGTTCCAACAACATCATCAACAACAAAGAAGCTACATCCTTTGTTCTAGAACCATCAACAACATCACACCACAAGTTCCAACAACGCCAACCCCACCAACAACATCAATAACTGCATCAACAATAATGAAACAAACAAAATACATACAAAAAAAATGATACTGCCAACAAGGCTTTTAACTTCTCCCAACAGATGACTTTTTTCTCATATTGTAATAAAAATTCTTGGATTGTTTATTCAACACTTACAAGTTCCTTAAATTTTTTTTAATAAATATGATATGGGTAAATAGTAATTAAATAAAAAACAGATGTAAATAACTTGCAAAGAAGAAGACGAGAATGAAAGAGCAATAATGAACCATACTTTAATATCAAAAAGGGGATCAAAATAGAAATTTAAGTCGAGGAAAGATATGGATGGGTTTAGATCCGAAAAGATCTTTATGAGAAGAGAAGAGAAAAAAGAGAAAAAAGGTTGTGACCTTAAAGAAAAGAGAGAAAAAGATGAGAGTTGAATAAAATAAACTGCAGCTGAAAGAAGAGATGAGATAATTTCTATAGATGTATTGTGTACGTAGACGTGGTGGTTTTCAATATTCATTAATTTCATTAATAATTTAAGGGACACGAGGAAGACTAAGACTACTGACATTCAAAAGACAAGACAAGACTGCTCAATGAACTCACTTTTGAGATATTCAAGAAACATTTTTTACCGCCTTTAGTAGTAAATACTACTACTTGATATTATCTGCTCGGACCAGAAGTTTCTTTCTTTAAAATTAAAAGAGAAAAAAAGATTTTCAAACAGATATGTCATCTATTGCAACATATATAAATATCTATTTAGAAATCCAAACAGCTCAGTCATCTGTTACAACAGATATAAATATCTGTTTAAAAATTCCAACAGCTCAGTCATATGTGACAACAGATGAAAATGTTCATTTGATAATTAATAAAATCAGATATGTCATCTATTACAACAAATATAAATATCTGTTTGAAAATTTCCAATAGCTCAGTCATCTATCACAACAGATGCAAATATCTATTTTATAATTAAATCAGATATGTCATCTGTTGCAACATATATGTACTTGTTTGAAAATTTTCAACAGCTTAGTCGTTTGTTGCAACAGATTTCATTGCAATTTATTTAGGTGGAACTAGAAATAAATGAATGAGCTCGCAGGGTCAACTATAAATTCAATCGAGTCTTTGCAATTGCATGGCATTGGTATTACGTTCATCCCGACCTGAGTCGTCGATCGATCACTCTGAGTTAAAATGAGTTCTCATCAACTCAATGTTAGGATAGTGATAGTACCTAAGTTAATTTAGGTGGAACTAGGGATGAATGAATGAGCTCGCAGCATCAACTACAAATCCAATCGAGTCATTACAATTGCATGGTGTTGGTATTGCGTTCATACCGACCCGAGTCGTCGATCGATCACTCTGAGTTGAAATGAGTTCTCATCAACTCAATGTTAGGATAGTGATAGTGCCTAAGTTGATTTAGGTGTAACTAGGGATGAATGAATGAGCTCGTAGGGTTAACTACAAATCCAATCGAGTCTTTGCAATTGCATGGCGTTGGTATTACGTTCATCCTGACCCGAGTCGTCGATCGATCACTCTGACTTGAAATGAGTTCTCATCAACTCAATGTTAGGATAGTGATAGTACCTAAGTTGATTTAGGTGGAACTAGGGATGAATGAATGAGCTCGCAGGGTCAACTATAAATCCAATCGAGTCTTTGCAATTGCATGGCGCTGGTATTACGTTCATACCTACCCGAGTCATCGATCGATCACTCTGAGTTGAAATGAGTTCTCATCAACTCAATGTTAGGATAGTGATAGTGCCTAAGTTGATTTAGGTGGAACTAGGGATGAATGAATGAGATCGCAGGGTCAACTATAAATCCAATCGAGTCTTTCCAATTGCATGGCGTTGGTATTGCGTTCATCCCGACCCGAGTCGTCGATCGATCACTCTGACTTGAAATGAGTTCTCATCAACTCAATGTTAGCATAGTGATAGTAACTAAGTTGATTTAGATGGAACTAGGGATGAATGAATGAGCTCGCAGGGTCAACTACAAATCTTTGCAATTGCATGGCACTGGTATTGCGTTCATCCCAACCCGAGTCATCGATCGATCACTCTGAGTTGAAATGAGTTCTCATCAACTCAATGTTAGGATAGTGATAGTACCTAAGTTGATTAAGGTGGAACTAGGGATGAATGAATGAGCTCGCACGGTCAGCTACAAAACCAATCGAGTTTTTGCAATTGCATGGCGTTGGTATTGCGTTCATCCCGACCCGAGTCGTCGATCGATCACTCTGAGTTGAAATGAGTTCTCATCAACTCAATGTTTCAAAAACTATATCTTTTAAAAAAATTTAAATTAATTAAGATCAATTCGGACCAAATTAGCAATTTCAAAACTTGTCATTCTTTTCCAAAATTACAAATCAACCCATACAAATCATCCATTTGCACGAAAAACTTTTTATTTCAAATCTTAAGTTCTCGCTCTTCTGTCTCTCTCTCTCGGGGTGTCCTCTCCCTCTCAACAATACAAACAACAACTACTCAACATATTGCTCAACCCTTCAAAACAGGTTGATTTTCTTCCCATTTACGACTACATATAGTCTTTTTTTTACTTCATTCCCGCTTGTATCCGTTGTTTTCTCTATCTTCGCATGTAACAGAGTTCGAGAAGAGTTCTACATTTGTTCTGTATTCGAAAAAATAGGGCTTTTTAGTTAATGATAAAAAAAAGACTTTTAGTTGTATTATCTTCGAGAATGGGTTAACAATTTTGAGTTTTGATGCTAAAAAAGTAGGAAGCACCTGAGAAAACCTTAGTTTTTCTATCAGTATTTTGTTGACTGTCGTGGTATTGTTGGATGGTGTTTGTGGTGTTGTTGGTGGTGTTGGTATTTGTATTTTTTGGTGGTGGTGTCAGTGGTCTTGGTGTTGGTATTGGTGGCATTGGTGGTGGTCTTGGTGACATTGGTTGTGGCATTGGTTGTGGTAGTGGTGGTCCATCTATTGCAACGGGTGGAAGATCTGTTGGGAGATATTAAATAGGTCTTCAAACAAATTCCCCATCTGCTCCAACTGATGGGTTATCCGTTGGAGTATTTTCTTGTAATGTGGCATAGAATAATTTATTGAAATTTCTCCACCTGTTGCAACAGGTGGAATATCTGTGGGGAGATATTAAATAGGTCTTCAAACAAATTCGGGTTCCCCATACGTTCCAACTGATGGGTTGTCCGTTGGAGTATTTTTTTTTTTGTTATGTGGTAAGAATAATTTATTGAAATTTGTCTCACCTTTTTTAAAAAAATTATGCAGACATCAAATGCAATGTATTTTTTATTTTTCTTTTGTTTGTAGTTAAAAGATGTCTCCCAAAAGAAAAGAAACTGAAAGTGAAGAAAGTGGATCAACTTCCGATCACCAAACAAAAAGGCTAGAGTACAGATAGATTCGGAGGAACTTCCAGAATAATCTCAGTCAGGGCAAAATAAAGCCGAGGAAAGTGATAACTCCTCCTCACCAATGGGGCGTGAAATAATATCAAAATTCCAGCATGATTCTATCAAAACCATTAGTATTGACAAATTTCGAGTTGCGATGCCGATGAATAACCCTAATGCAGTATTTGGTGATCTTGTACTTAAATGTCAGTTGGGGAAATCTTTTGACGAACTTAGGAGTATTATGAAGAAGGGAAACATAGATGGAATTTTTAAGAAGAGTTGTTTTGCACACTTTCTTGAGCTGTCTGGGGCCCACCCTCTCCGTTTCCCAATGATCATGGTATATGGCCTTCTCAAGCGCAGGATCATGTATGCGGGGGATGATGGAGGTCCGAAGGAAGGTGGAAATAAGATGGATGAAGTCTGGATCAACTACTGTGGCATGCCGATTTGTTTTGGATTGAAAGAGTTTGCCATTGTGAAGGACTTGAGATGCGATCATCCAGAAGAACCTGTCATCAAGAAAACACCCCACAAAGGGTCCAACAAATGCAAGGTAAAAAAAGATGGGTTTTTGGGCATTATTGGACCTAGCTACAAAGTGAAGGATTTGATAGCGGATCTCAAGAATAAAGACATACCAAAGAACTACAGAGAGAAATTGTGCTTAGTTTGATTTGTCCATTCCGTTTTATTGGCAAGAGACGTCAAGAAAATCATAGAACGTGATTTGTTGGCCTTTGCTGATGATTTTGGGAAATTCAACAATTATCCCTGGGGCTACGACATCTACTACTTGACTGTCAAATATTTACTGAAAGAGCTAAAGCCAAAGACGACCACATTATACGGCTTTCCTTGTGCTTTCATGATAAAATTGATCACTATTTTTACTCATTCATTAATTTTTATTGAATATACTTGTGACTTTTTTTTTTTTTGCTTGCTTCCTGTTTACAATTTTTAGGTTTGGGCATGTGAAGCCATTCCTCCTCTCTAAAAGCATTTCACGGATTACCCGAATAAGGTTTCTTATCCAAGGATCCTTAGGTGGTTGGCTGTAGTAGAGAGCAGAAAAAAAATATTAACGAGGCTGATTTCTTTAACCCTCCAGATGATGCAGTACGTCTTCTTTCAACTAAAATAATTTGCCTCAAAAAAAGATATTGAAACAGATGTTCCATCTGTCGCAATAGATTACCCGTCTACTGCAATTGGTGCAACAGATGGGTAATTTGTTGCAACAGACGATCCATATTTTGCTACAGATTAACCATATATTGCTCTGTTCTCTGAACCCTACTCAACAGATTACCCATCTACTGTAAATTATACAACAGATGGGTATTCTGATGCAACATATTATCAATCTATTTCGACACTCAGATCAGCTGTTGCGGTAGCTAGATCATCTATTGCATAAGTTGGTTGTGTTAACATAACCCGAGCCCCATGTAACCCAACAGACTGCAAATAATTATTATATGATTTAAATTTCTCCTGTCGTTTTTTTATAGGTTGTGCATCCTTGGATCGTGCCTACCATTGATGAGCTGAGGATGACTTCTTTTCTTACTCTGGGTCTTGTTGATACAAAAGAAGACCCAACGGTGGAGTTAATAAAGAAGGAATTGGATGGAGCAACATCCATAAGAAGAGCAGTTAGGCAAGGTCAGTCTAATGTTGAAGCTCTTCACGACCAAACTCAAACTGCAATAGATTCGGGTGCTTCTTCTGGGGGTGTTGCTGGTGGAGTTGTTTGTGATGGTGGCAGCCATCCTACTGCTGCTTCTGCTGCCAGTCGTGATTATGAGCATGTTGGTGCTCAACAAAAAATAAATATGTTTGAAAACACCCCTTGCACAGGTCTTTCCTCTCACCCCTACACCGATCCCCCCACCCTTACAGTGGTCCCACTCACCCCTCTTCACCCTCATATTCTCATTGCAAATGCAAAGTGTGCAAGGACAGAGGGGATAAACTCCTCGACAAGCTAGAGGCTATTGCTGAAGCTGCCGAGGAGTTAAAATCCAAGAGGGGTGTCATACCATCCAACGAGGTGAGGAATCCATGCACTCCTATAGTGGAGGTTAGGAGGAAGAGAAGAAAAATTAGACAAATTTTCTCCATTCTGAAATAAGCAAAAATTGCAACCCCCCCTCTTCAATAGTTGTTGAAGTTCAGGGGCCGCCGAAGAAGGTGGACATATTTGCGGCGCTTGGCAAGGAGAAAAAGAAGGAATTGGAAGAATTCATCAAGATGAAGGTTAAAAAAGAATACACCATGCATTCATTTGCCGCTAAAGACTTCTCGAATATGACAAATATGTGTGTGTGGTGCGAGGACAAGGTAAGTTTACTTTTGCTAACCTACCCTTCCAATCTACTTCATGAAGAAGAATCTACGCAGCAGATGTGTAATCTGTTGTGAAAACTTGGTATTCTGTTGCAACATAATACACATCTGTTGCATAAATTGCGTTGGTTGGGTAATCTGTGAACTAATTCAGAGAACCCTCTGCATCGAATTCTTTCGACTGTGTTTTTATTCTTTACAATTACTAACCTATTTAAAAATTGTCTTCTTATACCACAGTATGTTGATGAAATTCTCTGCCTCATGAGGGGCAGGCAATTAGCGTTTTCGGATGCTTATGATGTTGCCGATAGGATAATGGACCTCAACTTCTACAATAATTTCAAGGATAGGTACGCTAAACTCTGTAAGATAATTGATTTCGATGGCCCAAAATTTGATCAGTTAGTTTCTACATTCCAATGGGATGAAGAAGCGATTAAATATGTTAGAGGGAAGAGGCCATATCCACACGGCAAGAGCTGGACCGAGGCAAAGAGAATCCTTGCAGTCATGAACGTGGATGTCACCCATTTTCTCACTGTTGAGATACTACTATACGAGGAAAATATCAAGGTTTATGACTGCAACTTACCTGTGTTCAGCGAGAAGACTTTTTAACCCACATGCAGCCACTCTTGAAGTTGTTGCCCAAGTTGTTGACGCAGAGTAAGCTGATGGATCATTTGCCGACTGAAGTCTTGGCGAAGGAATCATGGGTTTTTGAAGGTCGAAATAAGAACATCCAGCTCCCAAAAAATACAATCGGTGCAGCGTGCGGGCCGTACTCGCTTGCATACATCGTGTGTTTGCTGACCGGCACACAAATGACCAGTGTGTTCGACACCGTTTTGGGAAAGATGCAATGGGTTTGGGCATATGGGGTACTAACTAAATGGTTGGAGCCCGTGTATAAAAAAGAGCATGTACAAAGACAGAGACGAACGATGACAAATTTTCATTTCAAGCCAATTCACTATACATGTAGGGGCAATAATTTTTGTCTGGCAAAGTTGAATTTTTATAATGCAACAGATTTTATATCTGTCGTAACAAATATAGTACCTGTTGTGATAAAATGATTATCTGTTGGAATAGGTTGGTCATCTGTTGCGTTATGCAGATGTTCCCCGTCTGTCTGTTGCAACAGATTTATGATCTATTGCAACATATAACTTATCTGTTGCAACTGATCGGTAATCTGTTGGAGCAAATCAAAAAAGTAGGAAGACCTGTTATATAATTTCAAGCAGATGACCTGTGTTGCATCTCATGTTGCAACATATGTCTAAATCTGTCTGATAAAATATGTCATCTGTTGCAGCAGATGTATTATCTATTGCGATATTTGAATCTAATACTCCATTTCAATTAACATGTTCAAAACTCAAAATTAATTACATTCATAGACAGAATAAAATAAATCAAAGCCTTCGGAAATTACATGAAATAACTCAACAAATAAATGAAATGTAAAAAAAATCATTATAGGTACAAACGATCTACTCTACAAATGAATCAACAAGTTAAACCAAGGAGGATAGGTTATTACATTGACGTACTCAAGCTATAAAGATATAATCAATATGGACAAGTTGTTCTTCATCCAATGCTATGGAATTCGGCTTTGGTTGTCGTGGATATTTAACGTCGGTTGTGTACGGCTTCTGAGCTTTCGCTTCTCCATATTTCCATAAAAGAGCAGCATATCTTTTGCGGAGTAATCCGGCATCAAGTTCATCATTTGGTACTTGTAATCCATCGCTCAAATACTCGGCATAGGCGGCAACAAAAGGACCGCAATCCCAGCGTTATAAAAAAACATATAATCCATATCTTGCAGTTCATGCAAGCGTTGTAAAATTTGTGAAATAAAACTAAATCATGACACTTAAAGTTACAGGATACCAATGGTTTGTTGAGCAATTCAGTCAACATATTGTACATCAAATGGATTAGCCATTTTATCCCGGTATGCTTCAATCGTCGACCAATCAGTATGAACCTTTTGATCCAAAAAGCCACTCATATTAAGGTTAGTAGGTAATATTTTGGCCAGCTTTTGTATCTCAGACGATGGCCCGAAACGTCTCCTTCGCGACATCGAGTCATAAACTCGGATGCGCCTCTCTTTTAGAACGATGACAGCCAACACCCAATGGAATTCATCACCACAATTGATTGAGATGTACACTTCGTCGACCAAATCCTAAGGTAAGCCAGCCGGAATGCTAAAACCTTTGATGATGTTGATTAAGCATTCCTCGTTTCGGGAAACTTCCGACTGCTGTTGACAGTACTTATCGTAGGCATTATTGATGTAAACTTTATACAAATAATTGCCTGTTGTGTATCTGTATTGTTCCTGTGTTTGAAACTTCGCCTTCTTTCGGAGGTAGTAAAAAATGACATCGATGTGCTGCACATATTATCAAATATTTTGGATTACGTGATGAAAAATCAAATATGCAGATGCAATTAAATAAAGTATTAATTAATAGTAATATGTATGGCATTTAAACCTCATCATTCCAGCAAGTTTGGGGCTGTGACATCAAATAGAACCAATTCTTCATTCCGAGATGTGGAACAACAAAGTCGAACATATCAAAACCAAGAGTCAATTCATTCACTTTGTAGCGCTTGTCATTTTTTTTCTACATGATGATTTATATGTGTTAATGTTAGGTTCTTACAATAAGAATTGTATAAATCAATATCCATAAAATTGATTTATGTACCTGCCGGCATGATGCTTTAACATCCCATCGGCAATTCATTCTGAATAGTCATTGATCAACTGTGTTAGTTTTTTTGGAGCCTAACCCGAGATGTTGAACCCTTCAAATGGGTAATTCTTCCGTTCTCCCAAACTGAGAGGTTCCACTTTTTCTTCATCTTTGGAAGCAGTTGATGGATTATCAACTGTCATAATATGCTCTTCGGCAGTAGCTGTGACATCCACCTGGAAAGCAGAATTGTCAATGCTAAGTAGAGATATACAACAGATTTTCCATCTGTTGCAACAGATGAGTCTTATGTTGCATCAGATGGATTATCTGTTGGGACAAATTCGAATAGGTAAATCAGAGCAGTACGATAATTTCGAATAGATGAACCATCTGTTGTAACATAAGACTCATCTATTAAAATAGATAACGAATCTGATGCAACAGTTTAGACAACAGTTGCAACAGATATATATATCGGTTTCATAACTTTCAGGAGATCTATCATCTGTTGAAACAGATATGTGCCTGTTTGTTTTTTGGAACAGTTGATGTACATTCACCTTCTTCAGCTCATGTTGCTCTTCTGTGGCCCTTGCACACTGAACATCGGTGCAAGACAAAGACAGAGGCATTGTAATCTTGCTTTTTTTTATGATTGATGATGCTTTGGAATTGTTTTTCCTTCTCCTCTTAGCCGCCTTGATCTCTAGTGGAGTGTCAAGATATGAAATCCTCTTTGATGGAATGACACCCCTCTTAGATATCATTTTCTTTACAGAAGCAGCTAGTGCATTAATAGCATTAATCACTCCATCGTGTTTCGGCTTGCAGTCTTGACATTTGCATGAAGAACATTCGCTAGATGCGGCAAAATCTGGAGAAAAATCTGTACAACTATTATGATCATAATCATAATGGCTTGTTATTTCAAAAACTGTAAGAGGAGCATCATTAGCCCCACCCTCCAAAATTGTTTTTCTTGTGATGGTTGTTGCTCCAAACAATTCTATTTTTATTCCATCAACGACCTTAGGGTCCGATAAAGTTTGCACAGACCGTAAAGTAAGAAAAAATGGCATCTTCAACTCTCGGTTGGTCGGAACAAGCCACGGATGGACAATCTAAAATAAATCGGTACATATATTAAGAATGATGATGAAATCATTTAATCATTAATTAAAATAAAAAGTTGATTAGAATTGGACTTAATGCTTTCTCGGGGAGATTGAAAAGATAAAAAAAATTGCATTTGTATCAGTTCTGGCTGACAACCATCTCAGAATTCTTGGACAGGAAACTTCTTTCTGGTAGTTCACTTGTTGTCTCAAATAAGGAATGGCTTCAAATGCCCAAGCCTATAACATAACGTCAATAAATCAAAAGCATTATTGAATAAAAAAATGATGAATCATATCATGATAAAAGAAATATTTACCATGAAGGCCCATAGAAAACCATATAAGTTGACTGTTTTTGGCGTTAACGGAGTCAACAAATATTTGACAGTCATTTTGAAGCTTTCATAACCCCAAGGATAGTTGTTAAATGCCTCAAGATCCTCGGAGAGATTTATTAAACCAAGGCTTATGTTGTTGTTAACGTCTCTCGCCCAAAGAACATTATGTACAAACCAAACCAAGCACAATGATTGCTTGTGCTTCTTTGAAAGTCCTTTACCTTTCAACGTTTCAATCAGATTTTTGTTTTTGAAGCTAGGACCAACAATGGCCACCAGGTTATCACCATCACTCGACTTGCCTTTTCCTTTTTTGGGTGTGCAGGGTGCTTTTTTTTGGGTCAGAGTAGGTATAACTTGAGAAGGAGAAGGAGGATAACATTTTAGTCCGGTAACTATGACAAACTCCTCCCAACCAAAACAAACAGGCATGCCACAGTAATTTATCCACACCTCATCCATCTTATCTTTATTTTCATACATAAACCTGCGCTTGAGAAAATCATATACCATTTTCATCTGGAAACGAGCATTGTTGTCCTCCGGAAAATCAAGATATTGCCCAAAGCAGCTTTTCCTGAAGTAAGAATCCAATTTTTGTTTTTGAAGTATTCTTTTGAAGGCGTCGAAAGATTTTTCCATGACTGACTTAACCACGAGATCACCCGTTAAATCTGTGGCACTATCGCACTGCATTCTCACAGGATAACGATCAATGCTAAAGGTTTTCACCAACTCTTCGGCGGAAAGGCTATTAGCATTTGGATCATCTCTTTTGAAAGATTCCTTCTCCCCGTGTTTATTATCTTCTGCTCCTGATTGAGATAACTTTTGTAAAGCAAGCTCATAGAGTGGTGAATGTAGCTGAGCTGCTGCACTTGTTCCTTTACTTGGACTTGATTCTATTTCTTTTCTTTTGGGAGTCATGTTATCTTAAATTAACAGGAACATAACATAGATTATAATTGATTAATGCATAACAGTAATATAACAGTTCCAACAAACAACTAATCTGTTGCACCAGGTATGTTAACTGTTGCAACATATAACCGACCTGTAGCAACGGATGAGTAATCCGTGGGAACCATAAAAACAGCACTATATGTTGCACCTGATATTTTATCTGATGCAACACATAACTGACCCGTTGCAACGAATGAGTAATCCATTGGAAACCATAAAAACAGATCACTAATCTGTTGCACCAAGTATTTTATCTGTTGCAACATATAACCGACCTGTTGCAACGGATGAGTAAACCGTTGGAAAGAATAAAAACGGATCACTAATCTGTTGCACCAGGTATGTTATATATTGCAACAAATAACCAACCTATTGCAACGGATGAATAAATCGTTGGAAAGAATAAAAATAGTCCGAATCTGTTGCAAAATGAAGAGTAAATCGTTGGAAAGAATAAAAATAGATCACTAATTAGTTATCTGTTGGATTAATATTGTTTAGATTTCTTCCAAACAGAAGAGTCGTCTGTCGTAACAGATGAATGATCTGTTAGATTGTTCACCTGTTGCATCAGATTTTCATAGTTGCATCAGATTTTTCATCTGTTGCATCATATTTTCATCTGTTACATCATATGTTTCATCTATTACATCAGATGTTTCAACTGTTGCAATACCATTTCTACCAAGACAAACAACAAATCAACCCAGCAACTCCAACACATCACACACTCACGCACTAAGAACATCAACTGTGACCAAAAATCACCAATAAATTCGAATCAACAGTACGACAACAACAAGAAGAAATGCAGAAATGCCAGAAATTAGGGTTTTATCCAGTCCACATTTCAATACTAGAAGAGTAGTTGACTCAAGTTCCTCTGTTTCTTCATAATTTTTTACCTGTGAAAAAGGAAATGGGAGGACGAAAAACTCGAAGTTGTTGTCGTTGGAGAAGTATTCACGTCGATTGACGATTGAAAGTCGAAAGGAAACTCGCCGACTATTTGTCGCCGGAGGTTGAAGGGAGAAATTTTGCAGAACTGTTGGTTGGGAGAAAGTTAAGAGAAGCTGGAGAGAGAGGAGAGAGTGGTTGATTTGGATTGAAGAGGGTGTGGGTTGGGTTGATTTGTATTTTTGAAAAGATTAGAAAGTTTAGAAAATATTAATCAAGTCCACAATTAATTTAATCAAGTATTCTAATGATGTTTGACCCTATCTGTTGGTCAATGCCACCAATCCTTCATTCAAGACTTAAAAGACACCTTTCCTTCAATTTTCTCAAGTAACTCGATCCCTTAGTTATTGGTATTAACCAAAGTATATGCTATTTCTATTCAACAATTACCGGAACCTTCAAAATCTTTTAGTAATATTGGTTCTATATAATCATCTAATCATTAAAATTTTCTTTAACGCACTGACATCAAATGTTTACTTGATTTTCTGGTTTTTAAAAAGTATTACGTTTAAAAATAGAAATGAGGATGGAGTCTAGTTGCCGTCTCAATAAAATTAGTAGTCTAAAGCTAAATTTGAATAAGACACATTAAATCTATACATATATACATACAAAAATAATATTGTAATAATTTAGAGGAGTTGTTTTTTGTTCTTGCATATTAGTCATTTTTGGTATATTATTTTTAAAAGACACATAATCTTTAACTTCACATATTAATATGATTATTAATAAAAATAAAGATTAATTCTAGTTATTAAGATGTTACCCATTTGTTTCCAATAAATTAATTTTGATTTTGTTGTTAAAACTTTATTTATTAATATGAAGTTTGGATTGTTTAATTTTAAAATTCTAAATTATTCCAATTAAATAACATTTTTTTCTTTCTTTTTTTTAGATAATTTTTTAAATGTATTTCAAAATCTTCATTATTATTTCAAGTGAAGTTGAAATCGTAAAATTTATTATTAAAATTTTTGAGACCTTAAAATTTTGGAGACCTAAAGAAAACACTTTACTAGCCTTAATTTTGAGGCATCAAGCAAACGTTTTATTGGCCTTACCCTTGAGCTATGTGTCACGCCCCAAATCCCATTGGAGCGGACTGGCACCCGTAGCCGAGGAGGCCCGGGAGAACCCGTTCATAACCTATACTTTCACATTTACATTACTTATGAATTAGAAATTTGGGCAGCACTTCGTTGTAAATAGAAGAAAATAGTACCTGCATCAGCCCAGCAGACACGCATATATATATATAAACAGTAATTGACCGTCAGAGCCATCACGTCTGTCAACCAAACACTCTTATGGCTGTACAATATGTCTACAAAAGCCTCTACATAGATACACAACTGGGTTAGGGTCGGGACAAACTCCCGCCCACAAAAGACTTTTATACAAATACCAAAAATACATATAGAAACGACTTGGGATGCCCCGAAACAACTGGGGCTCACCACTATCAACAGAATGTCCTGGCTCTTACTGCGGAGGTGTACGACCTGAAGTACCTGTTCCTGCAGGCATGAATGCAGGTCTCCCGTGAGGGACGTCAGTACGGAAATATGTACTGAGTATGTAAGGCAGTGAGTATCAAGATGAGATACAAAAGATCAACAGAACCCAGATACCAGTGAATAAACAGTATGAGTAGACCACACCTAAAAGAGCTGATGGGATACCTGCACATTACTTTCATATCACTACTTCCCGTATTCCTTATCAATACATAACATATGTCATACAATGGCCAACTGATCAGTGGTACTAATACAATACATCAGGGACCACCCCTGGAATAGCATATATACATAATCTTTATAATACAATGGCCAACTGATCAGTGGTACTAATACAATACAGCATATCATCAATTTAAAATAAAGACATTCCATTTCTTAATTCAATTAATCTTTGAGATTGGTTACTTTGTGGTCACACCTTATGAAACTTGAAACCATGATACCTCAATAGGAAAAACATGTAAATAGGTAATCAATATCATGAAAATGAAGTAGAGAATCATAGATACCTCATTAAACCATTTCGGAGTCAACAATAGTATATGGACATTTTTTTGACTAGCCGGACATCTTAAAAGTGAAAACAAGTTCAATTGGTAGTGTCGAAGATCATATGATGTTATTATGTGTCATGTGTCGTAGGACAATGTTGGAAGCTTACTTGAGAGTGCCATGGGTCATTATTCATGCCAAAGATTAGATAGAGTATGTCTTACATACCTTGATATAACCACTTCAATACAAGTCCAACTTGACTTCCCGTACTCTTCGAACACTTATCTACAATAAGTCATTTGTGGCAAACTAGTATTAGCAACCAAACCTTACCATTTAGGTATTAACTTCACCAAATAATGTCTAGGAAGTAATCCTTTAACTCATCAATAAGAGTGCTACATACATCCTCTTATACTCTTATTACATTCACATATCATGCCTTTTCATGCAATATCCCTCAACATCACTCTTAGCCTTTATTTCCCCTCTTAATCACCATCCAATACCAACATGATCACTAGGCATACATAACCACTAATATAATGATATATCACCACAATTCATCCTCCATAATCCAATACAACAACTTCCATAATTTACTACTAACAATTTATACAAAACAATTCATAACTATGTTTCTAGTTATCTTCCAACATCAAGACAATACTCATAATCCTTTATCAATACTTATTCATGGATAAGAATCAAGAATAAACAATATTCATACCTTAACAATGAACTCTTGTATTTAGAATCCTCCTTACATAACCATGGGGTGCTTCTCGAAGCTTTCGAGATGGTGAACACAACTACGGAACCAATTCGAATTTTCTACGGTTGAATCACAAAATATTTGAAGTTGAAATTAGGCTAGGGTTTCACCTTCTCTTAATAATTGGATGGTATATGATATATATGAGGCTAAGTGTATGTTTATAAAGACCAATTTTTCGTCCAAAAGGTAATAGAAAATGACCATTTTGCCCTAAAAATTTAAATAAATCTGAATCTGTCCCCAGTGGACAGTTTTGACAGGCTGAAGTAAATCGATCATAACTCTTTTCTCCGGTATCTTATTTGGGTGAAACCAATTGCATTGGAAAGATAATTCAAAGGGCTTTCATTTTCATATAAAGTATACCACCCAGTTCTTCCTGTACAAGGAGTTTTGGTCGTTTAAAGTTGACCCAAAAATCTGTCCCAAAATTCTGTTTTTTTTTATAGGTTGTAGTAAAACGGGTATATCTCCTTACTCAGACATTGGATTTGGATGAAACTAATTTCATCGGAAAGAAGACTCTCGGAGCTTTTCGTCGATATATAGAAGCTCACACAGTTCTTTTTGTACAAGGAGTTATGATCGTCTAAAGTTGATCCAAAAAAAATTGTCTAGCTGCAGTAATTTTCCTGCAGATTTACTGTTCACAGGTTTCCCGGCCACCGTTTTGAAATTTCGAATGTGCTCGCTTATATGAAATACTCCTCTGTTTTGGGCAAACTTTATATCGTTGGAAAGCTTATTCCAATACCTACACATACAACTATTGACGGGATACTTCCGAACACCATAAACTTAATTTAACCCATACGCAAGCCTTTAGGACTCCATATAATCGCGATAAGTGTACGAAAAAATTTACGGGGTGTTACACTATGCTAGTTCATTAAATCCTAGTATGGACAAAAGACACTGAAATCATCCAAAATTTTTGTACTATAGTTTATTTTGTGTACTCCTATGTTTATTTTTACTTATCCAATATAATAAAAAAATAATTGTTAATTTTACATGTCTAGTATGAAAATAAATAGATATTTTATTATTTTATATATATTTTACCTAGGTTTTCAAAAACTATTTATTTTTAACATGTAGATGACTTGCTCATAATAGGTGTGATACTGTAAAATTGTCCTTTTATTTATTGCGTATTTCTTAAAAAAAATTGTCAAGTCAAATATAAACAAGTAAAAATAAACAGAGCGAGTAATAATTATTTCCTCTATCTTACAGATTTTGCAGAAATTTTAAGTTCCATTAGCGAGACCAACCCCAATTAAAGTATCTTGGGTGTGTATTATAATGTAGAGGCTTTAGTTTTGTCTTAAATAAAATTAGAGCATATTCGAATTTGTTCAACTTGGATGTTTTGTTTGGAATGTACTTTATAAGAAGTTCAAGTGGTAAGTGTCTAGTAATTGATCAAATTTTGATAGTATATTCTTCGGTGACAATGATATACTTCCTCTGTCTATCTTTATTTTTATATTATACTAAAAATAAATATCTAATAATATTTATTTGATTTAAAAAATTAATAAATAATTTATCTATTTGTATCTATTTCACTCTTACTACTAAATATTATTCATAACGCAATTTGATGCAATTCATTTTTCAAAATTTATTATATTCAAAAATTAATATAGTAAAATTATTGATATTATTTATTGAATCTTAAGATGAGCGAAAAATCAATAATGAATAATTATTATTGGATGAAAGAAGTAGTTCTTTGTGTTAAATTATGAAACATAATAAAAGTGTTTTATCTATATTGATCAGAAAATAAGAGATCTTTGAATTCAGAACTAAAATAAGTCAAGATATGAACAAAGTGATTCAAATAAGTCAGCTCTTTAATAAGTTATCAAAATACGCTAAATGTAAAAAATTATTGTATTTTATCATTTTTTTAACAGTGGTGTAACAAAAATGT
Organism: Capsicum pubescens; assembly: GCA_030864215.1. NCBI lineage: Eukaryota > Viridiplantae > Streptophyta > Magnoliopsida > Solanales > Solanaceae > Capsicum > Capsicum pubescens. The sequence goes on along the minus strand of CM061539.1, from coordinate 176,509,665 downwards.
ACAATAACAAAAGTTTTAGTACAACATAATAAATTATTAAGTTTTACTAAAAATTTAGTAAAACATAATAAATAATTACGTTTTACAAAATAATTTGTAAAACGTAATAATTTATTACAATTTACATAAAAAATAAAAAATGTATATTATCACATCACTACCTTTAAGTCAAATCAATACACCTACCAACCGATCCCATAGTTTTACACATTTATTTCTATCACGCCCTAAATTCAGGATCGTGATGGCACCTATTCTGTTCTCCGTGATAGGTAAGCCAAATACTCAAATTCAAGAATAACATCTCAAACTCATAGAAGCGGAAGAAAATAGAACATAACTAATCCCGAATAATCTCATAAGTAGATTAATAGACTAGTAAAATCAAATCATAGATGATCCAAGGTCTGGAAGACACTAGTACAAGCCACTAAATACAGAACCAAAAGAAAGCTTGAGTCTTTTCAAAACGCGAAAAATGTATAAGAATAAGGATGAAAGAGAAAAATTTCAGTAGTCTCTAAAGCCAGTAACAACTACCTCGAATCTCCGATGATGATAGAAAAGAAGGAACCACAGGGATCAATATTCAGAGGTCGTCGGATCTGTACTTGCATATAGGGTGCAGAAAAAGCAAGAGTGAGTACGGAACAACGTGTATACAGTAAGCATCGTCGATCGACCTTAATTCAAAGTGGTGACGAGTGACACCACGTAAATCATCTAGACACAAACACACAACCTGCGCTTAGGAAGACCACCTTAATCAAACTGAATAGTCAAGTTTAACTGTCATAAAAATATCATACCACAATCTAAGAATTTCTCAATTCAGTGAAATAAATAACACATATACAATAAGTACAAGGTCAACAAATATATTTTAACCAATCTGAACCAAATGAATCAATGCAATTGGATGTAATGCAATGCAAATGCATATACTATGCAGATGTGCACTCCGATCCCAATAAATATATTGTGCAAGCGTGCACTCCGCTCCCAATATGTATACTGTGCAGGCGTGCACTCCACTCCCAATAAATATACTATGCAGGCGTGCACTCTAATCCCATATGAAATGCAATGCATGATGTGCGGGTGTTGACACCCAACTTTTGCTCCCCGTACTTAAAATTAACGTCTTCAGGTTTCCTGACCGTTGAAGAGCACAAAATACAATTTTCACATATTTTTTACAATTGTTAATAAATTATTGATATTCATCCTTACTTTAGAATTTTATCAATTTATTTTCATATTTGTACTTTTTATAATTTATTGATAATCCTTTGTATATTAGGATTTTCTTATCAATTTATTATCTTTTAACATTTTTACAAACATCTGCACACGTACACGACATGACATCACATTTTTATAATATGTTTCATATTAAATTACATTTTTCAATATTTTCAACATTCTTTCAATTTTTCATAATTACAAATCAATACCTGCATTTTGTATATTTTTATGGTTGCAAATGCTAAGTCGGATTAATTATTTTTACACAGTATAATAATGTAATGTCTTGTCGCATTTGACAATGACCACACAATAATGTCTTGTCACATCCGACAATGACTACACAATGATGTCTTATCACATCCGACAACGACTATACATAATGTCTTGTCACATCTGACAATGACAACTCAATGACACTACCCTTTGGACAATAACTCTATTCATTGGTCAAAAGGATAAACATCTTTTGGTCAATATCCTAAGGACTAAATGATGTGCTATTATAAAAGAGGGGACACCCCTTTATCCATTGGATAATAGGGAGTGCCCAATTTTATTATAAATAGGCAAAGGTGGAAGACCAATTTTTTCATTATTCTTCTTTCTCTCAAAATAAACAACCATATTTTCTCCTATCACACACAAATATCCATATTTTTTCCTTTTCTCTCTTAAAAACATATACAAAATACACATATATTTATTTTTTATAACTCATAAATATTTTTTCTTCTGCAAACTCACACACATATTCATAAATACACAAACATATTTTATTTATTCCATTTTTCTATTCAAAACACACACAAACATACACTACATAAAACACATAGGGGCCGTTTGATTTGCAAATAATTTCGGGATAAAATAATAATCTCGGGATAAAACTTTTTATCCGGCGTTTGATTATAAATATTTGGGATAACTTATCCCCCCAATTGGTGGGATAACAATCCCAATATTATTCTTACATGGGATAAAACCATAAAATGACAATGTTACCCTTAAATTCTTTGATTTTTCACTTCCATACACATAATTTGAGTTCTAAAATTTGAGTGCATAATTTAAAATTTTTACTAAAAATATTTCTGTGAAGCAACTATAATTTGAGTGCAAAATTTATTATATTTCTCAGGCTGACACAATTAAATTTATTATAATTTATTATTCGTACTATAATTTGATGCATAATTTTGTCTATTTTCGCAATTAAATATTTTAGAAAGTATAAAGGCATTTACCGTTCAAAATGATTGTAAAATATATAAATTATGATTATTTATATATTTTAATTTGTCTAAAAAATAATAAAAAAATTTAAGAATGAATATTTAAAGCTTAAAAAGAAATATATATATATATATATATATATATATATATATATATATATATATATATATAAGTTAAATAAGATGGAGGATATTTTGGTAATCAATCAATTTATTCCTAGAAATTATACCATGCATATTACTTTGAATACAACAAACCAAACACTCAATAAAAAATAATCTCAGTATAACTAATCCCAGTATAACTTATCCCATCATAACTTATCCCAACACAACTAATCCCGGTATAACTTATTTTCAAACCAAACGACCCCATACTATACAACACAAAACACACACGCACATCGATCGTTCTCTCTCCATTTTCCCACTGCCAACAAAATCCGGCAATCACATCGCCGGAAAACCAACACCGCCACAACCAGCCCCCATTTTCTCCATTTCTCACGTCGCGAGCTCACCGGAGGTGATGACTGGCGAGCCTCCTCCCCTCTCCGTCGTCCACTACCAAAAAAAGGAGCAGATCCGGTCTAATATTGTATCTTTATATTTGTACAATATTATTATAGTGAAAACTTTACTTTTTGGGTGCCGGGCGAAGATATTCTTTATTTACATAATTTTATCGCTTTTAGGCAAAACTTAGGCCACTAATATTTACATAAAAGAATTAAGTTAATCAAGTATTCACGTATTATGTAGTCTTTTCTTCTCAAATAAAATTTACCCTTTTATAATTTTAAGCAAATAAAAATATTACTTGTAAATACCTTTTCTTTTCATGACACATTAAAATACATTTCTTTTCGTACATCATAAAATACTTTTCTTTTTCACATGTAATTTATACATTTTATACATATCTTTTACATATTTTTTAAAACAATAGATTTTATTTATATAGTTAATATACATATACTTTTACATGGTTTTAAACATTTATAATTTTTTTAAAAGAATTATTTTATACTTAATACACACACTTTTACATTATTTTAAATATTTATACCTCTCCCTCATTGATAAGTTTAGTCTAGCCGGGTACCACATTTGTGGATCCTGAAGGGTGCCTAACCCCTTTCCTTCGGGATAATTTGAACCCTTACCTAGAGTCTCAATAGGATTTCCCAGACTAAAACATTAATCATACGTATTGACAAATAAATAAGTTTCCTTATTTTCCTTTAAAAATTAGGTGGCGACTCTGTACAAATTTCAATTGTTTTAGAGTCCATAACGTCATGTTTTATTCAACCTTGGTAAAAACAGGGCATGACAGCGGACATGCAACTCCGACCCCAAATCATCAACAAAATCAAGCAAAACACTTCGTATCTTAAACCAGATCAGACATCAATTTCAAAGTTAACTCAACTTAAAGTTTCATCATTAACTAACTTTTTCAATAATGTATGTACCATAATCAATCAGTTCATCGGGCTAGCAACAGGGGAAAACAGATCAAACATACAATTAACTTATTTTATCCCCTCAAACAACACCGGTACCTGCATAAATGCTCGTCACAATTATCTCTATGGGACCCCTCAATTCCTATTACTCCCATTACACGTAACTAACAAATATTCAAATAAGCACGTTGAAAAAGAGTCTAAGAAAAGTCTCAACTTGCCCCAAATTATCGAAGTCAAGCTAATTAATTAACAAATTAGCCCTTACATAGAGCTTTCGAGTGATCAAAATCTGTCCAAATACATAATATGCATGCATGATAATACGAACTAACACGTCGAATTGCAACGAACACATGTCCTTATTCGAGCTCCAAACTGTAGTTGATAATTTTATGTGAAAAATATCTAACTCGCAGCCACTTAAAGAAGAACGTCATCTGCATTACTAATTAAGTTTTGTACCAACATTATAAGTACTAACTAATCATTAACCTTGTTATTATCCTAATGTCCAAACAAATTATAAATAATTATTACTAACCACTGTAGATGTCAACACTTATAAACATAATTCTTTTTATACGTAGCTGCTACTAAAAGTTCCAGAAAATTAGTTACTGCCTTAGATTACTCGATCGATCACCTTCACGCCAAATCCTAATATGTCCAATTTAGTACCATTTAAGGGTGTCTAACGGGCCGGGTCGGGCCAACCCGGAACCGTCCCTCCCATTTTACCTTGGTTCCGGGCCGGTTACGGGCCGGGTTTGGCGTTAACCGGGCCGGGCCGGCCGCCGGCCCAAACAGTAAAAAAAATTAAAACCCACCCGAACCGGGCCCACTTAACCCAATCCGGTCAAACCCACCAAGACCCGGTCAAACCCGGTTAAAAACCGGTCAAACCCGTTTAAAAAATAAATAAATAATCCAATATACACTATATACACTCCAATATACACTATATACACTCCAATATACAATATATATTTTAAAAAAAATATATAAAGTATAAACAATTACACATATATACGTACAATTCAATATATAATTATATATGATTATACGTACTACTTTAAATAAAACATATGCTATAATAGTATAATATATATATATATACACTACAATATATATATATACTAATTTATAAAACATATACACATGTATACGTTAAATATATACTACTTTAGAAGATATATACACATATATATGCACTATTCAATATATATGTACTACTTTAAATAAAATATATACTACAATATAGTGATATACATATATATATATACAACAATATGTATATATATATAGTTACATACTAATTTATAAAACATATACACTTGTATACTTTAAAGATATACGTCTATAGAAGATATATACAAATATATACGCACCATTCAATATATATGTACTACTTTAAAAAAGGTATATACTACAATATATATACTAATTTATAAAACATAAAGTAATGTATACGTTAAATATACACGTCTATAGAAGATCTATTCACATATATACACTCTATTCTATGTATATGTAATACTTTAAATGAGATATATGCAATATATATACATTACAATATATATTTGTATAGTTATATACTAATTTATAAAATATATACACATGTATACGTTAAATATACACGTCTATAGAAGATCCATTCACATATATACACTCTATTCTATGTATATGTAATACTTTAAATGAAATATACTATAATGTATATACATTACAATATATATTTGTATAGTTATATACTAATTTATAAAACATATACACATGTATACATTAAATATACACTTCTATAGAAGATATATACACGTGTATACGCACCATTAAATGTATATATACTACTACTTATAAAATATACTACATTATATATACATTACAATATGTATAGATATACTTATATACTAATTTATAAAACATATACACATGTATACGTTAAATATACACTTCTATAGAAGATATATGCACAAATATACAAAACATATGCTACTTAATATAATAAATTAATAATATTTGGTAGTAAATTAATAATATATTAGAAGTAAGTTTTTAATTTAAAGTAGAAAACTAGAAATTCAATTTAAAATTTTAAATCGTTAAATAAAAAAAAATAAAAAACAAGGACTAAGGAGTGAATGAATTTGGGGAATTTTATTGATTGCAAAATGATCCAAAATTTATAATTTACATGAATGGAAAATCTATAAATTATGCATCATTTTTTCCAACTCATTCATGTTAATATTAATGGGAACTTGCATAGGATAATCGAAGTCAACGGGGGCAAAACCATGCATTGGACTTGATTCTGCTGAGTTCTCCCGTGAAGTCATAATTTCTTCAAGTTTCAGCTCGTCGCTCGGCTCCGGTTCCATTCTTTGGTTTCTTCTTTCCGCTCTAATCCAATCTCTAAGGCAAACTAGAACATTCATTGCATTGATTCCCAATGAGTGTCGGTTGTCTCCAAGCTGCTGTCGTCCCTGACTGAAGGCGCTCTCTGATGCAACGGTTGACATTGGAACATTCAAGATATCTCTAGCTAATCTTGAAAGCACAGGATATTGTGATTCATTATTCCTCCACCAATCCAGCGTGTTGATCCGTCGTCTGCGATCCTCTGGTGCCGTCCGAAGATAATATTTCAGCTCTTCCCGATAAGTTGATGTGTAAGTTCTCTCATCAACACTGTTCCAACAATTTAAATCATAAAACGAATCAGAAAAACCACTATGTGCCGGCCTTTTAGAAGATGATGGCTCTTCGGGAGGATGAGGAGCGACAGTTGGAGTGATATTTGTAGGTACGGCTGAATCAAATAAATCAGCATAGTGATTATATAATTTTTCTATATAATCCTTTGCATCAGCCGTAGCCGTCCACAAATCAGGCTGTACTTGTTCAGAATCATGGTTAGTATTTATTTCTAAGTTAATATAAATAAGAGTACTAAAGTGACACATATGATTATATTTCATGCAGGGATTTAGCATAGCACCAACCAAGTAAATAGGGGGAATCGGGAAAAAATATTTTTTAAATTTCGTAAACATGGCGCCAACAGCTTCTTTATAACCTTCTTTATTTTTATATTGTTGGAGCAAACCAGAAATATCGGCTATATATGTCAAAATATTACAAACAGTAGGATAGTAAGCACCGGAAAATTCAACCGTAGCTACATAAAATTTTTCTAAAAACTTACCAAGATCATTAATTACAACCCAATCAGAATTACGTAGCATGCAATCAGCAGAATCAGCAAATGAACCGCAATGTTGGTTAAAAGCTAGTGTAATAGGAATTCTATATTTATAACAAGTTTTTAAAAATTCATACGTAGAATTCCATCTAGTATCAATTTCCTCAGGCATCAAAATCGGTGTAAGTCCATTTTCTTGACATTTAACTTTAAACTCTCTAATTCTCGATCTACGATTATTTCCTTGAATAAAACCAACGGCAAGACGAATTTTTTCAATATAAAGCTCAAAAAACTTAAGACCATCTTTTACAATTAAATTATATATATGACATGCACACTTAATATGAAAAATTTCAGGCAAGGGCGGAGATAGCGTAGATTTTATTTTTGTTATAGCAGTCTTGTTGTTAGAAGCATTATCAAAAGCAATACATAAAATTTTATTTTCTATACCATAATATCCGGCAATTTTAACAATAGAATCAGCAATAAATTGTCCAGTATGTTTACGATCTTCATCATATAAAAAAGCAAGAATACGTTTTTGCATCACGAAATTAATATCCATCCAATGACAAGTAACGGTTAAATAATTATTTTTATTTACAGCACGACCAAGATCAGAAGTTAGGGACAATCTACATTGAATATTTTTTAACAATGTTGATAAATAAAAACAATATTGTGAATGAAGTCTAAAAATATCAGACCGACAAGTAGTTCTAGGAATACCATTAAACATAGGATTATAAATTGCTTGTATATAACGAATAAAGGCATCAGAAGAAAGAAAATTAAAAGGCAAACAACCCACAACTACCATTTTAGCTATTTCTTCCCTGTCCCTCAATTTATTATACTTTTTCGCTACTTGACCGGTTGCTGGGTCCATTCTAGTTTGCGTTGACCCACCAACATCCCCACCACCTTTTGCAATATTTAACTCTCTTTTGTGATCTTCAGCTATATGTCTCATTAACGTACCCGTACCCCCTTGCTTGCCACCACTTTTATGCTTATATATTTGTTGACAAATATTGTACTGCACCTCAATATCTGATATACGTTCAAAAAATTGTCATGCAATACTAGTTCTTTTACGAGGTTTTGGGGCACTGGGAGGACGGGAAGGGAGATTAACTGATTCAGATCTAACGTTAGCATCTCCTACTGCGGGTGTTTCAGCAATATTTTCATTATCTTCGTCTAAATTAACCGCATCTACTTCATTTTCTTCTTCTATACCGTAATTTTCCTGAGCTTCTACATAATCCATATCGTGAGCACCTATACCTATTTCTTCCTCAAAAGATGTACCAAGCGGTACCGGAGGCGAAGGCACACAGGTATATCTATTACTTGAACTACCTCTACCGCTAGTAATTCGCTTTTTACTACCACTACCGCTTCCGGGACAAATTTTTTTAACACCTTTAGCAGCGAGGTTTTTTAATCTATCCATAATATAAATTAAATTAAACTAAAAATATTCAAAATACACAAATATAATAAAATTAAATATTAAACAATTAATACAATAAATAAAAATTAAACGTAAGAGATGGAACGACAATACCAAATTTTGGAAGTATCCGAAGATTGCGACTTTAGAAACTTCCGCTCGTACTTTGTAAACGAAAATTAAAAAATTAAAGTGAACACTTTAAGAAATTAAATATATTGAATATTAGAGAATTGAGAATTGAGATTTGAGATTTGAGAGAGAATGAGATTTGAGAGAGTGAAAAATTGTGTGAAAAATGATTTGAAGTTGTAAGGTATTTATAGATTTTTTTTGGGGATTAAAAAATATTTTTTAAAGTTTTTTTTTTTTTTTTAATTAAATGGGCCCAAACTAACCGTTTGGACCCAAAAACGGCTATATAGCCGTTGGGCCAACGGCTAGTTTGGCCCAAAATCCAATTTATTTTTTTTATTTTATTTTTCGGGCCGGTTAACCAGCGGGCCTGGACCGGGCTTGATCTGGGCCGGGTTAACCGAGCCCATTTTAACAAAAAAAACGGCCTGGGACCCGGAACCCTAAAGCCCTAGGGCTTACCGGGCCGGGTTAGCTAGTCGGGCCGGGTCGGGCCGGCCCGTTTGACACCCTTAGTACCATTATAGTTTATAATTAGAATTCTATATTTTTTTTCATTCACTTATCTTAAATTTTGAAGTATAAGAATGAGAAAAAAAAATAAGGAATTTTCGTCCTATTGCTTCTTATCACAATTTCACCCTCACAGATCCTTTAACAATGATTACTTAATCATCAATGTCATCATTACATTACTATGAACCAATGATTCTTATTCCCTAAGTCCTCAAGTACCATTACCATATAATCATAAAACTGTACAGTACTATAGCAATTATGAGAACGATGTATCCGTCTCAGCCTTGAAAGCACCACTCACCGGCAACTCTCAATTACGTCAAGATTTGAACGCCGCGTAAAATAAATTCTCCGATGAATTTTCATGTCGTTTTTTCGAAGTTGTGATCTAGGAGAGTTAAGCCTATCAGTTTTTAATTGGCTTAAAAGCAGGTCAAGTGACATAGGTTATAGGGTAGTTTATGAGTTTGTGAATTTATTTTAATTACCCACTAATTTAATTAATAGTCTAAAATAATGACTAAAAATTACGAGGTGAATTAAAACAGAACAAATGTTTTTATAAGATGGGTCATTACAATTTCTCTCTTTTTCTTTTTGATCCAATTGTTTCTTACTCTTTCTTATAAAACTTCAACTTATATCCATGTCTAGTGCATTCCCTTATTGTTTTTAAACCTTAGTACATTCTTGAAGTGCATATATCACTGATACTTAATTGTCTACAAAACTGTTTTAATTACAATTTATTAAATGCCTAGCCAATTTAGTCAGTGTTATTTCCCCGGTCCATTTTCACTTGTATACTTTCTTTATTTTGAAGTGTTTAATAATACTTGTTCAATTTATAAAATCAATGAATAATTAGCTATTTTGCCCATGGTATTAAATACATTACATCACTCATTGATGTTGATTGTGTAAAAATTATTTACGTTATTAGCATATATATAATGTAACTCAAAATAAAGTGTCATACCTCCTAAACAATTTTATTGCACTATAACGTGGATGATGAGATCTACTTTAAATTTTTCCATTTAAATTATTTATACACAGTAAATAGTTTGAATGGATCTCATTATACACATTAACATGGATAATAAGATCTACAGTAAAGTAAAATCAAGAAATTCTTACGTTCTACAAAATTTATGTAAAACGTAAGAATTTATTACGTCTTTTACTTTTCTTTTTAAAAAAAAAAAAAAAATGTGTTGCGGGTATGGGTGCCAAACGGGCTGGGCCGGACCGGGCCAACCCGGAACCGGCCCTTCCTTTTTAACCGGGTTGGGGCCCGGTTAAGGGCTGGTTTGGACGCTATCCGGGTCGGGCCGGGCCGGGCCAAACAGTAAAAAAATTAAAACCCACCCTAACCCGGCCCACTTAACCCAACCCGGTCAAACCCATCAAAACCCGGTTAAAAACCGGTCAAACCCGTTTAAAAAATAAATAAAAAATCCAATATACACTATATACACTCCAATGTACACTATATACACTCCAATATACAATATATATTTTTAAAAAAATATATAAACAATTACACATATATACGTACCATTCAATATATAATTATATATGACTATACGTACTACTTTAAATAAAACATATGCTATAATAGTATAATATATATATATACACTACAAAATATATATTTATATATATATATATATATATATATACTAATTTATAAAACATATACACATGTATACGTTAAATATATACTACTTTAGAAGATATATACACATATATATGCACCATTCAATATATATGTACTACTTTAAATAAAATATATACTACAATATACATATATATATATACAACAATATGTGTATATATATAGTTACATACTAATTTATAAAACATATACACTTGTATACATTAAAGATATACGTCTATAGAAGATATATACACATATATACGCACTATTCAATATATATGTACTACTTTAAATAAAGTATATACTACAATATATATATATATATATATATATATACTTACATACTAATTTATAAAACATATACACTTGTATACGTTAAATGTATACTACTTTAGAAGATATATACACATATATACGCACCATTCAATATATATGTACTGCTTTAAATAAAATATATACTACAATAGACATATATATATACAACAATATATATATATATATATATATAGTTACATACTAATTTATAGAACATATACACATGTATACGTTAAAGATATACGTCTATAGAAGATATATACACACCATTCAATATATATGTACTATTTTAAATAAAATATATACTACAATATACATATATATATACTACAATATGTATATATATATATAGTTATATACTTATTTGTAAAACATATACACTTGGATACATTAAATATATACATCTGTAGAAGATATATACACATATATACACACCTTTCAAAATATATGTACTACTTCAAATAAAATATATACTACAATATACATATATATATACTACAATATGTATATATATATAGTTATATACTAATTTGTAAAACATATACACTTGTATACGTTAAATATATACGTCTAGAGAAGATATATACACATATATACACACCATTCAATATATATGTACTACTTTAAATAAAATATATACTACAATATACATATATATATACTACAATATGTATATATATATATAGTTATATACTAATTTGTAAAACATATACACTTGTATATGAAGATATATACACATATATACACACCATTCAATATATATGTACTACTTTAAATAAAATATATACTACAATATATATACTACAATATGTATATATATAGTTATATACTAATTTGTAAGACATATACACTTGTATATGAAGATATATACACACCATTCAATATATATGTACTATTTTAAATAAAATATATACTACAATATACATATATATATACTACAATATGTATATATATATATATATAGTTATATACTAATTTGTAAAATATATACACTTGTATACATTAAATATATACATCTGTAGAAGATATATACACATATATACACTTCTATAGAAGATATCCAATTTATAAAACATATACACATGTATACGTTAAATATACACTTCTATAGAAGATATATACACAAATATACAAAACATATGCTACTTAATATAATAAATTAATAATATTTGGTAGTAAATTAATAACATATCATAAGTAAGTTTTTAATTTAAAGTAGAAAACTAGAAATTCAATTTAAAATTTTAAATCGTTAAATGAAAAAATATAAAAAGCAAGGACTAAGGAGTGAATGAATTTGGGGAATTTTATTGATTGCAAAATGATACAAAATTTATAATTTACATGAATGAAAAATCTATAAATTCTGCATCATTTTTTCCAACTCATTCATGTTAATATTAATGGGAACTTGCATAGGATAGTCGAAGTCAACGGGGGCAAAACCATGCATTGGACTTGATTCTGCTGAGTTCTCCCGTGAAGTCATAATTTCTTCAAGTTTCAGCTCGTCGCTCGGCTCCGGTTCCATTCCTTGGTTTCTTCTTTCCGCTCTAATCAAATCTTTGAGGCAAACTAGAACATTCATTGCATTGCTTCCCAATGAGTGTCGGTTGTCTCCAAGCTATTGTCGTCCCTGACTAAAGGCGCTCTCTGATGCAACGGTTGACATTGGAACATTCAAGATATCTCTAGCTAATCTTGAAAGCACAGGATATTGTGTTTCATTACTCCTCCACCAATCCAACGTGTTGATCCGTCGTCTGTGATCCTCTGGTGTCGTCCGAAGATAATATTTCAGCTCTTCCCGATAAGTTGATGTGTAAGTTCTCTCATCAACACTGTTCCAACAATTTAAATCATAAAACGAATCAGAAAAACCACTATGTGCCGGCCTTTTAGAAGATGATGGCTCCTCGGGAGGATGAGGAGCGACAGTTGAAGTGATATTTGTAGGTACGGCTAAATCAAACAAATCAGCATAGTGATTATATAATTTTTCTATGTACTCCTTTGCATTAGTCGTAGCCGTCCACAAATCAGGTTGTACTTGTTCAGAATCATGGTTAGTATTTATTTATAAGTTAGTATAAATAAGAGTACTAAAGTGACACATATTATTATATTTCATGCACGGATTTAGCATAGCACCAACCAAGTAAATAGGAGGAATCAGGATTTTTTTTAAAAAATTTCGTAAACATGGCGCCAACAGCTTCTTTATAACCTTCTTTATTTTTATATTCTTTGAGTAAACCAGAAATATCGGCTATATATGCCAAAATATTACAAACAGTAGGATAATAAGCACCGGAAAATTCAACCGTAGCTACATAAATTTTTTCTAAAAACTTAACAAGATCATTAATTACAACCCAATCAGAATTATGTAGCATGCAATTAGCAGAATCAGCAAATGAACCGCAATGTTGGTTAAAAGCTAGTGTAATAGGAATTCTATATTTATAACAAGTTTTTAAAAATTTATACGTAGAATTCCATCTAGTATCAATTTCCTCAGTCATCAAAATCGGTGTAAGTCCATTTTCTTGACATTTAACTTTAAATTCTCTAATTCTCGATCTACGATTATTTCCTTGAATAAAACCAACAGCAAGGCGAATTTTTTCAATATAAAGCTCAAAAAACTTAAGACCATCTTTTACAATTAAATTATATATATGACATGCACACTTAATATGAAAAATTTCAGTCAAGGGCGGAGATAGCGTAGATTTTAATTTTTTTATAGCAGTGTTGTTGTTAGAAGCATTATCAAAAGCAATACATAAAATTTTATTTTCGATACCATAATATCCGGTAATTTTAACAATAGAATCAGCAATAAATTGTCCAGTATGTTTACAATCTTCATCATATAAAAAAGCAAGAATACGTTTTTGCATCACGAAATTACTATCCATCCAATGACAAGTAACGGTTAAATAACATTTTTATTTACAACACGACCAAAATCAGAAGTTAGGGACAATCTACATTGAATATTTTTTAACAATGTTGATAAATAAAAACAATATTGTGAATGAAGTCTAAAAATATCAGACCGACAAGTAGTTCTAGGAATACCGTTAAACATAGGATTATAAATTGCTTGTATATAACGAATAAGGCATCAGAAGAAGGAAAATTAAAAGGCAAACAACCCACAACTACCATTTTAGTTATTTCTTCCCGGTCCCTCAATTTATTATACTTCTTTACTACGTGACCGGTTGCTGGGTCCATTCTAGTTTGCGTTGGCCCACCAACATCCCCACCACCTTTTGCAATATTTAACTCTTTTTTGTGATCTTCAACTACATGTCTCATTAACGTACCCGTATCCCCTTGCTTGCCTCCACTTCTATGCTTATATATTTGTTGACAAATATTGCATTGCACCTCAATATCTGATATACGTTCAAAAAATTGCCATGCAATACTAGTTTTTTTACGAGGTTTTGGGGCACTGGGAGGACGGGAAGGGAGATTAACTGATTCAGATCTAACGTTAGCATCTCCTACTGCGGGTGTCTCAGCAATATTTTCATTATCTTCGTCTAAATTAACCGCATCTACTTCATTTTCTTCTTCTATACCGTAATTTTCCTGAGCTTCTACATAATCCATATCGTGAGCACCTACACCTATTTCTTCCTCAAAAGGTGTACCAAGCGGTACCGGAGGCGAAGGCACACGTGTATATCTACTACTTGAACTACCTCTACCGTTAGTAATTCACTTTTTACTACCACTACCGCTTCCGGGACAAAAATTTTTAACACCTTTAGTAGCGAGGTTTCTTAATTTATCCATAATATAAATTAAATTAAATTAAAAATATTCAAAATACACAAATATAATAAAATTAAATATTAAACAATTAATACAATAAATAAAAATTAAACGTAAGAGATGAAACGACAATACCAAATTTTGGAAGTATCCGAAGGTTGCGACTTTAGAAACTTCCGCTCGTACTTTGTAAACGAAAAATTAAAAAATTAAAGTGAACACTTTAAGAAATTAAATATATTGAATATTTGAGAATTGAGAATTGAGATTTGAGAGAGAATGAGATTTGAGAGAGTGAAAAATTGTGTGAAAAATGATTTGAAGTTGTAGGGTATTTATAGATTTTTTTTTGGGATTAAAAAATATTTTTTAAAGTTTTTTTTTTCTTTTTCTTTTAATAAATGGGCCCAAACTAGCCGTTTGGACCCAAAAACGGCTATATAGCCGTTGGGCCAACGGCTAGTTTGGCCCAAAAGCCAATTTTTTTTTTCTTTTTTTAAAGTTATCCGGACTGGGCCGGTTAACCGGCGGGCCTGGACCGGGCTTGGTCCAGGCCGAATTAGCCAG
This sequence comes from Capsicum pubescens, assembly GCA_030864215.1. Classification (NCBI taxonomy): domain Eukaryota; kingdom Viridiplantae; phylum Streptophyta; class Magnoliopsida; order Solanales; family Solanaceae; genus Capsicum; species Capsicum pubescens. The sequence goes on along the minus strand of CM061539.1, from coordinate 176,494,046 downwards.
ACCCATTTTAAAAAAATAATCGGTCCGGGACCCGAAACCCTAAAGCCCTAGGGCTTAGCGGGCCGGATCGGGCCGGGTCGAACCGGCCCACTTGACACCCATAATTGCGGGACGGGTTATGGGGAACAGAAGATGAAAAGGATAAACCTGGACGTGTAGGGTGGGGGGGGGAGACTGCTGGAAAGAAGTATAAAGGGATGGGGTAGGTGAGAAAATTAATGTAAATCATAACTTTTTGTCGTGATTTAACTAAAAGTTGACATAAAGTTGGTGATGGGATAATACATTATTTATTTATTTTGTTGTTGGGGGAGGGTGATTTTCATGTAAAACGTAATAATTTTTTATGTTTTATAAATTTTTTTGTAAAACATTATAAATTAGTATGCTTTACAATTTTTTTTCTAAAACGTAATAAAAAAAATTTAGTGTACATTTTCGTTATCAAATTATTAGAAAAAGTATAAAATGTAATAATTTATTACGTTTAAGTCTGTTTTGATAACTTATTAAAGGAGTGATTTATTTGATTACTTTATTCATATGTTGGCTTATTTTGATTTCATTTTTGAGATGTTTAAGGGAAAAAAGGTAGATATGAATAAGTTGAGGGGTCATAGTGTAATTGAAAATTGAACAGGACTAATAGAAATATGAAAATAAAGGAGTAAAAGTGAAAATTAAAGGACAGGAATGGAAAAATAGAAAAGTAAACGGACACAAACATAACTACGAAAATCAAAAGTGCAAAAAAAATAACAAAATTACAAAACCTAAAGAGATGAAAATAGAAATATAAAAATGCTAAAGGAAGATATGAAAATAAAAAGTGAAGCACACTTGATTAGCAAGAGGCTCTGATACTTGATATCAAAACATTAAAATATATCAATAGAGTAAATTTCATGTATTAATAGCATAGAAAATACTTAACATTGCTAAATGATGATAATTTTGTGATTCAAATATTATTACAAATATAAAAAGACTATAATAATAATCGTTTTCTTTAAAAACAAAGTTAAGTCTTCACTATTTCCTAAACTCTACAAATCAAGTTTACTTTTAATTTTTTAAATTCATTTTCCATCATCAGACATTTTTAATAGGGGTGAGTTAGAAATTAAAGTTTGTCCATTTTCATAATTCGAAAAATTCTCCATATATTGAGAAAAAAATAATAAATAAATTAATAAAAAAAAAATTTGACAGGAAAGATAAAAATGTTAAAAAAAAACATGTTTATAGTGTGAATGAAAAAAATAATTATACTGTGAATGGCAATACTATCATATTTGGGCTATTACGGCCATAATTACGCGATTAAAATATGGCCACAAATATAAAAGGACCATAACTCCTTCCAAAACAAAGCAAAACCCTTAGGGGTTGTTTGGTAGTGTGTTTTGAAAAAAATAGTGTAAGTTAATGTGAATTATATGTTTAGACTATACATAACTAATGCAAATATCAGAACATTTTATTGTGTATTGACGTGTATATTAATAATACATACCATTTCTCATGTATTAATAATACAAAAACTCTAACACATGCATTGACTTGTTAAATAACAAATTTACCCCTCCTTTTCAGTTTTTTTTTTCTTTTTTTGCTCTAATTAGTGCTGCTGCTGATTTGTAGCTGTGCTACTGCTGCTTCCGTGCGAGCCACAGTCATGTTTATAAAATTGACTTATGAACTAGGGTACAACCTCCGCCGATTATAATCCCAAAAATTATGGGTTCGTCCTCGGATTTTCCGACAGTAGCTGCTGCTACTCCTCTTGAAAGACAAGGTACAAAGAAGGGTGTTCGCATATTTGTATAAAAAATATGTAAATATATATTATTTTTAATACATTAAACTAAACACTCCGTAAGAAATGATATTTGTATAACTAATACGATTATTATTAATTCTTGCATTAATAATACAAGCATTACTAATATATCTTATTCAACATTATTCTTATACACTCTATCAGAGTCGTTTGGTTGAGAAAGAGTTATCCCAAAATAATTAATTTTGGGATTAGTTATTACGTGGTTAGTTATTCCACTATGTATATGGGATAACTTATTCCATCACTATGGTGTAAATAGTGAGATAAATTTTGGTACTAACGAATACCTCACGCTAAACATCAACTAAAATAGCCCTTCATTTTATTCTGGGACTATTTATCCTTTATACCTCACATCAAACGACCCTTTATTGCTCTATTCCGTTCCTAAATACTTGTCATTCTTATTAAAAATAGATATTTTAAAATACTTTTCATTTTAAAAAATCAAGACATAATTAAATATTTTATTCTTAACAACTTTTTATTTATTGAAAAGATCACGTTTTTATTAATTAAAGAAAGATGATTAAACAAATTGAATAAGGATAAGATAAGTGTTTAGGAACGGATGAAGCATTTCCAAAAGTTAAGATTAATTTCAATATTTTCTTTTTTAATCTTTAAGTGTATAATATTCCTCATATTTCTAAAAGTTAAATTAGTTGTAATTTTTAGTTTGAAAACAAATAATAGTTCGGATGATTTTCAAATATAAGATTTCTTTCAAATATGATACCTAAACCAATACATCCTAATCTCAATTTATTTGACACATTATTCAGTCTATTTTTTAAGAAAGTCATATTTCTATAATTAGAAATAAATTAATTTAAAAATTCATCTTTTACACTTAATAAAATTATTGATAGTCACAGAAATATATAAGGTTTGTTTTACATCACAAATTTTTAAACTCTTTTTTTCTCTGTTAAATTTTTTGATAAGTGAAATGATGCTACATAAATTGAAACGGAGGATATATGTTTGTGAGTTAGGGAAAATATAAACAAAAAATGAATTATAAGGTTTTTATGATTTACATAATGTGTCAATGTCTATCATATTTAAAGTGTTTTGAGTTTTGATTGTCGTTATTGAATTATGTTTCACTTATATTTTAAAATTATTTAAATATAGTTTAAATGAATTTAGACGTAAAATTTAATAAAATTACTTAATTAAATGTTATATTCAAGACAAATATTGTAACGATCCTGCAAATTTATTTTATTAATTTGTCCTATTTTAATTCACCTTGAAACTTTTAGATATTATTTTATAATAATGAGTCAAATTGATATTTTTTTAACTCTTGAGAGATCTACGCATACGAATAAATTTTAAGTAGGAAAGATCGACAATAGAATGATAATAATAATAGAATTAGATAATCCCAAGAAGAGGAGCAGAAGACTAGCAATACGATCTTTTCACTCGCGTCTTTGAAAGCAATTCTCACCAATGAAATTAAATCTTACATGGTTCTGTTAGATTGATTGACTGACTGCAGGGTGATGGCTGTATTATTTTGGGTGTACCGCAATTGATAAAAATTTCAAACGATGATTTGTTTTCTTTGCCTAACAACTACAGGAAGTACATCACCGAAAAAAAAAAGAAAACTACACGAAGTAATTGACTGGTAATAAATGATTTTGTCCTATTTGAAGCCATGGGAAAACAGGGGCGGAGCAACATGTAAGTTAGGGGGTTCATCCGAATCTCTTTTAATGAAAAATTATATTATATATACATGATTAAAATTATTTTTTATGTATACATAGTAGATGTTGAACCTCCTTCGATTAGATCGTATGTTTTCTTGTAAGCCTCTTGCTGAAAATCCTAACTCCGCCACGGTGGGAAACGTGAGATGTATAGTCAATTGTGGAAAGTGTTCATGGTTTCAGTTTAGAGTTGGTGGAATTAGTAATAGGTACTGTAGGCGGAATACAACGCTATTATTGGCAGTAGTTGCAGGCTTTTGGAGATTGAAAACTAAGTACTATTATTTTTAATTTTTGACACCGACATTGGTAACAGTAGTGATTATACAATCATATTGTGTATAGGATACTAAAATAGATAGAGAAATTGAGGTTTAAGTGAAGAGTTTGACAATTAAAAGCTATTGTTTCGATTATTTCTTTAGGATTTTGAATTTAATTTTCATTCTTGCTATGTTATTGGCATATGAGATGTGACAACCTCCAGTTAAGTTTGTACGGGGATATTGAGATGTATGGGTGTAGATGATTATGAGTTAGTTTTATATTTAAAATTCAATGAAATTGAGATTTGACTATATTTTTGAGTCAAAATAAATGTAACGATATGAGAATCATTAGATTCGTATCCTCATGAAAAATATATATATTTGAACAGATTTTGATCATTCGAAAGCTATATGAAAAGACAAATTTGTTAATAGGCAAGTTGAGACTTTCTTAAAACTTTTTTTCAAAGGGCTTTTTTGTTAGGTATGTGTAATGGAAGTAATGGGAAATAGCGATCTTGTATAGGTGACTGTTACGAGCATTTATGCGGGTGTCAGTGTCGTTTGAGAGGATAAAATAAGTTAATTGTATGTCTTGAACTGTTGTTCCCTATTTGCTAGCCCGACGAGTTGATTTGCTGTGATAAATGCATTGTTGAAAAAGCTAGCTAATGAGAATACTCTCATTTGATAAGTTCAGTTGACTTTGAAATTGATGTTTGATCTGGCTTAAGACACGAAGTGTTTTGCTTGACTTTATTCTTGATTTGGGATCGGAGTTGCACGCCTGCACATCATGCATCGCATTTCATATGGGATCGGAGGGCATGCCTGCACAAGATATTTATTGGGATTGAAGTGCACGTCTACACAGTACATGGACCTTGTGAGTCCCCCATGAGTCCTGACCTTGAAGTCATTGCTCGGTAGGTGTGTACAAAGCATATGCATTGTATTGCACTGCATTGATTCATTTTGATTCAGATTGGTTAAGGCGTATGTGTTGTCTTTATACTATTTATTAAGTACTTGTATATATGTTACTTGTTTCACTGTATTGAGGACTTTTTGGACTGTGTCATGATATTGTTATGTTTATTAGACTTGATTATTCAGTTAGAATAGAGGAATTTCCTGCGTGCAGGTTGTATGATTATTTTTAGATAGTTAACGTGGTGTTTTTCGTCACCACTTTGAATTAGGGTCGGTCGACGATGCTTGCTGAGTACACGTGGTTCTATACTCACCCTTGCTTTTTTTTTCTACACCTTACGTGCAGGTACAGATCCGACAACCTCCAGACATTGATTCCTGTGGTTTCTTCCTTGTTAGCATCATTGGAGATTTGAGGTAACTGTTATCGACCTTAGAGACTACTGAAATCTCCTTCAACCTTATCTTTATGCTTTTTCCACATTTTGAAACATTCAAACTTTCTTTTGCTTCTGTATTTAGTGTCTTGTATTAGTAACTTCCAGACCTGGGATTATCTATGTTTTGATTTTACTAGCCTATTAATCTATCTACTTATGAGATTATTCGGGATTGGTTATGTTCTTATTTTCTTCCGCTTCTATGAGTTTGGGATGTTGCTCTTGGAATTGGGTATTTGGCTTACCTATCACGGAGGGTGGGATAGGTGCCATCACGGTCCCGAATTTGGGATGTGACAAATATAAATAATGATTTGTAATTTATTAAATCTACATAAATAGGGCCGCAAGACTACAATATTAATGTGTGACTCTCTTGGTTTGTTGTTAACTAGGATCGACACATATGACTATACGACTTTTATTATTTCTATAATGTGTCGATATCTATCCTACCTAAAGCGTTTGAATTTGACTGTCGTTATAGAAATATTTTCAAATCATATTTAAAAAGTTATATGTAAATGTTGTGTAAATTTATTTAAACATAAATAATTAATAAAATTATTTAATTAGGGATCACATTGATAACAAATATAAGGAATGAATGACAAGTTATCAAATCGAAATAACATAGGGGCGTGAGACTAAAATATTAATGTGCGACTCTGTTGAGTTATGTGAACTAGGTTCGACATATATGAACTCTAAAAGGTGTCTCTACCACAGATTAAGTGGGGGTGAGAAATTTACCATCCCATAATGTTCTCCAACTTTTGTTCCAGCACCTAATTTTAATTCTGGTAGGGTGGATTTGTATGTAGATTACTTGATGAAAGAACAATAAGGCTTAACTAATGAAGATGCAAGGCAACATGTTATGGAAGGACATGATTTCAAGCACATGGAAAGATGCCAATAAACAGTGCCTCTCACCAAGTGCAATTCCCTTGTCCTTTCAGAAGGCTTGTATCTTTACCAAAAAAAAAAAGAAAAAGAGAAGGCTTGAATCAATGTGGCCAGAATGGTTCCTATTATGTACATTTATGACGAGAATCATTGCCTTCCTCTTCCAGAAGGGCATATGAACTCAATATTTTGCGACATAGATGGAGACTCACGATTGGGCACATCATTGAGTTCTATGGCTCCATGAAAAATCTTACCTATAGGAGTATCTATTTTCCTCAGTACAGCACGAATAGTTGACACTGCTATATGGTTTTCACTTAAGTTAGTTTTATTCGCGTCAATAATACTTAAAGCATATGTACTCTTCTCCATTCTAATATGATTTGCAGAGGCAGTGATCAAGTTCCCTTCCACTCTATGTATTTCCCTATTCTGTATAATTTTCGACAACCTTTAGGTGATTGTTTTAAAAGTAGTAGTTGAATTCTTAAGTTCTGAATGTATTAAATCAATAGAATTCTCATACATGTTCATGATGAAAATATGAATTGATGTAGGGAAATTCTCAGAATTTCAACAACAACAACATACCCAGAATTTATCATAACAAATTAAAAAGTACTACTCCCGCCACTTCCTTTTTAAGGTATTAATTAAGAATAAAAGCGGTATTACTTCAGATATTTATATGAGTTTCGATGAAGTATTAATAACTGGTTATCGCCGCAGCAGGCAATTTTATGCAATGCACATTAACTAGAGGAAGTAAAGACGTCTACCACTAGAAATCGCTAGATATTTTGAACAATGAATCTATAAGTTCAAGGGCGCTGAACCATTGTCCTATAAGCAAAGAATTGGTAGTTAATAATGTTACTGTCAGGGATGCTAACCATTCTGGGCTCATCTGGAAGCTCCCATGATATTGTCATACCTAAAGCCTAGAATGACATTCTTTAAATTGCCTAATTTCATAAGACAGAGAAATTCGTTATGATATAATTTGGTAGGTAACATGTAAAAATGGAACTCAATAGCTATACGCAAGATATTTATAAGCTCAACTGAAGCACTCCTCGGACTTTATATTCTTTGATATTTAAGGGCAATTCATAAAAGTCACTAACAAATCCTAAAAGCATAGTTTAGCAGACAGTTGTGCAAGTAAACTACCACATAAAACACATAACTATTGAAGTGAAGGCAATGGAAGTCTATACCCGTATCGGGTACTTGATTTGCCCAAGTTCATCAGCTCCTTTGCATCGTCAAGCTTAGAATGCTCAGCCAACGCATTGACCACCCTCTGCATTGTAGCTGTACGAAGAGGAACTTTTGAATCAATAGCTTTCTTACACAATTCAAGTGCAAAATCAAGAATATCCTTTTCACAAGCTAAATGAATGAGAATCTCCGATGTTGCCTTATCCGGATACCGTCCATTTTCCACCATTTTCACATACCATCTTTTTGCCTCCTCCCAGTTCCCATCATCCACATACATTTTGATCATCACGTTATAACTAATAGCATTTGGGATGATGTCTTTCTTTCCCATCTCCTCAAAAAGCTCAATCGCCTCGTTAACCTGGTTATTCGCAACCAATCCTCGTAATCTAACAGTGTAACCTCCCACGTCAACAACAACATTCTTCTTTTGCATCAATGCCCACAAATCTTCTGCTTCAGAAAACCTTTTACTTTCATTATACGCGCTCAAAAGCGTGTTGAAAGTCACTTTATCAGGTTTAATTCCCTGATTTTCCATCTCATCCATTACACTGACAGCAGAATCCAAAGAACCAGTTTTCCATAGCGCCTTAATCAAAGTATTATACGACACTACATCAGGCTTTATTGATAGCTCCTCGGGTAATTGCCGAAACAGTTCTTTAATTACATCGTACTTCTCTGCTCTTGCGTGGGCCTCCAAAAGGGCATTGAAAGCAAAAACAGTTCGCTGACATTTTAAGTTAGGCATTTCGTCGAACAGTTTACGTGCGTGTTCATGCATTTTTGCCGTACCGTATAAAAGTATGAGACGGGATACAAAGTACTCATTGCTAATATCTGGGTATTGTTTTTGGTGCTCTAAAATGTCTTCGATAGCGGAAGAATTGTTGTCAAGGCGGCGAATGGCGTTTTCATAGTTGAGGCAGCGGTTTCGGAATTTCGGGAATTCCGAGGATATTTTGAAGTTGTCAACAATGGTTTGAACTTCTTGTTTTTCGGGAAGTTTGGGTGTGCGTTTTTTTGTGGACTTTAAGGAAGTTGTTTTGGGGTTGTCGATTTTGAGCTTGCCGGTGACTTTGTGATTGACGGCGAAGATGCCGTGAAGCCGGCGGTAAAGGGAAGAGGAAGACGACATGTGAAGCGGCGTTAAATTGGAAGTTGGTAATTGAGGTTAAAACTATTTAGGAAACTGGGCCTGCTTCGCATGAAGCCCGCTATAGAATATGCTCCAAGTGTCCATTTGAATTGATATCTGATTTGAAATTGAAATTTTATTGCATATGCAATTTGAATTTTTCTCATAAACTAAGTCATATAATTTGTGAAAACTAGTAAAACTTCTCCGACTCATATACAATCTTATCAAATGAGACGAATCATATTTTATAAAGAAGGTATCAAAACGACTTTTGTAGTTGCGTAGTGGTCATTTGAAATTACACTTCTGTATGTTTGAAACTTGTTATTCCAAACTAGGAGTGATGGGGTGATTCTTTTTATAATCGTGATATTCGGGATAACTTATGTGCACCTTGATTAGTTCTACCAGGGGAGTGGTCATTTAAAATTCTGGGTACACCAAGAATCAAAATACCTTTTCCCTTCTAAATGGCCTAAAACTGGCTTGGTATAACAGCAAAATTCTTGCAACTGCTTCTCCTCACATACTTGGCAACCTCATGTGTGTGTATGAGTGTGTGCAAAATTTAGAGCAAATAAGTTCACTTAAATACTGAGGCAGAACCACAGCAGCAGCACTGCGATCGGCATTAAGGGTGACACAAACATGGCAAACGACTATTTGTGTTGTTTTTACTATTTCAAGATCCTCCAATTTGATTGAATGTTAACAGTCAAAATGTAACATACTTCACCTAAAGGCAACAAGCTAATAGAGCATCCGAGAATTCCTCAAGCCTTTCATCACTTCCATCTTCGGGGCAAGATCAAGCTTGTCACAAGCTCAAGTGAACGATGAAAAGATTAAAACATAGCTGAAGGAACTAGTTATGCGAAGGCAAGGAAAGCTCGTACCGGAAGCTCCCACAAGACTCGGCCAACTTAACCAGCTCTTTCGCATTTTCAATCTTAGAATGCTCAACCAAGCCATCGACAACCCTCTGCATTATTCTATTACAAATAGCTTTATGTGACTTCATTGCTTTCTTGCACAAACGCAGTGCAAAATCAAAATCTTTGGAGCTACAAGCAAAAGTAACAAGCATTGTAAACGGTTTATGATCCGGAAGGCAATCATTTTGCAACATCTTCTCATACCACATTTTGACCTCCTCCAGATTCCCCCGAGTAATACCCATTTTTATCATAGTGTTGTAGCTAAACGCGTCCGGTTTGAAACCCTTGTTAACAATCTCATCGAAGAACTGATTCGCCTTTGAAACCTCGTTAGCTATAACCAAACTAATTAACTTAATATTACAACTGCAAAGATTAGGGATAATATTTTTCTTTTCCATCATATCCCACAAATTATCAGCTTCGGAAAACCTTCTATTTTCATAAAATGCGTTTAATAACGTGTTACAAGTCACAATATTCGGCTTAATCCCATGACTTTCAATCTCATCCATCAAATACACAGCAGAATCCAACCAACCAGCCTTACACATGGCCTTAATCGCGGTGTTATACGACACCAAATCAGGCTCAATCGACAATTTCGAGGGCAATTCGCGAAACAAGTCGCCAATTTTATGGTATTTCTTTGACTTAAGATACGCTTCCAGAAGGGCGTTGAAGGAAAAGACAGTACGCGGACAATTTAGTTGACGCATTTCATCGAACAGGTTACGTGCACGATGATCCATCTTCACCTTCCCATAGAGAAGAATAAGACGGACGACAAAGGATTCGTTAAGAATATCCGGGTAGTTTTTTTGATGTTCGATGATATCTATAATGCCGGAGAAGTGTTTGGCTTCGGTTAGTTGGCGAACGGCGGTTTCATAATGGAAGCGATTGCGTCGGAATTGAGGGCATTCAGATGATTTTTTGAAGGAGTCTACAATTGCTTGAGCAGAGCGATTGGTGGGTTTTGAACAAGTAGTAATGGGTTGATTTATTGCTGCTATCTGCTGGTGTTCGGCGAAGATGCCTTGCAGACGACGGAGAGCTGAAGTAGTAGACATTTGATTGCTTATTTTGGTAGCAGCTTGCCAATTCTGTACTTCCTCTTCCTCCGCCCCCATTTCATTCGGCACACTTTCTTTTTTTTTTTTTTAGTTATTAGTGTCAAAAAAAGAATTATCAATCATACTTCAAAAATTACATAAGATGATATATAAATACCCTTGTTATGAAGCCTGAGAATTAAAAGGTTCCCATGGTCAGTTATAAAACTTACAAGTAGTTGCATCATGCTTTTTGCAGTAGTGTTAATTCGCTTGTATTTAGTTTCTCCTTTAGACAAGATGGAAAGTGTGCAGTTAAAGTGTAGAAAAATACTTCAATTTTATCTCCCTCTAGTTTTTTTGGTACTCTTGATAATGTGAATTCATTTTTTCTAAAAAAATAAATAAATTATATTTGAATTCGCGACATGCTAATAAATGCAAGGTGAAACGAAATGAAAGTGGAAAAGCAGGATTTACTGCATATGAAACAAATTAAGCTGAAATTTTATGGATAAAGAGGTGACAAATCAATGAGGGATAAAAATACTTCATTTTTCTTAGTTAACCATAACATTGTGAACCTTGATTAACAAATGGAACATGGCATGTAAATATTCTGAAAATGGAAAGTCAAGTCCAAAGATATTTTTTAAGTCACTGTATTAACAAGTGGAACATGACATGTGACATGTAAATCTTGATTTTATATGTTTTTCTTGAGTTAACACTTCTCTATCTTCACAAGGTAGAAAAGACTACGTACACGCCCCCTAGTGTTTGCTGTACTTTTTCTGATTTTGACTGATTAAAGTACAAAACACATGCTTGGAATACCATAAACTCTTTCTAATGCTTTACAAAATCAAGTTGTACTAAAAAAGAAATTATTCCTGTCAAGTGTCAAAAAGTGAATGGAGAACAAAATTCTTAGGGTCACTCATTGTACTTCCTAATGCCAGTAATATTAGTAACAACCGTAGAATAGTCACAAACATAACTAACAAGAACATTTTGCCCCCTCCTTTTCTTCTTTCTTGGTATTAATTTTTTTTCTTGGTGTTGTCATCCTTTAACCCTTATAGCCTACTGTGAGCCCTAGTAATGGAGGAGGGTTGTACTAAGTTGACAGCTAGGTATTAATAATCAAACGCTTGACGATAACGATTCATACTATTTGGGATTGAGACGTAGTTGGTTGGCAGTATATACTCCCTCCGTTCCAAATTATCCGTTTCAAATTTCCTAATTTGATTTCTCATTTTACTCATCTTTTTTCATAATCAAGAAGAGACAAAAAAAAAATTTCCATATTTTATCCTTTGCATTAATTACTTTTTCTTCAAATCAAAATATAAACATCATTTAATAGGGACATTATGGTAAACTATATATGTTATTAATTATTTTTCTTAATCATTGTGTCATCTCAATTTGAGACGGAGCGAGTATATGTTATCGTTCTCATTCAATCATTGTTATGTCAATACTAGTTAGTCTGTCAATATAACATAACAATTACTACTAGGCGTCATTTTCAAATAGGTTAAAGTCGGGTATATGAATCTTTACTAAACATATTCCCCATTTCTCTCTTTCTGCACAACAACAAAGATGGTTTAGAGTATAAGTTTCCACCATTAGTTAAGCAATAGTGGAAAGTGTAATTATCCCAAAACTGAAAAGGGTTGTAGTGCCTGAACATCTACACACACTCCCTCTCTCTTTCTCATGCCAAAAATGAGTCCTTTCAACACACCCCAAGTACATTGTGATCAATAAGGAAATGCCCAACAAACTGCAACAAGAAGATTCCCACCACCAAAAGAAATGTTTCTGTTGTGAGGAGCACCTATATAAACCAATTGCCTGCCTACCACAAAAATCAGTGCAGTGCCTCCTCTTTAATTAGCTGCACTCAAACATTAATCATTACCACTTATACTCTCTCTCCCTCTTTAGATTTCCTTTCTCTAACTTTTCACTTTGCATTAAATGGTAGTAATTAAGTGTGGTAAAATGGAATTCCCCAAGAGCCCATTTGATGATTCACACATGTCTGAAGAAAGGGAAGTAAGAGGGAGAACAGATAAAAGGAAGACAATTGATGGTGAAGTTAAAGAATACAAATCCAAGAACCTTAATGCTGAGAGAAAGAGGCGTCAAAAACTTAGTGAAAGGCTTCTTGAATTGCGCTCATTAGTCCCAAACATTACAAATGCAATGAATCAAAACCCCTTCACTAATTTCTTTATACAATTTTCAAGTAGATAGTTTTCTAAAGAATGAATCATTTTTTACCCTTTTTTTCTTTTTTCTAAAAATCTTTAAAATTCTTGTCTGATTTCAGATGACAAAAGAAACCATAATCACTGATGCCATCACTTACATTAGGGAGCTACAAACAAATGTGGACGACCTAAGCGAGCAGCTTCTTGAAATGGAGGCAACTCATGCAGAACAATTGGAGACAAAAAATGAAGTGATTATCGATACTGCAGAGGATATGGGTAAATGGGGCATAGAGGTAGGTAACGTTATGTGTAAACCCAAAGTAACAATCTTTGATATTCTTGAGTTAAAAGGGTCATCAACTACTAGACAGTAAAACAACTTTTATTTTTTTGTCTTTTTAAAACAGCCTGAAGTTCAAGTGGCTCACATTGGTTCAACTAAGCTTTGGATAAAAATAGTCTGCCAGAAGAAAAGAGGCGGATTTACTAAACTAATGGAGACAATGAATGTTCTTGGATTTGATCTTAATGACACCAGTGTCACTGCATCCAAAGGAGCTCTGCTTGTTACTGCATCTGTGGAGGTAGGAGAAACATATGTTTAAAAAGTAAGCTTTTTAGTAGCAATGAAAAACTATTGCCTGAATATGTCAAGATTTGTAATAATAGAAAAAAGATATCTTGCTTAGCATCTTGTACTGCGTGTGCTAAAATATAAGAACATAAACAATTAGTTAATCTTTCTATGTATTTTCAGGTGGTTCGCGGTGGACTAAATGAAGCTAATCAAATCAGAGAGATCTTGCTGGAGATCATCCGCGGAATCTAGAGAAACTAGCACCGGCATGAGTCCCTAATTAATCCAGTAGATTCGGAAGTCCTCTACTGGCTTTAGTGTCGCTTTAGTACTCTATTACCTATATTATATCCCAAGAGGAATTTAAAATTTTTGGAGAAATGCCAGAGTACCTTTATAGTTTCTGAATGTCAAAAGGACTTAATCATGTTTTCCATCATTGAAAGATAGATTTCTATTAGATCCAAGTTGTCTGGAAAGAGCTTGTGTGAACTGTTTTTTCTTTCAAATATTTTGTCAAGTAACATATCATATGTTACTAACTACTTTCTCCTATCTTAATTCGATAGCATTTCATGCAGTCAAGTTTGACTTAATTCGACTGTGGCAAACTTTGAAGTATAATTTGCTTTAATTTGAATCTTCCTTGGTGGGATCCATACTCCAAGCCTTTTGGCTTCTATAAATGAAACATTGAATAAGTAGTATTTTTGGTCACTTCCAACTAAATGATAAAGCCAGCACATTGAGTGTCCTTCGTGTTTGAATAAGATATTGAACAAACACCAATATAAGACGTGTGAAGAGTAAAATTTATGGTTAAACTTCTACCTATATATAATACAGCAAGACATTTGTTACACTGTCTTTCTTGTTTTCTTCTCTGCTCTTTGACCGCTGTCATCCTCAATGAACTGCCAAAAATAAACCTGCCTCAAGCATAGCCTGCCCGTGTTAAAACTTTCTCCGACAGGTCCAACAAACCCAAAAAAAAAAAAAAAAAAAAAAAAAAAAGAAGAAGAAAAGACTAGTTGAAAAAATCAAATCAGAGTCAAATATTCATAATTTAAGACGATGGAAGTGTACCTCCCGGTCTTATAAAGTTAACATGAAAACGACTCTCTCAAGTCTATATTAATACTAGGACTTAACGCGTGCACAATTGAATCAATATTCATATTTCCATGGCTAGGCTTAGGTTTCTCCTCATTTGCCTAGTTTTAGCTCAAATTTTGCTTATGCAAAAAGTTAACGCGCTTAGAAAACTAGACACCTCGACATCAGGCCCAAGTTCTGCGCCGCCGTTTGAAGGAGGAATGGACAGAGGAAGAGGTGATCAAGCTCCAGCGGTCACACATATCAGGACTCATCACTCTTTCAACAAGTCCATTGTTGGTGGAGACGTGATCCTTGGCGGCTTTGCCACCGCTCTTATTGCTTCCATTTTTTGTTACATTCGAGTCACAAGAAGAAGAAACCAACATAGTCAGGGCTGAGGCACAACATTTTTAATTTTGTACTCCTTTTGGTTTCCAAATTAAACATATACACAGGGTTCAGTGTGAAGGTGCATCTACTCAAATATATAACAACATTTTGCTCATTTTAGATGGCGGGATAATCTAGTCAGACACATTCTTGCTAGTAGCATTTAAATCTAGTCTATTTTGTTTTCTAGACATGTTCTTTTATTTTTATTTTTAAAGATATTCTTCCGGCAACATATATACTTGGGTAAAGCATCTAGTAACTATCAACTTTGACCAAATTTGCTACAACACACTCTAACTTTAATTTTAGTGTATATCAATACAAAAGGGTGACAAAAATATGCTAAAATTGAGTTCAGAGGGTAATAGGACTCCCGTAAAGTTGGAATGTGTCGTAGCAACTTAGGACATAGTTCAGGAATACTGGATGCAGGGGCGGCTCTACCTAGTAAAGAAAAAGGCAACTGCCTAAGGCCGCCAAATTTAAAGGGCCTCATTTTTTTTAGCAATAATAGATTATAGGTTATTATTAAAAAATTATTAAATATTATTTATAGCAAAAATAAACTTCTTATATAAAAGTAAAGAATTATTAGAAGAATTCTGATGTATTTAAAGTATGTCTCAATAAAGATTAAATGCATTAGTTATATTAACGAAAAAAATTATTAAATGAATTATATAATAACATTTGTAACTTTGCATCTTAAAATTTAAAATATAAACTTTATTAATAAAAATATTTTTTGCTTAATTAAGGCTTTCGTTTGATTTTCGTCTTAGGACATCAATGTGGTTGAGCCGCCCTCCCTGACTGGATGCTTATCTCTATATACTTCTTATTTTAAAAAGAACTTAACATTCGTATTTGCATCTTCACATTAAGCAGTAAAACTTAAATCTCTGCTTTATGAATATAGAGAAAACCAGCAGCATATCTTGCACCCTTTTTCTTTGTTTTGGGTACTTTAAAGAACTTTTCCCAATGAGGGTTGAAGAATTGACACTTAGTATTGCTCATCTGGCAAAGAGAAATTTTCCATCAGGCCACATGTCTAAGGGCCAAAGATGGATCCAATTTTGAACGTTATGAATTCATATTCGAAATTCTATCACGTCCACACTAATTTAGTTAGTTCAAAATCTATTATTTGTACTCTTAACTTAATATATATGCAAAGTATAAGCTAAAATAATTAAGTTGGGATAAACTCATAGTTCCTACTATATCGCCCGCTAAGGCCAACGGGCAATGTCAAGTGGACGTGGACCTTAGGCTCTCGTGATATATAGGCATAGTTGGATTCTTTTCTATTAGAAAAGTTATTTTTACGAATTTGGCGCAATAAATCAAAATTTTGATGACTATCGCTAAAGTTAACATTAATTTTTCATTTTGAGAAATGAAAAACTAAACTAAACAAAACAAGAGAATCTATAATAAGGATTCACATCTAAAAGGAAAAAAGATCCATTTTACATAAGCTCAAAAACTTCAAAATTGAAAATTGTAGATACATAAGATCCAAATTGAAGTTCAATAATGCAAACAAACAAAACAAAAAGATTCACCTCTACCCTAAAGACATTTACATAAATCCAAAACTACAATAATGGAAATTGTGTATTTGTAGACAGAGGACAAAAATAGGAAGCTGAAAAGAGAGTGCAGAACAAACTTGACACTATTCTAACCACCTGCATTATTAATCAATAGCATAAACCTGATTTAGGCAAGGATTTTTTCTCTTTTTTCTTCAAGAAGCTTAATAATAATAATAATCCATTATGATAATTACTCAGTACAATCTTCCTTAACAAATTTCTTTATTCAATCAAAATTAATTATGTGACCAAACCTGTGGACCCAGAGCAAGTTGCTGGAAAGTCTAAAAACGATACTCCATTAACACATGGATCTACAGACCCACCCTGGTCTTTTCAAGCTTAAAGATCACAAATATTTGTGTCCCACATAATAATAATTGATATAATAAGGTCATGCAATTACAGCAATGCAAAAATTAAACCTCATCATGCACATTGCTGCTGAAATGACTACAAATTAAATTGGTCGTACAGAATTTTATTCATTTCTTTTTTATTTTCCTGTGTACAAAACATTAGTGTGACCCCCACCTCCAGCTACAAGTCATATTATGTCTAACTCACGGGTAATTCACTAGTGACTCGTGTGGGTAAATTTCATCCATGATCATTTAATTTTGTATTTATTACGTAAAAATTATATTTATTTCATTCATTTCAGTCATGGTTATTTAATTTTACTCCGACCATCACAAAAGTCACTATGATCGGATTTTACAATAATTCTAGCGAAAAAATGATGTAGCAACCTTCATTAGTTCTTAATTTTAATTTAAGTGAATATATAATATATTACTCATATCTTGACCTTTTTTATATATGCACAACTCAATTTTCTTATGGATTATTTAATGAAAAAATATCAATTTTTTAATAGATTAGATTACCTAATGAGGATTATTTTCATCAAAAAATTTGGTTGATATTTTTATGAAACATTTCATAATATTGCATTCATCTGCCCAAAAGGTGCATCGAAAAAGAGTGATAAATAAGATAAATTTTTCAAAACACATAAAATAGAAATACATGTACGATATTATTTAAAAAAAAAAAAATTTAATTCGTTGAAGATAAATCAACATGCTAAAGATAGTTTTAAAATAAAAAAAAAATTAATTGTGTCATTGAATAAGTATTGTCAAAATTTATACAAATAATGTTATATTAACGTACAATTTTATTAATAAAAGTTATAAAATATAAGTACTTTATGTTAGGATTATTGCTCCGATTTTCTTACTAAATTTAAGTTTTACTTTTTCTTGTAAGGAAAATAAAAGTAACCATAAATACTTTTACTTTTCCTGAAAGGAAAATATAATTTTTTTCCATATTTGGCAAACCTCTTTCTTGGAGGAAAGGTTTTGGACATCTATAAATAGAAGCCTCCTCTTCTCATACAATAACACAATAGCATCCACAATGTAGTCTTTAAAGAGTCTTTGTTTAGGGAGAGATTTTCCCTTTCATTAGTTTTTATGTTTTTATATTAGGTTTTATATGTAGGCTAATTGGCCAAATAATATAATAATATTAAGTTTTTTAGTATTGTTTTATGTGTCTTCTAAATTGTCACCACAATGGTTTGCAACTAAAAGATTCCGCATGACGCCCTCTCGATTTCGAACCCAACACTTCAATAGATAAAGAATTTATAGGATATCTAATGTTTATATTTATCAATTAAATTAATTAAACAATATGTAATTTATCAAAAATTGAATATTAGAATAAAAACTTTTAAGAGAATTAATCGATTAGTCAAACAATTAAAAATACAAAGACAAACACAATAAATAGAGTAGTTTACCATATTATTATGATATACCGAAAGCAAAGACTCAAGTGGCAAGAAAAAGAATGTATGAAAAAATAATTTTATCAACTACATGTCACAATTTTAGGGGGAGAAAAATAATTTTATCAACTACATGCCATAATATTAGAGGAAAAAAATAATTTACCAACACATGTCTCAACTTTAGAGGATTTTAAGAATATATAAGATTAATTTTATTTCATAAAAATATCAAACAATTTTTTTTATAAAAATAGTCTTCATTAAGTTATCTAATCTATTAAGAAATTGGTATTCTTTCATTAAATAATTCATAAGGAAAATTGGGTTGTGCACATATAAAAAAGGTCAAGATATGAATAATATATTATATATTTACTTAAATTAAAATTAAGAACTAATTAAGGTTGTCACATCATTTTTCCGATGGAATTATTGTAAAATTCGGTCATAGTGACTTTTGTGATGTCAGAGTAAAGTTAAATGATCATGGATGAAATGAATTACAGAAAAGTGACTTTTGCATAATAGATACAAATGTAAGTGACCATGAATGAAATGAATGAAAGAAAAGTAACTTTTGCGTAATAGATACAAAGTTAAGTGACCATGGATGCAATTTACCCTGCCTCGTGTCTCTAGCAATGCACAATAACCATGAGTTAAGAGTTACCACATAATTAACATGTAATTTTGTCTTTGACCATACCTTGCTTGGACCGTGAATGAATTTAGTTTGACCATCGCACTTCGATTCGTGACATATAATATGAAATCGGAGAGTATATCTTTGACATGATTAATAAAGACGGATTCAAGATTTTAAATCAGTGCATGTAATGTGCTATTATTATCAAGACCTTTTGTGGCGACCACAAGAACCTTTTATTCTCAAATAGACTAGGGTCGACTACATGAATTTCCACTTGTCCGTTTAATTGGGAATTTAACACCAATATACTCTTTCTGAATTTTTACATATATCTATTTCATTCAAATATAATGCAACGGGCTGATGCCAATGGCGAGGAACAACAGGAAGGTAATTGAATTGAATTTGAATCCCTTTTGATGGAAAATCGAACCGTACAAATAGGATAAAAGTATTTTTTTGGTATAATCTTTTTTAACTCCGTCACTAACTAATTGTAGTAGCCAATCTGGCTGCCGAAAGCTACATCCGCCCTTGGTCACATATCATGTTAGCAAAATAGGCACGCACACGGCTAGAGAGTCCGCATTGAGTTGTGCGGATGCCTAATTTAGTATACCACATGCTATTTCTTTTTAACTATATATGACCAAACTAATTTGAGTTTTGTCATTCGAGAAGTGACATGAATATCATTCTTTGATTTTCAGTCAGAAATTTAATAATGTTGGTGGCAGACAGAGCAGGTAAATGATTTGAATTTTGAAGTAATTGTTTACTTTAGGACAGGCCGGAAAAACGGAAGTATACTGCTACTATAATATATGGTCCCATAATATTTTTCTGTGCTTTTGGTAATTCATAACTCATGTAGTAGTACCAATTTTCAACAGGCAAGCATTATTTTTAAACAAAAGAAGAGTTCCAAAATTTTCTCACTTTCACTTTCCAAAACTTTATACTGTTAGTGTCCACTTTATACAACCCTACAAGCACCTAATTGAGAATCTCATTTCATTGCACTTCTCTTTTTTTGAAGCTTCAAGCCTTCATCAACCACCCTCAAAATGAGACAAAGCCAAAAATGAAAGAACACAAGCCAGCAAAACTGAAAGTTTTTTTTATATCAGATTCCACTGACAACAAGTTTTCTTCTATCTTTTAATCTGAAATCCAGACTCTTTTCTTCCTTTCTTCAACATTAACACACCTGCATTTCCTATATATCATGAAATTTAAGCGTTAGAATACATCAATTTCATTTTTTGATAGGTGCAGAACAAAACAAATTTCAGATCCAATAACAAAATTATGCTAAAAAATCCAATATAATTTTGTAACATTTAGTAGCTCCATTTCGATAGCCAAATATAATATTCTCTCTATCCTAATTTATGTGACGGTGTTTGTCTAGCCGCAGAATTTAGACAATAAAGACTATTGAAACTTATGGTAAGTGGTGGAGCTAGATGGGTGGCAAATTACAAATGCATAAATAAGGTGAAACTACCTTGTTGAAAAATTCTGCCTCCACCATTGCTTGTGGCTTTTAATAATTATGTGGTTAAATTATTTGTATACATTGAAAAGTGATATTCTTGGGACAAACAAGGATTAAAAAGGAAAGTGAAAAACAGAGAATTGGAGATGACAAACTAATCAAGAATGATTTATTTAACAAAAGCAACATAAAGAATGGAAGAAAAAAATAATTAAAGAGGGGTATGTATACCTTGAGGATTACAAATAGGTGGCTCTTCAAAGAGAGAAAGGGACATTTGTTTATGAGCAAGACCAATATCAAACAAGATGAGACCAGAAGAAGGATCATAAACTATGATATCTTTCACTGGTAACCAAAGAAAAAGCTCTTCTTGTGAAAGACCCTCCACTCCAATTAGCTCACCATAGCTAAGATTAGCTCTTACAACACTATCAAAAGCCACCCTTGTCTCAAATTTTGCAACACATGGACTATCCAAGTAGACTTGTAAGTGGCCATTTTCATCAAGATCATATGATTTTACAGCATTTTTCGGGAATAATCCAGCAGGGAGTCCCCTACTTCTGAGAAGGTCATGGATTGAAGTTGAAGAAATGGTGGTGAAAGAGAAGAGGAGGATGGACACAAGTAGTGTATATATCTTGAGGAAGATGTGAAGGTTAGCCATGGGATATTAAGGCTATTTGTGAAAGTTGGTTCAAGGAGCTGAAGGAAAAAAAGGGACGATTTTAACAAGGTTTAGGGTGTGAGAAGGTGGGCCATAAACTCAATTATGTGTGATTAATTTCCTATATTGCCCCTTTTTAATAATTCAAGATTTTGTCCCCACATGTGTTGTTGTGTTTTATCAAAGGATTTAAAACTCTAATCATTCACCAAAATATCTTCTTGCTCACAATGCTTTGGGCATTCGTTAGCAACATGTACCTCAAAGGGTAAATTGGACTCTAAGGTGATTAGTGAATTAAGAATTTGGTTCATGAGATACGCATTATTCTTTCTTACTGCATATATAAATAAATAAATAAATAAATAAATAAGGATATATATATTCATTATTAGTGTTATTTTTGCACTGCAATATATTGATTAATGTACAATTGAGATTCACTATCGATATTTGCATTAGTCGAATACAAAAAAAAGGACTTCTTTCGTTCACTAAACTAACTAAGTGTCGAATCCAATACAACATATTTTTGTTTATCCAAAGAAGATTTGACAAATTATATGTTGAGTTGTGTCAAGAACATTCTTGTGACTTCAAATTGATGTCCAATATATATCTACTTTCAAAAGAGTCATGTATTTGACGCAAAAGAATACGAGTACAGAGTACTACTATATTACTATGCTCATATTCTATGGTGAACTACTAGGTTTGAATGAATCAAACAGCTAATAAGCTACCTTCAACCCTGATCTACTGATCAATGGCTATGGTCATTCTGGTCAATAATATGCAAGCTGTGTTGCTTGAACTTTTTAAAAATGTCAATGGACGTGTGTCGAATTCATCAAAGCTAGTGTATTTTTAGAGAATCCGATACGAGTGCGGCATTAAATGTGAATAGCCTGCACAGCTTAGTATGCAAGTGCAGTAACCATACAGAAGATGAAAATGAGATGGGGCCAATGTACATAAGGAGATGAGAAGGGCAGAAAAGGTAACATATATTATTATAAGTAGACAGAAGTATATGAGACACCAGACAGACAATTGGCTTAGGGTTAAAGGTTAGTAATGTTTCATAGTGATGGCCAATCAATCATGGCAGATAAAGAAGCAGCCACTGACACAATGCAAGTAGAAGCATAAGTAGTACAGTAATTTAGAAACTGTTCTATATGTTCTTTTCATACAAAATCTCTTTTGACGGAAACTACGAGGTTTCACCAACTTTGGATCTCTCTTTCTCCTCATTTATTCTTTCTCTCTAATGTTTCACTTCATATTTTGGAGTAATAAAATAAAAAGGCCTACACCATATTTATTCTTATTGATGTTGATCGTGAATCGAAGAAAATGAAATTATAATATAATAGTAATAATAAACGGAAAGCAGAGAATTCATTTCATTAGTAAAATAAAGGTTGGATCAAAGACATTATTCCTTTACAACTTACAAGAAGTAGTTAAATTTAACTAATAGTTAAAAGTTCTTTTAGAGTGTCAATTTTTTCTTTCCCATTCAATGCAGTTTAGTTTAGAGTTCGATTAATTTAAATTCGTGTGAAAAGTCTTACTTTAATGGATAAAACACTCTCTATTAGAACTAACTTCCTTTCATACGCCAAGTCGATAGACTTACCATCAACACCTTTAAAGATTTTTCAATTGCCAACTAAATAAGTTTACTCTTATATATACTACTTTTAAAATGACTGATAATATGAAAAGTACTACTTTAGTATTAATACAGAGCAAAGGGTAAAAATAAAACAAAATAAGGTAATTTCTTTTAATATATCTATTTAATTTTTGCAGGTATTCATTCATATATCAACTAACTAGGGCCAGTTTACTAAAGTGAAGCTTTTGTCCTATTTCTAATAATTCGAGAGTATTTTCGGATCAAAAACTAAATATAGTACTACTATATATTTATTGCATTTTCAATAGCTAAGGAGTATATTTAACTTATTATTTATTATTATTATTATTTTGTAAATAAGGTGAACTCACAAAAAATAGTCAAGGTGGTAATAGTGTCTTCAACGTTTTTATCCTCCTTTTAGCCACAAAGTACCCTAAATCGCGGGACATTAAGACAAAGCATGGGACAAAGAAGAAGTGTCGTGAGTATAAAAAAATTAGCCTTTTAAATGGGGTAGTAATAATCTTAATTAACAAAAAAGATATGATATGTAATGATATCCTAGGTTACCACTTTATGACTTTTTATGCCTCGCCGAATTATTTTTTGTACATGTAGTGATTTGAATGTCTTTGTGCTTGTCTTAAACCTCACTTTGCTTTCCACATCATTTATTAATTACCAAAAATAATTACCTATTCTTACTATTTATCTAAGCTGTTTACAATATTTATCTTTACTATGGTTTTATTTAGATCTTTACTAATTTTTTCGTAGAGCTTTTACATTCAAAGAATTGTCGGAGTCACACGTATTGTTTATGGGATAACAACATGCTTGTATGGGGTAATGCTTCATTTATGAGCGGTTAAATTAGGTCTAAGATCTATTTATTTAACAAGAATATTGATAAAGATAAATATGCCCCTTTTTACTAAATCACTGTGGAGAAAATTAAACTTGGTGAATTTTTAATTATTATTAATATTATTATTATTTTCAATAATAACCATTGCTTCATAAAATTAGAATATTAGTTATTCCATTTTTTCGAATTTTTTTTCCTGTGAACGTCAATTGGTAGTATAATCGGCAAGTCAGCAAACCATGCAATGCCATTATCAAAGGAAGACAAACATGATATGTCAAAGAAAGTGCAACAGCTTGTCAAATAAAAAGGAAAGTTTAACAGCTCGAGTATGAAAGAAAAGAAATTAAGGTCGATACGTCATTGTATTTTTCTGGCAAATCATTAATTAATTAAATGGCCCCGTTTGGCCATAATATTTCAGTATTTGTTATTGAATTCGATATCTAAAATGTTTATTTGGTCATTAGTATTATACGGATATTGAACTTTAGTGTTTAAAAATACTAACGAAGGATTGAAAAGTTTTTTCGAAAAGTATTTCCTCTGATATTATTAGTTTTTACTCACATTTTAACTCTTATTTCCAGTGAAATATGTTCAAATAAAACTCAATTACTACTAAATATATAGAGTACAATTTTTTCAAAGTCAACTTCAAATACTCCTTTGGGAGATTAGCATTTTTAGCCTTTCAAATATCAACAAAATTTGATTTGGTTCGTATGGTTTTAGGTTAAATACATTTAACCTTCAATTATTTGATGCCTCTCCACCCTGAATCTTTACAAATTTAACAAATTATTAAGCGCAAAACGATTCAATTACAAAGTATATTATCCTATTTTAAGCGTATATTATCCCATCCATGTTATCCAAACCCGTACCATATTTCCTTTAAAGTATATATTAGCAGGAAAATGAATTATAATTTCTTTTCTAAGTCACCTTTATTTGGTTAGAGTTTAGAAAATTGTTAACTATACGTAGCTCCACGAGAGTTGAATTATGTAAAGCTGTGAGCTTATGAACTCCAGCTCTCAAACCACTACATATGGATTTATCATTTTATGGTCATTTGTCCCTTTTTGGAACCTGAGAAATGCTTTATACACCTAATTATATTTTGCACTTTTCTTTGTCCTGTTTGCCTCATATTATTCTCATGCCTGCAAGGATCTCTCCTTTTACTAGTTAAGAGTTTAAGGTATCTAGATAAATAAAATGAAAGGAAGATTTGCGCTCTTACTCCCTCTAATTTCAACAATATTTAATTTTGATCAAGCACATTTAACTTTGAATTTGAAAAAAGTGCACTTTTAATTTTTCTATTGGGATTATACAGTTCCTATAGACCGCAGTTGGTACTGGGTGTTTCCGAGCAGCAGGGCTCACACCCGTTCACATTAGTTCATCCACAGTTCGTTACCCTTATGCACGAATTATTGAATAAGCCATCTTCCAACCAAGGTTAAGGAGTCAACTGCGCATTCTCAGCGGCGGGATCGAATATCAGAGTTCACGCCGCCACCCTGAACAAATAGGAGGCGCGCGCCAGTCGCACTATAGAAGAACGGCGAGGAGAAGGTTGCTAAAACAGAGGGGATGGAGGATCGAACCGTTGAAATAATTCCGAAGAATCTCATGTCAATCCGAATGAATCATCCTTTCAACGGAGGTAAATCTTTGCTTGCTAGGTAAGAGGATAACAAGTTCCAAATTCTATCTCGGTAGGACATGTATTTCTATTACTATGAAATTCATAAATGAAGTAGTTAATGGTGCTGTGTAAGGAAACTCAATGTAATCAAAGTTCTCATCAGGGTTGGTATTCACAGGGTAGGTACATACAAAGGATGGCACCTATTCCATCACCAAAAGCTATCTATCTATTGAGTATTGTCGGAAAGAAATCAAATCAAAGATGGAAACTGCTAACTTAGTATGGACATCCATGGCCCTTTCTAGACATAGATAGCTTCATGGTTTGGCTGGCAATGCAAGGGAGGCTGTTAACACAAGAAAGACTGATCAGGCTGCATAAACAGGTGAATGATACAGACAGTTGTCTATGTGATGCAAGCTTGAGTCACAGAGACTAATGCACACTTGTTTGTGGAGCCTCTATGGATTGGAGAAGTCTGACAGAAGGTAAATCAATGGTTGGGTTTTGCTATGCAGACAGGCGGCGGCATCAAATGAGTCCTAGAAGGCATTAAGAGGACGCATTGAAAGGAAATCGTCTCAGCCATTTATGGAGTTGTTTTATACCACACATGGAGAGCTAGGAATTGAAACAAGTTCAAAGGCAAAATTGTACATGAGGAGGTAGTTACACAGATGAGGAAGGAAATGGGAGAAAGATTACACTTACTTGAGCTTCTAAGAAACCGGAGAGATGTAGGAATTTTGTTCAACATCTACTTTCTACTTACTTTTATGGCTCTGTAGGAGGTGTATCTTCTGTTCTCAGAAATAGATGCTCTTTATTTGTATTCCTGTTTTGGAGATTATGGTAATAGCCTACAGTTGTTATCTCAAAAAAAAAAAAAAAAGGAAGTTTATTTCCGAATTTTCTCAAACCTAATTATTTATAAATTTTTAATTCAGTTAACTAACCATGTAATCTATTAAACTTGTATTATTATTATTATTATTCACTTTTGAGGGTAATATATAATTTCAAAAGTAGTCTAAATATAACAATCTTTCTATACGAAGGGAATTAAGGGACCTATAACACACACCCAACAGGAAAATAAAAATAAAGGTTAATGCCGTTTAGCTAGATATATCTATTGCCAAACTTAGAAGTTACTAATAAATAATTGAAGGATCAAAAATGTAATTACATAGAAGAATAGAACAATAACATTGACAATAATGATAATGACCCAAACAAAAAGGAAAAAGCTACATAGCCTAACTATAACAAGATTCATACATGAAAAAGTTTTAAAAATCATCTTATTATTTGAAGGAGAGAGAGAAAGGAAATTTCTGGATATATTGAATGAAGTAGTTGTTATGACTGGTCCTTTGAGTGTTCTTTTTTTAAAATTTCTTAGCCATCCCCATCTTCCATCTTTGTTGGAGGTGAAGGGTGTTTGCCGTCTGAGCAACCAACCTGCTCTAGAGTTTCATTAACTTCAGGTCTCAAACAACACAGAATCAAAAGAAGTATCACTAAATTGTAGTAAATGAAGTACGGCCTTCTACTCCAATTATTCTTGAACGAATGATTGGATAAGGTATTTCTTTACCAATCCTTCATAAATTAAGGTTGTTGCTGATCATAGTAGTAACTTTGATTGCTATTCACAGAATCCCCATATCTTCCATCACCACCATATCCATATGGATTCCCAAAAAGATAATCTGCTGTACATTTCCATTGTTCATTACTGTTGCTATCTTCAGCACCATTATTTACATGGTCCAAATTTCTTCTCCGGTTTTCCTTAGCTAAGCAGGGCCAGTAACCAAATAAGCTCTCACATATATCCATAGCTTCCAAACCTGAACCATATGGAATTTGTTGCAAGTGCCTCCCATAATCATATCCATATTCCCCTATTGTCCCATTTCCAACTACAAAATCTTGATCTTGCTGAGCAGGTTCTATTGGTTTTTCAAGAATATCATCCCCTATAGTCCCATCTCCAATTACAAAATCTTGCTCTTGTTGAGGAGTTTCTGTTGGTTTTTCTTGAATGGGTTTTCCCCCTATAGTTCCATTTCCAATTACAAAATCTTGATCTTGCTGGGGAGTTTCTATTGGTTTTTCAAGAATGGGTTTTTCCTTCACACCAGACAAAGATTTTTGCTCATCTTTGCTTTGATGCTGAGGATCTTCTAGCTGATCGTCGTGCTTAACATAGGGCGAACGATTTGTCCCATAGTCAAAATTACCATCTAAGGGGAGTCCTTTAGACTCAGGAATCGAATGAGGATAACATATTTCATTGGAGGGAAGAAGGGGTTTTCCATATGTTTGAGCCATGTCGTAGCCACCACCATAAGGTGTGGGATCATATTCATCAAACACAGTGTCATCCTGTTCTTTGTTAGAACAAGAAATTATGTTGCGTGCCTCCAATGAATTAGTACCCTTCTCATATTGGATAAGTTTTGGCTCAGTAGAGTTATGAACAGAATAACTTAATTCTGGATGTATTTGAGTAGTATAGTAGTAATTGTAATTAGTACTCTGCCCATAGGAAGAATATGATATTGAAGACTGAATTGGAAAAGCATAATCATAATGATTATAAGGGACGCTGACATTAGGAGTCCAACGGTACTCACCAGCATCACCATTGTAGCCATAGAAAGCCATGTGTATTGCACCTTCAAATTCTGAAAACCTTTTAATCGTTTATATATCTGATGAAATATGGTTACAAATTCAGCTATCTGCTAATGCATTCTGATATTGAAGAAAAGAACATGGGAGTGTAAAGTGGTTGGTTGGGTGATGCTACTATAATAGGGGAAGCAGATAAGAAGATAGATTGTGATTGTTGTGCACTTAATCTATGAATAAAGACGAGCATGTCAAATTCACATGAATTGATGGCTCACCTCACCTTCCTGTGGGAGTTGGCATTGCTATTCTGCCTACTGGCTGAGTGGGAGTAGTATTTAGTGCCACGTTGTGTCGCACCGATTCTTTTAGGGGTTACACATTGAGTATGTGTTTTAAGCAAGTAGCTGATACGTGTACATCATTTCTTGTCGTCACTTAATTTTTAAAGTATTCTGAAGGATCTCTACAGAATTAATTACCTACAACTTTACGACTCCTGACTCGAATACCAAGTATTGATCATGTAACATATATAGATAAAGATAGATTCAGATTTTTTACTTAAAACTTCAAAATAGAAAGTAAATGCATGACGAAATGAGTGAATTTAATATCCATCATATACCTCATAAAAATAATTTTGACTTTACATACGTGAGTCTTATCATTATTTTCTAACGAAACAAATTTGTGAGTATATCGGACGGGCATTTCGAACCATGCGTCATTGTGAGTTGTTCACGTACATAGCTTAGGACATGAATCACCGATCCAAGTTGTGCAGGTTCTATTACCATTTGAATCACAGGCAAGATCCAGGTTCAGGCCTCACCTAGCTAACTTCCCCCAACGGGAAATGCATTTAGAAGTAGCACCATACAATAAGTTTAAAAGGGATACTCTGGAGAGTTTGACAGTAAACAGGTCTACCAAATTATTCATGTTAGACCATAGATGCCAGAAGACGACAATTTCACAACTTCCTCTACAGCATGGGTTCCCTTGATCGTAGTTTAAATCACTTGTTGCAGACCAAGGCACATACCATGTCACGTCTAGCTTAAACCGCAGCATCACTGACCAGGGATTTTGCACAACCATAGTTCAATTACAGGAACTATACCATTATTCAGGGAACCATCCAATTTGTATAGTCCAGTGTAAAATATGGAACTTACTTCATACACTGCCTTGTCGGCCTACCTTGGTGGGAAGAGTATTCCGTGTTATGGCATTTAGTATAAATTAACTTGTACTGACCTTGAGGGGTCAACTCAAAAGGAACAACATTATGCTGCTCCTTCTAGTCATTCCTGTGAAACATTGTGCAGTTCACTAGCAAGTGAAGATGCAAATAAACAGAATTTCCTTCCATTTATGTTTCTTCATTCAGCATTTACACTAAATGAATACTCCTATTACTTTTCACTTTAAGAAGCATATTTCCCTCCCAAGAAGATGCTTCTCTCTATCATTCTGCATCATCTAATTTGTAAGCGTAGGCCGTAGCAAACGTCAAGATATAAGAACCAGCAGAAAAGCATAACGAGCCATCACGTACATATTCAAGCTTTGGATATAGAATAACCTGGTCAGGATCAAAATTACATACAGCTTTCTTTCTTGCTCTCAATAATGTAGCCAGAAAGCTAGTCTAGAGGAAAGATAGAACAATAAACGCAGTCGACCAAACTCCTAGACTAACAGTGTATTCCCATCTAACCTTTAACCACCAACATATCTTTGTTAAAATGCCCACCAATATCACACTATGAATGATGATGCATTGGCATTTCCAACTGGCAATTTGACTCTAAGATCAGATAAAACCCTGCAAAAAAGATAGAAGATTGCAACAGAATTAACTTATTAGGCTAAATTAAATGAACAATGGAATGGGGGAATAGTTTTCCTACAGAATAAATTCCAATACTTTCAGCACATGAGAAGTGAATGTAAGGCTAGCTGTCTGCTAACCACAACAAATGGGATAAAACTGTGAGTTCTCTGTTTCTTTAGCGGTGTCAATGAAGAGACTAAAGCACTTACAACGCACCATTATAATTTTAGGAGGAAGACTCAGGAGCTGCCGCTTGTTTTGTTCGTTCAGGAGGACCATCTCTTCTTCTTACATATGCTTTACTCTTGCTTCTTGTTCTGTTCGACTGCTTGGGTTGGTAAGTAGGATACTGACAAGGAATTATCTCTCCATTGACGTACTTATCTCCTGAAAGAAGAAACCACATAGACGTTATCGCTGTAGAATCACTAGTGAAATTGAGCTCAAGGAAAGAAACTTCTTAAGAAATTTAACCTCCATAGTCCTTGTTCTTCACATCTATGTAAGAATCAGGCAGGACCCAAAGAACTCCAGGTAGACCTACAAAATAAATAAACGAATCAGTCAATGCCAGAACACTGGATGTCCAGCATCTGATATGCTGAAATAAGAAAAGCTTGAACTCACCCTTAAATTTCTCTGATGTTTCTTCAGATACAGTGCACTGAAATCCAGTGTAAGTGGTGGTACTAAAGGCATACATGTTCTTCTTTGCCTCTTCCATACTGGTAAAAAAAATTTGATTAATAAGCAAATCAAGACAAGAAAAATGCTGGTTTATATGAAAATAGTATATCCTTGTACAACAGAATAGTCACAAATCCCCCGCAAATTTCATCAGTTAACAACTTTATCAACATCCACAAATCCGACATCCTCTTAATCAACACAACTTTTACAGCAGTAATCCAAGCTTCCATATACCAAGTAAAGTTGATTTATTGTATTAACATAAGATTAATATTACACCTTATAATCAAGTTGCAACCCATTTTCCCCACCAAAAGGGAAAAGCAAAACAAAGCATGCTTCAAGTGCTTCAGGAGGGGTATTTTTGCACTCCATAATCTTGACAATCTAGTCCTAAATACACCGAGCCCAGGTGTAATTGGTAAAGTTGTTGCCGTGTGACCAGGAGGTCACAGGCTTGAGCTGTAGAAACAGCCTCTTGCATTGCAAGGTAAGATGCCTACAATTGACCTTTGCGGTCCAGCCCTTCCCAGACCCCGTGAACACAAGGAGCTTAGTGAACTAGGCTGCCCTTAGTCTTAAAAGATATCATCTTTGTTCTCAATTTACAAGTAAAAAATGAGCTGTTTCTCGTATCTGATTTACTAAACAAAGAACACAACATATCATACATCTACACCAACGAAAAATCACCAGAATCATATCATACAGCTTCGGTAACTAGCAGCCAAGGTAAACTTCCACTGCAGCATTCAAATAACTGACACTAGTATTCAACCACAAATTATTCAAAACAATCCATTAAATCCCATAAGCACAAGAAATACTATCTGAACAACAATATACACCAATTTTAAAACTAACCTGCCAAGAACAGTGGCAAGGGTATTGAGATAAGTATCAATCATCTGTTCTCTAGTAGGAGCAGGGTCCTTAGGGAACTCCATGACAATAAGCCAATGATTATAATCACATCCAGGTAGCATAATAGCCTCCCTTTCATCACTGCTACTACCCCCCCTCTTAGAAGAGAATTCTCCATCAGAAATGGCTCTTACAACACGCAATCTTGAAGTTTTTGCAGGTGGAATTGAAGAGAGAGATGTGGTGAGAAAAGGGTAGGAAAGAGAGAGAAGACAAGTTGGGGTTTTAGGTGGGTTTTGGAATTGAGAGTTAGGGTTTAAGGTTTTGGATAAAGGAGCAAGATTGAGAGCTGCCATTGCGGTCACTGTGTAAGAGGGAAACAATGAAGTGATAAGGGGAATTTGGCTTGGATTTTCAATTTACTTATTACATCCCTATTTGCGCTTCCAAAATATCTTTCCACGCGAGGCCCTTATATTTTTCACTTTTTTCCTTTCCTATCTTTATTTTTATTTTTATTTTTATTTTTTTATGGGAAGGAAAGACCGTGGACAACTGACTTGACTGGAAAGTCTAAACGGCATCTTTCAGCAGTAGTAGAAATGAAGCCTATCGTCGTCAAATAGGAAATTGGACCCCTTCTCAAAGATCTAATGGAATTGCCCAGCAATTTTAATACATAATTACATCATTGATTTTATCTGAAATTTTTAAAAAGACATTTAAACTTTAAATTCGATCTATTACTCCATAGATCTTCTTTATTCTGTTGCAAATACACTATTTTGGATCTCTGCGTGTATACACGCACCATAAATGCGTGAAAGGGCTCAAATCTAAATTTTTGATCAATTAAAAGTTGTCACGTATAAATAATTTAATATATAATTTATATTCTTTTTTTAAAAAAATATTAATTTTCTTTTTATATATTACCCCGTACCCCCCTCTCTCCTTCCCCCGCCCCCCACCCCTCCCCCCACCATTTCTTCTTCAACATCATTAAATCTTCCATTAAAGCTTCGTCGAAGCTTTTTTTCTTAAATCATATCATTAAAGCTTTTCATTTTGTAGTTAAACATATCATTTAACTACTCATTAAAAATCTTCAACATCATTAAAGCTTCATTTAGCACTTTTGAATGTTTAATGAAATTGAATTTTGATTTTGAAAAAGCAATTGATATGGAGTTTTAATTAAAATGGTTGAAATTCAAAAGTGTAAAAATGGAGTTTCAATTTCATGATGGTGGTAGTGGTAGTGGTGGTGGTGGTGATGATGGTGCGTGGGGGGAAGGGGGGTAGAGGGAGACATTGACAGGGTGGGGGTGCTGGATGAGGAAGACGATGGGGGTAGGGGTGCTGCTGGACGCGGAAGGAGGTGGGGGAAGAGGGGGTGGGGCGGGGTAATAAATTAAATAAAAAAGAAAAATTTATTTAAAAAAATAAATAAAATATAAAATTAAATATATTTAACACGTGTCAGCACTTGATTGGTGCGTGTGTTTACTCTCTTTGTTGTGACTGAGGTTCAGCGAAAAATGGTGTATTTGCAACGGATTAAGTAAGAATCGTGGGGTAATAGATCGAATTCAAAGTTTAGGTGTCTTTTTTAAAATCTCGATCAATATCAGGGGGGTAATTATGTATTTACTCTTTAGTTTATAAAATATGTGCGATATAAACATATACAGTATACATGTAATATACATACAATAATATATATACACACACCACATGACCACATACAACCACGTTTATATATAGTGTATGCTTCCACTTGATAATTATTCCTTTCTCGGAAGCATTTTTTTCGTGCATTTTGATGTGTGAGAATGAGATTTTCATAGCTATTGTTTTCATTTTTGTATCCATTTGGTATTTTAAGCAAAGGCAGTCTTGGGCATAATTCATTTGGTACAAAACTTGCCTTGTTCATAAAAGGATTCCTACAAATTTTCTCTCCTCTGTTATTCTTATTTTTCATAATCCCTATTGGATCCCAATTTCTGAATCAAACTTAGAAACAGATTAAGACATCATAAAACCAACACAACCATTTTTTGTTGTCTCTCGAATCTAACAATTTCGTCAGCTTTAAATTCTTTTCTAACTCCGACCAAAAAGGAGGTTACCAAGCAAGTGAAAATGAATGGAAGAAAAAATTACTCGTATATCATATTTACACAAGAAAGTAAAAGGCACTTTCTTCAAATACATACTGGAAGTTTTGTTATTCAACAATAAAATTATATTCTAAAAAATGACACAAAATTAAGATTTTTGTTATAAATATATTTACATTATAGTGAATGTCTATCAAGATCTACTTTGATCTCTATTAGGATTTGAAACATCTGTCTTTTACTCAGACTAGGAGTAAATTTTTCCTATAAATAGAGGGGTTTTGTTCATTGTATTTACAATCTTATGATCTCTCATCCCTCAAAAAGTAATAAGAATTACTCTCTCTACTCTTCTTCTTTGTTCTTTATTATTTAATAACACGTTATCAGCACGAGACTCTGCCAAATAAGGATTACAGGTAAGTATATATGATTCATGTTTTGATGTCCAATCCGTTAGAAAGTTACAAATTGTGTGAAGGAAAACTGTTGATTCATTATCTCATGTTGCTGCCTCCATCAGTGTCCACTAATGTTAATGCATATCAAGTTTTAACCAATACCATTATGTCTTAAAGTATACGTGAGTAACTTTATTAATTAATATATATTTATGTTGG
Source organism: Capsicum pubescens (assembly GCA_030864215.1). Lineage (NCBI taxonomy): Eukaryota > Viridiplantae > Streptophyta > Magnoliopsida > Solanales > Solanaceae > Capsicum > Capsicum pubescens. The sequence goes on along the minus strand of CM061539.1, from coordinate 176,460,051 downwards.
CTAACTTATAATCAAACCATGTACTATTAATTTCTACTTTATCAATCTCGAGGAGCAGCATAGTTACACAGTTTGCATATTCCGGTGATATTCATATAATGTGATCTTATTACTGTTGATTATTAATTTGGTATAATATGTAACTTCTGTTTTAGTAATTTCTTATGTTATTTGTCTTTTACTATTAATGATATAATTATTGTTGGATTTGAGGAAAAATAATTGATTTGGAACCATTTATGTTTTAAATTTATTCCTCAAGAACAATATTATCAAAAGGAGTCCGGAGCCAAAAGGGATCTTTTTTTTATCAAAAATTCCAAAAGGGACACTTACTTTCGAAAAAAAACAAAACGGACAAAACGTTGCGGGCCCTGCGACTTACAAGTCGCCCGAGGCCCAGCGACTTGCAAGTGTTCACTGTTCACCTCCTCCTTTTTTTTTTTGTTCCCATCCTTAACATCATCATTTTTACTCCTTTCTTTTCTCTTTCATTTTGACCGAGAACAATAATACTCACCCACTCAAAGATTCCACACTACATAGACCATTCACATATACTCCATTTTTCCTTTTCTTGGTGGGAGCAACAGAAAAGAATAGAGAACATTGCATCATCTTTCTTTTTCTCCAACGACCGGAAAACATAAACACAAATAATTCTTCATTTTCATCACTTCACAATTCCACTCTCAAGCACACAATGTATTTAAATAATTTAAGTTGTTAATTATTGTAATTTATTATATTTTTTTATGTAATTTTTATATTAATATACGTTACTTTTCTTATCCAAATTTTTGTGGCATTGATAGTCAATTATATTTTAAAAATAATTTAAGTTTTTAATCATTGTGATTTATAATACTTTCTTCTATTATTTACAGTACATTTTATTTCATTTTCAAATAATATATGTTGTTTTATATCTTCTTCTGTCCCGTCCCAATTTATATGGCACTAATATAATTTTGATAGTCAATCAAATATTTTATGTTGATATATCATTTTGTTATTCTTATTTTTCTAATACATAATGACTTATAATAAGGAGTCTTATAGTAAAATCATCGTTCGAAAGACGAAAATTTAATTTAAAACATTAAGAGTTAATTTCACATTTTATGTCTATTTTATTTTTCATTAAATATTATTTATTTTCTTAATACCTAGATGACTCATAATAATTAATTAAGAGAGATTGATTATGTTATTACTATAAAAATTAATATAATTTTATCATATCCAATAGTAATCATCGATAATTCACCGGAATAGTATATTAATTAAATACGTGATGCTATATTTACATATGCAAAATATGATATTATTAAACATTATTGGATAGTGCATTATATTTATCTTTCACAATAATAAAATTTTACTATATATTTTTTTTTATTTCTTTTTAACTTGATATTTATTGACCCAACACAAATTCTAAGAAAATATTCATTAGAAATTTATTAATTTTGTACTTTAAAAATTTTAAGTTAAGTTTAAATATTACTATTTCTATATAAGAAAAAAATAATTTTAAAATTTAAACTTACTAAAATAAATAAATAGATAAAAAGATTAATTTTTTATATAAAAGTCAATTAAAATAATAAAATTGATTTACTTTAAATATTTAGTTGCAATTAATTAAGATAATTTTTTATTTTGTCATAATTTATGCTGCACCGATAAAATTTTGAGAGTTGAATAGAACTTTTATATATTTTTAAAAAAGTATTTTAGCTTGTTAATTATTGTGATTTATAATAATTTTTACGTAATTATCAAATAATATATTTACTCATTTTGTTCCAATTTATGTGGCTTCGATACAATTTTGAGAGTCTGCTAAAATTTTATATATCTCTTAAGTATTTTAAATTGTTAATTATTATGATTTGCAGTACTTTTTCTTTTATCTCAATTTATGTGGCATTACTAAAATAATGAGAGTCAATAAAAATTTTATATGTCTTTTAAATATTTTAAGTTATTAATTATTGTGATTTGTGATAACAAATTAGTTTTGAACATGATAGTCAATTAAAAAAAAAAATACTTCCAATATGTAGTTATAATTAATTAATATAAACTAATAGAATATATTAAATATTTAAATCAATATACTGAAACAATGAAATTATTATATATTGAGGCATGATATGTAATTAAGTGAGAGTAGAGGGTTTTTTTGGTAAGAGTCAATAAATTTCTATATGTCTTTTAAATATTTTAAGTTATTAATTAATGTGATTTATGGTAACAAATTAGTTTTGAACATGATAGATAATTAAAAAAAAAAAAATTACTTCCAATATGTAGTTATAGTTAATTAATATAAATTCATTGAATATATTAAATATTTAAATTATAATGATGAAAAAATAGAATTATTATATATTGGGGTATGATATGTAATTAAGTGAGAGTAGAGGTTATTTTTTGGTAAGAGTCAATAAAATTTCTATATGTCTTTTAAATATTTTCAGTTATTTATTATTGTGATTTGTGGTAACAAATTAGTTTTGAACATGATAGACAATTAAATAAATATAAAAAAATTACTTTTAATATGTAGTTATAGCTAATTAATATAAATGAATAGAATACGTTAAATATTTAAACCATTATGATAAAACAATGAAATTATTATATATTGAGACATGGTATGCAATTAAGTGGAAGTAATTGAGTTTTTTGGTAATTGGAAGAGGTGGTCGAAACAACCTCTTCAATATAATAGAAAATAAATACTAAACATATTTACATAATTTGCAACTTTTAAATGTTTTTATTATTCATAGAAATTATTGAGGATTTAACAGTGAACACGTGCAAAACAAAAACACACACAAAACAAAAAAAGGAGGAGGCGAACAATTAACACTTGTATAGATCATATACAAAGGTTCACTAATAATTGATATATGGAATGAATATACATGACTCCAATTAAAAAAAAAAAGAGGAGGTGAACAGTGAACACTTGCAAGTCGTTGGGCCCTGGGCGACTTGTAAGTCGCTGGGCCTCGGGCGACTTGTAAGTCGTTGGGCCCGCAGCGTTTTGTCCGTTTTGATTTTTTTTTTAAAGTAAGTGTCCCTTTTGAAATTTTTGATAAAGCAACATATATTAGTTGAAAATGAAATAAAAAGTACTGTAAATAATAGAAGAAAGTATTATAAATCACAATAATTAAAAACTTAAATTATTTTTAAAATATAATTGACTATCAATGCCACAAAAATTTGGATAAGAAAAGTAACGTATATTAATATAAAAATTACATAAAAAAATATAATAAATTACAATAATTAACAACTTAAATTATTTAAATACATTGTGTGCTTGAGAGTGGAATTGTGAAGTGATGAAAATGAAGAATTATTTGTGTTTATGTTTTCCGGTCGTTGGAGAAAAAGAAAGATGATGCAATGTTCTCTATTCTTTTCCGTTGCTCCCACCAAGAAAAGGAAAAATGGAGTATATGTGAATGGTCTATGTAGTGTGGAATCTTTGAGTGGGTGAGTATTATTGTTCTCGGTCAAAATGAAAGAGAAAAGAAAGGAGTAAAAATGATGATGTCAAGGATGGGAACAAAAAAAAAAAGGAGGAGGTGAACAGTGAACACTTGCAAGTTGCTGGGCCCCGGGCGACTTGTAAGTCGCTGGGCCTCGGGCGACTTGTAAGTCGCAGGGCCCGCAGCGTTTTGTCCGTTTTGATTTTTTTCGAAAGTAAGTGTCTCTTTTGGAATTTTTGATAAAAAAAAGAGCCCTTTTGGCTCCGGACTCTTATCAAAAGGGATGATAATATGTTGGGTTTAAATCCCATTAATTTATGCCTAAGACACATTTATATGGATAAGACGTTGAGTTTGAATCTCAATGCACCATACTAAAGTAGTAAATCTGAAATTTATTCATGTAATAGTAAATCTGAAATTTACTAAAGAAAAAGTACATGTCATGGTAAACTTGGAGTTTACTAGAATAAAAGTTCATAAATTGATATGAACGATTGTGACATCTCGAAGATGTGCATGTATTGAAGAACTAGAAGATTCTTCAAGAATTGTTTATGTCGTTTGTTCTCATGATAAGTTGGTTGGACCAACTAATATTGGAATTGGATCCCTTCAAATCTGAAAATTATAATAGGTGAATAAGGGCTCGTTCATCTATCATGTGATATGTTAAAATGATGCATCCATAAGATGAGCACATATACATTTATTGTCAACTTGCAGTTTGACATTCATAAAGTTGTTTGCTCAATAAAATTGAGTTAAGCATGACTTTCAGATTGTGTAATCAAGATAATTCATCTTGATAATGATGGTTTAGCATTGAATGCCTTCGATAAATATCTAAACCATTGTTAATGAGAACAAAACTTCATGTATTGGTCTGAAATATGATATATTGCAATAGCACTTGTATGCATTAGATCAATAAATTATGATTATTTCTTCCCTCTCAATTGGTTCAAGGTCGGGAACCAATTATACCATCTAATAATTTTGATGTGCGGTATACGATTAATAAATATACCATAATGCACAAAGATGGATTCCTCAAAGAAGTAGAGGATGTATGTTAGTTTTTCTAACATAAGGGGGAGATTACAAGCGCTATGAAATATGTTAGGAATTATCATCAGATCCTCATCCAAAAGATAATTCAAGTCAAATGCCGAAAGCATATCATATTAAGTGCAAGTGCTCTTATTTTGTGTTCCTAAAGGACAAAGTCTATGCATGCGTGAGACGTGATAGACTAATCGGTTCCAAATGAAATAGTCATTGAAAAATAAGGAGCAAATAATCATAATAAGAAGGCAACGAGCTCTTGAAGATCCTACGACATAACACTTCAAGAAATCTTATGAGAGGTTCATGTACCTGAAAATAATGAAGTGATGAGATCTCAAAATGTTATGTCGCATTGTGAACCGATACTAAATGATATATCATCAATATCTTTGACATAATATTGACGCAATATTGTGAAAGATTATGAGGATCTTAATTCTACGTTAATTTAAGCATGCTGAAGTAGAAACATTTATCAAGTGACATAAAAGGATGTATCTTGATAAGTATTAAACTTATTTGATTTGCAGTCCAGATATTTAAAAATGTCACTCATGAAATGTTGAATATTGTCACTTGACAAAACTTATGTGAAAAACTTTTAAAGATTCAAAATGCTTGAAGCATATAAAAAGTTCTGGGAAACTTATTTATAATCCTTATATTGTATAAGCTTATTGCTTGAACATCATTGGAACTCTTGGAGAGTTTTCAAAGAAATAGATTATTTGCTGAAATTCGAAATATATCGAATTGGATTGGTTATGAAGTACCATATCTTAGTGCAATTGATGCACTCATGTACCTTGCAAATACTACAAGGTCTATAGCCTTTTCAGTCAATTTGTTAGCAAGGTATATTTCTGCTCCTATTATGAGACATCAAAATGGGATAAAACACACGAGCTTGTTTTATTTTATTGGTCATGCTGATGTTGGGTACTTATCTAATCCGCATAAAGCTCGGTCTCAAATAGGCTATGTGTTCATATGTGGTGGTACTGTCATATCTTGGAGATATACAAAGCAGTTTATTGTAGCCACTTCATCGAATCATGCTGAGATAATAGCTATTCATGAAGCAAGCCGAGAATGTGTATGGTTGAGGTCCATGATACATCTCATTTGAGAAAAATGTGGTGTGAAATATGACAATCTACCCACAATTTTATACAGAGATAATTCAACATACATAACACATCTTAAGGGAGGATTCATAAATGGAGATAAGACGAAGCACATATTGGCAAAGCTTTTCTACATACATGAGCTACAAAAGAATGATGATATTAACGTGCAACAGATTCGTTCAACTGACAATTTGACTGATTTATTCACCAAATCTTCGCCAATTGCAACTTTCAAGAAGATGTTGCACAAAATCGAGATGCAAAGGTCAAGGATGTTCTCATTAGGGGGAGTTAATACGCGTTGTACTCTTTTTCCCTTACGAGGTTTTGTCCCACTGGGTTTCCTTTGTAAGGTTTTTAATGAGGCAGCCGAAATGTGTATTATTAGAGATATGTACTCTTTTTTCTTCATTAGATTTTTTTCCTACTGGGTTTTTTCTAGTAAGGTTTTAACGAGGCACATTATCTACCAATTAGACATTTAGGGGGGAGTGTTATAAATGTATTTACATTATAGTGAATGTCTGTCAAGATCTATTAAGATCTACTTTGATCTCTATTAGGATTTGAAGCATCTGTCTTTTACTCAGACTAGGAGTAAATTTTTCCTATAAATAGAGGAGTTTTGTTCATTGTATTTACAATTTTATGATCTCTCATCCCTCAAGAAGTAATAAGAATTACTCTCTCTTCTCTCTCTACTCTTCTTCTTTGTTCTTTATTATTTTATAACAATTTTTACGTTCCATCAGCAACCAAGCTTCTTGTCCTACTAAGCTTTGGACGTTTCAAAAAAAAAAAAAACTAAAAATTACACAAATACACAATTTATGTTTTTAATATTACAAAAAATCTCAACTCCCTAAACATATTACAAAAATCCCAACCTATACACAGAATGTTATGTATATGTCGGCTATGTTATGTATATTAATAGGGAGAAAGAGTAAAAAGTAATTAAAAAAATGGGAGAGAGTGTAATTACTTCCAAAAGGATTGTTATTTATATTATTTATGAAAAGAAAAAAGAATAAAACAGGGCCAAACATATTCACTTTAGGCTGACTAATGGACCTGCAAACCAGGCCTGGACATCACATATAGCCCAATCAAAGTTGCAAATCTGACCAAGTTTTTTCAAGTTTCACTTTTATGTAAACTACACACACATTTTACATTTGATCATCATTCATAGAATAAACAAAGATAATTAAAAATGAAAAGTAAGAATTTAATATGGTGAGAAAGATGGAAGCATTTTGTTAGTTCTTTTTAGTTTCTCTATCTTTTTATATCAATTGATACTATTCATTTGATTTTATAGAGAAAATTAATAAAAGCGGGACAAAGAATGATCTAGAAAGAAAAAAAAATCAATATTCATCAAGGAGGATCACACAACAGGCCAAACATAATCTAATCTTTTTTCGAATTTTATACCGAACGAAAATTTAATGCACCAAACATTGAAGAACCAAAGAATCTTGCATTATTTTCTAGGCTCATATAGACTACTAGATTACATTATGCGTTGACAATGGATATTGTTAATCAAGATATCTTATTTTAAATTAAGATTTGGTAAAAATCCAGCATAATCGTGTCAATAATTATTAGATTAATTTGATTCTTCAACCCTTTATACCTCAATTGATTTGTACCAATCTTTTCTATGCACACTTACCAAAAGGGAATAATGAATTACTGTTGCTTATAATTTCTTTAATCTCTTAATCAGATCAATTCTTACATATTTTACTTGGTAGTTTAATAGAACTTCCTTCTTTATGCGATTCAATCGGTTTGTGGACAAATTAATTAACATTAACAAATATGTATGTCACATAAACAAATTCTTTTATCCATTCATTGGCCTAGCTTGTTTTATCTTAATTAATTAATTGATACTTAAATTCCTAATGACAAGAGTTGTTGAATTTTGGGTAGTATAACTAGTGTCCTACTTATTTATTCAAGTAACCTACTGCCCTAATATATGGAAATTGTCACCCCAGTTTGGTCTTTATAAAGATCCATATCATTTGATTTGGCCCTTAGTTTAATAGACAGTTGGGAACTCATAGCTTTTAAAGTATTCCCTCAGGTGTGTAATAATTTGGCTTATTGTCCTTGTGGATACATACCAACTACCAAGGGTCACAAAAGGTGACAGAATGTATAGAATTATGAGCCATTTATGATATTTTTCCATTCTAAGTTTTGTTCTATTATTATATTGTCACTAGAAACTTTGAAGAAATTAAAATTCACAGGAGCAGTTTAACTTCCCTTGGGAGTTCATTAGCATGTAGTTCTCGGAGATGATAGCATTGACATTTTTTATTTTGGCTAAGGGATTGGATCACCTTATTGTTTGACTAAAGAAAGTTGTATTAAGGGGTCGTTTGGTATGATGTATAAGTTATAATAGTCCCGAAATAAATTGTGGAATTATTCTCATGTTTGGTTGATGGGATAAGTTAGTCAAGCGATTACTTATCCCACCATTCATGTCTTAGTGATGGAATAAGTTATCCCATATATATGGTGGGATAACTAATCCCGGGATAATTAATTCCGAAATTAATTATCTCGGGATAACTTGTCCCAACCAAACAACCCCGATATACATAGTTGCATAATTAATAAATTAAGACTAACTAGCTCAAATGACAAATCTTTAACTACGTACATAAAATACTTTAGTGAGACATTAAATTATTGGGAAGCTACTAATTTGTGATAGAAACTTAATTTTCCTCTTTAAACAAAAGCTAAAGTAAACATGTATCATGTGTGTTCATCAACAAATATAAAACTTTTAAGCTAGCAGACAATTGTTTCGTTAACAATAATAATGAACTTTGGAATTTTTTTTTAAATATAATCATAATAAAGAAATAAAAAGGGGAAAAAGAGTAGGTCCAACCTTTTTCTCAACTCCATCATATTCTCATGGAACCTAAAATAATCTAAAGTCCTCTATTTATCTCTACAACTGCGTTCCTTTTCATCACCATAAATTAATATTGCAATACACACACACACAAAAAGATATATAACAAGACATATGTTATTACATTAGGAAGCTTTTCACTCATGATATCAACAACCAAATCCTTCAACCAAAAACTGATACAAGTGTTGAATGTGAAGATTAAAATGATGGGATTATTGGAACTAATCTAGCTGATGTGAACACAATAGGAAGAAAGGGAGTGGCACTTAAGATAAATTCTTCAAAACAAATTAATGATTTGGCCATAAAATATAGAATTAGTTGTTATTTGCATATTTAATTACTCTACGAGTGTAATAAAATGATAAATAAATTTATAAATATTTAAATGATAGTCCATACATTCAATTTATTTGTCTTACTTTTCGTTTAAATTTGTTTCAAAAAATGGCCTCTTTTTTTAACTATTGAATTATAGCTTTTCACATGTCATATTTAACACCAAGATTAAAATAGATTTTGACACATTCTACATGTTATTAATTTAAGATACAAGATTGAAAATTATTTTTTACTTTCTTAAACTTCGTATCAAATCAAAATCAAACAAAAAATTGAAACGGAGAAATACTCAATTTCAAATTAATTTTTTTTAGATATTGAAAGATAATTTTAAAAGTATAGCATAAATTATACACTAAAATGATAAATAAACCTTAAGACTATAACGTTTCTTTATATTATCAATTTAAATGACATAAACTCATTTAATACCTATTTTGGGTATTTTATTTTCATGAGTAATTTTTCATCTATTAAGAAATTTTGTAATTCCCAAACCTCACGTGATACATATCATTACAAAGATTTGCACTACACATATAATTTATGAAAACATAATTATTTACTAAACACCTACTTAAATTATTTTAAACAACTTATTTAAAATGTAATATTAACTTTCTCATGTTAAATTATTACAATATATATCATGTTAACTTTTGTCAATTTTTTCGATTCTCTTTATTTGAGATATTAAATTTTCCTATCAGGTAGACATATTACTTAAAAAGAAATTTCTTATTTATTATATTAAACTGATCTCTGATTTTTAACATATATAAGACAAAACACAAAGACAATCCTTTAACATTATGATTCATTAAAACGTTCATTCAGTAGGTCCTTATTTTCGTTTGTTAAATACCCCTTAAACGAATTTAAATGTATTAAAATCAATTTATGTATGATTTAGTATCCCTTTATTGCTTCGTATGATCTATATAAAATGTTAATAAATAAATATTTATAATTTTAATCTATTCTCTTGTATAATTTTTAAATAAAGTAGAAAAAGAAAAATATTACAATTAGTTGTTTATTCTCTTGTGTTTCACGACCTGATGTTAGAAATAAGCATTAGAATATATGATACTTTAATCTTAATTATGAAATCTTAAATAAGTTGTAAGCTATTATTTGATTTTATAAAGATAAGAAATATTTTATTATATAGTGTAATCTCTAATTACATTTCATTTTGTGTTTGTTCAAAAATATTAATGATCAATTTTTTAAAAAATTAATTAAGTAACAATAAATATATTTAAAATTATAATATGGGACACGTAAACGAACCCTTCATTATCTAGTCTACTAAAATACGAGTAAACCCCACTAAAATGGGTACCCTAATTTGGCCACAATTTATCAGTCCACAAGTCAAATAATTAGTGGACCTATCATTCATTCTCTATAGACTTTTTGAAAAAAATTTAAATATTGCTAGTTGATGGAAATCGCGTTTACAAAATTCAACTCATAGAAAAAAGTCTAAATCTTTTTGAAAGAGGATAAAGGGGGAGGCATATATATAGAGAGAGCCTAACTAATTCCATAATTAGATATGCCTAAGGGGGCTACACAGAGAATTTGTTGGGATAATATAAAGTATAGTGTGTGAAGTTTTAAGAGAGTAGGTGAGGATTAAAAAAAAGTTAAAATGTTTTCCTTCAATAATGACTAAAAACTATATATTGTAAAATATAATTTCCAAAAGTGAAAAGCGAGAGAATATTGTTAGGCAACACTTTGATAGTTCGATCACATTAATCGTTTTTGTGAAAGCATATAGCACTTCTTCCATCCCACAAAAATTCACGATGTTAATATATGTTACTTTTAACAACATCAATTAACATATAGAGTATAATTTTATAAAAGAGTTGTATGCGTATTTAAACTTAATTTATCTTGTGAAGATAAAAAAAATTGAAGAGTGATGTGCACATAACCTTATTCCTACCTTGTGAAAGTAGTGAGACTATTTCTGATAGACTCTCGGCGATACATCTTATTTTTGTTCAATCAAATAATTATTTCTGAATTTTGTAAATAAATAGTTCCAACCATCTGGTTCATTTTCTCCTGCTGCGTGATTTACTCAAAAAAATAAAATAAAAAAATGAATCCTTAATAAAATCGTGATTTATCAAAGGTAAATAAGTTGGTAAAAACTCATCCGTATTAGGTGTTTTCATTAACCAAATGAATACATGATATGTGTATTCATATACACTCTTATCACTAAAGTAATTAATTCATACATTTCTCACATTAATTTATAATTTAAATTAGTATCATAGTCTAATGAATCCTTCCAGAAGGGACAACTACATTATTTTTCACTTTCTTTCATTTATTTAACATAACTTTCTTTCTTAATAAGGACAAACTAATTAACATTATCAAACGGAAAAGACGGATTAACCACTTCTTTTTATATATATCATGCCTTAATCTATTCGCTAATTATTAATCAATACAACCTGCTGCTTGCCTTAATATCTTTCATGAAAATAATTTTTACACAAAACACCTTGTACGTAATGAAATCTTAATTGATACAACTTCTCATTGGATTTTAGCCCTTGGTATAAATAGTGAGATGGGATCTTATTAGTTTTTTTTTTTAATATTTAGTAAGCTATATTAATACATAATTAACTCGGGCCTTTCTTACAGTTACATTATAGGCAGGGGCGGATCTAGAAGGCCGGATGGGGGTCCCGGGAACCCTCTAACTTTCTTGCGGATGTAGTATTTCTATAGAGAAATCTAGTAAATATATAACAATTATTAGTTGGAAACCTATAAATAAAATGTGGTGTTGGTCTAGTGGAGTAGAGGGACTTGTAAAAGCTTTATTGACCTCTTGGTTGTGGGTGAGTCCCCTTAGTTACTATTTGATTTTATTTTTATCTAATATGGGGAACCCATAAACCTTAAACCCAGAATTCGCCTCCGATTATAGGGTTATAAAGCATGACATAATGTGTAGCTAAGTTTGATTTTAATAATGAATTATTTATGTATATTCTTTGAATCCTACTTAAATTTTTTTTGATGTCGTCATTAGAAATATTGAACCAATTAATTATTCATAAGAGCAGTTTAATTTGCTCTGGTAGTTGCTTGGCATGTAGTTCTTGGAGATGATAATTATGTCATTTTATTTGGATAAGGGATTTGATCAACTTATTGTTTGACTTAAGATTATCTATATATCTTACACTGTGCTTAAATGACATTTATCATTAAAAAATAGACTGACTTTTTCACCAAAAAAAATAAATAAAAAAAAATAAACTGACTTAAAAGTTTAAACTCCTGAATATAAAATGAGTATCGAATTTGCCCTTTTTACGAACATAGCATTGTTATATATACTTGCTTCGTGCGTCTTTTTTACATTATATATTTTTAAAATTATCGTAACACACTTTCTTTTGAGCATATATAAATATCAAAGAAATAGTCATGAGTTAGAACTATCACAACTTCTGTTTATGTTGCACCAAATTTATTTCTTTAAAATTACTTTTTACATTAATAGAATTTGCCGATTTCCTGCGTGTTCCTTGCTTCTTTGAGAGCATGTAATTCCTTCTTGAGCTTAACTTTTTATTATAAGATCAGACTTCTCTATATCGTCACCTTATTATAACGATATTTATTTATATTGGCCTAGTTTTTTTCGAAATCAATTTTTCATGTTATATTTTATTTCTCTAACATAATATTTATAACAACAATAGTTTTTATTATAACGATACACTCTTTGTTGAATTACCTCTCTATAACAACAAACTCAAACATTATGTAATAATATTTTTTAAGAAATATATTATGTACAAAATAAAATATCAAATAATATATGACAATCACCATAAATGTCATGCATACAGTAAATTTCAAGTATGAATAATAATTGCATTTAAATGGTGCACATAATTATTTCACAATAACTTAATGAGGAAAAGATAACTAATGTTTGTCTTTTTTATATTCAGGCTCTTTTTAATTTTATAAAATTTATTTATAACAACTAAATAAGATCGAAATATCAAATATCAGTATACATATTTCACTGTATATTTCTCCTCTCAATTTATTATCGAGTAATTATCATGTCTTCTAATATTTAAGTTAATTAAATGTTAGAAAAAGTAATGCCATAATGTCCATTATTTTATTAAAGAACGCTCGTCATTTATTAATGTAATGTATTTTGACTCGCTTAATTTTTTGTAATTCATCTAAAAGTTAAGTTGATATAGTCTAAATATGTAGGGGTCTTACATAAATATCGGATCAAATAGATATACGTTGATTATACACATTATGATTGAGTTCTACAGCGGCAGGCTATTTTTAGTTTAAATGATTGGGTGGACGGCTATTTAGTATTTAGCTCAATTCTTCGACATTATGTAGTTCAAACTGATTTATGAGAAATCTTGCTAAAATATTAATAAAATATTTTTTTTTACATGTTATATATAATCATATTTTAAAAAAATTATTAAGTAACTAAACAAACAAAAAAGTAAACCTTGGTGATAGCGGGGTAGCATGGATGATGATTCATTATTTAGCCCATCTTGATCCAATTAATCTCAATCTAAGCGATTTTTGACATGAAAGTACACCCAATGACCTTGAAGATGAATGGTGTTTGAATTTTTGACCCCCACTTGCCTCTTTGATGAACCATCAAAATCAAAAATCAAAATTTGTTGAAATTTTTCTTTGAAAATAAATCCCTTTAAGACAAAGAGAAGCCATAAGTTAAAAATCAATTCTTGTAAATCACCCAATCTTTGGGTCGATTAATAATACACTCATTTACTAACTCAATTCATTTTAATTCGTCCAATTTAATTTAACATGCCCCATTGACACCAATTTGAAGGCAATTTTTACCTGCGATCGTTAACGTGATCTATTCCCATAACTCAGCGTGTCCTTCGATTGCGACCAACGTTTAATGCCCAATCTTTACTTTAGCTATAATTTTTGTGGTGGAAATAATGTGATTAAAACTGATCCAATCCTTGTCAAACTTTAAATAAAGTATGAAGAGGACAAAGTCACATGAAAGAAGGGACAAAATGTACATAAAGGAAAACATGTGTCATGTGTATTGGTCGACAAATGCTAAAAAAAAAATTGAGATTTGAGACTTGTTCCGTTAGCAATAATGACCCAGGGAAAAATGAAAAAGGTAAAGGGGGGAAATTAAATAGTAGGTCCAATCTTCCTCTAAAATCCATCATATTCTTATGGAACCTGAAACAGTAATATTTCTCTTGCATTTAACACTACTTTTGTCTATGTGGACACCTCTGTTTCGTTTCATCCATTAAGTTATATTTGACCTTAGACTTCTCAATTCTTCTTACATTGTGATGTAATACATATGTCATGTCTACGAAAAAAAATAAAGTTTGATTAAGGTGAAAATACAAAAATGAATACGTTCAAGCATTTTATTCTACCCCTCCTGTTTTAATTTGTTCATCTATCTCCATTTTGAAGAGTTAATATTCCAAATGGTCACATAATTATGAATTTTTATCTCAGAAAGACACCCAACTTTGATCTTTATCTCAAAAGTCACTCAATTATGAACTTTTATCTCAGAAAGTTACTCAACTATGGACTTTTATCTCAGAAAATTACTCAACTTTGGTCTTTACTTCAAAAGTCACTCAACTATCATGTTTTTACTCAGAAAGTCACTCAACCTATTAAATTATTTTTTAAAATTAAAATTTGCTTATGTGAAATTTCTATTTAAAAATAAATTTTTGGTATCACCGTTTTATCCATACTCCCCTAAATTTATATCTCTCCCTTCTCTTTCTTATTTTTCTTCTTCTTTTCACTTTCTTTCCACATTTTTTTAATAAATCACACATTATAATTTAGGAATTGACAATTAAAATTGTACGAAATCGAATTACTATCATATTTTATATTTGTATTTTTTTAATTTGTCCTTTAAAAAAGAAAAAAAATAAAGATGGCAAAAGAAGAGAAATAAAATAAATGTATAAAATATTTAAAAAGGAGAAAAAAGGAAAGTGCGGGATCTTTTATTTTATTTTCTCTTCGTTTGTTCCTCTTTATTTTTTTCCCTTTTTAAAGATAAAATAAAAATAAAATACAACGATTAAATTTATATCATTTATGGTACTATAAATGATCAAAGATGACCAGGTGAAAAATTTTAAAATGCAAACAATGTTTTTCTATATAAAAAGAAGGGAAAAGTCATCGTTTTCACCCTAAATTATACTCGAAAAGTCTAGGTCACACAGAAACTATCATAGTGACCTATTACACATCTAAACTATATAAAGACGATATTTTTTACACCCTGTAAAGCATTATACCACTTGCATGTGGTGTGATGTTGCACACGCGCCTGCCACATCAGCATAATACGAAAATAATAATAAATTTATTATTTTCATAAATTTTTCTTATTACTTTTAAATTTAATTTTTTTTTCTTCAATGTTTAAAACCTCCATTGTTACGAGGTCAATGTCCAAAACCTCCATTGATGTAAAATCATGAACACCATATTCACCACCATAAACTTTATCTTACCAACAAAATTATCATAACAATCAATTTCTTCTAATCATGTTCTTCATCCATAACCTATCGACTTTTCTTAAATAAAAAAAAATCTCTTCTGCTTTGTTGATTTTTCGGTGAGAAAAAGGCAAGAAATTTTTCCTTTTAGAATGAAGAAAGAGATATGTGGAACAAAACTATCAAAAATATTAAAATTTAAAATTATATTGTCAAAGATGCAAATGACATATGCAACCATCGCTGCTGGAACTCCAACATTGAAGAGGGAGACGTTTGGTGATTGAAGCTTCGAGTAGCAGCTGTGGTGGTTGCATTTGGGTGTTTCGGGTGGTTATCTGTGATGGAACAAGGGTGGCGCTATAGATAAAAAAGATGGAATGAAGGTGATGATGTTGTGGCGGTTATGGATTTGTGATGGAAGTGTTACACAAACCTGATGGTCCACGGCTGAGTTGAGGATGGGCGAAATCCCCGTCGACTCGATGGAGGTGAAGGATGGAGTGTGAAGAAATTGCATTATTTGTGGGCGGGGTTGGAGTTTGGGGGTGGGGGTGA
The DNA here is from genome assembly GCA_030864215.1 of Capsicum pubescens. Classification (NCBI taxonomy): domain Eukaryota; kingdom Viridiplantae; phylum Streptophyta; class Magnoliopsida; order Solanales; family Solanaceae; genus Capsicum; species Capsicum pubescens. Next base: position 176,443,868 of record CM061539.1, on the reverse strand, counting down.
TGAAGAAGATATGTTGGTTAGAGTAGAGTTGGAGTTTGGGGGTGGGGGGTGATGAAGAAGATGATGATTTTGGGGTGGGGGTGATGATGAAGAAGATGATGATTGGGGGGAGGGGAAATGGATGTTGGGGGCTAGAAAGAGAGTATTTTGAAATTTTTTATTATTTGCGTTAATTTTTAATTTAGACGCTCCTTTTGTTATTTAAATAATTATATTTTTTTCACGTTCGATTTAGGGTGTAAAAAATATCACTTTTATATATATAATTTAGGTGTGTAATAGGTCACTAAGATAGTTTAGGTGTGACCTAGACTTTTCGAGTATAGTTTAGGGTGAAAACGATGACTTTTCCCTAAAAAGAATCAAAAAATTTACTCTAATCCCTTACCATTTCTTTCAATTTTGTCAATTCTATAAATATAAAATATGGTAGTAATTCGATTTCCTATAATTTTACTTATCAATTTCTAGATTATAATGTGTGATTTATCAAAAAATTTATGGGAAGAAAGTGAAAAGAAGAAGAAAAATAAGAAAGAGGAGTGAGAGAGATTAATTTAGGAGAATATAGATAAAACGATCAATAAAGGAATACTTTTTTTAAAAAAAACTTTTTTTTTCTGTAAATTGAAATTTCACATAAGCAAATTCTATTTTTTAAAAATAATTAAATAGGTTGAGTGATTTTCTGAGTAAAAATATGATAGTCGAGTGACTTTTGAAGTAAAGATCAAAGTTGAGTGACTTTTGAAGTAAAAATTAAAGTTGAGTGACTTTGTAGGATAAAAATTCATAGTTGAGTGACTATTGAAGTAAAAACCAAAGTTGAGTGACTTTCTGAAATAAAAGTTTATAGTTGAGCGACCATTTGAGTTATTAACTCCCATTTTGAACGAAGCAGTTAGTATTTGAAGAGTTAAATGAAATAAACTTGATTGAAATCTTATCATAGGTTTGTTAATATTTTAAATTATGATTTATTGTGATTTATATACATTTTATGTAATTTGTAAATTATAAATTTCATTTTAAAAAAAATAAATATAAATTTTATGTTCGAATTTATATGGAAAAGTAAACAATTTGACCTTTGTACTCTAAATCATCTCACATAAATTGAGACAACAAGAGTGTGATATAATTTGATGGGTCGTCATATTGTTCAAGAAAAAAATGATTTTAACTTTTTAAAACTTGTAGTATTTAATATGACATAACACAATTGTGTGATTATAAAACTATTAAATGTAGTACTCTATAACAGAAGCGGCAATGTTGAGCAGCTTAGGGTCATCCTGGCTGCTTCAGCTGCTTCAAGCGTAATTTTACTATATCATCTCTGATTAATTATTATAAATTATTTCATTTAGCTATTATAATATTAATAATATTTTATAAAAGAGTAGTTTTCAAAACGACTACTAAGTTTCTCAAAGTTTCACTTATTATTATTCGAGAATTTTTTTCTCAGCTACTTCAATCGTAATTTTAATGTATCACCTCTAATTAATTATTATAAGTCATTTATGTATTAAAAGTTAATAATAATTAATAAAAAAATAAAACAAACATTTTTGACATGTCTGCTTCAGTTGGTTCGACGTAATTTTACTATATAACCCCTAATTAATTATTATGAGTAATCTAAGTTAAAAAATTAATATTAAAAAATTATTATAAATTCATCTAAATTATAAAAAATTAATAATATTTAATATTAAATTAATTTGACATCTTATATGAGATCCACTTAATTTTTTTCAAAAGTATTTTTTTATATTAATTTTGTTATATCACTTCTAATTAGTTATTATAATTCATTCAATACATGTCTACTTCGCTGCTTCAGTCATTATTTTATTATATCACCCCTTATTAATTATTATGGTCATCTAAGCATTGTGCTACTTAAATTAAAAATAGAAGAAAAATTATTATAAATTACGATAATAAAAGAAATTTATTTTAAAAATATAATTTACTATAAATGTCAAAATTTTTTGGACGAAAAGAGTATAAGAAAAGTATTACAATAGTTAACATTTTAAAATATCTAAAAAAAATATTAATCTGCCAAATATTTCTCAAAAATACTTAAAAAATACTATACATCACAATAATTAACAACTAAAAAATTTTTAGAGGTCTATCTACCTTCTTTGACACAACTTCATTGGTCCTTTCCTTTGTCTTCATTTTTTCATCTATTTTTATTTGTTTGTCTTAATTTTTTTACTCTGTTATATATTTTTTAAAAAATGAAAAAAATTCTGTAAATGACAATAATTAATAAATTAAAAATTTAAAACATATAAATATTTGGCTGACTTTCAAAATTATATCATTGTCACTTAAATTGGAATAGAAGAAAAAATATTATAGATCATAGTAATTAAAAATTTAAATTATTTATAAAATATAATTGACAATGAATGCCACAAAATTTTGAACAATGAGAGTAAAATATATTATTTGAAATTTACATAAAATTTATTATAAATTACAATATTTAACAAATTAAAATATCTAAAAAAAATTATTATATATTTTATAAAATACGTAAAAATACTATAGATCATAATAATTAACAAATTTAAGAGATATAAAATATTTGATTGACTCTCGAAATTATATCAGTGCCACTTAAATTAGAATAGTTAAAAATATAATTGAATATCAACGCCATAAAAGTTAGGACAAAGAGAGTAACATGTATTTTTTGAAAATCATATAAAAAACATTATAAATTACAATAGTTGACAGTTTAGAGTATCTAAAAAAAATAATTTGTTATATATTTATTGCAAACCATAATAATTAATAATTTAAAAAATTGTAAGGATATAAAATATTTGGTTGACTACAGAAATTATATCAGTGCTACTTAATTTGCTATAAAAAAAGTATTATAAATCTCAATAATTTAAAATTTAAAATTATTTTTAAAGTATAATTGGCTATCGATGCTACAAAAGTTTGAACAATGAGAGTAACATGCATTATTTAAAAATTACATAAAAAAATATTATAAATTACGATAGTTAACAATTTAGAATATTCATTCTATAATGAAAATATGATTGATTATCTACATTTTATTCATGTCACATAAATTGAGACTAAAAAATAATATATATTGGGCCCGTGCTGACATCTAGTTAAAAATAGGGTAAAATTTACAAATAACATACTTAAGACCATAATCAATTTTTTTTTTGAGAAATTGATAACATGCAATAACTGAATTAATTAGTTACCTGAAATTGTGAAACAATATCCTCATTAGATCGTGCAAAAGACGTTGAGAAGGAAAAAAATTTGAAAGAGAAAATCTGAGAAAAAACGTGAAAAATAGTAAAGTAGAAAGCAATTAAAGAATAGAGAAAGATTTTAAGCGTGAATAATGAAACCTACTTCTGAGAGGCGGTAATTATGGTCTCCCACTTAAAATAATGTTAGATTTACTACACAAGGTAATTTCATTAAAGTGTTGCTATTTTTTGTAATTTAAGACTTAGATATGCTACTCTATATAATTTTTCCTTTAAAATATATACCATAACATTCGTGTAACTAGAAAAAGCTTGTCTCCACTGATCTCTAAGAGTAAACTAGTAAGTTCAAATTAAAAAAAAAAAATCAAATTTTAAAATATATTACTTTTTTTTTTTTTCTTTGATCGGTTTTGGATTTCTAAACAATACTATGTTACAATTATTAGGTATTTGTTTTGAGGTGGAGATTAGGAAGACCACAAGGGAAACTTCTTTTCAACGCGGAGTCAACCCACTATAAAGAGTTAAAACTAATTTTGGTCACATTTCATAAGTCCACCAGTCAACTAATTAATGGATTTTGTTGTTCTTCCAAAATACTAACATTTTTAATTTCCTAGTGGATGTGCTTACAAAATTCAACTCATTTAAAACAAAAAAAATTCAAAATTCACGCAAGATAGAGAGGATAAGTGGGGAGTAGCCACCTAGAGCCTAAACCCAATTAGAGCTACATATGGAATTTGTTGAGGTAATTAAAGTTATTTGTGTGTTTATTAATTAGAGAGAGTAGGTGAGAAATACAAGGACATAAACACGTTTTTGCATTGATAATGACTAGAAACAATAAAGAAAACTCCCAAAGAGGAAAGTCAATGTAAGGCGGCAAAAAAAGGAAACAAGAAACATTTTTTTATGTTGATTTTAACTTTTTAAATATTTTACTTTCAAAATTTATTAGTAGTTCAAATAAAGAGGATTTAGTTCTTTCGGTGGGACTTGGGAGGAGTCGAAATAGAATTATCACCACTTAGGGGTGGTTGATTTTAATTTCAAGCACCATCAAATTACAAACAACGCAAAATTATCATAATAAAAAATATTAATAAGTTAAATACAAGATCGATAATTTGCTATCCTAAGTTTTTCCTACACTATCGTGCGTACAAGTAAATAATTCCTTTATCTTGCTTTTCTACTATATACTCCACTAATTTATTTGATAAAGGACATGGATTAATTCCCTAGCATTATCCGTTGTATTAGTATTTTGTTAGGATAAAATAAACTTATTGGTTTTACATATTTCTTCTTATGAATTATTTGGCTAATGATTTGCACGATGAATTCGTATGCCTTCTTTCACTTTTTTCTTTCCTTATGATGAATTATTCTATCCTTGAAACTTTAACTCCTCTTGAAATAACGTTGCTAATTTCTTACACAAAAAGAATTTCATAAAAAGGAAAAAATAATTTAATAAAAGTAGTGTGAAAAAGAATACACGTGAAAGAATATAATGGGGTTAATGGGCGGCGCCTCCTGTATATTCTGTATCGTCCTCCATTTTTTTAAAATAATAATAATAATAATAAAATAAATTTACCACTTTTTTCCACTAAAATTTGTAATTAGTCATTTACAACCATTCATTTCTACTTTAAGTATATAATTTTTTATTTTTTTTTGCAATCTCATTACTAATGGGGTCCATCCCACGTGTCTTTTCTCCATTTGACTGCCACGTGTTCCACGCGTTATTTCTGTACCGGTCTTTCGGTGTCTACATGTATGCTACGCAATGATTATGTCATCATGATGTCATAATTCTTGTTTCTTAGAAAAAAACATCGTTTTCACCCTAAACTATATTGAAAAGTCTAAGCCATACTTAAACTATACTAGTGACCTATTACACACCTTAACTATTAAAAAGTGATACTTTTTACACCCTATCAGGCATTACACCACTTGCATGTGGTGTGGTGTTTTACACGCGCTGCCACGTCAGCGCCACATCAGCACCACGTCAGCATCATCTGAAAAAATAATAATTTTATTATTTTCATAATTTCTTCTTTTTTCTTTTTAATTTAAATCCTTTTTCTTCTTCTTCAATCACTACAAAAAAAAATCGCGTTTAGCAACAGACCGAAAACGTTGCTAATCAACATATATCCTCGCTATATCAATTTAGAAACGGATCAACGATGGAATATGTGCCGTTGCTATTTTACGCGTTGCTAACCATTTAGCAACGGAAAAAATAAAATCCGTTGCTAGTTTTGCAACGTCATAGAGACGACCTATATCCGTTGTCATTTGTAGCAACGAATAAATTCGTTACTATATTTATAAATGCCGTTACTAATTTCATATTGTATTTCGTCATTTTGATTATTTCGTGATCAAATATTTCATTGCTAGTCCGTTGCTAAAAAAATTTATATTTAGTCCCCAATTTTTTGTGACAAAAGATTATTTTCCTCAATCCATTGCAAACATCTACCAACTATCCTTAAAAGAACCCACATCATCCATAATACCAAAGATAGCAAAATCTAAACACAATTATGTCCAAAACATCCATAGTATCACAACACCCATCTAAACACAATTATGTCGAAACATCTACAAACTATTCTTAAAATAACCCACATCCATCAAGAGTATATTGTTGTTGCACAATTTTAAACATTTTCAACAAAATAGACCATCAAAAATCAATGCACTGATCGTCAAAAGTATCACAATTGATCAAGATTGCAATCATCAACTAAGGAATCAAGATCGTCCAAAGTAGTAGCCTTTTACTTCATATCCAAGACCAAATAGTCTTCACTTTTTTCTCCCCCCACAGCTTGGTAATATGCTTCAATTTGATCAATATCAGATTTTGAAAATATTTTTTCTCTTAATATTTCTTCATATCTTTCCTGTAATAGATGAAGTGAAATTATAACGGATTGTACTTAAAAATAAATAGATACCAAAAATTACTTTAAACTAAAAAATAAGAATTAAGTAAACTACTACATTAAGATTTAGTCTTACATGGACGATTCGGGAATGTTCATCATCGAAAGATTTTTCTTAATGACCATGTGTGTGAACATGCAAATGTACCAAGTACTGATACATAGAAGTCAATGTGGTAATCACTTTCAATAATGTGAAGCTTGAAAAGATACGCAGCTTATCCCATATAAGCAAGAATTAATGATGGATAAACAACAAAAGTAAAAGCTATCTGCAGAGAAACAACTCTTATTAGGACTTTGGTTGAATTTGTAGTTGCCACCAAAAAGGATTTTTGCTTGGTATTTTTACAAGCAGGAACGTTATCAAATTAAACAAAACATCAGGAGAAAAATGTTATTTTGACTATAAACAATCTAGCTAACACACATCAGCTTAATATCCTTCAATCTAATACTCAGTTCAAGAAACTGATACAATACCATCTTGTATCAATTTTTTCGGAAGGAACAAAAGTGAAATGACAATCTGCATGCTAAATGTACGCTCATGCTTGCAAGGAAAAAATAATTAAGAAGCTTGTGCGGAAAAGTGAATTTTGATTATTCCCAAAGCAACTCATGCAAGAAATGTAGAAGAAGAAGAAATGATGCAGAGACACTAAAATAGTGAAGTATAACTATGATTTCTTGGTACCTTTAAGCAGCTTAATGAGAACCAAATTACTTGCATTTGTTGTCTTATGCAACATCGACCCTATAACAAGTGTTGGGAGCACAGTTACCATATCTTTTCCTCTTTGCTTTGCATATGACCAAGCTTCTTTCTCAGCTAACAGTACCCGTTCTGCATTCATTTGGAACCACAAAACGCATTCAGATAGGGAGCTTCTCTAGCAAAATAAGCACTTAAGAGTCAAATCTGAATTTATATTATAAGGACTAACTCAATCGGACAGCACACTGCTTAAGTAATTAAGTAATCAATATACAAATCATATATTACTAAACCAACATTACGTATCGTATGCAAGAAACATGAATAATAATCTTAAATTTACACAGAAGTCAAATTCACAAACTCTATATTTGTTGCTTTGCAGAATTTTCTGTCAGACCAACAAGTCTCATCCATTGATTTGGACTTCAGCCAGTTGGGGTTCAAGATAGAAGTAGCAACAGAAGATACAAACACAACTCTCTTAATATTTTCTCAGAGCATGCCTTCGGAACATTAACTGTGCCTTTTACTGCAGGCTCAACAAGTTCAACCTGTAATTTAGACATTGAATATATGAAGAGTTTTACTTTCTTTTTGCTCATGTGCTAAAGATCACTATCCTAAATAACCGAAGATCCATCAGGAGTTGTAGCCTCGTGGAACAAATATGTCGACCTATGCCAGTGGGCTGGAGTAAAAAGAGTACCAAAATCGTCTTGTTATCATGAATATCAAATGATCTTTAATATTAGTATCTTACAAATTTTCACCCAATCAACATTTTACATCCTGAATAGAAAACATAGGCTAGGGTATTCCGACCTATTACTTCACGATTTCGTGTGTCCTCTGAAACGTTAACATATATCAATCCTTTCATATATCCTACAGAAAAAAGCTTAGACAAATAGTAAACAAGTAAAATTCTGAAATTGCATGAGATTATGAGACTTACATTCTAGTGATGATCCTTGCATCACCTAAGTCTCTCATCTGCAAAGTGGACAAGACCATAAAAATGAGCATAATAAGTTTTGATGTACTTAGTCAAGAAATATAATCATGCATATCCTCTCTATGAAATCAGTAGCAATTTGGTTATCAAAGAAAACGATCGTAACATGATTTTCTTAGCATCCCTTTACACAACTAAATAAATGAACACCCTAACTTGATTTTCTTATCACCCCTTTACACAACTTGATAAAAATTAGAGAGAGTAAAAAAGAAGTGTGGAAAGAAACTCTATGTCAGCTCATTTTAAGCCTTTTAAGTGCTTAAAATTGAGTGATAAAGTTGTATGCCATGCCAGATTTCTATATTCACGCGATACATTCCTCCCTACTTGAAGTGTTTATACGACAACTAGCAAAACCGAAGTATCTAACAGACAATTTATGCAAAGTTTAAGGGCTATCTATGTACTTACACAAGAAAGATAGGAAACATCGTCTCACAACCTATTCAGTAAAAGAAAAAACAGATCACATCAAAATTTACCTCATCAAATTTTGAGGCAAACAAGTTCAGTGAAGTAAGAATTCCTCCATTTGACTCAAGATTTAATTGCTTCATGACTTCCTTGTATCGAACAGTGTCTCTAATATCGATTCACCAAATGGCAGGGTCAAGAAAGCAGGATCAACGTTCACGACATAACCCCGAAGATTGAATGCCATTGTGTGGCAAACAAGATGATGGAGAAACATAGTTTTTTCACTACATAATCGTCAACCAAAACAAGTGCTATATCAACTCTTCCCAGTAAAAATTAGATCACGACAAACAACTTGGGACAAATATAGTATCTCCAAAACAGTATACATATGAATCCTTAAAGCAAACAATTGGGACTTTACCATAACATCAATTTACTTATGTATCCACAAGATTCCTTAATTACTTGGCACAATAAAAAATATTACTCCGTTCGTTCGCTTTTACTTGTCACTATTTTTCTAATTTGATTTCTATTTTTACTTGTCATTTTTGACAAATCAAGTAAAGCCGAAATTTTATTTCCATGTTTTACACTTAGCATTAATTAGTTGTTCCTCAAATTATTTTTCAATACCTATTGCTAAATATCTATTAATATGAGTAATGTGGTAAAATCACTATACCAATTATCGTTTTCGTAATGAGTGTGCCATGTCAAAAGTGACAAGTAAAACCGAAATGGAGGGAGTATCATCAACTTAGAAACAAAGAATAGCGAGGACACCAGCAAAACTATTAAATTTAGCTTGTATTCGGACAACTCTTACATATATACGGAAATGATGGAGCAATATACCTGGCTAAAATGCACTTCGGTGTTTTACTAAACATTGGTTACTAAATTTGAAGCAATGTCACAAACACTAAAAAGCAAAAAAGCTAGTCTTTAAACTTCCCTTTTAAAAACTACATAACTGTGCACATGCCGCAGGAGCAGAGCCAATCTTTTAATTTCTTGCTTTAATTGTGTAGAAATCAGTACCAATTTTGTTTTTAGCGCTTTCACCCCAAAAATTCTTCCATACTATCAAAACCTATCAGCACGATATCCCACTAACAAATCAAAGTGAAAGAGCTCAAACAAACCACAAATAGAACTTCTGAGAGAAAAATAAAAAACCCTAACATAATCAGTATACGCAAAACACTGAAAATTCAACCACACAAAGAGAAAATCTGTTGAAGAAATTTTAGATTAATAAAGATGCAACAGGAAATATCAAAAATCCCACAAACAGAAATTTTGAGAAAAAACGTTTCCATTTCGAGTAAATAATTATTTATCAAGCTCTTCAACACAATAATCTAACAACCCTAAGTGAAAGATCTTAAAAAACCATAAACCAATCATTTACAAGTGACTTCTAACATAGAAATTAAGTAATTTAAAGAGGAGAAACAACTAAAATTATGAGATATAGAATCTTACCTCTAATTTTGATTCGAAATTCACCGATTGAGATCCTTATCGATTGATATTGAGTGATTTTCTTTTCTCAATTGAGATAAAAGGGAGAGAAAAAGGAAAGGAGACTATTTATTGGAGAGAGACGGATGATACAACGTCGAGAACAAAGTGAAATAAAAGACTAAGACCTAATAATTATTTGATCGGCTAACGGATTTAGCAACTGATAAAAATCTATTGCTCCTTATTTATTAAAAATATACTATTAGTTGGTCGGGCAACGGATTAGAAATGCGTTGCTAGTTATTTATTAAAAATATACCTAATATATTTTCTAAGAATGGTAAAATACTTCTAGTGACAAAACTTCCGTTGCTATTTCCGTCTCCACCATGTCAAAAAAAAATTTCTCCCATTTATGTCACTAATTTTATCACCAAAATAAAGGCGTCAATATTTACCGCCAAAATATAGCAACGCATTTAATATTTTATCGCTAATCCGTCACTAATTAGGCTATTAATTTTAATTTCATTTATTTAGCAACAAAATTTCTATTTTGTTGCAATTCCGTCGTTAATTAGCGACGAAAATGAGCTTATTGCTAGAGATCCGTTGCTAAACGCAATTTTTTTTGTAGTGAATGCCCAAACACTTCACCATTTTCTCTTCTCTCCATTCCAACTTGTCCACCATGTTCTATTGTGTTAACTACACTTGCCAATGCGCTGCCACCAACAATTTCTATCATGCCTGCCCAAGATCCATGAGGAGAAAGACCTGACAATGCAGAACCAATTGTTGTTAGGCCCGTGAGCAAAGGATCAGACATGGCTAAAAATTGGTTCAATTTTAAGGCCTTCTCCCCCAGCCTAAGATACTCTTCTTGGTCTTTTCTACCTAATACTCCCAATATTTCTCTCATTTCTTCCTCCTGTTTGCCATTCCATCCGTTCCAATTATTTTCATTGTCACCAAACCTTTTGGCGTGCCTTCTACGTGAGGGCTATTATTAGTTAGTGAAATTGTTGGGCCAAGGTCAGTGAGACGCTTGTACTACTACTTGTCGATGGTTGAATTGAATTGGGGGAAGAAGAAGAAGGAGGAATTTCACCCATTGTTAATAGTTCGAAATTCATTAGCAACTTGGAATTGAAATTGAAATTTTCATTTTAATTTGGGAATTTTTGAATTTGGAGAAGAAGAAGAAGAAGAAAATGGATGGTGGGGATTTTTGATTTTGGAGAAGAAGAAGAAGAAGATTGATGTTTTGAATTTGGATCTTTTTTTCAGTTTGAAATTTTTGATTTTGGAGAAGAAGAAGATGAATTGGAATTGGAATTGGAATTGGAATTGGAATTGGAATTGTTAGTTTTAACTTTTTTTTTGTATTATTTTTAATTTTAGATGCGCCTTTTTTTAATTAAATAATTATGTATTTTCCACGTCAGATAGGGTGTAAAAAATTGCACTTTTAAGTAGTTTAGATGTGTATTAGGTCACTCCAATAGTTTAGGTGTCGCTTAGACTTTTCGGGTATAGTTGGGGTGGAAACGATGCCTTTTCACTTTCTTAAAGAGTAAATACATAATTACACCACTGATCTTAATCCAAAATTTTTAAAAAGACACCTAAACTTTAACTTCGACCTATTACCCCACAAATCTTCTTTATTTCATTGCAAATACACCATTTTGACCCTCTATGTGCATACACGCGCCACAAGCGCGTGAAAAGGCAAAAATTGATTTTTTTGACCAATTAGAAGCTGCCACATGTAAATAATTTAATATATAATTTATATATTTTTTAAAATTAATATTTATTTATTTCTTAAAATTATTTCATAACCCCCCTCCCACTCACCTCACCCCCAACCTCACTCATCCACCATTGTCTTCTTCCCAAACTTCTTCGTCACCATAACTCAACAACAACATCAATTAAAGCAACAACAACAACATCATCATCACCATGATTTTAAAAAGGAAATATGATGTATAATCTCCATTTTAATGGAGCTTTAAACTCCATTTTAATGGAGGGAATTGGAAGGGAATGAGGAAGGGAGGTGTTCGACGAGGTGGGGGTGGGGAAGTGGGGTAGGGTCATAAATAAAAATGGAGCTTAAAGCTCCATTAAAATGGAGATTGTATAGGAGCTTTATGCTCCATTTTAATGGAGAAAACTGGACGCGGGGGATGGGGGGTGGGGGGTGGGGGGAGCTGTTGACCTGGATGCGTGTAGGGAGAGCTGTTAGATGCGGGGTGGGGTGGGGTGAGGGAAAAGGGGGGGGGTGATAAATTAAATAAAAAGGAAAAATTTTATTAAAAAAATAAATAAAATATGAAATTAAAAATATTTGATACGTGGCAACACCTGATTGGTGCGTGCATCCACTCTCTTTATTGTGACTGAGATTCAGCGAAATATGGTGTATTTGCAGCGAAATAAAGAAGAATCGTGGGGTAATAGGTCGAAGTTAAAGTTTAGGTGTCTTTTTTCAAAACTCGAACAAGATCAGTGGTGTAATTATGTATACTCTTTCTTAAACTTCACAAATTACACCACGTGCGGTGAGAAAAATTACACTAGGAGGAGGAGGAGAAGTGTAGACTTTTAAATCATACAAATACTATACTTAAAGTGTTTAATGAGCTGAAAATACATATAAATTAATCATGATTCCGTACTAAAAATTTATGTATTGCTCACACATAATGCATCCTATCCTTCTTTTGTTATATCGGGAGTCAGGGGCGAAGCCAACCTTTATTATGGGGGTTCCCTGAATTTTCTTTGGTGAAAAATTATATTATTTATATATTACTAAAATTATAATGTACATTGAGGTTTTGGTTTCGGCGATAGAAATGGTGAGGGGGCTGCTCTGTTGGATTTTGCGAGGGCCGTTGGGCTGGTGGTTGTGAATTCGAGCTTTCCGAAGAAGGAGGATCACCTGATTACCTTCCGAAGTGCAGCAGCCAAGACTCAGATTGACTTTCTGCTACTTAGGAAGGGGGATAGGGTTTTGTGTAAGGATTGTAAGGTCATTTCGAGTGAGCATATTTCGACGCAACACAGGTTTTCTAGTGATGGACTTGTTTATCAAGAAGAGCAAAAAGGGTATGGCCGGAGAGGGTCGACCCAGGATTAAGTGGGGTGGCTTGACGCCAGTTAGCGCTTTGGAGATCGGGGAGAAAGTGGCGAGAATGGGGGTGAAGGAGTGTAGGGGGGACGTGGATGTTATGTGGGATGAGGCTGCCAGCTGCATCAAGGAGACGGCTAGAGAGGTATTGGGTGTTTTGAGGGGTCGGACAGGTCGGTATAAAGGGACTGGTGGTGGAATGAAGAAGTTAAGAAGAAAGTTGAGATCAAGAAGGGGGCGTAAGCGAAGTTCATGGAGAGTAAAGACGAAGAAGAGAAACGGTTGAATAGGAAGGTCTACAAAGTAGCAAGGAAAGAGGCTAAGTTAGCAGTCACGGCTCTTAAGACAGAAACTTTTGAGAGCTTGTATGCGGGGTTAGAGGAGAAAGACGGGGAAAAGGTTGTATAGGCTGGCTAAGGCTAAGTAGTAGAAGGGTCGTGACCTCGATCAAGTGAAGTGCATCAAGGGGAAGGATGATAGAGTTTTGGTAGAGGATGTTCACATTAAGAAAAGATGGCAGGAGTATTTTCATAGACTTCTAAGTGAAGGGGGGGACAGAGGCATTGTGTTAGGGGAGCTGGAGTACTCGGAGGAGAGCCGTGATTTCAATTACTGTAGACGTTTTAAGGTTGAGGAGGTCAGAGAGGCTATTCGTAGGATGCGAAGGGGTATGGCGACGGGGTCTGACGAGATTCCGGTGGATTTTTGGAAGTATGCTTATGGGTAGGGGTGTGCATCGGTCGGTTCGATTTGATTTTATATGTTATTGGTTCGATTTATCGATTTTCGGTTTTTAAATATGTAAAACCAATAACCAACCAATAAGATATTTTCTTATTGTTTTCTATTTATCGGTTTTTGGTCCTTAACAGTTTGTTTTTCTATTTAACCAATAAGAAAATATTTATAAAATAGAAATAGTAATACGAAATCTCAGTTACCGCCAAAATCCTACGCAATGCATTTTAGTTTACAAGAATCTTCAAATTTGAACTGAATGTTAGTTAGAAAAAAATTAAATCCTAATTGTTGAAATCTATAAATGCTTCAAGCTTTTCAATACGATCATAACTGAGCTTTATATTGTGCCTTTGTTGCCCTGAATAGCTTAATAATTTGTGAATCATTGAGTTGTGAATAAGTAGTGCATATAATATATATACATACACATATCTATCTATCTATCTATCTATCTATCTATCTATCTATCTATCTATATATATATATATATATATATATATATATATATATATATATATATATATATATATATAGATAGATATTTATATATATAACATAAATAGGGATAAAATAATAATATAGTGTATCCTTATTGGGTTATCGATTTAACCGATAACCCAATAAGCTAAAATTGAAACCGAATCGTTTACCCAATAATTTTTTTTATAAAACTAATAAAAAATTGTTAACCCAATAAACCAATACTAATAAACCAATAATATTTTTATCGGTTCGGTTTATCGGTCGGTTTGTTTTTTGCACACCTCTACTTGTGGGACAGGTTTAAGGTGAGTGACTAATTTGTTTAACGTCAGTTTCAAAAAGGCGAGAATGCCTGAGGCTTGGAGATGAGTACAATGATTCCGTTATATAAAAACAAGGGCGACATTCAGAATTGCAACAACTATAGGGGTATTAAGTTATTGAGTCACACTATCAAGATTTAGGAGAGGGTGGTTGAACGGAGATTGAGGAGGGTCGTGTCTATTTCAGAGAATCAGTTTGGTTTTATGCCTGGTTGATCGATGATAGAAGCAATCCACCTGGTGAGAAGATTGGTGGAGCATAATAGGGAAAGAAAGAGGGACTTGCACATGGTGCTCATCGACCTGGAGAAGGCGTACGACAAAGTCCCTAGGGAGGTTCTTTGGAGATGATTGGAGGTAAGTGGAGTTCCTATGGCATATGTCAGAGCTATTAAGGACATGTACGATGGAAGGAAGACTCAAGTGTGGATGGCGGGAGGAGACTCAGGGCATTTTCCGGTCGAGACAGGTTTGCGTTAGGGATCAACTCTTAGCCCGTTCCTTTTTGCGTTGGTAATGGACGTGTTGACGCGGAGTATTCAAGGGTAGGTGCCTTGGTGTATGTTATTTTCGGATGATGTAGTGTTGATCGATGAGACACGGGGAGGTGTGAATGAGAAATTGGAGGTTTGGAGGTAAACCCATGAATCTAAGGGGTTCAGGTTGAGTAGGTCCAAGATGGAGTATTTAGAGTGCAAATTTAGTGACTCGAGTCAGGAGGACGAAGTGGTGGTGAGGTTGGATTCCCAAGATGTTTGCAAGAGGGATAATTTCAAGTATCTGGGATCTCTGATTCAGGGGAATGACAAGATTGACGAGAATGTCTCTAAACGTATTGAAGCAGGTTGGATGAAGTGGAGGCTCGCCTTGGGTGTGTTGTGTGATAAGAAGGTGCTCCTTAAGCTTAAAGACAAATTCTACAGAGTGTCAGTCCGTTCAGTCATGCTCTACGGAGCGGAGTGTTGGCCATTCAAGAACTCCCATATTCAAAGATTGAAGGTGGCGAAAATAAGAATGTTGCGTTGGATGTGTGGACTTACTAGAGGGGATAGAGTTAGGAATGAGACTATCCGGGAGAAGGTAGGAGTGGCTTCGGTGGAGGACAAGATACGCGAAGAAAGGTTGAGATGGTTTGAGCATGTGATGATGATGAGGGGCACGAATGCCCTAGTTTGGAGGTGCGAGAGGCTAGCTTCGGGTGGCTTCAGAAGGAGTAGAGGTAGGCCGAAGAAATACTGGAGGGAGGTGATTAGACATGACATGGAACAACTACAACTTACTGAGGACATGACCCTATACAAGAAGGTGTGGAGGTCACAAATTAGGGTAGAAGACTAGTGTGAGTATGGGTTGTAGCAAGGTGGTAGGAGAGCGCTTGTGTAGCCGGGTTAGTATTCCTAGGTCTGTGTCCTTGAGTAGGAGCCTCTAGTTAAGAGAGTTTGGGTGTGGTGGTATCTTTGGTCTGGGAGTGTATGTTACTACTAGGTGGGTGTCCTCTTTCTTATGTCTTATTTCGAATTGCTAGTATTTCGCTTATTTTCGTATTTGTCTGATATTTATTTTGTATTTTATGTTTATTATTTCTTATTTCGTATTTCGTTTATGTCATCCATCCTGTTTCATGTTTTATTACGGCCTTGGTGTACTATTCTCTATCTTGAGCCGGGGGTCTATCGGAAACAACCTCTCTACTTCTGCGGTAGCGGTATGGACTGCGTACATCTTACCCTCCCCGGACCTCACTTTGTGGGAATACACTGGGACTATTGTTGTTGTTGTTATTACTAAATTTATAATTTATATATATATAATAGATGTTGAACCTGCTTCGATTAATTTTTCTTTAAATTTTTAACACTTTCTTCGTTAAAATCCTAACTTCGCCTCTGGCGGTAGTTGTTAGCTAATTAGCCACCACATAGCCTTTGTAATAACATTTGGAAGATGATGAATAAATATGCAGTTAATTTTAAGAAAAAATAACTTGATTCTATTGAATACCTTAAATGTTCTTTTGCCATTTTAGTTTGAGTGAAATCTTACTTGTAGTATTATTTTTTTGCATATAATTTTAAAAAGTTATGTTTTAATTATTTTAAGAAACAACTTGATTGGTCATACTTCAAAGCTGACAATGAAATATTCCAAATCAATACAAGTTGCTGCATCACTTGTCTTATTTGGCACAGCAGAAAAACTGCTCAAAAACCATATATACTAATAAAAAATGACATAAAATGATTGTTTTCTACTGGATGGGCCTAAGCCAACGAATAAGATGGTTAACCAGCACGATTAAAGGACTAATCAAATCATGTAATCTTAGTTAGGAACAAACGTAATCCAAATATTCCAAATTGGAGAGAGTTAAGACAAGCGTGGGGGTTTAGGATCAGTTGATGTTTTGGTGAATGTCTATCCATCCTTATAATTGTGTTTCTAAAATTAATTAAAGTTTAAAGGGTGTCAAGGAGGGGTCAACTGGTCAAGTATAATTAATGACATTTTTAAACAAGAAAATTTGGTGGTTGAAAGAGTCATAAACCATGACACTAGATTTGTGGTTGGAAGAGTCATTTAACTTTTATATTCTAATCGCGATTCCTTATATTCATATTAAGTATTATTTTTAATTATTGCTTAATCTTAATAAATTAATGTAATACTCTCTTCGTTTGATTCTACTTATCACATTTTGACTTGACACAATCATTAAGAAAAATAAATAATAACATAGTTATTTTACCATAGTACTACTATTAAATGATGCTTACATTGTGTGCACGTAAAAAAAAAATCGGAGGGAATATAATATTAACTACAAGATTGAGAAATTTTCTTCCAATGCATTATACGGGTAATGATCGATACTAGCGCATTAGCTATTTTCGGACTATTACGTTTAAAATTCGTAGAAGATAAAATTGTTTCTTATCCGTTGAGACAAGATAGCACAATAAAAATAGTGTATTAGTAGCTATCTGATGCTCAAAAATTCTACAATTTATATTACTATATGTTGTATTTATTTTGTATCTTATTATCTTGTTATTTTTCTCATTTTACAATTATACATTAGATACTTTTTTTTTTGAGCCGATAATTTTTTAAAAATAATCTTTATACCTTATAAAGAGAGGAGCAAATTGTATATATATAGTACCTTATAATATTGAGTATGTAGTTATTATTGTTGTGAAAGTTGAGACAAGATGGCACAATAAATAGGGTATGCATATAACTTATAATCATAAATTCCTATACTTTGCATATATGCTTTGGTCTAGAATATATTTTATTGATTCTCTCAATATATATATATATATATATACATACACCTTTAATAAAATATATTCTTTTATTAGACAAAGAAAAAGAAAATATAAATGGGGTCATTTTGTTGTTGAGGGAAGAATAATGTACAGTACACAACAGAACAAGAGGAAAATCCAGAGAGTGGCTGGGCGTTAGCGTCACCTAATTCCGTTTTGCGTCAAACGGAAAGTGACTCTGCTGCTCAGTATCTTTTTAATTCTGTCCCTTATATAATTTCGAAAAACATTTTTCTCTATACTGAAAATACCTTAAAAGAAAAAGCCTTTTTCTTTAACCGTTTACGATAACTCTAAATTTTGAGTAAAAAGTGGTATAAAGTTAAGGGCAAAAATTAAAGTTGTATTACTCTTTATATAGAGTCAATTGGTAAAAAAAACTTTATTTTATATGAAGAAAAGTAGGAAGTGAAATAAAGTCAATTTTGAAGTTTTTTAAAAGTAAAAGTGTAAGTCAAAACGCAACTTTGAATAAAAAGAAAGAATAGCAAAAGACGCAATTTTAAGACAAAACTCAAAATGATAAAAGTAGTAAAGCGAAGTGCACAAAAAACTCTCTTCTTGGTAATGGTCCCACGTATACGTTGTTACTTGTACACAAGTTTTTCTAAAAACACTGCTCCATTTTCATCCAATTAAGACAAGGAAGAAATTAATAAAAGATTGAATTGTTGTGTGGAAAAAGAGGAAAGATATATATATATAGGGTCAAAACTAAAAAAATACTAGTATTAATAATAAAGACAGTTAAAGACACAGTTTAAGGGTAAGATGAAGATTAACTGATTAATAAAGTTAAGAAGATGATAGTGGAAGAAAATAGAAGTGAAAAGATGGTTCATTGACCCATAGTGGAGTTGAATTTTGTCATCAAGTTCAGTGAGAACCAATTTTTGACTCTTACCAACTATTCGATTTTACTCTTTCACTTGAAATTTCTCCGCCTTTAGCTAAAAAATTTCTATTTGCAGAATAAAAATGAAAAAAAATTAAAAAATTATTAGAATAATTATTCACAAAATAAATGCTACAAAATACGAATCTAAATTAATCAAGTCTAATAAATCAAATGTGAAGACAAAAAGAAAAATTCTTTTGACTCTTGGCCCTCTAACCCCTGTAGAGGAGTCCAAGGGTGGACCCATTTTTGTCGACTCATGCGCGCGTGCCCTGTTTGGACCCACTCCTCTTTTCAAAATTTCCAAATTTGTTTTGGCCCTAACCTGATTTCTCATTTTTATTTTCTCCGTTTATTTTTATTTATTCATATTTTTAAGAGCACAAAATTACTAAACATTAAATAATAAAAGTAAATTTATTAGTATATAGACAATGAATTATATTTAATATTAAAAATAAAATAAATAAAAATATATAAATTTTTATTAATTTTTAAAATTGAATAAATATTTTAAAATTAAAAAATAAAGATGAACGAAGGAAATATTTTATGACGTGTTAATTCTTTATTTGTCTGTCCGAAAAAAAGGGGATACTTTTTACTATTGATGACATGTTTTTAATATTAGAGAAGTTTTATGTCATTGTTATGGATTATAAGTTTTTATTTTTATTTTTTATAATTTGATATTTAGATAAACATCGTCACATAAATAAAAATATAAAATAAAAGGAATGGAATGATAATTGCTTCCTCAATCTCATCTAATGTATCAATGCTTTTAGTGGTCAGAGAGTTTTAAATGTTGATTTAACTTATATATACTAGTATAGTAGTGTGGTGAAAAAGAATTACATTAGTGATTAAAGGATAATAGAACATCTTAATTAGCAGTGTTACTATGTGATTTATTCAGTGAATTTAAACTTTTAAAATTTTTAAACTTATAGATAAATAGTATAGTAGTGTCCCACAAGCAATTCCCCATTTCGTATAAATTTATGGGATAAGGTGAGAAGGTAAAATTAGTGGGCAAATATTGGGTAATTTTTGTTGATACGTAGAACTCGCCACTTGAGTACTGTTGCAAGGTGGAGTTATAACCATTGTTAATTACAATACAGTTTGAGTAGCATTTTTTTCTTTTTAGCCATTAGCTTAAGACTTTATTCATGTAAATATACTAATACTGAATCTTTTAATCATGAAATACCAACAACTCACCATTAATAGTCTTGAATAATCTAACCTAATAACTTCATTCTCTCTTTAACATTTTAGGTGAAAATAATATAATAATTATTTGATGGAACTTGTTGCTCAAGAGTCAACAGAGTGTGTAATTCATGGAACTGATCTAATTCTACCTTTTAAGAGGGTGTTTGAATTAACTTTTTTTTTAAAGTGACTCATAAATTAAAAGTTAAAAGATAAAAGTCAAAAGTTGATATCAGCCAACTTTGCGATTTTAATATTTTTATTGTTTTTGTACTTTTTAAGCTCAAAGTAAGTAAATTGCTTAAAATTGTGTCTCTGTCAAAATACCTTCAAAAATTAAAAAATACTTAAAAATAAAAAATACCTAAAAACAACTCAATTCAAACACCCTCCGAGTATACATTAGTTGGGATTTATGCTGAAAGTTTTTTTTTTTTTTTTTTTCCAAATCGACTTTGTGGTGCATATCAATTTTGGTCCTAACTAGGTCGTATAATTAGAGATGTGGTCTAATGAATTGACAACATTTTTTATCACAAATTCCTAGATATTTGGACATGTATCTAAATCTTCAGCTGACTTTAGAGTGCATAGATCATTAGGTCAACTGCCACAATATTCTTTTCTGCTCCATCAAGTACACCAAATATGTTTAAATTCTTACAAAATTCGGAAAATATTTGACTTCCTCAATGTCATATCAAGATTGCCTAATAAATACGTAGACTTGAGGGGGAAAAAAAAGAAAGAAATTTCATGGATTTAAGTAAACAAAAAAGTAAAAATATCTACTCACACAAAAATAGAGTACTGTAGAATATTAATGTATTTAATTAGTTAGTTGCCGGGGAATATGATGGCACCATAACTAGCTACATCAGAAAAAAAATGATTGGAAACATACTTAGAATTTGCGTGAAATTTCATAATTCACTACTTAGAGAAATTATAATTAGGAAAAGTTTACTCCAAACTGTAAGCCAGAAGAATTCAGCATTACGTAACATAATTGTTTCAAGGTTAGAATCCCATATATATTTTACAACGAACATGCATATTACTATTGATTATCTAATTAATGTTACATTTTCATTGAAACCGTGCAATTTTTCCCCATAGCCATTGTCCGCATTGAACCAAACTAGTCCAGATTTACGCCGGGTAGGATCGTTTTCTATACTAAAGATTTTTTTATATTCGAAACTTAAAATTGAAACCTCCAATTAAGAAAAGAACAGTCATCCCATCAATTGCATCGCATCGTTAATTTGATGGTTGCCTTTTTGTTCGTCACTTCTCTTAAGTCTTATGATGGTTTTCTACTAAAAATAGAAAAATAAAGACACACACCCTCCCTCCCTCTTCCCCATCCATATATAGATGTCCTTCCTTTGTCAAATATAAGTATTATACGGTCTTTTAAAATGATACTCCGGTTCCTATCATTAGCATCACAATATATAGGATTTGATGATTCCATCATAATCTGCAATTGCAACATGAACTTATATTGTCAAACAGTCAATTAAGATATTAATAAAACTGAAAATAACATAATGGAGTATGAATCATGCATTTTGTATGTGACATATTTTGATTCCTTTTCTAAAATTTGATTACTCAAAAATTAAATCACACCTGCAACTCTTTATATTAAGGCATTGCCTAATGGATACTCCCTCCGTCCCATATTAGTTGATCATCATACTAAAAGTACATGTCTTAAATTACTTGTCCACTTACTATATCAAAATGAAATTAATTAAATTTTTCTCATTTTACTCCTATTATTAATTCTCTTTCGAAGTGTCAAAATAAGCTGTAAATTTTCAAGAAAGTATCTTGAGGGGTAAGTTAGTCTGACTATTTTTCTTATTTATGATTTTTTAATAAACGTGTAAGAATAAAAGTGATCAATTAATATGGGACGGGGAGTAACAAATTTTTGTGCGCAAATTTCCCCATTTACTAGAACTATGATTTCACTTCTTGCAACGTATCTACAAGTAATTGGAAGAGGAAAAAAATGAAACCTCGTATATATGGTTAAATATCCAACACTATAAGTAAAAGTAATGATGCAAACTTTTAATCTGGAAAACAAATTGGACTTATGTTAGGTGAAGTAATAATAACCTTTTGGACTTTAAATAATATTATTGGGGTAAATATTTTTTACAATATACCAGTCATTCAAAGTATATTGATAAAAAAATATTTTTGAGATATAAAAATTATAATTTTAAAAATAACTTTGACTACTTGCTAAATTTATAATTTTCTCACATTTTATCTTCTGTTGTTTAATTTTTCATCACAAATCTTGTCATTGAAAGCTAAGTTTAACTTCCGCGTATTGACGATACATTATGTAAAGTATATTGATAATATAAAATATTTTTACACTATTAGTTCACAAGCTAAATTGATTTAACAAGATAGAAGACAAACACATACCAAGTAACAACTCCTCCCCCACAAAAGAAAAAAAGAGAAAGAGAAAACAAAAAGTTTGAAAAGCATGGCTCGGTGCACTAAAGCTCCTGTGCCTCAATCGCAAGGGTCTATTGCATACACCTTATCTTGTATTTCTGCTATAGGCTGTTTTCAAGGCTTGAACCCGTGATCTCCGGATCAAATGACAGTAACTTTAATAATTATTCTAGGAATCCTCTTAGAAAAACAAAAAGTTTAGAAAAGAGAAAAGAAATACTTCACAATCATAGTGAACCTTGAAAGTGAAGCATGAGATGGTCCGAAATTCGCAAAGTATAAATAATTTGAGCCGTAGAATTTAAATATAACGAGACTAAAAGGTACATTATTCGTCCTTAATTGTGACGTGTCAGCCAATCAAACTTCACCATCATTTCCTGTTTATCTCACCCTTTATTAATAAGCAACCATACTCCATGGAAATAATATAACCATTCTTTCATTAACAATTATTATAAAATGACCCCAGAAAACTTTTCTTTTTAAAAAATATAGTACTATATACTAATTTAATGTAAAGTAGGAGCTAGTAATATGTAAAGTAGCAAAATAAAATAATAGTAAGACAATTCGATCCAAAATTCCTTTTATCTTTTTATTGTCATATTTTAATATGCCACTCGATCTCCTTTGTTTTGTCTAATCATCTTCTCTCTTTTTACAATGTCAACCAGATTCCGGTAGTTTCTCCCCCATATACCCCCCACCCCTACCCACCCCACAATAATATATATGTGTGTATATAAATACAACTCTCAGTTCATTAAATTCAGTTTCATGTAATACCAAAAACAAGCACTATACTCAAGGAGAAGTACAAGCTAAGAGAGCAAACAAGTATAGTTTTAATTTTACTAGCTAGTGGACAAAAACAAATTGGTCATGGCTGATGAGTATCAAGCTGGAGTTTGTGGAGGAAACTGGTGGAATTCAAGTAGAAGTATATTTGGTTCATCACTATGTGCATCTTCAGTTCCTTTAGGGAACTCCAACTTTGCATGGCCAAATGATCATTTGTTGGATATGAAATCCTCCTGTAGGTCTAATGATGAATCTGGTAATTCTGATGAATCTGTTGTTCTTCAAGAACTACCCAAGCATGATTCCACCCTACAAATCTTGGGTATTGGCCTTAATCCTTCATCAACATCAGATAACTGGAATCATACCTTGATGTAAGCAATTTTTTCCACTTTTCATTTTGCCCCTCCTTGTATTGTTCTTAGTCTTATTATTTGTATAACATTAGTCTAAGATGAGCCGGGGGTCTATCAGAAACAACCTCTCTACTTCTTCGGAGGTAGAGGTATGGACTGCGTACATCTTACCCTCCCCAGACCCCACTTGGTGGGAATACACTGGGTTTGTTGTTGTTGTTGTTGATGATGAGCCTATATGAAGTGAGTCAGCGAGAACTTATACAGCCGACCCCAGATTATTTGAGGCTGAAAGCGTAATAGTTGTGTTGTGAGATTGAGAAAAAAAGGAAATAAAGGAGATGCTTCTTCTCATGAGTGTTATTCTTTCATTTCTTTGGCATAGAGGGTTTCTCTTTTAAAAAAAGTCTATATGAAGCGAGTGAGTGAGAATTCATACAGCCAACCCTAGATTGTTTGAGGGTGAAGGCATAATAGTTGTTGTGAGATGAAGAACAAAAAGGAATAAAGGAGATATATACTTTCTATCATGTATGATATTCTTTCATTTCTATTGGGAATTAAATAAAGGGTTTTCTCTATAAAGGCTCAAAGAAGTAAATTTAATTTGTTGTTTTATTGATAAAAATTTGTTTTTCTTTTCTTGAAATTATGCAGCCATGGAAATGATAAAAGTGAAAGCAGCTACCCTTCAATACTACTACAAGACCTAAATTCAAGCATGAACTACCAACAGGAAAGTGGAGTTGATTGTTCAAGCAACTCATTTAAACAAGATTTCACCTTAGGCATGAATCATCCCATCACTAGCTCAACTAATACTGATGATCAATCCACTACCATGATTTCTTCAACCTTCCCAATGGATTCTTCCTTCTCTAATTATACTTCATCTTTACTTCAAACTCTATTTGATAATGATCCTCCTAATCCTCCTCAACAACAACAACAACAACCACAATTACAGCAATCTATGTTTGCTACTAATAACAATCAGCCAGTGAGTTTCCCAACATCATCCTTAAACTATAGGCCAGATTTGAATGACTTTTCACCTTCTTTGCCTAAATTCCCTAATTCCTTGATGAGGCCTTCATTAGCTTTACCAAAACAAACACCTTCTGATTTTCCAAATTACTCTATTAATGCTACAGCCCCTCTCTACAATACTTCATCAGCCACATCGTTGAACAATATGCGCGGCAATCTTTTGCCTTCGATGCATCAACAACTGTTGCAGTCACCAACATTTAACGAGAAATCAAGTGTTCCTAACCGTACTTCTAAGGTATATACATGAAAATTTAAGTTAAATAATTTTTTTTGCACTATCAAATAGTTTAACTTGTGATAGTACATATGTTATACCACTTTACTTGAAGTTTGTGTATGTTTTATTCATCGACTGTCTATAAAGTATTTATACAATCAGATTACTTAGAAGGGTACGCCATCACAGACAAATTGTACCTATTATAACTTAGTACTACATGATAGTTGGACATGCTGCTAGGGTTTTTCTCTTCTTTGTTTTGATTAAATGATTAATTAAGCATTTGATTTTACAATATTTTCAGTCTAATGTTGAAGAATTAAGAGAGTCGAGCTCGAGGGTGGCTAAGAAAAGTGGGAATAATGAGCCAACATTGAAGAGAGCAAGAATAGAGACACCATCACCATTGCCAAGTTTTAAGGTAAAGGACATATCTATGTAATCCAACTTTAGACTAAAGTTGGAAGCTTTTTCTTTTAGTAAGGAAAATGATTGCTTTGCCCAAAGAAATGGATGAGAATTTTCCAGCTTTTTTTTTTGTTATCATCAGGTCAGAAAAGAGAAGCTGGGGGACCGGATTACTGCTCTCCAGCAATTGGTTTCACCTTTTGGAAAGGTAAATTTTTGGATTTTTTCCAAGATACTCGATTTACTAACATTTTCAATTAATAATTCTTTTAAATTTTAATTTGGAATTCCTTTAATTTGTTGTTTACAGACTGATACAGCTTCAGTTCTCCATGAAGCTATTGAGTACATCAAATTTCTCCACGATCAAGTCAATGTACGTTAATTAGTTTCCTTCATATATTACTGAGATTAACTAACACACTATATTAATAACGAATCAGGAAACTCAAAATTACATGTTTTTATTTGTATTTGATTTCAGGTTCTTAGTACTCCTTATTTGAAAAATGGATCAACCTCTCAACAACAACAGGTAAAACATCTATAAACTAGACGTGCTAGCTCCTACTTATTAAATGACCCACGCACCATCTGTTCTTCTTTTTTCACTTAACGAGCGATGATAAAGAATTATACTAA
The DNA here is from genome assembly GCA_030864215.1 of Capsicum pubescens. Classification (NCBI taxonomy): domain Eukaryota; kingdom Viridiplantae; phylum Streptophyta; class Magnoliopsida; order Solanales; family Solanaceae; genus Capsicum; species Capsicum pubescens. The sequence continues at coordinate 176,417,864 of CM061539.1, read as the reverse complement.
CAATATAAATCATTTTTTATACTACAAGTGCAATTTAACTTATTGCAGCAAGATTAGTAACGTCATGTTTTATATACTGTGACCTATAGTACCTATCTTTTAAGTGACTTGTGACTGGAAAAATGACGATCATAAATATATTATTGTCTGCAGATTGTTGATAAGGTTAAGGAACAAGATTTGAGGAGCCGAGGATTATGCCTCGTACCGATATCGAGTACTTTCCCAGTAGCAACTGAAACTACTTCAGATTTTTGGACTCCAAATTTTGGTGGTACTACATTCAGGTAGAAACTTGAAATCAGTAAGCAGAAGCTGGAGAAGAAGTGATTTAATTTTAGCAAATTTGGTAAAGAAAAGAGAAAAGGGGAAAGTGAGAATTCAAAGGAAGACAGCCAATTCTGGGCCATATCTACAGGCAGAATGATGTGTTGGGTAGGCTTAGTACATGATTAATATAGAGAGGATGGGATAATTAAATGTAGAGCTGTAATAACATCAATTAATTAATTAATAATCTGCAGGGATTAGGAACAGGAACAGGTGCTAAATTTAGCTGAGATACTACTTTTAGATTACTTTATTTAACATTTGTGTTTATGTTTTCTGTACGCTGTTGCTGTTCGTGTTGGTTGGGCTGAATTTAGCACATTATAAGGAACTTTTTGTTCCTGTTCCTATATTTATATTGATGTTCGTATGAGTTATCATGACTTCTTCCTTTTTTCTTTTTAGTTACTGTTGTTCATTCGTTTCATATGTGAATTAAGAATAACAGATATAAGGGCATGACTTAATTAGTGATTCAATAAAGCGAGAGGAGAATTATGAGTTCTTAAGTTTAAATATGAGTGATGAAAAAAACACGAAATATCTTTTCTCATCTGTTTATGTTATAACAAACTAAGTTATCTAATAATCGCTGCAAGAAAACAGGTAGAGGATATCCCGCTAGTTGGAGATAGTAGATGTTTCATTGAACTAATTAAGGTGCGTTTAAATTCATTCGGATTATAAAAAGAGATTAAGACAAATAGAAATGATGAGGTATGGAGGAATGTTTAGGGATTTTAAAGAAAATAATGCTTGATTTATTTAATGTTTGGAGTGTGTGTAGTGGAAGTCAGAGGGGAGTCCCACTGATCATATATATATATATATATATATATATATATATTTGAGAATTCTTGTTTTCCCGCTAGTGGGTATTTTAATACTTCCACCGTTTAAAAAAATAATAATTTTTTTTTCTCTTTCCATATTTAAGACACAAGATTAAAGTATATTTATCATATCTTTAATTTATAGTCATAAAATTTAAAAATATATTTTATTTTCTTAAATTTCGTACCAAGTCAAACTAGATCATTCTTAAGAAAATTAAGTGAGAGGTGACAAAAAAATCTTTAAATTAAAAATGGTAACAGATTTGACAAGATAAGATCAAAACTTTATTTAAATTGTGATTAAGTTACTTATGGTGTAAAATGTAATTTTTTAGAACTTTTTAATTTTTGAAAGAGTTCTCCAACTCCAAATTTTCTTATCTTTCAATTTTTTAGAGTTCTCCCCTTTTTCTTATCTTTCAATCTTTCTTCTTTTTTTTCTTTCTCCCCATCTTCTTCTTCTTATTTTTTCACTCTCTGGGTTTTCCTCTTCTTCCATCTTCTCTTCTTTTTTTTCTTTATCTTTTCATTTCCTTCTTTCTTTTTTAATTTTTATGGACTATTTTAAAATAAATAAAAAATTTGAAAAGATTTTTTTTAATTTCTTTTAAAAACGAATGAAGAAATAATTTAATAAATTTAGCAAATTCAATAACTACGAGAGATGCTTCAGCAACTACGAGAGTTGTTTCAATAACTACGGTAATTGTTGCAACAACTACTATTAATTGTTGTATTACAATAATTATCGAAGTTGCTGCAACAATTTCGACTGTTGCTGCAGCAACTTTGATACTTGCTTAATTTCTGAAAAAAGATTTGATTGGAGGAGCCCACAAAAAGTGATTTTTATGGTAAAAATGGAGATGGTGGTGCTAGTGGTGACACCGAAGAGGAGGTGGCGGCGGTGGGCGGCAACAAAAAGGGTGTGAAGGAGGAGTGGTGATGATGATGTAGGGATTTTTGTGTAAATATGGGGTAGGAATCTTTTTGTAAATAATAAAACTTGGGGGTTTTAAAATTAGTGTCATTAACATTAATCTTAAAATTGTCACTTCTACTCAATATTTAAGACTTGTATCACTCTTTTTTAATTTTGAAACTTTTTTATCATCTTTAATTAATTTACTCATCATTTTTTTTAAAACGGAGGAAGTAATAATTTTAAACTATTTGTATGTGATTCAAATTGTCTTGGCGGCCATAAAATCCGTGGCCCACAACCAAACTAAAAACCCTATTTGAACTACCGTAGAGTATGGAAAGTTTTATTAATTTAATCTTATATTTATTACTCTCTCCGTCTCAAATTATTCATTCCAAATTTTTTAATTTGATTTCTTATTTTACTTTTTTTTGTATTAATCAATAAGAGACAATTTTTTTCCCCATATTTTATCCTTTGCATTAATTATTTTCCCTTCAAATTAAAATGTAAACATCATTTAATAGAGTTAGGTACTATGGTAAACTAACCATATTATTAATTATTTTTCTTAATCAATGTGTCATCTCAATTTGGGACGAGTAATTTGAGACGGAGGGAGTACTATAATTGTTTGGTGTATTAATTATATCCTTTCTTTAGCTTGATTAGGTTTAGCTTTAAAGTTTTCTTGTCATATCCTAAACACATATCTTCAAATAATTTAGAAGAAGTACTAGCAATCGTTTTCCCGTTCCAGAAGGATTTAACTTCTTCTAATTATTAAGTAGTATTTATTTTGCCTAACTCGAATCTCTGACCTATCGATTAATAATAGATTAAAACAAAAGCAAATCTACTCGCCATATCAATTCGTTTTCTTCTAATTTAGTCGACCATATAATTGAAGAATTTTCTTCCTAAAAAAATGGGATGGAGATTTGAGGTAGACGATAGAAAAGCAACCATTTTTGGTTCTTAATTTTATTTTATTTTTTGGTGTGTGAGTGTGGTTTTCAATTTGGCAGGGAAAAGAATAGAGTGGCTTACCTTACATAAGGCAATTAAATGTTAAATTGTGTATATAATCATTCTTAAGGTACTGATCAGGAACGATTTAGTTGGTCCTACTGAAAGATTTTCCATTATTTGAACGTTTATAGATATATTATAATTAGGATTTAGGCATAATGCATATTAAGCAAAGTGACTAACGTGTTGAAATAATTTAGTTACTCTATTTAGCTTTTACATCTCAAATAGTACAGATAGGATAGTTAATAGTAATTGTTTTTGAAAAATCGATTTATCAACCGAGCTAACTAAATAGGATAGTTAATAGTAATTGTTTTTAAAAAATCGATTTATCAACCGAGCTAACTAATTGATCAATCAGTGGAATTGTAGGCGAGTCAAGAATAATTGTAATCTAGTTAAGTGGACTGAGTTAAAATGAAGACTTCTTGACAGTGAGGATTAAACGTTTTCTAGAAGATAAAAGGAACTAAAATAATTATATTTCCGTCGTTCCAATTTTTATGACAGCTTTGAATTTCAACAGTCAAATGATTTATTTTGTGACCGCAATTATTTTCATATACTTTTTAGATTTTTTGTATTATTAATTATTATAATTTATAATATTTTTTAAATTTTTTTACATAAATTTCAAAAATGAAAATTTTAATTAAAAACAAAAGGTTCTACATTCAAATATACAGTCAAAACTGAAAATATTGAATCTCGAAAAGCAAAAAATGTGAGACAGAGAAAGTTGTATTTTGTCCTATATATTGTAAGGATTCTTAAAAAATATCAACAGAATCATATCGACTACTAACAAAATAAATTCAATTTAGAAAGTTTGAGAGACGAGCGCAACAATAATTTTGAAGAGTTGGAACAATATTGATTTTACACCTATATATGCATGCATATCTTTAATTGAGAAGCTTAAACTTGAAGAATCCCTATGACAAGCGACTTATCAAAAAACAAAAACAAAACAACTTTAGATGATTAGTACTATAGTCTCTTTCGCAATCAGCTTTGTGGTCGATCTTTTTAAAAAAAAGATATTTATGACAATTGAATTGATCGGTTGATGGCTGTTATACCAAATTTTAGAGTTGCAGGATCTGTACCTTTGTTCCTAACTTATCCATCGACGAACTAAAATATCTTATATACTTTCTTGGAGATAATTGGGGTCATTTATTTATTATGATTCTACCCTCATTACCACAACTTTTTTCATATTATTTTACTGTAACTATTTTTGTTATAAAAGTTGTCCGTAGTTGTAGCTTTAATCTTGTTTCTAACTATTTCAATTTTATTTTATTGAAAATCATATGAAATGAAAAGAAACTACACATAAGGTGTAATTATAGCATTCTTAATGGTGAGATGCTTTTTAAGAAAAACATGTTGGCTTGATCAAAGCAGGCAATATCACATCATAAATATAGGTAATGGTTCGGTGATAAGAATATGCAGATGGTGGAGTAATGGCACGGGGCTTGACTTACTGTCGTCGCTGATCTATGGGTCAATTTACTTCCTCTAAGCCCTAGCTTGGAGACAGATACACAAAAAGAAGACCCTGGATTTTGCTGGTCATAAATATTTGAATGACGTGGATGACACAAATCAGTAGCTTGGAGACGCATATATAAAAGCTGGGGCGGATCTATTAAGGATTCTGGGGTGTCACGCCACCCGCAAACTTCGATCGAAACTCTGTGTATGAACTCTCTCTCTCTCTATCTATATATAAAAAAATTTGCCACCCAAAAAACCAAAGTGGTCTATAGCTCAGGTGGCAGAGGGCTGTTAATTATGCTCGGCAGGCGCGGATCTAGAATTTGAAGTTTCCGATTGATTTAATCAATGAATTTACTTAGCACCCGGAGACTCCAAATCCTGGATCCGCCTTTGTTTATAAAAGAAGTCTGTGGGCTTTGGTGGTCTTTGAGTGAATCCCAGATTAATTAATCCATGAATCTTGGTGATTGGCATGTAAACTTAGTTCGAGGTGGAGTGCTCTACATGCGAATAAAGTTCTACATTAATAATTAAAAAGAAAAAGAATATACATATAAAACATAAGATATACTCTTAATAATATGAGATATTTTGGGGAAAAAATCATATACGCTTACTTCAAAATGAACTATGATAAAACTATTTTTTTTGAATTGATTTAACCCAACCCCTTTTGGTAAAGGTGAGGTGGGCTTGTGAAGAGAACAGAAGAACATGACTGGGCTTGTGGATTACATATCACAATATGAGATCCCCTACTATAGATATTATTATTCCTATAACTTGGAAGAATAATTTGGAAAGAAAGCATCACAGCATCATTTGATGTTCATAAAGTTATATATAGATCTATGAGTATTCTGACTTTAGTAGGCAAAGATGTTAGCTTTTTTTTTTCTTCTTCTTGTTTTGGCTAATCATTGCAAGTTCTTAGACTCTCTTCAAGCATAAGTTTTTCTTACTAAAAAGTTCATTTGCTTTCTTCAACTTTGAATCTCATCTTCAAGTACTTTCCCACTAAGAATTGGAATATATAGCCATCAACAATATAATTGTGCCCTACATATATACTCCTGTTCTAACATGTTAAATAATAGCTAACCAATAAGGTTTGGAAATCACACTGTGCAAATTAATTAGGCATACTATTTTTTTTACATGCATTTATACTTCTGAATTTCCTTGATATAAGAAAAGTTTTCATTGCAGTGGTAAAGATACTTCTACGGTTATTTTAGATGTTACAGTTCAAAAAAATTGAATCTTTTTGTTGAAAGTACATATTATATTTATATTAATTTGCAAATTGAATAATGGTTCATATATTTTAGGAATTATGTGGTTGAAGAGGACTAAATGACTGGATTTACTCAAAGACGTGGCCTAAAGTCAAATTAAAATCCTAGGCCTTAAAAATATGCATTTACATAATATAGAAAAAATCAATGTTGCTTTTTCTTTAATTATTCTTTTTAGTGTAGTATTATATTTCACATAGTAATATAATTATTTATAACAGTGAGAATTGATTCAAGTTAATATTACGTTTGCCATGCATTTTTAAATATTTCTATGGAACGTGATAGTTTTTTTATTTACTATAGTCAATATTGTCAAAAAGAAACTAAATTTATAAAATTAATAATTAAATTTTATTGAGGCCTTAAAATTTTGGGGGCCTAAAGCAAATATTTTACTAGCCTCACCCTTGAGCCACCCCCAGATTTACCCGATGTAACTTAATTGGCAAGATAACTTCTATTTCGATTAAGAACTCCCTCTTTTTTTAATTTGGTCATCTTAGTTTGATTCGGCAGAAGTTTAAATTTTTTGGAGATTTTGAAATCTTGTCATTTTATACTCAGTGTGTAATGTATCAAAATGACATTTGAATTTTATAGTCTTAAATATGTAGTATAGGATGTTGGGCGTAAAGAAGCGCAAATGATGTGGAGAAAATAATCAACTCATAATTATCAAGTGTAGATAATACTTAAAATAATTACTATTTGAAACTAAGGTTTAGACTAAATAGCTAAATATTTACTTTATTTTATATTTTATATTTTATATTTATACATCTTGAGGCTCATATACGAATCTCTAATTTTGGGGCTCTCTAATTTGGGGCGCATATACTTTGTATTTGTATACAAAGCGAATTTCAACACTCATATACGAATCTCTAATGGTTTGTATTTGTATACAATGAGATTTTCGGTACTTTTAAAATTAAAAACTCGGGGCTCATACAAATTTCTAATTTGAGACTCATATATGTTTGTATTTGTATACAAAGCGAATTTTGAAACTCATATACAAATCTCTAAAGGTTTATATTTGTATACAAAGCGAATTCAGAAGCTTTTTAAAATTAAAAATCTCGAAGTTCATATACAAATCTTTAATTTCGGAGACTCTCTAATTTGAAGCTCATATATATTTATATACAAAGCAAATTTTGAACTCATATACAAATTTATAAAAGTTTGTATTTGTATAATAATTAGAAATCTCATTTGTTTTTAAAACAGAGTAAGAAAAAAATTAACCCAAATAAATTTAAAAAGAGGAGTAATACTTTTTTGGATAAATTACACAAAATCACAAACCTAAGAGATTTTATTATCCAAAATTTCCTGTCTTTTAAATAATTAGTTAAAATTTCAAATTTTGTATGTACTCATGATACATATGAATAAAAATTTACCCTACTTTTACTCCATAATTAATGCATGCAATCTATTTATCCTTGAAGATTTTTTTTTTCCAAATATTTCATCCCCTAAAATTTCTTTCAAATTATCATCAGTTGATACAATTTTAATATATATTTATTTATAAATATTTGATACATTTAACATATATTTGACATATGTAAATCATTATGATACATTTGAAATCAGGTTTATTATTTCTACGACTTGTGCCTAATTTTATTCCTCATAATAATTAAATCTGTTATTTCCTAAAATAAAAATATTTTCTATTTTAAATGTATCACTAATTATATGTATCACGTTATAATATATGTATCATAAATTTAAATATTTAAAATATGATATAATTTAATAAATTATTAAAATAAAATATTATAACACTTAAATATTGAGAAATTTATGTAAGTTATCCTACTTTTTTTTTTTTTCATTTTTCAATTGGGTTTAGTCCAGTCAAGTGTGCTATGATTTCAATCCTCAAACTGCAATGAATTAGACCAATAACTTGCCCCCCCTCCTCGGGGTTTGGACCCTCTTCCTTCACTTTTGTGGAAGCTCAACTATTTGTTCATTAGCAGGCCAACGCCAGCAACTTAGCCCAAATCATATTCCAGCATGCTTGTTACAGAATTTTACACTATACTCCCTCCGTTTTTTTTTTCTAAAAAAAAAAATTATTTTAACTTTACACGAATTTTTTTTTTTTTTTTTAAGAAAAGGGTCATTTACACGAAATAAAAAATAAATAAAAAATTTAAGAAAAGGGTCATTTTTTTTTAAAATGGGCTAAAAAAAGTGAATCATTCTTTTTTAAATGAAGAGAGTGTAATGTAATAGATATTTCAATTAATCACTCAAAATAAGAACAATTTAAAATATAACAATTTTCGGAAACTTAAATTCTTCAAGTTTAGACTTCAAATTTGATGAAACTTAATTCCTCCAAATCCTCCTTACGTGTGAGATACAAAATAAATAGTATTGCAACAATATATCCCGTGTAATTTTAGGGAAGAGAGACTGTTTAGGGAAGACCTTTGGCCAAAATATATAGTGTTGTCCAAATAAAAACTGTAACTAAAATTTTTAACATCAGAGTGCTGCCAAAAATAGAGAATACCTTATAAGCACAATGCTTTAACATTTAAATACATGTAAAAGTCCAATTAGTTGTTTTACAAAAATTGCTAGTACAAGTCATGCTGAAAACAATGTGTCCAACAGAGACAAAGGGAAATCGACAAGATAGAGATGAAAAAGTGAAAGAGGAGATAGAAATTGTAAGCATCTCACTGGGGATTTTTTTTTAAACTTTTGGCAGAGATCACAAGGACCACTTCTATCTTGGATATATTCTCTGGATTGGCACTCAATTTTAAGCTGATTTATTGCTCTAGTTATGCTATGAAAATGGTTGTACTGTTTACTATTCAATATATAATGCTAACTGTTGCTTCTAAAGTAAACAACATCTGTTTCATAACCAGCGGCAGGAAGGGTGTTCGCTCGATCCCTTCTGCAAAAAAAAATTACACTATATATATTTATTGTATATGGTAGGTTTCCGTATTAATGTACATATATAAATTTTGAATTGCCCGAACAATGTGCAAAAAGGTTTGCTCAGCGGTCTAGGGCATTCAATATGCACCTGTAGTTTGGGTCAACTTATAGGAATTGAACCACTAAAATCTTCCTATCAAATGGCCTTTGGACATCCAATACATAGAGTAGCATTAGCTCCAAGAATTCTTTTACTCCTCTACACCTTTTTTTCTTTTTGTCCTGAATTTAATAAGTGTCTGTACTTCGGTCCGGGGGGGGGGGGGGGGTTTATGAAAAGATTGTTGCTGTAGCCATTGATTATGAAATAAGAAAAATATTAAGTATGATTCATAAAACATGTAGACCAATAGCTATAAACTGAGAGACACTGACCAATGACCCTATATAATAGGAAATAATCACTTATTGTTTAGTTCAGTAGGAATGCAACTTAAAACTAAAACAAGAGTATACTAGACATAGGAAAAAAATGGACAGCAGAATGCAATAATAGCACATGAGTAGCAGTGAAACAATCAAGCAGAGCCTTTGAGCTTCTTTGTGATGGTGGCAATGTATTTTCCCTGGTGGAAAGCTTGCTCCAGTTCAAGCTCTGTTGGTTGTCTAGAGCCATCTCCAGCATAAGTTCCTGCACCATAAGGACTTCCACCTTTAATCTTCTCCATCTCGAACATGCCAGCACCAAATGTGTAACCAATCGGAACAAAGATCATTCCGTGGTGAACCAGCTGGGTAATTGCAGTCAGCCTGCAGATATATTCAGTTTAGGTAAAAGATTTCGCTTAAAATCGTCAAATCACAATTCAAGCTCAAAATGTGAAAGTCACTGAGGAGAAGGAACTAACGCGGTAGTCTCCTGGCCACCTCCTTGAGAGCCAGTGCTGTAGAAAAGACCTGCTGGCTTGCCAGCAAGCTGCTGAGTTCTCCAGAGACCTCCAGTGGCATCAAGAAAAGCCTTGAACTGAGCAGCCATCATCCCAAATCTTGTTGGGAACCCGAAAATAAAGCCGTCAGCTTCAGAAAGGTCATTTGGTGTGATAATTGGTGCATCGCCTTTCGCTGGACCTCCCATCTTCGCAAGAATCTCTTCTGAAAGAGTTTCTGGTACCTGTTGCCAATCACAAATCAACAAAAAATTGAACACACAGCGATATACATACATTAGCTGTTCTCACATCTCCAAAGCCTTCTAAAGGGGCACTGTTCAGAATTTGGAATCAATCATAGGAATCAAGAAATCAAGGAAAAGTTGGAGTCACAGTGACTTGAGACAAGACAATTCAACTATATACATTATCATTGAATGGTTTTCTTTGTCTAATTGCATTTGACTCATTGTCATTTCAAACAATTTAGTAGTCAAACTAGGAATCACTGCATCAAATGTCAAGAGAATGATTTCTCAGCAGAAATTTTAGGTAAGGACTAGGACTCTAGAGAGTCCACACTGCCAATGATTAATGTAAATACTTTAGGATACATTCGATTTGCAAAGTCAAAATCACATAATTTCTTCAATTTTCAGGGATCAAGAATTCTCTAAACCACACTGACATAAATAACATCATTAAAAAGAAATGTAACAGACCTGCCATAGTTTGGCTTCTACGCCTTCAACTGATGCAGCTCCTTTCTTTATCTCTTGTGCTAGCTTCTCAACATGTCCATACATGGAGTAGTAACTGCATAAATTTATATTTTAAACCATTAATTTTACAATACCTAAAGACTAAAAATCAAATGAATTATACAAACCATCCCTACTTTTACAGACAATTTTTAAGGGGTTTATAAGACTTCACAGTATCAGATATGCGTATGAGACACATCAAAGTTGACTTCAAATTGAACAAGAATCGCAGATCAGATTGGAAGAGTTGCAAGAAATCCAGTTAAATAACACCAAATACATTCCGAACGAGGACACGGGCATTAGAATCCAACTTTACATAAGTGTTCTAGAGATGAAACAGGAACGAAAGATGGCACTCAATAATCACAAATCATCCAGTGAGACCTGTTCCGGAAAAGTGCAGGATCGAGAACTTCTTACCAACAGGAATCATGAAAAGGCTATGGAGTTCAGGCCATAAATTTACCAAAGACAAGATCAACAACTCCATCTTGGAGCTTCAAGTTGATATTTTTCAATTTCAAGAATGTCATCTAATAAAGACTAGTAACATAATAACTGTGAATTAGTTGGTAAATCATTTTCATAAGAACCTTTTAGTAAGCAGATGTTTTCCTACCTTGGATCAAAACAAACAAACACTTGTAGAAGTGGATGGGGTCATATTGTTTTTTAATATCAAGAATGTCATTTTATTAAAATGACAAAAATAGAATACCTAACCAACACCTGCAACAATTGATTGGCTACATCATTTTCATGACAATTTTTAATAAACAACTATTTTTCCTTCATTAGATCAAGACAACAAACGGTGGAAACAACTGGTAGAGTTCCCGCACAATCTCTTCAACAAGGGCATTCATCAAATTGATCATTGGAAAAACAACAACATCAACATCCTAGTGTAATCCCACAAGTGGGGTAAGAAGGTGAAATGTACCGTTACCTCATAGAGGTAAAGAGGCTGTTTCCGATAGACCTTCATGTATCATTGGAAAAACAAATCTTGACAAAGCCTTAAGATCATTACCATAAATATAATAAGAGTAGGACATAAAGACAGTCTCTTTACCAGCACACAGACATAGATAGAACCAAAACAAGAACCAAGAATCTACCAACCCAGATCAAATTAACAAAAATAAACCACACCCACAATTCATTCCACTCTAAATATCACAACACAGAACCCAAAACTCAAAAAATATATACACATTTAAAAAAAAAAAAAAAAAAAAGCATGCACAAAAGCAAGAAGATACAAATGTAGAGAAAAATAGAGTGCTTACACAATGTAGACTTTGGTAGCCATTGAAGGGATGTTGTGAGGAAGTGGTAGGTGAATTGAATGAGTTATTGTTGTTGTTGAAATGGTGGTGGAATGGAATGGAAGAGAGTGGGGAGGCCATTGGTGTTTATATATAGTGGGGGAACCCAAAATACCCAATTAAGAGTTGACTATTTTCAATTTTGGTTTATTTAGAGACGATTTTCTTGATTAATTCAGGGGTAATTACGTCATTTGATTCCTCTTTTTTTTTTCTTTTTTTTTTTTGATTTATTAAGAAGTTGTTGATGTCACGCTCATCATCATTATCGTAATAATTATACTTTTTTAAAAAAATTAGTATTTCCTAGTTTAAATATTATAGTAGTAGTTCTATTTCTTATTCTTCTTTATTGAGGTCGAAAAGAAAGAGAAGTGCATAGAAAAATTTGACCACAACAAAACAAAAGAAAATGGATGATAACTGAAAATAAGGCTTTATGCATAGCTGGTGTTGGTACGCTTTTGCTATTTTATTTACGTTACATTTTTTACAAGAAAAGATATGTGTAAAAGAAATACTACTACTGAAATTGTTAGAATTACCCCTGCCAATAAAGTAAATACTACATAAATGTCATAGTGTAGATAGAATAATATGTTGTCAATTACTTGTTATCGATTTTATGTTACTAACTATACTACTTTGTGTATAGCTCTTTTTCTTTTTGATTTTCCATCTGGTGTTCGATACTCCTATTGAAGTCCGACTAATTTAAATTTGCGCCACGTAGGGTCCATTCGAAAAAGCGCTCCCTACCAAGGATTTTTTCATACCCGGGGCTCGAACCCAAAATCTCATATTAAGGAAGAAGCAGCACATCATCTGCACCACATCCTTTGGTGGTAGTTACCTTAAATGGAATTGACTTTTGAATTTTTGATAGTTTGATTTGATAAAAATCTTTCATATTGTTCGTATAAAAAGTTAGATCAAATAAATATTTTGATGCTAGCATATAAGAGGGTCTTTTACTCATCTTCTATTTTCATGTTTAGTGCTCACTAAAATTTTTAGCTTGTAAGACCTTACTTGCCACATTTATTTAAATTTAAAGAAGATACCTCTTTGGTTCGAAAAAAGATTATTATGATCCGGAGTACAATGAGTGGCACCTTTATTTTTTTCCAATTTTCATTCAGTGTCCGGTATTCATATTGGAGGTCGACTAATTCGGATTCGCGTCGAATAGGGTCCCATTCGGAGGATAGCACTCCCTACCAAGGATTTTTTCATAACCAGAGGGGGCACCTTTAGTTGTCAATGTCAATTCAAAAATTGCGTAATATTTCTGAAATAAATTGCATATATATTGTTTCTAAAATGTTTCAAAGACTATTTGAAAATAGTCATAAATAAAGGGAACATATTTGATTCGCCTAATAGTATGGCATTATTCGTTTCAGTTTTTTTTTTTTTTTTTTTTGTCTTTTTTTTTTGCCTATTTTCATTAGGTAACTCATTTTCTTATTTCTAAAGAGCTTGTTTTCCTAGGTAAAATATATTATCTAAAATTATTAACCAACTGAACATTAAAAAATAGAAAATTATTTTGCTCCATACCGGATACACCCATAATATTTTGTATTTTTGTTCAAAATGAGACATACTTCACCTTTTATGAGTTATGATTGAAGATTAACCGTTACATTGCGCATATAAAAGATGATTCTTGAAAAAAGAAAGAAAAAACGAAGGAAGTTACATCAAATTGAAAAGATTTCATTGAATGCAATGACATTAATATTTTTCTAAATTTAGCTTTATGGATGCCAGCATATATATATATACTGGTAAATCAATCTGGATCGGTATTCCCAAGTGGTCATGGCCTTTTTAAAATTATTCTATGGACCATTTAAACAAAAAATGAGGGCAAAGGAAATATCTAGAGCGACGTCAAATTAAAAGTGAGTTAATTTGAATGTTAATTTTCTCCCTTAATTAAAAATGTCGAATTCAAGTGATATTATTATTATTATTATTATTATTATTCGAACTAATAAATTATAAATATTGGATCCTAAAGAGAAAGACGAGAAAATGATATAATGGGAAAAATTGTTTTTAACCTTTCCGAGTAAAATGCTTTATTCAATACCCTTTTGATACTTTTAATTGAGATTGAAGGAATAATAAATAATTCTAAGTAATATCCAGATTCTGAATATTTGATATGATATCTTTCTAATTGATTATCTTCTACAAATGGTAAATCAAAAGGTGATAAATCTCAATCAGCTTGAGAAGAAATCTGCAAAATAACTTCAAATAATCTCTAAATTTACTTTTTGGATCTCTATCAAATACTATATAACAAATAGGTTATGTTATACTCAAAAATATAATTAAGACATTAGATTGGATTAGGTCTAACGAAAATCTCGCAAGCAGAAGGGAAAAAAAAAGACTCTTTATATCTTTTGATTTCTCATAAATATTTAGTTTAGTTTGGTGTTTCCAAGGAAATATACTCATATATTAAAAAACTTAACCTCAAGTTAATTGCCTTTTTAATTTCTAATAAACCTCAAGATTATAGACAATTTGACAATTTCTGGAATATATAAAGGGCTATCAGAATTGACCTACAAAATTATTTTAGCAATTGAACATGTTCAACTGTGTAGTATTTCAGACTGGATACATTGGAGGCGGCTTTGGGATGTTTAATTATTATTATTATTATTATTATTGTTATTATTTTTTGTCTGCAACTGTAGGTGTGTTAGTTCGAAGACAATTGCTTAACTAACATGATCAGGTGTCATCTCTAATTTTGTACGAGCCTAAAATTGGATACCCCATTATTTATTGATTATTAATATATTTATCGTGTGGACAAATATTATTGGACTGAGGAAGTAATATATTTTCATCAATCACATTTAGAGCCCGTTTGGATAGGATTAAAATCTGATCAAATCGACTTTTAATTTATTTATTTTTTAAACTTTTTAAGGTGTTTGGTAAATTAAAAAGTGCTTAAAAAAAAAGCTAAAAACTAATTAAAAAAATCAAAAAGTGAAAAATTGGGTAACCCCAACTTTTTGCTTTTTAGATTAAAATTCTTTTAGATAATATTTACCTTTTTATTCCTTATATTTTCGTTCAATTCCAACAATATCCTAAACTTGTAGCCATTAAATATATAATTTTTTTTCTTTTTCTCTTTGCCGCTCCGGTTCATCTCTTCCCTCCAATTTCCTCTCCCTCTTTCTTCTTTGTTTTCATCGAATCCATCATTACATCATAGGTTTATTCAAAAAATTTATTTTAGAATTAAGAATTATAAATAATTCACTTTATTTATGGTGTTAACTTTAAGGACATTTAAGTCGTTTTAACAACAAAAAAATGCTTAAAATCACTTTTTTACTAAGCACATCAACAATTTTTTTTCAGTTTCTGCACTTCTATCCAAACACTTATCTACTTAATTTATAAGCACTTATTTTAAACATTTAATCATCAAGTTAAAAAACTATTTTTTTAATCCCATTCAAACGGGCTCTTAATAAATGAACGCATTAATTCTTAGTAATCATTAATTGTTTTTTGCTTATTTATAATTTTTACTACCTAATAAAATTAGTATTTTTTTTTATTGTGACTATATATAGCTTATATTAAATTTTTAAAAAATTGAAAACATTTTAACAAGATTTCTCATTGGTTAACTTGGATTAAATATCAATTTAAATTTTGATAGTTTGAAATGGATTGAGTTTGGTCGATTATAATTGATTAATTTCATGGTCTAATTTTATCAACGGACCCAATCAAATTTCAGAAGCTGTAACTTGTACGGGTCTACTTCTAGTTAATTTCTACGGTTTTTGAATGTTGTAAAGAAACAAATCTTTAATAAATCCTCTAAATTAAAACAAATTTGTCAAAGCCAAAATAATCATCTACGTATGAGTGACGAAATTATTACTCGTATACAGTGACGGATCTACATAGGGTCCTGGGATTCGTCCGAACCTCCTTCATCGGAAAATTATACTATTTTTACATGGTAATTTTTTATTTTTTTTTATGTATAAATAATAGAGGTTGAACCCCCTTCGACTAGTCCGTATATGTACTACTGAACCCCCTCACTGAAAATCTTGGATCCACCCCTGCTCGTATATACCCGATGACTATATCTTATTCCTTAATTTTTATAATAAGAGAATAAATCTAGATAAGTCTTAAATGAATTTCTACAAAGAGAGAAAGACGTAAACAATGCATGCAAATTGCAAAGTTTATAAAAAGGAGTCTACTAGTATTGACGACGACTTCAGAACATATTTTTGTCAGCTTACAAAATTCATGCATCACCATGATGTCCATTTTTTGTCAAATGACAGATTATTGACGCATGACTACTTAAGATATAATTACTATCCGTTTTAATTTATTTATCTCATTTTTTGACTTGACACAAAAATTTAAGAAAATAAAGAATACTTTTTGAATCTTATTGAGTATTATCTTGTAGTAGTAAAGATATGGAGAATGTACTAAAATATTCTTTAATATTGTGATGTTAAATATATCACGTGAAAATTAGAGAACTAAATTACCAAAAAGTGAAAGAACTATTTTTTTTAAAAGAAAAAAATAATAATAATAAGACAAAACCAATTGAGATGTAGTAGTGCATTTAGGTCTGTCCTTCATCTGCATATTATGCAAATTTATAGATAAGCTATGCAATTCATTAATCGAAGTTAATGCATCGAATATTACAGTAATTTAAATTCTTCATTCTCAAAGCATCATGCACTATATATAAGATTCCACTCAGAAATTAACACCGCTAAGATACGATCACTTTTTTGTAGGTAAATTTTTTAAAATAAATTATTAAATGATAAATACATCTACATGCCAATAAATTTATAATTTCAAAAATATAATACTAAAAATTTCAAAGTTGAATCCATTATATTAAGATCTTAGATTGGTTTCTATTTAGGTTACTGCTGATCGAGCATCTGATTTTTCGTATTAATATAACATTGTTCTGTTTATGCGGCACAATTAATTGGTATATAATTCGTATATGACATTTCTTATATAATTCTTTGGATTAGCTAAATTTCCCATTTGTCATTTTACGTATAACACGACTATCGTATTATACGTATGTCATAAATATATGCAGATGTTTCTTGTGGAGTGTGATAATATCTAGAAATGATCATCACAAATCTTGTAATGAATTGGAGAAGAATTTTGAAAAAACATGACATGACATGCATGACATTGAAATATCTGTTGTTCTTTTGTAAGACAACTTAAAATTACATGTCTGCTACATTACATACTCCTAATTTCAAATGGAATAAGACTCAAACTTGCCTAATTTGACGATGACTTCTACGTCATAAGTTGATTTCCACGTATAACTTTTTTTGCAAATCTGTTCTGTTGAATTTAGTTGTACCACTGCATGGGTCATTTTCAATTACTACAACTACAAAGGTCCAATTTATGGTACATGGTTAAGAATTTAAAACATGAATGTAGTCGTGTACTAAAAATAGTTTTAGAACTATAAAGGGAGTAAATATATCCTTGTACTTCCGGGAGAGCCCGAATTTACCCATATATATTCTGAAAAAATAACATAAACATGCACCTTAATTCACCATATTTATACAAATCTCTACCCTTACGAAATAATTATAAAAATTTCAACTAATTATGTATCTTCATTGGATGTATTCGGGATCTAATTATGTATCTCGATGGAATCAAAATCGAAAAAATTGTATCGGAGCTAATTATGTATATTTACAAGTAAAAAAATGTATCTTTGTTGGATGTATTATGTATCTCGACAGATCCAAAATCGAAAAAAATGTATCAGGAGCTAATTATGTATCTTTGCAAAGAAAAAAATATATCTTTGGTGGATATATCGTGAGCTAATTATGTATCTCGACAAACTCAAAAATTGAGATTTTCAATAATGATGCAAAATATCAAAATTTTCAGTATATCTTCGGTGAATATATTGTGAGCTAATTATATATCTCGACAGACTCAAAATTGAGATTTTCAATAATTAAACTCCAAACTTTGAGGATTTATGTTCTCCTTTACCCTTGACCCTTGATTCTGTTAGGATATGGATATATTTGAACAAGTGTCTAACAGCCGATGAAGTTTTCTTGGAAAAGTATAACAAAGTTATATATGAAAGTAGAGGAATAAATATGATTCTTTTTTCTAAAAATAAATAAGACGCACCAATGCGAATTTCAGTTTAACCGATAAGCTGAATCGAAAAAGTGCTACAGTTATTTTATCTGAATATATTAAATTATCTGTTTAATGATTTGAAAATAGTTTTGTATGTTATGCTCTTGGGTCTTGGCCTATGGACATTCGATTTTTTTCCTTAACGTTGTAACTTGTAAGGTGTATTAAATTTACCATTTTACCCCCAATGGGTTGCTACATTTTCTTTTTTTGTCATTCCTTCACACTAGATTAATAGAAATGTGCGTCTGCATTGGCTCGAAAGCATGTTAAATTAATAACCAATAAATCGAATCACATCGATCATCAACTTATAAGCAACACTAGATCAAATAATAATATATATGTCCGAACGTTACACTACTTCTCTCTATTAATTTCTAATTGCTAATTTAAGAACCCCACGAGTAACAGAATGTTAATCAAGATTTGAGATTCAGAACGTGAAATTTTTATTTCTCAGTTCGTACTGATCATGGATATAAAAGATTTGTTCCGTTTGTGATTTTCATTATCAATGTTTTTAAAGCCGGAGGCGCAAGACGAGGTGTTTTACTTGGTGTGAGCCAAGATGTAAGCCTCGAGGCTGTCACACCCCTGTTTTTCACCGCATCCGACCCCGCTAGGGAGTTGGTTTTAGAGAAAATGGGTTTTTCCAATTAAAGTGACGTTTTGAAAAGGGATTATTCATTTTACAGAGTCGCCACTTGGAATTGAGTTTGGGTGTTCCAAGTCACCTTATTGAGTCCCTATTCAAAAGGAAATGACTCTTAATTTTTGGTCTGCGAACTAGAAATCCGGATAAGAAATTCTGTTGACCGAGGAGAAGGTGTTAGGCACCCCTCGAGTCCCGTGGTTCTAGCACGGTCGCTTTAATGACTTATGTCTGGCTTAAATTAATCTTTTGGATATATAATTAATATTTGTTGGCCCTGAAGTTATTTACCTTCCGCCTTTAATTTATTTCAAATTATTTAATTATATTAATGCGTGGCTTGCCAGTAGCAGTACTTTTCGGTCATACCACAAGTTTTGATACATTTCTCGTGCCTTTGAGGCATTTATGAGTCGTTCCCATTTTCCTAGTTTAAATAAGCACCTAATAGGTTTGAAATCCATCCAACCCAATCCAATCGGCTTCAAATGGTAGATTAATTTATTTATAACGAATGGTCGGTAGCAGGGCTTTCCAACTCCATCGTTAAGTTTCACTTGTATGTTAAACTTTTGATTTTTTCTGATCAAGAACCTAAATTTATTCTTTTATGAATTCGCTTCATCACAATGAGTTTTACCGCTCTCTGTTTTTTTTTCAAGCAATAGAATTTAGAATAAATGTTAAACATGTATCCCATCTCACTCGTTCTCACCTTAATAAAAGGGTCTTAACGTAAGTGTAGGTCTAACTAAATTCTAACAAAAAAAAGAGCATGTTAATCCCATAATCATTACAAGAATCTGTCATAATATAATTATATTCCAAGTAGTACAAATTATGTGTTAAAGGGAGAAAGAAAAAAAAAAATAGAAAACTTTGACATGCACATGCTTGGTATAAAATGCATTTATTTTTTTAGAAACTAATAAAGATCGACTAAATTTAACTCAATAGCCTAATCTTTATAGTATCACTATTGTCTTTTCAACTTCACGTATTTATTCCATTTCTTATTTTTCTAATATAATCAAATAGTGACTCAAGGGAAACCCAACTCCCGGCTCCGGCTAAACAACTACATAGATCCGTAATATATATACATCTTTCAATTTTTGCTAACCATAATCCTTATAAACCCTAATTTCACCGAAGAATTTATTCATTAACTTAAACTCCAACGCTAGCTCGTGTTTTAAAATATTTAACCTCAAAATGGTATTATAAACTTCCTTTGTGGAAGGCATTGACAATGATTATAAAAATAATACCACAATGAAAGACAGTGACAATTTGACATGCTAAACCTATTACAAATGCATGCAAATATTATTTTGAAAAAAAAGATACGTAACTAAGTTTTGCTATATCATGCACACTTATCTACACAATTTTCCCCAGTTTATAGTTAACCATTTTGTGTACAAGTATCATTTCACAATAGCGGCAACTACAATATCTTGCCAACTGAACTACCACGGTCTGAGGAGGAATTATTTAACTCGAACCCTTAGTTCCACTAGGTCTAATGCTAGATGTGAAGTTCCGGCTAATAATATTCTAAGCATAATACCTATTTTAAGTTGGACTAATTAAAGAAAGAGGGAAAAGTACAAAATGTGATGATCTCATATAACACCTTAAAATTGCACCTTAGTATAGTCTAACTAGAAATCAATTCTATGATATTATTTATATTTCTATCATCCCTGTGCAGGTTTCAACTTCTCCCGTCTCTATTGCCCCCCTTTTTTTTTATGAACTCTCCATGCATATTTCAAGCAATACATCAATGGAAACTATAGTAGTAAAAAAGAACCTCAAGGAGACAAAACTAACAAAAAACTAGAAGCCAAATTAACAAACCATTAGACTCATTTCCAGTAACCAAGAGCACAGAGCAAGGGAATAAATTAACCCACCATTAACTAGCGATATTCAAGAGAAAATGAAAGTATTAAAATCGAATACAAATCTGACTAAACGAAAATTAAAAAAAAAAAGACGAACAGAATCACCGTTGAAATACAGACAACACATCCTTCATTTGACACATTATTATGCTACAATAAAAGGCTCGAGGATTACCTCTTGTGAAAATAAGTTTCTAACGAGATCTGCTACAATCTTGTAATTCACAAAGTTAATAGTAGTTAACTTTTGAAGCTACGAACTCGAACCGAAAACTTTAAATGGAGACTCAACCCTAAACTCTAACTCTTTTTCTTTTTCATCTTTTTCTCAACCCGCTTTCTTTCTCTTGAAATTTTTCATGCTTCTCTTCTAAGTGTTTTTTTTTTCTTTTGTTTTTCTTTTCAATCTTCTTCTGTTTCTTTTCTCTAATTCTTAATGTTTTTCTTGGTTTCCCGTGTCATCCCCCCTTCCTTGTTATGTGCTTGTGTTTATATAGTGCATGTGTAGGAGTTGTGTTGTGTGGAGTAGAGGAAAAAATATGGGATAATAGGATGTGAGTTGTGTTATGTAGTGGAGGTAATGGGTGATGGAGTTGTTTAGTTTTTTAAAAAAATATTTTAAATAAAAATAAAAATGATAAAATCTATTTAAAATTAAAAATATACATAATTTAAATAGCTATCCTTAGAAATATGATTAAAAAATATTAATATCACTAGCTTCTTTATTAAAAGTTAAAATAACAAGACAAATATAATTTTTTTTTTTAAAGTAAATAAATAAGTAATAAAATAAAAGCTTATTAAAATGTGACTCTATTTTTTGTAGTTTTCAAAACTTTTAATAAACCTTGTAAAATAAGATATAAACTTAAAATATCTAATTTAGCCCTAAAAATAAAAATAAAAAAATTGAGCACTAAAATGATATAAAAACGTTAGGTATGGTAAAAAATTAGGTGTTTACAGAGGCATTGCGGAGAAAGCCACATAGATACTTTAATTTCTATTTTTTTATAAATTGATATAATTAGATGTAGACACTTGATTTTTGATCCTCCCTAAATTTTAACTTGTTTATCGATATTAAATATTTTATATTTGTATATTTAATATATATTATTTTAATTCTTATTTTTATTTTAATAAATTTTTAGTTAAAAATTTTAAATTTATTTTAAATTTTAAATCCTCCTCTTATCTGCCAAAACCATAACCCCCCCCCCCCCCCTCAGAAAAACTGTTCCCCTAAAAAGTCATCTTTTTAAGGACTTTTTTACCCAAGATTCAGGGGACTTTTTTACTTCTTTTTTTTTCGACAATCAAAAACAGTAAAAAATAAAAGCAGAGAAAAAAATATCGAAAAATCAATAGAGAGGAAAAGAGTAAAAAGTGAAGTTGAAATTGGATTCGTTTTCGAGTTTTCAGTGACGATTGTTTGTTGCTTCTGCATTACTTTGTTTAAATTAATCACAGGTTCTTATTCGAACTTGAATCATCTTATGTTATAAAGTTTATAGATGAAAAGTATGAATGAAAATATCAAGTGATTTCATGTATTATGAATGGTTGATTGATTAAATGAATCTTTATTACTATATGTTATGTGATTAAAAACTTGGTATGTTGATACTATGTGATTTAAATTAAAACGGAAAGAGAATAGCAGAGAATAGCAGAGAACAAAAATAAGCATGTTTCAATTTCATACTGTTATCTGCATATACACATTTGCGCACACACTGACCACTAATAGACACACCACACACGGAAAATTTTATAGAAAAGCAAAATCAGCAACAATAGAAATAAAAAAAAAGGAAGCATCAAACGATTTGCTCTAATTTTTTTGGCGAGGAAGTTGCCGGAATCTTCGATTATCATGATTAAATAATCAGAAACCTCCTTCGTTATTACTGTTACTGTTCTTACGGTGTAATTCCGTCAGAGAACTTAAAATTTGCCCGTCAACCGGCGAGATCCCCTTTCCCCTTCCCGTTGTTCCTCCAAAACCCGTCGCTCCGCCGGATCTGCCGCCGCCAATACCCTTTTTTCCGTCGCCACCATAGCCGGCGAACCCACGCCGGCGACCATCGCATCATACCCCAACTTCAAAATTCGGAGAGAACTACTTTACTGTTTATATTTTTGTTGTTTTGTTTTGAATTCATATTTCTCTGTACATATAAATATAATAGTGATTCATGTAATTGATTTAATGTGTTATTTTATTTTATAATTTTTATTTAATTATTTTGTTTGTTTGATGTTACGTATATATATATATAGTTTAAATAATTACTTTGTTTATTATGAAAGTAGTGATAATTTAATAGAATATGATTTAGTTGGTTTAGAATAAAAGATAAGATAAAATTATTACTAGTTTGCAAGTGGTAAATTAATATTTTTAACTGTAAATAAATATTAGAGGCAAGTTTAAAATATTCGTCTCAATAAAGAATGTGGCGTACGCATCTTTCTGAGACATTTTAAAATTTAAGGATGCAATAATGCACCTTGACAAATATTTTTTCTAAAATTAATTTTCATCGATTTATTTAATAGAAGAGATATAGACAGATATTTTTGATATATAAAAAAAATGAGTAAATTTAGGCCTTAACATAATTTATCAAAAATAATTTAAATCAAGATAAGTCAATAAAAGCGACCGTGCTAGAACCACGGGACTCGAGGGGTGCCTCATACCTTCCCCTCGGTCAACAGAATTCCTTACTCGGTCTTCTGTTTTCGCAGACCAAAAATAAGAGTCATTTTCTTTTGATTAGGGATTCAAAAAGGTAACTTGGAACACCATAACTCAATTCCAAGTGGCGACTCTGAAAATGATGAAAATAATCCCTACTCAATACCATCACTTTAATTGGAAAAATCCTTCGACTCTATCCCTTCGGGCGAAAAAGGGGTGTGACATCTCTGACGACTCTGCTGGGGAATAACATAAGCATTCGAGCTTTGATTATTGACTTTACTTACTTTAATTATTTTTATCTTGTGTTTGTTGGCCATATGTGCTACTTGTCACTCATTTGTCGCTTTGATATTGTTGAACTATATTATATACTGTCTTCTCTTGCGCACCCTCTCCGAGTCTCTAAAATAGGATAGAAGGAATGCAGCACATGCATCCTACCTTCTTTTTTAGATAGCCGGAGTGTTAAGACACCTGGTGAAGGATTATAGTCACACATGTTAGGCGGGGTTCGGATCGACAACGAAGGCGGTGTTGCCCTACTACCGACCAAGTTGTCCCTCCCTGGCTCGAGTGTCCGCTCTGGTAAGCCAGTCTAGACACTTATCCCTATTAGGCTTAAACTTAGAAGAATTGAAAATTCAGAATCTGGTTATCCCTATTAGGTGCCGCTTTATTTGTATCATATGCATTTGACTTAGCGGGACTCGGCACAGGGGCCGGATCTGTCTAGGACAGGTGACCTACTTTATAAAGACCAACATGTGCATCCAACGTGCTCTTTGACATTGGTTTGGAAGGCTATTTATTTGTTGACCGGCTTTAGACAACTTTAAAATGCAAGAGATTAATGTTAGTGAATCATTTTTCAACGAATTTTTTTTTAAAAAAAAAGAAAGAAAAAATATAGTAACATAATTTTACGGTCTTTATGAACTACGAGGGTCTGATTCTCACTCTTTAGTGGGATACGTAGGAAGTCCTTCCCAGTATACGACCCTATTTTTTGAAAAATTATTCATAGATTTATTGGAGAATATTTAGAAAATATGATTACTTTCATAATTATTTTTTCTAATTCTCAGATTCAATTTTTATATATCTTAATAGCCCTGCATCTTTAGGGATCATGAGGCTAAGGTTTTACCAAAAAAATAAAAGTATATATATTTCAATAGCCCGGAATCTTTACGGATCATGAGGCTAAGTTTTTAGAAAATATATAAATCTTAACAATCCTGAATCTTTAGGGATCATGAGGCTAAGTTTTTACAAAATAATAAAATATATATATATCTTAACGGCCTTGAACTTTTAGGGGTCTTGAGGCTAAGTTTTGTACGACATAATTTTCAAGAACTATGCACACCTGATTCTCATCTTAATGAGATACGTAGGCAGTCTTCAATTGATTCGGTGATCTTAAAAAAATGGTTGTCTTTCCTTCTATAAAAAAAATTGTTGTTAGAAAAAAAAAACATATTAGTTAATAAATAAATAAAATTGTTTCTCATTATTCAAATAAATTAAAAAAAAAAGGTATGTTTCTTCGTATCTCCAATTTTCAAGAACTACGCACACCTGATTCTCATCTTAATGAGATACGTAGGCAGTCCTTCACGGATTCGATGATCTTAAAAAAAAAAATTATTAGTTTTCTCCAAAATCAAAATAATATTTAGTGGTTGGTTTGTGGCTAAATTGGCATCTCACCCATACAACATAATGTCCAAAAAATGGGTAAGATGATCCATAAAAAAAATGATATAGGGTCTGAGATGAGTTGGTGTAGATTGTTAGAAATGAGAAATAACAAGAAATGACCTGAAAAGTGAGAAATTTGGGGCAAAATATGATAAACATACAAATACTGAAAGAGAAAAAGAGAGTTCTCACAAGGATTTTTACATGTTTCAATGTTCACTTACCTCTAAACTCCAAAACATCAAAGTCAGACATGTACGAGGGTCATGGTGATCTTTTGACTCATATGAAAAAGTTTTGTAATCAATTAAGAGGAGTAAGGGGAAAGAGAAATTGTTGACAGCTTACTTTGGAAAGAGTTTAATGGTGATAAATTCAGAATGGTTGGGGCAAAAAAAAAAACAGATGATGTCACAATGAGTGTGGAGACTCCATTAAGGCCAACGTGCAAATCAGTGGCTAAGCTGTCAGGCTGAGCAATTGAGAAGTCACCCCTTTCCCTACTAGGATGAGGTCTACTAGTTTGTTTTCTTTTCTTTTCTGTTACCCGAATTATTTTAGGATTGTAGTTTAGGACCTATCTTGTCTGATTTTCTTATCATTTTTGTTCAAACACTTTTATCTTTCTGTCAACAAAATGTGTGTTCCTTTTTCTTTTATTTCTCAATATATATACATTTTTTTATTTTTTTCTTCAAAGAGCTTTTTCTATGGTGATTCTGGTAATATGATAAGCATGTTAAATTTTCAGTCAGATCTTAAAACCCAATATAATGCTGAAACATTCGATCAAGAACCTAGAGTTGAAAAAAAAATGTAAAAAAAATAAGTAAAGTGTTGAGTGAGAACCTAATTATATCCTCACTTGAATATTTTGAGGCAATCATTTTAAGAATAAAAAATGACTTGATCTTCAATCAGAAGGTTCAACTCAAGCATTTTGAATGAGATCAACCAGAGATATATAATTTCTATTGTCAAAAGAAGCAAGAGGAAATTAGCTAAAAAAAGAAAATTCATCTGTTGTGAGGAAAGTACAATACAAGTAGACCTGTATGATTTACAAGTTTAAAAGAGGTGACACACGTGCATGTGCTTAGTCACAGTCAATATTGAAAAGATGCGTATGATCTTCATGTTCCATTCCTAGATTGCATGTTATATACTTGTGTTTTAAGGATTGATATTACGAAGGCATTTCATTCTGTTATCCAAATGTTGTGTCATCCTTTGTTATCCCTTTTGAGCTTTTGTTTTATCTCTTTTATATCCCTTTTTTGAATCAAAATAGAGTCTAAAGAAAAGTATCAAGAAAAGAATAGAGTCAGAAAAGTGTCAAGAAAAAATAGAGTCAGCAGAAAAAAAAAAGTCTCTCTCTCTAAAAAAAAAAAGCCAAGAAAAAAAAAAGAGCCAAAGTTAGAGAAAAACAACAACAAGAGAA
The DNA here is from genome assembly GCA_030864215.1 of Capsicum pubescens. Lineage (NCBI taxonomy): Eukaryota > Viridiplantae > Streptophyta > Magnoliopsida > Solanales > Solanaceae > Capsicum > Capsicum pubescens. The sequence continues at coordinate 176,391,283 of CM061539.1, read as the reverse complement.
TGACTTGCCTGAACTACATTTGACCTGATTCTTGCTATGACAAGATACATAGGCAGCCCTACTCTGGGGTTCGGTTCAACCAAAAGAAAATTCAAGTTACCCAGAATGAAATAAAACTGGGGCAAAGGTTTATTTCCTTAAAAGAGTCGATTCAAAAAGTTATATATTTTACCCAATGTTGTGTAAATTTTGAGCCCCATACCGACCTTTCTTTCTATCCCATTCCAAAAGCCAAGTTACAACCAAAGAAAGACCTTCAGATCAATCTTTGAGAATGTTAAGGCTAAACATGTTATGGGTGCATGATATTTCATATTTTGAGTGTTATTTTTTAAAAGAAAAAAAATGAAAATGGGAGAGTCTTATTGGTAAAAACCCTTTTGGGCATCATAAGGCGACCGTGAGTTGTGAGATCAATAAAAATGAGAGTCTTATTGGTAAAAGTCTTCATGGGCACCATAAGACGACAATGAGTTGAAAAAGAAAAGAAAATGGGAGCGGCTTGTTGGCGAAAATCCATCGAGGTGTCACTAGCCTAAGGAGGATTATAATCCAGAGGGAACAAGTTCAAGAATGACTCCCTTTTAAATTCAATGAGTGGGCAAAAAGTGATAGTGATTAGTTTGGATAGATCAAGTTGTTTAATTCAAAATTCATGTCATAATCACTAGAATCAGCTGTCACACTCAGATAAAAAATTTTTTTTGATATTTTTTTTAAAGAAGAGATGCCTATTGTCCTTTCCTATTATTTTTGTTATTTTTATTTTTATTTTTATTTCTATTTTGATTTTTGATTTTTGATTTTTGATTTTTGATTTTTGATTTTTGATTTTTGTGTCTTTTTGGTCAAAAGAAAATCATTATCGTAATCTTTCATGTATTTTTGAGTCAAAATTTTGTCAAGATAAGTGAGAAAGGACTTGAAAACTTGCTACGAACTCCTTTAGTTGTGCAAAGCAAAACAAAAGACCAACACACAAAGATGACATGTTTCAAAAATAAAGTAAAGTACTCGAGAATGCTTGTCATCCGAAAGTTTTTTGACTCATAAAAGTATAAAAGGTGTATTTGAAGTTGAATCCCGAGGCATCATGCAAGAGAAATATGATTTGAGTCAAAATATTTTAGTAGTCAGAATTTGGGGTCAATTCTACAACGAGTCAACAATACCTATCAATAATTTGCAATGGAACTGGGCATAACAAGTGCAAGAGATCGTCTCAATAGCCAAATGCCACAAATCAATCACCGTATTTTTAAATTAAAAAGTTTTCTTTATATGAAACAAAACATGTGTTACCTTCATATCAAAGGTTTCAAAGCTTAACTATGAAAAACTGTAATTTCTCACTTCTGCAAATGCAAGAGGCAGTACTGTTACACAAATTTGCTAATCAATAATGGTAAAAACTCATCATTTTAACACCTAGGAGGTGCACTTCCTAGTCCGGATAATTCAAGATTCATTTGTTAGGTGATGCACTTTCTAACTTGAACCATCACTCCTAAAAGATGCACTTTCTAGTTGAATCATTTCATTCAACCACTAGGAGACGCACTTCCTAGTCTGGATAATTCAAGTTTCATTTGTTAGGTGATGCACTTCCTAACTTGAACCATCACTCCTAGAAGACGCATTTTGTAGTCGAGTCATTTCATTTAACACCTAAGAGACGCACTTCCTAGCCTGAATAAGTCAGTTTTCATTTGTTAGGTGAACCACTTCCTAACTTGAATATTCACTCCTAGAAGACGCACTTTCTAGTCAAGTCATTTCATTCAACAACTAGGAGACGCACTTCCTAGTCTGAATAAGTCAGTTTTCATTTGTTAGGTGAAGCACTTCCTAACTTGAACCTTCACTCCTAGAAGACACACTTTCTAGTCGAGTCATTTCATTTAACCCTTAGGAGACGCACTTCCTAGTCTGAATAAGTCATTTTTCATTTGTTAGGTGAAACACTTCTTAACTTGAACCTTTACTCCTAGAAGACGCACTTTCTAGTCGGGTCATTTCATTTAACCCCTAGAAGACACACTTCCTAGTCTGAATACGTCAGTTTTTATTTGTCAGGTGAAACACTTCCTAACTTGAACATTCACTCTTAGAAGACGCACTTTCTAGTCGAGTCCTTCAATTTAACTCTTAGGAGACACACTTCCTAATTTTGGTCATCAGTTTTACTCTGATGAGACTCATTTCTTTAGCAGATCTTTGATTCACACTCTTTACTGTACTTTTCAAAAGTTGTGATCTGATGACACTCGCAAAATTTACTAATGCAATCCGGGGCAAAATTTTGTTCGTATTTACTGGAATTTATTTTATACACAGGACCCTCCTAAACAATGGGACAGGACCCTCCTGAAGAATGAGAATTTATTTTATGCTCAGGACCCTCCTGAAGAATGGGACAGGACTCTCCTGAAAAATGGAAATTTATTTTTACACAGGACCCTCCTGAACAATGGAACAGGACCCTCCTGATCAATGGAAATTTATTTTGTGCCCAGGACCCTCCTGAAGAATGGGACAGGACCCTCCTGAAGAATGAGAATTTATTTTGTGCTCAGGACCCTCTTGAAGAATGGGAATTTATTTTATGCTTAAGACTCTCCTGAACAATAGGACATGGCCTTCCTGAAGAATGGAAATTTACTTCTGAACAGGACCCTCCTGAAGAATGGGAATTTACTTCTGAACAGGACCCTCCTTAAGAATAGAAATTTACTTTTGAACAATACCCTCCTGAAGAATGGGAGTTTACTTTTGAACAGGACCCTCCTGAAGAATGGAAATTTACTTTTTTTGAACAGGACCCTCCTGAAGAATGGGAACTTACTTTTGAACAGGACCCTCTTGAAGTATAGGAATTTACTTTTGAATAGGACCCTCCTGAAGAATGAGAATTTACTTTTTGAACAGGACTCTCCTGAAGAATGAGAATTTACTTTTTGAACAGGACCCTCCTGATCTCCATGAAGGAGGGTTTATCTTCATGGAGGGTTTGTCTTCATGGAGGGTTTGTCTTCTTCTTGATGTAGTTGATTATAAAGAAGACAGGGTTTTGATCTATAAATATCCCATAAATTTATTGGGGACTTTGAAGATCTTGGAGATGCCTTCTAAAGGGATAATTGTCCCCTTTATATAGGCGTAATATCCCATGAATTTTTTGGGGACTTTGAAGATCTTGGAGATGCCTTTTAAAGAGATATTTGCCCCCTTTATATAGGCGTAATTTAGGGTTTAGGTAGATTAGCCACCAAGCTATATTTAGGATAAAGTAGTTGTCTACAAAATTTCAATGTCTACAAACGCCTCAATGATTAGACGAACGCCTCAAATTTCGAGACATTTGCCTTTCCATACTTTCACCTTCCCACAATGCCTCGAGACATTTCGGCTATGCCTCGCCCGAAGCGAGCCCAACCTGTTTTTTAAAACACTGGCCATTACATGAAAGTCGTCATCATACTATACTGGATTCACGCCATGCATTCTTCTGCATTGTTATATTTGTATTTAACTATTTAACCTTTTTTCCATATTTATTAATGGCTTAATACGTGGTTAATCTCTAAAATTTATCGGTATATATTTTCATTTTGACACTCAAATTAAATCATGTTTCAATTGAGCAACTCAACTTTTAATAAGGTGTTCCCATTATTAGCCACTTCAATTACAATTCATCGGAGTAAGACAACTTTATATAAAGCCGTGTTGTTTCAATTAAATACCTTTAACTCTTCAATCAGAACAATTTACTTTCACTTTGAAGCGTGATCATCTTTGCTTAATGTAGTTCATTCTAGCTCTTTCTCTCAGTTTTGCATCATCTGTTTGTTCTGCTTTTTCATGACATCACAATTGTTTGAATAGATTATGCACTAATCAATAAACAGGCATCATTGCTAATTAATCATTATATTCGATCAGGATTTAATCTTCTACCTATATATGGACACGTCTCTCTCTCTCTCTCTCTCTTTTTGGTCTGTACTTGGGCCTAAATCTTCATTATGTACACATTTCTTTTAACATAATGTTAAATTTCAAGGGTTTAGTCACAATTACGACTAACAATCCACAGCTAGAATTGCAACTGTAACTTCTAGTCCAAAAAGCTGAACATCTTCTCTGTCAATCATGTACTTATGTTTCTACTTATTGTACTTCAAGTGTCTCGCAAGCATATTGATTGTTGTCCAAAAAAGTAGTTTGCCTTAATTATACTGAATTAGGGGTATTCACAGATGGTTTAATTATGAGGACCCCGAGTTACAACTTTCAAATTACTCCTTTAATGGCCTTGCATTTCTTTCTACGTTACATACCGATAGTTATTTAGAGTAACGTTTACTCTGCTGACATGTATTGAATCCGCAAATCACACCTGCAGCGTACTTTTTACCCTACCGACGTATACTGAATTCTATCAAGTCCGCCGATCACACTTGTAGAGTACTTTTATCCCGACATAACATACTGAGTTCTATCAAGTCCGCCGATCAAACTTGTAGAGTACTTTTATCCCGACATAACATACTGAATTCAATCAAATCTGCAAACCCGTGATGGGATCAAACCATGCATAGCATGAGGAGCAGTGTATTGTGGTTGAAGGATGTCCCTGAGGCATGAGCTTCAAATCATTTGGTTTGAAACACCATTGCTTGTCTTCGAAGCAGTAGAATAGCACAAGAATATTGTCTCTGTAATTAATGACTGTCAGTACTTAATACAAATTAAATATATTTATATGAAGTAGTTGAAGACAATCATGGCATTCCCACCTTTTAGTTGAATGTTGGCTTTTTTGAGGGTTACATCATGTCACCTGCCTCCTGCTTTTGAATATACCACTACACCTTGTTACTAGTTAATATACAAGCACACTTTTAATATAAATATTAATCCACATTATTTATTTATTTATTTATTTATAATTTGATTAAGTTCATCATCTTAGTCAAGTTTTTAGGCTGAAAGTAGGGTCCACAATGCACGACTCATCACTTTTTAAAAATTAAAATGTCACTTTTTGCTAGCTTAGTATCTTTCTTAGAATGTTCATTATTTTGCTGGTCATTTCTCCAGCAACAAATTCAATGATGACCCGATGCACTCATAACCTTAGAATGATTTCTGTTTCCCATAACATAGAATGTAGTTGCTTTCGTTAGGGACGTGAATAAATAGGTAAAATTGTACTTGTACTTGATAACTTATCCCAAATTATCTTTCGTTTATTAGGTGATAAAATAATACGAGAACATGTATTAATTAATTAATTAATTAATTGTAATTTAGAGAGAGTGATATATGTAAAACAAATGCATATTATGCATTGAATAAGTAATATATACATACCCCAACCAAAGATATAAATGTAGATTATCATGTTGGACTGATTCATAGGTCTGCAAACTTGTCAAGCCCACAATACAAAACCCAGGCCCATGAGATATTTCTCCCTTTAAACGGGTCATTTACTCTTTTGGCACTATTTTACGTTGGTCTTTAATTTTTGTCCTTCAGGAAATACTTATTTCGCGGGGCATAATCTTATATTTTGGCATCGGGGTGGTTGAGTTTGTTTGAGGGGGACTTCCCATAGCGGAGGTCGCGGATTCGATCCACCCCTAATGCCTTCTCAATCGAGCTCGTCGCACGGGGTTTACCTGGTTCTGTTTTACATCTCCTGTGTGGTTTGTGAGCTATTGCACAGTGAGGGGTTTACCCAGTGCGCACACAGTGCTCACCACAGAGTGCTCACCCGAAGGGCAGAGGGTGTAGCGGTTGCAGGTTTTCCTGGAGTTTCCAAAAAAAAGAAAAAAGTTATATGTAGCTAGGCATATTAAAGATCATCTCATTTGAAACACAAACTGTGCAATTAAATACTGGGTGTTACCTAATAGCTTCTTAATTTTCTTTTTAAGAGGATGACAACTGACGAGAGGAAAGAAGTAAAGTTATATAGGCTTGGCACTTTCGACCAGAAAGGAATCTATATGCAACTCTACTTTAATATAGAAAAATTGAATAAAAGCTTTACAATTAAATGTAAAGTTGGAATTTTTTAAAAAGACGACGACGACGACAACAATAATAAACAATAATAACCAGGTATTTGATCACGAAATCATAAATTAAAGCAAATGCTTGACTAGCGTAAACTATACACATGACATTTATTAATTTAAATTAGTGTAAATACTAAATACTAGGCGAATAAATGTTTATTTTCTCCAATGACATTGTGGCTTGTTTGGTTGAACAGAAGAAGCTGGTGAAAGATTGTCAACTAAAAGAGAGGGTTGAAATTATAGTGGTAGTATTTAATTCAACAGGCAGAGGAATCTAAATGCAAAGCGTGTGGAGATGGTCACCTAAGATTTTCCTACTCTCTTTTTAATTTTTATATCCATACCCCGATATAAGATTCTTACCTAACATAGCTAGTTATCTCTATGTATGTATGGGAGGTTCATCCAATCCAATCCAAATGGATTAAAAACTATTTGGTCCCATTCATTCAACACACCCTTGTATGTTTTATATACTAGTACTACTTAATTCATTTCAAAATAAGTTTGAAAGCTCTCTTTTCTGTTTTATACAAGCTTGTCTAAGGAAAAAGTTGTTACCCAGATTTTATTACGTCTAGCGTTGTCGAATATAGTGTATACCAATTGCTTGGCACACAAAACTTGTGAGAATTAGTTGCTCCAATATATATAACTAACTATATTTGGCAATTCACGCAAATTTTAGTCCGCCCTTAATGCACGTCTTTTGCGAAATTGTCCTCCCCTGCAGTAGTTATATAACGACAAAAAGATAAAAGGATTCCTTTAAGCTACTTGGAAGCTGCGAGAACAAATTGGAGAAACATTTTACTAGTTTGTTTACCTCAAGAAACAGCAACCCAATTAGAACTGACAAAATTACAAGTCATCCTATAACGACGGGAACATCAAAAAATCTTCTAAACAATTCGGAGGGTACGAGGATTGCATGATACCAAATGCAATCATGAAAAATGGTATAGGAGGAGAGGTCAGACAGACTTTAATATACAGTAACATACATAAGTGAAATTCCACCTCATGGAGGTATGAGGCAGATTTTAATATGTGATGTGGAAAATCTCCAAATCAAGATCAATACACGTTTGAAATACAACAATTGAAAAACAAGAGATGTGCCACAAAAAGTACAGTAAGTGAAATCTTTAAGCAAGTGTACCAATGTGCACATACTGTTGTAGATAAAAATAGCCAGTAGAACGAATCTTTCTTTTCTTCATTCATCACCCTTTCTCAATATCAATCATTTAATTACTTTCTCTTTACCTGCACTAACATAATATACATTGGACACTATAGTATCTGTATACTGTCATGACTTATGAAGGGCTCTCATTGATCATTCTTACTACTGACTGGAAAAGATTGGATTTTTAATTTTACATCAACATATGTAACAAGAATATTAAAAATCACAAAGAGAAAGGCAAAGAGAGAACCATTGATTCTTTTTTATCTTCTTTCTTTTGTGATCTTTATTTTAAAAAAATAAACCAAAATAACAAAATAGAGATGCACATTTCCCCCCTACAATTCTACTGTTTTTGTACAAATGCAAGAAAAACAAAAATTATTTTGAGGACACCCAACTCACCTTCTTCATAATCCATCAAAATCAACACTTTCCAAATTCACAATTTTTTCCCCTAATCAATCAAAGACTTAATCTTTTTCCTTGCAAAACTTGAATCAAGCTATTAGCATTCCTTCTCACTTTCTCATTATCATCTTCTAATAAGCCAACACAAATCTCAAACACCCCTTCTCTCGCGACCAAAACACGCATCCTTTCACTGTAATTACACAACAAACTGATAGTCAATAGAGCATATTGCACAGCTCTGGATGACCCATTTTTCAAGAATTTTATCAATATTTCCAATAGTCCACCAAATTTGATCATCTCTTGACGACCTTCTTTACATTTTGCTAACAATCCCAATACCTCAACGGCTCTTCCCAGGCCCGAATTAGCATTCTGAATCAGTATTGGAACAGCCCGATTCTCCACGGCCCGAACCCGATTGTCCGGGAAAGAAGAGAGAGTGTAGAGAGCAGTAGCAGCTTCCTTTCTCTCTCTACCATTTCCACCCCAAAGAAGTGAAATTAACCCAAGAATCGCATCTGGGTATGCCCCAATTGTTGCCTTATTCACTTCCACCACCGCTAAACTCGTCAAAACCGTGGCGGCCACCGCCCTCGAGTCTCCGGTACCTCTCCGTAACGCTGCAACTACTTTCCCCACAACCCCTTCAGCTACCAAACCAACTTTGTTGTCATCATCCAAGCTCAAATTCAACAACAAATGAAGCGCTTTCTCCTGCAAACCACCCGAATCATCATCGAAATCAACACAATTCAGCACAGCAGAAACAGCCCCGGACTCAGTGAGCTTCCGTCGGATCGCTGAGTCACGCTTGGAAAGCTTACTGAGTTTGTCAAGCGAGTTGAGCTTAGAATCCAACGGCGAAGAAGCAGCAATAAGGGTTTGAATAAGGGACTTCGGTTCAGGGTAAGATAGTGGTTTAGGGAAAGAGACGAGGGTATAATTGGAAATGAGACTACGAAGTGCATGATTAGGGATTAGAGAAACCGGGTCGGATATGGGCAGCTTTGTAATCGGGCAAGTCCGGTGACCGGAGTCAAGCCACCGTTGGATTGATGAACGGTCAAAGGTATGACCCGACGAGAGAATAACCGGGTCGGACATAATTTCAAGGGAAATCGGGCACCGAAAGTCATCCGGGAACTGGCTCGGACTTGCCATTTCTGTTTTATCTCTCTACACTAGATTCTCTCTCTCTCTTTCTCTCTCTCTATGTATCTATTTAGCCTATAGATATATAGTAGTGTGTGTGTGTGTGTGTGTGTGTGTGTGGAGGTAAGAGAGGGTTTATGAGGTTTAGGTCAAATTGAAATAGTGTACACTTGTGAGGTGGTGCAAATTTGAGGCGGAGGAGCTTGCCTTGTGACATGCATTGCCATGTGAAATTACATTATTCTCCTTGAAAATGACATTAGTAATACTCTAATTCATGTGATATAATAATAATATTATTATGTCTTTTTCAAGATCATTTTAGTACAAGTCGATCATTTATTAAAAACAACTTTTTCTACCTCAACAAGGTAAAAAGAAGTTATGGATATGTTTATAATTTATTTGAATTAACTTATTTTAAGTTAATATAGCTTCTAAATATTTACATAGTGTTTGATTAAAATACAAAAATGCAGGTGAATATTTAGTTTTACGTTTAAAAAATAAGCAAAAAATCATAATCTAAATTTACTTATAGTATAAGTTAAAAGTCAAAATTCAACAGTCAAAAATCAATTCTATGTTATTGGATTATACAATTTATTTTTTTAATTAATATAATTTCTTGAATAATTGGAAAACACTAAGAAAGAGTAGGAAAGTGAAAATTGTGATTTGGTGGACAATGACAAGTATGCTATTTGCCGTTTGGGATTCTCCGCTAAAATGATTCAAAAGGATTTGTCGGTCACTTTTTCCCTAAAAAGGGAAAATTGAATCTTATTAGTTCATATCCTTAATTTAATTTCCTAAGTCTTTTCCTTAACTTAATTTACCAAATTACGAAAACCTACAGTTTGATCAAAAAGGGGTATTTTTGGAAGTAAAATTTAGTAAAGGGTAGTACCTCAACGGTCCCCCTGATTTATTATATGGCTCTGTCGTCACGAGAAAGTGTAACCATTGTGAAAATTATGTGAATTTATTGATTTACCCTACTGCTACTGTTACAAGTCAACTCACATAAACCTCTATTTGGTCATAAATTTTATAACTGATACTTAGAAATTTAAATATTTTGAATATGTATGTTACTTGAATTTTTTAAAAATATTTATGATGAAAATCCCGATAATTGTGATGATCTAATTTTTGAAAAATTAAAAATATTTTAAAAATCTGATCAACTTTATGATCAAATAAATATTTGAAAAAGAATTTTCTAAGCTTATTCTAAAAATATGATTTAAAAATAGTTTTATGATTTAAAAATATCATAAAGTTGATCAGATTTTTAAAATATGATTTAAAAATAGTTTTAAAAATAAAAAATATTTAAAAATATCATATAGTTTTAAACTTTAAAAATATCATATAGTTTTAAATCAAAATTAAGATTTAAAAATATCATATAGTTTTAAACTTTATGATATTTTTAAATATTTTAAATTTTTAAATCATAATTATGATTTAAAAATAGCTTTAGATCATAATTTAAAAATCTGAGCAAATTTTAAGGTCAACTAAATATTTAAAATATTTTTCAAAATCTATAGCTAAACCTAGCAAATAAAAAAGAAACTTATTAAAGTCCAATATCTTTAAAATATTCAAAGGCCATATTTTTAAAATTTGAGTAAATTTTATGATCAAACAAATAGTTAAAAATAATTTATTAAAATCTATGGTCAAACCGAACAGGTTAGGCACATAAAAAGAAATTTATTAAAGTCTTTTAACTTAAAAATATTTTTAAAACATAGTATAAAATTCTGATAAGATTTTATGATCAAATAAATATTTAAAAGGTCAAATCCATCGACAACCCCCTAAACTTGGCACCATCTTTTACTTAGACACCTTAAGTGGACGATGTTCATTTTAGGCTCAACCAGCTATTAACTGTGTCATTTTGACACTTTTTTTACCGTTAGCTAAAATTATAAAAAGTGTGTAATACGCACGCTACTGACATGACATACAACCAATTAAAAAATAACACGTGGTACTTTTTGTATAAAATAATAATTTAAAATAAATTATAATTAAAAATTTTATTTTTAACTAATTAACTTAATTTATTTTTTTAATAAATAAATGTTCCCCCCACCCTCACCCTCACCCCTTTTATCATCTTCTCCAAACAACCCCCAATCATCATCTTCTTCCCCATCACCCCAGTACCCCACCCACCCACCCACCCACCTTCCAAATCATCTTCTCCAAAACATCCCAGCCCCCCCCCCCCGAATCACCTTCTCCAAACACCCCTCCCACTCACTCGATTCACAATCTCCAAACACCCAGCCCCCCACCCCCGATCATCTTCTCCAAAATACTCGAGCAACCCCACTCCCACCTCCAAATCTTTTTCATCAAAACACACATCAATGACGGTTGAATTTAACAAATTTATTTCCACCAATTTCATTTTATCAATTTTTAAGTTGATAAATGGAAGCAATTTTCTAAATGGGCAAAAAAAAAAAGAAGTTGATAAATGGAAATGGTATAAATGGCAATTCTTATGGTGAAGCCATTTTAAATGGGCAAAAAAAAAAGTTGATGAATTTTAAATGGAGAAAATGATAAAAATTTTAAATGGACAAAAAAAGAAGTTGATAAATGACGGTTCTTTTAGCTGATTGTAAAAAAGAACATTGATTTTTTTTTTAATTTCTAATAATAAAAAAAAGAAGTTGATAAATGGGCAAAATTGATGTTTAAGAAATAAAAGTAAGGGTATAAAAAAAATGAAAGCAATTAAATATTATTATTATATTCAAGTTGGACGTCATATCAGATAAAAAACAGTAATCACGCGTCTAAAATGGGTGAAAAATACGCAAGCTGCCACCTATGCAAAAAGTGTCAAAATGACACACTCGTATACCGATTGAGGTGTCAAAAATGAACAACATCCACTTGAGGTGCCAAAGTGAAAGATAGTGTCAAGTTTAGGATGTTATCGATGGATTTGACCTATTTAAAATTAACTTTTCAAAATTAATTCTCAAAATTTATAGTCAAATCTAGAAAAGTATGCAAATTAAAAGAAATGTATTAAAGTTCAATAACTTAAAAATATTTAAAGATTATATTCTCAAAATCTAATCAAATTTAATGATTAAATAACTATTTAAAATAATTTTTTTTAAGCTTATTCTCATGGTCAAACCTAGCAAAAGTATGCACATAAAAAGAAAAGTACTAAAGTCCAATACAGCAAAAACACGTCAATAAAGAGTTGATTTTTCTTGACCACGTGAATTTCGTGATCCCGCGGTGAGAATAATATACATTTAATACCTCCCAAAATAATTAACTTGATTGTATTTATTTAATGCTAATTTCTTTGGACGAAAATTTAGTTTAACTAAAAAGGAGTTTATGGAGATATACTTTGGGACGTTATTATGTTATTAATTCATGGACTTTTTCAGGAAAAAAATAAATTAAGCTATTACTACTAATCAGGAAATAATTTGTTCGGTAAAATTAATAAACAAATGTTGACGTTTAAATTGACTCCAACAACTCAAACTATAAAGCTCAGATAAGAAATACGTAGTTCTACTTTTGTAAAGTGAAAAAAAAATTGAGAAAGTTTTAGTCAATAAAATATAAATTAAAGAATCCTTTATTTGATGGATTTAGTCGATTTTTCTTAGCTTTATGATCGTAGAGCAATCATCCCCGTAAATGATCATTACTAATTACTAACAAAATTTGGAAAGAATATATATTATTTTAAGTTAGGAAATGTGTTTAATTTTTAAAACAAAAAAGAGGGAAAATGATTGTCACCTAATTTTTTGAATATTTGAAAGTAACATAAATCTTTATCTTTATGAAGTATATATATATATATACACTACTTTAGTTTTCACTTGATAAAATTACACTATATACATTGCAGGCATATATTTTCCAAATATATTAAAAGGGTAGCGCATGGCTATGGCATCAATCATCATAAAAGGAAAAGGACAAGAATGAATAAATGGATAGATATTAGGAAGAAAATTTGAAAATGATTGGAAAATGGGACCCCTTTCATATTGTAATTTTTCTGTTATGACGAAATTAAAGCCTTCGTGACAACCTTCCCTACTTGCCAAATATCTGGACCATTTTGCAGTATATTCCATATCCCAAATCAATAAATGTTACTCCATAATCAATATATTCTTAAATTAAGAATTAAGTGATGAATTTTATTTTTAAAACTTTTTAAAGTAAATAATTTAAAAAATTATTTGAATATAATAAATAAGTAAAAGAAGATGTAGAAAATATAAAATTATTGAGTTCTAAGTTATAAATAATAAAAATAAATTAAAATTTAACATATGATGTATAGTTATGAGCCATAAATCATAAGCTCATTCAAACCGGTTCGAAGTTTTCATACCGGACTCAATCCAATTGAGTTCATAGTGTCTACCAATTTTGCCATATCGGCCCACTCTTTTTGGTTTGAAGTTTGAGATTTGCATCTCAGTAGTTACAATGCCTTTCTAGAGGATTTTATTTTATTTTATTTCTCTACAAAAGAAGAGATTGTTAAAAAAAGAAAAAGTACAAATGAATATGAGAACGTCCTCTAATGTCGAGAGAATTATAAGTATAAAACTTCAAAAAAGAATCAATTTGAACCAAATCTTTTTGATGTCAAGATAATAGCCGTGAATAATCATTGACATTCGAAAAAGAGTAGATGAATTTTTTTTTATTACGAGACATACAATACATTTACATTATGCTTCAATCAGGTTAGTCGATCCTACAAAAAAGAATCCGTTCACCAAGAGTTAGGTGTATAAAAGAAATTATCTAGCTGTTTTTTCGTTTCTCATAAAAATTTAAAACATCCATCTCTCATAATTTTCACTAATTTAATTTACACCTCGGATGCAATAAACACATCAATTTTGGAACTCAAGTCCACTCTTTATAAAATCATATTCACTTGTGACGTGTTACTAGGTGGTGAACATTTCACACTACTTTGATTCAGGTGTTCTTTTTTTAAAAATAAAAAATAAAAATTGAAAGTAGAGAAAGAGGAAATGGGTGAGGGAATCACAAAGTGGAAAGTCAAACTCTTATCAATAAGGTGAAAATTCAGATAGTCAACTAGCAACAGCTACTAAGATTTACCAATACGGTGTGGGGATTCTGGTTGCCTCACACCCAGATAGTCAACTAGCAACAGCTACTAAGATTTACCAATACGGTGCGGGGATTCTGGTTGCCTCACACCTGAGAAAGTAGTAAAAAAAGATCTCAGAGGGTATTTAGGTGAAAGTTTATTTGTTGAGTCTATTCAGAGTCCAAGTTTTGTTAAATACACTTAAATTGTATTATCTGCAAATGCTCCTAGTTAGGTTTGATGTTGAGTGATTTAACATTTTCTTTAATCAGAGCATATTCCTCATAATGTGATATCCACAAAAAGCACTTTAGTATCTCAATATATAACCTAACAGCTAAAAACAGACATAGTTAACCCATCCAAGGCACATACTGTGTCTTGTTTATCTGATCTGCACTTTCCTATCTTGGTATGAAATAAAGCAAGGTACCAATAATATATTATCCATTCATATCTCTATTGGTTAGTATTAATGGAAAGGTTCCATACCTAACGTGACAAACATCTCCTATGAAAAAGATTAACTCCAATTTAGTTGTAGGTTGGCAAGGTCAAGAAAAAGTACATGTAAGTAGCAGAAGATGCTTGAACTTTTCCTTTTAATTAGAGTATAAAGTATTTTCTAGACATCTTAGGCTAGTATGATATGTAAACAAGCAAATAAAACTAAAGTAAGATCATGGCAACTGAGAGTTCTCTTTCCAACTATCCTCTTTTGTATGGTGTGAAGCATAAGCTGCCTTAAGCTCTTTATAGAATTTAACCTTTTTCTTCAAACCTTCGACTTGCTAATTACATTAGCAGCAGGAGGCATCAAGCAGGAAGTACCATCATCTTGTTTCGACTAGTCATTCTTCTAAGGTTCTGTGTGCAATTGTATACTCAGAATTTCCAGTGAATAAAACGGCCACAATTGGTTCCAGTTACACGGGGATCCATGCTCCATTGCCCCTTTGACTATCTTTCTGCAAGCTTAATCTGAGATGTGCATAGAAGGTTGAATATATTTAATGATGTTGATCTATGAGCTTGTAATGAAAGCCTAAACAAGTCAGCATCAGTACCTCCATTGACTAAGACCGTGGAGATAAAGCTTCATCATTAATGCATGAAGGTTTTTTTGCATTGTAGTAAAAATATGCTATCATTCGAACCAAGTCATCAGCCATACGAATGTCTGCCCAGATTTATCCAAAGTTGCAAAGTAAGCAATCATCCCAACATAACAGTGAATTTAGCTGAAAAGATTACAAGTACTTCATCAAACTAGTGAGGGAATATATAAGAAGTACCTTTTTCCCTGTACAGTATCCTGTTTCCTCGTAAAAACAATATCTGTGGACATTCTTTAACTTTAAGCGCGTAGGCTAGATCCCTCTCAATATTTATGTCAATCTTCACAGTCTACACCAAGTAATTAGGGGAAAGGTAAGATAAGAGGGTTTACTAACAGACAATGTAAGGAGAAGTGATTATGTTTCACAAACCCGAGGAGGCAAGCGCTCTTTGGCACTCCAATACACCTTGGCTGCTTTCTCTAGCTCCTTAAGAGCTTTCCAGTTGTCACTAGCCCTGTGCAATGATGAAATTATCTCAGAGAACATAAGCGATTTACAATTGCCTATAGAATATATATCATCTATGAAATTCAGTTAGTAAACAAAACAAGATTCACTTGCCGATTGTATCTCTCGAAAACAAAAACAATGAGGGGACTGGGATGAAAAGCAAAGCTCTCCCACTCAAGACAATTGATTTCCTTCACCCAACAATCATCAATTTCTCCCTCCCAATCGATCTCAACTCCATCTTCTCCTATTACATTTTTTATTGGATGCTTGTCAAAATACTCTGATGCTCTAATTCCCCATCCAACATCTGCATCTAGAGGCCAATCTGGATCCTCCTCCTCAACGATCATTTTCTTTTCTTTCATATCCCCACTGCTTTCATCTTCATCATCACTACTTTCATCAGAATCAGTGTCATCATCAACCCTATCTTTGAGGATATTCTCGGTATCTTTTATTATTTCAGAGTTCTGCTCCCGGATAGAGGCAAATGTCTCTTCTAGTGAATCACGAACAAAATCCTCAACTGCAGCTGCTTCGCCCCTGCGACCACGCCTTGGTTTTTTAGGGAGTGTTGTTGGGAAGATTTTGGCAGAATCTTTGTCTTCATTATGAGTAACTTTACTTTCCTGGGGCCTTTTAGCTTTCCTACTCCTTGAACCAGCGTTATGCTTAGGATCAGAGAAATGTTCCTCCTCGGACTTTCTTGAAGTGGCAAAGCAAGTCAGACGTTTCAAAGGACGTGGCAATGCGAAGTTATGGAAAGAGCAAGAACTACACTGTTGCCCTGCTTTGAGTGCTGAGAGTGGTGAAAGCGCACAAAAGTTAAAATTTAATGCAGAATGGATGATCATCTTCCCTCGCGTAAATACTTTGCTGGGCGGATTAAAATCTCTATGAGGGATAACTCCTAATATAAGAAACCTGTTGATAACACCAATCAAAATCAAGAAACAATTTTATCAAATTCTTCAAGTCGATAAAACACAAAACTGAAAACCTACACTTCATAGGAGATAAAACTAAACATCAAATATCTACACCAGTCTTATGCACATATACTAATTTATTACTAAAAGATAAACAAAATAAGAGAATGACAAGCATTACATTCAAAATGAATTTAAACAAAGTCAAATGTAGAGGCCATAAAATAGATGTTGAATTGTTGAGCACAATAGTAGCTCCTATTAAGTTCCATTTAACAAAAACATTTTATATTTTGTTGCTAATGTTGTTTCCTCCATTGTTTTCCACATGACTTCTTTCTACTGTATTTCCTTTTCGTACTGATTTTGTTATTTTTTTTTTCCGAGCTGAAGGGTCCAACGGGAACAGTCTCTCCACCTGCAGAAGATAGGGATAACGCTTCCCTAGACCTCGCTTATGGAATTATACTGACACAACGAAATAATGTCGAAGGAATTAGAGGTTGAAAGTCTAATGGGCAAATAATCAAACATGTGGTGTGCATAGGTCATCAGACCGTCCTTACACCTATAATCAAACAGTACATTAATTATGTAGTACGACGTAACTTCATGGTAAGCAGCAGAAGCAAGCTAAAGCTTAATCAATCGTAGATTCAAAGTTTGTAATAGTAATAATTTGCACGACTTAGCTACCTCTTGTGGAAAATACAAGTCTAGAAAGACTAAGGACTGTACCTGGGAATGAAGAAGCTTTGTTCAGTCGCTATTTGTTCTAATCCAATTACAAATAATTAAGTGTCAGTTTTTATTGAATAGTTTTGAGGGAGGGGAGGGGACAACAAATGAAATAAAAAAACACCCAATATTTATTTGAGCCCCTCGAACTTGTGCTACAAACTCACTTTAACACTAAAACTTAACTTTCATTTATTTATCCCTTTAATATCTTTAAAGTATATTTGTTTGACCCCTAAAACTGACGTGCCATTTTTTCAAAAAAGAGGCTTGTTTATTTATTAAAAAAATTAATTTCAGTAATCTTATATTTAAAATATAATTAAAAAAAAATTAAAAAAATAAAATTAAAATTAAAAAAAAAATGAACACTTTTTTCTTCTTTCTTCTTCAAATCATCATCAACAACAACCTTCATTAACAACCTCAAATTTTTTTCACTTTCTTCTATTAACAACACCACCCAAGAACAATACTTTTCTTTAATTTTTTCACTTTTCTCCGTTAACAATACCACCCAAGAACAACACTTTCCTCCATTAAACACCACTCGAGAACAAACATAAAAACACTATTAAATAATTTTCTCCATTGAACATCATCTCAACCTTCAATCCAACTCCCTCAAAATTTAAATAAAAATTAAATTAAATTGATGATTTTATTTTTTAATCACTTATCATCAATGAGGTTTCTTTTAATTTTTACTTTTGAATTTTTTTGTCAATAAGACAATTTGAAAAAATTAATTTTAACTTGATGAAAATATTTTTGTGTTTGAATAAGAAAGAAGAGGATGGAGGTGGGGGTGGAAGGGAGAAAGAACGGGGGACGGGGCTGGAAGGGTGGGGTAGGAGTAGGGCTGAAAGGGGAGAAAGAATGGCAGGTGGGGGTGCTGGAAGGGGAGAAAGAACGGGGGGTGGGGGGTGGGGTGAGGGGACTGAAAGGGAAGAAGAGCGGGGGGAGGGGGTTGGATTTTTTATTTAATATATATATATATATATATAAATATAAATATATATTATTTCATATATATATATATATAAATAGTAAATATATATTTTTTGCTTTTAAAACAAAAATACATAAAAATAGTATGTGTGTGAGATTTTTTTTTTAAATCTTAATTTCTTATGTGGAAATGACTTGGCACTGACGTGGCACTGACATGACACGTGTGTAACTCATTCTTCGTTGTGAGAGTGATATTCAGTTTTGAGGGGTGAAACAACTACACTTTAAAGATGCTAAGGGGAGTAAATAAACAGAAGTTAAGTTTAAGTGCTAAAGTGAGTTTGGAGGATAAGTTAAGGGGGGGAAAATGTATTTTCTCAATTTATTTACTCACTTTTAAGCAGTTAGGGGTCGTTTAGTGTTTTAGTGTGAGCTATGAGGTACCATAATTTTGGATAAAATGTAGTATTATTTTATTCTGTATTTGAAAAAGGGTCAAAAATATCCCTGAACTATCTGAAATGGATCAAAAATATCCCTCGTTAGTTTTTTGGCTCAAAAATACCCCTCTGTTAAATATTTGGCTAAAAAATATCCCTCCCCTTAACGGAATTCAAAAAAGAATCAAAAATACCCCTGAACTATCTGAAATGGATCAAAAATACCCCTCGTTAGTTTTTTGGCTCAAAAATATCCCTCTGTTAAATATTTGGCTAAAAAATACTCCTCCCCTTAACGAAATTCCACCAAGCATGCCACCTAGATAAAAAAAAAATCATGTGACTATGCCACATTACCATCCACATGTAAAGTGTTAGTATTTTTTTAATTATATGACATTCCTTTCTTCTTGATGAAGGAGTTAAATAAAAAAATTATATTCAGTGATGTTGATTTATTTTTTCTGGACTCAATGAATGTTGATAGTTTTTCTAATTTTATGTTTAATCATCAAGTATTCTTAGATTTTTTAAAAAATTCACTTTTAGAAAAGTAAATGACATTTAATATATTTTAATCAGTAGAAAAACTTGGATATAATTTTCTTTAATAATCTAAGTGAAAAGTTTATCATATAATGAAAAAAATTGAATAATTTGTACTCCTTTAACAAAATTTATGTAGTACCTTCCCAATGTTGAAAAATCTCAAAAACGTTAAACTAAATTCAATAAAAATACTGATTTATTTTATTTTATTTAAATATTTTTAGAAATTTTTAAATTTGCTAATCATATTTTTTTCAGATCAATAAAACTGCTTTACAAAAAAATAAATATAAAAATAAAAATAAAGAAGAAAAGAATGTCATATAATTAAAAAATACTAACATTTTACATGTGGATGGTAATGTGGCATAGTCACGTGATTTTTTTTTTTTATCTAGGTGGCATGCTTGGTGAAATTTCGTTAAGGGGAGGGGTATTTTTCAGCCAAAAAACTAGCCAAAAAACTAACGAGAGGTATTTTTGATCCATTTCAGATAGTTCAGGGGTATTTTTGACTCTTTTCCGAATTCCGTTAAGGGAAGGGGTATTTTTGAGCCAAATATTTAACGGAGGGGTATTTTTGAGCCAAATATTTAACGGAGGGGTATTTTTGAGCCAAAAATCTAACGAGGGGTATTTTTGAGTTATTTCAGATAGTTCAGGGGTATTTTTGAACCTTTTCCGTTCTGTATTTGATTGGATCTATTAGTTAATATCAAGATTATTTTTTCACTATTTATATCATGATAAAATAAATTATCTCATATACATGGTGGGATAATTATTTCGAAATTAATTATTTCGAGACCTCTTAGTGTTACATTTTTTTCTAGTGTCTTTTAACGCTCTCTACAACAAATATGTTTAAATAAAAAATAACAAGTGACGAAAGTCGAATAGAGGGATAATTAAAAGTTATATTAGGAAGAGAAGAAAAAAACATTATGAATGAAATTGTAAAAGGCTTGATCAGACAAAAAATTCCTAAAATTTGTAAAACAATAAGTTGGTGTTTTGAGTGATTAACTTATGCCTTTGATGAATTAAGCATATAAATATTTGGTTTATAAGTACTTTTTATGTTCACCAAATGTGTAAATAAATTTTAAAAATACTAGTGACAAACTAGTTTATAACTTAAAGTTTAGCCAAAACAGAATACTAAATTATATTATGGTAATTTGGAATTGATTCACATAACAGGAACTTCAGAGTCTAATTGATTCCTTCATGGGCTATTGTCAACGAGAAGAGTTGAAAATTGAGTTTTTTTTATAATTTGTCCGAACTCTGTTAGATAGAGGTCACTCAATACGTGTGCCGGTGGAAGATAATATCTCGTGAAATTTAATTAATCGAATTACACGCGAGTCCAGCCTGAACACACGATGGAATTATAAGAAGAAAAGCTTAACACTGACAAATCAAGTGTGACACTACATTTGAATTAGCAATTTCAAGATGAGTAAATATACAGGAGTGTCACTTAAAGGTGGACAGTATTTTGTTGTTGTTTAGCTTTGTGTATCACTTCTTGAGCTACATGTAACAAGTCAGGACTCAATCTAAACATCAAAATGCAAAATTCAATCTGATCAAGTGCTCCATCCCCATCCATATCTCCTTCTCTAATCATGTTCTTCAACTCTTCTTCACTGAAATCTTGCAAACCCATCAGCACAGAGTTCTTCTTTAGGCTGTCAATTGTGATCACTCCCTTTTCACCATCCATTAACATCCGATACCCTTTGCATAGCTCGTTGATCAGTCCATCTCCGCCTAGCTTTCTCGCCATTATTGGCAGCAAATCTTGAAATTCTAAATGCACCATCTTTGCTTTCCCTGCTTCTGTTTTAGCTTAATGAGGCAAATTATGTGTGGCTATTTATAGCAATAAGGCAGTTTCTTATTAAGGAAGTTCCCTGGAATATTTTTAGATTCTTGGAAAGCCAAGTTATGTATGTCCAATTTCTAGACTAGTCAGATGAGGGAACTTGTTTACTATTTTCTTAGAATTTGCATTGCTTGTTGGAAATTCTATTTCAGACCAAGTCAGGCCCTTCATCCGTCAAAATGCCTTAAAATGGAGTTTCAAGGAAACCAATCATGTGCGTTTGGTGCCAAGGAAGTCATCTTTCATGAAATAAAATATTGTTTCTTGTATATGGTTGATTAGTGTTTTGTTGAAGATTTTTGTTTTTTAATGATAAATAATACTTAGTAACAATTTACAGAATGTTTTATTAAAATACTCCCTCCGTCCCATTTTATGTGTCGTCCTTTTCTTTTTTCTTCATCCTAAAAAGATTGTTGCGTTTTAAACATACAATTTTATTTTTACCTTTATTGGTCCTAAAGATCTCCCACTTAATTAAAGAGAGTAGTAGTACACTTTTTAATAAAGTACAATTTAATAAAAGTCATCAACTGTTTTGTTATTTCTTAAACTCCGTACTCGATCAAACGATGACACATAAAATGAGAAGGAGTGAGTATTTAAATGTTATTTGAAGTAAGTGTATAAATATAAAGTTAAAAGTTAGTATCAACTTAAACAAAAAAAAAAACTTATTCGTGAGGAAAGTCATTCTTTCCTTCGACGAGAAATTCTTTTTGATAACCAAATATCAAAAAGAACATTTTCTTGAAAAATAATTTCGGTCGTAGTAAACACCTATTTAACAATATTTTTTAGCATAGATTTTAATATTCTTATTATTTTATTGTAAATTTGATTGCCAAGGTGGACCGTCACTTTGCTAAAGTCTCTTTTCTCCTTGACGTAGCGGCACTGGTCAGCCAAAGTTTTTCTCATTGTAAATTTTCAATACTCGTAATTATCATTTTTTGAATATGCTAAATGCATATACAATCACTTAAAGTTGGCGTCATCTTTTAATTTAGAAAAGAAAAACAATGGGTAATTTGAACCCTTTTGGGGGAAATTGTGCTTGTTTAAAAGAGATAATATCACATCATGTTAAGAGTATCTTTGAGTTGGGGATGTTGTATTTTATATTGGTTGGAAAAATGGAGCAAATTTGATTTCCAAGGAATAAGAAGAAGGAGCCAGGGAGTGTAACTCAGAAGAAAATAAAGTCTTTCACGTGCGGATAAGATGTGCAAAACAGCGAGATGTGTTTAATAGACACACTTTGGATGATGTTGAAGTGTATAATAGGTGCAATGTTCAGTTGATATGTCAAAATGAAAATATTGCTGCAAACTTGAGGAGGCACTCTATATATTTGGCCTTTTCAAAACTACAAAGAACTGATATAATCCAATACCAAGCAGTTGATTAAATTGATTGATCACATTCAAATGATCGGGGAATGGAATTAGAGATCCAATATTTTCTTGTCAACTGACATGTTTAGATGTTTAATTAAACAAAGAATTGTGCTATTATAGTATCACCATGTAATGAATTGCTAGTATAGTATCACGGTATTCATTCTTTTTAGGTATCTGGTTTTCGATGACTTGAATTGGATGTTTACGTTGATGCAAAGAGCTTACAGAGAAAGTCGATCATATTAGATCTTTCCCCTTCATTTTTACTCAATCTCCAAAGAACGAAACATTGAAGTAGCTAGAGATCTTTCTATTTAAGAATTAGTAGAACATGTAAAATTCATGAGGAGGAATATTATGCCTATTCGCTTTCAAATTGCTCCATTGACTATAAGCAGCTGCCGGGAAAAGCTTTCTTGAATGGTCTGGATACGGACAGGAGTTAGATATGAAACAAAACCAAAAGAAAAGGAACTCCTTTGGGTTCTTATCAGATAGAGTAAAGCAGAAGTTCAAAGAATCAATCTGTGTAGGAAATTCGATAGCAACATCTCCATCCATTTGTTGGACTTTTATTAAAGCAAGTATCAGAAAGTGGGAATCCAGTGGGAACGATTAGTTTGTCAAAGTTGCTATCTTTAAGTGGAATGGTTGAAATACTACCAATTTCATGTCATTTCCATCAATTGGATATTTTCCTTTTGCAGGATTTTCAAATATTTGATGTTGATTAGTTGGGGAAGTTTTGATTGTATTACTTTTTTTTTTCCTTCTTCTTCTCTGAGATGATCACATTGATATAGTTATGGACACTTGAATGTTCTTCAAAACAGGTATTTGGGATTGAAGATGTCGATTGATTTAGTTCTCTTGCTTTCTTGTTTGCATTTAGTTAGCTGCAATAATAGTCCATAAGACACCTTGTTGCCTGGCCAATTCCTTTCCTTTTCTGCAACAGATACTTTAGTATCCTAATAAGGGAAATTTGAATTGAGTTTCTTCCGTCCTACAGGTGCTTCTGATAAGCTCTTTACTCTTTATTGGTATATGGTTTTAAAACATAAAAACCAAAACCGTGGTTTGGATAGCAAATAGGAACAACCCCATCCGCTCTTCATTCAATAATTCTCATCTGTTGGCGTCCGATGGAAATCTACAACTCATGGATACACTGGGACACCAATTTATCCACAGCTTCAGCACAGGTCAATAGGGCAGTACTTCTTGATTCTGGAAATTTCATTTTGACAAGTGGCATTGAAATACAGTGGTAGAGCTTCGATTATCCAACAAATACATGACTTCCTGGTGCGAGGACTGGATTTGATAAGACCAAGAACACTCTCTAGAAACTTAATTCTTGGAGGAATCTGAATGATCCGGCTTCAGGATGCTACTCTTTGCAATTAGGCCCGAATCAAAATGGTGAAATAGTCCTACTACGTAACCTCCAGGAACAAACGAGGTCTGGGCCTTTGTATGAAGGGCAATTTTCTTTTCTAGCTCCACAAAATTATTCCAAGGGTTTATTCAACTTCAGTTATGATTCAACTAAACATAATGAATATATTACTTGCAACGTCTTCGGTGAATCTGATATTTCTCGAACAGACACAGATTCAAGTTAGTTGGCTCTCTTTTCTTGTCTTCTTATATATAATTCAAGTCTTGCCTTTCTCATATGTTATTAGGCAATCTTATGTCTTCAGGGAAATGTTGCTTTTTGAGTCAGCAACTAACTTTCCAAGACTTGGAACTTTCGATAAAAAAAGAAAGAAAAGAAAGGTGACATTGAATTGAAGTTCTTTGAATTACATGACCTGAAAGTTGCATCAAACAATGTTTCTCCTTGGAGGAGGTTTTGGGCCTGTTTTTAAGGTATTATTACTACATTAGAAAATATATTGACAACCTGAACACCTCCAACCAGGGATAACTCAACGAAATCAGTGTCTAAAGTCAAATCTTAATTAAAGGTCTCAATTATATTCAATAAAATTGTTTCTGCGTGTGTTGTATCTCATGCGCCGCACGTGCATCCCATATCAATTAGTAAATATATTTTCAAATCACATATACTGTTGTTAAACATGCGTGTGAGGTATATATCTAAAGTAAAAGGAATTGGGCAGATTTATCCTGATTTTAATCAATAAGCTTTGTTGTACTAGTGTTTTGAAGGTTTGACAAATTAGTACTAGTAGTTTGCAATTTCTAGGGTCAATTGCCTGATGGGTAGCAAATAGCTGTGAAAAGGCTATGTATTAATCAAGGCAAGGTATAAGTGAGTTCAAAACCGAGGCCCTAATCATTGCAAAACTCCAACACAGAAATCTTGTTAGGTTCCTTGTCTGCTGCATAGAAAATGAAGAGAAAATGCTGATCTACGAATATATATATGCCAAATAAAAGTCTAGACTATTTCATATTTGGTATGGTCACTTATTTTCAGATTTTTGTGCTAACCCTTTCTCTAGTCAAATGTGTGCTTATTGGTTAAATATGATAATCAAACTACTTAGACGAGAGCAGAGGCTGTTGCTTGATTAGAAAAGCGGCATGAAATTATCATTGGAATAGTATTTCTCTATCTTCATCAGAACTCAAGAATAAGAGTGAAAGCTAGCAACCTTCTTTTAGATGAAGATATGGACCCCAAGATATCAGATTTTGATACAGCTAGGATAATTGAGTGGAAATCAAAGTAAAGCTAAAACACTTTTGAGTTGTTGGAACATAGTAAGCAAGCAAATACTGAAAGGGCCTTTTCTTTTATATCCTAATTACCATTTACCAATACTTCGGGTATCTTTTATGTGCAGTGCCTATATGTCACCTGAATATACTCTAGCTAGTCTCTTCTCATTAAAATCCGACGTCCTTAGCTTTGCGTCATATTATTGGTTGTCATTAGTGAAGAAAAAAAAAACTATTATACTAATAGTGATTCCCCTCCAAATTTGATACAACAAGTAAAGTTATAAATTGCAAACATTACTATCTTTGATTAAAGTAAAATTATTCATTACAATGAACTGTTGCTTCAGACTTGGGAGTTGTGGAATGATGACAAGGCCTTTGAGTTGGTATATCCATCAATAGTCGATTCTTGTCCCAGAGAGATAGCATTACAATGTATTCAAGTAGGACTGTTGTGTTTGCAAGTCAATGCAGCAGAAAGACCAACTATGCCATCAATTTTGTTCATGCTAATTGCTAAGCAATGATTCCCTCCCCGAAGCAGCCACTACTTACCCCTACCACAGACTCGGGTACTATTGAAATAACACCATCTTCGATCAATGAGGTGAGTATTACGTACAACACTTGATGGTCGTTTGTCAGCTGATGACTGATGATACATAGATGTATCAAGTTGTCACTAGTTCTATCTTCTATTATTGAATGCACTAAATTATACTAATATAACAAACCTTGAGATTACCCACAGCTTAGCAGTGTAGGCATCTGATCTTTTCATATAGTTGAAGAAACATTTGTTTTCCAGAACGAGTATAAAAAGAATTTCCATCATGTTGAAGTATGTAACCTTCTAATTTAATAGCTAATTGCTAGAGATAACATATGTTTATTTACTTGATTATATCTCCTATAAAAAGAATTTCCCTGAAGAATCATGTTGAAGTATGTAACCTTCTAATTTAATAGCTAATTGCTAGAGATAACATATGTTTATTTACTTGATTATATCTCCTACACATCCTCATGCGAGTATGGTTAAAGGATATGGTATCCAGAGAAATGCAAAATAGGACGAGAAAATATAAGAATTCTTTCTTCTTTGACTAGCATATCGTCCTGATCTTTCACTGCTTATAACAATTCTCAGGGTGGTTTTTTTTTATCGGAAAAATGGTACAATTGAATTTGTTATAAGGTCAAGAACACGTGTATCTATTTAACTCGACGATTAAATATTAGCAGTTTAAATATGCTTTCAAATATAACTAAGAACATTAATGAAGTAAAAATAAATTTAATGGAACAGAAGAGCTTAGTTGCTTGGTATTTCATTTAGATCTGGAGATGATTTATGTGAAAGATTGTTTGAAAGTCAAGACAGTAAAATAAAGAAAACTTGGAGCACCAGTATATTAATTCTTGGTATTGTTCAGAATCATAAAATTTCCTTACAAGTATGTGAACACTACTATTTATAGGTAACAAAGGTACTCCGTTAGTCAATAGGTAAGCTTCACTATGATAAAGTAGCTTACTGCCTGGCAAATTGAGGCTTGCAATATGATAATATTATATGGATCACTCACCATCACAATTTGACGAGAGAAGCCAGAGGAGAGGTTAATATGAATAGAATGGGCGTTCCATCCCATAGAATGATTATAAAAAAGAACTCTTTCTCTATGAAAAGAGACATGTATAGCTTTTATACCTTTGGTGTCCCTTGAGGGTCATGTATAGAAGAGGTCTTATACCTCCTAAAATTTTTGTGTGAGTTAATTAGAAATCCTATTATACGTCCTAAAGTTAGAGATCCTACTTTGCCATAGAATGGCGTGTGTCCCCTATTCTTAGTAGGTCCAGGGAGGCCTTCCTCCTTTTTGTAATCTTTTGATCTTAATCAAAGGCATCCACTCTCAATAGAGTTGGATGGAATTTTTTATTTTTCTTTTAAAAGGTATGCTTCATTTTGAGCCCTAAAGTACTATGTCCAATAGAAATGCTACACCTAAGAATCTCGTACTATGTAATTTGAAGAATCTCGTACGAATAAATCTGATGTATATATCCTTTTACTTTTCTCTTCAGGCCACGAGTTTCCACCTTTCCTCCTATAACGATTACCTGATAATCCCGACCACAAGCCAAAGTCAAGTTAATAGGCCAATCTCCAATTTGATAGCATGATCCATGAAAGCTTGTACCTGGCCGGTCTTAATGCCATGTGTTCCTTTCGCGTACGAGTCACTTTTTCTCCAATACAGTTTAGCTTGTGTAAAATTAATTGCTATCGTGGGAGATCCATGTATCACAGAAACTACTGCGAGCAGGGTTGGTGCGATTTCGAAGAATATTCAAAATGATGTTAACAGCACGTGAATATCACAATACAATACATTGTACCCTACGAGTCAAGGAACAAATTTGAAAATTGCTGGTTCGGTTCCCCATCAAGTAGGAACTTTCTTCTCTTTGGTTTTGTCATATACTGAGGGAACTAAAATTTTATTCCACTCATTTCTGTCCACCGTTCACACATACCATATGCAAAACCAAAATCATTCATGAGACACAAACTCCTAATAATATAACTCTTTGCATAGAACTATAATATATAGAAAAAACTACGTGAGATAACAAACCTAAGCACTTAATTATGATTCATAACAACAGTTTTAAAAATAATATTTTAATATCGCCAAACAATTACTTGTCAATATAATTAAGAGAATATTGACTTCCCTTTCCGCTACACCGCCCCTCTCTCCTAATTTTACTCCATCCACCACCTCACCATTACCCGCCATTAAATGTTTTTAGTAATAACCCGTGAACATAATTGCTAGTATTATATATTTAACTTGAAATTACTATAAAGATCTATAAACTTTAAAGGCAAAATAGCTCGATGACCCTTGTACTTGGTCTGGTTTATAAAGCGGATACTTCTACTTAGCCCTCTCTGGTTTATAAAGTGGATACTTCTACTTAGCCCTTTGTCATCTGAACCCCTCAACTCAATATAACTCAACATTTTAAACACTTTTTTTGGTGTGTGCAACACACCCGCCCCACGTCAGCTGTCATGTCAGCTTCCACGTCATTTCCAAGTATTACATTAAATTTCATGTCATTTTTAAAATACAACATAAGAAATTAAATATTAAAATAAATTTAATTAAATAAACAAATTATAGATTGTAGAAAAATTTAAATAATTATGATTTTATTTTTGCTCACAAATTAAACATCAAATTCATTCCAAATAATTAAAATTCTTCTTCAGCTAATTTAAATTTTTAACTATAAATTCATATATACAAACATAATGAATTTTCGATTTTTAAATTTGAATATCTTTAACAAATTGATAAAAACTTTAAGATTTTTCAAACTTATTCATGAAATTCACTAATTTTTCAATATCTGATATCACTCACTTTCAATTCAAATTTAAATTTTAATCCCAAAAAAATATGCAAAGATTTCAAATTTGAATTTTTTAAATTTTAATCCAAAAACAAAATATGAAAAGATTTTAGTTGAGAGGAAAAATTCAAAAAAATAAAATAAAAAGTGAATTCAATGTTTTTTTGGTTTGGGGTTGGGAGAGGGGGGTTGGTGATGTGAAGGAAGGGGGTTGGGGAGGGTTGTAGGTGGGGTGAGGGCTGGTGCGTTAGGGGGGGGCTGGTGAAAGGAAGTGGTGTTAGGGAAGGGGTTGGGGACTAGATGGGGGGTGCTGGGGGTGAGAGGTGGGAGGTGCTAGACACGGGGAGAGGGGCTAGGGGTGGGGGACTGGGTGGGAGGGTTGCTGGACGGCGGTGGGGGTACTGGACGGCGGGGGGTAGAGGGTAGGGTGGGGGTTGTTGGGCGGGAGTGAGGTGGGGTGAAGGGTACTGGATGGGGGTAAAGGGTGGGGTGGGGGGTGCTGGACGGAAGTGGGTGGGTGAGGGGGTGTTGGACGGGGGAGAGGGCCTTTTTTTTTTTTTTAAATTATTATTTTTAATTTTTAAAAATATTTTTAAATTTAAAAGTTGTAGGGAAAAAAAGGTTGTCTGCCTTTTTTAAAAAAATTTAATATTATTTTTGTTGAAGAGTTGGTTACAGAGTTGGTTACATGTAGATTAGTTAAATGTAATAGTTAGTTACACTGACTGTCACTGTTTCATTCAGCTGTGCACTGTTACATTAGAGTACCTAACTAACCGACTAGTTAGTTAGTTAGTTACTACTAATTGACAGCTAGGATAGTGTGAGGAATGAAGGTTCTAGATGATTCTAGAAATATTAGCTAAGTCTATAAATACTTCCTAAGGCAAGTGGATAAAGTAGTTGTAACAGATATTATTTCCCTCCTTCTATCAATATGTACTCTGCTTCTTATTCTTCTCCATAACTAATATTCTTCTTCTCTAGAGTTAGAAGAAGAATTGTGTGTTGTTGCTGTAAATTTCACATGGTATCATAACATCTAGGTTATTATAGATGCAAAGAGATTGGCATCAAGCTGAAGAGGAGTTTAGATCTATGAGTTCTTAGCTGAAGTATCAAGTGGTTAGATTTTTGTTTTCGGTTACAAATCCTTGAATTGTTTTGTCTGCAATTGTGTTAATAGCATGGATCGGTGTGGATTCGGCTGTTTTTGAATGCATTTGTGTTGATAGCATAGATCAGTGTGGATTCAGTTGTTTTTTGAAGAATTAGATGACGCCTAATATAGACTCTAGTGATCCATTGTACATAGGGGCATCAAAAGTGTCTGGTGTAATATTGATTCCAATCAAACTCATTGGTTCAAAGAATTATGGAGTTTGGAGTCGTTCAATGCTAATCGCCCTATTAGGAAAAAGGAAATTTGGCTTTGTTACTGGAGCGTGTAGTAAGGATAAATATATAGAAGAATTGCATGAGCAGTGGGAAACTTGTAACACAATTGTGCTCTCTTGGTTGATGAGCTCTGTTAGTGCAGAGTTGCTATCTGGAATTATGTATGCAACAAACGCATTTGAAGTATGAGAGGATTTGAAGGAGAGATTCGACAAGGTGAACTATGAGATTGTATCAATTGCACAGGGAAATTAGTACCTTGGCATAAGGAACTGATTCTGTGGCAACTTACTTCACAAAGTTGAAAAATCTGTGGAATGAGAATGATTCAGTGGTTCCAGCACCATCATGTAATTGCCCAAAGTCAAAAGACTATGCAGATCAACTGTATGAATTAAGGCTAATTCAATTTTTAAGTGGTTTAAATGATTCATATAACTCAGCAAGGAGACATATTTTGCTTAAGGGAGTTACACCTACACTTAATCAGGCATATGCCATGATAATGGAGGATGAAATGCAGCAATTAACTTGTGCAGTTGCTACAAATAAAAAGATAGATCCAATGTCAATGCAGGTGAATAGAGGACTAAGTATGAGTCTTGGAAGTCAAGGTTACAGAGGACCAAATATGAATTTTGGAAGTCGAAGTTATAAAGAAAAAAATGTGATTACTGTCACTTTAGTGGTCACACCAGAGAAAATTGTTATAGGCTGGTAGGTTACCCAACTGACTGGAAGCAAAAGAAGAAGCAAAGCTTTAACAATGGAGGATCAAAGGGCTACAATTATCAAGGACCTGGAAGAACAAATGGATATGGAAGTCAATATGCAAGTCAGGTTAATTCTCAATATGCAGGACATGGTTTTATTGATCCAGGCAACCATGCTTCCACCAGCCATGAAGAGAACAAGGAAATGAACAATACAGTTTTGGCCAAAGGGCATGGATTCACTGGTGAAGAATATAAGCAAATCATGGATATACTGAACAAAGATCCACAAGATGCAAAATAGGCTAATATGTCAGGTATAGCCACCTGCTTGTCATCCCATATTGTGTCACAAGAATGGATAGTTGACTCTGGTGCTACTCACCATATAGCTGCAAATAAAAAATTATTATCCACAAGTAAGATAGTTAGGTCAAGTATGGATAAAGTAAACCTTCCTAATGGTGCAGAAGTTGACATCTCACATACTGGTGAAACCATAGTATTTCAGAATGCAGCTGTGAAAGATGTGTTGTTTGTGCCTGATTTCAAGCTCAACCTGTTGTCTGTGTCCAAAGTCACTAAGAAGTTGTCTTGCTTTATATCCTTTTACCCTGATTTTTGTGTCTTCCAGGATCTTTATACTGGCAGGGTGAAGGGGATTGGTAGAGAAAAATGAGGTCTTTACATACTTAAAGGTGAAAGTGAAACAAATGGTTCATCAGCAGAGCAGACAAAACTGATAGCAGTACTGACTGTTATATATGCTGTCTTATGGCATAAGAGGCTTGAACATCCCTCTGTTCAAGTATTGAATTTTTTAGATCTTTTGAATCACAATAAAGACATTGAGGTCTTGAATAATTGTCATGTCTGTCCATTAGCCAAACAAACAAGATTGACATTCCCTATTAGTGATACTAGGTCTGTTGCATGCTTTGATATTGTACATATGGATCTATGGGGACCTTATAAAACTCCTACTTTTGACAAAAAATTCTATTTTTTTACTATTGTGGATGATCACAGCAGATATACTTGGGTCCATTTATTGCAACTTATGTCTGAAACCATCATGGCTCTCAAAAGCTATTTACTCATGATTAAAACACAGTTTGGAGCTACTGTCAAGGTCATGAGATAAGACAATGGAAAAGAGTTTTTCAACTCAAAGTGTTCAGACTTGTTTAAGTCTTTAGTCATCATGCATCAAAGTAGCTGTCCTCACACACCACAACAAAATGGTGTGGTTGAAAGAAAGTACAGGTAGATCCTAAATGTTGCTAGAGCTATCAGGTTTCAATCTCATATACCTATCAGATTTTGGGGAGTACTTATTCAGACTACAGTATATTTGATGAATAGGTTTCCATCATCCTCTATTGGTGATAAGAGCCCTTATGAGTTGTTATTCTCTAAGGTTCCTTCTCTAGTTCATCTGAGAGTAGTTGGGTGCTTATGCTATGCTTCAGTATTGCCTAGAGGTGATAAGTTTTCTGAGAGAGCTAAAGCTGCAGTGTTAATGGGATATTCAACTTCACAGAAAGGTTATTTATTGATGGATTTAAATACTGACAAGTTGTTTGTCACACGAGATGTTGTGTTTCAGGAGCATGTGTTTCCATTTGCAAATAAGCAGGAAAAGAATGATCCATCAGATTTTCTGCAACTTCATAAAGAATACAGTAATGACACAAACTCAGATACAGCTAAAAATCATACATTTGTAGGTGAGAAAATGCATGATGAAAATTGCCTAACAGAAGTACCACCTCAAGATCATTCAGATCTTGATCATGTTACTGAAGTAGAACCAACACATAAGTCTGTACCACATGTTGTTGATGTGGATGTTAGACAAAACCTACCTAGAAGAACTCCAATAGTAACTAGAGAACCTAGCTAGTTGAAGAACTACACTACAATGAACCAAAGAAAGGGTACAAGGTATCCTATTGCCAACTACTTGTCTTATGCCAACACTACAACCAATTACCAATGTTATGTGGGTAATTTCTCAGCTCTAGTAGAGCCACAGTATTTCAGTCAAGCTGCTGTAGATGAAAGATGGATTCAAGCCATGAAGTTAGAAGTTCAAGCTCTTGAGGACAATAACACCTGTGAAATAGTAGACTTGCCACCAAGTAAAAATGCTATTGGATCAAAATGGGTGTATAAAATCAAGTATAAGGCTAATGGAGATGTTAAGAGGTTTAAAGCAAGATTAGTAGCTAAAGGATACAACCAACATGAAGGATTAGACTATCATGACACCTTTTCACCTGTTGCAAAAATGGTAACTGTCAGGTGTATTATTGCTTTAGCAGCATCAAAGGAATGGTGTTTATATCAGATGGATGTGTACAATGCATTCCTACAGGGAGATCTAGATGAAGAAGTATACATAAAGTTACCTGAAGGATTTCAGCAGAAGGGAAAACATAAAGTGTGCAGGTTACTAAAATCCTTATATGGGCTCAAACAAGCCTCGAGACAATGGAATATCAAGCTTACTTCATCCCTATTGCAAGCTGGTTTTACTCAAAGTGCATATGATTATTCATTGTTCATTTTAAGGAAGGCCACAAGCATAGTTATGATCTTAGTCTATATTGATGACTTGCTCATCACTGGAGATAATGAGTCCATGATTGCAGAAGCTAAGGAGGTATTACACCAACAATTTAAGCTCAAGGACTTGGGAGAGCTTAGGTACTTTCTTGGTATTGAGATTCTAAGGTCTAGACAGGGAATCATCTTGAATCAAAGGAAGTACATTCTTGAGCTGATTTCAGAAACTGGACTTGCTGGTGCAAAACCAACAAATACTCCACTAGAATCTAATTCTAAGCTAACCTCAGTAGAGGTTGATGAAGCTTCTGGAGTAACAAATGATGTGGTTCTGAATGATGTTACTGCTTATCAAAGATTAGTTGGAAAGCTCATGTATACTACAATTACTAGACCTGATATTAGCTATGCTGTGCAGACATTAAGTCAGTTTATGCAGATGCCCAAAAAATCTCACTTGAAAGCAGCACACAGAGTTGTGAGATATTTAAAGGGATCAGTAGGTCAGGGTATATGGATGAAACCTCAGGGTATCACAAACTTAATTTGTTGGTGTGATTCTGATTGGGCAGCATGCCCTAACACTAGAAGATCTGTCACTGGTTATGTGATACAACTTGGTGGATCACTGGTATCTTGGAAGTTCAAGAAACAACACACAGTTTCTAGAAGCTCAGCTGAGGCTGAGTACAGAAGCATGGCCTCTGCAGTAGCTGAACTTACTTGGCTGGAAGGCTTATTCAATAATCTAGGTGTTGTTGTTAATAAACCTATCACGGTACTAAGTGATAGCAAATCAGCTATTCAACTGGCAGCAAATCCCATATTTTATGAGAGAACTAAGCACATCGAAATTGATTGTCATTTTATTCGAGATAATATCAAAGCTGGCTTGATCAAGACTATATATGTGCCCTCGCAACATCAAGTAGAAGATATGCTAACCAAAAGTTTGAGTCATGATCAACATTCCCATCTTATTGGCAAGCTTGGTGTGCTCAATATATTGCATCCTGCAGCTTGAGGGTGTGTGTTGAAGAGTTGGTTACAGAGTTGGTTACATGTAGATTAGTTAAATGTAATAGTTAGTTACACTGACTGTCACTGTCTCATTCAGCTGTGCACTGTTACATTAGAGTACCTAACTAACCGACTAGTTAGTTAGTTAGTTACTACAAATTGACAGCTAGTATAGTGTGAGGAATGAAGGTTCTAGACGATTCTAGAAATATTAGCTAAGTCTATAAATACTTCCTAAGGCAAGTGGATAAAGTAGTTGTAACAGATATTATTTTCCTCCTTCTATTAATATGTACTCTGCTTCTGATTCTTCTCCATAACTAATATTCTTCTTCTCTAGAGTTAGAAGAAGAATTGTGTGTTGTTGCTGTAAATTTCACAATTTTAATATAAACATATTGTTTCACTCGCTCATACACGCGTGTAGTCACGCACCATATCCTATTCAGTCATTTTAATGTCATATAGATCCGGTCATGTCAAAGAGTTTAAAATATTAAAGTTTATTGAGTTGAGAGATTCAGTTGACAAATGATTAAATAAAAGTATTAACTTTACAAAACAGACCAAATTCGAAAATCCATCAAGCTATTTTGCCAACTTTAAATGTTTGAATCAATTTTCGACATCAGTAACCCAAAATAAATAATCTAACTACATGTTGGTTCGCGAAGAAATAAACAAAGTCAATGCGACTACCTTGTGGCCTTCTACCGCCAACAGGCACAAGAGGTGGATTTGTAAAAGACCCATATGTTCTTTTCTCTGTTTTTCCTAAAGATTAAAATATCTTACTTGGATAACTTTAGAGTTGCATATATTAATTGTACTTAAAATTAATAAATATAAAATTCTACTAGAAATCTATAATCTATAATCTATATCTATAATTTATATTTATCTATAATCTATAATCTATAATCTATAATCTATAATCTATAATCTATAATCTATATCTATATCTATATATCTATATAATATATTAAAAGAGTGAAGACCATTAGAAAAGTGATTTGAACTTTTTATCCTTCATTAAAAGACTCTTCAATACACAAAACTATTTTTTCACTATTTTTTTAATTTATTACTTTATTCTTTTTTATTATATTAACTAGACTTCCTAAAATATATGAAACTCCTAAAATATATGGTAAAAGAATTAATTAATATTTTTCTTTCTACTAAATTTCCTAAAATATATGATAGGAGAATTAATTAATATTTTTCTTTCTACTGTTCAATTAAAAAAATACTCCTAAAATAAAACTTTATTAAGGAAATTTTTCTATAAATATTAAGATGTACATTAAATTAGAGAACAAATCGATTTTCTTATTGTGATCACTATTTTTTTTTTATAGTTTAAGGTCGTAGATGAATGTCGGTTGACTTTGAAGAATTTCTTGTATAAAGGTTAGGTTTAATTGTATTGTTTTGATATCTTTCTTATCTTATTTTTTAAATTTAATTTACAAATTAATGTGGGTCAGCTTTGATTTTTTTTTTTAGGTAAATGTTAGGTTTAATTCTATTATCGAAATGTTTTTTAGGTAAAGGTTAGGTTTAATTCTATTATCGTAATATCTCTATTAGTTTGTTATTTTGTGGTAATTTACAGTTCGTAGATGAATCTCGATCAATTTTAAGAAATTTTTGTATGTAAACTTTAAGTTTAACTGTATTGTTTTGATATCACTTTTATTGTATTATTTTATTGCAGTTTACAGATGATAGATAAATGTTGACCGACTTTGAGGATTTTTTTTTATGTAAAGGTAGGTTTAGTTGTATTATTTTGATATCTCTATTATCATATTATTTTATTATTATTTATAAGTGGTGGATGAGTGTAGAACGACTTTGAATTTTTTTTTGTGTGTAAAGATTAGATTTAATTGTATTATTTTGATGTCTTTATCATTGTATTATTTTGTTGCAATTTACCGATGGTAGATGAATGTCGATCCACTTTCAAAAAATATTTTTGATAAAGATTAAATTTAATAAATAAATTCTCCATCTTTACATACTCAAACGATATTAAATTTAATTATTATATTTATCTTTATTATTTAAATAAATATTCTATTTAATATAATATTTAAACTCATTAAAATAAATATAAGTAGAAGGCGCATATACCTAAATCAGTAATACTTAAACAATTTTACTGTTGCAATACTATTCAATGATAGACTTTACAAATTCAGATGTATGCGTAGAAATAGTTGCCACCAGTTACATCGATAGTGACAAATTAAAATCCGTAATATATTTGGCAAAGCAACTTTATTTTAGTTATGTTTACTTTCTGCGTCAATGGATGTATTCAGAAAGTCAATCTCCAATAATCACTTACCGGCCATAGGAGGAACTGGTCCCTCAATGTTTACCGAACTCGGAATCAAAATAAGCTACGAAATAAAAAAAAAAATCAAAATAGGCCACCTATTTAATTAGTTATCAAAATAGGCTAAACGTAATAAATTATTACGTTTTATATATTTTTATTAACGGTGAACTGACAAAAATGAATGGTAAACACTTTTTGTAAAACGTAATAAATTATTACGTTTTACAAACAGTGTTTGTAAAACGTAATAATTTATTACATTTTTCACAAAAAATAAAAAAAAGAGCAGTGTGTTGTCACATTCATCTTTATGTCAAATCATGTAGTTTGTAATAATTTATTACGTTTTACAAACAGTGTTTGCACTCTGTAATAAATTATTACAACTTACACCTGCCTATGTCACATCATATTTACTTTTCCTCTTTTCAATCTAACCCCACCCCACATAGCTACCCCTCGCACCCCACTCCAACCCCTTACACTGTTTTGTAAATTGAATCGGATGATAAAAGTTCGATTGAAGTATGGTTTTCTTTAATAGATCGTTGTGGGTAATATTAAGGTTTATCGAAAATAACTTCTCTATTTTCATAGTTTGTGTTTATACCTTTCCTAGACTCCACTTATATGATTACGCCAAATATGTTGTTATTGTTGTTATCGTCGTGATCCTATTTGAAGGACTTATATTTTTCATTCCATATAAAAGTAATAATATAATTGTATATCATCTTGAATATGATTTGTTCTTTTTTGATGTCTATTAGAAAGGCAAACACAAAGAACAAATCAAAAAATATATTAATTTATATTGCATTATTATCACTTATTACAATTTGCAAAACATAAAATGCATGTGATTTGTAAATATATATAATTATTGTCATTCTAATTAAGGTGAATTACTTTATACATAATGATGCTTTTTGTAGTGGATCATTCACTAAAATTTTGGAATATTGTCCATTGAAAATTGTTTTGTAAATTGAATCGGGTGCAAGGGGTAGCTAGGTGGGGTGGGGTGGGGTGGGGTTCGATTAAAAAGAGGGAAAGTAAATGTGATGTGATATAAGCATGTGTAAGTTGTAATAATTTATTATAGAGTGCAAATGTTGTTTGTAAAACGTAATAATTTATTAGAAACTAATGATTTGACATAATGATGAATGTGACAACACACTGTTTTTTTGTGTGGAAAACGTAATAAATTATTACGTTTTTACAGAAAGTGTTTACTATTTATTTTCGTCAGTTGATCGTTAATAAAAATATATTAAACGCAATAATTTATTACGTTTAACCTATTTTGATAACTAATTAAATATGTGACCTATTTTGGTCACTTTTTTTATTTTGTGGCTTATTTTGGTTCCGAGTTCACGTTTATCTCATTGTATATTTTCAACCACTTTCTAGAATTCTCTTTTTCCCTTTTACATTTTGTCACCTCTGAAATAGTAATTGGTTTGTTTGATTGATATGTATGTGGAATGGAAGATGACTGCAATAGATTGATAGTCAACTAAATATATTGTGAACATTACAAAGAATCGGTAGGGTTAATAATCCTATTTCCAACTAATTGGGATTAAAGCATATTAGTATTGATTACACTGATTGTTCACACAAAATGAAATTTGAGATTCAATATATTCTTGTCAACTAACATGTCTTAAGTGTTTAACTACAAAAAAAAAAAGCAGCTCGGTGAGCTAAAGTGCCCGCTATGCGCAAGATCGGGGAAGGCTTCACCACCAAGGTGTATTTTATGCAATCTTACCTTGCATTTCTGCCAGTGGTTGTTTCCAATGCTTGAACTCGTGACCTTTTAGTCACATGACATTTTTGTCGGTGGTTGTTTCCAACGCTTGAACTCATGGCCTCTTGGTCACATGGCAACAACTTTACAGGCTCGCCTTCTCGAGTGTTTAACTATCCCAAGAATTGTGTAACTCCATCATCTAACTTAACTGGCAATTAAGTAGTAGCATAGCGTTCATCCTTTTTAGATACAGAATGTGGTGTTTGATGAATAGGATCGGATTGGATGTATCACATTCATTTTACATCTTTCCCCGTTCATTTTTACCCAGATTTTCAAAGAAGTAAAACATTGATTCAATTTAAGAATCAGTAAAATTGATCAGGACTATATTCCATTTCATTCACCGGATAAGTGTTCCATTGACGACTAGCAAGGTTTAGAAACAGGAAATTCGTTACCAGCCACCTTTTGGACTTTTATTGAAGCACGTATATCCAGTGGGAAGGCCTGGAATTATAATTAGTTGGTCAAAGATGTTATCTTTTTGTGTGGAAGGATTGCAATACTACCAATTTAATGTCTTTTTCATCAATTGGATATTTTCCTTTATTAGAAATTTCAAAGATTTGGAGTAAGGTAAATGATTAAGTGGGGACTCTGATTGTATTTACTGGTTATTATTGTTAGTCTTCTATCAGACTGCCTCCAAAGTCTCATTGCCCATCACCTAGGAACTTTCTTACTTCTCCTCGTTGGTCTTTACTTAGTAATGAGAAAAAACTCTTTCAAAACTGGTGTTTGGGAGTGAAGATGTTGTTGGTTGAATTAGTTCTCTTGCTTTCTTGTTTCCATTTAGTTAGCTGCAACAATACTCTTTCAGACACCTTGGTACCTGACCAGCTCCTTTCCTTTTCAGCAGGGCATACTATAGTATCCAAACAAGGGAAATTTGAACTGGGTTTCTTCAGTCCTGCAGGTGCTTCTGATAAGCTCTTTATTGGTATCTGGTATTCAAACATAAAGACCAAAACCGTGGTTTGGATACCAAATAGGGACAACCCCATTCGTCCTCCGTTCAATAATTCTCATTTAGAGTTGTCCGATGGAAATCTACAACTCTTGGATGCACGTACACGAAGAGTTTGGAATTCTAATTTATCCGCAGCCTCAGCATATGCCAATAGGGCAGTACTTCTTGATTCTGGAAATCTCTGTTTGACAAATGGCATTGACACACAGTGGCAGAGCTTTGATTATCCTACAGATACATGGTTGCCTGGTGCGATGATTGGATTTGATAGGACCACGAACACACTCCAGAAACTTACTTCTTGGAGGAATCTGAATGATCCGGCTTCAGGAAGCTACTCTTTGCAATTAGGACCGAATCAAAATGGAGAATTAGTTGTTCAATGTAACCTCCAGGAGCAATGGTGGAGGTCTGGGCCGTGGAATGAAGGAGGGTTTGCTATTCTAGTACAACAAAATCGTTATAAGAATTTGTTCAACTTCAGTTATAATCCAGCTGAAGATAGTAAATACATTACTTACAATGTCTTTGGTGAATTTGATATTTCTCGAATTGTCCTAGAATTTAATGGGTCGATGAAGCAATGGTTCTGGTCTAAAGACCATCAAAATTGGCAGGTAGTGTGGTCTGGACCTACTGATAATTGTGACCGAATAAATCATTGTGGTGCTTTTGGAATTTGCGACATGAATGCCGATCCACCCTGTGAATGTTTACAAGGTTATGAACCGAAGTTAAAGTTAGATTGGGATATTAATGACTATTCGGGTGGGGGTGTGAGGAAAATTCCGCTGCAGTGTGACAACAATAACAAAGGTTATGTCCGTATGCAAAATGTAAAACTTCCTGCATCATCTGAATCAATGCAAGTAGGAAATGATCAGATCTGTGAATATATATGTTCATCTAACTGCTCATGCAATGCTTATTCTTACAGCACTAGTGGAGAGTGCTTATTATGGAATGGCGATCTGATCGATCTGTCAAGAATACCTAATAATTCACGTCAAGTAGTGTTCAACATTAAGCTTTTTGAGCGCTCCAACAAAGGTTAGGTGCTTCCAAGCGGCATCTCATTTCTAATATGCTCCGTTTCGACCAAATTTATATGTTATTTTCCTCCTTTCTTGATCTTCCTTTTTGTTTAGGAAAGAAGAAACCACTACTGGTAGGACTAGCAGCATCCATCACTTCTGCAATTTTTCTCTGTGGTACATGCTGTTATTTTCTATGGAGAACAAAGCTCAAGGAAAAAGGTACATTCTTTTCTTTCTAGCAGTCATCTCTGTGCTTTATGAACATAGTGTATGCTCGTTAACAATCCTAATCCTTCGTGATGCATTAATTTTCTGCTGGAACCTGAGTTGTTTTCGTGTCACGTTCTTATTTTTGCTAGTAGCAGGTTGAATAACTTAAGTTTCACTTCTACACGGCATGACTGAAAGAGGTCAATCAAAATGTAACCTTTTGATTTAATTAGTCATGGAAAGGAAACTATATTCTCAGAATCATGCGTAGATAAAATTTAAAAATGCTAGTGTTCAGCTTCTTCTAAACTCATCTATAAATTTTCTATTTATACTGCTTTACTTCAGGGATTTTGGGAAAGAAAAAGTTCAGAGAAATGTTACTTTTTGAGTCAGCAACTGATTTGTCAAAA
The DNA here is from genome assembly GCA_030864215.1 of Capsicum pubescens. Classification (NCBI taxonomy): domain Eukaryota; kingdom Viridiplantae; phylum Streptophyta; class Magnoliopsida; order Solanales; family Solanaceae; genus Capsicum; species Capsicum pubescens. The sequence continues at coordinate 176,350,143 of CM061539.1, read as the reverse complement.
CCTGGAACTTCCAGTAATAAAGGACAACAAAAGAAATGTGCCGTTGAACTGAAGTTCTTTAAATTACGTGAGCTGAAAGCTGTGACGGACAATTTTTCCCCTCACAATAAGGTTGGAGAAGGAGGTTTCGGGTCTGTTTTTAAGGTATTGTTACTGCATAAGAAAATGTATTGATAACCTGAATAACTGCATCAATCTGCTCACTCCCAAAGAAAACGGGGAAAAGTCCCTCTTGAGGTGACCAGGTAGCGTACTGGTTTAAATTAAAATCTTCTCCATACTTGTGTTTAAAGGTGTGATTAATTGCATTGAAATTTCCAGGGTCAATTGCTAGATGGGCAGAAAATAGCTGTGAAAAGGCTATCAACTCAATCACAGCAAGGTACCAGTGAGTTCAAAACCGAGGCCCTTCTCATTGCTAAACTTCAACATAGAAATCTTGTTAGGTTCCTTGGCTGCTGTGTAGAAGACGAGGAGAAAATGTTGATCTACGAATATATGCCAAACAAAAGTCTAGACTATTTCATATTTGGTATGGTAACTTATTATCTGATTTTGTGTTTACCCTTTCCTCCTAAATGGTGCTTACTAGATAAATTTGGTTTGAACAACCTAGATGAGAGCAGGAAGTCGTTGCTTGATTGGAAAAAGCGGTATGAAATCATTATTGGAATAGCCAGAGGGATACTCTATCTTCATCAGGACTCAAGATTAAGAATAATACACCGTGATCTGAAAGCTAGCAACATTCTTTTAGATGAAGATATGAACCCCAAGATATCAGATTTTGGTACTGCTAGAATATTTAGTGGAAATCAAAATGAAGATAAGACTAATCGAGTCGTTGGAACATAGTAAGCAAGCAAATACTAAAAGGGACTTCCCATCACATCCTTACCATTTACAAATACTTTGCATACTCATTATTGTCCTTTCCTATGCAGTGCCTATATGTCACCTGAATATGCTCGAGCTGGTCTCTTCTCCATAAAATCTGATGTCTTTAGTTTTGGTGTTATATTATTGGAGATCATTAGTGGCACAAAGAACACAGTCTCTTATACTAGTGATTCCCCTCCAAATTTGATAAGACGGGTAAGTTTTAAGATACAAACATTGAATCCATCATTGACTTGATAATCGGAGTTATTTGTTAAACAAACTGCTGCTTCAGGTCTAAAAGTTGTGGAATGATGGTAAGGCGTTTGAGCTGGTAGATCCATCAATAGTTGATTCTTGTTCCAGTGAGGAAGCACTACGTTGCATTCTAGTAGGACTATTGTGTTTGCAACTCAATGCAGCAGACAGACCAACCATGACAACAATTCTGTACATGCTAAGTATTGAAGCAATGGTTCCCTCCCCGAAGCAGCCCTTCATTACCCCTAACTCAGACTCGATTATTACAGAAATCACATCATCTTCGATCAACGAGGTGACAATTACAGCACCTGATGTTCGTTAGTTGTCTGATATGATTGTGCATTAGTGTTATCTGTTGCTCAAATGTATGTAGTTGTCATTACTTCCCAAAGTATGAAGCAATCTTCTATGATTCAACGCATTATGTTCTGATAGATTTCATCGGACCAGTTGATCTTATGTTGACAGCTCCTCATCACAGAAATATTGAGACAACAGTGCTCTTATCTGATGATCATAATATCATTGTTGTATTTGATATATATTTATCTCATGATCTTGTTATGAATCAAAATTTTCCAAATTTAAAATCTTTCAAAAGATTACTTACACGTTTGTATTTTTGTATCCATAATTTTTTGAAAAACAACTTAACAGTCTAATAATAGTTAAATACCTCATTATTGACAAATTCCACAACCAAATTGCTATCCTCTAAATCAATAAAAAACAGAAAATTTGATTATTGTGGCTAGAAGGATTATCCTTTGTTGCTGTTAGAGCATTGATGAGCACAGCGTAGACTGTTAAAGAAAACATGAACTGTGACGAATATCAAACTTTTCTGAAAGTCGATGGGCTTCCATTAACTGCCCTAACAGGCTAACACAACTGACAGCACTATAGTTTCTAATGCATAGTTGCATGAACTTGCGTCTCCACATCTCTAGAAGTTATTTTCAGAGTTTCGAGGGCAGGGAAGGAACACTGCTAGCAGGCAATGTTTTCACGTCATTCTTTTTTTGGTAAGTAAACATTTTCATTACACCAAGTGAAGAAATTACAGCACATAGCATAGCTATCCTCAGCTAGTTATTCTCAATGCAAAACATCTCTTTGTCCTACATAAAGCTATTAACTTAGCTCCTGTATATGGCATCACAGTCAAAGTAAAGAGCTACCAAAACTTAAAAGTATAGCTTCCGTAACAGGTATCTCAGATCACCAGTGGCTCTGATATTGCATATGCAAACAACTTCCCTAGCAAGGTTTGTATCGTCTCTTGCCACACCTTTAGAAGACTGTAGTTTCTCTCTCTCTATATATATAGTGTGTGTGTGTGTGTGTCCATATATATACGGAATATATAAATTCAGCATAAGTCAACTTGATTAGTTTAGCCAATCTTGTTTTCCCCTTTGAGAATTTAATGAACCAGTTGAAATGTTGTATCCTTGTAGAGTGGACAGTAGGTTGTATCCATATTAAGGTTATAAGTCCGGCCCGTAAATCCGTAGAGAACTTTCATTCACCAAATAAATGATCACTTGTTTCAGAGTTGGCTTCAGAAAAGTCAGCAGGTAGTATTCACTGAAATCCCCAACTTAACAAGTCTATCAACATCCAGTAGCTTCCCTTGACACTGCAACCGTATTGTGAATATGGCTTAGGTCTAGCAGCATTATGAAACATCAAACATTTCCACTCTACCACTGGGAAATCATCAAGTAGCTGCAGATGAATTTGCTAGATTAAATCCTTCTGCTCTTTTAGAGGTTTATGACGAGACTGATTATGGATATAGCTCCCAGGATCTTTCTTATCATCCAACTTGATTGCTGAGGTATGGTCATATTACCTATCCTCTGTCCTTTGACGTAGTATGCATGAGTAACATTGAGACCACCAACAGATTAGGTATCCTTTTTATGAGCCAACTGTCCCAGTATATCTTTGCAATAGCCGCTTTGTTCAATATCTGCATATTAGTAAGATTGGGACTCCAACAGATTAGGTAGAGACATCCTATCCCAAGCAAACAAAGCCTTCTTATTGTGTTTATCCAAGACCACATGTAGCTTCTGGCCTTCTATAATAGGCGTCAGTCAATTTCATAACTTTCAACAGTAAAATGAATAATTGGGCATAATATGCTCGAATCCCAAATAACACTATCTGTACCAGTTGAAATCTTCCAGCAAAGGAAAGCTTTTTTTTTTTTTTTTCAGCCCAAGAGGATATTTTAGCTACTATCTATAGGGACCGTAATGAACCAATGTCCCATATTGGAAAAAAAGAGAAATGCTAAGAGGGTTATAAGTCAATGGGTTCTCCCACTTATTAGACTAGTCTTTTGGGTTAGGCTCTCCCGTTTGGTGTATAACATTGGTGCTCTCGTTGAGAGTCCCATGCGTGGGGGCCGTGACTCGGAGTGGTGGCTTGGACCCGAGGGGTGCCAGCCGTGATACGGGTGTACCGAGTCCAACAAGTTCACGACCATTCACACATAGCCAAGCTCGGGAGTTACAAAAACTCCAAGCTATGTTCATGCAAATGGCCGTGTGTGAGTTGGTACTTGAGCGATCCAATGGGTTAAATGTTTTTAAGTGTGAAGAGGAGCCTTGAAGTGTAATAAACATACACTCCAAGGCCACCCCTGGCAAGGGTAGGATGGTCATTTGTTATCTCTCTCTGTGAACTAATATAAATAGATAGTGTTAGGGTTATTTTTGGGGTTAGCTCATTCCTATTATTCAAAAAACAAAAGACTTGTAATATTGGCGACTTCTCTTTCTCATTTTGGAGAGGCCAAAATCAAAAGCTCACTAATAGAGTGATACTAGTGTTGGATCTTGGCTAGAAACTAGGGTCTTGGGGTTCTTGAGTTCCTCTTGGTCCAAGTAAGAATTTGGTGTTGATATTCATTAGTCTTAGGGTTCTTTCTCATTGTTAGGGTTCTTAGATTATTGAATATTGTATGTCAAGTTTCTATACCTTTTGTAATCTTGATAACATTGTGTTGTTGAATCTAAAAGTCTAGTGAAGCCGTGTGGGGTTCTTTCGATTCACTAGCAAAATTGTCATTTGTTGTTCTTGTTGTAAACTCATTTTTCTAGATCAAAACAAGTGTTGAAGCCTAGTGAAGCCGTGTGTGGCCTCTTTCGATTCACTAGCACTTTGTTGTTCTTATTGTTGCTTCTTGTGTTGGCTTGAATCTCTTGATACACACTTAGTTTTATATCATTTGGTATCAAAGCTTGTGGTTGATTTTGTTCCAACAAAATCAATCTTGGGTTTGGTAGTTGAAAAATACCAAAAAAAAAAAAAAAAGGTTGCTGAAATCTGAAAATTCCAGAAAAAAAAAGAGAAATCTGTCCATCTTGTTCTTGGCCGAGAAAATTGTGTTGTGTTGTTGTCTTGGCTGAGATTGGTGTTTGTGTGTTTATATCTAGATGTCCTTTTGTTTGTCTAGTTTGTTTCTTGTGTTATTTCTTTCTCATCAACACAAAAGGTGTCTAAAAATAAGTTGAGCTTAACATATTGACATTGCTATTGTGGACTTAAAGTGGTAGTATGATGAACTTGAAGTAGGTTGAGTTTGTGTGTTGTTGCTTAAATTTAAAGTGGGCTATTGTTGGTGAATTGTGGTTGTGTTCTGGAAGTATTGTTGTGGTGTTCATCTTGATCTTCTCATCATCTCATATCTTAACCACTGTAAAGACTAAAATAGATCCAAAGGGGTTGTAAGACAAAGTTGTAAAGTTGTTTGTGAAAAGACTTGCCAACATCACTTTCTTGACTTAACAACCACTTTTCCTTAAAACAAGGAGCCTTGTCTTGTGGAACTAGTAAAGTCAAGCCTCATTTTTTTTAGTTGAAAAAAGTTAAAAAGTTACAAGACTTTACTTTCCCTCCAAAAGCAAAGTCATCCATTACAAAATTGTGAAGATTAAGGCTTCAAGTTGTTGAACAAAATGTATGGACCCGTGACCAATTTCATGCTGCCACATCACCTTAATCACTATTCACGTCATTAATTAAGCTCAATTTGGATATTCTAGTTTCTAATTATTGATTCTTAGTTTCTTCTAATTGACTCGAGAACTAATTAGCAAGCTAGTACATCCTACTAGGTTGTCAATTAGTCCTTTGAAGCCTTGTATTCGTGTCATCGTTTGTTTGTGTGCTTTTGTCGTTTGAATACGTTGTAACTGTTTGACTCTAGTCCGATAAGAATTCCTTGAGTTTCAAACAAAAATCTACTCCGGACAAGAGCATACTCAAACCTTAAGGATTCATGGGTTACTAGCCAATCTACAACACTTGTAGAGCTCGAGTGTGAGTGATCGAAGAGTGTGTGAGTGAGGAGAGGTTTTAAACTAACTTGTTTGTTGCTTGTGTAGGTGATACCTTGACAATGGAGGGAACCACGTCTCAAACCGTGGATTCTAATGAAATGAAGAATATGAGAGACACTCTTGAGGCTATGACCCGAGCTCTTAAAAGGTTGAGTACGGAAGTGGGAGCCATAAGGGGAGAAGTGACGACTATTAGTGGGAGGTTAGAACAAGTGGAGAGTCAAAGGAACTCTCGTCCTTCTACTCCTCGACATGTTTCGTCAAGTGGACATGATAGAAATTTCTCCGCCACCGTTACTCCCGAAACATGGCCACAATTGCCAAATCCTTCACTAGCTCCACTAAATGCCGCAAGCCAAACCACTCATAACCCCTTAAATCGAGACTCCAATAGACCAACCCATTCCCAAACTCTTCAAGTTCCGCAAGAGGGACTCGAACGTCAAATGCCTCCATAAAATCCGAACCCTCCCTTCCAAGCTCCACTAAACCAAAGACCACCACCTCTACAAAATTCAATCCCTCCAAATCAAGTTCCAAACGTTCAAAACCATCCCGTCCACTTTGAGAAATATGGTAGAGAGTATTATGAAGGGTATGGAGCCTTTGACGATGATTTTATGAGGGAATAAGATATGAGAGGGGGACGTGTGGATCCAAGAAGATACCGAGGGTATGGAGAAAGGGAAAACCGACACCAAAAGAGAGACGTAGGCATCAATACCATCAAATTGAGCCTACCTATCTTTAAGGGTGAAAGTGACCTTGAGGTGTATCTTGCTTGAGAGTCGGCGTGTGATAAAGTGTTTCTAGTGAATGATATATCGGAGTAGAAGAAGAGTTGTTATGCCATAGCTCACTTTGAAGGCTATGCTAACACATGGTGGGAATATGTCAAACGATTTGGTAATGAGTTGATTGATGGACAACCACCACCATGGTTTCGGTTGAGGTATCTAATGAGGCAACAATATCTTCCCAAAAGTTATCGTCATGAGTTGCTTTCTAGGTTGTACAATTTGCGACAAGGGAATCGAAGTGTGATGGCATATTATGATGAATTTCAACAACTCATGTTGAAGCTTGATCATCGTGGAGAACAAATTGGTCATGACATCATTCGGTTCAAGTGTGGTTGAACAAAGAGATCTCCACTCATTTGATGCTTCACAAGTTTGATACCGTTGAAGGAATTTTCCAAGCGGCTCTTGAGATTGAAAAGGAACTTAAAGAGAGGTCGTCGTTCAAGACAAAGGGACCATCAACCTCGGGTTGGCCGAGGAGCAAAGATATGGTTCAACCATCTTCGGGTTGGCCCAAAAACAAGGACCAATCCGCCACTATAATGCTTCCCGAGCCTAAAACAGTCCACAAATTTCCTCCCCGACAAGAAGCTCACAAGTATCCTAATCCTAAAGGGTTCCAATGTTTCAAGTACCAAGGTTGGGGACATAAAGCCAATGAATGTCCAAACCGATGCAATATGATCCTAAGGAAAGGGATATTGTATTACCTTGGAGAGGAAGTGGGTCTTGAAAAAGAAGAGAATGAGGCCAAGCCTCAAGATGGAAAGGAACCCGAAAATGAGCCACATAATGATGATGATGATGATGATTGTGAGGATGCTTATCCACAAGAAGGGGAGTGCGTGGTTCTAAACTTTGTAGTGAGGCGTGCCATGATTAGTAAGGCGATAGATGATCCTAGCCAACGGGAGAATCTATTTCATACTAAATGCCTTGTGAAGGGAAGTGTGTTCACTTTGGTGATAGATAGTGGTAGTTGTGCAAATGTTGTTAGTGTTGCTATGGTGAACTTCTTGAAATTGCCAACTACAATTCATACTAGCCCTTACAAGTTGCAATGGTTGAATGAATGTGGTGAATTGAAAGTCACCAGGCAATGTGTGATACGGTTTAAGGTAGGAAACTACCACGACGAAGTACTTTGTGACGTAATACCAATGCAAGCGTGTCACTTGTTGTTAGGTAGACCTTGGTAATATGACAGGTCTACCAAACATGACAAGAGTTCTAATCGATATACACTTGAAAAGGATATTCGAAAGGTCACACTTCATCCACTTTTGCCTTCATAAGTGAACGAGTTGCATCAAAGGATGAGAGAATTGAAAGAAAAGGAGAAGAAATCCAAAAATAAAGAAAAAGAGGGGGAACCCGTAGGTAGGGTAGTGGGGATATCCAGGGCTGCCTCAATATCAAATGGAAAAGAAAATATGGTGATGTTGGTTAGAAAGAAGGAGCTCTTCGTGGATCATGATGAAGAGACACCCATGCTTCTTTTGGCACATTGTTTTAACACTAACCCTGCTAATTCTTCTATTTCTCCTTTGATTTCTTGTGTGTTGCAGGATTATGAAGATGTTTTTCCCAAAGAACTTCCACAAGGGATGCCCCCACTTCGGGGAATTGAGCACCAAAGAGATTTTGTATCGGGATCACAATTGCCTAACAAACCGGCTTATAGGAGCAACCCAATAAATACCAAGGAATTGCAATGTCAAGTTGAGGAACTCCTCAACAAAAGGAGAGTATGAGCCCTTGCGCGGTCCCGGTGCTACTAGTTTCCAAAAAAGACAGGACTTGGCGTATATGCGTTAATTGCCGAGCCATCAACAAGATAACGGTAAAATATCGTCACCCTATTCCTAGGCTAGATGATATGCTTGATGAATTGAGTGGTTCGTGTTTGTTTTCTAAAATTAATTTGAGGAGTGACTATCACCAAATCCGTATGCAACTAGGTGATGAATGGAAAACCGCCTTCAAGACCAAATTCGGTCTCTATGAATAGATGGTTATGCCATTCGGCCTAACAAATGCTCCAAGTACTTTCATGAGGCTAATGAATCATGTGATGAAGCCTTTTATCGGAAATTTTGTTGTTGTCTACTTTGATGATATGTTGGTGTATAGTAGGTCCTTAGATGAACATGTAAAACATTTACAATGTGTGTTTGATGTCCTCCGAAAGGAGAACTTATATGCTAATTTAGAAAAGTGTTATTTCGGTGTCCAAGAAGTTGTATTTCTCAATTTTGTGGTGAGCTAAAGAGGGGTCGAAGTGGATGAATCTAAGATTGACGCTATCAAAAATTGGCCAACTCCCAAAACCATAGGTGAAGTGAGAAGCTTCCATGGGTTGGCTAGTTTTTATAGACGTTTTGTCAAAGGATTTAGTACCATTGCCGCCCCCTTGACCGAAGTGATTAAAAAGGATCGGCCTTTCAAGTGGGGAGATGAACAAGCTAAGGCCTTCAAGGACTTGAAAGCTATGCTCATCTCGGCCCCTTTTTTACAATTGACGAATTTTGACAAGACTTTTAAGGTTGAATGTGATGCTAGCAAAGTTGGTATAGGCGCGATTTTAATGCAAGAATTGAAGCCTATTGCCTACTTTAGCGAAAAGCACAAAGGAGCAACTCTAAACCACTTTACGTACGATTTAGAGTTGTATGCCTTGATTAGAGCCTTGGCCACTTGGCAACATTATTTATGGCCTAAAGAATTCGTGATTCGAATGAACCATGAGTCCTTGAAGCATCTTCGGGCACAAGATAAGCTTAGCAAACGACATGCCAAGTGGATTAAGTTTCTTGAAACTTTCCCTTATGTTATTCATTACAAAAAGAGTAAAGACAATGTGGTTGCCGATGCTTTGTCTCGAAAACACGTTCTTGTGTCTACTTTGTCTTCAAAATTGATGGGTTTTGAGATCTTAAAGGAATTGTATCCCGAGGACCCTCACTTTGCTCCTATCTATAGGGAATGCGAAGAATGGGGTAGGGACAAGTGGGATTCGACTAGGGGTTCAAATCCCTGTGCCAAGTTTGACGGTTACTTGTTTAAAGGTAGGCGATTGTGTGCACCCTTTAGCTCTTGAAGAGAGTTGTTCGTAAGAGAAGCACACAATGACAGTCTAATGGGTCACTTTGGGGTCGAAAAAACCCTTGGAATATTGAAGGAGCAATTTTAATTACCAAAAATGCACAAGGATGTGTCTAGGATTTGCGGCCAATATGTAGATTGCAAAGGAGCCAAATCTCGGATCCAACCCCATGGTTTGCACACCCCGCTACCCACCCCTTTACATCCTTGACTTGATATATCTATGAATTTTGTGTTAGGGTTGCCAAGGACTAGAAGAGGTCGAGATAGTATCTTTGTTGTGGTTGATCGATTTTCTAAGATGGCACACTTTATTCTATGCTCTAAATGTGATGATGCACCTAGTGTGGCCTCTTTGTTTGTTGATAATGTTGTCAAGTTACATGGTGTTCCGAGGACTATTGTGAGTGATAGGGACTCTAAGTTCCTAAGTCACTTTTGGAAGTCCATGTGGGGTAGGCTTGGACCAAGTTGTTGTTCTCCACTTCTTGCCACCCACAAACTGATGGCCAAACGGAAGTAGTAAATAGGACTTTGGGTGCTACGCTACGTTCTATGATTAAGGGAAAATTGACTTCTTGGGAGGAACACCTACCATTAATTGAGTTTTCCTATAATTGTGTCATACAATCAAGTACGGGAATGACTCCCTTTGAGTGTGTATACGACCTCAAACCGTTTAACCCTTTGGATTTAACTTCTTTTCCAAGTGATCTTATGATTAGCCTAAATGGAAGAAAGCGGGCAGATTTTATGAAAAAGTTGCATGAGAAGGTGCGGCTTCGACTTGAGAAGAAAAATCAAGAGATTGCAAAGAGGGCAAACAAAGGAAGAAAGAAACTCATTCTTGAACCGGGAGATTGGGTGTGGGTGCACCTTAGGAAGGATTGGTTTCCATCTCAAAGGAAGACCAAATTGATGCCAAGGGGTGATGGTCCATTCCAAGTACTTGAAAGAATCAATGATAATGCCTACAAGATTGACCTTCCCCCGGAATACCAAGTGCACAACACTTTCAATGTGTGTGATCTTTCTCTAGTAGATGTGGTTGAGGATGACCAAATGTCGAGTTTGAGGTCAAATTTCTCTCAAGATGGAGAGGATGATACGGGTGTACCAAGCTGTCCAACAAGTTTATGACCATTCACACGTAGCCAAGCTCGGGAGTTACAAAAACTCCAAGCTATGTTTATGCAAATGGCCGTGTGTGAGTTGGTACTTGAGCGATCCAATGGGTTAAATGTTTTTAAGTGTGAAGATGAGCCTTGAAGTGTAATAAACTTACACTCCAAGGCCACCCCTTGGCAAGGGTAGGATGATCATTTGTTATCTCCCTTTGTGGACTAATATAAATAGATAGTGTTAGGGTTATTTTTGGGGTTAGCTCATTCCTATTATTCAAGAAACAAAAGACTTGAATATTGGTGACTTCTCTTTCTTATTTTGGAGAGGCCAAAATCAAAAGGTCACTAGTAGAGTGATACTAGTGTTGGATCTTGGCAAGAAACTAGGGTCTTGGGGTTCTTGAGTTCCTCTTGGTCCAAGTAAGAATTTGGTGTTGATATTCATTAGTCTTAGGGTCCTTTCTCATTGTTAGGGTTCTTAGATTATTGAATATTGTATGTCAAGTTTCTATACCTTTTGTAATCTTGATAACATTGTGTTGTTGAATCTAAAAGTCTAGTGAAGCCGTGTGGGGCTCTTTCGATTCACTAGCAAAATTGTCATTTGTTGTTCTTGTTGTAAACTCATTTTTCTAGTCAAAACAAGTGTTGAAGCCTAGTGAAGCCGTGTGTGGACTCTTTCGATTCACTAGCACTTTGTTGTTCTTTGTATTGCTTCTTGTGTTGGCTTGAATCTCTTGATACACACTTAGTTTTATATCGACCCATGACCAACTGGGCATAGTCGTGACCAACGAGGAGCCCGTGACTCGGAATGGTGGCCTATGTGCCAGTAGTGGTGGCCTGGACCCGAGGGGTGTCAGTCGTGACCAACTGGGCATAGCCGTGACCAACGAGGAACAAACCACGTGTGGAGCCGCGTCTCGGAGTGGTGGTCTGTGTGCCAGTAGTGGTGGCCTGGACCCGAGGGGTGTTAGCCGTGACCAACTGGGCATAGCTGTGACCAACGAGGAGCCCGTGACTCGGAGTGGTGGCCTATGTGCCAGTAGTGGTGGCCTGGACCCGAGGGGTGCCAGCCGTGACCAACGAGGAACAAACCACGTGTGGAGCCGCGTCTCGGAGTGGTGGTCTATGTGCTAGTAGTGGTGGCCTGGACCCAAGAGGGGTGCTAGCCGTGACCAACGAGGTCGTTGGTTCTCAAGAGGAGACGATTGTAATGAACCAATGTCCCACATTGGAAAAAAAGAGAAATGCTAAGGGGGTTGGGAGAGCCCAACCCAAAAAACTAGTCTAATAGGTGGGAGAACCCATTGGCTTATAACCCCTGTAGCATTTCTTTTTTTTTTTCCAATGTGGGACATTGGTTCATTACAATCGCCTCCGCTTGATAGCCGTGACCAACGAGGAGCCTGTGACTCGGAGTGGTGGCATATGTGCCAGTAGTGGTGTCCTGGACCCGAGGAGTGCCAGCCGTGACCAACGAGGAACAAACCACGTGTGGAGTGGTGGCCTGAACCCAAGAGGGGTGCCAACCGTGACCAATGAGGTCGTTGGTTCTCAAGAGGAGGCGATTGTAATGAACCAATGTCCCACATTGGAAAAAAAGAGAAATGCTAAGGGGGTTGGGAGAACCCATTGGCTTATTACCCCCATAGCATTTCTTTTTTTTTTCCAATGTGGGACATTGGTTCATTACAATCGCCTGGACCCGAGGGGTGCCAGCCGTGACCAACGAGGAACAAACCACGTGTGGAGCTGCGTCTCGGAGTGGTGGCCTGGACCCAAGAGGGGTGGCAGCCGTGACCAACGAGGTCGTTGGTTCTCAAGAGGAGACGATTGTAATGAACCAATGTCCCACATTGGAAAAAAAGAGAAATGCTAATGGGGTTGGGAGAGCCCAACCCAAAAAACTAGTCTAATAGGTGGGAGAATCCATTGGCTTATAACCCCCGTAGCATTTCTCTTTTTTTCCCAATGTGGGACATTGGTTCATTACAATCGCCTGGACCCGAGGGGTGTCAGCCGTGACCAACGAGGAACAAACCACGTGTGGAGCCGCGTCTCGGAGTGGTGGCCTGGACCCAAGAGGGGTGCCAGCCGTGACCAACGAGGTCGTTGGTTCTCAAGAGGAGGCGATTGTAATGAACCAATGTCCCACATTGGAATAAAAGAGAAATGTTAAGGGGGGTTGGGAGAGACCAACCCAAAAAACTAGTCTAATAGGTGGGAGAACCCATTGGCTTATAACCCCCATAGCATTTCTTTTTTTTTTTCCAATGTGGGATATTGGTTCATTACAATCGCCTCCTCTTGAGAACCAACGACCTCGTTGGTCACGGCTGGCACCCCTCTTGGGTCCAGGCCACCACTCCGAGACGCGGCTCCACACGTGGTTTGTTCCTCGTTGGTCACGGCTGACACCCCTCGGGTCCAGGCCACCACTACTGGCACATAGGCCACCACTCTGAGTCACGGGCTCCTTGTTGGTCACGGCTATGCCCAGTTGGTCACGGCTGGCACCCCTCGGGTGCAGGTCACCACTCCGAGTCACGGCCCCCACGCATGGGACTCTCAACGTGAGCACCAATGTTATACACCAAACGGGAGAGACTAACCCAAAAGACTAATTTAATAGGTGGGAGAACCCATTGACTTATAACCCCCTTAGCATTTCTCTTTTTTTTCCAATGTGGAACATTGATTCATTACAGGGACCCTAAATATTTAAAAGGAAGCTATCGATAAGAACAATCAAGTATCTGCAAGATTTCAGTTTTAATATGCTCCTCCAAATAAGCAGCACTTTTGGATGGATTAGCTTGTAGCCCAGATGCGATAGAAAAAAGGAGGAAGCACTCATGCAACTTCTTAACAGAATAGCAAACAAGAGAAAATCATCTGCAGACTGCAAAGCTTAAAACCTGGTATGTGAAGAATTGGACATTTTCAGTTTAATTCTGGAATCAAATGTAAGCCTATACATGGGTAATTGACTACCTTGACATTCACAATAAAACCAACCCACAAAGGGTTAATGTTTCATGAAGCTAACACCTCATATCACCAGGGTTATCTACACTGTACACCCTAAGAATGTTTTTTGCACATGTTATGTTGCTCGGACTCTTAAAAAATGATGCAAGATGCTTGCCGAATCCTCCAAAAGTAGTGCATTTTTGGAGGACCCGACGTGAGTGCAACTGTGTTTTGGAGAGTCCAAGAAAATATTGTGTCACACCTTAGTCTATCTGTTTTGTACGTCATTTCCTTGATACTTTTCAAGTATTTGGCTATAATATATATAATATGTTGTTGTTCTAAATCATCAGGTAACATAAATAGTATTATATATATATGTACATATAATAGATTGTGAAATCTGTTATTTCGCATATTTTGTCCTTTAATTTGCACAAACTTTGATGTATTTTTCCTATACTGTTTGCATATATTATACTTATTTGTTAATTACCAAAAATTTAAATTTGTGTGGCTTTCACCCTTTAGGTCGGGCCAACTCCCCACCCTGTTCCATGATGTAGAATCTCATCCTAACTCCTAAGTTTATTTTGATCATGCAAACCCTTGGCCTTAAACCAAGTTGGGTTGTATTAGTATATATCATCCATAAATGAGTTTATTTGGGTACATCATCCATAAATGAGTAAAGCTACACCATATTGTATCAACAGGCTTTATCAAAATAGCACAAGATTTCTTTCGAAATAGGTATTGGATACTTGGCATAATCTCTAGCGACCATAAACTGTTGTAATAGACATGTCGTTAACAGATGTTCCTATACTTGCTGATGAAGAGTTTTTAACTGAACTATAATTCTCTGATCTGAATATAAGGCCAGGTTCTTTAGGGTATGGAAGATTTGTTTTGTTGCACAGCATGAAGACCACTTCTGACATAGTTGGTCTGTCATTTGCAAACGATTGTACACACAAAAGGCCAATGTGGATGCATCTCAAAACTTCACTAGCTTCATATGAGTCACCTAACAATGGATCAACAACATCTAAAGTCTTTTCATCCTTCCAAGAATCCCAAACCTGAAAAACAAAACATCATAATGCACCAAAATCAACATTTCCAGCTATTCCTGCTCTATAAGAGAAACTATAACACCAACAATACAAAAATCTGAATTACAAAATCTTCAGTCTATAAGCACTTTAAGAACCAAAAACGGAATTGTTTTGAAATTATTATTAGCAGTACTTCCACTCGTGGCACAGCTTATCTTAAGGCAACTGTAAGGCAATAAAGGTGATTTGTCGATTTTAACAGCACACATGTCTGTACTTACATATCCAACTAAATGTTGAGATCTCTCCTGATCATTATGACTGTTGTTCTTTCTTCCAGTGATAATCTCCAAACACAAAACCCCGAAACTGAAAACATCAGACTTTGTTGAAAAGTGCCCTACCATTGCATATTCAGGTGACATATAACCACTGCAATAGAAAAGCAATATCAACCTTATCATTTTAAAGATACATGCACATATCTAATAGAACTCATATGTTTATACACAAATTGACATACTATGTTCCAACAACTCGATTTGTGTTTGCTTCAGTTTGATCACCTCCAAATATTCTGGCCATTCCAAAGTCTGATATTTTTGGCTGCATGGAGGCATCGAGTAAAACATTGCTTGCTTTTAGATCCCTATGAATAATTCTTAATCTAGAGTCTTGGTGAAGGTATAATATTCCTCGTGCAATCCCATGGATGATTTCAAATCGTTTTCCCCAGTCCAACAAAGATCCTTTTGTTTTATCTGGATCACAGTTTGAAAGTTCTTGCATAAGAAACCTTTTAGGAACACACACACGTCAAAGTAGTATTCATTAATCATCAGTAAGCATGTAAAGACTGGAGGGCAATGAAAGAAAAACCGATCTTGGAAATGGTCCATACCAAAAATAAAACTGTCCAAAGATTTGTTTGGCATATATTCATAAACCAACATCTTCTCTCCTTGTTGAACGCAACATCCTAAAAGCCTCACCAAATTTCTGTGCTGAAGTCTTGCAATTAGCGTGACTTCGTTCTTGAACTCCTGTGTCCCTTGTCCTGAAGTTACTGAAAGTCTTTTGACAGCTATTACTTGTCCATCTGTCAGGTGACCCTGATATCGAGTTCAGATTATTATTCTGTAAATTTAGCTTCTTCTTTTTTTCCTTGGTAAACAGCTTGTTATAACAATTACTATTGTTAAACCTATTTGCAGCCTCCTATAAAGATACTGTTGATTGCAAGGAATTCAATCATGTTTGGGAGTTGTTACCTTGTATACGCTACCAAATCCTCCTTCACCAAGTTTGTTAGCATCAGAGAACTTATCAGTGGCATTAGTTATTGTGCTTAGATCAAAGATTGAGATTTCCGCATGTTTACTTTCATCCATGCCCTCATAGGATGCTAAGCTTTCACTTCTTTTCCTTTCTGTACATCAGCAAACACCGATTAGGATCAAATGCAATTTGCAGTTATGTCTTAGTTTATGCTGTGCGATATAGAAAGGTAGTAGAGAGATTTAAATTTGATTTATCTGCTTCATTATTATTGTTGTTGTCCAGATACTGAAAATATTTGACCAAAGCATGATAAAGAATGAGATCCTTACCGTTTCTCGTTGTTTTGATCACCAAACAACATGCCAATGAGAGAGCAAGAATTATTGCTGCAGATGACCCTACTAGAATCTCTATCGTTCTTTTCCTATTATGCCTATTTGAATTCTTGGAGAATTGAGCTGAACAGAACAAAAAAATGAGAATTTCCGGTGAACACGAGGGTTAGACAGAGTGTACTACTACTAACCAAAAAAAGATCATCTTGCACATTGCTTCTCCACGTATATGGAATTACCTAAATCCTTACACAATATATTGGTTAACCTCCTTACCTAAATCAGATGCAGACACTCTGATATAGAAATCTTGGGCCCCATCTGTAAATTGCTTTATGTCTCTCAACTCACCATACCAAGTGATGCATCCACTTTCTCCTGCACTAATATTTGCACTTGCATAAGCTGTGCAGGAGCAATTCTTCAGACACAACTCTTCACATTCCTTCAATCCCATGCTCTTGTTCATCTGAGCTGCACCTGTATCGGGGATCTTCACATGACTCATCATGGCAAACCCCTCACTACTGTTGCACACTTTTTCATCTTTCTTCCTCAAGCATCCATGGGAGCCATCTCTCAAGTACCATTGTCGGCTTAGCTTTGGCTCGTACCCTGGAAGACAACTGCATTCAAATTCACCCAAATTGAACAGATTGCAATTGCTAAATGCTCCACAATGTTCATAACTGTCACAAAGGTCCTTGGGGTCAAACCAAAATTGCACCCACTTCTTTTCACCCTCTTGCCAGGTTAATCTGTTCACGATCCCTGATTCATTCAGGACCATTCTTGAGCTTATTGAAGTGTCATGTATGCCATATGTCATGGAAACCTCGGTATCATTGTCCACATAACTGAGGCTGAAGATGAAATTTGGGCTCATTTCTGGTACACCACTCCAACCATGACCGGTCCAGGATCCTGTCCGCCATATCCTGCTAGAGTTCTTGTACAAGAAAACTTGAGGTGTCCCATTGAGCTCCATCGTGTAACGATACTCTCCGGTGCCTGGATCGTTCAATGATTTCCATGATGTCAGAAACCTGTTCAAACCCGTTCTCTTGTTTATCCCATATTTCATTGAAGGAAGAAGAGTATTGGTAGGATAATCAAAGCTCTGCCATTCAATAACCTCCATTTTTGAGTCTTGAAACAACACGAAATTCCCTGAATCCTCCAGCTTAGCAGTATAAGTATCTGCTCGTTTCCTAGCTGAAGAAGCATTTGTACTCCAGGCTGAAACATTCGTCTTCGCATCGAGTATAACAAGATTCCCAGTTGAGTCGATGGTGAGAATCCCAGATGTGCCATGGATGGGGCTGTCCCTATTGGCAACCCAAACAACAGTTAGTTCAGGAACATTTTTGTACCAAATTCCGACATAACGTTTATCAGGGGAATACCCGAAAAAACCCAAAACAAAGGATTTCCCTGAAGAGACTAACAAATCACCATCTGTGAGAGATTGGTCGAAGGAAATGGTATCTATGGAAGTGCAAAAAGGGACTAGAAATGAAACACATACTATCAACAACTCCTTCTTCTGACACATAACTGATGCTTTCGAACAGGTGATCTTCTGTGTCTAGGTTGTTCAAAGCTTAAACTCTGGACACTAAATGAAAGACATTAAATTCTGCGATAGACAGTTAGTTGGTTAGCTGGATAGGGACCCCATATATAATTAAATCAAGATTATTACTGTTCTCTTGATTTCACTCTCCTACTTACTTGTTGGACTTTATTTGTGTATATAATTAATTGATAACGTGGGAGATTCGTGAACACAAGTAGATATATTACACGGTTGTACAAATTTTGAAGTATAATAAAAGGAAAATGATGACTTTTGATCACCGTGTTATTGCATTACTCAAAACAGTCGCTCCAGTAACAACTTTTATATCATAGTGTTCACTTTCGTACTATCTTGATGGACTTTCTTTGTGTATAGTTAATTGGTAACGTGAGAGATTTGTCAATGCAAGTAAATATATTACACGATTGTAGAAAGTTTGAAGTATAATCAGAAAAAATAATGAGTTTTTTTTTTTTATCTACTTCAATCATAGAAAACAAAAGTCATTCAATCAATGATAATTACCTCGGGAAGTTACTCAGCATTTTTTAGCATAAAGGGATTTCTAGAACATATATAGGTGCATGGTAACTCAAGGTAAATATCTCAATATTCAATCAAGTGCATCATTTAGTCTTTTTGTAGCACGTGTGCTAGAATATAATATTATAACAATTTCATAAAATATCTAAACAAAAATACCTAATTTTTCAAAAAGATCATAGGTTCACGTGCCTCATATATCATACCATATACATTTGCTGCTCTTTTCAGTTGAGATTGCTGACATGGAAAATTTTTAGGTCAAATTTTAAAAGTGAAAAGCTATTTATGTTAGTTAACCATTAAGTTGACCTGCGTTTTTGGCTTAAAAATATTCAGGTCAGTAATATTTGTCGAAAATATCATTGATTGATGAGTGACTTTGTAGGTGTCCATAGTTAAGTGACTTTTCTGTTATAAAAACAAAATTGAGTAATTTTTTTTAAGATAATTACTATTAATTCAGTAATTTTTATGTTACCAAATAAAATTGGATGACTTTTCGACATAAAAATTGTTAGGTGACTTACTGTGATAACTCTAGAGGATCACGTTTATTGTAGGTGAAGACAGTTTCTTAATTGGTTCTCCATACTGCAAACAGTTCTTGTATTATTGAACAGATATATTGTATTAATTGTGAATATATATTTAACCTTTTGAATTTATTGAAAGATAAATTAACTGTAAGACGCAACTTTCAAAAACACAAACATTTGAAAATTTCCTGAGAAAGTTTCTTTTACGTTACCAGATTAGTACAATATTGCATTTGTCCTCTATTTAATGAACTAATTATGTGAAGTCTTCGATTAACTAGTTAAGTTACTATCATAGGACATGGAGGTCACAAACTCAAATAATAAAAATAGCCTCTTATAGAAATACTAATAAAACTCATATAATAAATTCTTGTGGCTTGATTTCTTAATTTCCGGAATCCAGTGAATCTCATTCTTTATGGTTTCACCTAATTCAATAGGGACAAAAGTGTAATGATCCAGATATTCTTAACCCAACATCAGGACTACGATTGGAAACAAGTTTGACTAGTTTTACTTATATATTAAATGAATTGTTTTGATATTACTCCCTCATTTAGCCCATGTTGCCCTTGAGAAAGTATTCGTTAGGTAAGGGTGTCATGTTCGGGTTAGTTCGGATTTTTTTGAATTTTTTAAATATTAAATTAAATCATTTATGTCGGGTTTTTAAATCTATAAATTAATAAAACAAATAAAAATTGGGTCTTTCAACTTCTGGTTTTTTTTTTTAATTTTTTTTGGATTTTTTCTGATAAAGTCTTCATATAAATATATAATTAACTTGTGCTTTAAAAATTTCTTTAGTCCTAGCAAGATAGAGCTTTCTTAGGTGTTCCTCAAAAAACCACTAAATATTAAATAAAATAATAAATTTAGGTTACGTATATTTCTATAAAACTAAAGGATAAATATCAAACATTATTGACATTTTTAGTGTTTAATTGAATTGTTTATTAGCATCGTTAATAATTTGAGCTTTATTTGAGTTACTAATATCTATGAGCTATAAAACTTATTGGACCATTCTAAATTCTAAGTTTAAACTTGAAATAATATGTTGAAATAATATGTTGAAAGATAAAAACAATTAAAAAGTTAAAGAAATATTTGTAAATTATGTCATAGTAAATATTTTTAAGAACCGTACAAATGTAATATCAGGTTGGTTCGGTCTGATTTGTCTTTTTTAGTTAAAACTAAAATAAATCAATTATAGTTGGATTTTTTTCCAACACCAAACCATTAGTCGATTTTTTCCGTTCAGTTTGCGGTAGGGATATATTTTATCTTATCTTATCAATTTTATTTTCTTCTTTCTCTTTTACTTGTCACGTTTTATCTTTTTAGAGTTAAATTGTATGGACTTTGATTAACGTCATTTAAGATGTATTTTTTCATTATATTAATTTGAGAAGGATTGCAACTTATAATATTCTTAGTATAGTTTTGAAACATCTTAATTTAAAATGTTGAATTAATCTACTTCAAGATTAGACAAATTAATTTGACTCTCATGATGCGAAACGTTATAAGTAAAAGTGAATGGATGAAGCAGTAATTATACTTGGAAAATCTAAGTTTTACCATTAGTAGATTGAGTTAACTAATAGAAAATCTAAATTTGAAAATCCAAGTTTTGCTATTTGGGTTAATCTTACTATTATAAAATTTAAGATTTACTTACGCTACTACGTGGAATTAAAATCTAAGTTTTTACTATAGCTTTCGTATAGTGCTATATACGTACGATGAACTGAACTGAGTCTGGATCACAGTTGACGCTTTGAGAAATAAGGTAATATAATAAGGAAAAATTTCATAAAAGCACAATTTTAGTTTGAAAATTACTAAAAATTCTTTCAGTTTGAAAAAATTATAAATATCCCAACTTTTATTAATTTATGTTAAAAATTAGATACATCCTAAAACACTTTTTGTTTTTCAATTTTAACTTTACCAACTCTTCCTACGTTAATGGCTACATTAACGCCAAAATTTTGGCCATGATTTTATCCCACAATTTTCTCTTCTTCTTCTTCTTCACATTATTTAATTAAGGTATTTTTCCCCCTAAATTCATCTTCACTTTCTTCTTATTATTTCAATGTTTTTTCTCAAAAATTAAATTAAACAACATCATATCCCTTTAGCTCACCCGATTGATTGTTTGGAGTTTTGTGTTAAAGATGATAATGTTTTTTGTGCTCGAGTTATGAGTAAAGTTACTATTTCGGCAAAGAAAATTGTCCCCGGTGAGATTATTTCCGGCTAATTTTTCGTTATTGGTACTCCAGGTAAACCTTCTAATCCAAAAATATTTGGGATAATACCCACGAAAATACCTGAAGTTTGATCGGATTACCAGTTGAGCATACTGAACTTTGCGGAGGTCCTATTACCCTCCAGACTTTTTTTTTCGTATTTTAATGGCATATATCTGCCACTTGGCACACTGCGTGTGATTCACGCGCATTGAGCGCGTGAACAGTGTTAAAAACGTTTTAACTCTTTTTTTTTTGCCAAACAACCCCTTAATTTTATAATTATTTAAAATTTTATATTTTTTATTTGTTTTTTCATTCTTCTCTCTTCTCTTCTATCTTCTTCTTTATTCTTTCCAACGATGGAGTACACAATTTTCATAAACTGAAAGCAGATGAGGCAATATATGTCGCATTCGAATGTGATTCCCATCCCATACTCTTATCCCAGTGAAAACGTATAACTCACCATTCCTTCTTCCTTCCTTGGTCCACTCCCAGATTTCATCCTTCTAGTTGGTGGTTTCTATTCCACATTTGTCTTTCAACTCCGTCAAAAATATCTGCCAATTTAAACTCTCTGCAACATAAATTCTCTCTCATTTATTCCTCACAACTTTAAAAATTAGTAATGAATAATGGTCGTTGCTCCCTTCTTTCTCGAATCAAACCTCAAATGGAATCCTTTATTGTACACTCCAAACCCAATTCAATATACCCATTTACTCCATCACCAAAAGCTTACCCCCTCAGAACTCTCCAAACCCACCAAGCTAACCGTCAAATGCTTCACCAACAATCGTAAAAATGTAAACTTTAATGACAAAAACGGGTCACAAATGAAGGAAAAAGAAAACCCATTTGATATAATTGTCAATTTGGAATTTGTAATTGACTCAATGAAATAATTTGGAATTTAATTTGTAGAATGAATTTGAGTTGTGAAATCTTTAATATGGTTATAATGGTGAAAAAATGTTGAAAGTGATAAAATGGAGAAGACAAAGCACGTGTACTACACTTCCGGCGACAAAAACTAGTTATAACTTTGCGGGGGGCAATTAATTCCACTTTAAAAAAGTTCAGGGAGGAATTAATTCCACTTAAAAAAGTATAGGTGGATAATAGGACCCCCGCAAAGTTCAGTATGCTCAATTGGTAATCCAGTCAAACTTCAGGTATTTTTGTGAGTATTCTCCCAAAATATTTTGTTGCGCAAAGTAAAAATCAATTGGAACTTCCGACAAAAGATGATACGTGACCAACGGATTTAAAGTCATTCATCTTGCCGAGGAAGAAAAAATCCAACTATACTCACCTTGGAAATAATCTCTAATCATCAAGTTACTAGGAAAAAAATTGTGCATCATTATCTCAAAACAAAAATTCAAGCTCTATGAAGACCTTCAGAGAAATTTCTTGTATATGTTGTTCTCTATTTTTGTTGTTATATGTATCTCTTGTTTTTTAAGTTTAACGAAATAGACATATTAAAGATACATGTTAGTAAACTTAAAGATATATATTGTGTACGAGTTTGTTTTGTATGTATCTCACACTATTTTTTATTTTGATTCAAATATTTATACCAAAGATACATATTTTGTAAAACAACAGATACATTTTAATCTTTTGTATATCTGATTTTGTGTTATTGTTAATTTATGTATCTCTTGTTATTTCAGATCTGGGTAATTTCAGGCTTAGATACATATTTGCACATACATGATACTTTTTCAATATCTTGTATCTATTGTCATCTGTTTAAGTTTTATATGTATCTCTTATTTTTAAGTTTTAGTGAAATCACCATACTAAAGATACATATTAGTAAGCTTAAAGATACATATAGTGTATGAGACCTATGTTATATTTATATGTATCTAGCATTATTTTATTTTATTTTATTTTAATTCAATTTTTTTTAATTCAATTATTTATCCCTTGTACGTTATATCGTTAATCCAAATGCCGGAATGACGTAACAACACTGATATATTCATTGCAATTACTTCAAACAAAATCAATACAAACAATAAAAGGGTCGTAGGAATCGTTTATAACTGAAAACAAAATATGGAAGAATTTTTGTTTAAAAATGTGGAATAACAAGATATATATATATATATATATATAATTTATATACAAGAGTGTTTTGTTACATCAATATATATATACAAGAGTGTTTTGGAGAATAAGACTCCAAAGTCATTACTGCTAATGACTCCTAATTTAAAACAACTGCACCACTCATTCAAGTAAAGTTCTAATAATAAACAACTATATACAAATAGACATTCACTCGAGCACCTATGTTACATTATCCTTATATAAAGTATATCACCAATAAAGACAGAAAAGAGTTATTTGGTTTGTGTCTTTATTAAGATTCTTGATATCACTTATCTATTTGTTCATAGGTCGAAAACAACTAAAAATATTACATGAAATTTAGCATCTGTTTGTATCTATTCAACATTCTTCTTTCCCTTTTTTTTTTTAAACGAGAATAATATTAAGGAAAAATTACCTAAAAAAATTTGTAGGATGTATCTCACGTTAGTTATATGTATTTTCAACGACAATATGTTAAAAAATTAAGATTTATTTTATCGTACAGAAAAAATTAACGAGAGATCCATATATGTACAATCGTTCACAATATGTATCTTTAACACTACTAATCTGTATTTTTGGTATGTCGATATCACTAAAACTAAAACACCAAGAGATACATATATACACACAACCCGAACCAGAGATACAAGATGAAGAAAAAATGTATCTAGTTAGACCAAATTAAGGCTGTCATGTGGGCCGGGCCGAGCCAACCTGAAATCGGTCCATTTGAATTAACCGGGTTGTGGGGCGGGTCGGGTCCGGGTTGGGATCTAAGTGGGCCGGGCCGGTACGAGCTCAACAGTAAAAAAATTAAAAACAACCCTGACCCGACCCACTTAACCCAACCCGGCCAAACCCACCTAAACCCGGTCAAACTCGGTTAAAAAATCGGTCAAAACCGGTCAAAAATATAAAATAAAAAACTTTTTTTCAATATACATTATACCCACCTATATACATTATAAATACGTTAAACAATATATATACACTATATATATAGTATATGCTACATTAGAATTTAAAAAATATATACACATATATACGCACCATTCAATATATATGTACTACTTTAAAGTTTAAATAAAATATACTACAATATATATACATTGCAATATATATATATAGTTATATACTAATTTATAAAACATATACACATGTATACGTTAAATATACACGTCTATAGAAGATATATACACATGTATACGCACCATTCAATGTATATATACTACTACTAATAAAATATACTACAATATATATATATATATATATATATATAGTTATATACTAATTTATAAAACATATACACATGTATACATTAAATATACACATCTATAGAAGATATATACACATGTATACGCACCATTCAATGTATATATACTACTACTAATAAAATATACTACAATATATATACATTAAAATATATATATATATATATATATATAGTTATATACTAATTTATAAAACATATACACATGTATTCGTTAAATATACACGTCTATAGAAGATATATACACACATGTATACGCACCATTCAATGTATATCTACTACTACTAATAAAATATACTACAATATATATACATTATAATATATATATATATATATATATATATATATATATATATATATATAGTTATATACTAATTTATAAAACATATACACATGTATACGTTAAATATACACGTCTATAGAAGATATATACACATGTATACGCACCATTCAATGTATATACACTACTAATAATAAAATATACTACAATATATATACATTACAATATATATATATAGTTATATACTAATTTATAAAACATATACACACGTATACGTTAAATATACACGTCTATATAAGATATATACACAAATATACAAAACATATGCCACTTAATATAATAAAATAATAATACTAGGTAGTAAATTAATAATATATTAGAAGTAAGTTTTTAATTTAAAGTAGAAAACTAGAAATTCAATTTAAAATTTTAAATCATTAAATGAAAAAAATATAAAAAGTAAGGACTAAGGAGTGAATGAATTTGGGGAATTTTATTGATTGCAAAATGATCCAAAATTT
Source organism: Capsicum pubescens (assembly GCA_030864215.1). Taxonomy (NCBI): domain Eukaryota; kingdom Viridiplantae; phylum Streptophyta; class Magnoliopsida; order Solanales; family Solanaceae; genus Capsicum; species Capsicum pubescens. The sequence goes on along the minus strand of CM061539.1, from coordinate 176,324,837 downwards.
ATAATTTACATGAATGAAAAATCTACAAATTATGCATCATTTTTTCCAACTCATTCATGTTAATATTAACGGGAACTTGCATAGGATAGTCGAAGTCAACGGGGGCAAAACCATTCATTGGACTTGATTCTGCTGAGTTCTCCAGTGAAGACATAATTTCTTCAAGTTTCAGCTTGTCGTTCGGCTCCGGTTCCATTCCTTGGTTTCTTCTTTCTGCTCTAATCCAATCTCTGAGGCAAACTAGAATATTCGTTGCATTGCTTCCCAATGAGTGTCAGTTGTCTCCAAGCTGTTGTCGTCCCTGACTAAAGGCGCTCTCTGATGCAACGGTTGACATTGAAACATTCAAGATATTTCTAGCTAATATTGAAAGCACATGATATTATGTTTCATTACTCCTCCACCAATCCAACGTGTTGATCCGTCGTCTGCGATCCTCTGGCGGCGACCGAAGATAATATTTCAGCTTTTCCTGATAAGTTGATGTGTAAGCTCTCTCATCAACACTGTTCCAACAAGTTAAATCATAAAATGAATCAGAAAAACCACTATGTGCCGGCCTTTTAGAAATGATGGCTCCTCGGGAGGATGAGGAGCGACAGTTGGAGTGATATTTGTAGGTACGGCTAAATCAAATAAATCAGCATAGTGATTATATAATTTTTCTATATATTCATTTGCATCACTCATAGCCGTCCGCAAATCAGGTTGCACTTGTTCAAAATTATTGTTAATATTTATTTCTAAGTTAGTATAAATAATAGTACTAAAGTGGCACATATTATTATATTTCATGCACGGATTTAGCATAGCACCAACCAAGTAAATAGGGGGAATCGAGAAAAAATATTTTTTAAATTTGGTAAACATGACACCAACAACTTCTTTATAACCTTCTTTGTTTTTATATTCTTTGAGCAAACCAGAAATATCGGCTATATATGTCAAAATATTACAAACAGTAGGATAATAAGCACTGAAAAATTCAATCGTAGCTACATAATTTTTTTTTTAAGAACTTAACAAGATCATTATTTACAACCCAATCAGAATCATGTAGCATGCAATCAACAGAATCAGCAAATGAACCGCAATGTTGGTTAAAAGCTAGTGTAATAGGAATTCTATATTTATAATAAGTTTTTAAAAAATCATACGTAGAATTCCGTCTAATATCAATTTCCTCAGGCATCAATATCGGTGTAAGTCCATTTTCTTGACATTTAACTTTAAATTCTCTAATTCTCGATCTACGATTATTTCCTTGAATAAAACCAACAACAAGACGAATTTTTTCAATATAAAGCTCAAAAAATTCAAGACCATCTTTTACAATTAAATTATATATATGACATGCACACTTAATATGAAAAATTTCAAGCAACGACGGAGCTAGCATAGATTTTAATTTTTTTATAGCAGTCTTGTTGTTGGAAGCTTTATCAAAAGCAATACATAAAATTTTATTTTTGATACGATAATATCTGACAACTTTACCAATAGAATCAACAATAAAATGTCCAGTATGTTTACGATCTTCATCATATAATAAAGCAAGAATACGTTTTTGTATCACAAAATTACTATCCATCCAGTGACAAGTAACGATTAAATAATCATTTTTATTTATAGCACGACCAAGATCAGAAATTACGGACAATCTACATTGAATATTTTTTAACAATGTTGATAAATAAAAACAATATTGTGAATGAAGTCTAAAAATATTAGACCAACAAGTACTTCTAGGAATACCGTTAAACATAGGATTATAAATTGCTTGTATATAATGAATAAAGGCATCAGAAGAAGGAAAACTAAAAGGCAAACAATCCACAACTGCCATTTTAGCTATTTCTTCCCGATCCCTCAATTTATTATACTTCTTTGTTACCTGATCGGTTGCTGGGTCCATTCTAGTTTGCATTGGCCCACCAATATCCCCACCACCTCGTGCAATATTTAAATCTCTTTCGTGAGCTTCACCTATATGTCTCATTAACGTACCCGTACCCCCTTGGTTGCCTCCGCTTCTATGCTTATATATTTGTTGACAAATATTGCATTGTACCTCAGTATCTGATATACGTTCAAAAAATTGTCATACAACACTAGTTGTTTTACGAGGTCTTGGGACACGGGGAGGATGGGGAGGGAGATTAACTGATTCAGATCTAACGTTAGCATTTCCTACTGCGGGTGTCTCACCAATATTTTCATTATCTTCGTCTAAATTAACCGCATCTACTTCATTTTCTTCTTCTATACCGTAATTTTCCTGAGTTTCTACATAATCCATATCGTGAGCACCTACACCTATTTCTTCCTCAAAAGGTGTACCAAGCGGTACCGGAGGCGAAGGCACACGGGTATATCTACTACTTGAACTACCTCTACCGCTAGTAATTCGCTTTTTACTATCACTACCGATTCCGGGACAAAAAATTTTAACACCTTTAGTAGCGAGGTTTCTTAATTTATCCATAGTATAAATTAAATTAAACTAAAAAAATTTAAAATACACAAATATAATAAAATTAAATATTAAACAACTAATACAATAAATAAAAATTAAACGTAAGAGATGGAACGACAATACCAAATTTTGGAAGTATCCGAAGGTTGCGACTTTAGAAACTTCCGCTCGTACTTTGTAAACGCAAAATTAAAAAATTAAAGTGAATACTTTAAGAAATTACATATATTGAATATTTGAGAATTGAGAATTGAGATTTGAGAGAGAATGAGATTTGAGAGAGTGAAAAATGATTTAAAGGTGTAGGGTATTTATAGAATTTTTTTTGGGATTAAAAAATATTTTTTAAAGTAATTTTTATTTTTTTTAAGAAATGGGCCCAAACTAGCCGTTTGGACCCAAAAACGGTTATATAACCGTTGGGCCAACGACTAGTTTGGCCCAAAATCCAAAAATTAAAAAAAAAAAAAGGATTTCGGGCCTGGCCGGGCCGGTTAACTGGCGGGCCTGGACCGGGCTTGGTCCGGGCTAGGTTAACCGGGCCCAAATTAAAAAAATAACCGGCCCGGTACCCGGTACCCTAAACCCTAGGGCTTACCGGGCCGGGTCAAACCGGGCCGGTTCCTTTAAGTGGGTCGGTTCGGGCCGGGTCAGCCCGACCCACTTGACAGGCTTAGACCAAATATGTATCTTAGCCTACTAAAATAACAAAAAATAGAATTATCAATTTTACGTTAAATGCATAATTGAATAAACAAGAAACAAATAACTACTTTTGTAACGTTAAACAAGATATAAATTTTTGTAATGTTAAACAAGATATAAATTTTTTTTGTCAGATCTTTTTTCGCATAAATAAGATACAAATCTTTTTTGTCAGATCAATTGCAAGGAATGCTAAATGGCATACCATGGCATAACTGAAATAACAGTACACTTGTCCTAGTAGATTTGCCCAACCTTAAACTTCGCTGTTTTTGCAACCTGTAATGATCTTGTTCCCCTTTGTATCAAACAACGGCAACGAAAGGGGTTTGAGTGATTATGGTATAATATCGTTAATCCAAACGACGGAATGACGTAAGAACACTGAAATATTCATTGCAATTGATGAAAGAAAATCAACAAATAAATAAAAAAAGAGGTCCTATGATTTTTTTTTTATGGAACGTATGAACTTTCATTGCAAATTTTCAATTGATGAAAGAAAATCAACAAATAAAAAAAAAGAGGTCCTATGAATTTTTTTGGTGGAACGTATGAACTTTTTGCAACCTGAAAACTGATTATAGAAAGGTTCTTGTTTAAAATGGTGTAAAAATAAACTAATTACCGTATATCGTGGGATATTATTTAGTTTTTACCATAATTAGTTAGGTTAATTGCTATATTAATGCTTGTTTAGCTGTTACATCCCTTAAAACATGTTAATTAATTTAACTAATCTCTTAAAACATGCAAATTAGTTAAACTAATACATGTATCTGTATGACGTATCTAACTTAACTTATATGTATCTTCAAAGGCTAAATGTTGTGATTTAATAAAATTTTAAAAATAATTGGGATTTTTAATAAATACTAGTAAACATGTCGTTATATATGTAATTTTTACTCTTGTTCATTAATTTATTGGTTATTCAACATACTTTGTGTTGACACAATGTTTGCAAATATAAAAACTAATGCACTTTATACTTTAATTGAGGGAATTTTAGCCTCAATCTGTTATGAACCAATTGTCCCACATTGAAAAAATAGAGAAATGCTAAGGGAATTATAAGCCAAATGGGTTCTCCCACCTATTAGACTAGTCTTTTGGGTTGGACTCTCCCGTTTGGTTTATAACATTGGTGCTTTCATTGAGAGTCCCACACATTGGGCCGTGACTCGGAGTGGTCGCCTGTGCGCTAGGAGTGGTGGCCTGAACCCAAGAAGTGTGCCAGCCGTGACTAACAAGGATAGATCCACGTGTGGGGATCCGCGCGTTGGGACGTGACTCGTAGTGGTGGCCTGTGTGCCAGTAGTGGTGGCCTTGACCCAAGAGAGGTGTCAGCCGTGACCAACTAGGCATAGTCGTGACCAACGAGGATCGATCCACGCGTGGAGCCACGACTCGAAGTGGTGGCCTGTGCGCCAAGAGTAGTGGCCTGGACCTAAGAGGGGTGCCAGTCGTGACCAACGAGGTCGTTGGTTCTCAATCGGAGGCGATTGTTATGAACCAATTATCCCACATTGAGAAAATAGAGAAATGCTAAGGGGTTTATGTCACGACCCGAACCGGGGCCCTGGCCGTGACGAGCATTCCCGAACCCGAAGGCTCAGAACGCCCTCTGTCTATCTGGTAATCATGCACATAATTCATATGATCAAAGTAATACGGAATAGACACAATAATACGAAAACATGGTCAATAATTTAAAACAGTTAAAGACCTGAAAACATGCCCAACAATATTTAATAAACATCTGCAACAGTCTGCGAAATCTCTACTGACATACTATCTGAATAACTGGGATAAGGCCGCCAGCAGACAAAAAAACATACTGAAATAAATACCTAAATGACTAGGCCTTCCGAAGCAAAGAAGGCTCACCAACTGAACTCTGAGACAACCCTGTCTGTAGACTCTACTGAGGATCTGGACCCCTAGACTGCGCCTCAGTACCTGGGAGGAAGGAGGGGTCAGCACAATTGTACTGGCACGCAAAGCAATCCAAAATAGAGTAATTGAACACACACACATACACACACACACACACACACACACATATATATATATATATATATAATACGTGAGAGAAAATATTCATCAAACATTATGCATAAAATAGTTTCTGAAAAAACACACGGGCACCTTCTAAAAACATGTAACCTGTCTGTAAATCTCAAACTCTGATCTGTGTATTACTTCTGAGTTAGGTGGTATCCCCTACAAGTCTAATATTCCACGGGCGATATGAAATCAACCATTGACTCGGCGGGGAAGCCTCCAACCCGAGTATGCCGCAAGGGTTGGAGTTCCTGAATCTAATACGCCACACGACACTTAAGTCAGCGTATAAAAATATACCCGGGTCGGCAAACCACGATTTTAGTCAATGAGTTGCTTGAACTGAAGCCCTCTTCAGGGAACCACCTAACATCTCTGTATGCCCATTTTAACCTTTTCTGTACATGCAACATTCTGAATCTCTAAAATCATGATAGTCTGAAATGTCTATTAGTCTGAGTCTGATATGGCATTGGTCTGAATTGGTATCGTCATACCAAGACTTGCAAGTCATGATTTTTGAGCCATAATACATTAAGCTAAATCTTTCATTTAAAGCATAATTTAGACCACAAAAAACATGCAACTGATATAGAAGATTTCGTGTTTCGAAACTCAAGTCAAAATCATGCAAAAACTTCATCAGCATATGGTGGTCTAGTGCCTTTAGAAAATCCATACACTCTTTCATTACATGCATTATGAACATTAAACATTCATGCTAGATTTCCTCTTTAGTGATTTAAAACCACCTTTAAATCATAACAAGAGTTCAATCATTTCATATAGTGCTTTTCAAGGATGCATTGCAAAACAATTCATATGCTATGAGAAATCTGAAAAATTCATAATAAGAGGGAATTCACCGAAAATCATGCTCTCAACAAGAATTCATTCTTAAATACATGATTTCATACATTCATATTCTCAAATCACTTTGGGAAAGGTCAAAAGACTAAAACAATGATGTTAAAACATTTAATACATAAATATATACATAGATTCAAAACCCCCATTCTAAAATATAATTTTTCTATGCCCATGAGAATTTAGAAAAACCCCGCGTACCTCTATTTCGGAAAATAATGGGTGCTTCTTGAAGCCTGTGGATTGGGGATTCTGAATCTCTAGTCAATTTTGAAAACCCACGGTTGAGTCTTGATTTATTTGAGTTTTTAGTTTGAAACCCTTGGGAGTGTTCTTGAGAATTTTTAGATGAATGTGGATGTATTTTGCAGAATTGGGGACTGAATTTCGTGTTTATGGCTGAATAAGGGTGGAAAAAGGACCATTTTGCCCCAAAAACGGAGTTGAAACCATAAGATATGCGCCGCATATGATATCGCCTATATTTACATAGGCGCCACATATGATATCGCCTATATTTACATAGGCTCCGCATATGCTTTCCAGTGGCCATGTGCGATTGGTTAGGCGACGCATACTACTTTGAAAGGCCATAACTTCTTGCTCGGGTGTCGAATTTTAGCAAAATTGGTATCGTTGGAAAGTTAAATCGAAGACCTATCATTTGAAACATACTAGGCTCTATAATTCGACATATACAGAGAGTTATGGTCGATGGAAACTGACACAAATTACAACATCCACTAAAACTTAATCGATCGAAATAGTTTCAACTCGTCCTTGAGTTGAAGGACCTCTATGGTCTAAATTCATGCTCAAATGGATTCACATACTACATAAACATGCCAAATTGGCATAGGATTTAAGGCTCTGGGATTATCAACGCATCAGAGTCATGGTTTTTATTCTAGCCCGAAATGCGGGGTGTTACATTATCTCCCCCTTGGGATCATTCATCCCCGAATAATGGATAGAATGTCAAAATCTTAAGGGTATGGGATAACACGTACATGATATGTTCCCTAAGAAAGAATACACTGATCGGAAACATGACTATAAGATTGGAACTACTGATATTTTAAATGCTTATGCCGGACATGCATAATCGAGGCATGGAACACACGACTGAAGCTACTCATAGGCTGAATTATCATAATGAATCATGCATATCTGATGCATGGATATGTGACCGAGTTGTTCTCATGAATGCAGGACTGAATACACTGATAAGCTGAACTTTTCTATTGAACATGCATTTCTAATGCATACATATTTGACTGAACTGACGTATGAACGTATGGATATATACGCAATAATAACTTATGCGAAGCTTGTAATAAGAATCCATGCATGCAACTGAATGGGGTATCTCCCCCTTGGTACCCTATGTCCCTCTATGAATGCTCAATTCACTAAGATACTCGGAAAACTGAGGCGATGCACAAGGCACCTACGAATTGAATCATAACTGAACATCTGGAATTTGAATTTAATGCATGATGCATGAACTGGGCTATACTCGTAACTACTGGTATACTCTATCTTGGAATAATAGCATGTCTGAGATTTCGAGTAGCATGAATAAGTGCAAAGACGAGAAAACAAGTCATGCGAATCTGACTGCTAAACTGACTTATTGGCCATACAGACTGAATTATACTACACCCTCATACTTAACTGGAGTATCTCTTCAACACAATTCTCTAAAGAAATTCTAGTAGTAATAGGGAGCCATAAATCTAGGGTATGGATTACACAAGACATCCAACTGAGGAATCACCACATTGACACTACTCTGCAGTCTGGAACATAGGCATATAACTCCTGAATTAGGATAGAATTACTAGGCCTTTGGCATTACAACTTCTTACTTTCAAGCTTAGCACACTTCTCGAATATCACTTAACTATACTATTCTCCTTAAATATCATATTCATTCAACTCATATTAAAATTCTCATATGAGCATTGACAAATCTTTCTACTAATGTCGAAAATAACTTAATCCCTTCGCCGTGATCAAGCCTAACTCTAAGTCACAAAAATACAACATGCCAGACTACGCTATTATTCTAAACCATATGATGCAATATTCTATATCTCCTTTAAAGATCACATCCTAAGTATAACATGCCTTACCACTTCAATGACTACTCTGAACTCTTACTATGAAGTCGCTAGCGCATATAGCGTTCCTTTACAACAATCTCAACATGTCATTCAAGCCTATCTTTATAACCATATATGAACTTCAAAGCAAACACTCATAAAGGCATACTTCACATATTCTCTAAACCACTATCAATATCACTCCCACGAGCTACCCCAAGAACATACACATACAAAATTCCACTAACCATCACATAAATAAAAACTTGGCCCCAAATCTTACTTTATACTTATGGCCTTATCTAAACAAGCGTACTATGATCTTTCATTAACAAGGAATAATTACTCACCAACACTATCATCGCATAAAGAGGAGTCACAAAAAGGTTAGAACATAAGATCTGGAGGCATGGAATGATACTATATGAAGCTTGACACTCATCTGAGGCCTGAGGAATAGCAAAACAACAACAGGGACTCACCAAAACGCTCTGAATTTAGGGTATTCATGGTTATAAGCTGAATCTCGCCAATCATTTGGCGTAAAACATGAGTTATGGAAACGGAGCACATTATAAAGCGTGAGTACATGACTCTCTATCATATGTATGAACGTGAACTGATCATGGAACTAAATCGTAAAGCATGAGTAGGTATTAGGATCACTGAGAAATACTGAGATAGGAATGGGTTGAGATTCACCCTTACTTTTTGATGTTCTATATCATCATGACATCACTACAAGAATCTGAGAGTCTTACTTGGTTATTCGTTTAGTCATCTCCCCCTTCGCTTCAAGCCATCATCTTAAGTTTTGGGAGGTACCTTACTAGACTTTAAACTTAACTGCACTCACTGCACTTTGGGTTCTGAAATATGACAATACACAAAATTAATAAAACTTAACCCTAAAGACCACACATGAGAGTGGAACGCCCACTGCTAATACTACCTCCTGAGGCACACTCAATCATTCTGTAACCCCAATAGTCATCATCTATTACTCGAACACTTACTAACTTTGAATCTTCATGAGTATCCCCAAAGTTGAAGTGCACACCCTCTAGTGTCTCTACTCTTATTTCTATTAGTACAACTTTCAAGGACTCGAGCTTAGATTATAACACCTAACATGGGTATCACCAAGTCTTCAATGAGCCACTCTATTTCTATCACAGTCTACCAACATAACAACTTCAAACTTATTTTCCTCTACCATGAGAATCAAGCTCATATCAAAAAGCTCAACGCTATCAATCAAAGGTCCTTAACTTGGCTATTTAGAACACTATATACCATCTAGCTAGTCTTTTTCCACATAGCAACTCAACGGTACCAGTAGCCACACACAACATGTAATAGCCTTAGAAAAATACTACAGCTTCATACCACCTTGGGCATACTTCTACATCACACATACAACGTCATACTTCATTACCTATCAAATAAACTTAGGCACTTGTATACACTGTTCAAGCCTATAGATCACTTCCATATAACTAGTATCATTAACCAAGGAATCATTACATCCACCTCCATGGCCATCAATTGTTTCAAACTTAATGTCTAGTGCTAAACATGATTTACAACCAACCTTACACACAATCCTCACTTAGAAACTATGAAATAAACATCAAGAAACACTAGTACACTAGAACTTCATAACCACAATAATCGATCATGACCTTACGGTTTTCCTTGTCATAATCCATCAGCACGTACTATTTTAACACATCAAGCTTACAAATCTAATCCCATGAAATATGTATCATCAATCTCTTGCCACTATTAACCACCACACCATTTAAATTCAAGCCTATAGTCTAGCATCAATCATTTACAACCAATGAAGAGTGCAACATAATATAAATATACTAATCCTTCAAATTGGGATATTCTACCCAAATACTTCAAAAATATACTACATACTTTCTCACAAGTAGTATTAGTTTACAACTACCAATGAGAAGAAGGTTAAGGGGTAAGGTCACATAATAGACATGATCAACCTTAAGCTTATATTATAACCATACAATCTTATCTACTTATACGACTTTCTCACATCACACTTACTTACCCCAATGGGCATTTTCATTCATAGCCTATAAGGGATTTTTATAACCACCTTAAATATCCACTCTGGGCTCTTTCTCTATTTTGAAAGGAAGAAAACAAATAACATTCTAAGTCAACACTTCCTCCATGGACTACCATACAATCTATAAATGGTACCACCACATTAGTCTACCACCACGAAAGGGTAAATCATTCTTAATCAACGGTTATTCAACTATAAATATTTAATCACAAAAGTCACTCTCACTCTGACCTCTAACCTTATGACTTCATATCACAAACTTCTTGGTCTAATTTCACTACCAATAGGTCATGACACCGACACTCTAACTTATACTACTACTCGGGTGGAAATATAGTTCCAACAAACACAAGAACAACAAGATGAACAACAAGTTGCTAGTGAATCAAAATAGGCCTCACGCGGCTTCACTAGACTTTTGTTTTCAACAATACACTGATATCAAGATTACAAGAGATAGAAGTTTGATACACAATATTCAATGAATACACATCTTACTCTTGTCTTAACTGAACGCCTCATAAGAACGAGGACACAATTTTACACTAGGGAACTCCTCTCCCGTCCTTTGTGGGACTTCTAAAATTTCTGCTAGATAATCGGAGAATATCTGGAAACACCAGAGTGAGAAAGAAATTAGGATAACTTTTCTTTTCGTATGGGTGACACCATAGCACGAATTAGAGTATGAAGCAGGAACATTCTGACTCTATAGAACGAACTAGAACATGAAGAAAGAGAGATATTTCTAAACGCCTTGTAGCCTCCTGCTTATAAGTATGGTGCGCTACACACCCATAAACAAAACTCTATCCGACGCGATTTCGCAGACACCCTGGGACCATGAACTGTTCTTTGATACCAAGTTTGTCACGACCCGAACCGGGGCCCTGGCCGTGACGAGCATTCCCGAACTCGAAGGTCCGAAATGCCCTCTATCTATCTGGTAATCATGCACATAATTCATATGATCAAAGTAATACGAAATAGACACAATAATACGGAAACATGGTCAATAATTTAAAATAGTTAAAGGCCTGAAAACATGCCCAACAATATTTAATAAACATCTGCAACAGTCTGTGAAATCTCTACTGACATACTATCTGAATAACTGGGACAAGGCCCACAGCAGACCAAAAACCATACTGAAATAAATACCTAAATGACTAGGCCTTCAGAAGCAAAGAAGGCTCACCAACTGAACTCTGAGACAACCCTGTCTGTAGACTCTACTGAGGATATGGACCCCTAGACTGCGCCTCAGTACCTAGGAGGAAGGGGGATCAGCACAATTGTACTGGCATACGAAGCAATCCAAAATAGAGTAATTGAACATATATATATAATATGTGAGAGCAAATGTTCATCAAACATTATGCATAAAATAGTTTCTGAAAAAACACATGGGCACCTTCTGAAAACATGTAACCTGTCTGTAAATCTCAAACTCTGATCTGTGTATTACTTCTGAGTTAGGTGGTATCCCCTACAAGTCTGATATTCCACGGGCGATATGAAATCCGCCATTGACTCGGTGGGGAAGCCTCCAACCCGAGTATGCCGCAAGAGTTGGAGTTCCTGAATCTGATACGCCACACGACACTTAAGTCAACGTATAATAATATACCCGGGTCGGCAAACCACGATTTTAGGCAATGAGTTTCTTGAACTCAAGCCCTCTTCAGGGAACCACCTAATATCTATATATGCCCATTTTTAACCTTTTTTGTACATGCAACATTCTGAATCTCTAAAATCATGATAGTCTGAAATGTCTATTAGTCTGAGTCTGATATGGCATTGGTCTGAATTGGTATCGTCATACCAAGACTTGCAAGTCATGATTTCTGAGACATAATACATTAAGCTAAATCTTTCATTTAAAGCATAATTTAGACCACCAAAAACATGCAACTGATAAAGAAGATTTCGTGTTTCGAAACTCAAGTCAAAATCATGCAAAAACTTTATCAACATATGGTGGTCTAGTGCCTTTAGAAAATCCATGCACTCTTTCATTACATGCATTATGAACATTAAACATTCATGCTAGATTCCCTCTTTAGTGATTTAAAACCTCCTTTAAATCATAACAAGAGTTCAATCATTTCATATAGTGCTTTTTAAGGATGCATTGCAAAATAATTCATATGCTATGAGAAATCTGAAAAATTTATAATAAGAGGGAATTCACCGAAAATCATGCTCTCAACAAGAATTCATTCTTAAATACATGGTTTCATACATTCATATTCTCAAATCACTTTGGGAAAGGTCAAAAGACCAAACAATGATGTTAAAACATTTAATACATAAATATATACATAGATTCAAAAACCCCATTCTAAAACATGATTTTTCTATGCCCATGAGAATTTAGGAAAACCCCACGTACCACTATTTCAGAAAATAATGGGTGCTTCTTGAAGCCTGTGGATTGAGGATTCCAAATCTCTAATCAATTTTGAAAACCCACGGTTGAGTCTTGATTTATTTGGGTTTTTAGTTTGAAACCCTTGGGAGTGTTATTGAGAATTTTTAGATGAATGTGGATGTATTTTGGAGAATTGGGGACTGAATTTCGTGTTTATGGCTGAATAAGGGTGGGAAAAAGACTATTTTGCCCCCAAAACGGAGTGTTTAAGTCACTTGAAACCATAAGATATGCGCCGCATATGATATCACATATATTTACATAGGCTCCGCATATGATATCACCTATATTTACATAGGCGCCGCATATGCTATCGCATATGCTTTCCAGTGGCCATGTGTGATTGGTTAGGCGACGCATACTACTTTGAAAGGCCATAACTTCTTGCTCGGGTGTCGAATTTTAGCAAAATTGGTATCTTTGGAAAGTTAACTCGAACACCTATCATTTGACACATAGTAGGCTCTCTAATTCGACATATACAGAGAGTTATGGTCGATGGAAACTGACACAAATTACAACGTCCACTAAAACTTAATCGATCGAAATAGGTTCAAATCGTCCTTGAGTTGAAGGACCTCTATGGTCTAAATTCATGCTCAAATGGATTCATATACTACATAAACATGCCAAATTGGCATAGGATTTAAGGCTGTGGGATTATCAACGCATCAGAGTCATGGTTTTTATTCTAGCCCGAAATGCGGGGTGTTACAGTTTAGGCCAAATGGATTCTCCCACCTATCAGGCTAGTCTTTTGGTTTGGGCTCTCCCGTTTGGTTTATAACATTGGTGCTTTCGTTGAGAGTCCCACGCGTTGGGCCGTGACTCGGAGTGGTGTCCTGGACCCCAGAGGGGTGCCAGCCGTGACCAACTGGGCGTAGCCATGACCAATGAAGATCGATCCATGTGTGGGGATCCGCGCGTTGGGCCGTGACTCGTAGTGGTGTCCTGTGTGCCAGTAGTGGTGGCCTGGACCCAGGAGGGGTGCCAGCTGGGACCAACGAGGATCGATCTATGCGTGGAGCCACGACTCGGGGTGGTGGCCTGTGCGCCAGGAGTGGTGGCCTGGACCTAAGAGGGGTGTCAGTCGTGACCAACTGGGCTCAGCCATGACCAACTGGGCGTAGCCGTGACCAACGAGGATCGATCCACGTGTGGGGAGCCGCGCGTTGGGCCGTGACTCATAGTGGTGGCCTGTGTGCCAGTAGTGGTGGCCTGGACCCAGGAGGGGTGCCAGCCGTGACCAACGAGGATCGATCCATGCGTGGATCCACGACTCGGAGTGGTGGCCTGTGCGCCAGGAGTGGTGGCCTGGACCTAAGAAGGGTGTCAGCCGTGACCAACGAGGTCGTTGGTTCTCAAGCAGAGGCGATTGTTATGAACCAATTGGTCCCACAATGGAAAAATAGAGAAATGCTAAGGGGATTATAAGTCAAATGGGTTCTCCCACCTATTAGACTAGTCTTTTGGGTTGGGTTCTCCGGGCGTGATATTATCGAACAAATTTAATGATGTTATGTTTTAATTTTTGTTCATATCAACAATATTTGTACCAAAAAAATCAAGATCCTATTTGATGGCGATTCATTGCATATATTATATCATTTCAAGCAAATAAACAGAAGGGATGAATTATAGGGACACTGCCATATTTGGTGATTGATGTCTCTTGACTGCAGAGTTTACTTCATTCTATATCATTCTAGTGTCATTTCCAAAGACAGAAATATAAATAGAAAAACTTTAATGTATTGTATTGCATGAAGCCAAGAGAAAAAAAGTTAAATTAGAAGGTCATCAGTGTCTTTATAATGATCCATTACCAAGCAACGCCAATTGCCCTGGAATTCCCACTTGCAGGCTCCCAATATCGGAAGTTTTTCTCTGTTGATATGTCTCTTGATATCAGGTCATCATGATCTTCCAGTTAATTCAGTAATAGTCAGCCCATTCACACTTTCGCAACTCCTGTTACTGTGACTCCCCTCCTCCTTATAGAAGTAAGGTTCCTGGGGAACACAATTTAACCTTGACATTTCATTCTCCTCCAGTAAGGAAACCGCCTGAACCATTGAAGGCCTTTGTCGGGATAGCCGCTGACAGCACAGAATCCCAACGTGGATGCATCCTAAGACTTCATTCAAATCACCTGGTTTTTCTATCTCTGGGTCAAGTAGTTCTATGGCCTTCCCTTCCTCCCAAATTCTCCAAGCCTGACCATCAAATGATCAATCATGTAGAATGTTTTAGCTCAAGGTGAAACTTCTACCTAACCAATTTAAGTGAAGTAGTGATTAAAACCAGGGGATAACATACTTACATAGCCTACTAGACCAATATCATAG
Source organism: Capsicum pubescens (assembly GCA_030864215.1). NCBI lineage: Eukaryota > Viridiplantae > Streptophyta > Magnoliopsida > Solanales > Solanaceae > Capsicum > Capsicum pubescens. The sequence goes on along the minus strand of CM061539.1, from coordinate 176,309,731 downwards.
ACTGGATGCCGATAAGTCGAATTCCTTTCACCACTCACAATCTCCAATACCAAAACTCCAAAACTGAACACATCTGCTTTTGTTGAATAATATCCATTTTCTAAGTATTCAGGAGGCATATAACCACTACAGCCACAACATAAAACTATCAGTAAAAGTTCTAAAATATACATAAACATGCGTATTGTTAATGATAATGAGTGCTAATCTACTTACTGAGTTCCAGCTACGCGCTGAGTCTTTACTTCAACATCGTCTTTGAATTCCCTTGCCAACCCAAAGTCAGATATCTTAGGTGTCATATCTCTGTCTAGCAAGACATTGCTAGCTTTCAAGTCACGGTGGATTATCGTCAACCTTGAGTCATGGTGCATGTAAACTAGTCCTTTTGCAATTCCTTTGATGATATTAAAGCGCATTGGCCATGGTATTGTACCCCTTCTTGCAGGATCTGGACATGTACAGAAAGCAGTTACCTTTTTCAGTACTCGAATAATCCCAAATTTCTGTCTTTCACGGTTTTTCCAATATCAAAATAACACTGAAAATAGTAAAACACAGTAGTGGTTATTTAAGATGACGTACCAAATATGAACTTGTCTAGGCTATTATTCTCCATGAACTCATAGACTAGGAATTTCTCTTGTCCATGAATGCAGTATCCCAACAATTTGGTTAGGTTACGATGCTGTAGGTTTGCTATTAATTTGACTTCGTTCTCTAACTCCTTAACTCCTTGACGCGAAGTCACGACCTGCTTCTTCACTGCTATTTGTACTCCAGTCTCTAGTTCACCCTACAAAGCAAAATCAACAGCTCCAACATAAATACAATAGAATACAAATGTTGTCACTTGAACCGACTAATTCTGCTGTCTGAGTTACTGTAAATATGCACTTCCATTCTTGTTGAAAAGAAATAATGACCTTATAAACATTGCCAAAGCCACCATGCCCTATCTTATTATCAAGCGAGAAATTGTTAGTTGCTGCAGCTAGATCACTGAAATTATATGCAATGACATCTGTGCCCTGCAGCAAAGCTCCTAGAGAATTTCTTGGCTGATTGATTTCTGGGTCATCTGCTCAGATGAAGATATTCGTTTGAGGAAACAAATTAATCGGACAATAATGGAAGCGAACCATAACTTAATATAAGTAGCACGCAAGCTAGCTTACAAGGTCATGTATTTGCTAATGCGAAAGGAACTACTCTAGTTAGCAGATTGGGGGTATAAGGAACTACTATTTTTTTCATTGCAGACTATAGGGTATTGGCATAACAACATGCATTTTAAACAATGTCTGTTTATTCTTTCCGTCTAAAGAGTTAGAGTTTTTTCTCTGGAATAGTGTTTGAGTGAAACTAAACTTGAGCTTTAATGAAGAACTATGAAAAAAGTGAAGTGAAAGCAGCGCAAGGTGATTCTTTTTTACCTAGCACCTCCGCCCTCCTTGCTCGATTTCGAAATCTTATATATATAAACAAGACAAGTACCATAACTGAGATCAAAGAAGCAAGTATTATCCATTCCCATATCCTTCTCCCATGAGAAACAGGTGCATCTGTTCATAAGAAAGTCAAAAGTGTTAGTTGTTTCGTACTCATAAAATTAGCTTCAACTGTGGCCATTTAAGCGATAAACTTTATAGGAACTTGTAGAGGCATTTACTTATTCTGTTAATACAATGTTAAAAGATTTTGAAATGAGAACAACTAGATGCATGCAGGTTTGTTTCATCTTTTGCCAGTTTGTATAGCAGTTATATTAAAACATTTCAGTAAAATTATTCAAACCCATGTAATTATCTCGATATCATGAAGGTGCATATGCATCTTGAAAAAAAAAAAGAGGAATGACAAATCTGCATGAACCACTTAATCAAGTACTCAAATGGGAATCCTATTAGTTAACGTTAATGAAGCAACTAACTCTATAATTAAGGCATTGACTCAGTTATCATGTCACAAGTAAGCAATCATGTTTACCTAGTTTTTCGTTTGCCATCCGTATAAAAATGTCATTCCCAGATTTCTGTGAACGTCTCATATCAAGTAACTCCCCCAACCAAACGAGGCACTTGCTGCCATATCCGTTTATATTGATGTTAGTATAAGCCATACACGATTTTTCCTTCAAGCACTTCTCTACACACTCCTCGGGATACAACATTCCCCAGTAAGTTGCATTATCAGGCAACTTCAGTCCAGTATTCTTCACAAACACGTCTTTATCAGTATAGTTAAGTGGGGTGATTCTCCTACATCCTTTGGTAAAATCCTTCTTGTTCCAGTCGTCTTGTGATGCAGCCGTGAAACCATCGGGACACCAACAGCGTGGATCTTCGCCAATACAAACTCCAAAAGTCCCACAAGTCCTATACTGGTCACATATGTCCTTATTCAGTGTCTTCACTACATCCCAGTGATTGGTAGCATTATTCCATTTCAGGAACTCTATCTTTCCCTCTAGATTCAGTGTCAGTTTCAAACTCCAGTTGTTCTTGGCTTCGAATGTGAAATAAAATGCATCAGCATTGAAGTTAAATATTGGTCTAAAGTAGTTGTTTTCCATGAGGGCATCACTGCCACTGAATTTTTGTCCATCCCAAGGACCCCACCTTGAAACTCTTCGCCATTTTTTCTCAAGAACTAGTTGGGGTGACTGACCTGAGCCACCTGTGTCTAATCTCAACAAATAATCACCTGGAGCTGGATCAACACTTGTCCTCCAGGACCTCATGGATCGGTTGATACCAGTTTTCTGGTCCCAACCGAGCTTCATTCCTGGTAACAATGTGTCGACAGGGTGATCAAAGCTTTGCCACAGGTACTCTCCAGCCGTCAGATTTCTAGAATCTCCAAACACAAGATTACCTGAATCCAGGAGCTTCAGAACTGGTCTGGGAACAATCTGGTTTGGCTTATAAATCGATACGGCTGTTCCTATAAGATTTTGGAGAAAAATGCATCCTTCTTTGTCAACTTTAAGCATTGCACCAAGTCCAACTGGATTCCTTCTATTGCCAACCCATACTATACTGGGTCCTTCATTCTTGTACCACAATAACAGGTACACGTTTCCAAATAGTGCATTAGGACCAAAAACTCCTAATTCAAATCTTTGGTTCGATGAAACTAAAGTCTGGCCGTAATAGAGGACTTGATTTGGAAACATGGTATCAGTAGCAGCAACGACACCTGCAAATGCGGCTATGGATATAAACAATAGCCAAGAAAGCATAGCAGTCATTTCTTTCTTGCCCAAACAGGTGATTGTTAAAGAAATCAATTTTTCAATTCAAGCCCAACTTTTTGCTTAGGCTTTCAGCTGATGTTGGACAAAAGAGTAACTCAGGAGCCTTGGATGAAACTTTGTTTTCTCAAAAATTGAGCAAGATGATATAGAACTCATTCTTTTAGAGGAAAATTTTATTAATAATAGAGCTAACAAGAAATTAAACCATGAAGATGATGTAGAACTCATTGTTTTAGAGGAAACTTTTATTTATGATAGAGCTAACAAGAAATCAAACCATGAAGATGATATAGAACTCATTTTTTTTTTATGAAAATTTTATTTATGATAGAGCTAACAAGTACTAAACCATGAAGATGATATAGAACTCATTTTTTTTAGAGGTAAATTTTATTTATGATAGAGATAACAAGAAATTAAACCATGAAGATATTTCGGTGTTCTATTCTGTGAATGTTTTATTTCATATGGAGAGTGGATTTGCGCAAATTAAATTGTAATCTGATTGTCAGTTAATGCTGACACAATCCTTATAACTCTTTAGTTAAACTTTTGTTTAAAATTTAGTTCGAGAGATAACTCTATCATTAATGCATACTCCAAAGGCCTCTAGGAAAAGTTAATTTATGAAAATCCATATAAAACATTAAAACTGTGAAATAACTTTGATTAGAGAACACTCGAATATCCTTTATGGTTACAACTTTTGTTACCTCTCAACATAAATAAAATTTTCCACTAAAATAAAAGAGTAAAATATCATCTGGTCCAGTTTACTCCAGACAAATCTTCAAACAGAAACCTCTTTTGAGAAAACATAGTTTCATGATCCAAGGTTTCAAGATCTATTTGAGAGATAACCCTGTCTTTAATACATACTTCTGAGGCCAAAAGTCATTCCTTCCCCTCTAGAAAAAGTTAACTGTGTGTCACATAAGACACGTAACTGACACTATCCGCTTTGGTCCTATATAAACATTGAGTATTCACCTTGCAAGAGAGCATAGTCTATTAGGTATTTGCTTAGGCAGATCATGCATAATCTTAAGAATAAATCAAGAAGGCAAAAACATTAAGGAGAAAAGTTGCAACAATTGCGACAGAACCAGTTACCGATCTATGTTTGTTATTTTAAACTCAGACAAATTTCCAAGTTTTAATGAAGATGAGGCAGCTCGTTTCCTTTTTAAATTTATTCCTCAATCCTCTTCAAAGTCACTAAGTATTGTATCAAACTTAATCCAGAACTAATTTAATCATGAAGCATGGATCATTGCACATCCCACATGTACAATAACTATAACATCATTAATAGTAGAATTCCTTTGTTAGCCGAATTGTAAACACTGTTAGACTACCTACGCATGCAATCAGAGAATGGTAATAACTGTTCCTAGCATGATATAGGATTGAATGAATGGTAACCTTTTTAACTAAAATCTTTCCTTACTAAGCAAATGTGTTTAAGAAATCTGTTCTATTCATATTTGGTATAAACTATATGATATGAGGATCTATTCATCTTAGCCTGCATATATATTGTAATAATTTCATTTGCAGTACAAAACATCTTGATTGGTAACTGCCGAAATCGCAGATCTACTTGTAGACATATTATAACTTCTCTCACAAGGAAAGACTACTGCAAAGAATTATTGAGGAATTCAAGGGCATTCACTTCCAAAATTTTCTTTAATTTGCCCGAAACAAATGCACTTGAAGCAAAATAAGAATTATTGTGTTCGAAAAATAAGTGCTTTAAAAAGGTTGTTTTTTCTCAAAAGTACTTTTTGAAAAACATATACTTAGAAGCACTTTTTGAAAGTTTGGTCAAATACTAACTGTCGCACAAAAGTATCTTTTAAATTTATTGGTCAAACACAAACTATTTCTCACAAAAGTACTTTTTAAAATAAGTTGATTTTAGAAGTTTGTTGTAAGTGTGTAACATGCCGAATCAGAAGTAAAAGGTTTTGGGTCCAGTGCTATTAGAGCCCAACCCCACTAGTTTCAATGAAGAATGGACTGTCATGTTAAATTTGGATTGTGTCACCCTCCAAGGAATCTCTGCTAATTGTAAATAAGGGACTCAAAAACAAAAGCAAAGTAGAGAAAAAGGATTATTGTAGATTCTTTCAAAATAGGTATTGAACACTTAGCACAAATTCTAGCGACCATACAATGTTGAAGTAGACATTTCGTTAACTGAATTTTGATTCTCTGATCTGAATATAAGGTTAGGTTGTTTAGGGGAAGGAAGATTTGTTTCGTTGCACAGCATGAAGACCACTTCTGACATAGTCGGTCTGTCATTTGTAAATGGTTGTACACACAAAAGGCTAATGTGGATGCATCTCAAAACTTCACAAGCTTCATATGAATCTCTTAACAATGGATCAACAACATCTAAAGCCTTTTCATCCTTCCAAGAATCCCAAACCTGAAATAGAACACCAAAATCAACATTTCCAGCAATTCCTGCTCTATAAGAAAAGGCGACTATAACACCAAAAATAGAAATTTTGAATTACAAAATCTTTGGTCTATTCAGCACTTCAAGAACAAAAAACAAAAGAAACTGTTTTGAAATTATCATTTCCAGTACTTCCATCCGTGTCACAGCTGATGTCTAAGGCAGATGTAAGGTAATAAAGCTGATTTCTTCATTTTACAGAGTATATATGTTTGTACTTACATATCCAACTACATGTTGAGATTGCTCTTGGTCATTATGACTGCTGTTCTTTCTGCCAGTGATAATCTCCAAACACAAAACCCCGAAGCTGAAAACATCAGATTTTGTTGAAAAGTGCCCTACCATTGCATATTCAGGTGACATATAACCACTGCAATAGACAAGCAATATCAAGATTTATCATTTTAAAGATCACATGCACATATCTAACAGAACTTATACGTGTTTTTAAACAAAACTTGCCATACTTACTATGTTCCAACAACTCGATTTGTGTTTGCTTCACTTTGGTTACATCCAAATATTCTGGCCATTCCAAAGTCTGATATTTTTGGTTGCATGGAGTCATCAAGTAAAATGTTGCTTGCTTTTAGATCCCTATGAATAATTCTTAATCTAGAGTCTTGGTGAAGGTATAATATTCCTCGTGCAATCCCATGGATGATTTCAAACCTTTTTCCCCAATCCAACAAAGACCCTTCTGTTTTATCTGGATCACAGTTTGAAAATTCATGCATAAGAAATCTTTTGGGGACACAGACACATGTTAAATCAGTACCCATTAATCATCAGTAAGCATGTAAAGTCCGGAGGTCAATGAGGGAAATTCCATTCCTGGAAATGTTCCTTACCAAAAATAAAACTGTCCAAGGATTTGTTTGGCATATATTCATAAACCAACATCTTCTCTCCTCGTTGAACACAACATCCTAAAAGCCTCACCAAATTTCTGTGCTGAAGTCTTGCAATTAGTGTGACTTCATTCTTGAACTCCTCCATCCCTTGCCCTGAAGTTACTGAAAGTCTTTTGACAGCGATTACTTGTCCATCTGTCAGGTGGCCCTGATATCGAATCCAGATTATTATTTGGTAAAATTAGCTTCTTCTTCTTTTTTTTCAAGTAAACAACTTGGTATAAAAGATATTATTAAACCTATTTGCAGCCATACTGTTGATAGCATTAGGGAGTTTACCCTGTATACTCTACCAAATCCTCCTTCACCAAGTTTATTAGCATCGGAGAAGTTATCAGTGGCATCAGTTATTGTGCTTAGATCAAAGATTGAGATTTCTGCAGGTTTATTTTCAACCATGCCCGCATAGGATGCTAAACTGTTACTTCTATTCCTATCTGTACATCAGCAAACACCGATTAGGATCAAATGAAATTTGCAATTATGTCATAGTTTGTGCTATGCGATATAAAAAGGCAATAGAGAGATCTAAGTTGCATAGGTGTTTCACCATTATTGTTGCTGTCTTAATACTGAAAATATTAGACCAACGCATGATAAAGAATAATATCCTTACCGTTTCTTTTTTGGTTGATCACCACACAATATGCCGATGAGATTGCAAGAATTATTGCTGCAGCAGACCCTACTAGAATCACTATCATTCTTTTCCTATTATGGCTATTTGAATTCTTGGAGCGTTGAGCTGAACAGAATAAAAAATGAGAATTTCCAATGAACACCAGGATTAGAACTATGTATTACTACTAACCAAAAATGATCAACTTGCACATTTCTTCTGCACATAACATGGAATTACCTAAATCCTTACACAATATATAGGTCAACTATTTACCTAAATCAGATGCAGAGACCCTGACATAGAAATCTTGGGCCCCATTTGCAAATTGCTTTATGTCTCTCAATTCACCATACCAAGTGATGCATCCACTTTCTCCTGCACTAATATTTGCACTTGCATAGGCTGTGCAGGAGCAATTCTTCAGACACAACTCTCCACATTCCTTCAATCCCATGCTCTTGTTCATCTGAGCTGCACCCGTATCGGGGATCTTCACATGACTTAACGTGACAAACCCCTCACCCTTGTTGCACACCTTCTTATCTTTCTTCCTCACGCATCCATGGGAGCCATCTCTCAAGTACCATTGTCGGCTTAGCTTTGGCTTGTACCCTGGAAGACAACTGCATTCAAATTCAACCAAATTGAACAGATTGCAATTGCTAAATGCTCCACAATGTTCATAATTGTCACAAGGGTCCTTAGGGGCAGACCAAAATTGCACCCATTTCTGTTCATGCTCTTGCCAGGTTACCCGGTTCAAGAACCCAGATTCATTCAGGACCATTCTGGAGATTATTGAAGCGTCACGTATGCCATATGTCAAGGAAACCTCGGTATCGTTGTCCACATAACTGAGGGTGAAGATGAATCGTTGGCTCATTTCTGGTACACCACTCCAACCATGACCGGTCCAGGATCCTGTCCGCCATATCCTGCTAGAGTTCTTGTACAAGAAAACTTGTGGTGTTCCATTGAGCTCCATTGTGTAGCGATACTCTCCCATACCTGGATCGTTCAACGATTTCCATGATGTTAGAAACCGATTCAAACCCGTTCTCTTGTCTATCCCATATTTCATTGAAGGAAGCAGAGTATTGGTAGGATAATCAAAGCTCCGCCATTTAATAACATCCATTTTTGAGTCTTGAAACAACACCAAATTCCCTGAATCCCTCAGCTTAGCAGTGTACGAGTCTGCGCGTTTCCTAGCTGAAGAAGCATTTGTTCTCCAGGCTGAAACCTTTGTCTTCGCATCGAGTATAACAAGATTCCCAGTTGAGTCGATGGTTAGAATCCCAGATGTGCCATTGACAGGGTTGTCTCTGTTGGCAACCCAAACAACAGTTTGTTCAGGAACATTCTTATACCAAATTCCGACGTAACGTTTACCAGGGGAATTCCCAAAGAAACCCAAAACAAAGGATTTCCCCGAAGAAATTAACAAATCACCATCTTTGAGAGACTGGTTGAAGGAAATAGTATCTATGGAAGTGCAAAATGGGACAAGAAATGAAACAAATACTATCAACAACTCTTTCTTCTGACACATAACTGATGCTTTCTAACAGGTAATCTTCTGTGTTTAGGTTGTTCAAAGCTTAAACTCAGACAAAGACACTAAATTTTGCTACAGATAGTTAGGTGGATTGGGACCCCATATACTTAAATCAAGATTATTACTACTCTCTTCAGTTCATTTTCGTACTAACTTGTGGACCAAGTTGATATAATTAAACGGTTGTACAGAGTTTGAATTATAATCAAGGGAAATTATGAGTTTTGATCCCCGTGTTATTGCATTATTCTAGTTTTGTTTTTGTATAATTAATCAGAGTTAATTTTCAAAACCATCACTCATCTAACAATTTTTATCTCAAAAAAAAAAAAAACTCAACTGAAAGTAATTATCGCAACAAGTCACTCAACTTTATTTTGTAACAAAAAAAGTCACTCAAATATTTAAAGACCAAGCTGCTTAGGAGTATATTTTAAAGAGAATCACAGACCTATCAAACATAAGATACCATTTGTATCATTTTCTGTGACATTTACTCATTATATTCTGAACCTAACAAAATTGTCCTAGCATAATTGAAGTAAGGGATGAGGACATGAATTGAATCAGTGGTTATGTGTCGTTAAGTTTATGAAATTGAAAGTTCAAATCTTTTGACTAATTTAATTCTTGCATTAACTAGGATGTTGGTATGAAAGTAAGTACTGTGAGCCACATCACTATCAGTCTACCACTACAAATATGTTATTTCTTGTTGTTTTCACCGTTTCAATTTATGTGACGTTTTTTGAATTTCAAAAGTCAAACAAATTTTATGAACTGTGATTTTTTCATACGTCTTTAAATATTTTAAATTATTAATTATTATGACTTATAATACTTCTAACATAGTTCTTGGATATATAAATTTTCTTTTAAAAAAAGTAATGATTCTATATCCAAGTTCATGGTCAAATTTAGAAATTTGACTTTCGAAATTCAAATTTTGAAACATGCCACATAAGACGGGGGGAGGGGTAATGTCAATATATTTAATTCAATCTTCTAGGTTTGAAGTTAATAAATTTTTATAACAATTTCAAGTGAATATACAATAATAGTTTCATCGTATTCAGTCAAATACTTAGATATATTTAATGAATATTTTAATACATATTTACGGTTTAAACAAAAGTTGATGGAGCCAGTAAACTAAAAATAGAGGTTAATTAAGGATATATTCAGACAATCATTTTTGCATTTAGCGTTTTCTGTTTACGCCACAATCATTTACCATTTACAGAACTATACTAGCTATAAGAAAATATTTCCTAGTTCAACTGATAGGACATAGCCCCCTTTTCTTGTTAAAAAAAAAAATGGCAAATGAGTAGATTGGGTCATTGGGATGAATTTGGAAGGTCAAAAATGAGTTGAACAAAAATAAGTCAAAATTCAAACCTTTCATATTTTATGCGAGTCAAAAATGAGTTGGATTGTTATTCTATTTATTGCTTTTTAAAAATGTGTCAAGTTAATATTGAACAAGTAAAATAAACGAGTTCGGAGCCTAAAAGGCAAGTTTTTTTAATTAAAATTCCAAAAGGGCACACCAAAATTGAAAAATTCCAAAACGGTGTGTTTACCTTTTCCATTAAAAAGTTAACGGTGTTAGTTCAAATGTTAAATGTAAGGTAAAATGGTGAGTTTATCTTATTTATTTCACTGAAAAAATTGGTGTTAGTCCAAATGTTAAAGTGTAAGGTAAAATGGTGAGTTTATTTTATCTATTTCACTGAAAAAAGTTGGTGGGAGTTCAAAATTTAATGATATCAATGTACTTCCTCCGTATATCTTTATTTATCCACTTTTCTACTTGAAAATGTCCAGTAATACCTGTCCAGTTCATAAAATCAATGAATAATTTATTCATTTTTACCTATTTATCCTTGGTACTAAATACAATACATCACTCATTATATTTTTCAAAGTAAAAAATTTATTATATCCAAAGGGTGATATAGTAAAATCAACCATCTATTTATTATTTCTTAGAGCATATGTCAAGTCAAAAGTGAACAAGTACTTATGGATGGAGGGTAAGTCACGACACAAACAAAAATAGAGGTACGATAGCGCAACAGCTCTCGAAGCCTGTGTTGACATTGCGGGTAAGTCACGCATGTCAATTAAAAAATCTGTACTAAATTTATTTCTAGATTTATCGGGAAATATTGTTCCGCCGCACAACCAGAAAAGGTACAATCTAACTCTTTGTTGCACCTCTTTCATTTAGATTTTTCATATATTCCTCTAATCTCATTAAAAAAATTGTGTTTCTTTAAGAAAAGTTTAGGTTAGGTATCCATCATGTTAATTCGGCAAACATTTGTTGCCTGTTAATAAGCAACATCTAAGCAGCACCTGAATGAAGATTCAGAGTTCCATCTACAACCATTTCAAACATGAGTTTCATGTCTTGTAAGGTTATAGTCGCTTCACCCGTTCTCAGGTGAAAGGTATGTGTTTCTAATCGCCACCCTTCAACAAGTGCAGTAATAAGGAAAAAATCGCAGGGAACAAATCCAACATCTATAACGCTTCTAAAACCACAAATATTAAAATAATTAAGAAGACGAAGATGGAACGGATGATTTCTAACATGTTGTCAAAAATTATTATCATCACGCCGCACTATCAAACATGCCTTTTCTCCTTTTAATGTGCCTTTCCAAATAGCCTCGGACCGATGCTTACTTTGCGTGGCATATACGTCATATTGCGATGGCCCTGGATGCACAAAGTGTTGATATTCCATATCTATATAGAAAGAAAATTAAAATTAGTTTTGAGCATACAACTAAAGGGCAAACTTTTTACACATGCATGACACTACTAACTTAACTGAGGTTAAGGCTTAACAAGTTGATATGATAACAACAACATTTGACAAATTAGTAAGCTACAAAAATAATTAATAATATTATACTACATACTTGTTTGTTAGGTATTGAAAAAGGTTAAATAAAAAGGTGATTAAAGTAAAGTGAATTGTTTTTGATAAAGTAGAGTTTGAGCAAATATAAACACCCAACTAATATAGATGAATAGAGTGAAACGTGTAATGTGAAAAAAGAATGAAATGAATGGGTGGTATATAAAAGAAAATTAATAAGGTAAGGGACACATTTTACCTTGTAATGTAGTGCATTTGAAATAAATTCGTCACTAAATAGTCTCTCTGTCCATAAGTATTTGTTCACTTTTGACTTGACATATGCCCTAAGAAATAATAAATAGATGGTTGATTTTACTATATCACCCTTTGGATATAATAAATTTTTTACTTTGAAAAATATAATAAGTGGTGTGTTGTATTTAGTACCAAGGATAAATAGATAAAAATGAATAAATTATTCATTGATTTTATGAACTGAACAAGTATTATTGAATATTTTCAAGTAGAAAAGTGGATAAATAAATATGTATGGAGGGAATACATTGATATCATTAAATTTTGAACTCCCATCAACTTTTTTAGTGAAATAGATAAGGTAAACTCATCATTTAACCTTATAAGGTAAACTCACCATTTTACCTTACACTTTAACATTTGGATTAACACCAACTTTTTTCTCACCATTTTACCTTACATTTAACATTTGGATTAACATCGTTAACTTTTTAATGGACAAGGTAAACACACCTTGTCCGTTTTGGAATTTTTCAGTTTTGGTGTGCCCTTTTGGAATTTTAACTAAAAAAAACTTGTCTTTTAGACTCCGGACTCTAAAATAAACGGATGGAGATTACGAATCTCATTCTTTATAGTTTTACATGGGCAAAAGTGGAAATAACCAAGACATCTTAACCCAAGATCAGATTACGATTGAAAAAAAGTTTGACTCATATTTAACCATATTAATCTAAGTTTGAAGGAGAAAATAATAAAAATGGTCCCTCCAGTTAGAAGTGGGTACAAAAAAGTTTGCTCTGGACAAATTTGATCTTGTAAGTTAAGTTAACACTCTTGATTTTCATCGAATATTTGACGAATTTTGTCTATTGAATTTGACAGTAACTATACTAACAAAAAACTAACCAAAAACACTAGAAAAGTCCGAGAAATTCTAGAAAATAGAGCTAGAATTTTCACTAAGAGGGTTCAAAATCGAAACAAGTAAACACACGACTTAGTAGAGGGGGTTCTACATCTACTATATATAAATAAAAATAATTTTAATCATGTATAAATAGTATAATTTTTCGTCGAAGGGTTTCAAATGAACCAACTTGGCCATAATCATTTTTTTAATCTTTACCCTTGCTCTGATAACAAAAGCAGAGAGAGATCAATGCGGTGAAAGTAAGACTAAGGGTTCAAGCTTTCCCCAACCTCTTCTCATCAATGTACTATTAGTTAAATTAGAGTTAATGTTTAGTAGGGACGTGCAAAAGTGAAGCACGATAAGTAAAATAGATCGGATGAAGTATATTAGATTTTAGAAAAAGACCAAAAAAGCCGAAACTACAAAAATTGTAACTCTAAATGTGAATTTCCATTAAATCCTCTTTTTTTCGTAGATCCTGTCAAATCTAACAAACATAGTTCGTTTAATATTCGACGAAGAAAAAAAAATTACCTTTTAACAAACTTAAAGGATCAAAACTGTTTAGAACATACATTATGGACTACTATTTTAAATCTATTCCCAATTAAACATAAGAGACCATATTTGACATATTCTCACTTTGAAACTCTTCAAGATCAAGATTAAATCAACAAGCCCTTACAGGCTTGATAGACTAAATAAGGAACTGTATATATATATATATATACTATGAACATGAATTGAATTGCGTCTGGATCACAGTTAATGCTTTGAGAAAATAAGGTAACATAATAATGTGGCATATGCATATCTACAGATTCCCAATTTAGGTTAAGTTTATATATCGTGTGCTAAGATTGCTGCCTGATTGACTTTTTAGCATGCTTTAATGTGTTGACACAATATTTACAAATATAAAAACTAATGCTCTTTAATTTCACTGTGTTTTTATACTGTTGAAAATATGTCTCAGAAGTAAAGTAGGAATATATATTTTTAGTAGTTTTTAATTATTAGAGTCCTATGTGACTTAGGAATAAGTTGTCTCTTTATTTTTATTATTTGAATAGGAATTAGTTATCCCAATTTAAATTGAAGTGTAGTTAGAAATTTAGCTATAAATATATGTTTTGAGTTATTAATAAAAAAATTCCCTTTGACAATACTACTGCCGTATTTTATTTTTCTCCAACTCTTTCTCTGTTATTTCTCAAACTTCAAAGCCAAAAACCAACAATTGGTATCAGAGTCAGCTTCTTGAGGTATCTGTGAGAGATGAATTCTAAAAACAACTTTTTTCAAATAGCTCCTCATGTCTTTGATGGTGAGAATTATCATCTTTGGGCAGTAAGAATGGAGACTTATCTTGAGGCTTTAGATCTTTGGGAGGCCATGGAGGAGGATTATGATGTTGTTTCGTTGTCCGATAATCCCACGGTAGCCCAGATCAAAAGTCAAAAGGAAAAGAAAATCAGAAAATCAAAGGCAAAAGCAACTTTGTTTGCTAGTCTGTCTCCAATAATTTTCATGAGAATTATGTCCTTTAAATCACCAAAAGAAATTTGGGATTATCTGAAGGAAGAATATAAAAGAGATGAAAGAATACGAGACATAAAGGTATTGAATCTAATAAGAGAATTCAAATTGCAAAAGATGAAGGAATCTAAGACCGTCAAAGAGTACTCAGACCGACTTCTTAGCATTGTTAGTAAGGTAAGATTGTTTGGCACAAAATTTAAAGATTCAAAAATTGTTGAAAAAATTCTTGTTATTGTGCCTGAAAATACGAAGTATCAATAACTATCTTGAAAAACACAAAAGACCTGTCCAAGATTAACTTGGCAGAATTGTTAAATACGTTGCAGGAACAAGAGTAAAGGAGGCTTATGAGGCAAGATGGTATGGTTGAAGGAGCTTTGGCAGCCAACCACAAGACTCAAAGCAAGGGTAATAATTCAAGAAAAAATTACCCACCTTGCCAGCACTGTGACAAAATAGGTCATCCTCCATTTAAATGTTGGAAGAGACCAGATGCACAATGCAAGATTTGCAATCAACTTGGCCATGAAGCTGTGATTTGCAAAAACAAATCTCAAAAATATGAAGCAGAAGCCCTAATCACCAAAGAAGAAGAAGATCACTTATTTGTGGCAACATCTTCAACCAAGAAATCTAATTTTTGGATGATTGACAGTGGTTGTATAAACCACATGACATATGACCAAACTCTTTTTACAGAGTTTTTGCCTTTGAAAAATAAGAAAATCAGAATTGGTAATGGTGACTATACTCCTGCAGAAGGAAAAGGAAATGTTGCAATCAAAACAATTTCAGTTGATATGAGAGGCAAAAGTTTCTTATTTAATCCAACAGAAGATGCACACAATTCATACAAGAACAAAGATGAATTGACAGATTTATTCAAGATGTCAAATTTAGCCGAAGTTGAGACTGCAATCTATAATTTCTGATCCAAGGAGGAGTGTTGAAGATATGTCTCAGAAATAAAGTAGGAATAGATGTTTTTAGTAGTTTTTAATTATTAGCCTTATGTGACTTAGGAATAAGTTGTCCCTTTATTTTTATTATTTAAATAGGAATTAGTTATCCCAATTTAAATTGAAGTGTAGTTAGAAATCTAGCTATAAATATATGTTTTGAGTTATTAATCAAAAAAAATTCTTTGACAATACTATTGCCGTATTTTATTTTTCTCCAACTCTTTCTCTATTATTTCTCAGATTTCAAAGCCAAAAACCAATAATTGGTATTAGAGCCAGTTTCTTAAGGTATCTGTGAAAGATGAATTCTGAAAATAACTTTTCCCAAATAGCTCCTACTGTCTTTGATGGTGAGAATTACCATCTTTGGGCAGTAAGAATGGAGACTTATCTTGAGGCTTTGGATCTTTGGGAGGCCGTGGAGGAGGATTATGATGTTGTTATACTGCCCGATAATTCCACGGTAGCCCAGATCAAAAGCCAAAAGGAAAAGAAAATTAGAAAATCAAAGGCAAAAGCAACTTTGTTTGCTAGTCTGTCTCCACTAATTTTCATAAGAATTATGGCCTTTAAATCACCAAGAAAATTTAAGATTATCTGAATGAAGAATATAGAGGAGATGAAAGAATACGAGGCATGAAGGTATTGAATCTAATAAGGAAATTCGAATTGCAAAAGATGAAGGAATCTGAGACCGTCAAAGAGTACTCAGACCGACTTCTTAGCATTGTTAACAAGGTAAGATTGTTTGGCACAAAATTTAAAGATTCAGAAATTATTGAAAAAATTCTTGTTACTGTGCCTAAAAGATACGAAGTATCAATAACTAACTTGGAAAACACAAAAGATGATACAAGCCTAAAGTGCATAAGGATTGTAAGGACTTCTCAAAGGACCAAGCTCGGAATTGGCAAGGCATTTGAGACCCTTTTGGAATCCTTCTCAAGCCGTGACCAAGATGAAAGGGGAAAAGGAAAGCTTACACTCAAGAGACACCTAATTACTAAGGGCATGAAGGTCTTTACACTACAAAAGGCCACACTCAAGAGGTGTCTTTCCTAAGTCCTCATTAAGGGCATTTTTGTCAATTGTTATGTAATAGTATAAATAGATATTTTAGCTTCCATTCTCATTAGTTTTTTATGAATATTCAAAGGATACTCTTTAGAGTGTAGTTCTTAGTCTTAGTTTAGTGTAGAAACTGAAACTTGAGTGTTTTAATGCAATTGAATGGATTTTCATTTGTGTTGAACATTTGACAAGAAAGGTGTGATTGAGGGAGTGTGAATTCCTTTGGTTCACCTAAGAGTGAGGTTTGATCTTACATTGGTGAGGTGTGTTTGAAGGTTTGTTACACCTTCTTTTGCTAATCATTGGTGAAAGTGAGAGTCTCTTTATCTATCTTTACATTTATGCAATCTTCTTCTTCATCCCCTTTCTATGTATGATTTTCGTTGTCTTGTGGTTGCTGATTTTTGTGTCTTGAGTCCTTAATTTCGTTTTTAGTGGTTTATTCTTGTATCAAAAGACTTGTCTAAGATTACCTTGGCAGAATTGTTAAATACGTTGCAAGCACAAGAGCAAAGGAGGCTTATGAGGCAAGATGGTATGGTTGAAGGAGCTTTGGCAGCCAACCACAAAACTCAAAGCAAGGGCAATAATTCAAGAAAAAATTACCCACCTTGCCAGCTGTAACACCCCGCATTTCGAGCTAGAATAAAAAATATGACTCTGATGCGTTGATAATCCCAGAGCCTTAAATCCTATACCAATTTGGCATGTTAATCAATTTTGTAGTATGTGAATCCATTTGAGCATGAATTTAGATCACAGAAGTCCTTCAACTCAAGGACGAGTTAAAACCATTTCGATCGATTAAGTTTTAGTGGACGTTGTAATTTATGTCAAATTCTATTGACCATTACTCATTGTATATGATGAACTGGGTGTCCTACTATATGCCAAATTGTAGATAATTGAATAAGCTTTCCAACGATACCAAATTCGCCTAAAACGGACACCCGGTGAAGAAGTTATGGCCTTTCAAAGTTGAATGTGTCGCCTATGCACATATAGGCGATGCATAGGGCGGCGCCTATGCAAATATAGGCGATGCATAGGGCGGCGCCTATGTAAATTTAGGCAATGCAAATGGCGGCGCATAGTTATGGTTTCAGGTGACGAAAACACTCCGTTTTGAGTTACTTTAAGTGCAAGTTAGTCCTTACAAAACCCAAAATCGTCCTTACCCACTCCTAAACGGATTTGGGCCTATTAACAACATTGAAGCCTCCTATAAAATTCCAAAATCTAATCCTTCAAGAACTTAAGAGAAGGAGCAACTAGGGTTTGAGAAAATAAGCTTGAAGGACCGATCATTCCGAAACTTCTTCGTGAAACAAATTACAGATTCGGAATCCTCTCGACGTAGGCTTCGATAGACACCAAAAATTCGTAGAGAATAAGGTACGCGGGGTTTTCCTAAAATCTCATGGGCATAGAAATCATGTTTTAAGAATTGGGTTTTCGAATTCATGTACATACTCATGTTTTAGAAGTTTTAATGATATTGTTTTGGCCTTTTGGCTTTCCCCCAAAGTGATTTGAAAGTTATATGTATATATATATATGCGTTTGTCCTGAAATATGAATTTAGAGCATGATTTTCATGAAACCTCTCTCTTAATGTAAATTTTTCCATGTTTCACGTAATATACAATGTTTTGAACACGAAAGAGAGGGTTGTGAATGTTGAATATGCATGTAATGAAAGAATGCATGGTTTTACCAAAAATGCACATGACCACCATATGTTTGATGAAAGTTTTGCATGGATTTGACTTGAGTTTCGGAACATGACATCTTTAATGCAAATTACATATTTTGGTGGTCTAAACTATGTTTTGAATGAAAGCTCTTGCTTAATACATTATGGCTCAAAAATAGGACTTGCAAGTCTTGGTATGACGATACCAACTCAGATAAATGCCATAACAGACACACAGACTAGTTCAGAAATCAAATTTTTATCAGACTTTCATAATTTAGAAATTTCAGAATGATACATGTTCAGAAAAGGCTAAAATAGGGCATAAAGAGAGCTTAGGTGGTTCCCTAAAGAAGGCGGGAGTTCAGACAACTCATTGCCTAAAACTGTGGTTTGCCGACCCGGGTATACTATTATGCGCTGACTTAAATGTCCTGTGGCGTATCAGACTCAGACACTCCAACCCTTGCGGCACACTTGGGTTGGGGGCTTCCCCGCCGAGTCAATGGCGAATTCCATACAGCCCATGGAATATTCAGACTTGTAGGGGAATACCACCTAACTCAGAAGTAAAACACAGATCATGATTTGAAATGAACAGACAGGTTGCATGTTTTCAGAAAGTGCCCATGTGTTTTTCAGAAACAGTTTTATACATGATGTCTTGATGAAAAATTTCTTTCCCTTAATATATATATATATATATGTATGTTCCATTATACTACTTTTGGATTGCTTCGCGTGCCAGTACTTTTGTGCTGACCCCCCCTCCTTCCAGGTTCTGAGGCACAGTCTAGGGGTCCAGCTACTCAGTAGACATTCTCGGGTTTACAGACTTGATCTCATAGTGGTGAGCCTTCTATTATTCGGAAGGCCTAATTATGTCAGACACTATCTTATTTATTATGTTTTTGGTTTACTGGGGGCCTTGTCCCAGCTTCTTTTCAGACAAAGGTTTATGTTCTTAGTAGAGATTTCGCAGACTGATGTCAGATAGTATTATTCAGAAATATTGCAGGACTTGACCATGTTTTCCGTACTCAGTTTCAATTTCGCATTTTATTATGATTATGAATGTTGTGCATGATAACCAGATAGAGAATGGGTGTTCCGGGCCTTCATGGTTCGGGATGCTCGTCACGGCTAGGGCATAGGCTTGGGTCGTGACAAACTTGGTATCAAAGCACGGTTCATGGTCCCAGGGTATATGCGAAATCGCGTCGAGTAGAGTCTTGTTTATGGGTGTGTAGCGTGCCACACTTATAAGCAGGAGGCTACTAGGCGTTTAGGAATGTCTCTTTTTCTTCACGTTCTAGTTCGTGCAATAGAGTCAGAATGTTCCTCTTTCATACTCTAATTCGTGCAATGGTGTCGCCCATACGAAAGTAAAAAGTCATCCCACATTCTTTCCTTACTCTAATGTCCTCAGATATGTCTCATTATTAAGGTGATTCAAGTACAGAAGTTTAGAATCTAAATGGTACGGTACTTTCTGATTGAACCATATAAGAGTTAAAATTTGTGCAAGGACTAAGAATCCGTTAGTGCTTCAATGTGTATTGATTCCGATGTAAACATTGATCCTGATGGAATCGTGCTTTTCAGCTTGAGGTATTAATTGTGTTTAGTCCCCTTCAAATTTATGTTACAAATGTCTTGCTTAAGGGGGGATGATGTGTAGTAGAATGTTGGAACTGTATTTCCACCCAAATAGTAGTATGAGTCAAAGTTTTGTTTTCATGACCTATTGGTAATGAAATTAGACCAAGAAGTTGGTGATGTAAAGTCACAAAGTTAGAAGTGAGAGTGAGGGTGATTTACCCCTTATGGTGATAGACTAATGTGGTAGCTAGTAGCATGTGTGGATTGTATGGTAGTCTGTGAGGGAAGCGTTTAACTCAGATTTTTATTCTTACGGAGTAAGATGTGTATCCTTAGATTATGGAATGTTGTGTGACAAGCTTCTATCTCTTGAAAATATTTTATCATCGTGTTGGTGAAACTAAAAAGTCTAGTGAAGCCGTGTGGGGCTCTTTCGATTCACTAACAATTTGTCACTCAACGTGTGGTTCTTGTGTTGGTTGAATATATGTATAGACTCATGGTTGTTGTGGATTTTGAAGGTAGTGTAAATGTACGCTTGGGTAAGTAATTGTGATGTGAGAAAGAAGTATAAGTAGATACGATTGTACGGGGTTATAATATAAGGATAAGGTTGACCATGTCTATTATGAGGCTTTAACCCCCTTGACCCTCTTTTCATTGGTAGTTGTAAACTAGTGCTACTTGTGAGAAGGTATGTAGTAGATTTTTGAGATATTTGGGTAGAATATCCCAATATGATGGATTAGTATATTTATATTATGTTGCATTCTCCATTGGTGGTAAATGATTGATACTAAACTATAGGCTTGAATTGAAATGGTGTGGTGGTAAATAGTGGCACGAGTTTGATTATGCATGTTTTGTGGGATTAAATTAGTAGGCTTGATGTGCTGAAATAGTACATGCTGATGGATTATGATAAGGAAAACCGTTAGGTCATGATCGATTATTGTGGATATGAAGTTCTAGTGCACTAGTGTTTCGTGATGTTTATTTCATAGTTTCCAAGTAAAAATTTCGTGTAAGGTTGGGTTGTAAATCATGCATAGCACTATATTAAGTTTGAACAGTTGATGGCCATGAAGGTGAAAGTGAAGGTTTCTTGACTAATGATACTAGTTATTGGGAAGTGATCTATAGGCTTGAAACAGTCTATCCGAGTGCCTAAGTTTATTTGATTTCATAATGAAGTATGACGGTGTATGTATGATGTAGAAGTATGCCCAGGGTGGTTTAAAACGGCGGTATTTATTCTAATGCTACTACATGTTGTGTGTGACTAGTGGTACCGTTGAGTTGATGTGTGGCGAGTGCCTTGAAAGTTGTGCTAATAGAAATAAGAGTAGAGGTACTAGAGGGTGTGCACTTCAACTTTGGGGATGCTCATGAAGATTCGAAGTTAGTAAGTGTTCGAGTAATAGATGATGACTATTGGGGTTACAGAATGATAGAGTTTATCTCAGAAGGCGGTATTTGTAGTAGGTTTTTCCACTTCTAGATGTAGTCATTAGGGTCAATTTATATTGATTACGTGTATTGTCGTTTTTCATACCCCAGAGTGCAGTTAAGTTTAAACTCTAATACGGTATCTCCCACAACTTAAGATGATGGTTTGAAGCTAAGAAGGAGATGATAGAATGAATAACCAAGTCAGGTTCTCAGATTCTAGTAGTGATGTCATGACGACAGAGAACGTCAGAAAGTGAGAGTGAGACTCAACCCATTCCTATCTTAGTATTTTTCAGTGATCCCAATGCCTACTCAAGCTTTACGTTTTAGTTCCGTGATCATAGTTCGTGATTCCTGTATATGATAGAGAGTCACGTACTCTTCCAGTTCCAAGATAATGAGTTCTACTTCATTCAAGTAGTCGGAATTACATTCCTTATGTTAGGAACTCTAGTTGAGGTCATGCAACTCATGACGCATGTACTCACTCTTTATAGTGTGTTCAGTCCCATATAAAAATCTTCTCATGCTTCAGGGTCTTATGTTTTAACCTTTTAGTGACTCCCTATGCAATGATAGTGGTGATGATGTAAATGTTCTTGTTGATGGAAGATCATTGTACGTTTGTTTAGATAAGGCCATAAGTATGAAGTGAGATTTTGGGCCAATCTTTGATACATGTGATGTTTAGTGGAAAAGTTTGTGTGTGTATGTTTTTAGGATAGCGCGTGGGAGTTATATTGATAATAGTTTAGAAACTATGTGAAGTATGTATTTATGGGTGTTTGCCTTGAAGTTAACATGCGGTTATAAATTAGGCTTGAATGACGTTTTGGGATTGTAGTGGAAGGTCGCAATATGCATTAGCGACTTCATATTAAGAGTTCAGAGTAGTCATTGAAGTGGTAAGACATGTTATGCTTAGGATGCGATCTTTAAAAGAGATATAGAAGGTGGCGTCATATGGTTTAGAATAATAGCGTAGTGTAGCATGTTGTATTTTTGTGACTTAGAGTTAGGCTTGATCGCGGTGTAAGGATGAAGCTATTTTAGACATTAGTAGAAAAAAATTTGTCAATGCTCATATGAGAATTTTAAGCTGAATTGAATGAATATGATATTTATAGGGAATAGTATAGTTAAGGGATACTCGAGAAGTGTGCTAAGCTTGAAAGTAAGAAGTCGCATTGACTAAGGCCTGAAAATTCTACCCTAGTTTATGAGATATATGCCTATGTTCCATACTATAGAACAGTGTCAATGTTGGGATCCTATAGTCGGATGTCTAGTGTGACTCATGCCCAAATATTTTGCTAGCTAATGCTACCAGGACTTCGTAAGGAAGAGTGTTGATAAGATACTCCAGATTGAGTATAAGCCTCTAGTGTAGTTCAGTCTATGTGGCCAGCAAATCAGTTTAGCCGTCAGATTCGCATGACTTGTTTTCTCGTCTTTTCATTCAATCATGCTACCCAAAATCTCAGATATGTTACTATTCCAAGATAGAGTATACTAGTATTTGCGAGTATAGGTTAATTCATGCATCATGTGCTCGTTTTAGATTCCAGATGTTCAGATATGATTAAATTTGTAGGTGCCTAGTGCATTGCCTCAGTTTTCTGAGCATCTTCGTGAATTGAGAATTCATAGAGGGACATAGGGTCCCAAGGAGTAGATACCCCATTCAGTTGCATGCATAGATTTTTATTACAAGCTCCACACCAGTTATCATTGTGTATTCGGTCATACGTTCACACGTCAGTTCAGTCAGATATGCATTAGAAATGCATGTCCCATAGAAAAAGCTCAGCTTATCTGTGTATTCAGTTCTGCGTTCATGAGAACAACTCAATAACAAATCCATACATTAGGTATGCATGTTCATTATGAGAACTCAGCTTATGAGTAGCTCCAGTCGTGTATTCCATGCATCAGATATGCATGTCCGATATAAGAATTCAGAATATCAGTAGTTCCATCTATATGGTCATGTTTCAGATCAGTGTATTCTTTATTAGAAGACATGTCGTGCCTGCGTTATTCCATACCTTTAAGGCTTCAACAATTTCCTACCTATCATTCGAGGACAAATGATCCCAAGGGGGAGATAATGTAACACCCCGCATTTCGGGCTAGAATAAAAAATATGACTCTGATGCGTTGATAATCCCAGAGCCTTAAATCCTATACCAATTTGGCATGTTAATCAATTTTGTAGTATGTGAATCCATTTGAGCATGAATTTAGACCATAGAAGTCCTTCAACTCAAGGACGAGTTAAAACCATTTCGATCGATTAAGTTTTAGTGGACGTTGTAATTTGTGTCAAATTCTATTGACCATAACTCATTTTATATGATTAACTGGGTGGCCTAATATATACCAAATTGTAGATAATTGAATAAGCTTTCCAACGATATCAAATTCGCCTAAAACGGACACCCGGTGAAGAAGTTATGGCCTTTCAAAGTTGAATGTGTCGCCTATGCACATATAGGCGATGCATAGGGCGGCGCCTATGCAAATATAGGTGATGCATAGGGCGGCGCCTATGTAAATTTAGGCAATGCAAAGGGCGGCGCATAGTTATGGTTTCAGGTGACGAAAACACTCCGTTTTGAGTTACTTTAAGTGCAAGTTAGTCCTTACAAAATTCAAAATCGTCCTTACCCACTCCTAAACGGATTTGGGCCTATTAACAACATTGAAGCCTCCTATAAAATTCCAAAATCTAATCCTTCAAGAACTTAAGAGAAGGAGCAACTAGGGTTTGAGAAAATAAGCTTGAAGGACCGATCATTCCGAAACTTCTTCGTGAAACAAATTACAGATTCGGAATCCTCTCGACGTAGGCTTCGATAGACACCAAAAATTCGTGGAGAATAAGGTACGCGGGGTTTTCCTAAAATCTCATGGGCATAGAAATCATGTTTTAAGAATTGGGTTTTCGAATTCATGTACATACTCATGTTTTAGAAGTTTTAATGATATTGTTTTGGCCTTTTGGCTTTCCCCCAAAGTGATTTGAAAGTTATATGTATATATATATATGCGTTTGTCCTGAAATATGAATTTAGAGCATGATTTTCATGAAACCTCTCTCTTAATGTAAATTTTTCCATGTTTCACGTAATATACAATGTTTTGAACACGAAAGAGAGGGTTGTGAATGTTGAATATGCATGTAATGAAAGAATGCATGGTTTTGCCAAAAATGCACATGACCACCATATGTTTGATGAAAGTTTTGCATGGATTTGACTTGAGTTTCGGAACATGACATCTTTAATGCAAATTACATGTTTTGGTGGTCTAAACTATGTTTTGAATGAAAGCTCTTGCTTAATACATTATGGCTCAGAAATAGGACTTGCAAGTCTTGGTATGACGATACCAACTCAGATAAATGCCATAACAGACACAGACTAGTTCAGAAATCAGATTTTTATCAGACTTTCATGATTTAGAAATTTCAGAATGATACATGTTCAGAAAAGGCTAAAATAGGGCATAAAGAGAGATTAGGTGGTTCCCTGAAGAAGGCGGGAGTTCAGACAACTCATTGCCTAAAACTGTGGTTTGCCGACCCGGGTATACTATTATGCGCTGACTTAAATGTCATGTGGCGTATCAGACTCAGACACTCCAACCCTTGCGGCACACTTGGGTTGGGGGATTCCCCGCCGAGTCAATGGCGGATTCCATACAGCCCGTGGAATATTCAGACATGTAGGGAAATACCACCTAACTCAGAAGTAAAACACAGATCATGATTTGAAATGAACAGACAGGTTGCATGTTTTTAGAAAGTGCCCATGTGTTTTTCAGAAACAGTTTTATACATGATGTCTTGATGAAAAATTTCTTTCCCTTAATATATATATATATATATGTATGTTCCATTATACTACTTTTGGATTGCTTCGCGTGCCAGTACTTTTGTGCTGACCCCCCCTCCTTCCAGGTTCTGAGGCACAGTCTAGGGGTCCAGCTACTCAGTAGACATTCTCGGGTTTGCAGACTTGATCTCATAGTGGTGAGCCTTCTATTATTCGGAAGGCCTAATTATGTCAGACACTATCTTATTTATTATGTTTTTGGTTTACTGGGGGCCTTGTCCCAGCTTCTTTTCAGACAAAGGTTTATGTTCTTAGTAAAGATTTCGCAGACTGATGTCAGATAGTATTATTCAGAAATATTGCAGGACTTGACCATGTTTTCCGTACTCAGTTTCAATTCCGCATTTTATTATGATTATGAATGTTGTGCATGATAACCAGATAGAGAATGGGTGTTCCGGGCCTTCATGGTTCGGGATGCTCGTCACGGCTAGGGCATAGGCTTGGGTCGTGACACCAGCACTGTGACAAAATAGGTCATCCTCCATTTAAATGTTGGAAGAGACCAGATGCACAATGCAAGATTTGCAATCAACTTGGCCATGAAGCTGTGATTGGCAAAAACAAATCTAAAAAATATGAAGCAGAAGCCCAAGTCACCAAAGAAGAAGAAGATCACTTATTTGTGGCAACATCTTCAACCAAGAAATCTGATTTTTGGATGATTGACAGTGGTTGTACAAACCACATGACATATGACAAAACTCTTTTTACAGAGTTTTTGCCTTTGAAAAATAAGAAAATCAGAATTGGTAATGGTGACTATACTCCTGCAGAAGAAAAAAGGAATATTGCAATCAAAACAATTTCAGTTGATATGAGAGGCAAAAGTTTCTTATTTAATCCAACAAAAGATGCACACAAGCCATGCAAGAACAAAGATGAATTGGCAGATTTATTCAAGAGGTTAAATTTAGCCGAAGCTGAGACTGCAATCTACAATTTCTGATCCAAGGAGGAGTGTTGAAGATATGTCTCAGAAATAAAGTAAGAATAGATATTTTTAGTAGTTTTTAATTATTAGAGTCCTATGTGATTTAGAATTAAGTTGTCCCTTTATTTTTATTATTTGAATAAGAATTAATTATTCCAGTTTAAATTTAAGTGTAGTTAGAAATTTAGCTATAAATATATGTTTTGAGTTATTAATAAAATAATTTCCTTTGACAATACTATTGCCGTATTTTATTTTTCTCCAACTCTTTCTCTGTTATTTCTCAAATTTCAAAGCCAAAAACCAACATATACATGAATTGAGTGAATTTAGCCCCAATCACTCTAGGTGTGATATCTCCATCAAATTTAATGATGTTATAGTTTGTATTGATATCAACTGTATTTATAACCAAGAAAATCAAGTCATGTTTGATAGTGATTCATTAAAAGTATATTGTATCCTTTCAACCAAAAGACAGGAATATAAAAAGAAAATTTCAATGTATTGTGTTAAATTGTATTGCATCAAGCCACACAAAAATTTAACATAATAACATAAACTCTAAATTATAAAAGGTGATCCATTTCCTAGCAACAGTAATTGATCTGGAACTCTCACTTGAAAGCTCCCAAAATAGGAAATCTTTCTCGGTTGATTTGTCTCTTGGTATTAGGTCCTCGTGATCTTCCGGTTAATTCAGTAACAGTTAGCCCATTCACACTTTCGCGACTCCTGCTACTGTGACTCCCTCCTTAAAGAAGTAAGGTTCCTGGCAGGGGCGGCTCTACCTTATAAAAAAATAGGTGACCGCTTAAGGGCCCCAAATTTGAGGGGTCTCATTTTTACAGTAATATAAATAAATTTTTTAAAAGTAATTAATATTAGTTATAGAAAAAATAATTTTTCATATAAAAGGAAAGAATTATTAGAAGAAGTTCATATATCTATAGTATTATATCTCAAAAAAAATTAAATGCATTGATTATGTTATTACTTAAAAAAGAATAATTAGAAAAAATCGATTATATAATTTTGAAAATAGAGTTCATTTAAAGAAAGTTATTCTTTCTTAAAATTTTAAAGCCTCCGTTTGATTTTTGCCTTAGGCCACGAATATGCTTGAGCTGCCCCTGGTTCCTGGGGAACACAATTTAACCTTGACATTTCATTCTGCTCCAATAAGGAAACCACCTGAATCATTGAAGGCCTTTGTTGGGATAGCCGTTGACAACATAAGATCCCAACATGGATGAATCCTAAGACGTCATTCAAATCACCTTGTTTTTCTATCTCTGGATCCAGCAGTTCTATGGGCTTCCCTTCCTCCCAAATTATCCAAGCCTGACCATCAAAAGATCAATCATGTACAATGTTTTAGTTCAAGGTGAAACGTCTATGTAACCAATTTAAGTGAAGTAGTGATTAAAACCAGGGGATAATATACTTACATAGCCTACTAGACCAATATCATAGATTGGATGCTGATAAGTCGAATTCCTTTCGCCACTCACAATCTCCAATGCCAAAACTCCAAAACTGATCACATCTGATTTTGTTGAATAATATCCATTTTCTATGTATTCAGGAGGCATATAACCACTACAGCCACAACCTAAAACTATCAGATTTCTAAAATATACATAAACATGTGTATTGTTAATGATAGAGAGTGCTAATCTACTTACTGAGTTCCAGCTACACGCCGAGTCTTTACTTCCACATCTATTTGAATTCCCTTGTCAGCCCAAAGTCAGATATCTTAGGTGTCATATCTCTGTCTAGAAAGACATTGCTAGCTTTTAAGTCACGGTGGATTATTGTCAACCTCGAGTCATGGTGCATGTAAACTAATCCTTTTGAGATTCCTTTGATGATATTTAAGCACATTGGCCATGGTATTGTTCCCCTTCTTGCAGGATCTGGACATGTACAGAAAACAGTTTTCCTATGTCAAAGGCACCACTCCACCCACATTACATCTGGGTTACATGTACCACTCAGGGATGGAACTAGATTTCCAGGTAAAAAAGCAATTGGACAAAATTTTGTATTTGTGTTAAGAAATTCAATTAATATGTATAAATAATTTATTCAGAATAAATAAACTTTTGGATTTGCCTTTGGTACCATTATGTTTCACAAGACTAGTTGGGAAGAACTCTTCTGATTCATTGGTCTTGATATAAAAACCGCGATGTATGCTCATTAGAGTCCTCGGAAAGCTCATAAATAGCTGTGATTTTATTCATAAAAAATAGGCACAATACATAAATATGTCCTTTAACTTGGCCTTAGATCACATCTATGACCTCCAACTTTGGGTGTGCACAAGTAGGCACTTAAACTTATATAAAGTTGAACAAATAGACACATTTCCTATGTGGCGTCCTACGTGGACAATTCTTGTCCTACATGGCGTCATATGTGTATTATGCCACATAGGATGTGTGTGTCTACTTGTTCAACATTCTATAAGTTTAAGTGTCTACTTGTGCACACTCAAAGTTGGAGGTCATAGATGTGATTTGAGGTCAAGTTAAAAAGGCATGGTTATGTATTATGCCTAAAAAATATTTAGAGCGATAATTAACTATTTTCAAGCAGTAGACAGAGGAATCATTTGGAACTCCCTTCATAAGAAAATGCTACATATTCCTTAACATTTTTAGATGCAAGATACTCAAAAATTTATTTTGCAAATTAAGATGTGATGAAGTTCACATATTGATACATTTATTGAATCCGAAAGGGGAAAAAAAGAAAATGATCTTTATAAAAATTCAAACAACTTGATGTAGTTCAGTTGACATAGGATCCAGTCTTCTTAAGTTATTAGTATGATAAGGTGGAATGCTTTGTTCATGTCTGAAAAAATTGTTGGGATCCACCTTACTCTTCACTTTAGTCAACCTCTCAAAATTTCTCTTGAAATACTGTTCACCCCATATTTTGGCCTTAAAATAGATGTAGTCCTCTTCATTTGTTCCAAAATCAAGATCCCTGTAAATTCAGGTAAGCAGTTCTTGGAGAAGTTGCCACATATGGCTCCATTTTCTTGTAAAGTTTCCTCATCCATGCTATTTTCTGGCTTGATATACTCTCACTGTTATCATCCCAGTTGACCAAGTATTGAATATTATACATATTCCCCTTTCTATGAGGGAATGGAATTTCAGATTCTGATATTTCATCTAATTTCCCACCTAATGGCTCCATTATCATTTGGGGTCTTTCTTCTTCCAAGAATAACCTCTCTTACCATTTTCCACCCTTTTTCTGTGTCAAGATATAGTAGTAAATGTCAAGATATGGCAGGTAGTAAATGTAAGGATATAGCAGTATTTTTTAGATTTCAATTATGGTAGGTAGAAGCATGATCTTAGGGATCTGCTCTTGACTTTTTGTGTCTAGCTTTGTATTTATATTGTTGATGTAATTTGTCATTTTAAGCATCAAGTGAAATACACTTGCATCATTAACATGGTATCAGAGCTCTCTTAATTGCAGCCACTTCTGGCATTTTTTTCTTTTCTCTTTTCCATCTATCTCACTCATTCATTCTAGTCTTACCCATCACTCCTATAATTTTCAGCAACCAGAAAAGTTTCCAGCAAAAGCAGATCTATATCAGTTGCTTCTTCTTTTTCCTGCAAAGTTATTTTCAGTACAGATCTGGAAATTTTCTACCAGGTCTGCAGTCATCAAGAGGAGCCTTGATCTTCTCCTTCCTCTATTTTGAGTTCTTTTAACCAACCTTTTTTTTGGTATTTTGTTTTGTTGTCCAAACCATAATGGCAGAGAAAAGCGAATCTCTAGTAACCGATGTCGCAGAGAAAATTGAATCAAGTGATGTAAAATCAATGTTTTCCTCCATTTCAAGTTCTCCTATTATTACTACTATGAAATTAGAAGGTAGTAATAACTACACACCATGGTCTTCATCTGTTGAGATGTGGTTTCTGAAACAAGGATATGAGGACCATTTAGTTAAAAATACTAGTGCTATTTTTGCTAGTAAAAGGACTAAGTAGACTCGAATTGATGCTCAATTATGCAATCTCTTATGGACCTCTTTGAATCCTAAATTACTCAATCTATTTCAATCTTGTAAAACTTGCTATAGAGTTTGGACTAAAGCTAAGACTTTGCATACAAATGACATACAACCCATATACAAGGTTGTCTCAGACTTGGTCCAACTTCAGCAGAATAATCAAGATATGGCGAGTTATTTAGGACAGATAGAAACCTTAAAAGATCAATTTGACTTTCTCATGCCACTTTCTGAAAGTGTCATCACACAGGAGCAACAAAGAGATAAGTTCTTTATGGTTCTAGCGCTGAAAGGACTTCGATCTGATTTGAGTCCTATATGGGATCAAATTTTGGCAAGTTCATCAATTCCTTCCTTAATCGATGTTTCTGCTCGATTATCGTGTATTGGTTCAGAAACAAATGATACCAATAACGTCGAGACATCTGTATTAGCTGTGAAAAATGCAAATCCATAGGATCAAAATGTCCAGCAAAGGGGGAACATTAAAAACTCTAGACCCTTTTGCAACTATTGCAACAAGCTAGGACATACTCGACAAACTTGTTGGAAATTCCATGGTCGACCACCACGTACTAACAATTCTAGTACAGCTCACGTGGTTCAGACCCGTAAAGACATAGATTGTCAACTGTCCAATTCCATTACTTTGTCTGGAGTAGATTATAGTGATTACTTGCAGTATAAGGTGGCTACACGACAATCACCTTCATCTGGCACCCCACAAACTGGCGATTCCTTTGCTTATCTTACCAGATATTCACCCTACTGCCAATGGATATTAGATTCTGGTGCATCTGACCATATCTTGGATAATCAAAATCTTTTCTCAAATCTTATTCATTCCACAACCCTCACCGCAGTTACCCTTGCTAATGGATCCCGAAATACAGTAAAAGGAATAAGGGACGTTCAACTTCTTCCCTCTATTTCCTTAAACTCAGTTTTATTTGCATCTGAATGTCCATTTAATTTTATTTCTGTTAGCAAATTAACCAAACACCTGAACTGTAGTGTCACTTTTTTGGCTGAATCTGTTATTGTACAGGACCGGAGAACGGGGAAGACGATTAGAACAGGATATGATTCATAGGGACTGTATCACATATCAAAATTACCACCACTAGTTTCCTTCACTTCTGTTGCCTCAACTGATCTTCTCCACCACCGTTTTGGTTACCCGAGTCTAACAAAGCTTCAGAAATTAATTCCTAGTCTTTCCACCTTGTCTTCATTTGAATGCAAGTCTTGTCAAATTGGGAAACATAGTCGCACTTCATTCCCCGAAAGAGTCAATAACAGGGCCACATATATGTTTGACATTGTTCACTCAGATGTATGGGGTCCTAGTCGTGTTGTTTCAAGTTTAGGATTTCAGTATTTCGTTACCTTTATTGATGATTTTTCTCGTTGCACATAGGTATTTTTAATGAAAAATCGTTCTGAAGTATTCTCTATTTTTCAAAAAATTTATGTTGAAATAAACAATCAATTTGGTGTTTGAATTAAGGTATTACGCAGTGATAATGCAAAGGAGTACTTAGCTTCACTCTTTGCCAGTTTCATGTCGTCTAAGGGAATCACTCATCAGACTTCTTGTGCATATACTCCTCAACAAAATGGAGTAGCTAAACGTAAAAATAGACATCTCATTAAGACAGCTCAAACTTTACTCATACACTACACCATCACGTTCCTCTTCATTTTTTGGGGGATGTTATCCTCACTGCTTGTTATTTGATAAATAGAATGCCCTCCACTGTGTTGCAACAACAAAGTCCTTACTCAGTTCTCTTTTCTGGTGAAAATCCTTATCATCTACCTTTGAGAGTGTTTGGATGTACTTACTTTGTCTATGACCAATGTAATAGCAATGACAAACTCCAACGAAAATCCATTAAGTGTGTCTTTCTAGGATACTCTCGTCACCAAAAATATTACAAGTGCTATGATCTAAAATCGAATAAATATTTTATCAGTGCAAATGTGATATTTTTTTAAACTTCTCCCTATTTTACACCAAGCACTACAAGCAGAAGTTTAATTCCTCAAGTTTTGCCCGTACCCATACTTCCTCTACAACAAATAAGTCTTCCAGACAACCCCCAAACCGCTCATTCCCGTCCTCTTCAAGTATACACCCTATAGACACGTAATTTTATCCGCCCAAAAATAAATTTTTACTCATTTTTCACATCTCCCTACCCTATCCCTACCTTACCCTACCCCCATCTAATCCTACCCATTTTCTTACACACTCATCCTCACCATTGACCAAAAAACAATAAGACAACATAGAACATATACACACATAGCTCCATTTTTATTTGGGGATTAGTCACTCACATAGAGTACAACATACATGCAGAACTCCATTTTCTTTCCTTTTTTTCTACAAAGTAAACACACACACTCACATACTCACAGGGAAAACACATATTCACGCACACACACAATCACACACACATCCACTGAAATGGAATGAGAGGACGGAGATGAGAGATAGAGAGATATCCGAGACCGGCGAGTCTCACCTGAAGCTCGCCGGAAAAGGTTCATTCGCAGCCGAGGAACACCACCAGCTCGCTTCCCCACATTTTTCCAATCGAACCATCACCAGAACAATGCAAATCAACGACCAAACAAGACGAACCCGACCTCTCTGTGTTAATTCCGGTGAATTACCGCCTGAAATCTGCCGGAACAACCACTGGGAACATCAAAAGCTGCGTTTGGCTACTGTTCCAACGAAATCCGCCAAAAACAATACCATCAGCTTGATTCTGATTTTAAAAAAAAATGTTCCTTGGTGGTACGAATTGGGTTTCGGGAGTTTGTCTGCTTCTTTGTGATTTTTGAGTTTAAATCAGATTTTGGGTATTTTTTTGGACTGGTTTTTAACTGATTTGGAGAGTCAAGATTTTGGGTATCCGTCGAGGTTATTGGACGCGGATTTTACTAGGTTTGATCGAAATAATACATCGATTTTGAAAGTGGTATTAAGGTCTAATCTATCTTCTCTACCTCTAATTTTACGTGATTATGGATAATTTGTGTGTTTAGCATGTTTGAATTCCCGTTGGTTGGTTGTTTAATGTTGGATGTGGAGGTGAAAGCTTGATTGATGAATTGCATATGGAATTGGTTTAATCATGTGGTTTAAAAATAGATTTGGGGAGTGGGAATTGAGAAATTGATAAAAAGGGTGAACTCAGATTTCTTTTGGTCTGTTGTTGTTTTGTTTAAATAAGCATGAATGTCGTTGGAACGTGATAGAATTGTGACATGTTGAAACGGATAGGCAAAGAGTAGGTTTGGATAGGCAAATTTAGAACTCGTGGAATGTTGAATGTTAAAAGTGTGTTGAATGGCCTGATTTTATGGTTTTTGGATTCAATGTATCATTTGGCCGGGGAATGCCCCGAGGTATTTGTGTCTATTCACCGGGGAATGCCCTGAAGTATTTTGTACCCGGAGGACGTTCGTGATCAAGGCCCGAGGCGTCGGGTTGGAGCTTAGTCTAGCACTAGTATAGAATAGGATTTATATTTTTCACAATTTTTCTGTTTTGGACTGTATAATTGGATTGGACATTATTATTTTGGTTTTGGATTGTTGTTGGATGTTTTTTTATGTGCTTTGTTTGGTTTATACATTTGTGGTGTCTAATTAGCCGATACTCTCTACCAAGCGATCGTGGTCGAACCACGGGACCGAGGGGTTCCTAACACCTTCCCCTCGGTCAACAGAATTCCTTAGCCGGAATCTCTGTTCACGGATCAGTTTTAGAGTCAAACCGCTTTGAAAAAGGATTTTCAAAGGTGACTTGGCATACCCGATTTATGCCAAGTGGCGACTCTGAGTTTTGATTGTTAAAAGTCTGTTTCGGAACAAACTTTGATCTTTGTCACTTTAATAATCAAAACCCTTTCAAACGTTAAAATTCAATCTTTTGGGAGTTAAAAAAGGGGTGTGACACACCCGACGTGCTCGTCCTCTTAACAATACTAATGATAGTACTACTTCTATTCTAGATGCACTGGTAGCTCCTGATAACTCATCTCATGATCCTTCGTTACCTGCTCCAGTCATACCTTCATCAAATGCAGTGACCCCACCAATCTCCATACGCAAAGGTATACGCACTACTCGAAATCAACAACCAGAGAGATATAACTGTTTAAGTTATCATCGGTTGTCCCCATTATATTATACCTTTGTATATACCCTATCTAATGTACCTTTACCAAAGAATGTTAGCGAAGCATTACAACATCCAGGGTGGAGACACGCTATGATTGAGTTTGCCATCTCAAACACTCTTTATATGGCCTCAAGCAATCTCCGAGAACATGGTTTGGCAGATTTAGTTCTATTGTCCAACAGTTCGGGATGTCTCAAAGTAAAGCAGATCACTTTGTTTTCTATCGACATAATGGTCCAACAAAGAACATTTTTCTGGTCGTTTATGTTGACGACATTGTCATAGCTGAAAATTATCCAGAAGGAATATCTAAGCTAAAGCAACATTTGTTCAGTCACTTTCAAACCAAAGATTTGGGGAAGTTAAAGTATTTTTTGGGAATTGAGGTAGCACAATCCAAAACAAGTATTGCCATCTCACAAAGAAAATATTCTTTGGACATATTAGAAGAGTCATGCATGTTAAATTACAAACCAATTGACACTCCTATGGATCCAAACATCAAACTCGTCCCTGGACAGGGGGAGCCATTGAAAGATCCTGGTAGATATAGAAGACTGGTCGGTAAATTGAACTATCTCACTATTACATGCCCAGATATTTCATTTGCAGTAAGTGTGGTTAGTCAGTTTCTCCAAGATTTATGTAAAGATCATTGGGATGCAGTGATTCGCATCCTCATATACATAAAAAAAAACTCCAGGACAAGGATTGTTATATGAAAACAAAGGCCATACAGACATTGTTGGATATTCTGATGCGGATTGGGCAGGTTCTCCATCTGATAGATGCTCCACTTCTGGGTATTGCAGCATGATTGGTGGCAATTTAATTTTTTTGAAAAGTAAGAAGAAAGATGTTGTTTCCATATCTAGTGCAGAAGCTGAATATCGAGCTATGGCCCTTGCTACATGCGAGCTTATTTGGCTGAAACAACTTCTCCAAGAGTTAAAATTTGTTGAATTCAATCAAATGAAGCTTATATGCAACAATCAGGATGCACTACATATTGCCTCAAATCCAGTCTTCCATGAAAGAACAAAACATAGAGAGGTAGATTGATACAGTACGACCACGAAGATGGACGCATGTGAGAATGTAATGGACCTGGGGCTTGTAGTATGCGAGTGAAGGACTTAAAACACACCAAACCGACCCTAATCCCACATTTGGAGTGTAAAGAGGAGCCTTGGAACACAACAAGGCGGCCCCTAAATACACTTGAAGGGAGCCTAGCTCTTAAAAGGGCATTTTGGATATTTTATATTTTATTTGTAACCTAGTATAAATAGAACATTGTAGGGATTTTAGACTTAGATTATTCATGATGTTGTAAGTATTGAAACACAAGTCCTCTCTCCTTGAGGCACCAAAACCGAAATTAGGCATAGAGAGTGTGGAATCACTCTTGTTGATCTCATGGCTTGAAAACGTGATGCTTGGGAGGTGGATTCCGACCTTGTGTCTTCATAAGAGATAGGTGAACGTTGTGTGTATTGTTAAGGGTCCAAGAGTGGAATATTCTCTTGGATTCTTAAGATTATACCTTCATTAAGTCTATCTAACTATCCCTTTACTTTTATTGTAATCTTGTAGTAGTTTGTGTTCTTGTAACCATTTCTATCTCTTGGTAGTAAAACCGTGTGTTATTCCTATCTTGTTATTGTTGTCCATCTCGCCATATTGTTGCTATTTTGGTGTATTTACACCTTCAATATCTTGTTGTTATTCTATTTTCATTGTTGTTGTAGTGAATTCGAGAGTGGTCACCAAAAGGGTCCTCGGTTCTTCAAACTTGTGGACTATTTTGGTGTTTGTTTCGTGTTTCTGAGTCTTTCTTGTATCATGGATTGTCATTTTATTAGGCAGAAGATTGAGTCTGGGTGCATTGCCACCAGCTTCGTCGGTTCAAATAACCAATTGGCAGATATTCTTACTAAATCCCTTAGAGGAGCTCGGATTGAATACATTTGAAGCAAGCTCGGAGCATATGACATGTATGCTCCAGCTTGAGGGGGAGTGTCAAGATATGGTTGTAAATGTCAAGATATGGCAGGTAGTAAATGTCAAGGATATAGCAGTATTTTTCAGATTTCAATTATGGTAGTTAGAAGCATGATCTTAGGGATCTGCTCTTGACGTTTTGTGTCTAGCTTTGTGTATATATTGTTGATGTAATCTATCATTTTAAGCATCAAGTGAAATACACTTGGATCATTAACATTCTAAAACTGGAGTCTTCACAAAATCAGATGTCGCTTTAAAATAATTATTCTGTGTCGTGTTGGGTTCGAAATCGAGAGGGCGTCATGCGGAAGCTATTAGTTGCAAACTATCGTGGTGATAATTCAGACGAAAAGGAAAACAATATTAAAAAGCTATATTATTGATATAATTTGGCCAAACGGCCTACATATAAAACATAAAATTCAAAACATAGAAACTAATGAGAGAGAAAATCTCCCCCTAAACTTGACTCTTAAAAGACTACATTGTGGATGCTATTGTATTATTGTATGAGAAGAGGAGTCTTCTATTTATAGATGTCCAAAACCTTTCCTCCAAGAAAGAGTTTTGCCAAATATGGAAAAGTTTTATATTTTCCTTTCAGAAAAAAGTAAAAGTATTTATGGTTACTTTTATTTTCCTTATAAGAAAAAATAAAACTTAAATTTGGTAAGAAAATCGGGAAAAAAATCCTAACATATCGGAATACTCTTTTCTAGAAGAACTTCAAGCGACTCATTTGTCCTCCTGCCATAGAAATACAAAACTGATCCAATCCAGGAAGATTCGCGACATTCGTTTTTAATGCAAGGCCTGTTGCTGCAATCCCAAGCAGGCTCCTGGAAGCAATCCTTTTTCTCTAGATGAAACTCAGGGAACTTTTCTTTGAGCAATGGAATTAACTCATCAACTGGTCCAAGATATAGTGCCTGGAAAACATCAAAACATACTTTCCTGTTCCATTATTTTGGAAAACTGCTCTGATGAACAAACCATCAGGTAGTTGATGTGATGTGTTTTGCCATTTTTGGAGGAGCTTTTGGTTACTCTCTAACTTCTTGTAAACAGTGAAAACAGTAACCTTCTCCGGAACAGGAAGAAGTTTGAGTTTCCATGCTAAAATAACACCAAAACTTGCTCCTCCACCACCTCTTATTGCCCAAAACATATCTTCTTTCATTCTCTTCCTATCAAGAATATTTCCATTTACATCCATTACGCGAGCATCTACAACATTATCAGCCGCAAGCCCAAATTTTCTCATCACAGTGCCAAGCCCTCCACCACTAATAAGCCCTCCAGTTCCAACACTAAAACAGACACCTCCTGCAATACCATGAACTCTACTTTTCTTGGCAATTGCATAGTAAAGTTGACCAAAGGTGGCCCCTGCTTGAACCCAAACTGTTCCTTCTTTTAAATCAATCTTGATATCATCAAGATTGCTTAAATCAAGCATGACAAATGGGGATTCAGGGCGAAAAGATATGCCTTCATAGTCGTGGCCACCACTTTTGATCTTGACTTGCACACCTAGTTTTTTAGCACAAAGAATAACAGGCTTGATTTCCGATTCTTTTCTTGGGGAGGCAATTAAGAGGGGATATGAAGAATTCAACCATCTTGGGTTTTTTTGAGCAGATTTTAGGATGGATGAATAGGTTGGAGAATTTGGAGTGTAAGTGTTTCTGGTAATGTTAACTTCAGAGTGTTTGGAAAAACACCAAAGAAAGTCTTCTTGGGAACATTTTGCAAAAAAGAACGAAAAGAATAAAAAAGAGGGAATTTGAAGGCTACTCTTTCTTTTCTTTGGAATAGAAGAAACATAAGTTCATGAAAGATATATTGCTAGCTCTATTTAACTATCTATGTTTATTCAAAAGTTTAGGAAAAACTAATTTAATCAACAGCTTGACTTTGAGTCTAGCTAGGCACACGAAAGTACAGATTTAAATCCAGATTTTCAGCTGGCAAGATTAGTAATTTTTAAAAAAATGCAGATGCTTCTCTGGCATATTTTAAACTAATCTCCCACTTGGACTTCATAATTATTTAAGTAGATTTTACTAGTTGCATTGGTTTCCATGTGTTGAAAATATTTTTGTATTTTCAACCAACATTATTGACAGCAATTTTACATTAACAATATTATCTAAATGTCAGAAAGATATTTGATATCGTGTGTTTATGACTGCTCAAGTTAGGATATCCGGAGTAAAAGTTTACTCAATTGCTCCTTAGATAAAAGTAATTAATGTCTTTCAAAGTTACTGTCAACTTAGTTTGTGCTAATATCAATTCCATTAATAACCAAAAATTCAAGATCCACTTTGATAGGGTGCCAGTAATTCATTAAGTATATTGTATCATTTCAAACAAAACAAAAAAACATAAATTATAGTGACACTGCCAAATTTGGTGTGTCTTGACTTCGTTATAAATCATTCTAGTGTCGTATAAAAAACGCGGAATATATAGAAAAACTTCAGTGTCTTGTATTGCATGAAGCCGTGAAGCTTCTAGATTGTGAGCTTGATATGGAGAGAAAATTGCAAACTAGGATAAACAAGATAACTATGGATATGAGGTAAGAAATGAACAGATTTGTATAACCCTTAAATATTTGTTCAGGTTTTGAATAGTTAAAGGTCCTATTTGTGCACTATCAAAGTTTAAGGTCAAAGTTATAATTTGGTGTCAAGTTTAGGGTCATATTTATGTATTATGCCTATATATAGAGATTCCAAACATTCATGATCTGAATGTGATGAATCGAATGACTATCACTGGGTATGTTGGTGAATGTTATGAACCAATTGTCCCACATTGAAAAAATAGAGAAATGCTAAGGGGATTATAAGCCCCAAAAGACTAATCTAATAGGTGGAGAACCCATTTGGCTTATAATCCCCAAAAGACTAGTCTAATAGGTGGGAGAACCCATTTGGCTTATAATCCCCTTTGCATTTCTCTATTTTTCCAATGTGGGACAATTGATTCATAACAATCGCCTCCGCTTGAGAACCAACGAC
Source organism: Capsicum pubescens (assembly GCA_030864215.1). Lineage (NCBI taxonomy): Eukaryota > Viridiplantae > Streptophyta > Magnoliopsida > Solanales > Solanaceae > Capsicum > Capsicum pubescens. The sequence goes on along the minus strand of CM061539.1, from coordinate 176,270,395 downwards.
CTCGTTGGTCACGGCTGAACCCAGTTGGTCACGGTTGGCACCCCTCTTAGGTCCAGGCCACCACTCCTGGCGCACAGGCCACCACTCCGAGTCGTGGCTCCACGCGTGGATCGATCCTCTCGTTGTCACGGCTATGACCAGTTGGTTATAGCTGGCACCCCTCTTGGGTCCAGGCCACCACTACTGGCACACAATGTTAGGTTGTGGAGCCTGATTAATATGTGACGTACTGTTATATATTAATGTTCACGCGGTTCAACCTCCTAATTTTAGGTTGTACCTTTTATTCTCATTTCTCTGTGTAATTGTACATACTCCGAGTCATTAATATAAATAGCCCGTTCGCCGTGGAGGTTACCCACGGGTGTTACCACGAAATTAACTCTCTCTCCTAAAGAACTCTCTCTCTAGTTTTCTCCATCCTCTTCATAGATTTAGTGTGTGTGAACTGCTAATCGATCCTAACAACTGGTATCAAAGCTTGGAAGATTCATCACGATCACTGAAGATGGAAGGATCGAAGTTTGGAATCAAGAAGTTTGATGGATTCGATTTCTGTTTCTGGAAGATGCAGATCAAAGACTATCTGTACCAGAAAGATCTTCACGAACCCTTGACCGGGGTAAAGCCGAAGTCCATAAAGGAGAAGGACTGGAAGCTTAAGTATCGGCATGCTCTAGGGCTGATCCGGTTGACTTTATCGAGAAACGTGGCTTTTAACATCGTCAAGGAGAAAACCATGTCCGATCTATTGAAGGCACTATCAAATATGTATGAAAAGCCATCTGCGATGAACAAGGTATATTTGATGCATAGATTTTTCAATTTACAAATGCCTGAGAATGAATCTGTTGCTGATCATATAAACGAGTTCAATATGATTGTTAGTCAATTGTGTTCTTTGGATATTAATTTTGAAGATGAAATTAAAGCACTGATTTTGATGTCATCTTTGCCCGAGTCTTGGGATACTGTTGTTGCTGCGATTAGCAATTCCCGTGGATCTGAGAAACTAAAGTTTGATGAAATCTAAGATGTTGTTCTTAGCGAAAGCATTAGCAAATGAGAAATTGGGGAGTTATCTGGTAGTGCTCTCAGTGTTGACCGAAGGGGAAGAGACCAATCGAGGGGTCAGAATACACATGGCAGATCAAAATTAAAGAATCGTGGAAAATCTCCACAAAAATCCAACTTGACATATTGGAATTGTGTAGAGAAAGGACACTTTCGGACAGAGTGCAAGAAACCCAAGAAGAAGAAGAATAAAAAATCTGGAGATGATAATGATTCTGTTAATTCAGCAGAAGACATTGGGGATGCTCTAATCCTTAGTGTGGATAGCCCGGTTGAATCCTGGATATTGGATTCTGGTGCATCTTTTCATTCATATCCTAGCAAGGAATTATTCCAAAACTTCAAGTCTGGAAACTTTGGAAAGGTGTATCTTGCTAACAACAAGCCATTGTCGATTGAAGGAAAGGGGGATGTCTGCATAAAAACTCCAGCAAGAAATCAGTGGACATTGGAGGATGTTAGATATATTCCTGGTCTCAAGAAGAATTTGATCTCTGTTGGTCAGTTGGATAGCATAGGCTACGCAACAGAGTTTGGGAAAGGTTCGTGGAAGATTGTGAAGGGTACTATGGTTGTAGCACGTGGCACAAAATTTGGAACTTTGTACACCACTACAGGGTGTATAAACATGGTTGTTATTATTGAGGGTGCTTCCGGTTCATGTCTATGGCACAACAGACTTGGACACATGAGTGATAAAGGAATAAAGATGTTGGCTGCAAGAGGAGCTTTAAAGGGGATGAAATCTGTTAATATGGGTCTTTGTGAGAGTTGTGTTATGGGTAAACAGAAATGAGTAAGCTTCACGAAGACTGTGAGAGAGACGAAGAAAGTACGACTGGAAATGATCCATACAGATATTTGGGGACCATCTATTATTTCATCACTTGGTGGATTCAGATTCTATGTCACCTTCATTGATGATTTCAGCAGGAAGGTATGGGTTTACTTCTTAAAACATAAGTCAAATGTGTTTGATACTTTCAAGAGGTGGAAAGCTGAAGTTGAAAATCAGACTGGCTTGAAAATCAAATGCCTGAGACCTGATAATGGAGGAGAATATGACAAGTCGGAATTCAAACAATTCTGTGCAGCTGAGGGAATCAGATTGATGAGGACAGTTCCCGGGAAGTCAAGGCAGAATAGAGTTGCTAAAAGGATGAACAGAACATTGAATGGGCGTGCAAGGAGCATGAGGATACATTGTGGGTTGCCTAAGACGTTTTGGGCAGATGTTATGAGCACAGCTACATACTTGATTATTAAGGGACCATCAGTTCCTCTGGGTTCAAGATTCCTGAAGAAGTATGGACAGAAAAAGAGCTCAAGTATTCTCACTTGAGAACTTTTGGTTGCACTGCTTATGTTCATGTTGATCCAGAGAAGAGAGATAGCTTGATGCTAAAGCTATAAAGTGCTACTTTATAGGTTGTGGTTCTGACATTCTCGGGTACAGGTTTTGGGATGACAGGAACAAGAAGATCCTAAGACATTGTGATGTGACATTTGATGAACATGTCTTGTACAAGGACAAAGAGCAAAAGGTTCAAGAAACTACAAATAAAGTGGGAGTTGAGCTTGAGTTGCTTAAGAGTACACCCAAAGATGTTACAGCAGATACTCAATAAACTCCAGAGACTGTCGTTGAGAAACCAGAGGCGGAATAAGTGACACCTGAGAAGGTTGAGATGAGATCATCCAGGACCATTAGAGCACCAGATAGGTATTCACCATCATTACATTATCTGTTGCTGACTAATGAAAGGGAACCACAGTCTGTTGTTGAGGCCCTGCCGGTGGAGGATTCAATCAAGTGGGAGCAAGCCATAGATGATGAGATGATCTCACTTGAGAAAAATAACACGTGGATGTTGACTGAGTTACCTGCAGAGAAGAGAGACTTGTTGAACAAGTGAGTGTTCAGAATCAAGGCAGAACCAGATGGCAAAAGAAGGTTCAAGGCCCGGTTAGTAGTTAAAGGATATTCACAAAGGAAAGGTATTGATTATGCTGAAATATTTTCTCCTGTTGTGAAATTAACTACTATACGAATTTTATTGAGTATTGTTGCATCGGAGAATTTGTATCTTGAGCAAATGGATGTAAAGAATGTGTTTTTACATGGAGATTTGGATAAGGAAATCTATATGCAGCATCCAGAGGGGTTTGTAGTTCCAGGCAAGGAACACATGGTGTGCAAGCTCAACAGGAGCTTGTATGGGATGAAGCAAGCACCTACACAGTGGTACAAGAAGTTTGACTCCTTTATGAGCAAGAGTGGCTTCCGCAGGTGTGAAAAGGATCAGTGTTGCTACTTCAAGAAATACACTGATTCTTATGTGTTTTTACTCTTGTATGTGGATGATATGTTGATTGCAGGATCCAGTATGAAGGAGATAAACTCTCTGAAGGCAAGTCTATCTTCTGAGTTTGAGATGAAAGATTTAGATGCAGCAAAGCAGATTCTTGGGATGAGGATTTCTTAGGATAGATCTATTGGCACTTTGAATCTATCCCAAGAGCAGTACGTTGAGAAGATTCTGGCCAGATTCAGAGTTAATGATGCTAAACCCAGGACTACTCCATTGGCAAATCACTTAAAATTGTCAAAGGAGCAGTCACCAAAGACAGCTCAGAAGCGGGAGCACATGGCACTTGTTCCATATGTCTCTGCAGTTGGGAGTCTGATGTATGCTATGGTCTGCACTAGACCTTATATAACACATGCAGTGGGAGTTGTTAGCAGGTACATGGCAAACCCCGGGAAAGAGCATTGGGTAGCTATAAAATGGCTTCTAAGATATCTGAAAGGTACATCCAGTATTTCACTTTGTTTTGGCAATGGTGAAGTGATTCTGCAAGGTTTTGTTGATGTTGATCTTGGTGGGGATGTGGACTCAAGCATAAGCACTTCCGGATATATTTACACCGTAGGTGGTACAGCAGTGAGTTGGATGTCCAGGCTTCAGAAGTGTATTGCTCTTTCATCTACTGAGGCTGAGTATGTGGCAATAGCTAAAGCTGGAAAGGAGATGATATGGCTGGCAGATTATCTGGAAGAACTGGGCAAGAAGCAGCTTAAGAAGATTCTTTACACAGATAGCCAGAGTGTCATACAGTTGGTGAAGAACCCGGTCTATCATTCGAAGACGAAGCACATTAGAAGACGGTACCATTTCACTCGCAGGGCAGTGGAAGAAGGTGATATGTGTTTGAAAAAGGAAGAGGGTGCAAAGAATCCAGCAGACATATTGACAAAATGTGTTGATGTTGGTAAACTAAGGTTGTGCAAAACCTTAGTTGGTTTTCTGTAGTTGTGTCTACAGATGTTGCGGTGTGGCGAATATATTGATGATGGAGGAACTTTTTTATTTTATTTTTGAGAATGTAATTCTTGGATGACAAGAATCAGTTTCCAAGTGGGAGAATTGTTAGGTTGTGGAGCCTGATTAATATGTGACGGTGTAATTGTACATACTCCGAGTCATTAATATAAGTAGCCCGTCCTCTGTGGAAGTTACCCACAAGTGTTACCACGAAATTAATTCTCTCTGTGGGTCTCTCTCCTAAAGAACTCTCTCTCTAGTTTTTTTTCTTTATCCTCTCAATAGAGGTGGAGGTTACCCACGGGTGTTACCACGAAATTAATTCTCTTTCTCCTAAAAAACTCTCTCTCTAGTTTTCTTCATCACACAGGCCACCACTACGAGTCACGGCCCAACGTGCGGCTCCCCACACATCGATCGATCCTCGTTGGTCACAGCTGGCACCACTCCTAGCGCGCAGGCCACCACTTCGAGTCACGGCCCAATGCGTGAAACTCTCAACGAGAGCACCAATGTTATAAACCAAACGGAAGAGCCCAACCCAAAAGACTAGTCTAATAGGTGGGAGAACTCATTTGGCTTATAATCCCCTTAGCATTTCTCTATTTTTTCAATGTGGGACAATTGGTTCATAACTGTGAACACCTAAACTCAAGAAGATATATAAATGCTAAGTTAAAAGAGGTCATTATTACTTCTATAAAGGATGATTAATGATCCTTTCCTTAACAACACTAATTGCCCTAAAATTCCTGCTTGCGAGCTCGCAAAATAGGAAGATCAGCTTAAGCCTCTTGGGCTGTTGGCCAGCAGGAACTTCATGTTCATAGTTTCACGTTATACTAGTAATCAGAAAAAGAAAAAAAAAAAGACCTCGCATTTACAGAGTTTGTTCTCTGTATGCTAGTCTTTTGAGATTGTCAGGATCAACCAGTAACAGATGGAAGTACTTTTTACCATTTAGTTGTCTGTTGTCATTTGCGTGCTCAATTTTTTAGTGCAAAGTTCCTTATATGCCTGTGCAATTTAATTGTGTCAGATTTTATTTTAATAGGTTTGCTTTTTTATTTTGATTTAAGTAATATTGGTTGATTTAGAGTTGGTGACGTGGACTTCTAATAAGAAGTCATGACGAAATACAATATGAAATTAGTAACGACATTTATAAATGTAACAACGAATATATTCGTTGCTACAAAATAGCAACGGATATAGGTCGTCTCTAATTGCAGTAATAGTTACCCCATTCATGCTGTTGTGACGCCTGCCACTGTGACTCAACTCCTTAGAAGTAAGGTTCCTGCGGCATAAAATTTAACCTTGACATTTCATTCTCCTTCAGTAAGGAAACCACCTGAGCCATTGAAGGTCTGTCTTCGGTACGCCGTTCACAACACAAGAGCCCAACAAGGATGCATCCTAAGACTTCATTACAATCAGCTGGTTTTTTTATCAGTGGATCCAGTAGTTCTATGGCCGTCCCTTCAGTCCATATTCTCCAAGCCTGCCCATCAAAAGATCAATCACGTACAAAGTTTTAGCACAAAGTGAAACTTCTATATAACCAATTTAAGTGAAGTTGTGACCATAACCAGGGGATGATATACTTACATAGCCTACTAGACCAACATCATAGATCGGGTGCCGATAATTCCAATTCCTTTCGCCACTCACAATCTCCAATGCCAAAATTCCAAAACTGAACACATCCGATTTTGTTGAATAATATCCATTTTCTACGTATTCAGGAGGCATATAACCACTACAGTCACAACATAAAACTATCAGTAAAAATTCCAAAATATGCATAAACATGTAGTCTTAATGATAATGAGTGATTATGTACTAACCGTGTTCCAATTACATGTTGAGTCTTTTCTTCAACATCGTCTTCAAATACCCTTGACAGCCCTAAGTCAGATATCTTGGGTGTCATCTCTCTGTCTAGCAAGACATTGCTAGCTTTTAAGTCCCGGTGAATTATTGTCAACCTTGAGTCATGATGCATGTAAGCTAATCCTTTTGCAACTCCTTTGATAATGTTAAAACGTGTTGGCCATGTTACTGTAACCCTTCTTGCAGGATCTGGACATGTACAGAAAATAGTTACTAAATTTTCTCTTAGATAGTCCCTAATTTCTGTCTTCTGTGTCTATTTCAATATCAAAACAACAGAGACAATAGTAAAGCAAAGTTGTTATTTAAGATGTCATACCAAATATGACCTTGTCTAGGCTATTATTCTCCATGAACTCATAGACTAAGGATTTTTCTGTTCCATGAATGCAGTATCCCAACAACTTGGTTAGGTTACGATGCTGTAGCTTTGCTATTAATTTGACTTCATTCTCAAACTCCCTAAATCCTTGACGGGAAGTCACGTTCTGCCTCTTCACTGCTATTTCTACTCGGGTCTCTAGCACACCCTACAGATTTAAGTATGTAGCATTTGGATATTAATTCTGCTGTCTGTTTACTGCAAATATGCATGTTCATTCTTGTTGAAAAGAAATAGTAACCTTATAAACATTGCCAAAGCCACCATGCCCTATCTTATTATCCAGTGAGAAATTGTTAGTGGCTGCAGCTAGAACACTAAAATCATATGCAATAACATTCGTGCCCTGCAGAAAAGCTCCTTGAGAATTTCCCGGCTGATTGACTTCTGGTTTATCTGCTCAGATGAAGATATTCGTTTGAGAAAACAAATTAATCAGACAATACGGAACTATTTTTTCATTGCAGAATAAGGATATTGGCACAACAGGATGCATTTTGAACAATGTCTCTGCTTGTTCTTGCCGTCTCAATGGTTAAAGGAGTTTTTTTCCCTAGAATAGTGTTTTGAGTGAAACTAAGCTCGGCTGTAATGAAGAACTATAAAAACAGTAATGTAAAACCAGCACAAGGTGATTCTTTTTTACCTAGCACCACTATCCTCCTTACTCGATATCGAAATCTTATATATGTAGCCAAGATAACAATTGCCAGCACTGACATCATAGAAACAAATACTATCCATTTCGGTTTCCTTCTCCAACAGGAAATAGGTGCATCTGTTCATAAGAAAGTCAAAAGTGTTAGTTTCCATTTAACCGATAAAACTTTATACGAATATGTAGAGGTACTTGCTTATTGTGTAAATACAATGTTAAAAAGATTTTGCAACGAGAACAACTAGATGCATGCAGGTTGGTTTAATCTTTGCTAAATTGTGCAGCAGTTATGTGACAACAATCAGTAAAATTCTTCAAACACATCTAATTTTTCGATATCATGGAGATGGAGGTGCATGTGCATTTTGAAAATAAAAAAAAGGAATGACAAATCTGCATGAACCACTTAGTTAAGTACTAAAATGGGAATTCTATTATTAGAACGTTTATGCACCAATTAACTCTATAATTAAGGCATTGACTCAGTTATCGTGTCACAAGTAAGCAATCGTGTTTACCTATTCTTCCGTTTGCCATCCGTATAAAAATATCATTACCAAATTTCTGTGAACGTCGCATATCAAGTAACTCCCCCAACCAAACGAGGCACTTGCTGCCATTTCCGTTTATATTGATGTTAGTATAAGCCATACACGAGCTTTCCTTCAAGCACTTCTCTACACACTCCTCGGGATACAACATTCCCCAGTAAGTTGCATTATCGGGTAACTTCAGTCCAGTATTCTTCACAAACACGTCTTTATCAGTATAGTTAAGTTGGGTGATTCTCCTACATCCTTTGGTAAAATCCTTCTTGTTCCAGTCATCTTGTGATGCAGCCGTGAAACCATCGGGACACCAACAGCGTGGATCTTCGCCAATACAAACTCCAAAAGGCCCACAAGTCCTATACTGGTCACATATGTCCTTATTCAGTGTCTTCACTACATCCCAGTGATTGGTAGCATTATTCCATTTCAGGAACTCTATCTTTCCCTCTAGATTCAGTGTCAGTTTCAAACTCCAGTTGTTCTTGGCTTCGAATGTGAAATAAAATGCATCAGCATTGGAGTTAAATATTGGTCTAAAGTAATCGTTTTCCATGAGGGCATCACTGCCACTGAATTTTTGTCCATCCCAAGGACCCCACCTTGAAACTCTTCGCTTTTTTTTCTCAAGAACTAGTTGGGGTGACTGACCTGAGTCTAACCTGAACAAATAATCACCTGGAGCTGGATCAACACTTGTCCTCCAGGACCTCATGGATCGGTCGATACCAGTTTTCTGGTCCCAACCGAGCCTCATTCCTGGTAACAATGTGTCAACAGGGTGATCAAAGCTTTGCCACAGGTACTCTCCAGCCGTCAGATTTCTAGAATCTCCAAACACAAGATTACCTGAATCCAGGAGCTTCAGAACTGGTCTGAGAACAATCTGGTTTGGCTTATAAACCGATATGGTTGTTCCTATATAATCTTGGAGAAAAATGCATCCTCTTTGGTTGAATACAAGCTCTCCACATCTAAGTGGATCCAATACATTGCCAACCCATACTGCAGTACTGAACCCTATGTCCTTGTACCACAATCCCAGGTACCTCTTTCCAATGAATAGAGGAGAACCAAAGAATCCTAATTCAAATATTTTGTTGGACGAAACCAAATTCATGCCGTCGGTGAGGGCTTGATTTGGGAACAAGGAATCATTAGCAGCACCGTAACTTGGATACGAGGATTTGGAGATAAGGAGATGACAGAGAGTGAATAGCCAAGGAAGCACGGTACCCATTGGTGTTAATTAAAATGAAGATACAAAAAAGAGCAAGAGAAACTTGAGCAGTAGAAAAAATGGAAAATTACCCTCACAAAATGAGCTAAAACAAGCACTCTAAAAAACAAAAGGGCCACGAGAAATACACTTTTCTTTTTCGAAAAAAAATATAAAAATGGAAGAGAGAAGTTAAATGGTGAGTTCTTGAGGGCAAGTTGAAACAAATTTCTTAGCTGGAAAAGATGAAAAACGTGACCTTTGTAGTTCCAACCCTTATACTTAAGAGGAAGGACAAAAAAAGCAACTAGCATTGTGTCAGCATTAACTGAAAGATCAGGTCACAATTTAATTTGTGCAAATCCACTCTCCTATGGAATTAAACCGTTCAGAAGAGAACGCAGGAATACTTTCATGGTTTATTTTCTTGTTCTCTGTATCATAAATAAAATTTTCCTCAAAGAAAATGAGTTCTATATCTTTAGTTAAATCCTGGCTTAAAGATTTATTTGAGAGATAACACTGTCATTAATGCATACTTCAGAGGGCAAAGTCATTCCAACCCCTTTAGGAAAAGTTGATTGTATATCACAGAAACGTAACTTACGCTACTGATTTCGTCGTCCTATGTAATTATGAGTGTTTGCCTTGAAAAAGAATGTAATCTATTATTAATCTGCTTTTGCAAATCATGCGTAATCTTAAAAGAATAGGCAAAAGGTAATAACTCAGTGAGATGAGTTACAATAATTGGGATTGAACCAGTTCTCAATCTATGTTTGTTATATTGAACTCAACGAAATTTCTACGTTAAACTAATTTAAACATGAAGCATTGAATTTTTTTCATGTCAATAATGTCCTTCTCATTACTTAATAGAAGTCCTTTATAACGGACAGCACTTCTTCTCAGAATTGTTTTACTTTCTAGGGATTCATCAGAGGGAGAGAGACCCCAGTTGGCGACAGGGGAATGGCTTTGTAGATAACTGTAATAATTTCATTCTCCGTACAAAAATCCTGCTAAGTGGATGCCGAATATAACTTCAAGATTGAAGCCTCATTTATTTGACAGAAAGAAATGCAATTTAAATAAAATAAGTAAAACCAGTGTAGAGGAAGTTAAACTGCATCATATTGCATTGTCTACTTACATGTCATGTAAGGTTGAAGTAATGCTCGATGACGAGAACTGCATTCATCTGACCGACATCAAAGCTAAATACGGACCAGAAAATGATAACATTTGAAATCAAGGGGAGATACAACCTCTGCATACCAACAGAACCTGATCATATGTTGACATTGAAGAAAAAGTAAAAGAAGTAACTATATCACGATGGCTCTCTCTCATTGTCTTCCGCTCTTTCTGTTTGTTCCCATAAGTACTAGCGGTTTTGTCTCACAATATGTGAATGATAGCGAAAGAGGCATAGCTTACAAATATGGAAATTGGCATTAGACAAATTCTAGTACACTCTTGAGTATCAAAAAGGTCAGATTTGCTTCATTAAATCACCATGCCGTACTTTTAGCTGAGCACTTGAAGTCACTACTTCTTGAGGTCTTCTTATATTAGAGGTTTGATGTCCGTGTGTTTTGGAAGAGATCATCACACTGTTATTATACGGTAAGTCTTGTAGGAAATGTTGCTATCTTCATAAAAACTGTGTGGAAGGAAGAACCTCAAGTAGAGTATTGGCTCTGACATTTTTGGTTGGGAATTATCAGCAAGGAGCCATTGGCACCTTCTCAAGTAACAAGACATATAACACATTATGAGGGATGTAATAGCCGGGTGATAAAACTTAAGAAGAAGACGAATGCACAAAACTATTCCTTCTGAATCACATCAATGATGGGACAGTAATTTACAATGAATTTCAAGGATATGGAAAAGGAAAGAACTGTTACATTGATGATGAAACAGGACGGATCTATTAACTTGTAATTGTATGTAATGAGAAAAAAAGACCTAATTATACTCTTTAGCTTTCACAAGACTTACCCAGAAACAAAAATTTGACGAAGTATACAAGAGAAAACTGTGAACCTCTTGTAATAATATACACTTTTGAGGGTGATACCATCAACTACCGGCCATCTATCGCGGTAACTGTAACTTGGTTGACAGTGCAAGTTTCTTCATAATTAGTTGAATATGAATCTGAATCAAGAGTTCTTCTTCCAAGGCAAAATCCTGGGTTTTTAGGCTGAGGCAGTGATGCGCTTTCACTGCCTAACATTAGAACTGCAGTGGCCATGTTTGGTCTGTCTTCTGCTTGCTCCTGGACGCACAACAGTCCAACTTGTATGCATCTCATCACTTCAGATAGAGAAAACGGCTCTCCAACAGATGGATCCAGTAGCTCCAAGCTGGTCCCTTCTTTCCATAGCCTCCACGCCTGCAGAATCAATTACTTTCTTAATCAGAAATGACAAACGTGTTGGCAATAATGAAGCTACATATAATCGGTGAACTTACATGTCCAAGAAGGTTGAGATGGTTGTTTTGATTATAGAATCCCCTGTTCTTCTTCCCAGTTACTATTTCTAACACCAAAACCCCAAAGCTGAAAACATCGGACTTAACAGAGAAGAGGCCATCCATTGCATATTCTGGAGACATGTAACCACTACATCAAAACAAAAACAGATTTAGGAACAGCTTTAAAGGTTCTACGAATGATGCAAAGAAACTACGTAGTGTGCTTACTAGGTTCCAACAACTCTTTTTGTATTTCCTTCAGTCTCATCCCCGCCAAAAATTCTTGCCATGCCAAAATCGGATATTTTGGGGGTCAAATCTTTATCAAGAAGAATATTGCTTGCTTTAAGGTCTCTATGGATAATCCTAAATCTTGAATCTTGGTGAAGGTATAGAAGCCCCCGAGCAATCCCACAAATAATATTGAACCGCCTTTGCCAATCCAGCAGCGAGCTCTTCTGTTTATCTGAGGAGCATATTTGAATGTGAGTCACAAAATATATAAGCACGTTACTGATGTGAATCACTTCACTCCACTCATAAAAGCGGTATAACGAAAAAGACTTACTGAACAGAATTGAATCTAAACTTTTATTTTCCAAGTATTCATAGATCAGCATCTTCTCTTCCATATCAACACAGCAGCCAAGAAGCCGGACTAGATTTCTGTGTTGTAGCCTGGCAATCAATCTTAGCTCATTCTTAAATTCCTCTACTCCTTGGCCGGAATTCTTTGAGAGCCTTTTGACTGCTACTTCTTGACCTTCAACCAGTATTGCCTGATCAAAAGAAAAATATCCTATTGAGCTCAGCGATCATTTTCTCTTCTTCATTATACTATGGTTTACATATAACTGAGATTTTTACCTTGTAAACACAGCCAAAACCACCTTGGCCTAACTTAGCCGCATCAGAAAAATTCTCTGTTGCCATAGCTAGGGTGCTGAAGTCAAATAATGGCAATTCAAACTCTTCCGTGGAAGTTTCACCGGAGAACTCTCTTTTACTCGGAATAATAGCTGCATTCATTAGAAACTCTTGACTTCGTTCACTAGTGCCTAGTTTGAAACCATAAGTAGCATTCATTAGAAAATGAAGCATTTCACATTAGACAATCTTATTTATCATCATAGATTCATCCAATACCTCTATTTTCAGACTTCGTTCGGATTGAACCTTGATATTTTCTTCTCTTTGATAAGAAGCAGAGGGTAAATACAACTAGCAAAAGAGCTATACCAACTGTAATCCCAGCAGCCATTGCAACTTTTTTTGTCTTGCCAGAACTATTTCCAGATCCCACACCTCCACTTTGCACTGAAATTAAAACTTTTCAAGTTAATGTTATTACATCGTGCTTAATTTTTTTCAAGAGTTCAGTGCCAGAGTAGATCACATCTTTATTGAAGAAGTAACCTAAATAGTCGTTCATCCAACCAAGATAATGAGTGTATGTATATTTTATGTATACGGGCTAGAAAAAGCAGAGAGTCCCAGCTAATCGTGTAAATAACCTTTTTTAATTCGAATTGAAAACATATAACTCACTGAATTCCCATTTTTTTTAATTAGAGCTACAAACAATGTTGTTTAAAATCATTTTTGGTAAGAATAGCAAAGTTTAAGTCCAATGAGAGGTCACTAAATGTTTTGAGCGTAGATAACAACCAAAGAAAAAGGTTTCTATAATTTTAATTTAAAAAACATGATCTATTTCACCTAAAAGTTGTGTCCAAAAAAAACAATAACAACATCCATGACATTGTCTTGGTCAAATACAATTTGCTAATTATTATATACATAATCCCTTTATAACAGTTCAACTAATCTATGAGCAATCTTTACTCACCAAACCTTCCTTCAAACGTGTATGACATTTTCCTAACGTGTTTAAGGAATTGGTATACAATCATTGTCCTGTATTACATTAGGAAACATATGATTTATTTTATTTAAAAAGAAAAAAACTAAAAATTACATAAATACACAACTTATGTCAACTCCCTAAACATATTACAAAAATCTCACATATACATAAAATGCTATGTATATGTCGGCTATATTATGTATATTAATAGAAAAAAAAAAGTAAAGTAATTAAAAAAATAAAATAGAGTGTAATTACTGTTAAAAGGTTGGTGTTTATGTTATTTATAAAAAAAAAAAAAAGGAAAAGCAACTGGGTTGGCCCAAAAAAGTCAAGATAGTCGGCCACGTAATGTTGGAGAATGGAGCCTAAACTATGTAAGGTGGGCCCATCACACCGATCAGGTAATTACTTCGACATCACCGGGTGCGGGTAAGTTTTTATCATTTTTTTACTTTCGCCCCTAATTAAAATATATGTTTTATTTTACTTGTTCATTTTTATCGAAAATTTTATTATGTTTTTTTCGTGCTACCCTCAGTATTAAAGGAGTATATTGAATAGTAATGGTGTGAGAAATCAATAGAGATAAAGTAATACTATGAAATATGGAGTAATTTAAAAAAGGAGCACATCTCGTTGAGGGGCCCAAATTTTGTGGGACCATTTAACGGAAAATGATCTAGAGCTAAACAAGCTTTATTTTGAACACTTTATTTAACACAATAATTAAAAGTTTCTTGAATCCAAAAGGGAATATGAAAGCAGAAAAGGGTAAAAAGGAAGCCTTGAAGAGGAAAGTACAAAAGAAAAGGCAAATACGCATTTTGATTACTTTGTTACCTTTATTTCCCTCTTAAACCTACTTTTTCACCCTCATTTAAAAAAGAAAAAAAGAAAAAAAAGAACGCTTCTCGTGAAATTTAAGGGCAGGCATAATTATAGGATTTCAACATGCAAACTTCTCCAAAAATTTTAAGAGAATCTTGAACTGTTTAATACCAAAACTATTTTCTTAAAAGAGTACATTCACACTAGGTAAATTTTCCCAAGGTATAATATGTATAAAAAGGGGCTGAAAGTTTTTCCTTTTACGCCTTCTATTATCTTTTTTTCATTACTTTAATTTTTATGTGTTGGTAAATTCTTAAACCCGCCATATTTTTACGAACTATATTGTGACAATAAGCTGATAACGTTTGTTTAAACTTCAAATTAATGAGTACGTGATTGGAGAGAAGGTGGAATTAGGTGACTGATTACCTTTAGCCTTGACTGTGTAACACATTTTCCAAATACTTAATCATCCCTATCTAATCAAATGAGAAAAAGAAAGTCCAAATAGTAGATAAATAAAATTAAGTCCCTATTGAAAGCAATTTGCAGATGGGGTTGTCAAATATGGTTAGGTTTCTAATTATTTTCGATTTCAAAGTAAAATACGCAAAGCAGAGAAAAAAGAAAATTATATGGAAAACGTGCATACCACAAAGAATATATTGGTATAATAGCTTTTAAAAGTAGGTTGCTTAATATGAGTCCTTTTCAGGATTTAATGCACTTATTATTGATCGTCGATGGGACCAATTAACCTCTTCATTTTTCAAAGGTGGTTTTGATAACTTGCAAGTAGCAACTGTGCATTAGAAATGAATTTTTTAATATAAAATTTTAGATTCCAAAGTAGGTGAAATGAAAGAGAATTTAAGAGGGGGTTCAAGGATATACATTTGAAGACAACTAACTATTCTTCAATTCTCTACAAAAGAAGAAACTATTAAATTGCATATTTACAGCCATGGAAATACTTCCCAAATTTTACCCTTTGTATATTACTTCTGTCGAAAATACTACTCCCTTCGGATCATTTTCTTTTAAAAAAAGAATGGCATCTTGTTTTAATTGAAAATAATTTAATTTTAGATTCTTTTTACTCTTAATAAAATAATTTACAATCACATAAATATTTTAAAATTATTTGACCACAAACTTAAGAAATATTTACTTTTTTTCCTTAAATATCAAGTAAGTCAAAAAGTGTCAAATAAAATAAGACGAAGGGAGCACCAAGAACAAGTAAACCGAGTCTACAAAAATCATCCTGGTGACCCAAAACTTGATAGGAGTATTATCTAACAATAAAACTGATTGTACAACTTCTTTTTACTAGGACAATTTTTTTTAAGTATAACACAATTTCTTCTAGATGTCAATCTATCGTAACAATACAATTCCATCTTTGTCCAAGTTTAATGTGACATAGAATTCAAAAAAAAACTTTTTAATTTTGAGGCATTAAGTAAAAATTACGTCAAATTTATCAGAATATTATTTAATCTTATCATAGTAAAAGGTTAAGATTGATACCTGCATCAGAAGAAGACACCCTAACGTAGAGAACTTGTCCACCTTCCGCTGCCGCATACTGCCGCATATCAATAAGTTCGGAGCTCCATATCACACAACCCGACCCGCTTCCACTGATATTCGAATTTGTATAAGCCATACAAGAACAATTCTTCCTACACATACTTTCACATTCATCTGAATTCATATTTTTATCCACAAACGACCACGTTGTATCTGGCAACTTCATGTTCCTCAATACATTAAACTCATCAGTTTCACAATCCAATTTATGAAAACGAACACACCCATCTGATCCATCTCGCAAATCCCACGCTATTTGATTTTTAGGCTTGTATCCCACCATACATTTACATATTGGTGAAATATTTGTATCGCAAATTCCAGATACTCCACACTCTGTGTAACTGTCACATTGGTCTTTTGGTGCATACCAGAATCGATTCCATACACTGTTTGTTGGAATCCAAGTGTATCTTTCAAGAAGTCCATTATGATTCACCAACAACCTGGAATACAATGTCTTGTTGTGTAACTCAAACATGTAAGAAATTTCATCGGAATTGAACTGAAATTCGAATGTTATGATCTCAGTAGGCTTCATTTCTGGCACCCCACTGAATCTAATCCCATTCCAAGCGCCACTGCGGTACATAATTTCTTGTTTATTCGTTAAGAAGATTTCTGGTAATCCACTGGTGTTGATCTTGAAAGTGTAATCTCCAGGAGCTGGATCAGTTGGTGTCTTCCAAGATGTTATGTTCCTGTTCAGCCCAGTTTTCGAATCCCATCCAAGTCTCATCCCAGGTAACAATGTATCTGTCGGATAATCAAAGCTCTGCCACAAGTAACTCTGTTTGGTTTCATCGTTTTCAGGGCGAACAACAAAGTTCCCTGATTCCAGGAGCTGGGCTACAACATTTGTTGCCGGGGTTTTCCGCTCTGAAGACCAAACGGAGTTCCCCGTTTGGCCATCGGTAAGTATAAGGGTGCCAGTTTCGGTGATTTTCAGGACTGATTTTGCTGAGCTTGAAAGGGGGTTGGCTCTGTTAGCAACCCAAACAACAGTCCTGTCTTGAATCTCTTTGTACCAGATTCCAACATACCATTTGTCTGAATTAGCACCACCTGGAGTAAAAAAACCTAACTCAAAGAGTTGATCGGAGGACACTAACGTTTGATCTTTGGTTAAAGGCTGTGTTGGTGTGACTGTATCAGTAGGTAAAGCAAGAATTGGACGAAGAAATTGAAAAATCAGAAGCAAGAAGCAGAATTGGTGAAAGTAATATTCTTTGTTGTTGTTTTTCATTGTGGAATTTTAAGAAAGGAGTGTTTTGTTTAGGTTGTTTATTGAAGACAAGTAGGAGAAGTTGGGGAGTCTTGGCGTTTGAGACATTTGTTGGCGTTTGAGAACTTGTTCTTCGTTTTTTGATAGGATAGGAAGAGGAAAGGAAGATGGTTTTTTGGTACGCACTGCGCACGCCCTTCTAACTCATATATGGTTGGTTCTTTCTTGGTCTTATAAAGTCATCCTTTGAAAATGAAATGTCACAAAACTTATTTCAATTTCACCATGTTAGTAAGTTGAAAATTGTGAAAATTATACTACTCATATTTGGAAGATTATTTATTGGGTAAAGATATTAGTACTCTATTAGTCTTAATTTGATGCGAAAATGTTTGACTAACGTTAAATTAATTACCAAAAAAGAAAAAAAAAAGAGGAGATTTTCTTGTGATCAAAAACACTAATTCAGCTTGTTTGGATGGTTAGTTATTTATTATAATGTATATTTGTGTAGTTTAGATATTTGGAGTGTTTGACCATGAAAAATATTTATTTGTTTTGAGTTGAAAAAAATTAGAAAATTTCGGAATTTGAAAAATAAGTAAAACTTATTGTCATCTTATTTCACTCCAAATTGCTCATAAAAATTCAAAAACAACTTCTACTTTGTTCATTATCAAATACAACTCCAACTTCAACTTCAACTCCAACTCCAATTTCAAGTCGTATTTGATTCTCATGGGCAAACACCTACATAGTATTTATTCTTTTTGATTGTTACTTAAATTTTATGGTATAATATCGTAAAATTTATCGTTATGTAATGCCGAACAATCTCATTCTAAATAATCACCGATTTAGTGTGAATGCAGCATTATTTTTTTCTCTCATTTTATCTTTGCTCAATATCTAATAATTTTGTTTATCACCTACCTTAATTGCTCTACCATGGCATCCACTTTTCTAGTAAGTTTACATAATTTGTTGATGTTTAACATTATATAAGCGTGATTGTTATTTCCTTGACCTCGACAGAAAACTATACAATCTATCAAAACAACACAATACTATACAAAGTAACACAATATAATATGATAAAGATGCACACTTTCATATAATGGGAGTGAGGAGCAATTAACGTCAGTGGAACATGCTATGTACTTCTTCTGTTCGAATTTATTCGTCACATTTGATAAATTATCTTTTCTTTATTTATAAAAAATAATTAAAAAAAATAAAAAAAAATAAAAAAAATAGGCAGAGATAAATCCGACCGAAGAGAATATATCACATTCAACACGACCTGCAATATGGACTCAACCAAACAATATAACACTAAACCACTTCGATAGATCGTGTCATGTATGTACTCAGGGGCGAATCTATGTTCAAACGAGAAATTATGCTATATATGCATGGCTAAAATTATTTTTATGTAGATATATTAGATGTTGAACCCCCTTCGGTTAGTTCGTATGTTCACTTATGAACCCCTTAGTGAATATCCTGACTCCGCCACTGTATGTACTCATGTTTCTCGTGTAGAATTTCTACTCCAACTTCTCCTTATTGTATGGATAACAAATACTCCCTCCTTTCATAATAAATAAATTGTTGAATTTTGGCACACAGATTAAGAAAAAAATATCAAAGACATAAATTTAACATAACTTTTCATTTTTACCCTCAAAAAAGAAAAAGCTGACCTTGTAATACTTTTCAAAAGTTAATTGATTGTCAAATCATAAGGGTAAATTTGAAAAAAAAAATAATGATTCACTTATTTTGAAACACTAATAAATACCCCAACAATTCACTTATTTAGAAACGGAGGGAGTATTATTATACAGTGATGGAATTAATGTGATAGTCACACAATCAATCAACTTCAATTCAATTTAGCTTTCTATTATCGTTTAGCATTCAGTCTTTTACCATAGTTGATTTACAACATCTCTTCACAACTTCGTCAATACTGTTATATTAGTCAAATTTCTACTCTAAAAAACTGCTAGCAGTATTAATCGTATGTACTTAGTCTAAGTGATTAGGTCCATTTCCCATAGATAAAGCTTTTATTCATGTCTGGTATAACTATAATCAAGACGCTTTCTTAAAAACAATTAAGAATCTACATAGAAGAAGCAGAGTAGTTTGACCATATTTAGTAATTATCCTGTCTATTTTTACTCGTCGACCATCTTTTTTATTGTGGATGTCCAATTATATCTATTTAGTTTATAAAATCAATAGATAATTTATCTATTTCACTATTTTACTTTTAGTATTAAATACGATTTATTATCTAATTAATTTTTTAAAGCATTAAATTTATTATAATATGTTAAAATTACCCTTATCATTTAGTACTATTTTATTTAATCTTTGTGTCAATGAAAAAATGGACAAATAAAAATAAACGGAGATAGTAAATGTATGAAAGTATTAAGAAATTAAGAATGTGCTACTTCCAAGTCCCGGTCTAATTTTCCTAAACCGCAACAATTACTCAAAAAAACAGGCCGTATATATACCCTTTAATTTTACTTTTCATAAATTATTGTCCATTTACATCAATGAGATTGCTAGCACCAAGAAGTTAGCTATATAACAACAAATGTTAGCAGTTAGAGGGTCATAAAGAGCTTAATAATTGACTGAAAGCAAAGTACTACTACTTGGTAGTTGACTGGCTTTAAATGTTATATTTTCCTTTGATAGTTTATTTTTGCAAAATGGCAAAGTTTCCTGCAAAACAGGCCAGATCAGTGTTAGGTTAAGTTTGATTTAGACGCTAAAAGTCAGTATAATTAAGCTATCGTTCCTGTTACGAAGTGTTTAAGTGACTTTATACTCCCTCCGTTTCATTTTATGTGTCGTTATTTGATCGGGTATGGAGTTTAAGAAATAAATAATAACTTTGTAAAGTTTACAAAATTGTTCCTCTTAAAGTTTACTTTTTAATTTGTTTTTTCTTATAAAATGAGACCCACTAAAGATTAAATGAGATAATGTCATCAAATAGTTACCATCATATTCTTTTTGGAACGGACCAAAAAGAAATGACGACGTATAAAATGAGAGGAAGGTTGTACTAATTTTATAGCCAGTAATTGAAAACTCTATGCGGGCATTTTGTCTACAGTTGGTAGAAGATCAGGCATCAGATCCTAAATTTTAATATTTCTATGTTTTACTCGTGTAAAAGTACAGCGAGATTCCTTTTCTCGAATTTTTGTTTCTCTAATTAACAAGTAGTCAGGCTAAAGTGGGTGATTTTTGGACCAACAAGAATCCTAATCAAACATAATTTATGAAAATTACTGTTTTATCACCCTATTCTCGTGAACTTGTGATCCTATGCCAAAGATGTATAATTTACTTCCTTCCGTGTCATATTAGTTGGTCATGTTATTAAATATCAATGTACTAAATTAGTTCATCATTTACTAAATTAAGATAAAATTAATTAAGATATTTTCATTCAATTAATATACTCTTTGTAAGTTTAAATAAATTACTATCTTGAAAAATTGATCATTCCATTAGTGATTCATTAAGCAACTTGCAAAATGAAAAATGCTCAACTAGCATGGTACAGAGGAAGTGCTAATTAAGAATAACCTTATTTACGTGTGTGTTTCCCATGCATTAATATCTATATGATATTCCAACACTCGTTTAGAAAATAAATTTAGTAGTGGATTTAAATTTTACTAGTTTAGGTGTACGCGTCTCTCACGTATACTTCATTTTATTGAGTTCAAACGTTACACTAAATAGGATATTTGTTTAAATAATAAAGATAAATATAAAAATTAAATTCAATATCTTTTAGAGAATTTATTTAATTAAACCTAATCTTTATCCAAAAATTTGTCAAAGCCATCGATATAGATCTACCACCTGTAAATTGTAACAAAACAATACGATGATAGAGACATTAAAACAATATAATTAAATCTAACTTTTACACAAAAAAATTCTCAAAGCCGTCTGACACTCATCTACCACCTGTAAACTATAACAAAATAATATGATAATAGAGATATCAAAATAATACAACTAAACTTAACCTTTATACAAAAAAAAAATCTCAAAATAGAGATTTAAATGCAATACAATTAAACCTAACTTTTATTTTAAAAAATCCTCAAAGTCGACCAACATTTAATTACCACCTGTAAATTCATCTACGACCTGTAAATTACAACAAAATAATACAATAGTGATCACATTTCTAAACTACAACAAAATAATATAATAGTGATCCCAAAACTTCAGTTTTGCTGAAAATAGTTCTTGTCTGAGCAAAAATTTTGACCCTAAAGAATTACTTAAATGAAAAACAAAAAAGATATATATATACACACGTTGAATTCTATTATGTTGTCAAAAACAGTGAAGAAGTTGAGGGTTAGAAAATTAAGCATTCACCAATCTAGACATGCAACCGAATCAAGTTAGATGAGCATCAATCATATTTTTTCAACAACTAAATCGAGTTCTTCGATAGTTTAACGTGCATCTCAATATTTATAGAAGTATTTCCTTAATAGAGTCCTATTTTAGGAGTATTTTTCTATCCTGTATTCTAGTTAATATGATAAAAATAATTAAATAATAAATTGAAGAAAATAGTGAAAATACAGTTTTGTCTAAAGGAGAGTCTTTTAATGAATGATGGACAAAAAGTTCAAATCACTCTTCTGAGAATCTTCACACTTTTAATATATTACAGTGATATCAGAAATTTCGCCAAGAACATTCATAATAAGTATAATATATTGTTTCTGACCTATGTATGTAACATAATTCTCTCAGTATCAAGTATAATCATTTGATATAAAAAGTTCAATTGACCATCCTTCCGCCTATATAGCTCCGCCACTAGTTGTAATTGTCCATTTCGACAACAATTACAGATGATTTGCTCACATTAGTCCTACATGATTACCCAATTGCTGGAAATTAAAACCTATAATTAGAAGTGGCCATTTTATTTAAAAGGAGGAGCAATAACTCCATATAGAAGAAGATTGTGATCAATTTGTCTCTTTATGTTTGTACCTTGCATGGGCGTAAATAGCCTTCCAAATATATGAATTAGACTGAATTCAGTAATATTGATTTAAATTTTATATTTATTTTTAAATATTTACTTAACTTAATATATATAAATTATTAATTCATGTATTTACTAGATTTTGCTGAATAATTATTATTTTTTCTGATACACGTTTGATTCTTTAGAAATAAATTTAAAAAATTAAAATTTCAAATATGTGAATTTTAAATTCTGACTACGTGTACGCTCGTAAAATGAAGAAAGTCACCACTCACCACCCATAATATTATTTTCTAATTTGTCCTCCCATGTGAGTTAGCCAGACACAGACAAAGAGAAATTAGAAAAAGGGTTATTTGCTTTATCATTGCTTTCTGAATAACTGAAAAGGGGCATTTCAATCGTGGTTGGCATTATAATTTTTATACCGTATAATTTTTTAAGATTAAAGAAGGAGTGTTTGATCTTTCTTTCTCACTCTTTTTTTTTTTTTTTTTTATAGAAGAAAGAACCTATAATAGTATTGATGTTGATTCTTAGTTTAACAACCATGTCGATTTGGCGTTCTTTATTTTATATAATAATTTAATTTAATATATAGTTAAATAAGGCCTAAATGTCGGCATGATTGAGTGGTTAGAAGGTGGATCTCCCATATATGTAGGAGACCTAGAATCGAATTCAATCTTTATTCGTCGATCAGCTATTTGCTCGTCGCATGAGACTTGCCTAGTAAAATTTATACTTTTTATGAAGTTTGTGAGCTATTATACCATAAATAGATTACCTAAAAATGCTCACTCAAATAGTAGAAATTGTGGCAGAGATTTCCCTGGGGATTTCAAAAAAGAAAAATAAGGCCTAAAACCACCTCCACATGACTAAAGAAGAAAAGAAAAATAAAGAGGTTTGCATGTTTCCAAAAGATATGATTGACTAATTAAGGAAATCCAAAAAACTCTACACAAAAAATAATGCAGAAGGGTTTAGAAAAATTGAAGTCATACTAATATTTTAAGAAAAAAGAAAAAAGAGATAAAAATATCAGTGCCGGCTAAAGCACAAGGCAAGTAAAGGAAGGGGGGTTAGGCTTATAAATTAATTTAAAAGATAAATATTTTACACTAAAAAGTATAATTTATTTAATAAACTGATACAGGAAAATTTTAAAATAAAATCGAACAATTTGAAACAACAACGATATATCTATTATGATCCCACAAGTGAAATCTATGAAATTTAGAGTATATGTGATCTCACCCCTAGCTTGTGTGAGGTAGAGAGACTATTTCTTATAGACATTCGGCTCAAGAAAAATATTTCAAAGCAAATTCAAAAAATATATGACCGGAGAAGCTATAACGAAAATCTTAATAAAAGAAAAAGTATTGACAACAAAAATAATGAGATAACCAAACAAAGGAAATAACAATACTAATCAAATTAAAGAATAATATATATAATAGCAACAGGGGCAGATCTATTAAGGGTTCTGGGGTGCCACGCTACCCTCAAATTTCGACGAAAACTTTATATATAAAGTTAATATAAATATATATAAATTATAAATTTACCACTAAAAAAATTGAAGTGGTCTTTAGTTCAGATGGTAGAGGGCTGTTAATTTTGCTCAATACACGTGGGTTCAAAACTTGTTGACAACTTATTTTTTGATTAAGTTTAATAATTAATCACTACACATTGTAACTTTGAAACGTTTTTTGTTTTCTCTTTTAGAATAAGTAAAAAAAATGAAGCGGGGTGGGGGCAAATCGAAAGAAGTAAGCACACAAATTAGTTGAAGAGGTTCAATATTTACCATATATACATAAAAAAAATTAATTAAGTATAAATAATATAATTTTTCGTCGAAGGAGATTCAATGAACCTCTTGTCCATAAGTTGGCTCGGATCTAGCATTTGAAGTCACCGATTGATTTAATCAATGAGTCTACTTGACATCCGAAGACTCCGAATCTTGGATCCGCCTCTAAATAGCAACAATAATGTTCTCCAACAGATTAGAGAGAAATAACTCGACTATCTGCTAATATTCTACGTTACACATCGACCTCCAAGCTTTTCTATGTAAGATCATGGTGTATTGAAGATATGTTATATATCAAACCATTCAAAAGCACATAGATATATTTTTGATTGCTATTTGGAAGTAATTATTAATATCATTAGTTGATGAGAATATGAAAAGACAAGGTCTTTAACAACAAAAGTTCCTTAAAACTAAAAGTGAATAATTTAACAGCCGCTTCGATACTTGACGATTTAGATCTTTTTTTTCTTTCAAATTAAAAGTGTGAATGAAAAATAATACAGATAGAAAATAATGTTTTAATTGATATATTTAATTAAATAAAAAGACTTAATTCTTTTCTAAATACCTACATTGCTCATAGAAGGATGCTCACAGTAAAGATGTTCAATGAATTAGGATGTATATACATTTATTAGGAAAATTCAAATATGCCCAAAAAAATTATCAATAACTTAGCATCTCAAAAATTTAAGGAAAGATCCTTCAAATAAACATACAGATAATTATTTTTTTTCTTTTTTTGAAAACTTCAGAAAAAATCGCAGTCGCTACACCCTCTGTCACAGTCTCTGCCCTTCGGGTGAGCACTCTGTGGTGAGCACTGTGTGCGCACTGGATAAACCCCTCACTGTGCAATAGCTCGCAAACCACACAGGAGATATAAATCGCACTAGGTAAACCCCGTGCGACGAGCTCGATTAAGAAGACATTAGGGGTGGATCGAACCCGCAACCTTCGCTATGGGAAGTCCCCCTCAAACCAACTCAACCACCCCCTTGGGGGCGTGTTTTTTTTTTCAAAAAACGTAAAGCCTCAAGATTTGGTTTTAATTTAGGGCACGTTTGACCATGGATATTATTCCCTTTTTTCCAGAAAAAAAATCGGAGTTGGAAATTACGGTGTCTGGTCATGAAACTTTGAAAAACAATTCCGGAATAAAATTTCGAAAATGAAAAATAACTTTTTGTTGTTTCCCCTTTTTTCCACTTCCTATTTCAACTTTCATTATTATTACATATAACCTCAATCTTTAAATTTTTACACAAAAACCCTCTTATTAACTAAATTTCATAATTTTTTTAAAAAGACCAAATTCAATAAAATAATTAATTCAAGTGAAAATAATTAAGAATTTTCATCAACAAATTTAAGAATATATAAAATATATTTATGTCTATCAATCATATGTATCAAAATATATTTTTCTCTATTTAATCGATTATGATTAGATAAACTTATTTAGCTAGTGTTTGTGATATTTTTATTCAAATTTTAGAAGAATAACAATTATAATAATTAGTTTGTTGTTAATTATTTTATCAATTGAAGACATATAAATTATTTTCTCAACATCTGGTTGTATGTTAGTAGGTAAATTAGTAGTTGGGTGATTTTGATAATTAATAAAAGTTGAGGGCATAAAATCATATTTAAAAAAGATTTTTCAAAAGTCTAAAAAAAAAATTCAAAAAGACATAGTCAAACACAACTCCAACTTCAACTCCAAATTCATCTTCAACTCCAACTCCAACTTCGGAAAAAAATAATTTTCATGGCCAAACGGCTACTTAGTCATCAATTTTGTTGAGTGGCTTCTTTAAAAATTTTCATATATGGAGTACTAAAAAGAGCACTACCATACAAAGGGGAACTCAAAACCAAAATAAACCACGAAATAAAAAAAAATGATTAAAATAGATCACCTATTTAATAAGTTACCAAAATAAGCTAAACGTAATAAATTATTACGTTTTATATATTTTTCTTAACAGTCAACTAACGAAAATGAATAGTAAACACTATTTGTAAAACGTAATAAATTATTACGTTTTATAAATACTGTTTGTAAAACATAATAATTTATTACGCTTTTTATAAAAAATATAAAAAGAAAGCAGTGTGTTGTCACATCCATCTATGTCAAATCATGTAGTTTGTAATAATTAGTACGTCTTACATACAGTGTTTGTAAAACGTAATAATTTATTACGTTTTACAAAAAGTGTTTGTACTTTGTAATAAGTTATTACAAACTACACCTATTCATGTCCTATTAATTTTACTTTCTCTCTTTTAAATGTAACCTCTACCCCATCCCATGCAGCTAACCGTCCCACCCTTTACCTTATTTTTATAAGGTAAAATGAAAATTTTAATTATGCATTCTTTATTTTTTTATTTATAAGGTGTACTCTTGGAAAGATCTGTGTGGAGTGGGGTGAGGGTTACATTTAAAAGAGAGGAAGTAAAATTGATGGGACATGGACAGGTGTAGTTTGTAATAATTTATTACAAAGTACAAACACTTTTTTGTAAAACGTAATAAATTGTTACAAACAACATGATTTGACATAGATGGATGTGCCAACACACTGTTTTTTTTCTGTGTGGAAAACGTAATAAACAATTACGTTTTACAAACAATGTTTACTATTTATTTCCGTCAGTTTATCGTTAAGAAAAATATATAAAACGTAATAATTTATTACGTTTAGCCTATTTTGATAACTTATTAAATAGGTGACTTATTTTGATATTTTTTTTTTATTTCATTGCTTATTTTTGTTCGAATTCTACAAAGGGTGAAAAAAGAAACTACTCCAGATTGCTCACTATATAGTACTTACTACTTATATACTACGTGGTAGGTCCATGCATTTAAAGTAAGAGACGAATAGAAGCTACACGTAATATATAATTATCATCTTTAATTTTGGGTTGGCACTAGGTAGGAGACTTGAGCTGTGTTTTTATGAGTAGTCTCTATCAAACTTTAAAAACAAAAAGGGCACACCTAGAGAAATTTATCACAAAGAACAAGTCCCCTTTGCCTAATATTTATTGCACATACCCAAACATGACAACAGAGAATATGATCAGCCGATGAGCTTACCACTTAAATGGATTTATTTTAGATGCTTTTAAATTAAAATAGCTTATAACTCTTTAGTAGTATTTGGGTATTAAGATTAAAATATGTTTTAAGCATTTGTTTGTATGTCAAAACAATAAAATAAGTTAAAAGACATAAACTTAAAGTCCCAACTTATATAAGCCAAAAATTAAAACTAAAATTAAAAATTCTAACTTATGAAAGTCAAAAACCATAAACCTCCAAACAAACTCTAAATATATATAGGTCCATGTTCTATGGTTATAGATGGAAGGGGAATACATGTATCTTGGAAAAATTTTAAGGGGTTGTTTGATAGGATGCATTAGGAGAAATAGTCCATGTACTAAGTGTTGTGTTACTTAATACTATGTTTGGTAGGATTTTGGACCAATGTATTATTAATATCATGTATTAGTTATACACCCTACATGGTGTTATAGGGTGTATTACTAATACATCACATATGGTGGTATTAGTAATATATGAATTTTAATATCATGGGATTAGTATGTGTAAAGACAAAAATATCCCTCAAATTCTTTTAAACATTTTTTCTATTTTTTAATTTTATTTTTAAATTTGTACTAATAAATTTATTCAAATAAATTAGTTTTCAAATTTTATTATTATTTACAAAAAAGACCTCAAATTTCTTTAATTCTTTTCTAAATCTTTTTCAATTTATTCAATATGAGTTACATCTTTTTAATTTATCAAGATAATAATATCCCTCCAAATAATTTTAGTTATAAACAAAACTACTTCTTTAACTTTAAAAATATTTATTGGTCAAAATCCGAAAACAAATTACATGATTGCATACAAGTTTTAATTTTGTAAATAGGATATTCATAAATAAAAATAATTTTTCTATTTAGTTTTAACACTCTAAAAAATCCAATTTTATGTTAATAATGATTTTATTGTCTCGTCCAAAAGTTGCACGTACCTCTCTCCAATTTTAAAATACCACAAAGTGGGAATAACAAGTAAATGATGAACAAATAAAGAAAAGATAATCAAAAATAATAATTCGTAAGTGAATGATTGAATCTTAAAATTTTAAAGTAAATAATTAGTTATATTGTTAACTTAAAAAAAAATAAAAAATAGTAAACTTTTACAAAAGAAAATACACAATGTTATAATATGTCGAGAGTATTTTTGTAAACAAACAATATTTTTTTAAAAATATAATAATAAATATTTTTTTCAATATATCAAACCAAACATTACATAAAAAATAATTTCAGTATTATTAATCCCTGCACTACTAATACAATCTATTCAGTATTATCTTATACACTCTACCAAACGACCCCTAAATGTAGTATGTCGAATCAAGGTCAGGTCAGGTTTCTGTTGGACCTATAGTTCAATTTAATTGAAATGAAAACAATATAATTACTGGTACTCCTTGTTATTGTTCCAATATAAAACATTTTTATTTTATAACACAGAATAATTTGGGGACCTCCCAAATATAAAAGAAAAAATTATATAGCGTTTGACTATAAATTCTCAAATACTTTTATAAGTCATTTTTGGGTGAAGTTTTACTATGAATTTGACCATAATATTAAGAAAACATATTTCAGTTTTAAAGGTCACAAATATGGAATTTGGCCCAAATATTAATATTTTCTAGTATTTGAAAATTTAGATTATTTATCAAATAACAACAAATTGTATGTCCAAACAGTATCTATCAAGTTTTATTCAAAAACTAGTTAAAAAATCTAAGACCAAACGGGTTTCTTAGGGTAAAATATTCGGCAAGAACAGTAGAAACACCAAAAGGATTGAGGTTACGAGAACTACACATGATATAATTTCTTTTACAGAAACTTGAGTAACCAGATAAGAAACCTAAAGAACATGTTTGGAATAGATATATAGATCCATGCATATATATATATGTCTGTCATTTATATTAATTTTATGAATATTCTAGAGGCTCTACATTATGCTGCAGGGACGTGTCGATATTCATTTAAGTTTGGTTCACACTGTATTTAAATCATACTTGACGTCTTGACCAACTAAGAAGGTAGGTACTTTTAGGGGTGGCAAACGGACGGATTGGATTGGATTGGATTGAATTTGAACGGATTAAATATGGATCAAGCAAAAATGATTTGGATTGTAATCCGCTCATATAAATATGGGTAAATATGGATTTGGTTAAATATGGATTGAGTAAAAAATAATTTTAACCCACTTTAATTCTTAAGTCAAAAACTTAAAACTTCTATATCATATCAACTTGATTTTTTTTCTAATTTTTTTTTTAGTTTTTTCTTTTTGACTTTTTTTTTTCTTTATCTTCTATATGTAGCCTCTAGTCTTTTTTTTTATTTCATTTTTTTGTTATTTCTTTTTTTTTTCTCTCTTGTATCGCTACCTTTTGTTTCTCTTTCTTTTTTCATTTTTTTCTTTTCCTTTTTAGTCTCATTTTTTTCTATTTTTTATTTTTTTGCTTCTTTTTCATTTTTTCCCTTTTTTGGTTGTATTTTATGTTTTTTATTTTTTTTATTTTCGAAGAACATGGTTAAGTCAAGCACAAATTATGGATGATGACTGAAATATCAAAACCACTCAGTACATTTGTTTTCACCTTTATTTTTTTTTTCTTTTTCTCCTTTTTCATTATTTATTTATTTATTTATTTATTTATTTATTTATTTATTTATTCTTCAATTCTTTCTTTACGCTTTTTTCTCTCTTCTATCTCTAACTTCTACCTCTCTTTTTATTTTTTCTTCTTTTTTTTTTTTTATTCTATTTTTGGTTTCCTTTTTTTTTTTTTTTTATGATAACGAAAATACCATAAACGCATATTAATTTATATTCGCCTAACATTTATAATTCAAAGACTGTGTGGATCCTCAACCATATATATTTTAGTCTCAAGAAAATAAAATTAATTCATATACTTTTTTTGGATTTTTCATCCGGTGTCCGATGTCTGCATTGGAGCCCGACTAATTCGGATCGGGCGTTGCAGGGCCCATTAAGGTGGCAATGCTCCCAACAGAGTTTTCTCTATACCCTGGGTCGAACCCTCGACCTCTGGTTAAGGGTGGAGCACCCCCATCCACTGCACCACAAACCATGTTGATTTTAAAGTAAAAAAAATATAAAATATAAAATGCAATGACAAAAAAAAAGATGAGGAAAAAAATATAAAAAAATAAGAAAAATGACAAATGACGAACCAAGAATGAAAAGGGGGGAAACAGAAATACAAAAAAAAAAAATGCGAAGAAAAAAGAAATAAATTTGAAAAAGAAAAAAATTGATGAAAAAGAAGAAAGAAAAAAAGTGTAAGAAATGAATAAAAAATAAGTGAAAAAAATGAAAAAGGAAAAAAGAAAGAAAAAATAGTAAATTAAAGGAAAAAAGAAAATTTAGAAAGAAAAAAAAAGAAAGAGAAATAAAAGATGAAAAATAATAATAATAAATTAGGAGTGAGACTATGGATTATACTTAATTGATAAGAGATGTCATGAATTATATACGCTAAATGGGATAATTAGAAGCTTATATGTACTAAATCATGTAGGTCTCAAGCCAATACGAATGATGAAATAAGAATGAGAAAGGGAAAAACGAAAAAAAAAATACAAAGAAAAAAGAAATAAAAATAAAAAAATAAAAAAATAAAAAAATAGATGAAAAAATGAGAAAGATTTTTTTTTTTAATAAGGAATGAGTAAAAAAAAAAGAAAAAAAAGGAAAAAGGAAAAATGTAAATTAAAGAAAAAAAAAAAACTAGAAAAGAAAAATTGAAATTTTAAACATAGGTGAGTGATCTCTGTGTTTAAATTGGTACCCATATTTTATTATTTTGTTCATAATTGTATGAACTTTTAAAATGAATTGAAGTTCATATTTACCTATTTGAAATATGAGTGATCTAATTCACTAAATATAAATTAAATGAACCTTTTTTACAAATATAGGCTGAAATTACCTGTGGGTACTCTCAAAAGTCATGCACATCTTTCTAGCATTAATATAATACTACTAGTAATAAGTATAGTATTAAGTACATACACCTACACGTCTTCTTTTTTATTCACAAGGACCTCCCCTTTTTTTATTTTTGGTACGTTGATTGACTTTATTATAATAATGGCGTAAAAAGCAAAAACAAAACGACGGCTAGAATTTGAAAGGTGCAACAAGCCAAATTGATTCATCTTAGTTAGAGCATAGGAAAATGAGTTGCATTCATTGTAAACCTATAGGGGTTGTTTGGTTGTCAATTAGAATTATGCAAATATTAGTAAATATTAGTAATGCAGAAAGAGATAATACATCGAATCATCCTTAAACATGTAGCTAAAATTTACTTTAGATCCTAAATTTGTAAGATAATTATTTATCTTCTTCAACAACTTTTAAGTGAATTAATTTCAACCTCAAAATCACAAGCCCACTCTCACAACGGAGAGTGCACTACGCACGCGCCATGTCATTGCCAAATCAGTGTCACATCAGTGTCATGTCATTGCCACGTAATAAATTATAATTTGAAAAAAAAAAATCCCACACATATATGTACTATATATATATATTAAAAAATAAAATGCCCCCCCTCCCTCAATTTTTCTTCTTTTTCATAATCTGTTTTCTCTTATTCACAACAAGAAAACACTACAATGGTGTACAATGAAGAACTCGCGAATGAGAGTAAACGACAGTTAATCTCAAAGCTAGGATCCATCCATCCCCGCACCCCCTCTCTTGTGGGCTTTCTTCTTCATCCCCCTGCAACCGCCGCCGCCCCCACCCCCCTCTCTTCCGTCTCCTTCCTCCTCATTTGGAAAGGAAGTTTTCAAACTCCAAATAACCCCCAAGTTTCAAATTCATCTTCAAGTTCATAAATGCTTTTCAATTTCAATTGTTCATATCCACAAAGATAAATGAGACTCCTTCCAATTTCAATTTCAATTTCATTTCAATTTTTTATATTCACAAAAATTATATATATTATGATGGGTGTGTCTATTATGAAGAGAAAAAAAATGGAGTCTCGATCGTGGTGTTTTTCGGTGAGGTGGGTGGTTTCCGATGAGGTGGGTGTTTTCCGGTGATGTGTGTGCCTCTTCCGTTCACTCTCGATCTCACTGTGTGTGTGTGCACAGTGATCTGTGGAGTGAAAAAAAAATGAAGTATCCGATCTTCCAATGTCACATTAAAATTTTTTATCAAATTTTTAGCAAGTCTCAATCATATTTGACAATTGAATTAGAAGAAGTCAAGATCTTTCAACTTTAATCTTGTTTCTTGTGATGACAATTTACAAATAATGCAACAACAATGTGTTGGGGGATTGGGGGGTGGGTGGGGTGAAGGGAACGAGGGGGGAGGGGTTGAAGAAGTTGAAGAAGCTGAATTTGTTTTATTTTTATATATATATATATATATAAAGAATTTGTAAAATTTAAAATGTGGGTCTCGCATTTTTTTAATGTTTTTTTGGCTATTCACTCGTTGTTGTTTTTTTAAAAATTTGCCACGTCAGTAATTTGAGTGGAAATTAATTCACTTGAAAGTTGTTAAGGGGGTAAATAATTGGCATACAAATTTAGGGTCTAAAGTAAGTTTTGGATACAAGTTTAGGAGTGTTTCGATATATTATAGTTTTGTATACATGAATTAATTATGTGAGGTTTAGCTATTCGGCTATTACTATCATGTATTAGATATTTTATCTTTTAGTTCTACCTCCCATAAAATAATATATAAATTACAAATTATAGTTTATACTCCCTTCATATTTTACTTGTCACTTTTTGACATGACACACATATTAAGAAAATAATTATTGATATAAATATTTACCGCACTACCCCTTATTAATTGATATTTCAAGTAATATGTCTTGAAAATAATTTAGAGAATAAACAATTAATGCGAAGGGTGAAATAGGGAAAATTCTTTTATCTTCTTAATATGTCAAAAGTAAAAGTAAAAATGAAAATCCAATGACAAGTACACTGTACAAGCGAACTAAGAGAGGGAGGAGAGGTTTTGGTTATCTAACATTATAACCTGATAACCAAATTAACATCATTAGTGTGAATTATACTAATTTTGATTGAATCATGCACTTTTTAATCAACAATCTAACGACCAAATAGGAAGTTGGAACTGTATGTAAGGAACCTTATTAGCGCAGTTGTAAAGCCAATGGATAATGAATAATGTAAGGGGGAATATATTTAAGAAAATTTTAGAGAATCCTAATAGAATTAATTAATTAAAAAAATTAAAAATTACACAAATACACAACTTATGTTTCAAAGATTATAAAAAATCTCAACTTCCTAAATATATTACAAAAATCTCAACTTATACACAGATGCTATGTATATTAATAGGCGGAAAAAGTAAAGTAATTAAAAAAGTAGGAGAGAGTGTAATTGCTCCCAAAAGAGTTGATATTTGTGTTATTTGTACTTAAAAAAAACATGGAAATAAAGATTTACATTCCTCAACAGACACCTATACAGCTGGACAATGATCATACTAATAATAATAATCTCAGACAATTCCGTACGTTATTATCTTTTTTTTTTTGAAACCAGAAACATAATCCCTTAATGTGTGGGTTTGTTTATCTTTTAAACAACAACATAATCATCCAAATATGCTAAAATGATAAAATAATCTGTCATTTTTTAAACAAACAAAATGTATTGTTATTTTATGAGAATATTTTTTTTAAATATTAAGAAGTAGAGTAACTGATAAAGTTGCTGTCATATGGCGAGGTCACGGGTTCAAGTCTTGGAAACAGTCTCTTGTAGAAATGCAAGGTAATGCTGCGTACAATACCTTGTGGTGAGACCCTTCCCCGTACACCGCACATCGCGGTAGCTTTAGTGCATCGGAATGATTTTTTATTTTTTTTACTTTTTTAAATATTAAGCAAAGTCTTCCAAATTTGTTTTTATTGATAAAGAAAAGACGAAAATAAGGATCTGGTATATTAATAAAAAAAGAAAGGTAAAAATGAAGGGCATCTTTAACCTTGTTAGATCTTAATAGGACATTAGACTACTTTGAAATTAAGCTCGATTCTACTTTTTGGTTTTATATATACTCAGCATAATTACACAACGTATAGTGCTAACAAAATTAGGTACAAGATTGATTTGTTAAAAATGGGGGTTGAAACGATTTACATCTCTGAGGATCCTCACGCATTTACAGATGAAGAAAATACTTTACACGACTAACAACTTTCTTTAAGAGTGTATAATAATTAACATGTTCTATCGTCCCTGCGACAAAGAAGATGTACTAAACTCATTAATGGAACATCTATTGTTATCTTTTGCTGATCCATCAAAATCCAAGTATGTTTCAAACTTAAATGTGGGTTGTGTAGGACTTGAGCATTTCATTTCACTGTTTAGCATGAGAATTATGTCAGCCATGGTAGGACGGTCCCTAGGATGTTCTTGAACACAGAGAAGGCCAACGTGTAGGCATCGCGTTATCTCCTCTGGAGAAAATGAGTTGATCAAGGTCTCATCCATGAAGTCTGATCCCCTTTGTTCACTCCACAATTTCCATGCCTGCAATAGTCATATGCATTGTCGTGAGGGTCGAGATATAAATATGAGTGGAGTTGATCAAGACAACATTAGACAAAGAGTGAGCTAACGTAGTTAAGGAGGTTGAGATTTTCTTCAACGTAATGGAAACTTGAATTCTTCTTGCCACTTATGATTTCTAATAACAAGACTCCGAAGCTGAAGACATCAGATTTCTCCGAGAATACCCCCCTCAAAGCATATTCAGGAGACATGTAACCACTGCATTTGTTGCCCAAAAACTGTTAGTGCCTTCAGAAATGTAAAATAGATACCGCGTACAGATGTTTTTAATGATTCAAAGTTGGATTGTACAGGGTAGCAGGATGGGCATACCAATAGATCTTTACTTGTGCATATTGATTACATGTTTATGAGAAGTACAGACATAAGGTTGCTTACTATGTTCCAGCTACTCGGTGAGTATGCACAAGTTGCTGCTGCTTTTGAAACGTCCTTGCTAAACCAAAGTCTGAAATTTTTGGATTCATTTCCTCATCCAACAGGATGTTGCTTACCTTCAAATCCCTGTGGATAATGTTCAAACAGGAATCTCGGTGTAGATATAATAGCCCTCTAGCAACACCTTGAATGATGTTGAACCGTTTAGGCCAATCTAGCAGTTCTTTTTGTGATGTATCTGATCATTAATGTGCAAACAGTTAATATAAGTATCACCTTTAAGAACTCCTTAGACAAGTTATACATGATGGCAACTATATTTCCAGCCATCCAGATGTATTTGTGATTTAGGAAAATCTAGCAAAACGAAAGCTTTATTCTGATTCTAAGGGATGGAGAAACAAATTAGAAGAGAGGAAAACAGGAGCAGCCATACCAAAGAGAAATTTATCCAAGCTTCTGTTTGGCATGTACTCATAAATTATAAGTAGTTCTTCCCCCTCAATGCAGCATCCGAGGAGTCGTACAAGGTTCCTGTGCTGGAGTTTTGATATCAACAGGATTTCATTCTTGAACTCCTCTATGCCTTGCCCCGTTCGATTAGAAAGTCTTTTCACTGCTATTTCTGGTCCACCTCTTAGCTTTCCCTATGCAGAGTCCGCCAATTAAAAGTAGAATGATCAGACCACATATTTGTGTGTATTTGATCACCTATTAGGTTAAGTGCTCAACAAAAAGTGTAGTTACCTTGAAAACTGGACCAAATCCTCCTTCTCCGAGTTTGTTTTCTACTTTGAAGTTGTTTGTTGCTGTGGCAATTACCTCAAATTCAATCAGCGGAAGTTCAATTGGATCTTCTTTCTTTAAATTGCCAACCCAGAAACTTTCAATTGTGTAGTCTTTTGAAATGTAGCATGAATCACCCAGACTAAAGCTTCTGGCTCCTTTCCTCTTCTGTCCTGTTAAACCAAATAAACAACCTAAACTTCAAGCTAGACGCCCGTAGTGTAGCTGTGTTAACATAACCATTAAGGTAATTTGATTTGTCACAAGTATTTTTTCCCCTTGTTACCTATTTGATAAATCTTGTGCTTGAGCAAACAAAATAGAGCAACCCCAAAAAAGAGACAGGAAAATACTGCAGAACATATGATTAGTGTTCTTTTAAGCTTCCGCTTACCTGGAAAAACTGAAAAACATTTTAATAAACCACTGCACTAGATGGATTACATCTAGAGTTAGTGTAGAACAAATTAATGTAATAGTTACCTAACTCTGAGTAGGCAAGCCGAAGGAAAAGATCTTCCCCAGAATTCGAATAATCCTGCATATCTAAAAGATCACCATACCATACCATACACCTAATTCCTGCCACATAAGCATAAGCAGTGCAAGAACAATTGTTTAAACACAAACTTTCACATTCACTTGCACTGTCAAGGCGAAAAATAGCAGCAAGATCAGGCAGTTTTAGTCCGCTAAACTTCAAAAATCCGTCCTGCAGTCCAACCCCAGGAGACGAGATATTTCCCTTTTGCTGACACAGTAATTCAGTTCGCCTCACACAACCACCTGTCCAGTTTCCTTTGCTCCATTCGTCTCTAGACTGTGGCACAAACCCTCTTAAGCAGCTGCAAATTGGGGAGTTATTCTTGCTGCAGACTGCTGAAGGTCCACATGTGTTATATATATCACATGGTGGGTGTACCATTTTAGAATAAACTTCCCAAGCTGGAGCTCCATCGGTCCACTGCACAACTTGAACAGATCCTGTAGACTGAAGCTCTCCGAAAGTTAGGAATGAAGTATTTGGAAGAAAGGTGAAATATGTGGTTCCCTCTTGAAAGTCTTGCTGAAAAACAAACTGAATTACATAGGCTGCTGCATCTATAAAGGGCAATCCAATGAATTTCAGTCCATTCCACTCCCCGGTTCTGTAGTAGGGAGTAAATTCGTTCCATATGAAAAACTGAGGAGAAAGTTGCTCCGATATTCCAACAGAAAAATTTCCCGGTGAGGGGTCATTTTCCTTCTGCCAAGAAGACAAGAGCCATCTCTTCCCAGTTATCCTGTTAAAACCTATTCTCATTCCTGGCAAGAAAGTATCACAAGGATAATCGAAACTCTCCCAAAAGCTTTGTCCCGAGACATTATTTTTAAGCACCAAATTCCCATTGTCCAGGAGAACAGCTTCTACTGTGTTATTAGTAGGGACAGACACATTGCTTGACCAGATAAGATTCCGCGTACCATCAAGAAGCACCAAGTTTCCATTGTCGCTAATTGATAGACTCGCAGCAGAATCAGAAACTTTAAGTGGACTCTCTCTGTTTGCAACCCACACAACTTTAATAGGAGGGATATTTTTAAACCATATCCCCACGTACCTTTTA
Source organism: Capsicum pubescens (assembly GCA_030864215.1). Classification (NCBI taxonomy): domain Eukaryota; kingdom Viridiplantae; phylum Streptophyta; class Magnoliopsida; order Solanales; family Solanaceae; genus Capsicum; species Capsicum pubescens. Next base: position 176,232,858 of record CM061539.1, on the reverse strand, counting down.
TCGGAATTGGAAGGAGTAAAGAATCCTAATTCAAAAACCTGACTAGCAGAGGTTAGCGTTTCCCCTACCAAGAGTTTTTGGGATTGCAGTATGGTGCCTGAGGCATTACAGTAGTATGATCGAACGATACAGTAAGAAAGAAGAGAGATCAAAAGAATTTTCCGAGCTGGTCTGAATCCCATTTTCTTAAATGGACTACTATCATAACAAACATCACGGAACACTTAAAAGAGTCGCCACTCAATTTACAATAACCAAATAAAGTGACTAGAAACAAAAATGAACATAGTTGGAATTCTCCAGGTAATTTAAACTTGGTGACAAGCTATCCCTTAAAACAGTAACAACTCTTATCAGAATGTCCAAAAAACTATTCAGAACCTTTTTGGACGATGATTTGGTTTTTTGTTTTTACCTTTTTCTAATATATACTTACTAGATAAGAATTTGAAGTCAAATTTAAACTTTCTCCCTGATACCCTATTTCTAAACATATGCACAGCTGGGAGTAAAGACACTATAACTTGTCTTACTTGACCTGAGGTTGTCTGGACAAAAGACTAAAGTCCACATCAGGGAATAAAGATGTAATCATTAAAACATCATTTTAACTCATCAAGTTCCGACATGAGCAAATACTTGATTTTGAGGTCAATTTCTCCCTTCATACTCATCAAGTTCCGACAAGAGGAGCTTGCTAGGATGTTAAGCACTCTCAACCCTGAGGATGTAGGTTCGAGTCGCCAAGACCAACGGAGTGAAAGGGGGGGAGATCCTACGGAGCGGCAATTTTTTTAAAAAAATAGCTCATCAAGTCCTATGGACAACTCTACAATATACTAAAGCAATACTCTGCCTTTATTAGATTTCAAATTTGACACTTGTTGTTTTCTTACAAAAAGAATAGTCGGATTCCGTTTGAAAAAACTAATTTAATTTTTATGGGATTTGGAAAATATAAGTATCAAATTTTCTTTTAAAATTTTGTTATTTAAAATGAAAAGGTATTACTCACTCCATTTAAAAAAGAAGATTGTTTTTTTTTTAGTCCGTTTAAAAAAGAATGATTCCTTCTCTTTTTTAGCAATACTACTTTAATTTCAACTTTTCACATGACATGTTTAGGATCACAAGATTAAAGGGTATTTCGATACATTTGACACAACTTGAATTTATGGCTACAAGATTCAAAAATTCTTTATTTTCTTAAACTTTGTGGCAAGTCAAAGTAGGTCATTCTCTTTTTAAACGGAGGGAGTATAATTTAGTACAAACTTATTTGTAGTGAAAGTAATAAGTTCTGTAGACATTTGAAAAGAATTTGTTTGATTATCTTAACCACACAATGATAGTGTCATGCTTCTAGGAATGGGGGAAAAATTAATATCACCAAATTCCTAGACATAAACCACCCACTTCACCAATTTTGAGCAATTGAGCCATCTTCTGCTGGAGACTGGAGCAGTAAGAGGAGAAGGGTTCTCTGAGTTTTAGTAAAAGATTGAGTTGAAGTTGGCGATTTTCCCTTCGACATTCATGTAAAGGGACAAGCTATGTGCTAATACTCGTTTTCACTGAAGCTGTTGAACCTCTTTGCCAAAAATTGGTTAATGCTGTTGTGATATTCTTGTACCAAGATATAGTCTTCCTGGCGTAAAATACCTGATATAAAACATTTGATCAAGCTGCTCCGTGTTTTAATCTGCCCATTATCCAATGAGTTTCCAACCGTGCGCCATTTGGTCTAGCTGTGACAAGGCGCTTGTGGGATTGAGTTTAAGGTAACATTAGCAGTACTAAGTTTTGACAAAGTGACCCATTTCCCATTTCTGCAATGCCATTTTCTTGTATTTGTTGTTCATCATTTCGCCAACCTATACAGCGGCTAGAGCTGCTCCAGAGCTCCAGGAGTCAACTGTTTAGGCTTTCTAATCCATTTGGACAGAAGTTGCCGCGTTTCTGATCAAGTATGTCCTGCCATTTATTTCTTTTCCTTAAGAGGAGGTGATGAAATATATATGTCCTCAGAATTGTATAATTTTAACATTATTTGTGTGTGATGTTATTATAAGAAAGACTACTGTTATTAGAATAGATCATTCTCTTTTGATATATAAGAAAATAATTATGAACAGTCATAGAGTTGAAACTTCTTCCATATTTGAGTTTCATGCAACAAGTCCACAACCACCACAAAATTGACACTTGCTAATTAACTAGTAAATAATTCCATTTCCTTTTCTGTCTCAAATGGAACCCAAACCAATCTCCCTACATATAGTTTGATTTATGCAGACCTGTTAATAGCTACTGCCTGTGTTCCAATGGACGAAGAAATACTAGTTCTCACGCTTTAGAAAAACGGCGAAATGGTTTCTTGAAGTGATAGGAGATAAAAAGCATGTTATTCCGTCCCTTGATTATGCAGTGATATATATACTGACCGATTGACATGCTTCATTCTAACTAGATATGACAAGTGGGGCTTGCTCAATTGTTGGAGCATCTCCATCTACAAATAGTAAAGGAAAAAACTTCAGCCATGCATACTGATTGAACAAGTTGTGACATATCTCTCTTTCAGCTTGCAGAGCTGAACCATCTACTAATTAATTAGTATACACATGATGTGCTAAAGTTTACCTAGCTAGCAAAAAATTATGAGCATAGTTCCAAGTATAACTTGAACAAAGTTACGATACTTGAACCCATTCTCTTCACATGAATCAGGTATGAAGACGGAACAAGCATTAACCAATCATCTACCTATTAGTACACTAACTGTGACATTGTTGGAAGATGGCAAATCCTGATTCCCACGCCATACATCTTCATCCACAGATCTACTCATTGAGGTGTAAGTAGGTTGCCTAGGCAAGGGCAACCTTACATTGTCAGTTTCCAACATCAAAACCACAGAAGACATGTTTGGTCTGTGAACGGCAAAATCTTGAACACAAAGCAATGCCAAGTGTATACATCTCAATGCTTCATCTTGTTGACAACCATCCCAAATCGAACGATCCACTAGGTCCAGTGGACTACCTTCATGCCACTTCTCCCAAGCCTGAAATATTTTCCACCAGAAGAATATGAGAAAAATGACTACTCTGTCATTGCTCATCAACAAGAAAATTAGCCATATTATTCGAGCAGCTTGTTCTGGACTAAAAAAGAATGAAAGGGGAGAAAATTATTCAGACTTACGTATCCAATGATGCCTGAATGCTCATCTGTCCGAAAGCCTGTATTTCTACGCCCACATATAATTTCAAGCAATAGTATGCCAAAGCTGTAGACATCAGACTTGCCAGAGAACAGTCCTTCCATTGCATACTCAGGAGCCATATATCCACTGTGTTTAGCAACAAGGTACAAAATGAAACGGATTTAGCTCCAGGAACCAGAAAATTTGAAATTTGAGTCTCTTAAAAGATTTAAAATCAAATGATACTTACTATGTTCCTACGACCCTATTTGTATTTGCTTCATTTTGGTTTCCTCCAAATATTCTGGCCATTCCGAAGTCTGAGATTTTTGGGTTCATCTCTTCATCCAACAGAATGTTACTAGCCTTTAGATCCCTATGGATTATTCTAAGCCTTGAATCTCTATGGAGATACAGTAATCCTCGGGCAATTCCTTCGATAATGTTGAAGCGTTTTCTCCAGTTTAACTGGGTTTTCCTAGCAGTAACTGCCAAAGTTTAACAGCCAATACAATTGTTAGTGTCTATCTCAATGAGAGGTATTGCTATAGTATATCTATGGGAGCAGCAGAAATTATTTTGACAGCATTTCCTGAACTTACCAAATAGAAATGTATCTAAGCTTTTGTTGGGCATGTACTCATAAATCAGCATTTTTTCTTCTCCTTCAACGCAGCAACCCACAAGTCTAACAAGATTTCTATGTTGTAATTTTGCTATTAGAGTGATCTCGTTCTTGAACTGCTCATCACCTTGTCCAGACTTTTGTGAAAGCCTTTTTACAGCAACTTCTTGACCACAAGGCAGCCTTCCCTAAAGATTTAAAAAAAAAAAATTACTCCTAAACAAGGCGATATACTTCGTTGTAAACAGAATAATCCATCAAGATTGAAAATTTACCTTGTAAACGGGGCCAAATCCCCCTTGCCCAAGCTTGTTTGCAAGAGAGAAGTCGTCAGTAGCTGTGGCCACCATGCTAAAGCTGAAAAATGGTAATTCTGAACCATTTCCTTGATGCCCTTCAGCATTGAGGTCGCATGGTTCAGAGAGTTCCGAGAAGTCTCCACTCTTAACTACATGGTTTTTGGGAATTTCATTGGTCCTCTTGGATTCTGAAAAGTGGAAGTCGAAGTGATAAGTACAACGTGGAACACATGATAAATGCAACTAGTCAAGTCGGAAAGGTTGCTGCATCAAAAACTACCTCGTTTTCTGGCCCTGTACCTACATACTAGCCAAACAGCCACCATAACAGCGAAAGCCAGAGGTACTAGAACTGAGATTACAACAATCTTAATCGTCCTAGTTTTCTTACCTGTTCAAAAGATAATCAAAAGATAAAATCAAGAATTAGAAAGGCTCATCGTTCTTCAACCAAAAGGAAGAAAAAGATATATCCGCACTTGAAATTTGATTTTATTACTAATAATAACCCGCAGAAAAACTCTTTGTTCTAAAGCATGACGACTTTGGATTAAATTTATATAATTGCACGAATAAGAACAAGAATGGTAAGAGTTCACAAATTCAGCAGAAAGTAATGTCCTTACCAAATTCAGAAGGATCAAGACGAACGTAAAGAGTGTTCCCACCTTCCTCAAAATGCTCTATATCAACTAGTTCATCACGCCATGTCATGCAATTGATTCCTCTTACAAAAGCATAAGCATTGCAGGAGCAATCGTTCAGGCACTTGGTTTTGCACTCTTCTATGTTTACATTTGCAATATCTGCATAATCAGGCAATTTAACATTCTGAAGAGCCCAGAATCCATCACTTTTTGCACTATCATTCCTCGCAACATTGCTATTGCTCCTGCATTGCAATTCTGTCTTCCTAACACATCCTCCTTTCCGATTCCCAGCATGCCACAGCTGTGGAACACGTGGTTCAAATCCTTCTAGACAAAAGCATTCTTCTTTATCACATCTCGCGAAATTACCACATAAGTTATACAAGTCACAACCACCCACTGGCCTAGATTGTAACGTGCTCCATTGCCTCTTGTCTTTGTTCCACCTTTGTTGCAGTTCATTTCCAGTCATGGTAATCTGGAACCTCACAAAAGAAGATGTATTTGAGACAGCGTAAATGAAGGACAATCTACCGTCATCCTCGTTATTAATTTTGAAACCAGAAATGAAAGTAGATCTAGTCACATTTGGAACACCAGTGAATTCCACTCCATCAAAATGTCCACTCCTCCATCGTCTATCCTGTCCATTCCAGATAACAATCTGAGGTGCTCCACGAGGATCAACCCCCATTCTATACCTTCCAGGTGAAGGGTCACTCTCATTTCTCCAAGAACTGAAAACTCTGCGCTCTTCGCCTTGTGTTTCTATGAAAGCTCTCATTCCAGGCAAAAAGGTGTCTGTAGGATTCAAGAAGCTCTCCCACAAGACGCGATTTAGCCTCGTAGCATCCCTGTCGTTGTTAAGGATGACAAGATTGCCATCATCATTTAGACAAGCCGTAGAATTCCTTGTTTCGACAGAAACATTAGACGACCAAAGCAAATTCCCATGTCCATTTTTAACAACCAAATTCCCAATCTTGTCAATTGAATAGGTACCATTTTTATCATGGACAGGCTTCTCCCTGTTGGCAACCCAAACAACTGTCTTTACTGTTACATCTCCATACCATATCCCAAGATACCTTTTACTAGTACCCATAGGACTAAAGAACCCCATAACAAAATTCCCTCCTTTAGAAGTGATGTTATCACCATCTCTTAGAATCTCTCCTGATGTAAATCTATCAGCGGCTAAACAGAATGAAGAGAAACAAGAAAGACTCAAAAGAAACAGGAACCAAAAGAAAACACTCATACAAGTGACCATTCTTGGAGCTGGAAATGAAACCTGGTAACAGAATTCAAGAATGGAGGAGAATTTGAATGAAGGAGATTAAAGAAAAGAGAACAGTAAAGGGTATAGAAAACAAAAAGCAAAAACAAAAACAGAAGAAGTTTCTGATGAGCCGCGGAGTGGTTGGCTAAGTAAGAATAATCTTAAAGAGTTGAGAAAGATTGACCTGAACAAAGGTTGTCTGTATATGTGTAGTTGGAAGATTCTTTTGGCTGACCAGCGACCTTTCTTCTGCCCCCACAAGTGAATTTTTGCTTTTTAGGTGACAAGGAGGGAGAGAAGAAATGCCTTGCTTTTCAATAATATATCCCACTAGGAGTCTAGGGACTACTAGTTTCAAAACAAACGTGTGCAAAGGCAAAATCCTACTCAGGGTAAATCCTATTTTATTTGAATTAGATACATTTACTATCTCAGAATCTCCATTGGATTATGTATAGGGGTGTACAAATCGAATCATTAAGTTAAACCGAATCGATGAATAAAATCAAACCGAGTAAAAAAACCGATTTATGGTTTGGTTTGATTGGTTTGGTGTTGGCAAAAAAACCCAATCATTCACAAAAAAATAGCAATATGTATTTTGTATTTGAGTAAACTGTTGCTAGTTAAATACATATACAAAAGAATATTATGTTCCTAAAATAATACAAATCAGTTTCAGATTAAAATGGTAAAAAACGGTTCCATAATTTATGGTATAATTAATTGACAGATGTCCTTACCTTTTAGAACTCTTTTTTAAAATCAACTCTAATTTACACCAATTAATTCAAATTCAAACAAATTTTCCATTATCAGAAAAAAACAATCAAAACCAAAATTTCAGATCGGCTAGCATTGTGAAGCATTGTGAAACACATTTAAAAATCGATTGTGCAATTTCAGGTATTGATCAACAAACTTTATACTATTTGTGGTTTCATTATAATTATATTGATAAATTTGTTGAAGAAATTGTACCAAATATGCGTAAATTTTGCGTGATTCTAATATATTGATATATTATGTCAATTTTATAAGATTTCGTAAGAAATTGTTAATGCACGTTTTTAACAATTTCAAATATGGCGTTGTTGTTCTAAAATTTGAAAGTTGAGAAGTAATTTTAAAACGTTAATCTGAATTTATTTTTGGATTAGCAGGTTTCGAAAATTGATTTTGGTTGAATTCTCTTTAGAGTTTTGTATTAGCGAATTTGTTGTTGTGTATACTACGAATTACATAGTTAAATTGATTTTTAATATTATGTGGTTTTGTATAGATTGAAGATGGGAAGCATTGCAGTTCTTGTTAAACATTCAGGAAAATGAAATTATGAGCAACAATATGAAGAGTACATCAGTGATGCGATATTGTTGAGCTTGAACTCTACGTATGACCAACTGTACACAGTACTTGCTGCTCATGTTGATGTTGATTTGACGTCCAAATACATTGAAATCGAGTATCAATTAACAGATAGTGCAGTGAAAATACGTATTCGTAATGACATGGGTTTAAAGGTCTATATTATGCAGAAAAAAGAGTTGAAGGAATTGAGTATTTTGCCTTTGTATGTAAGTGTTTCTGAGAGGGATAATTTCAGCACAATGGTAAGTTCATCATTGTGTAATTCGGGAAATCTAAAGATGACTGTCAATGCGACTAATGTTGGAAATACAAGTAGTGAAAGAGCACTAATGTTTACTCCATCAGAAGAGTGTTTGGATGTATTTGAAATGGATACAAGTAGAGTTATTATCTTCGACCCACATCACAAACATATTGAGATTGATCAAGTTTATATCTCAAAAAGAGTATTACAATCAGTCATGAAGAGCTATTCAATTCGAGAGAAGTTTCGAACACAATCTGTAAGATCGAGTAAAACCCGGTAAGTGTAGTTAAATTTTTTTTTCCAGATGGTTAATTGTATTTGAGCATATGCATTTATTTTGGTTTGCAGTTATACATTATTGTGCAGATCTGATAATTGTGCTTTTTTATTTCGTGCATCTGGTATTGGTGAATTTGGAATGTTTTATGTCAGAGAATTTTTACCAGAACATACCTGTCCGATAAAAGATAAAATTTATCCTAAATTGCATGCTACTGGTAAGTTGATTAGTGATATAGTCAAATCAAAGTTGAAATGCCACAAACGAAAATACAGTCCATCTGAAATCAAAAGTGATATGAAGGAAGACATGGGTATGGATTTAACATATATTATGTGTTGGCGAGCGAAGGAGCAAGCACTTGAAGATTTAAGAGGGAAACCAGCAGCATCATACGGGAAACTACCTGCATACATGCATGTGTTAAACACATGTTATCCCGGTTCACATATTAGAATGAAAACGAATGAAGACAATGAGTTTTTGTATATATTTATTGCACTAACTACATTCATTCAAGGGTTCGAGCATTGCAGATCTGTCATTGTTGTTGATGCAAGTCATCTAAGAGGACTGTATAATGGGATTTTCGTAGCTGCATGTACCATGGATGGAGCTGGTAAGATATTTAATTATAATTGTAGTTGACTTCAAATATGTATTTGGATTTAAAATATACGTATGCAGTAGTTTTATATATCCTCTGAAAGTTTAGTAGCTTTGCAGCTGTATGTAGTAATAAGTTGATATGTTAAAAATCATGTATTCTTGTATGTTTTTTTGAACATGCAGGACATATATTTTCATTGGCCTATGGTGTTCTTGATTCTGAAAATGATGCTTCTTGGACTTGGTTATTTGAAAATCTAAAGGAAGCATATGGTGAAAGAAGAAATATGTGTGTAGTTTCTGATCGTAATGCAAGCATCATTAAAGCTGTAACTAAGGTGTATAATGATGTACCACATTATGCTTGTATGTGGCATTTATGGGGAAATGTGAAAACAAACTTTAGAAAATTACATGATGCATTGTCAGACGTCTTCTATTCCATGGCAAAATCATATTCAAAGATCGAATTTTACAAATTAATGGAGAAGGTGGAGGTAATTGATGTTAGAGTGAAGAATTACTTGGAATTGGCGGGATACGATAAATGGGCTAGGTCATATGCATCCGTTCATAGGGGATGGACTTTGACATCAAACATTGCCGAATCAATTAATTCTGCACTGGTTTCAGCAAGAGAACTACCAATATATGATTTTTTAGAGGAAGTTAGATTGATGTTTGGTAGATGAAACTGTGAAAACAGACAGCAGGCGTTGTATACTTTTACAGATCTTATTGGTAAGTTTCAAAAAATTCTACAACAGAATGAAGCGCATTGTACACGTATGAAGGTATGATAAAATTTACTCCCTCCGTCCCAAATTATGTGTCATCATTTCCTTTATAATCTGTCCCAAAATAAGTGTCGTCTTTCCTTATTTGACAACTTTTTAAAGGCACAATTACCCTTTTACCCTTATTGATCCCACTTAATTAAAAAAAAAAGATATTGGCACATTTTTTGATAAAGGATAATTTGGTAAACTTTACCAAGTCTTCCCTTATTTCTTAAACTCCGTGTCCGGTCAAATGGCGACACATAAAATGGGACGGAGGGAGTATTTGTTATGCTGTATATATAAATAATAGTTTTTTCATTGGGTATTTGGTTATATATGCATAAACACATAATAAATTTTTGTGTTTATGTTGTATATATATTTCTAATATATTTGCAAAACTGTTTGTCATATAACTATGTAAATTAATTTCTTTTTACTAACTAATTTGCTTTTATTAATTTCAGATTATACCTGCATCGGAGTATATATATACAGTCCATGACAAGGACAAACATTTTATTGTTTGTCTTAAGGAAAAAAAATGTTCTTGCAATGCATTTCAGTTGGATGAGATACCATGTGTTCATGCTTGTGCAGTTCTTGATAGCAAGAATTTTAAAAAGGGACCATATTGCTCTGATCTATACAAGCCAAAAACAGTGTTGAGAACGTATGATCTTCCGATTTATCCTCTTCCACACAAAGATGATTGGTTAATTCCAAAGGAAATTCTGGATGAGGTAGTTCTGCCCCCAAAATACAAGCGATCCCCTGGAAGACCTCGAAAGAAGGATCGTGGAAAATCCGGACGAGATTTGTTTGGAAAGAAAAATAAAAATTGTTATAGTTCATGTGGAAGTAAAGGTCACAATAGGCATTCGTGTAGGAAATACAACAAATGATAAGTTGGTTGATGTCTTTAGTTAACAAAAAATTGCATATTTTTCTACATTGAATAATATATATAGGATCTTATATATTGAAAAAATAATTTTGATGCTATTTTTTGTTGTTATGCGTAATATGTTGGAAACTTTATGTATTTCTTTAATTGAATTCAATAAGAATAAATTGAGAAATTATTACATATAACATTATTGATTTATACTTATTTAAATCTACACATAACAAAATATTAATTCTGTTAACTACTTTGAAGAATCATTGAAGTAGCTATGATCATCTAAAAATATGTATTATAAACATATTTTAAGGGACCATATAGAATGATAAAACATATGATTTAGTTATATATATAAATATGTTATGCATAAATACATATATACGTATGGATATATTCTTAAATGCATATATACATTTGTGTATATATGTAAAAATACGTTTTAATAACTAATGCATAAATACATATATAAATTTGAGCAAACATATATGTATATATATGTTTATATGCTTAAAATTAATAAAATACAAAAATTTATTATATTTGTACACATATGTATTAATGTATTTATGTATTTTATAATGTGAATACATAAATACATTTTTTATGTTAAAAATACATGTGTTGTATAAGATGAACTTATATAGTTTGAACGTAAATATATAAATATATTTAAATTATTGTTAAATACACATGCTTTATTATATAGGCACATACGTTAGTTGTGAAAGCATTTATAAATTTTTCATTACGATTAAAATACAGATGCTTTATTAAATATGAATATATATGTATTATGCATTATTATATATATATATGTTGATTTTGATCAATACATGGTATACTAAAAAATGGATGCGCATTCCTCACAATACATATTTAAAAAATTAAAATTTAAAATACATATATTTTGTATTCGTATCAACATACGCATAATAGAAACCTAAATTAAATATTGTACTGTAAACATCACAAAAAGTAAATATCACATCAATTAAACATCATAATAAAATATTGCAATTGATCATAAAAATAACATATGAAACTTAAAATATATTAAAAAAGGCGCAGTCAACAAAATGTTAATTGTTGTCAAATACAACCATGTCAAAATAAAAGTCATATATCAGTTACTTCAGTAATTTCTGTTATCTGAATTTCCCTACGAGGCCTACTTGGTGCTTCATCATCACTCTATGCTTTCTCTTATTCTTTTCTTTTACCATAATGCCACAATATTGCAGCGTACCTCGTGCGAAGAAGATCTGGATCAAAGTCGACTTTCGGAATACCTCCACCAAATGTAAGACACTCGGCATAAGTAATCATATATAAATCACAATCCCTGCATATAGTATAATTCATAAGTATATATATATATATAACATGAAATATATATAATATATATAACCATTAATATGAATATAAAACTTACAAGCTGCCACTTGGTTGTTGAGGCAAATCTTCCACAATGTAGACATCAAATAGATCATTTTTTTTCATTTAACTTGTAATTTGGATGACTGTCAATATCAATACCCTTCTTCTCATAGAATTTGCATGCCAAAAGGCATAAAGGTATAACCTCAGCTAATTTCTGAACTTCAGCAAGCACAGCAGAATCATGACCAACAGATGACATAGGATCATATACGTATATACATCTCTGGTTAAAAGACAGAACATTCAGAACCCAATGATGTTTGAACTTTACGTTGATAGGAATGAATATATGATCAATCATATGCCATGGCACAGTAGCATGCATACGAAATTCACTTATGTACTCATTCAAATGATATTTTTTTTCACCAGCATCAAGCGTTGGATCATCAATTGAATACACAGCTAACACATTACTTACAATGTTCATAAAATTGCAGTCAACTGTGCTATAGCTATATGAGCTATTGGGTTCATACTTGGATTTTTTTCTCAAATAGTAAAGGCAAACATCAATTTTTTGCATAAAAAAATGAAAGCTTTGTAAAAGCAACTAACCAAAATCAAACGTTGGATATCTTCCACTAATTATTTATGTACTCAAATGCATGTGTCTGGACATATGATACTGCATATGTATACAATAAAATACATATAATAGATAGATCGTCATACGTAATTATAATATAAAGATGTAACTCACCTCATCTGACCATGACTTTACAGGAGTGCCCATAATGTAGAACCAATTCTTGTCATCAACTGATAGAATGCCAAAATTCATAACTAACATCCCCGACTTGTTTTTCTTGTAATGTTCCTCTCTGTTGCTCCTGTTAATTTATAAAGCATAATACTTAATAATAAGCTTAATATGTAAATGAATTATATAATTAAGTTGTAAAGTAAATACTTCTTCACATGATATTTAAGAAGGTCTACTGAAAGCCACGCCAAGAACTTATTGGTGACCTTAGTGTCTTCAATATCATAGATTGAATGAGATGCAAATGGATGCTTCAAGTTGAATTTTTTGGTCTGCATTTCTGTGCTCCCTTTATAATTTCAATGAAAAGAAAAAAAAATTAATGTATAAAAATAAAGAATATTGATAAATGCAATCAAATAAAAGGTTATAGTACAAACCTTCTGCTGAGCCAAATTTTGTAGTGAATGGTGACTCCTTGAATTTAGATGGTCTCCTGACTCTTGAAACATTCATAGGCGTTTGTTCTTTATTTGCAGATGAATGTACAATTATGCTTCTTTCCAGATTAACATAGGCGTTAAGGCTGGATAGCAACTCATCAGGAAGTGTTACTTGAAAATCACGTAAATCTAGTTCACCCTTTCCTTCTCCAGAAGCTGCTTCATGAATGTGCACTTCTGAATTAACTTTTTCATCCAATTTTGATTGCCCAACATCAGTTGTTGATGTATTTTCAATTATTCCTGCAACTGCTTCTGTGTTCTGTTTAAAATATACACAAATCTTATAAATTTTATACAACAACAAGAAAGTAAACACAAATTATGCACGAATAAAGCATACTCTCAAATTTTGTTGTATGAAATCAAGATTGTTACTTCTAAGCACCTCATCTGAAAATGTGAATTGTGAATCTGAAAATTGTGCTTCACCAACACTTTCATCAATATTTTTTTTGTTCTCTTCAACATGTTGTAACATATTAAAAAGCATCAATATTTGTCATGAATTAAAATACAACATATATAGATTCATCATACCATTGAATCACAAACATCTCTTGCTTCATGCACACAACTATCAATTTTGTCCTTTAATAAAATAAATAATAAAATATTAAAAAATATTAATATTCAAGTATATTAATATACATAAGAAAAATAGTAATCAACAAATTACCAAAACAACATCATTATCGTCATTGTACAACTCAGTAAAATCGGTGCTTTATTTTTCTATGATGTCTTCAATAACCTGTTCCTAAACATGAACAATGATCACATGTATACTTCATATATGTAACTCAAAATTTCAATAATATTACAAAATAATATACATATGAATGAAAACATTTTACTTACCAACGTGACTTCGGGATTCATATCAAAATCATGATGTAAAATTGGTGTGGATTTATGAAGTGAAGAATCGTTATCAGATTCATCCAATTGTGGCTTGACAAATTCATAATCTTTAACCTGTTTATTCAACTCAAAAAATATTAGATACGTATGACGATCAAAATAAATATATCATTTGATTAGTTTGGTACTAAATTTATATATATGAGTACATATATATTTATTCAACAACATAATAAATATGTTTTATATTTATTTAACATATCAAATATATTCAACACATAAAAATAAACACAAATTTACTTACCAATATGCCTTCGGGATTCTTATTAAAACCTTCCACATTCGTTGGAGTTGATTGATGTGGTGATGTATTCTTATGACCATCCTCCATTTGATCCTTGTCAAAATCTTTGTCTTTTTCTTGTTTCTTGTCGTTGCAAAGATATAAATACGTAACATTAAAAAATAAAAACCAACAAGTAGGAAATGACTCTGCATATGTATATGTGATAATATATCTATAGATCAGAAAAATATATATAAATATATATATTTATTCAAACGTAAATACATACTAAATATGTATTTAATCATACCTAAATACATATTAAATATGTATTTATTCACACATAACTACATATGTTGTATATGTATAAAACCATTATTCTTTTAAAACTAAAAATTTTGTACCTTAAACTCATTTATTGAATTCATTATTTGATCACACCTTGTTGATACTAAATTCCGAATGTCATTAAACTCCTTTCGAACCTGATTTCAAAGAATTACAATTAGATATGAAAGAAATAAATATACTAAAGTCAAAGTCTTATGCGTAAATTACCTCATCACGAAACTTTTCAAACACTTTCTTAGAAACAAGATTATCTTCGTCTGAACGTTTGAAAAAAGACATATCAGGCGACTGAACCGGAATGTCTTTCCTGTTTGAAGGTACTGTTTCTTCTGATTGAACTAACTTGAAAGTTGGTGTCTTCACAGAAGACATATTCACAACACGACTTGGAGTATTCCTTTTTGATGTATGCTGATCTGCACCTTTTGATTAATTCTTCAACTTTTTCTTGGCAGGTGAATACGACGAATTGCCCTGATGTTTTTTTTTTGCTGATTGAAAGCTTCCGTTGAAGTGGTGGATTCTGAAAATCATCATCAGAATCAACATAATCTTCTTTATGACTTCCACCTCTATGGAAAACCTTTGGTATCTGAAAGGTTGAAATCTCCTTTCGTGTCGGCTCAATGTTCTTAAAAACAACCTACAACAGATATTATAACCAGTTAACCTTGACAATAATGCAAATCATTCACCTACTGTTTTTTGTACATTAACATATATGAATACAATAAATGTATTTACAAATAATTAAAACATCACAAAAAATAGTAGTTTTTCAGGAAACTAACCTTATCATTTGCATCATTAAACAAACTTTCCATCAATGATTCATATCGTGGGCGAATAACATTTGTCTTCTAATTTAAAAGACGTGAAATTTGAGAATCCACCTTGAAAGCGATAGTACGAGGGATAGCAAAGCAACACTCATACAACCAAATCTGGATGACAAGTGGCATTCCATGAAGCATGTAAAACTTCCCTTTGGGTTTCAACTTTTTATTCAAACTCTTAGCTAATTCTTCATATGCAAGAAGTCCCCAAGGATAGTCCCTGTAACGATCACTCTCTACCAGATCAAAATGAAGGCGGGGAATATTGACAGTATCAACAGACGACATCAAAAATTCATGAATAAAATATAAATTAGCAAACTTGAACGCATCTTCATCATTCTCCTCCTCCCAAATTTTATCAGAAACAACGGCAAATAATTTCTTTTTCTGAATAAACATGGAACCCCCAAAACACTGATCAATCATTTGTTTGAAAGGTCTTCATCAAACCCAAAATCACCCCTATTTGAATGACGATTCAAATCAGTTACTACAACAAATTCTCGAAGACTAAAATGCAGTGTTGTGTCCTTTGCACGAATGACTATATCACTTGTAGAACTTTTCGTAGTCTCCAGTGACATAACGCATCTCCCTAATTGTGCTTGCACAACACAATTCTTTTTCTTCATGAAAACACCAAAAATACTATCAGTACAAAACTTCTTAAACTGATTCTTCGTTAGCATTGCCTTAATACGGTCTTCAATGTCATTGATCGTATGACAACCAATATGTGGTGCAAATTTAGGCAATACTCTTGCCATGTATATTTTATCGCGCAAAATCTATAAAACACAAAACTACAATTATATGTCTAAAAAGGCCACATATGTATTTATATAAATCATATACAAATACAAATCTTACAAATTATCAAATACAACTTGTTACACAAAACTTAAATACAAAAATACATATTATCTAATGAAAATATATACAAATACAGATCTTAACATTATCAAATATAATATGTTACACAAAACTTAAATACAAATATACATATCTTAAATATCTAATACAGAATAAATACAACTCTAAAACTTTAAGTAACAAAACTTTAGACAAAGCTAAAATAAGCACAAAATTTATCAATTATACATATTAAATACATATACTAACATATTGTATATAAACTACAAAATTTTGCAAATGAAACAATAGCTCCTCATCTTTCTCTTCCTTAGATGACGATTCATAATCAGATGAAACCGGGCTTGAATTTTTTGTCGAATGAGATTTTCCATCTGGCTTTCTATTTTTCACTATTTTTTGATTTTTTTTCGATTTTGGGGAAAAAGAATCCGTCACTGCTTTTCGTTTCATTGTTTCAACGGACTTTTGGGGATCGTTTCGCTTCTTCGATCTCAATTCTTTTAAGTTAAAACTTTCCTTTGCCTGGGTATTACAAGAAATCAAGTTATTATTTTCGTCTTGGGTTAAACCTAGGCTAAAAGATGATATTTCATCAAAACTCATAGAACAATTTGCATGTTTTGCCATTATATCGGTAAACCAAAAAAATATCAAAACACGCAAATTAAACCCCCCAAAAATTCCCAAATTAAACACACAAAAATATATGGAAAAATATAATGAACAAGAAAAAGAAGAAGTTAAAAGAAAATTGAAACATGCATTAACAGTAAATCACTTACCTTAATAGATGGGAACAAGGTTTATCATGATTTAAGGAGGAAATCGTGGATTTTGAAAAAAAAAAAATAGCTGAAGGAGATATTGGAGGGAATTGAAATCTTTGTTGTGGCGTGAAAATAGGTAAAAAGAAGGTAAAGAGCCGTGAAAAGGGTAAAGTGAAAAATAATAGAGTGCAACTCACGCGCCATTAATTAAAAAGGTTAAATATTGTTACTTTTGCTAATAATTGTAATTTTGAGAAACTATTGTTATTAGTTGTAATTATTATCTTAAAGTTGCTAGTTTATGTAATTTTTTCAAAATAAAATTAAACCGAACCCAAACCGAACCGAACTAATACATATATAATTTTAATTTTTTATACGTAAAAAAATACTACTTATAATCTACTTTCTAATTACTTTTATTATTTTTTTATATTCAAAAAATAAATATATATTCTTGGGCCTTTAATTGTAGTATTTTTTCATTAATAACAAATTAATACAAAACCCAATATTAATATAAAAAACTAAAACTCTTTAATTGCTTCACTTTTTACATTTCACTTTCCAAGTTTTCAGAGAGTTCTCATTATTTCCTAATCTTACTTTCATCTTACTTTTCTTATTTGCCAAGTTGTGATTTAGGTTTCTCTTCTTACTTTTTTTTTATGGAATTATGTTATAATTAATTACTTTATGCAGTTAAGTTTTTAATAATTTGTCTCTAATTCTTCGTTCTTTTGTATGCTCACATTTTATGTGAAGGAAACTTTCAGACAAGCTACTGTGACTAGTGATTTAGAAATTGAACTACTTGGGTATCCACATAATATTACTTTGAGAGATAGTAGTTTAGACGTCTTAGTAATTTGCCAACTTAATTTTTATTGGAACTACTCTATGACCATTGTTTTTTTTTTTTTAATCTTTTTAGTAAAAACATTTAATTTTTTTCTTCAATCACATTAAAATTGTAAAAAAAACCGAGAAAACCGAAAAACCGAAAACCCCCCGACTAAAACAGAAATAAAAAAATCGATTGTATATTGGTTTGATTTGGTTTATAGATTTAGAAAACCGACATTATTAGTTTGGTTATATTTTAATAAAAAACCGAACCAACCTGAACTATGTACACCTCTAATTATGTATATATGGTTATAAAAAATTATCAAATACTCCCTTCTTTCTTTTTCTTGTTCACCATATTAAAAATATATCTTGACATTTATTTATCACTTTGAGAAAAATACATTCATGTTCATATTTAACATTAAATAATTTTTTTCCTACATTATTTCTCAAAGAGTATACGTCAATTAATATGAGTATTGTGGCAAAATATTCATATTAATCTTTGTTTCTCAAGGGTCGTGTAAAAATTCAAAATGACAAGTAAAAATAGGTGGAGGATTATATAGAATGGGATTTTTTTTTTTTAAAAAAAACAAATTAAAAAAAAAGAAATAGAACACTTACAATTTTTTTTTGGTCAAGAGAACACTTACATTTATTAAGCGGGAGTATAAGCCAAAACAATGGAAGCAAATTATTATACTGTGAATTAGTAGATTTTTAAAATAATTTAATAGTTTTAATTAATGTGTACAACTTACTCCTTTTTAAGCATGACTAATTGAGAGAAAAGAAGTTGCTTGGAATGACTTACTTTACTATATATGTTTGGTTGCAACTGACCTATTGTATCATGTCACAACTTTGGTACTATTATGGTATGTTTCCATTTTGGAACTGATAATTTGATTACATTAATCTAGCTACTATTTCCTTTCTTCTAATTTATGATGTGTCCTTTTTTATTTTTGGTCATAAAATTTTCTTTTCTTTTAAGGATAAGAATTGCACTTTTGATTCTTTGATTATTAATGAATTCTGATTTAGGTCAGTATAATATTTGGCTATGGAGTAGCCTTCAATTAACTAAAATATAGATTTTGGTTTGTTTATATAGGAAGTATGTAATTTTTAAATTATATTGTCAAATATGAAGTGATATGGTAAGCACCCTCACTTCCAACCCTGAGGTTGTAAGTTAGAGTCATCGAGAGAGCAAAAAGGACGGAAGCTCCTAGAAAGGGATAAAAAACACAAATATGAATGTAATATTGCAATAGTATAAAATTAACATAATACATAAATAATTAAATGTTTTAGCACCTAACAATTTATTAAAGTTTTAAAGACTAGTTGTCAGAGAGATCGAAAGAACAATCAATTGAAGGTTAAATACACTTATCCAAAAACTACAAGAGCGAAAATCAAAATTTGTCTATTTTTGAGAGACTAAAAGCGTAATTTCCCAGTAGATTTTTTTTTTGGTGAGTGCATAGGGATGGCTTGCCACTTTTAGGTTTGGAAAAAAATAATTAATTCAGATAGAGTTTGACATAAATTGAACTGCTTTTCTAGGGAAAATAATCTCAAATTATTTATTGTGAATTTTGGAAATAGTTATTTTAAATTATGTCATTTTAAACATTGAAGACAAACTTAACTATTTTTCTCCATTTTATCATTAGTCGTTACAGTTCTTGAAAATTACAAATATTATGGAGAGATCACATATATAGAGTAAATATCTAATGAGGGATCGAGATTATATCTTAAAATATATAAAAATAAGGGTAAAAATAATCAAAACTCCTCCTATTTAATGTTTATATAAGGAACATGTAAAAGAAAAATACAATAAATAATGTGAAATGGAGGAAGTAATGAGTACTCTCTCTCATCCCTCTCGTATAATGCTTTTAGCTTGGATACACTTTTTAGAAAATTCACTCACATCTAAAAAAAAAAAGAAATAGTTTCATTAAATTATTTCTAATTGATATGATTCTTTTTAGTTACGTAAAAGTATAATTTACTTATTTAAATAATGATAGAGTAGAAAAATATAAATAAATATTTCTTTTAAATTAAATATAAAACTTTAAAATATCATATAATATGAACGGAAGGAAGTATATATTATGTGAGGTGAAGAGTCAGTTTTGTTGAGACAAAAAAAGAAGTGTTATTTATAAGAAGTAGATGATTTTTCTTTTTCAATTACACGTGGTTCATTAGATAATCAGATTAGGTGAATCTGCTGGTCAGATTATAATTTAATTTTTTCATCTCGTTTGTTACCTACCGATTGCATACTTTTTTTTTTTTTTTTTTTTTTTTTTAATTTGACAGAAAGTAAATTGCAAATGGGATCACATGACATAGTCTAGGGGCTCATTTGTTTGCACTTAATGGAGGTTTGAATTTAAATGGTTCAGATTTCAGATCATTAAGTGCATTTGTTTTTTATTAAGATTTTAGCTCTTAATAGGTCTGAATAGGTCTTAATCATTCAGATCTAAAATCAAGTCTTAACAAGTCTGAAGAGGTATTCTGGTGTTGGATAATATTCACCGCCACTCTATTCATAATAATCATTAGCCACCACCTCTGCCACCACCATCATTGTCAACCACCACCTCTGCCACCACCATCATTGTCAACCACCACCAACCATCTCCACCATCATCGACAACAAATATCGCTACCGACCACTATTGTTAACCGCTACCACACCTACTACCTCTATTATTCTAAATATATTTACCGCCACCACCGCTGTCAACAGCACCACCATCATCAATCACTACTGGTCAATCACTACTATCGACCAACTCATCTATCACAACTAGCGTCACCGCTAACTGCGGCCACTAATACATCACAACCTCCTTACATTCTTCGGCGACCACCACCATTGCCACTAGTAACGCTACCTCTTCCATCACTTCAATCACTATCATAGCTATAATTTATCTCTACTAACAACCATCTCTACCATCACAACTAACAACATCTCCAACTAGCACCAACACATAGTCAACCATCATGCATTCATTTTTCAGCCGTCACAATCAACACCTCCAACTACTAACATCAAGCAACGTCACATCATAACCACCACCACCATCATAACATCACTATAATATCAACCATCACAACTATCACCACTAATATTACTAATCACTAACATCAATCATTGTCACCACAACCACCATTATAAACCATCTCCACTATCACTAACAAACATAAATATTTTTTTTAATCAATAATATAATTTTGTTGTATTAAATTACATACTTTTCTGATATATAATTAGTTTTTTATTTGAATTGTATTTTTTATTTTATTAAATGTACAAATATTTATTTTTTGCACATTCAGATATTGAAAAACAAACAGTCTTAATAATTCAATTTTCAGATCTAGAGACAACATCTTAATCATTCAGACGTGCATTCAGATTCAGACGTGTGAATCTTAAAAAAAACAAATGCAGCCTAAGTCATTAATAATTTCAACTATTCTTTGAAGTACTCCATCCGTCCATATTTACTTATTCATATTTGATTTAATATATTGCTTAAAAGAGGGAGAAGAGAAGTCCATGATAATTTGAGATGGACTATCTTATAAATCGGGCAGTATTAAGCAAACCACAAGCAAAAGAATGATCAAAAAAACATATAGATTTACGTGAAAATTCTTGCGGAAAAAATCATGGACAGAAGCAGAGGAAATTCACTATGAAGGAGAAGAGTACAAGGTTGGAGACGTAGTCTCAGTGACGTAATTTTGTCACCTCCAAAACGACCCACTAAATGCACTTATATAATACGTGCGTACAAATAAATTCTAGGCCAAAAAACATACAGGTTCATACCACAGAGACACACCCCCAACGGGATCAGTAATGGGCTCTGGGATCGGGCCGATACGCTATCACCACAAAAATCATAAACATGGGTCGCATCGCGAACTTTTCAGAACCGAATCAGCAAAATTTGGATCACAAACTCTAACCCCCAAACTAAAAGAGTAAGAAGGTGAGGAGAAGAAAAAAAAAAAAAGAGAAAAAAGAGGGCATGGAGATTAGTTTAGGGGAATAAGAATAAAATGGTTGGATACTTTTTATTTTTTAAATAAAAATTTCACATAAATACTTTTTTAATAATAAAAAAAATTAAATAAGTTGAGTGATTTTAATTTATAAATAAAACAGTATAGTTAAGTAAGTAAGAATCAAAGTTGAGTGACTTAGTAAATTTGATATTTTTCTTTATTTTGTGGATTATTTGATAAATAGTTTTTCCTTTAATATGGTCCTAAGACACTAATATATACCAGTACCCCCTCTCTTTTTTCCTATTAATGGAGTGGGTAAAGTCCCATTACTCTTTAGACCTCGTTCCTTATTTCTGGTACTATATA
Organism: Capsicum pubescens; assembly: GCA_030864215.1. Classification (NCBI taxonomy): domain Eukaryota; kingdom Viridiplantae; phylum Streptophyta; class Magnoliopsida; order Solanales; family Solanaceae; genus Capsicum; species Capsicum pubescens. Next base: position 176,210,683 of record CM061539.1, on the reverse strand, counting down.
ATTAACCAAGGAGTGGATGATTCAGTTTAAATTTTAGATGAAAAGATGAACAGCTCCACCCCAAAGCTGACTTTTTATTAGTGTTATTTTTAAAAACTTGTTAAACATAAAATGGTTTGGTACTAGAACACTTGAGCCGTTTTTTTACAAGCTCCCAAAAAGAAAAGGAAGGAAAAAAAGGAGTAAGAAAATTCATATGTTTTTCTCCTCTTCTTTGAGTTTTTCAACATTTTTTTTAAGAAAAAAAATTTATCTGGACTTATGATAAGATAATATATATATCGCAAATTAGCAATGCATGAGGCATAAAACGAAGAAGGCAAAAGAAAATAAATAAGATCTTTACATATATTCATCGTAATTAAGCTACATTTGTAAAGATGATGCATGTCCCAATTAATCAAGCTTCCTAGATACTATAATTATAAAGGATCCTACAAGTCCAGAAGTATTTTGGCTATGCAGTTTATTTAATGATAGAGGTGAAGAATATGTCAGAGTGTTCAATCAATTAAAGTGCTCAAAGGTTAAAAGGTCAATTTCAAGAAGGTAACGTAAAGAAGTTTAATTATATAATAACTCCAGTCTAGTTAGATGGATCTTTGTACTATAATTAGCTGTTCATGGAAGATAGTCCACTAGAGACACATGATACAAATGTGGTGTGACTTATGAAACTACACTTTCTCTCTGTGAACAGGCTGAGGAAAGATTCCAACTCTACATTTTCTATAATTTCTTTTTTGCTTGGTAAGTGCATAGTTGCTTCTTACCTTCTTCTATTTAAACACAATTCTTCAAAGAGTTGTTATTCGAACCAATTTCCTGGTTTCATCAGAATTTTCATTGCTTAGAGTTCTACTTCAAATGAGACTCAACTTCTGCTTCTAGTCAAACTCCAACTCTTCAATTTAGCACATGATTTATTTCATTCAGTTTATCAGATTGTTATTATTATTCATTCCTTCATTCGAGCATTCTTGTCTTTCCTTATTAGTGATCTTGCATCTGTGAACCGGCTTAACTATAATGTTGCATGTCAAAAATTCATAGAACCCAACAACTTGAACAATCATCCTTCATTTGAGTTAGCTTTTGGGATGTGAATTAGATCTAAGACCTAATTTTACTTGATATATATCAAAGCAGGACCCATCTCACCCAATGTTGAACCCCCAAATTAAAAATTGTCCACGCGCCAGATGTCTATATCTGGGCGTGAGGGGGTGTTAAGAATGAAGAAAAGTTTCACAATGATGACTAATTAGATGGGTAAACTCTTTATATGACTTAGATAAGCCTCTGCTCTTTAAGCTAGTTTTGGAGTGTGAGTTAGGTCCATGACTTAATTTTACACTTATTAAGCTTATCATCCAAGAAATCCATGTCAAGTTAGGCCCGAGACTTCATATAGAGAATTACAATTTCTATATATCCTAGTTAAGCTAGATTGTCATCTTGTTTCTTCAATTATTTTTTGGCTTTAAGCTGAATTTGTATACTCTAGAACTATGTCCAATAACTAGTTCTTTTTGACTTTTTGTGCTTAAACGTTTACACTTTTGGTGATGTAATAAAATTAGTTCCCCCCCCCCCAAAAAAAAAATAAAATAAAAAAAGAAGACAAGATAATGCTTGTCTTAATTATAATTATGAATAAAAAGAAGGAAAAAAAAAAAGACAATTACAATCGTGTTCCAACTCAAAAAGTATTATCAGATCTGAAACCATCTCATTTTACTTCTTGTTGTCACGTTGTTGTCGTTTTACACAATTACAGTAGTGTTCCAAAAAAAGACAATACTTTTCTTTGCTCTTGATGATTATAGGAGTATTATGAACTTAGACTTTGCACAGTAAAGTCTGTATTGTCCTAATTATTACTTTGATGAAATATCATTATATTCAGATCTGCATAGTGAATCAATCTTAATTAATATGTTACTTTATCATTAGTGCATGTTACTTAATGAAAGTGGTCGCACTAAATTTAGATTTAGAAATAACACGGTCTATGTAGGTATATATGTATGTAGCTCAGTTGTTCTCTCTCCTTGTAACCATTTTTTCAATACAAAGAATAATCCATATAGAATTTATTTCACTTTCTTCTTTTAATTAGTCCGTTCAACCTTCCACATGTGTCACAACTAGCCTTTACGGTCAGACATTGTATGGGATAAAGTCATGAACTATGATTAATAACACATTATAGGACCACAATAGGAATAATAGCATCTCTTTTCTTCTTTTTTTTCCTCATTTCACTTTCTTGAAGTTGACAGGTTCATGAAGATGTTAATGTAATACAATATGGACTTACGTAATTTTGTGTTTATATTTAGCTGTTCATCCAAATATGGGAGTATTGGTAATTAAGTTAAGTATGAAAGATACTCAAAACAAGAAGGTAAAAGGATGGGGTGCCAAATATATCGATCTTTGTCTTTTCTTATGTGAAAATTGTTTTTTTTTGTTTCTCATCTGGTGTTCGATGTTCACATTGGAGCTTCGATTAATCCGGATCGCACGTTGCAGGGCCTATTAAGGTGGCAACACTTCCAACAGAGTTTTCTCCATACCCAGGGTCGAACCCTCGATCTCTGATTAAGAGTGGAGCAGCCCCATCCACTCCACCACAACCCATGTTGGTCTATGTGAAAATTATTGACTAATTACTTAATAAGTTTAAACAGTAAAAACAAAGAGGGTGAACATGAAGGCATTTATATGTAGGTACCTCTTTAAGTTAGACAAACTTTCTTTAATTATTTGGGGGTTAATTAATAGGAGTAGCAAATATAGGGATGATTAGTTTTATATAAAGTAAAGTAGCTAGAAGAATTAATTAGTATAAAAAAAAAATGGAATAGCTTAGCTATTTCACTAATTTATTTAATGTCTGCATATGATACGAAATGATGCGCCATTTTGATAAGTATAGTTTATGTCTTGTTTATTATTATTGAACTCAGATCTTTTACTAATTATTTTTGTTCTAATTATGACTGAAGAAAAGATCAAACTTCTAAGGTCAAAATTGGATGATTCCCAATAAATTTAACTTATGTAGGGTCGTGAAAAATGTGTCCAGTAGAACATAATATAGAATTATTATATGATTTTTGGTGTCAAAGCACCATAGCTGCCATAACATTCCCTTCCAATAAGTTAACTTATTTTATTTGGTTGCCTAATAAAGTAATTAACTGACCCACCTACAATAGCATAGCAGACATCTATCTTGTAGCATATTATTCTGATCCCTAACACCAATAATACTATAATTACACAATAATCTCTCAATTCTTTGTTGACAGGGTGAAATTGACCAATTTAGAATCTTCTTAAGTTCTTTTAATTAGCGAAAGAAGTAGATATCTATAATTTGTGGGTGTAATTTTTTCTTTACATTTTTCTTAACGAAAAATTACAGAAAATAACATACTTAAAACTATAATTACAATAAATAGTAACACTTTTATAAAATTACAATTTACAGCAAGAGTAACATTATTTCACTCATTAACTAGACAGGTGCATGTTTTACTCTCACTGCTTTACATTTTTCTATTTTACTCTACTATTTCACCTTCCCCAAATAAAGCCATATATTTTACCCTTTTCTTTTTTTATCATTTTATTTATTTATTTTTTTAATTATTTTTTTATTTTCACTTTTTTTTTTTTTTTCATATTTAAAGATAATTATCTTCGTGATCTTCAAGATTTCAAAATAAAACATCATTATTGTCTTTCACTCTCTTATATTTCTACCTTTTTTTTCTTGTTAGTTTTTTTTCATCTTATTTTTTTATCATTTTATTTTTTTATTTTGATTTCTTTTTCTTTATATTTTCTTCTTTCCACTTTATTTTCTCTCTTCTATTTCTCTTTTTTTTTTCTTTTTTTGTTTTCTTTTTTTTCCTTTCTCATATCTTTTTTTTCTTTTTCTATTTTCATTTTCTTCTTCTTTTTTTATTTTACTTTGTTTCTTTTTTTCTTTTATTTTTACACTTCTATTTCTCTTTCTTCCTTTTTTTTTTTCTTTTTCACTTCTTATTTTTATTTTTTTACTCTTCTATCTCTAACTTTTATTTTGAAAAGACAAATATGTATATCACATACACATATTCAAAAAACATACAAAATACATAGCCATACAAATCTGAATATGTATTTACAAAATACATATCATATTCATATTAAACAGTAACAAACATAACTATACCATATATCTTCATATGTATTTGAATACAAAGGTGACTCATATAAAATAAGAATATACATATGGATCAGATATGTATTCTGTAAATATATATTCAGAGCTATATGTATTTTATACGGTGTTGAATTTGTCTTTGAACTGTACATACTATGTCATTTTAGAGGGTAACGTATGTCTTAATTTATTTATGTTTACTGTTTAAGATATGTATCATGTATTTTTTTATTACCGATATGTATATGTATATAATTGTTATAAAAATTTTGTGTCTTATATGTTTATATATACGTGTGACTCATATATGTATTTCTGTAAATATATATGCATATATATATATATATATATATATATATCTTTTTACCGTAAATATATATGCAGATCTGTATGTCTATTTATTTTGTATATTTTTTTAATATGTATATATGATATAGATATTCGTCTTTTAAAAATAAAAGATAGAGATAGAAGAGTAAAAAAAAGATAGAAAAAAACAAAATCAAAAAATAAAAATTCAAAAAAAAAAAGAAGTGGAAAAAAAAAGAAAGAGAAATAGAAACTACAAATAGAAGTGTAAAAATAAAAGCGATTTTTTTTTAAAAAAAGAAGAAGAAGAAGAAGAAGAAGAAGAAAACGAAAAAAAATATGAGAAAAGGAAAAAAGAAAAACGAAAAAAAATATATGAGAAAAGGAAAAAAGCAAAAAAAGAAAAGGAAAAAAAGAGAGAAGTAGAAGAGAGAAAATAAAGTGGAAAGAAAAAATTGAAAAAGAAATTATGAAAAAACTAACAAGAAAAAATAGTTAGAAATATAAGAGAATGATATTTTGAAATTTTGAAGATCATGGAAATAACAATCTTCATATTTGAGTTTGATTTGAAAAAGGAATCTACAAATTTAAATAAGAGTAATTTATGAAAATTTAATTAGATGGGATAATTATTCTTTATTTAACTCAACTAATTTGAGTAAAACAAGGGAAGTAAATCTTACTGTATTTGTATTTGTATAACAACAGTTTACTTAAATACAAAATATAATTTACTATTTTTCGTAATTATAAAACTGTTGCTATAAAAATTACAATTAAGACTGTATAGTTGCTATTTCAGAAATTTTTCCTTTTCTTAATAATGTAAAGAATAAAGAATTATACTTTTATGGATTCATTTCTTTTTTGTCTTATGTGAGACAAACACTTCTCTCTCCCTTGCTTTTCATTTTTGGTGAGAGCTTTTCTGAAACTGTCTCTTCGCCAGGGTGGTGCCAGATTGATCATCCAAATACCTTTGTCAAAAAACTACACTATATATAGAGAGAGATTAAATATTACTTTATATTTGTATATATACCATTTTGAATATTTTTAGACACAATAGAGAGTAACAGCACAGTGATCAAGAGTGTGCAAAGATAGAGGCGGAACCAGAATTTCAAGTAAGGGAGTTCAATATTCAAAGAAAACTAAATCGAAGGGGGTTCAACACCTACTACTATAACCACATAAAAAATAATTTTAATCATGTATAAATAGTATATTTTTTTGTCGAAGGGGTTCGGACGAACCCCTAAAGAGGGCTGGCTCCGCCTCCATGCAAAGAGCTCCTAGACATATCAGTTGGAGTATTTTTTTGTAATATTGAAAACATAAATTGTAAATTTGTGTAATTTTTAGATATTATTTTGCAGCCTTCCAATTTTTGCTTTTAAAACTAGGCCTAATCAGCTCTTGAAACCAAATGGACCTTTGGTTTAATATTGGGCCTAACGTCCTGAAACTAAGATGGACCAAAAACGTAAACCCAGCCTTAAAAATCACGTTTCTTGTCCTAAATTTTGTCATTACCGGCTGGTGGTTTGTGTAAATATTTCTTCAAACATTTAAGTGATCTTGTTGTGAACTTGACTTGACTATGATGTCAGTACCGTTTCTTTTTGCATGGTGCTTTGCGTTTGAATTTCCTTTTGAACGATACAGATGGCACTTGCAATATTACTAGTAGCAATGGCGCAGTGTCGATCGATACTTAATAGAACAGAACAAATAGAATGAATTAGAATAAATGATGAACATTTTTTTAATGTTAGGGTGTGTAAATAATTTTTAATGCATAACATTCATTTTATATTATATGTACTAGTATTCTGTTTTTTCAGATTTTTATAAGATAGACTAAATTTTCGACGAAGTGGTATCGGGTGACACCCCTGCCCTAAGATACGTAAAAAATTGACACTGCTTTTTAAGTTACGAAAAAATTATTCTGTTTGTTCTAAAATATTGAAAAGTAAGAGAGTGAACCTATTAAGATTGTGCTATTTGATTTTTTATTGGTACATGTTTATACTAAGTATAAGTGTTAGCATATAAAATTTGTGTTTGTTAAGAGTGATAATATTTTACGTGACTTGATTGTTCAAGATACTTTTAAACAAAGGGAGTATTATGTTGTCATTTCATTTCTTGGTGCATTATTTTGGAAAGAAACAATCGATGATAAAATTATGGTGAATGAATAATTATTATATTTAAAATGAAAAATGGTGCGATGTTACTCTCAAATACTAATCATTATTGAAGGTGGTGCTATACCATAAAAATCTTAGTTGTTTTGAAGTTGGTTGATGATGAGATTAAGTGATAAAAAAACTTTTAGTGAATATTTCAATAGGAATAAAACCAAACATTTCTTACGAGTGAAATTTTTAGTCATTTGAGAAGATTAACAATAATGATAACCCAATCTATTTGATAGGAGACCCCATAAATTAAGTTCATATGGGTAACAACAAGGGGAAAGGACAGAAACGACACTTCAAATTAAACTATTTCTATGAAAATGTTCATGGAATTTAAATTCCACTTTCTAGCCATTTCAATTTACTGGCTTGTTCTATACCGTTTCTACACACCTTCTATACAAATTCTATACATATCTTATACATATAAATGTTCTATACGAAAATTATACAGTTTTGATACACAATTTATACAATAACTGTACATTATTTTTTTACACGTTTTATACAACAATTATATAATTTTCATACACTTTCTATATATTTTTTATATATATTTTATACATTTACATATTTGATAGAACTATACAATTTCTATACATATATCTTATATAAATACATATTCTATTTAACAATTAAATCATTTTTATGTAATTTAATTATTATTTCTAAACAATAAAAAAAAGCAAAATATTTGATCAGTTAAAAAAATTATAACAACAACAAAATTGAAATATTTTTAAAAGGGCCGAATTTCTCAGGTTGAATAATGTATCAGTATTGTATATAACCTGTGTCAGTATTGTATATGGACTGTATATGGACTACATAAGCCAAAATGACCCAAATTAGGAAATGGCTATAAAGCGAAAATAGTATATCCGACTGACCACTTTATGAAAAGTTTTCAAACTTGGACTATTTATTTTAAAAAGTGCTATAGAGTGTCCTTTTTCCTAACAATAAGTCATGAGTTGATCAAGTATGCGCTATAAAATAATATTTCTCCTATGATGTGTGACTACAGTGCAATGCTGCCAGGCAAAATGAGGATTGAGTTAAATTCTTGATTCAATTCATATCTGTTATAGGTGATGTATTACTCTGCAGAATGTACTTGACGAATGGACCTATGAGTATGGAGTGGTGCCAGTTCTATAAAATTGTGATAAATTTTTAAAGCACTCATGAATATCATGACATAGCATGACCTCTTAGCACAAAATCACAATAATGACAAAGATTGTCCAAATATAATATGATACGATAAAACCCTGACTTTATAAAAGATTTTTTGATTCATAGAAGCTCGAGATTAAACTTCGCTAATTATTCTGTAAGTTCAATCTTATTTTATTAAAGATCTGTTCAGAGTCTATGAACATTAAATTTGACGCATTATACTCATATCTAAAAATCCAACAAACTTTTCTACTATCGTACATTTTCCTTGACCATTTTTTGAACTAAAAAACAGATATATTGTTGAAAAAATAATATTATATTTTTAAAAAATTATTACTTTCTAATATTTCTTCGGCTTTGTGACTATCGAATGTATTTAATATTCTTGGTTGTGGTTGGGCGGACCCGCGGATCAACCAACAAATAATTAAAAGTTAAAATAAAATGGAGTACTAAAAATAACAAGATGAGTTTAAACTCAAAATCTACTTAAACCATCATAAATATGTAAATATTAATTATGCTTATAGAATAGTAATTTTGGATGGAGGAAAATTAATTCAAAAGTACTTGAATTAGTAAAATACTTAGTATTAAAATCCTATAGTAGTTTCTTAATTAGTAAAATAAATAATATTTGTCTTACAATATGATTAAAAGAATTAGAAAAAACAATTTTGGATGTAGGAAAATTAATTCAAAAACAAAAGAAATAGTAAAATACTTATTAAAATACTATAATAGTTTCTTAATTAGTAAAATATATAATTATTTTCTTAAGATACAATGAAATAATTAAGAAGAGTAATTTTGGATGGAGGGAAACTAATTCAAATATACTTAAAATAGTAAAATACTTATTAAAATCCAATAATAGTTTCTTAATTAGTAAAATATATAATTATTTTCTTAATATACAATGAAATAATTAAAGAGAGTAAATTTGGATGGAGAAAAATTAATTCAAACATACTTGAAATAGTACAGCACATCTTAAAAATCCTATAATAGTTTCTTACTTAGTAAAATACATAATTATTTTCTTAAGATACAATCAAGTAATTAAGAAGAGTAATTTTGGATGGAGGGAAATTAATTCAAACATACTTGAAATAGAATACTTATTAAAACCCAATAATAGTTTATTAATTAGTAAAATATATAATTATTTTCTTAAGATACAATGAAATATTAAAAAGGTTAATTATTAAAATCTTATAATAATTTCTTAATTAGTAAAATATATAATTATTTTCTTAAGATACAGTCAAATAATTAAAAAGAGTAATTTCAGACGGAGGGAAATTAATTCAAACATACTTGAAATAGAACACTTATTAAAATCCAATAATATTTTATTAATTAGTAAAATATATAATTATTTTCTTAAGATACAATGAAATATTAAAAAGGTTAATTATTAAAATCTTATAATACTTTCTTAATTAGTAAAATATATAATTATTTTCTTAAGATACAGAGTAATTTTGGATGAAGGAAAATAAATTCAAACATACTTGAAATAGTAAAATGCTTATTAAAATCTTATCATAGTTTCTTAATTAGTAAAATATATAATTATTTTCAATCGACTTATATGATGAAAATAGCTTATTAATTTATTACAGGACAAAACTAATAATGCTCCTTTCTCCTATAAATAAGACCCTACAACACTTGATGTTAATCTGTCCTCCAACAATTGGTAAAAGAACTTTTTCCCTTCCATTGGTAAAACAAAAAAAATGGCCCTACAATTCAACTTTCTCCTCTTCACAAGTCTCTTATTTATTGCTTCTACTTGTTTTCATGCTAGGTCTGAGCAACCCATAAAGCCAAATGATCCTAAAGTTGTAGGCATTGCAAAATTTGCAGTACAAGAACGCAATAAGGAGGCTAAAACCAACTTTAAGCTTGTAAAAGTGAATGCAGGAGGAACTGATCCAATTCCAGATGGTGTTGTATATCAACTGTATATCAGTGTCACTGAAGCAAGTGTTTCAACAACTCGTCTTGTGTTTGTTCTTGTGCATAAAGATAATACCAAAGAACTTCTTGCTTTTGAGTGATTTTTTCTCTTTCAGTAATGTAATTAAGTGTATCGTCATCTGAAAATAAGTTATGCTAGAAGTCCATTTGTATGAAGTTGGTTATTTGGATTAAATATTTATCTTATACTAGTGATTTGTTTGGTCATTGATCTTCTTTTTTCCTTGAGAAAAGATTAAACTGTATAATGTTGAATGCATTGAGAGGTAGTGAACTTCTTATGTTGAGTGACCTAAAATAGTAATTTCTTATCATTTTGAATTAATATTTTAAAACATCCTCCAGCTATGATGAATTATGTAACAAAGTGATTGAACTTTCTTTTGTATCAATAGGGTCACTCAAATTCTATAATAAAATCACTTAATCAAATTTGTCACAAAGCATTTCACTTTTCCCCTTTAACATTTTGGATTTGGAAAATAATACCCTCTTCATATTTTGAAGGGGAGACAATAAACCCCCTTAATCTTAAATTAATGGCTAAAAATGAGTTGAATATGTCAAAACGATTCTCAGGCTTGGTTTGTATTTGCACCGGAGTTTCTTGTTCGTGGTATTTCAGTGATGTATATGTCACACCCTTTTTTTAACTCCAAAAAGATTCGATTTTATGTTTGAAAGGGTTTTATTATTCAAGTGACAAAATGATTAAAAGTTGTTTCGAAAAAGGATTATTTATACTTTTATTCAGAGTCGCCACTCACCAGAATTTGGTGTGCCAAGTCACCTTTGGAAAATCCTTTTCAAAACTGTTTTTGACTCAAACTGATCTGCGAACAGAGATTCCGGCTAAGGAATTCTGTTGACCGAGGGGAAGGTGTTAGGCACCCCTCGATCCCTTGGATCGATCACGGTCGCTCGGTGGAATATATCGGCTAATTTAACACTACGAAGGTATAAACCACAAAAAACATACAAACACAATCAATCAAACAAACAAAACAAAACAATCCAAAATTTAGTGTCCAGTCCAATTATACAGTCCAAAACAAAAAATGCGAAAATATAAACCTACGCTAACCTACACTAGTCCTAAACTACGCTCCAATGTTTTACCCGATGCCTCGGACCTTGATCACGAACATCCTCCGAGTACAAGATACTTCGGGGCATTCCCCGGAGAATAAGTACATAAACCTCGGGGCATTCCCCGGTAAAATGAATATATTTTTTTCTCAATTTTTGTGTGTTAAAACTAAAAAGAACCATTCAACAAACATTCACACATTCAAAAGTCATCAATCCTAAAAATCGTCTACCTGCACCTACATTTGCCTATCTGTTTCTACACATCAAAATTGTATCACGTTCCGACAATATTCAAGCTTATTCCGAAAACAAAAATAAACAAAAGTTAATCTAAATTCACCCTTTCTATCAAGTTTTCAATCCCAACCAACAACCAATTTTAATTCTCAAACAATACATCATTTCACCATATTAACCATAATCAAGGTAACTAACCACATATCAAGTCAAACACGCATCTATCACCAACAAGAATTAAACCAACACACGATATTCAATTCAATGCACCTAATATCATCAACAATGATATAAGAAGAAGAAAAGAGTAGAATCGAACCTCAATTAGAGCTTTATTGTGTCAGATTACGTGACCAAAAGTCGAGACCGCATCCGAAAACCTCAATCAAACCTCAACAACAGACCCACTCCAAACTCGGTACTACCAAAATTAAAACCCCGAACTAACCACGATGACCCAAAAAGCTCGCTAAAATCCAACGAAAAATCAAACACCCGCAGGGTTCGAACTCCGATGAGTCACCGGTGATGCAGACGACCAGAACAACCAGTCGCCAGACGGATTCCATCCAGAATCGAAGAACAACGGAGGGAGGTTTGACCATTTTATACGAACGACGAACGGAAGGGATGATTCCGGTGAAGCTACTGCCGGAACAGTAACCCGAAATCAACCCCTCTTCCTTCTTCGTTACGGATCTCGACCTCTCTCACTCTATCTCCCTCCCATTCTCAAATCCCTCTCTCTCTGTTTCTGTGTGTGAGTGTGTGTGGAATTGTTATTATGACTGGGATGGTCTATGATTGTATATGGTGTTGCTGTGAGTGTGTGAAGAGAAAAGGAGAAGAGATGAAGCTGGTTCCTCAATTTTTTTTTCCTTTTTGTGTGTATGAGACGTGTATATATGGAATTCTGTGGAATGGAAAAATGGGTCCTCCCTGATGATTTCCTTTTTTGTTGTATATATGCCTATGGAATTGTGTGGTTGTGGGGTAGGGTAGGTGGGGTAGTGAGGTGGGAGTAGGGGTAGGGTGTGATGTGGTTTATTTTGATTGGGTAGGTTGTTAGGATAAGATAAAATTAGCTAGGGGATTATTATTTTTGTCATTTTGTGGAGGAATTATCACACGGGTTGGGGGTACACGGTAGGATAAGGTAAAAATGGGTAAAAATGATATTGGGGAGGGACGAAATTAGGTGTCTACATCATGCCCCCTTTGAATGTAAACACGAAGTATTTTCAGAAAAAGAAGTAGACAACAAGATAAAATTTTGTCCCGGCCATTATTCAAGGAAAGAAACAGAAGGAAGAAGAGCAATCGGGACTTGACTTAGGACATCTTACCTACCCAAGTTATGAAGGATTCAATCGACACGTATCTCAAAGGATTGGAAGAAGATGTACTATACCGAGTTGGAGAGTCGAGTGAGGTCCCGTCGAGGTTCCGATCCGCGGCTCTGTTATTACATCAAAAATGAAAATTACAAGTTCAAAACATAAATGAAATTACAAAAGTCCTATCTATGCAGCTTCTTTTGAACTCTTGACTTGCGTTTCATCACCCTATTCTTCAGGCGGGTTCCTGACTTGCAATTTCATTACTTGTTGATTGCCTTTTAATTTCTTCACCCCGTTCTCCAGGCGTGTTCCTAACTTGCTATTTCATCAACTTATTACTATGCTTTCAATTTCTGCACCCTGTTCTCCAGGTGGGTTCCTAACTTGCTATTTCATCAACTTATTGCTATGCTTTCAATTTCATCACCCTGTTCTTCAGGCGAGTTCCTGACTTGCTTTTATCAACTTAGTGCTATGCTTTCAATTTCATCACCCTGTTCTTCAGACGGGCTCTTGTCTTGCTATTTTTCAATTTGACTTTCAATTTTCTTCCTCTTATTGCTTGCTTTTCAACTGCTTCACCTTGTTGCTATGCTTTCAATTTCTTCACCCTGTTGCTTGGTTTTCCATTTATTCTCCCTGTGCTTCGGGCAGGCTCCTGAAATCACATCAAAACTGGAAAGAAAATTATCTCAAATTAAGAAATGCATCTTCTATGAGTTAATTAGAATGATTCGACTAGAAGGTACATCTTATAAGAATCAAAAGGGATGACTCAACTAAAAGGTACGTCTTATAGGAATCAAAGGGAATGACTCGACTAAAAGGTACGTCTTCTAGGGGACAAGGGGAATGACTCGACTAAAAGGTACGTCTTATAGGATTCAAAGGGAGATGACTCGACTAAAAGGTACGTCTTATAGGAATCAAAGGGGATGACTCGACTAAAAGGTACATCTTATAGGAATCAAGGGGGATGACTCAAATAAAAGGTACGTCTTATAGGAATCAAAGGGAGATGACTCGACTAAAAGGTACATCTTATAGGAATCAAAGGGAGATGACTCGACTAAAAGGTACGTCTTAAAGGAATCCAGGGAAATGACTCTTCTAAAAGGTATGTCTTATTGGAATCAAGGGGGATGACTCGACTAAAAGATACGTCTTATAGGAATCAAGGGATATAACTCGACTAAAAGGTACGTCTTATAGGAATCAAAGAGAGTGACTCGACTAAAAGGTACGTCTTCTAGGAATCAGGGGAATGACTCGACTAAAAGGTACGTCTTCTAGGGTCAAGGGGAATGACTCGACTAAAAGGTACGTCTTATAGGAATCAAAGGGAATGACTCGACTAAAAGGTACGTCTTATAGGAATCAAGGGGAATGACTCGACTAAAAGGTACGTCTTATAGGAATCAAAGAGAATGACTCAACTAAAAGGTACGTCTTATAGAAATCAAAGGGAATGACTCAACTTAAAGGTACGTCTTCTAGGAATCAAAGGGGATGACTCGACTAAAATGTACGTCTTATAGAAATCAAAGGAAATTGACTCGACTAAAAGGTACGTCTTCTAGGGGTCAAAGAGGATGACTCGACTAAAAGGTACGTCTTCTAGGGGTCAACGAGGATTGACTCGACTAAAAGGTACGTCTTCAAGGGGTCAAGGAGAATGACTCGACTAAAAGGTACGTCTTCTAGGGGTCAAGGGAAATAACTCAACTAAAAGGTATGTCTTTTAGGAATCAAAGGAGGATGACTCGACTAAAAGGTACGTCTCATAGGAATCAAATGGGATGACTCGACTAAAAGGTACGTCTTATAGGAATCAAAGGGGATGACTCAACTAAAAGATACGTCTTATAGGAATCAAAGGGTATGACTCGACTAAAAGGTACGTCTTATAGGAATCAAAGGGAATGACTCGACTAGAAGGTACGTCTTCTAGGGGTCAAAGGGAATGACTCGACTAAAAGGTACATCTTATAGGAATCAAGGGAGATGACTCGACTAAAAGGTATGTCTTCTAGGGGTCAAGGGGGATTGATTCGACTAAAAGGTACGTCTTATAGGAATAAAAGGAAATGACTCTACTAAAAGATACGTCTTTTAGGGGTCAAAGGGGATGACTCGACTAAAAGGTACGTCTTATAGGAATCAAAGGGAATGACTCAACTAAAAGGTACGTCTTTTAGGAGTAAAGTTTTAATTTAAGAAGTGTATCACCCATCAAATGAAAACTGAAATCCCTGGACAAGAAAGTGTGTCTCCGAGGGATATAATATGATGAATTTTACCATGATTTGATTACCAAACATGTGCAACAACATTGCTTCGTGTATTTGTAAAAGTGAGGCATTGCAGGCCTTGATATTTATGCTCTGAAGTCCTTGCTTTGAAGGTAATATGTTTCCTGTTTCATCAAAGAAAACTTGTGAGTTAAAAAAACATGGTGGCTGGCTTGTGGCTTTAGCTTTCGCGACAATCGCTTTTGCCCCAGTCATATTTAACCTTTCTTCCAACCACTAACATATGTCATTGACTTGTTGCATCAGTTATCCAAACTCATATTAGGAAGAGTGACTCTGCCACAAACACAGTATCTCTGCTTTTCCATGTTTCTCAGTTAAACCCTTTGAACTATGGTATTTTTGTGGGTTCCCAGACTTATCTGTTGACAAAACTTTCTGCATGCCTTTTTTTTACTCACAGTCATGTCTCTTTCATGTGCTAGCTTTTGTCTTGCTTTGTGCAATTAAAGAAGCTGGTAGCCAGTTTTGAAATCTTTTCTCACTTGTTTTGACACAGACTTGACTCAAAAACAAGAAGCGAAAAAAGAAAAAAAAAGAACGAAATTTTTTGTCTGGATAACTGACTCAAGAAAGATAAAATAAAAATAAAGAGAAGAAAGAAAAGATAATGAATGTCCCCTTTTGAAACAAAGAAACGAAAAATTCATCTAAAAATGACAGTAAACTCTAATGATTATGCCATGCATTTTGGATTAAGCAGCTTGATCTTTTCATCCAAACTTTCTACCAATTGTTGTTGAGTTAATGGCCCTGAAACTGAGTTACTTACTTGGACCCATTGCATTCAGAGACCTCATTCGGCTAGTGGCAACTTGAAGGGTTTTCTCCAACAAGTCTCTCTCATTTTTTTTTCCTCAGCTCACCATTGCCTTATGGTGTCTGTAAGGGTTTTCCACTAATGAGACTTTCTTATCTTCGTTTTCCTTAACTCACAGTCGTCTTATGGTGCCCGTGAGAGTTTTTATCGATAAAACTCTCTCATTTTTATCTCTCTCAACTTACCATCGTCTTACAGTGCCCGTGAGGGTTTTCACCAATAAGACTCTCTCATTTTTATTTCTCTCCTGATTCCTTATGTTGAGGAAAACAAGTAGTTCCTAAATGCATCATCATATCCCTTGCATGCTTAGTCTTAACATCCTCAAAGATTGATCTGAAGTTCTTTCTTTGGTTGTAACTTGGCTTTTGGATAGGGTTAGAAAGAAAGGATGACATGGGGCCCAAACGACACTTGAAGTGGGGTAGGACTTACAACTTTTGGAATCGACTCAAACAATGAGGATTAACTCATGCCCAGTTTCTTTTGACTGGGTGACTCTAAATTATTTATTTGGTTGGACCGAGCCCGGAGTAGGGCAGCCTACGTATCTCACCCCCGAGAGAGGAGAATCAGGTCATGCGTAGTTCTGGCAGCTTGTTCTTTTTTGCTTGATTCGGACTTGTTTTTTTTTTTCTTTTGTTGACTTTTTTCTTTGGGACTTTTCTGACTTTATTTTTCTTGACACTCTTTTTGGACACATTTTCTTTTTTTTTTTGATACCTTTTGACTCTATTTTTTCGCTTGATACCTTTCTTTTAAGCTTTGTTGTCTCTATCTTGATTCCAAAAGAGGGGTATGAAAGAAAATAAGACTAAAGCTCAAATGGGGTAAACAAATGATGACACGATGTTAGAATAGCAGAATGAAATGCCTTCATCATATCAATCCTTGAAAATGCTAGTACATATCATGCAATATGAAAGTGAGAGATGAAGATCATTTGTGATATTTTTTACAGAACTAATTTTAACTGAGACTGTGCGTCACTACTTCTTCTGCAAACTCCATCTTTATTGTACATTCCTCATGCTTTCGTGGAGTTAATTTTTCTATTCCTTTTGATGTAGGATCACACATCCACTATTTGACCTAATTGAGACATGTCTTTCAAATGTTGACCAAGTTATTCTCACGATTCTCAAAATAATTGCCTTAATTTTCAAAGAAGGCTTCAACTTGATCACCAAATGCCCCATCACTCTATCTATTTTATTAGACGCTCTCTTTTCTAACTTTAACCCTCTGATTCAATGCTCATGCTTAAACTGGATTTTAAGGTCTGGCTGAAAATTTCACTAGCATGTCATATCACTAGAGTCAACATAAAATGTACTATGTAAAGAAAACAAACAAACAACACAAAGAAAAATGGGACACTTCATTTAGTTGAAATAAAAGATAAAAGGGTTTGAACATAAACGACAAAGGGACTAAACAAGATAGATCCCGAACTACAATCCTGAAATAATTTGAAAAACAAAAAAGAAAAGAAAATAAACTACCAGACCTCTTCCTAGTAGGGAGAGGGGTGACTTTTCAATTGCTCAGCCTGACATATTAGCCACTGGTTTGCATATCAACATGACTAGAGCTTCCACCACTGTCAGACATATTTCCTTCAACAAATAAGCTCTGGATCCCCATGCTTAACTTATTTCCCTCCACATATTGTGCAGTACCGCGTGCTGGTGAAGAACTCTGTGGGATGGTCGAAGGGCCAATGTTTTGCACCACAATTAATTTATCTTGAATTATCTTTTCTATTTCTCTTTTCAAAGTGCGACAATCTTCAGTACTATGACCCTAAACATCAGAATGATATGCACATCTCACATTAGGATCAAAGCTTCTTGAATGCGGATCAGAGTATACCCAAGGAGATGAGTGATCATGCCCTGCTGTACCAATCTCTGGAATAAACTGGCATATGATTCCCCAATAGGAGTGAACTTTTCTTTTTCCTTCCTCCTCTTTGCGAACTCTGGCCTCGGATGAAACTTGGATTTAGAGGTTTCTTGGTAAATTTGTGGGGGTCGAGGACGATGTTGAGGGATAGGTGCATACCATTGTGGATAAGAAAATGGATGAGCATACAATTGTGCATTGTTCACAGGATATCGAGGAAGTGGAATGAGATTTCTTGGATTTTGGAGAAAGAAACCTTGTTGCAAGTGGTTATGCGGATCTGATATGTAAGCTCGGGATTGAGGCTGACAGTATTGGTGGGTTGGACCTCTCAAACTCTGCTTTGGCCCTGTCATGACAATAGGTGCGTTTTACTTCTTCTTTCCTTCAGTTTTCCTTGGTTGATTGCAATGTCGTCCCGAATGTTTCACAGAATCCTTATGTCCACCAAGCTCCTCAAATTTTGATGTCTCAAAGCTTGGAGAAAGATTAACACTTGAAAACATGCCCCGGTTTTTATATGAAACATCTTCATAGCCCACAAGTCCCAAGGAACTTTTCATATCATTTTCTACACTCTTAACTTTCCCAACCATTTTCTCTGGGTCTTCTAGCATGCTAGGCTTCTTAGTAAGAAATTTTGATGATCCACTTAACTTAACTGTAGGCTCAAGAGTATAACAATGATCATCACAAGTATTGAACGTGGATTCACTAGTGGACTGGGGAAACACAATCATTGGATTGATAGCCAAAGTGGAAGCCTTAGTAGAAGGTTGAGAAACAAAAGCACAAACGGTATGTGGTGATGTAAATGTGGTAGACTTATACTGAGGAGCTAAAAAAAGAGTGGTGGAAGTATTGAGGGGCATTTGACGTGGAATAGATTCTAAGGCATGCTGTGGCGCATCAACCATAGTAGGAAACTGACTTTGCGATTTTGGTAGAAGAATCAAGGTATTTGCAGGGTCAAAAGTGGGGAACTGAGGTGGAGGCAACCCACTGGCCCAAGCTCGGTACATTTTCATCATTTGTTGTCTCAGTCTCAAATTTTATTCCTTTAAACTCTCAATTTTCTGACTCTTTGTTTCATCCATGATGCCGCTCTCTATATCCTTGTTGGACACAACTAACCCTTCCTTGGATTTGGTGTGATGTGGAGGACCAGCCAGGAAACCACAAACCAACCACCTTAAACTAACTGAACAAGAGGCAACAAATATGTTAGAGTTCAATATTTTTTCAAAACCTCTTTCTTTTTTTTTTCTTAGAAAGATCACCGAACCCAAGAAGGGCGCCTACGTATCTCACTCCCGAGAGAGGAGAATTAGGTGTGCGTAGTTTGTGCAGCTTTACCAAAATGACCAATTAAACTCTTTTTCTTTTTCTTTTTCTTTTTCTTGGAACTTTAAGAAGAAAAGAAAATAACAAATTATCAAAAGAATTGACGAATTTTTTTTTGCATTTTTCAGATTTAAATTTCCTATACAAAATGAAACCTATGACAACCAAAGAAAAATCTCTTTTTGAATTTTCGATTCTAAATTTCATATGAAAATGAAACTTGAAACGATTAAAGGAAAATCTTTTTGTGGTTTTCTTTTCGAAGATGTATATGACACACCAACTCTAAATGAAGAGTGAAAAAAATCTTTTTTGGATTTTTTTTATTCCTATACAAAATAAAACCTATGATTACCAAAGAAAATCTTTTTGGGTTTTCAATTTAGAATTTCATATGAAAATGAAAATTGAAACTATTAAAGAAAAATCTTTTTGCAATTTTCTTTTAAAGAAATATATGACACCTACTCTAATAAAGAGTGAAGAAATCTCTTTTTTGAATTTTTAAAATAAGGTCCCCGAACCAACAATAGGCTGCCTATGTATCTCACTCCCGAGAGAGGAGAATCAGGAGTGCGTAGTTCGTCCAGATTGGACAATTAAGGATTAAAACAAACTAAGACTTGACTTGAGAGATGCGATTACAGACGGACGATGAAAATAAAATCTTTTTTGGGTTCTCAATTAGACACATCATACAAAACTGACACCAACAACTATGAAAGAAAAATCTTTTTAAAATTTTCGTTATATAAAATGTATAAAACTTCTACTTTTTTTTTTTTTTAAAATTTTTCTTTTATAAAAACTCCTATGAATGAAAATTCTTTTTTAGAATTTTTGAATTGTGAATGCATGGTAAAGGAAACTCTTTTTGATGTTTTTGAGAAAATGAGTGCGAAAGGTAAAAAAATCTTTTTGAATTTTGAGATTGTGAAAGAAAAATCAAAAGCCATAAAGAACTCTAAAAACTTACGAAACTCTTTTTTTTTTCTTTTCGACTCACATTTTTTCTATTTTTTTTTCAACATTTCTTGCCTACGCACTTTACTTCTAACACATGTTTTCCCAAATCAGTCCGTCAAATGGTCACGTTATCCTCAAAGATGCGACATTTAGCACGTAGGGATGCTTTAGAGGTGAGTCTCCTACAAAGGGACACGTGGGTCCTGCTAGGTCTCAATATGATGCAAATAAACATGACCTAAAGGCTGACCTACGCTGGAGTTCACTAACAAGGCTGTTCGGGGAAGCGTATGGTCGATAGTGGCTGCTTTAGCTTTCCACCCACTCTATACCAGCCGACGGCTCCCCCTCCTAAAATAAGGATGACTCAACTAGAGGTCGTGTACACAACGTGCACTACGGACTTGCTGCAGAAAGAATGACTCGGGTTATGCATATGATGCCAGATATAAAGCGGTAACACATAGATAAAAACTGTAAACAAAGAGCACGCAGGCACTCACAAAAAAAACAATAACACAAAACAACACAAACAACGTCTATACACCCATAATGCCAAACTAAGCCGATACAACTCCAAAAAAAATAAGCTCGAATTCTGAAACGTCCCCAGTGGAGTCGCCAGAGATGTCACACCCCTTTTTTAACTCCAAAAATATTCGATTTTATGTTTGAAAGGGTTTTATTATTCAAGTGACAAAATGATTAAAAGTTGTTTCGAAAAAGAATTATTTATACTTTTATTCAGAGTCGCCACTCGGCAGAATTTGGTGTGCCAAGTCACCTTTGGAAAATCCTTTTCAAAATTGTTTTAGACTCTAAAACTGATCTGCGAACAGAGATTCTGACTAAGAAATTCTGTTGACCGAGGGGAAGGTGTTAGGCACCCCTCGATCCCGTGGTTCGACCACGGTCGCTCGGTGGAATATATCATCTAATTTGACACTACGAAGATATAAACCACACAAAACATACAAACACAATCAATCAAACAAACAAAACAATCCAAAATTTAGTGTCCAGTCCAATTATACAGTCCAAAACAAAAAATGCAAAAATATAAACCTACGCTAACCTACACTAGTCCTAAACTACGCTCCAATGTTTTACCCGATGCCTCGGGCCTTGATCACGAACATCCTCCGAGTACAAGATACTTCGAGGCATTCCCCGGAGAATAAGTACATAAACCTCGGGGCATTCCCCGGTAAAATGAATATATTTTTTTCTCAATTTTTGTGCGTTAAAACTTAAAAGAACCATTCAACAAACATTCACACATTCAAAAGTCATCAATCCTAAAAATCGTCTACCCGCACCTACATTTGCCTATCTGTTTCCACACATCAAAATTGTATCACGTTCCGACAATATTCAAGCTTATTCCGAAAACAAAAATAAATAAAAGTTAATCTAAATTCACCCTTTCTATCAAGTTTTCAATCCCAACCAACAACCAATTTTAATTCTCAAACAATACATCATTTCACCATATTAACCATAATCAAGGTAACTAACCACAGATCAAGTCAAACACGCATCTATCACCAACAAGAATTAAATCAACACACGATATTCAATTCAATGCACCTAATATCATAAAAAATGATATAAGAAGAAGAAATGAGTAGAATCGAACCTCAATTAGAGCTTTATTGTGTCAGATTACGTGACCAAAAGTTGAGACCGCATTCGAAAACCTCAATCGAACCTCAACAACAGACCCACTCCAAACTCGATACTACCAAAATTAAAACCCCGAACTAACCACGATGACCCAAAAAGCTCGCTAAAATTCAACGAAAAATCAAACACCATCAGGGTTCGAACTCCGATGAGTTGTCGGTGATGCAGACGACCAGAACAACCAGTCCCCGAACGAATTCCGTCCGAAATTGAAGAACAACGGAGGAAGGTTTGACCGTTTTATACGAACGACGAACGGAAGGGATGATTCCGGCGAAGCTACTGCCGGAACAGTAACCCGAAATCAACCCCTCTTTCTTCTTCGTTACGGATCTCAACCTCTCTTACTCTATCTCCCTCCCATTCTCAAATCTCTCTCTCTCTGTTTCTGTGTGTGTGGAATTGTTATTGTGACTGGGATGGTCTATGATTTTATATGGTGTTGCTGTGAGTGTGTGAAGAGAAAAGGAGAAGAGATGAAGCTGGTTCCCCAAAATTTTTTTCCTTTTCGTGTGTAAGAGACGTGTATATATGGAATTCCGTGGAATGGAAAAATGGGTCCTCCCTGATGATTTCCTTTTTTGTTGTATATATGCCTATGGAATTGTGTGGTTGTGGGGTAGGGTAGGTGGGGTAGTGAGGTGGGGGTAGGGGTAGGGTATGATGTGGTTTATTTTGATTGGGTAGGTTGTTAGGATAAGATAAAATTAGCCAGGGGATTATTATTTTTGTCATTTTGTGGAGAGATTATCACACGGGTTGGGGGTACACGGTAGGATAAGGTAAAAATGGGTAAAAATGATATCGGAGAGGGACGAAATTAGGTGTCTACAGTATATGATTTTGAATAGATAATTTATAGTATTACCTTGAGGGTATCTTGTTTCTTTTATTATCTAGCAATGTGTTATAGTTTTGTTGTGTGCTTTTATATTTTTTAGATTGTTATACTGTTATCTGTCATGAACCGGGGGTCAATTGAAACAAACTCTTTACTTCATCTGAGATAGTGATATTGATTACATATATTTTACCCTCCTTGGACTTCACTTTGTGGGAATACACTGAATATGTTGTTATTGTCAAAACGATTCTCAAGTTAAATACTACAAGGTGTGAACGAGATATTATTTTCTAATCTCAAGGCTAAGGGGGTATACGTGTATCGAACAATCAATCAATGTATTATTTTCTAATCTCAATGAGATTATCTTTTTTAGAAGCGCTAATACAAGTAAAATGTATGTAGAACCAACTTGTTGAAGCAGAAATGTGATTAGAAAAAAAATATATCAATGACTGAACGAATTCACACTAAGTGAGGATTCTTTGCTTGCAATGTTCATGAAACTCCTGATAAATGCTGTTGGAAGGTCTGCTAAACTTTTTAAAGTTTTAATTACTTTATTGATAGTCGAAATCTCAATTACATGATGCAAAGTTTAACTCAGGACTACTACAATTCTCGTATTAACCGACATATTCAACTATATACCCTGGCAACAATGACGGAGTCTGAAGTTTAATTGAGAGAGTTTCAAAGTAAACATACGAACTAGCGGACAAGGGTTCAACATCAACTCTCTCTATATAAAATATTTTTAATCATATAAAAATGGTATACTTTTCCGTCGAAGGATGAACCCCCTGGATGAAAGGTGGCTCCGCCCTGAATGACAGTTGATATAAGAAAATACGGGTAAAAATCATTTTCATCCCCCAACTTTGTTTTAAGAATCGAACTTCCCCTCAACTTTAAAGAATAATCAAATTCTCCCTTTTCCTCTACAATGTCCATTTTACCCTTATTATATAAAATATATTTATATAATACCTCTTTATATTATATATAATTTATTTTTTTAACATAGATATTTATAACTTTTTATTTAAGTTAATAAATATATTATTATTTTCTTAAGATGCAACGAAATAATTAAAAGATTATTATTAAAACTTATAATAGTTTCTTAATTAGTAAAATATATAATTATTTTCTTAAGAAACAATGAAGTAATTAAAAAGAGTTATTTTGGATGGAGGGAAATTAATTCAAACATACTTGAAATAGTAAAATACTTATTAAAATCCAATAATAGTTTCTTAATTAGTAAAATATATAATTATTTTCTTAAGATACAATGAAATAATTAAAATCCAATAATAGTTTCTTATTTAGTAAATATATCGTAATTATTTTCTTCCGATATAATGAAATGATTAAAAAGATTTATTTTGGATGGAGGGGAATTAATTCAAACATAGTTGAAATAGTAAAATACTTATTAAAATCCTATCATAATTTCTTAATTAGTAAAATATAGAATTATTTTCAACCGACTTATATGATAAAAATATTTACTTTTTTTTTTTTTTGCCTCCATTCCATGGATTCTCATTTTTTATGTAGAAAATAGCTTATAAATTTATTACAGGACCAAACTAATAATGCTTCTTTCTCCTATAAATAAGACCATACATCACCTTGTGTTGATCATTCCTCTAACAATCGATAAAAGAATTTTTTCCCCCCCTCCATTAGTA
Organism: Capsicum pubescens; assembly: GCA_030864215.1. Taxonomy (NCBI): domain Eukaryota; kingdom Viridiplantae; phylum Streptophyta; class Magnoliopsida; order Solanales; family Solanaceae; genus Capsicum; species Capsicum pubescens. The sequence continues at coordinate 176,186,516 of CM061539.1, read as the reverse complement.
AAACAAAAAATGGCCCTACAATTCAACTTTCTCCTCTTCACAAGTCTCTTAGTTATTGCTCCTACATGTTTTCATGTTTCATCAGCAAACAGAGTGCTGATATCTGAGCAACCCATAAAGCCAAATGATCCTAAAGTTGTGGGCATTGCCAAATTTGCTGTACAAGAGCGCAATAAGGAGGCAAAAACCAACTTTAAACTTGTAAAAGTGAATGCAGGAGGAACTGATCCAATTCCTGACGGTGTTGTATATCAACTGTATATCAGTGTCACCGAATCAAGTGTTTCCACAACTCGTCTTGTCTTTGTTCTTGTGCATAAAGATAATACCAAAGAACTTCTTGCTTTTGAGTGATTTTTTCTCTTTCAGTAATGTAATTAAGTGTATCGTCATCTGAAAATAAGTTATGCTAGAAGTCCATTTGTATGAAGTTGGTTATTTGGATTAAATATTTATCTTATACTAGTGATTTGTTTGGTCATTGATCTTCTTTTTTCCTTGAGAAAAGATTAAACTGTATAATGTTGAATGCATTGAGAGGTCGTGAACTTCTTATATTATGTTAAATGACCTAAAGATAGTAATTTCTCATTTTAAACAATAATCAAACTCCCTTCTTTATTCTATGCATTATTTATTTTACTTATGTTGTATCAAATATATTTATGTAATATCTCTTTATATTATTTATAATTTATTGTTTTAATATAGATATTTATAACTTTTTATTTAAGTTCATAAATATTATAAGTAGAATAATTTTTTAAATTTGTAACAAAATTTAATGTTAGTTGTATGACCGTTATTTTAATTTTATAAGCATTAAGTATGTGTATATGTATGTATATGCATGTGGGTATATTTTTGTCTTTCTCCACTCTCATACTGGATGCGTTTCATAGTACATGACCTTGATATGACACATCCCTTAAGAATTTTTTTTGTTAGAAGTGTATTTTACTAAATTAACCTTATTAATAATGCTTTGAAACATTAAATTTGACTACAATTATTTAATACTAAAGGTGAAAACAAAAAAATATTAAAATTTCTCTTGATTTCATAAATTTAACAAGTAAATTAAAACAACTATTTTTAGTATGACGGTCAAGTAGTATGCAACTTGAGGTATTTTTTATTGTGTATATAAATAAACAAGTTTTGATTGTCATTAATGAAGTATTACATAAATTACAGTTTAAAATAATTTAAAATCTAAATAAATACAATCTTTAAAATTTTGAACTTAATTTAAAGAATTATTTTGTATTTCCTACATCGAAATATATTTGTAGTTTCACCTGTATAAATAAATATTAGAGTTTTGATTATTATTAATAAAATTAATTTTCTCATTATGCTAATTTACTTTATTATAGAACATTATTATAACTTATATACTTAATTAGTATTTCTCACTTTTTTCATCCAAAAAATAATGTTTATGTTTTTATGATTTTTTTTATATATGAATCTAAGAAAATAAAAATATTATGATTTTTAAAGAGTAAAAAAAGAAGAAGTTAATAATGAAAGGATATAATAGATATTTTAAAAATTTAATTAGGATAAAGGAGAAGTTCGATTATTATTTAAAGTTGAGGAGGAAGTTTGACTTTTAAAGAAAAATTGGAGCGAAAACAATTTTCATCCAAAAAAAAAACACTAACATATTTTAATAATAAATCCATTAATTAAGTAAATCATAGATGTAGCACGGACGTTAGGTTGTAGTTGAAAGGAATGAGCTTGATCTTGGTGGGAATTTGGAAGGATTAATAAGCATATGGCCTATTTGGAGTACTTTAGCCCTCCGTTTCGTTTTAATTGATCCTTATTGACTTGCCACACCCCTTAAAAAATTATTTAATAGAGGTTTATTTTATTAAAATAATCCTATTAATTATGCATTGAAAATATGAATTTGAGTAAATACACTTTGTTTAATCATTTAATGTTGAGGATAATATTGGAAGAACATAATAAAATCCTCTTGATTTCATCAAAGGGACAACTAAATTTAAATAAATATTTTTAGAAAGAGGACCAACTAAAATGAAACGAAGGGAGTAGTAAAAGAAATGCATATATTAATATATGGGAAGACTTGATAAGTAGCGCCTTTAATTTTTCAAAACGTAGCAATATTTTTCTTTCAATTTCAATATGTAGCATATATTTTAGGCCAAAGTCATCGACAGACACTCAAACTTGTTTCGAAAATTCACTTAGACCCCTCAACTATGACCTGTACCTATCAGATCCCTAACCCCCCCGAATTTTGATCCAATTGGGCATTTTTTTCCCTATCAGCTAAAAGCTCAAAGTGTGTGTTGCACACAAGCGATGATGTGGCAAAACGAGCTAATTGAAAGATGACACGTGGCATTGTGAGTCCAATAATTATTAAAAATTAATTATAATTTAAAAAAAAAGAATATAAAAATGGCATTGAGGAAGTTATTAAAAAATAATTCTAAAATTATTTTAAAAATAAAAATAAAAAACTGATTATTAAAAAAAATTATAATTTTTTTTTAAAAATAAAAATAAAAAATGTCATTGAGGATATAAATTATTAAAAATTATTTAAAAAATAAAAATAAAGAATTGGTTATTAAAAAGAAATTATAAAATATTTTAAAAAATGAAAATAAAAAATGGCATTGAGGATACAAATTATTAAAAAATAATTATAAAATTATTTAAAAAATAAAAAATAAAAAACTGGTTATTAAAAAAAATTATAAAATTTTTAAAAATAAAAATAAAAAATTGCATTGAGGATCCAAATTATTAAAAAATAATTATAAACTTATTTAAAAAATAAAAATAAAAAACTGATTATTAAAAAGAAATTATAAATTAAAAAATGAAAGTAAAAAACTCCCCCACCATCCCGCAGCCCCCCCTCCCCCAGCATTCATCTTCTTCCCCATCCCCCACCCCCCGACGTTCCTCTTCTCCATTAAATTTTTCTGTGAACCTCAAAAAAACACACACACACACACAATTTTTGTTTAAATCTACTTCAAGAATTCAAAAGGGGGCCTAGAATAAAGCCATCTTTATTGAAATTTTTCATAAAATAGTGATATTAATGGAGAAAAAAGTAATCTTTCTTGTAATTTTTCAACAAAAAAGTGATCTTTATTGTAAAAATTTCCAAGGAATGAAAAAAAAAGTGATGTTTGTTGTAATTTGTCAAGAAATGGTGATACTAGTGGAGGAAAAAAAGTGAATTTTGTTGAAAATTTTCAAGAAATGAAAATAATTATGGTGGATTAAAAAGAATTTGTTCATGTGAAGACGCAGAATTGGGGTGACGACGAAGACGCGGGGGTGGGGTAGGGTTGAAACGATAAAGATGCGGGGTGGGATGCTGTGAAAAAGATGACATGGGGGGTGGGGTGTTTTTTTAAAAAAGAATTAAGAAATTATAATAATAAAAAATTATATCAATAAATAATTTAAATATAAAATTTTTAATTAATATTTTTTGGGCCCCCTCAGTGCCACTTGACACATTTTACTTCGTAATTTAGTAAAAAAAAAATTTCTCACGCGCCTACAACAAGTGCATTGCACGCGCAGTGCCATGTAGGCAAAAAATGCCCAATTGGATCAAAGGGGTCTGATAGGTACAAGTCATAGTTGAGGGATCTAAGTGAATTTTCGAAATAAGTTTGAGTGCCTATCGATGACTTTGGCCTATATTTTATATGTGCACATGTAATATCAATGTAGGCCAAAGGCATCGATAGACACTCAAACTTATTGCCAAAATTCACTTAGACCCCTAAACTATGACTTGTACCTATCAGACCCCTAAACCCCCCAAATTTTGTTTCAATTGGGCATTTTTTGCCTACATGGCACTGCGCGTGTTGTTTAGTCACGGGTGGTGCGTGACTCGTGAAAAAGCTATCTATGTGGCAAAAGTTAACGTTATTTAACGTATACTTTTGCCATCCCCTTCAATTTCCCTCTATTTTTAACCTAATTTCCTCTTCTTCTTTCTTCATTCTCTCCTCCATAGCTGATTTCTCTCTCAACTTCTCTCATCTCACTATCAAATTTATCTCATAATTTCTCTTAAATCAATTTTTTTTCTCATTTTCGATAAGAATGTCGAAAAATTTCGTTAACATAGAGGTTCCCGATTTGTGTTATTGTTGCGAATTTTATCCATTAAGAACTTGAAGGACTCCATCAAATCCCGGTCGTAGATTTTTTGGATGTAAAGTTCCAAAGGTTTGTATCATTTTCACAGATTTTAATTTTTTTTTGGTGATTTTTTAATTAGTCTATGATTTTTGTATTTTAGAAAAATGGTGGATGTGGGTACTTTAGATGGATTGATCCAAAACCTTCAATTTCTGTGCATCAATATCCTGAGGTAGAATTGAGCAATGATAAAGTGCAAAGATGGTGAAAATTCGTGTGATCGATTGAAGTAAAAGCTTAAAGACGTTGAGCAAGAGAGGGACACTTTGTGTGAGAAATTGAAAGATAGTGAAGAGAAGTTGATTGCATTGAGGCAAAAACTCAAAAAAGTTGAACTTGAAAGGGAATGTGCTAAACTCAAATTGAATATACTTGTTCTATTTCTTCTCATTGTTCTTACTGTATAGTGGTTCTTTAATATGGTGTAATGGTTAGTTTGTTGTAGTTGTTTGATTAGTTTAGTTCGTAATGGATTTGTAATGGTTAGTTTGTAGTAGTAGTATTAGTTTCTTGTAGTTGTTTGGTTAGTTTGTAGTAGTAGTAGTAGTTTGTTGTAGTTGTTTGGTTAGTTTGTAGTAGTTGTTTGAATGCATTGACATGTTTTGTATGGCAATCTCATTGTCAATTGGCTACTTTGTGTCTAGTTGTGCAGCTACTTAAGTTAACCATATAGCCTATTTGTAACTACTGAAGGTATTGATAAAAATGAACTATATTAGAAGTAGCACATCATATTAAAATTGCTCAAGATTGAACTAAAAGTGCAAGCAGCTGGATATCATATTAATACAGCTCAAAATTGAGCTAAAAACTGCATACAGTAAATAAGATGTTCAAAAAAAGCTCAACATTGAGCATAATAGTGTTCTACTGCAGCATACACCAAAATCATTAATTGCTGCCTAAGAAAAAGTTGTTCAAAAACTAGTAACACAATTTGTTCAAAGTCATTAACCTTCATTACAGTACAAATCATTTCTAAATGAACTACTTCTTTGAAGATCCAACTGATGAAGAAGACTTGTCTACATCCACTTTTTTTCTCTTATTTGCTTTCATTTGTTGCAATTGTGTGCTGGTGACTGCATCTTTTCCATTTCACTTTAGGCCACTAGGTTTAAAACCAATATCTATATTGGTTGGTGAAACACTCTTTAAATTTATACCTCCATAAAGAACCCTCTCACTTGATGTACCAGGCTGCAAAATTAGACATAATTGTAAGACAATGAACATTGAAAGCTTGAATGAAAACATTACTATAGGTAACAGAGAGAAATATATTGTACATTTGAGTTCCAGTTGCTGGATCAGAGTAAACACCAAAACCAGTTGCAGGCCTTTTGTATCCAGTAGCAGCAGCAAGTGAGGTAGCATTGTATGGCCTCTTGTTGGTTGACAAAGGTGGTACTTGACTTGAAGAAGCATTTATTCCACTTTCAAATGGGGTACCTCTTGCATTGGCTATTTTTCTTGCCAATCCTCTACCAATCCTTTCTTGACCTCTACCAGAACCACCTCCCCTCTCAGCACCTCATTGACCCCTACCAGAACCATATTTACCTCTACCAATAGCACCTTGACCTCTGCTAGAAGCACCTTGACCTCTATCAGTAACACTTGACACCTTTCTTTGAGGTGCTCTTAGCACAACAACTGTGTCAACATAAATAGATCCTGATTGACTGGATTGTGTAGTTGCATATGTATGAAAGGTGTAGCTTAACTGTGAAGAAATGCAACACAATATTTTTAACAGTTTTTAATAATAATATTAAGCAGGAGAAGAATATTAAGGCAACATAACATATATAACTTACTCTTGCTGTCTGACTTTGAGTGTAGGTATCTCTTGCCATTGCACTGGTGTCACCACAAATAGAACTTGATTGTGGTGGTGGTGGATTCCATGAAGCTGCAGGCTGAGTGCTAGGTTGACTACTATTACTGCTCCCCATACCTTTCTAACATACAAACAGAAATATGAAAAGTTAAGAAATATGTTAACTTTACAAAGTATTATGAAATTCATTTAAGGCTTACCATTTTGGCACACATAGTCTTATTATGGCCAACTTGCCTGCACCTTGAACAGGTGATCTTAACACCTTTTTTTGAGAGTTTGCCCCACTTTTTTGGCTCATCCTTGCTCTTCCTTCTGTTCTTGCCAGGTCTGCCTGGCATCTTTCTTGGTTTTGGAGGTTCAATTGATGGGTTTCTGATTTCCGGCCACATTCTCAAGTTGGTAATTGGTTGCATGAAATGACTATAAGACTTAAGAAAGGTTTCTTTACTATACCAGTGCTCTACATGCTGATCAAGATCTCTATTCAAGTAATAATAAACATAAATGGCATGAGGACAAGGAATACCTCTTAACATCCATAACCTACAATCACAATACTTCTTGTCCAAGTGAACAACAAATGTGTAACCCTCATCCCCAATTTTAAAATTATTAACTCCATTCCATAGTACTCTACACCTATTTGAATATTCCTTATTAGCTTATAAAATAGTTCTACAATGTCTGAAATCCATGTTTCTGCAAATTTAATCATATCTACATGTCTATTCATCATTTTATGGCCGATATCCTCTAACATTGTGATTATGAATTTATGTCTAGCAGCTAAGATTCAAGAATTAAAAGTCCCACACATGTTATTTTCTACAACATCACATTTGGAATATGTTTTGAAATATGCCCTACACCAAGAAGTAGGAGGATTGACTAACATGTCGTCAGTTATTTCTTTCTTACCTAGCTTTGACATTGCTTCATCTCCTCTCTAAACTTTACTTCAAAGCTTGCTTTTGCACATCTCCAAAACTGCTTTCTTCTCTCCTCTCCTCTCCAATGCACATGCCAATTGCTCCAAATATGTCTAGCACATATTCTTCTCTCAGCATTTGGTAACAGATCCATCAAAACAGGAACAAGACCTTGTAATAAGTATTAAGTATTATTAAAATAGAAATATTATTGGAAAATAAAGTCAAGTAATGAGAAAAATAATTAAGTAATGGTACCTTTTGTTGGTCTGACATTACAGTCAAGCCTTCATCAGTTCCTAGATTTAGATCACCAATCAGATGCCTTATGAACCAGTCCCAACTATATTTTGTTTCAGTATCCACAACTGCCTATGCAATAGGATACATTTGGTTGTTGCCATTTTTCCCCACAACAACCAATAATTCACCCTTACAAGCTCCTTTTAGAAAACATCCATCAAAATCAATAATTTTCCTACACCCATCTAACCATCCTTGCTTGAAGGTATGGAAGCACACATAGAAATAAACAAACAGGTTCTTCCCTGGTTCAGTTTCTTTGTCAATTTTTATCCAACAAGAACTTCTAAGATTTGTTGTCTTGATCATATATGCATAGTCACATAATCTGGCAAATTCCAGCTTTCAATATCCCATATTCTCCCTCATAACAATTTGTTTAGCCCTAAAATAAATAGTTTTACCTACATAAAGACCCAACACCTCTCTTACCAAATCCTGAATTTCCCAAATCCTAATGTATGGCTGAGAAATAATTCTCTCCTTGAACTTTCTAGCAACCAGCTTTGAGTCACACATCTTATTTTTGTTTAAAGGTATACACTTGTGAATAGGGTTATAGTTCTTCACAATAAAATCACCTGAATCCCTATCAGTAGAAGCAAACAACAACCAGTTGCAATTAGCTGCAATGTACTTCACCTTTATTCTATTTTTTTTCATTAGATTTTAACTTCAACTGCCTTCTATACTCTACAGCATAATCTGCAACAGCTTTTCTAAACTGTTTTACACCCTAAAAAATCATTCCAAGCTCAAACACAGAAAACTCACAATTTTCATCATACCTAGTTTTCTTGTTTCTCCTTCTTCTAGGTAGATCTACTCCTCTAACAACATCTACATATATATCTTCACTATCTTCACTCCAACAATCAGAACTATCACGATATTCCTCATGTCCACCCAATTTTTCAGAATATTTGGTAGCCTTATTTTTACCAATATCCCCAAAGCCTCTATCTACACAACCAACAACTCCCACAGGTACTTCTTCAGTTTCAACAGTCTTTTTTCTTGCTTTTTGATTTCTTTCTTTCTTGTTGGCTTTATTTTTCCTTTTTGCTTGTCTAAAAGCCCTCAACTCCTCATCAACATTTGAGCCATCTTCCGAAGGAATATCTCCAAGATCTGAATCACTACTCAAGTAATCTGATAACTCACTTGCTAGCCTATTAACATCTTCTACATGAATATCTTCTACATTAGCCTCATCACCTCCTTCTACACCAACATCTTCTAGGTTAACATCTTCTATATGGATATCTTCTATATTAGCCTCATCACCTTCTTCTACACCAACATCTTTCATATAAGCCTCCCTCTCTTTACCTAAGTTAACATTCTCTATCTCAACATCTTCTAGGTTAAAATCTTCTAGATCAGCCCCCCCTTTTTCTCTACTCAATAATATCAGGTGCAGGTAAAAAACCAGTGGGACCATCAAGGTTAAGAATTGGTTCATCTAAAATATGATAGACATAAAAATCAATAGAGTCCTCATGTTTTAAGTCTTTAACTAGTTCAACGAGATGTCTGTCACTCTTAATCAAGTTGAACTACTTAGTTACTGCATCTTTATGATAAAACCCCCTAACAGTATCATACCCTAATTCTTTAGTATAAAATAACAATTCCAGCATGGAAAAGTGGTCCTTGTCAATATACCTTAGCTCTGGCATACAACTTGCAACATATGTAGGGACACCCTTGTTGAAAGAAGATCCCCATGGTGAAATTTTGGGAATATTATCTCCATTTATTACGTCACCTGCAACAAAAGGGTAAGAATTCAAAGTTAGTTAACGGAATATACCCAAAGTACACACCAATGAGCTAAAAGCTACAACCTTTAATGCATGTTAAGAAAGAGACGGAATATTCCAAAAATCACAATCCTAACAGTGAAATTTTAAAATCCTAAAAACTGAAATATGCTAAAATTCAACAAAATTTAACAAATATAAATCATAATAACACTTACACGAGGAAGATCTGTGGAAAACCCCCAAATTTCTCCTTCGATCCAGTGAAATTTTGGTTAAATTAGGGTTAATTTAGGGTTATCTTAGAGAGAGAGAGTGTTAACGGGGTGAGAGAAAGAACCGTTCAAATATTTTTTTTTCATTTAAAATGTAATACGTATATGCGAATTTAGTTTATCCACGTGGAGAGTTTTATGTGGACAACTTTCCACATTAGCGGCGTTTGGAGACACACACAAACAAGCTGATGAGAACAGGGAAAAAAATGTCCAATTGGAACAAAATCTGGGGGGCTTAGGGGCCTGATAGGTACAAACCATAGTTTAGGGGTCTAAGTGAATTTTGACAACAAGTTTGAGTGCCTATCGATGCCTTTGGTCTATCAATGTATATACATTGATAACATAATACACAACATGCACGTGCATACAAGAATTGTGCCTACGATTTTAGGGACACGTGTTTCGATGTATATCAATGTAAAATATAATTTCGATTGCAATTATTTAAAAGTATTGCTACAAAGTGTAATTATGAAGTATAATCAGTTACATTAAATAATTTTTTCACTAATATTTCAATTTTCCTGTTAACTAAATTTAATTATTTAAAAATCTAAAATGAAAACGAATACCTGAGATTGTATAAAAATTTAATTCATTCCGACTTTGCTCACCTCATTGTATGATAACAGATTTGATTTCCTATCGAAGGCCAATTAAATCACCCGTTAGCTCTCCAATTACTATAAATATCCAAAGTTTAGAGGTTTATTGTCCCATTTAAAATGTGAAGGGGTCATTATTTCTCAACTCAAAATGCTAAGGGGGCAATGTGACCTTTTGTTACAAACTTGATTGAGTGATTTTATAAGCGTAGACCAAAGTTTAAAGACTTTGCTATGACCTCCCTCCATTTCATATTAGTTGGCCTCTATGAACTTGACACAATCGTTAAGAAAAATATTAATTAGGGATCTATTTTACCAAATTACCCTTATTAATTATGTTTTGAAAATATAAATTTGAGTAAATACACTTTATTTAGTCATTTAATGTTGAGTATAGTATTGGAAGAACATAATAAAATTCTCTTGATTTTATTAAATGGACAACTAAATTGAAATAATTATTTTTAGAAAGAGGTCCAACTAAAACGAAACGGATGGAGCAATTCTTTTGAATGATCTTTTGAGATATTAACTCATCATTTTCCTCAAATTGATCTGTTTACCTTATTACCACCAAATTTCTCTTTAAGTACTCCATTAGCCAAGGTCCCTGCTGGATTCAAGAAATCATCCTCCATTAACCAAGGTCCCTTTTAATTGCAGCTATTTTTTATAGGTTATTTCATGCTATGAGTCTTGGTGATGTTATCCAAAATGATACGAAACTTTTGTGTTTAGGACTTACTGTTAGCATTGCATGATTTCTTGTTACGTCTAGGTGACTATCCATAAGAGTGCTAGGCCACCAAAATGACCTTCAGCAGCAACCTGAATCAAGTTGGTAAATACAAAAACGTCCAGCCGATAACGGCTATCTACAAGGTGAGTTCCAGCAAAGCAACAAGTTGAACTGTTCCATGTTCTCCATGCTCACTCTCATTTCATCTGTCACTATTCCTTTTTGGGTCGTTAATTCATTATATGAGTAATTCTGTAGTACTTTCGTTCTTGTCGTCGTCTTGATTTCTGTGTAATCTTATTGCATATATATAATATAACGTTTGGGCGTAGGAATGAAGCATTAAGCACTTAAACTGTAATGATAATATTGCTGCTTCTTCGCCTTTTTGTTGCTCGGAATTGGATGGAAACCAAAGAACTACGGGCCTTAGACTTCAAGAAATTCATCATACTCATAAGAAACATCTTTTCCGGAAAGATAACTCTTTGATATATGTTGATCATAGTTTTAAGTGTAATAAATATATTAGAGTTTTCAGTACGATTTTTCATTACAGTTTCTGGGGCAGGCATCAGAATAAGAAATACTGCTATAGTTACCATTCTAAGGGAAGTAATGATCTTTGCCTACCTGTTGGAAGCTTTGTATCCTATCGTGGTTCCAAGACAGTTGTGGAATCAGCATTCATGGAACCTTGGCTTTTAGAAGATCCTTGCTGTGGTGAAGTATGCCCTCCGGTAAATGCAGGTTGTTTAGGAGTAGGTAGTTCAGCAATATCACTTGTGAGCATTGACAGAACTGTGGAGACATTTGGCCTATCTTCTGCATATTCTTGGACACATAATAATCCAATATGTACACATCTCACCATCTCTATTTCAAACCTTGAACCAAATATTTTGGGGTCTATCAATTTTAGACTATTGTTTTCATTCCACAACTTCCATGCCTGAAGAACAAAGACATTGTCAAGCAGCGAAATAATATTTTCAGAAGTTTCATAATTTTTCTCCTCTTTTATTTTGGTTTGATGAGTAAGCAAAATATTAAGGGTGTGTTTGGTATGATGGAAAATGTTTTCCTATTTTCTTTTTTTTGGTTGTAGTTAAATATTGGGAAAAACATTTTCTAACATAACTCATTTTTCTATTTGAGGGAAAATGACTTCCCTCATGGACCAAAGGAAGTCATTTTCCGGAAAATGACAAATGTGACTTATGCCCCATCCCCACCCCAACAACACTTATATTCACATGACTAAAAAAATTCACATTTTTCAAAAATTTACATTACTCGGAATATTTTTCACTGTGCTTTGCTTCAATTTTTCACTGCTTGAAATAAAAAATAGTGAAACCCGAATTTTTTTCATTTCCAATAATCGTTGAATGTATTGTTATTTTCATATGCATAGAAGAAGACTTACCTATGTTACTTTTGCTAATTGCATATTTCATTTTGTCATCGATGTAACTTGTTTCACGAGGTTGAATAAGCTTGTCTTTCCGTTATATTTCTATTGATTGTAGTATCTTGAGATTGTCCTGACAAAATATTAAAAAGTGTCTCCTATATTTGCTAATTAATAGTTGCTTAAATCTAATGATTGTAATATTTTAGTATTCGATATTGATATTATTTGTTATGCTTAAATTAGTTCTTACAAATTGTTGAGTTGCTAGAGGCACTGATATACTAGTTAATAGTTAGTAGTATTTTCTAAAAAATATTTTTTCACTCACCAATCAAACACTAGAAAATATTTTTTAGAAAAATATTTTCAACTCACCAACCACACTATAAAATATTTTCCGGAAAATATTTTTCACTCACCAACCAAACATGAAAAAATAAGTAGAAAACCAACTTATTTTCTAGGAAAACATTTTCCATGAAAAATATTTTCCATCATACCAGACACACTCTAAAGCTTCATAGTTGCAAGAATGAACTTACATATGCAAGTAGAGTCAGTTCATCTTCATAAAAACTAGAGTTCTTCCTTCCACTGACAATTTCCAATATTAACACACCGAAGCTGTAGACATCTGATCTTTCTGAGAATCTTCCCTGCATTGCATATTCAGGGGCCATGTAACCACTGCATAACATATTAAAAAATGAAACTCGCCGACTAATGATGCCAGTTCATCAATGAGAAAATGAAGGAAGCAATACAAACTTACTATGTGCCAACAACTCTTATAGTGTTGGCCTGATCTTGACTGCCTCCAAAAATCCTCGCCATGCCAAAATCTGAAATTTTTGGGTTTAGATATTCATCCAACAGGATGTTGCTTGCCTTCAGATCTCTATGAATAATTCGTAGTCTCGAGTCTCTGTGAAGGTAAAGGAGGCCTCGACCAGTTCCTTCAATAATGATGGCTCGTTTACTCCAATCAAGGAACTTTTCCTTGCATGAACCTGAGAAGGCATCATCGAGAAATGTATGACGGATTTTGTTTCCTTAGCGAAATAAAGTTTTCTTTTGAGTTTAGAAGTCCTTAAGTAGGAGGACAGGATAAACCTATGAAAGAGAGTTCTGCACTGACCAAACAGATATGCATCTAAGCTTCTATTTGGCATGAAATCATAAACCAGCATCTTTTCCCCTCTCTCTGTGCAGCAGCCGAGGAGTCTAACAAGATTACGATGTTGTAGTCTAGAAATCACGACGACCTCATTAATAAACTCCTGTAGCCCCTGACCAGAAGACTGAGAAAGCCTTTTTACTGCTATTTCTTGTCCATCTGGCAATTTTCCCTGCAGATAATCCATCTGATTTATTTTATATTGTTTTCATTTGTCAGAACACTGCAGAGATGCATCAAGAAACATTACTTTGTAGACTGGACCAAAACCGCCTTGCCCCAGCTTGCTAGCTAAATGAAATTTGTCAGTTGCATTTGCTAACATGTCAAAGCTGTACAAGGTGATGTCTTCAATTTTGACTCGGTTGATGTCATCTTTAATCATGCCTTCTTGGTAAAGTTTTGGAGATGCTTCTCTTAAGAATGCTTCATTTTTGTTCTTCCTTTCTGGTTCAAAATGGACATTCAGAAATCAAACAATATGCAGACCTAGAAGTTCTAGTTTGTGTTCTCAAAAATATCATTTGATTAATTACCTCTGTGCTTAGCCAACAATTTCCTGAAAAGATATCCACATAAGATAACTGTTATTGAGCCTATCGACACTGTGCTTGCAATGGCAGCTACGGGGATGTCTTTCTTGCCATTTGCAGCTGCAAAACATGTATGAGCTATAGACAGTTCTTGAGCATATCTTTCTTTCCATGGAAGCGAAGCACTTTATGAAAATTTGAAACTACTTCAATGGTATTGTAGATTTTATTAGGAATTTCTTGGTTATATTCTTTAACGCTTAGAATAAATTTCATCGCACCAAGTTGTTCCAAAAAAAAAGAAGCTAAATGATTGAAAGCTTAAGGTTGAAAAGAAGTACGTTACCAAGTTCAGAGTAGGCAACGCGAATGAACAAATCAGCCGCCCCATCCATGGAGTATTCTCTAATATCAATTAAGCTTCTGTTCCAATGCATACAACCTATGCCTGTGTAGTATGAATATGCAGTGCAGGAACAGTTACTTAAACAGCCACCCTCACAGTCTCCTCTTGCAGACGGTACCCAAATTGCAAAATCTGGCACTCCCTTTGTCTGCAGCTTCAGAAACCCGTCCTGCTTGCCATTCTCAACATCAGTTCTGTTCCTTTCACAGTTTAGTGCAGTCCTTCTGATGCATCCTCCAGTCCAACTTCCTTTCTCCCATTCTCCTTCATTTTTCGGCTTAAACCCTTGTATGCAACTGCATATTGGAGAACGCCCCGGATTGCAGCTTCCAAATGGTCCGCACTTAGCATAAACATCACACTCACTTTGGTGATTTTCCCATGTCACCCACCAATTCTTCTTACTCGGATCCCAAATCTTCTCCTGATAAGACCCTGTTGAATTCAACGAATAGTAGAGTATCCTAGACTGATTTGGGTCTGAATACGTTTGGTATGCTGTGCCAGCATTATCAACTACAAGGTCAATCCCAAAGAAATAATAAGAATTCATTTCTGGTAATCCAATGTATATCTGTTTATTCCATGGGCCACTCCGCCAGTAAGGAGAACTATTTTTCCAAATAAGAAATTGAGGAATGTATCTATTTTGAATTCCAGCTGAAAAATTCCCGACAGATGGATCATCAGGACTTTTCCATGATTTCAGGATAGCCATTGTGTTAGTACTCTTATCAATGCCCAGTTTCATGAACTGTAAGAGAGAATCTGTAGGATATTGAAAGCTTCCCATAGAACTCTTCCATTTGATCTATCTTTCAAGACTAAGTTTCCAGTGTCCAAGAGCTGAGCAGTGGAATTATTCATAGAGTTTGAAATACTGGATGACCAAATTATCTCCTTCTGTCCATTCAAGATTACAAGATTGCCGTCTTCTGATATTGTGAGTATTCCGCTAGAATCATGTAAAGGCTTGTCTCTATTAGCTACCCATACTACAGTTGGTGTTGGTGATGGTAGGTTAAACATAATACCAACATAGCGATTTGCAGAATTCCTGGGGCTGAAAAATCCCAGATTAAATCTATTGCCACTGGAAATTATTGTTTCAGAGTCTCTCACGGGCTCACTACTGCTAATGGTGTCTGAAGCATTGACATCCGAAAAAACTACAGAGAAGCAATAGAGCAAATGAAGAAAAGCTCGAGATAAGCTCATTCTAAGTCTTTTCTGCCAAAAGGTTCAATCTATCATTTGAAATGTAATAGCTGATGAGAACTTCAACGATGACCTTTTCCCTTTTTAGCCACGAAAATAATTTTTTTTTTTATACTGAGTATTTAATAATTTTTCTTCAGATTACTTTTCAACCAGGTGTCAATTAATAGCTGGACCCGTGTCTGAAATGGTTCCGTAAGTGACCATTTGGCTTCCAACTCTATGGCTTGCTATATTTAGATTATTTAATGTGCATTTTATACCTGTGATACTACAGTTGTCTTGATGTGACTTTAGCTCTGAAAATAGAAGTGGGGCATGGCGTACAGGTAAAGTTGTTGCCATGCAACCAAGGAGGTCAGCGGTTCAAGCCATGGAAACAGTCACTTGCAGAAATGTTGGCTAAGGCTGCATACAATAGATTCTTGTGGTCCACCCATCCCCAAACCCTGCGCATAACAGAAGTTTTAGTGCACTGAGCTATCCTTTGTAATAGAACTGGGTCCCAGTATTGTGTCACATTGAATGTGATGGGTCTTCTCCTTTCCTACGGGTTTCCTTATTGACTCAATGACACACCAACAGTATCTGCGAAATTCTGGAAGATATTTTATGGGGGAAAAGGTTTACCAAAGAAAATACCATTCAGGAAAGTGGTCTCTCGTTCATGTAGAAGCTTACGATAGTGATATCAGATTTTTATTTACCTCTTTTTGTTTTTCCTATCGCTTTTCAATTTAATCAGTGATGACATCTTTTTGTGAATTGGTGTTTCTGTAAAATGTTTTGTTACATTGAATAGTTGAAAATATATCTCTCTCTCTATATATCTATAATCTATAATCTATATTTATATCTATAATATATTAAAAGTGTGAAAGCTTTAAAAAATAGATACTGATCAATTAGAAAAATACTCCTAAAATAGTATAAAAAAATACTAGAGAAGAAACTGATTTACGGAAAATATGATTGATGCTCGTTTAACTTGCTTCGGTTGCATGTCAAGTTGATGGATGATTAATTTTCTAACCCTCAACTTCTTCACTATTTTTGTCAACATAATAGAATTCAACGTGTGTGTATATATATATATATATATATATATATATATATATATTTGTTTTCATTCAAATCATTCTTTAGTGTCAAAATTTTCGCTTAGGCAAAAATTATTTTCATCAAAACTGAAGTTTTGTGATCACTATTATATTATTTTATTGTAGTTTATAGGTCATAGATGAATTTACAGGTGATAGATGAATGTAAATTAGATTTGAGGATTTTTTTTGAGTAAAGGTTAAGTTTAATTGCCGTCTTCTGATACTGTGAGTATTCCACTACAATCATGTAAAGGCTTGTTTCTGTTAGCTACCCATACTACAGTTGGTGTTGGTGATGGTAGGTTAAAAATAATACCTACATAACGATTTGTAGAATTCCCGGGGCTGAAAAATCCCAGTTTAAATCTTTTTCCACTGGAAAATACAGTTTCCGAGTCTCTCATGGGATCACTACTGCTAATGGTGTGTGAAGCATTGGCACCGGGAAAAAACTACATATAAGCAAAAGAACAAAAGAAGAAAAGATCGATATAAACTCATATCGAGTTCTTTTCTGCCAAATGATTGATATAAACTCTTATCATTTGTAATGTAATATGAGAACTTCAACAATGACCTCTTTTAGCCACGGAAATAATTCTTTCGGATACTTATATTTAATCTATTTCTCTTCAGTTTACTCATCAACCGGGTATCAATTAATTGTTGGATCCATGTGTCAAATGATTTTTTTCTATGGCTTACTCTATTTCAGAGTAGTTTGTGCATTTGGTACCTTTGATACTGCGAAATATCTTGGGCTGATGTGACTTCAACGGTGAGAATAGAAGTGACGCCCGAATTTGTGACACGTTGAATTTGATGGGTCGTCTCCTTTCCTACTGGTTTCCACAGTCACACACCAACCGTATCTGCAAAATTCTGGAAAATATTTTATGGGGGGAAAAGGTTTACTGAAGAAAATATCATTCAGGATAGTGGCCAATCCATGTACAAGTTTAAGAAAGTGAGATCAGATTTTTTCTCCAAAGCTCAGAGGTTTTTGTTTTGCCTTTCTCTTTTCAGTTTGATGAGTGATGGCATCTATTTGAAAATTGGTATTCTATAAAATATTTTGTTACCTCAACTATTGAAAATATTTTCTCCAACTGAGTGATAATGACTTGCCTCGCATATAAAGTATCGTAAATATAGGTTCTTTGGTAGCTGAGAAGTTTCGGATGTGGGCATAGACAAAACCATGGACATATGTGGTCTATCTTTTCACTTCTGCATATTCTTGACCACATAATAGTTCAACATTTGAACATTTCAAAGTTTCCCTTTCAAACTGCAGGTCTATTATCTTGGGGTCTACCAATTTGACAAACTTGTTTTCACTCCACAACTTCCATGCCAGAAGTGCAAAGGCATTGACAAAATAATAGCAAATTGAGCTACGGAAAGTTGACGTTTCATTATCCGAAACTGTAAAAATCTAATTTTTTCTGAGAATCTTCCTTCCATTTCGTGCCTGAAGAGAAAAGGCACAACACTTCCCATGCCCAACATCTGAAATTCTAGGGTTCAGTTGTTCATCCAATAAAATGTTGCTTACATTCAAATCTCTATGAATAATCTTTACTCTGAATTTCTGTGAAGGTACAACTCCTCTGTCAATTTCCTCAGTAACGTTCACATGGTGACCCCAATTACATGATTCTTTCAGTAGCTCAATTGGTTGACTAGTTGAACTTTCACCCTATTGGTGAGGGTTCATTCCCACCTTGTAATCCCCTCTCCTATTTCCCCTTCCCCTATTTTTTTTTTAAAGAACAATAACTAATAAATAAATCATGTGAATTTTCCTCTTTAGGGTGCGAACTTGAAAGTACATAAATAAATAGAAAAGTCTGACATTAATGATTTAAAATCAAATTTATCAGTTAGAAAATCATCTAATCTTCTTTTGGCATGTCTTCATAGACCAGCAGTTTCTTCCTTTCTTCAAAATCAGCTGGAATGCAAGCCTAGCTCCAAATCCTGATCCACAATAACTATTCCTCAGTCCTGAATAAGTTAGTGTCGCCTATATGAATCTCCATTTCTTCATTTAAGCCCAATCATATTATCATCATACTAAAATTTTGTGGAAACACCAATAATTTTCTCTACTACTTAACAACATGGAGTATGAACTCTTCCCTTCTTCTCGCTTTGATATGGATTCTGTAAAAACTAGAGACAGTACTTGGGAATTTTCTTCTCTGTATATTCCTTGCCAATCACATTTATTAGACAAGCTAATGGAATGAAAGGAACCTTCTCATCTAAGCTAAACAATCAAAATAAAGGAAGAAGTTTCTCTTCTAAGCTAAGCAATAAAACTCTTATAAGCTAAAAAAAATAAAAGAACCTTCTATTCTAAGCTAATCAATGAAAGAAAACAAAGAAAACATTCATCTGTTGGGCCATCTATGTATCCCAAATATTAGCCCAAATAAACCATTGTGATTTCTAACATCCCCCTCAAGTTGGAGGGGAAAGAAGTGACACCCAACTTGCACAAACTCTGATGGTGAGGAGGTCCGGTAAGGGATTTGGTGAAGATGTTGGCGAGTTGGTCCTTAGATGGAACAAAGGAAAGAGATATCAAGCCTGAAAGATATTGTTGATGAACGAAGTAGCAGTCAAGCTCGACGTTCTTTGTTCGCTCATGAAAAATTGGATTTCGAGCTATATATAGGGCTGCTTGACTGTCGGAGTGAACTGGAACAAGAAAAGAGGGAGGAACGGATAGATCAGTAAGCAATCTTGTCATCTAGGTCAATTCCACAACTAATCTCCTCATTGACTGATATTCAGCCTCTGCAGACGAAAGGGAAACAGAAGATTGTTTCTTTGATTTTTAGGAGACTGATGAACCTCCTAAGCTTATAAAAAATCCACTGATTGGCCTTCGCATAGTACGGCAAGAGGCCCAGTCAGCATCACAATAAGCAGGGAGAGGGAAAGAGGGTGAAATATTGAGAAAGATGCCCTGATTCGAATATGCTTTCAGGTAACTTATGACTCGCAATCCTGCTTTGAAATGTTCGATGCTAGGATGTTGCATAAGTTGACTAAGAGTCAAAAAAGCAAAATACAGATCCGGTCTAGTGTGAGTCAAATAATTGAGCTTACAATGAGATGCCTGTAAAGTGTAGGATCTGACATGTGATTTTTTGAATCTGCAGAGAACTAGACTGAAGTATCTAATGGAGAAGAAGATGGAGGAAGGTGTGAAATATCAAATTCATTGATTAAATCTAAGGTATATTTTCGTTGACTCATTATGATTCCCTGTTCTTTCTACAAAATTTCCATTCCCAAAAAATAATGCAATGAGCCGAGGTCCTTAATTTTAAACTCAGAATGAAGAAACTCCTTAAGGTTATGTATCTCATCAGTAGCATCCCTTGTAATCAAAATATCATCGACATAGACAACTACGATAGAGATAAGCCCTCCTGATTATTTAAAGAATAAGGAATAATCATTGAGGGAGGTTTATAACCTTTGAAGTTTAGGGCTCCGACAAGCCTGACATATTATTGCCTTGAGGCTTGCTTTAAGCCATAGAGTGACTTTTTAAGTCGACAAACCATATTGGGTTGAGGAGGTTTCGTTCCTATAGGGAATTTCATACAGACCTCTTCTAGCAAAGTTCACATCAAATTGTGAGATTTCCCATTTCTTTTTGGCTGCAATTGCCAGTAAACATCTGATGGTGGTCATTTTGACCACTGGGGAAAAAGGCTCATTGAAATCAATCCACTCTTGCTGAATATCACCTTTGATTACTAAGCGTGCCTTTAGCCTTTCAAGAGATTTATCCGCATGTTGTTTCACTTTATAGACCTACTTACAAGGCAATGTTTTTCTACCTTGTGGCAAATGGGCAACGTCCCAAGTCTGATTAAGTATTAAAGCATTAATCTCATCCTGCATTGCCTTCACCCAACCTAGATGTGTACATACTTGAGAGTAACTGCTGGGTTTAATGATGGAGGAAACAGAATGTAGCATAGCTTAGTTGGCTATGGAAAGAGTAGAAACTAATAGACATGTGGGTTTAGTAGGAGTAGAAAAACAAGATTCAGTTATATCACTAAGATAAATAGTGTTGCAGATATAGTCTTTGAGATGTGAAGGTAGTTCACCAATATTTCTCCTTTGAGATCTTCTAGGAGGAGGTAGGAGTTGTGAAACATCTTGTTCTGAAGATGGTGTGACGGTTAGAGTAGAAGAATTAGAATGATCAAGTGTTGGTTTAGAAAGGTTAGAAGGTGGTAAGTTGAAATTTGGTTCAACGGGGTTTGATATGGGACAAAGAGTCCTCTTAACTTTTGAGGACATGATTGGAGACCAATACGTTGAGACTCGAGCTTGGGGGCTGCCCAACCAAGAAGTACAAGCCTTGAAGTGTCAAGAAGGCCTTTCAAAACACTCCAAGGCTGCCCAATTCTACATGCCAAAGCCCCCTACCCCTTTGTAATGGCTCATTAAGGGCCTTTTGGTCATTTTGTGTAATAGTTTAACCTAGGCTATAAATAGAATATGTTAGGTCATTTTCCCATAACTTGGATGAATATTGATAGAATACTCTTTCAGAGTGTCTTACAAGTGTGGATTCACTTGTGGAAAGTGTGGAATCACTTGTGTTAGTTACTAGTTTAGAAACGGTGGTTGCTTGGGGATTCTGATTCCCTTGAGGTTTCCATAAGAACTTGATGTTGCTTATAAGAATCTTTGAGTCTTAATGTTTGATACACATTTTGGTTCTTAGATTTGTGCATTCGTATGTCAAGTTAATCTATCTATCTTTACGTTTTGTTGTTTGCTATCTTGTGTTCACAGTTTGCTGTTGAATCCGTAGTTTGTTGTCCATTTTGTTGTCGTGTTTGAGGATATTTTGTGTCTATTGTTGGCTGGTTCTTGTATCATTTGGTATCAGAGCATGGCTAGATCTTGTTCCTACAAGATCAATCTTGGGCTTGCTTGTTGGAAAATAAAAAAAAAATTGTTGAAAAGCTGAAAAATCAAAAAAGAAGCAAATCTGTCCACCTTGTTCTAGTTCTTGGCCGAATATGGATTTTGTCATTGTCTTGGCCAAAAAATTTGTTTTCTTGTCTAGATCTAGAAGTTATTTTGTTTGTTTTGTTGTTTCTAGTGTTAGTTTCTTCATCACTAACACTCTTGAGTCTAAATCTAGATTTGAGCTTGAAATGTTGATGTTGTTGTTGTGAACCAAATTGTGGCCGATTGTTGTTGCGGATTTGAGACTTGAACATGTGATGTGTTGTTGATTCAAGTTTTGAACGTGTATTGTAGAGATTGTATTGTAGAATTTAAGCTTGAGAAGGTGTTGTTGTTGTTTGGGAGGTCCAACTTGAACCTTAGGACTTCGAGACTCAAAGTGTGTTCTTGGTGTTCTTTACCATCTTCAAATCTTGTTGAAGCAAAGTGGTTCTTTGATTTAGAAAGTGAAAAAAGAGAGTGTGTTTTGTTGTTAGTCTTGAAAGACTTAGTCCAACCAGTCTCCAAGTTTTAAGGTGTAGTATTTGTAGTACAAAGACTTTACATCCACTCAAAGACTTACAATCACCTTTTCAACCACTTTCCAACAAATTTCCATGATTTAAGGAACATGTTTTAGGAAAATGGTACAAGAAAGTCAAGTCTTCCACTTTTGAATTTGAAAATAGGATTTAGAGACTTGTTTCCCTCCTAAATCAATGCTCACAAATTCCAAATCACAAATTGTTCAAGACTTCCAATTTTGGAAAATAAAATGTGTTCAGAACGCAACCAATACGTGGATGCCACATCACATTTTACTGTTCACACGACAAAGTTAGGCTCAAATTTTTGATTGCTTAGTTTCTAATATCTGTCTCTTAGTTGTCCTTTGTTGATTCTATTTCTAATTAATAAACTAGTAATTGCTTACTAGGTTGTAAATTAGTTTTTGGGTCCGTTTATTCGTGTCTACGTTCCTTTGTGTGCTTTTATCTTTTTTTGAAATTCTTTGTAGTTTCTTGATTTAAGTTTGTAAGTATTTTCTTTGAGTTGTTTCAAAAGAGAATCTATTCCGACCTCGAGCCCCAATTGATACCAAGTAATCTCCTTGGAGTATAAACGAGTTACCAATATTTGTGAGGCCAATTGAGAAACATTTCAAAGTGTGAGAGCTTGAGAGCTTGTGAGGATGTTTTCTTTTCTAACATTAACTAGTTTGCTGTTTTTTGTGTTTTTGTTTTAGAATTTCTCTTGTTAGGTAATATGGCATTGGAAAAGGTGACCATGAATGATTTGATTACTGCCATAATGGGTATGAAATATGACCTTAGTAGTCGAATGGAGAGAATTGAAAGAATAATGGGCCGAATGAAAGAAAGAATGGGAGGGACAAAAAGCTCTCTTTACAAGGAGTTGGATAACTTAATAGAGCATCCAAGCCTTCCTATCAAGTTCCCGTGAGTGGACATGCTCCACATGAGCTACAAGGTAATCAAACTAACTCTTGCACTCTAGTGAATAAGGCTAGTAGCCAACTAAGTGTGAATGCTAGTTTGTCTTTAGGTGAGCCGAATATTCCTTTATTTTGTGATGATAATGTACAACTTGAGATTGTGGATATACTAGTTGATCCTAATGATGATAAAATTGATTCTTCTAGCAAAATCGATTTGTGTCCACCTAGTGTTGAAGCTATTGTGACAAGTGATAGTACATTGTCTTGTGGAAGTCATGAAGACCAACTTGTGTGTGAAAAGGGTGAGGTTGAAAATGTTGGCCGAATGACTAAGGATGACCCTCTAATTGTTTTTGTTGTTGACTATGCTAGTATAGAGGGGACATATGACCGTATTAGTGGTAGTATTGGGAAAAGAAAGTGTGTCCTAAACCTGTGCCCATGGACACTCCACCCATTTGATCCCGGTGATCATTTGAAATATGGTGATGATGTCTTTTGGAATGACTTGAATGTACATGGAATGTATGGCCTTCCTATCTTGGTTTTCAAGTCTATTTGTTATTCCAAGAAGAGTCTATGTTTTTTACTTGATAAGCAACTCTTCTTCCTTATTTCTTATCACGCTTATGTGGATAGACTAGTTGATTCTTTCTTGGGGGGTGTTTGGGTAAGAGGGATATGCGGTATTTAGACATGGCTTCTTATGATTGGAAGGGTAGTCAACTTCCTAAAGACTCCTTGCTTCCACCCTTAGTTGTTCCAACATGTGATGGTTTGCTTGGTTATGTAGTTAATGGAACTCACTTGAGGGAAATTCTTGATGTTAGTCTTAGCCAATTCCTTTGTCCTTTAAATGTTGACTTTTCTCCCAATGTCGTGAAGGATGTTTGGTTATATGTGAAGTTTGAGCAACCTTGGCAAGATTCTATGATTGATTACACTAACCCTAACTCTCATACCTTGAGGAACTTGTGTTTGTTTGTCCTTCCTATTATTTTACAAGGTTCGAATTCGAGGTCGAATCCTTTTCAAGAAGGGGAGGATGATACGGGACAAAGAGTCCTCTTAACTTTTGAGGACATGATTGGAGACCAATACATTGAGACTCGATCTTGGGGGCTGCCCAACCAAGAATTACAAGCCTTGAAGTGTCAAGAAGGCCTTTCAAAACACTCCAAGGCTGCCCAATTCTACATGCCAAAGCCCCCCCTTTGTAATGGCTCATTAAGGGCCTTTTGGTTATTTCGTGTAATAGTTTAACCTAGGATATAAATAGAATATGTTAGTTCATTTTCCCATAACTTGGATGAATATTGATAGAATACTCTTTCAGAGTGTCTTACTAGTATGGATTCACTTGTGGCAAGTATGAAATCACTTGTGTTGGTTACTAGCTTAGAAACGGTGGCTGCTTGGGAATTCCGATTCCCTTGAGGTTTCCATAAGAACTTAGTGTTGCTTGTAAGAATTTTTGAGTCTTAATGTTTGATACATATTTTGGTTCTTAGATTTGTGCATTCGTATGTCAAGTTAATCTATCTATCTTTAGGTTTTGTTGTTTGCTATCTTGTGTTCACAGTTTATTGTTGAATCCGTAGTTTGTTGTCCATCTTGTTGTCATGTTTGTGGCTGTTTTGTGTCTATTGTTGGCTGGTTCTTGTATCAGGGTTAGAAGGAATGAGAGATGCTGGAGTGAAATAATGGTCTTTTTCTGTGTGGATAGGAAAAGTAGAAGTAGGGATATGTGAATGGTCAGAAGCAAAAGAAAACACATGTTCTACAAATTGAACATATCTTAACACAAAAAATTTCTTAGAAGTCAGGTCAAGAAGTTTGTACCCTTTTTGATCTCTTGGGTATCCTAAGAAGACACACCTAGTGGCTCTAGGTTCAAATTTACTCCTTCCATGACATAAAGTGTTAGCAAAGCATAGGAAACCAAAACATCTTAATAATTGATAAGAAGGTGCTTTGCCAAATAGAATTTCATAAGGTGTTTTACCTTTAAGAACCTCGGAAGGCAGCCTGTTGATTAGAAATGTGGCAGTGCGCATACACTTTCCCCAATAGATCATAGGAACTCTAGATTGAAACATCAAAGCCCTAGCAATTTCAAGCAAGTGTCTGTGCTTCCTTTCAGCTACCTTATTTTGCTATGGACTAGCAACACAAGATGTCTGATGTATGATTCCTTGAGATGTTAAAAAATTTGATGCCTCTGTACTCCTACCCAACTCCATTGCATTATTAGATCTAATAATCTTTACCCTTTTGTGAAACTGTCTTTCAATTATTTTCAAGAAACATTGAATAATAGAAAATACATTGGTTTTAGTTGTTAGCAGGTATGTCCAGGTTCCTCAACTGTAGTCATCTACTATAGTCAAGAAATACCTATAATTATTATGAGTAGGTGACTTGTAGGGACCCCAAGTGTCTATATGAATCAAATAAAAAATGGATTGAGAAGTAACTTGACTGATAGGAAAAGGTAATCTAGCTTGCCTAGCTAAAGGACAGATTTCACAATGACAATCATAATTAGAGGGAATTGTAAGGAAATGGACATTTTTCATTGATGAATCAGGCAAATGCCCAAGCCATAACCTTACATCAGAATTAGCATTGAAACAGACTGGAGAACAATGTGAAACTGAACGGGACCATAAACAGTACTGTTAAAGTTAGAATAGACTTTAGAATCCTTGTAAATCTCTTGGTTCCCACTAGACTCCTTAGGAATAATTTAAAGCAAGTATAGAATTTCCTCCACTTTACCAAACTCTTGAGGCCTCTTCATTAAAGTGCCCTGCAAGACATAACTATTAGAAGTGAAAGATAGAATATAATTGTCACGATCCGAACCGAGGCCCTGGCCGTGATGAGCATCCCGAACCATGAAGGCCTGGTCACCCTTCTCTGTCTGGTAGTCATGCACAACACTCATACAATAAATAAAAGATATGGAAAATAATTCACGACGGAACCATGGTCATACTCTAAGTTCAATTTAACAATGAAGAAGGAAATCAAATATCCACTAAACAACATCTGAACCAGTCTGCGAAATCTCTACTACATGATCAAATGACAACTGTCCAAAAACTGGGACAAGGCCCCCAGTAGACCAAAACAAAAGGAATAACATAATCTGAAATAAACATGCCTTCTGAAATAAAGAAGGCTCACCACTGAACGGATCACTTCTCTCTAAATACTCTAATGCTTAGCCAGACCCCTAGATTGAGCCTCAAAATCTGGGAGGTAAGGGGTCAATACAATTGTACTGGTACGCAGAGCAAATCCAAAATAATAGTTTATATTCAACATATGTGAGAGAAATTTAAACAGTTCATAAATATATCGTATGGTAAAATCACATGGGCATATTTAAATGACTCTATAAAATCATCTTAACTCTGTGACACTCTTTGTTTTACTTCTGCGCTAGGTGGTATACCCTATAATTTCACAGCTTTCACCGACTGCCTTATCTTGGTTGCCACCAAGATAGGAGTACTAGTGAGGGAAGAGCACACAAGATCACACAACAGGGTGCCACAACCCCAATCAAGTCACTATGTCGTGGTTGGGCTCAAGATCACAAAGCAGGGCTCCAAACCATAAGTCCCGATTTGGGATGACAAAATACTAGGTACACGAGATCACATAGCAGGGTACCAAGTTCCCGTATCAGCAATTTACGGTTTCCGGCATAGAGTCATTGACTCGTGCTTTCTTCAGGTAACCACCTAACTCACATTAACCCAGTTTTTAACTCTTAAAAACATGTATTCTCTGAAATCAAACTCTGAAAGCTCTAACTCTGTATGACATACATTTATATGGTATCGTTATACCATTGACTTGTAAGTCACATCTCTGAGCCATTATTAGTATATTAAAATCTCTATTTTCAAAATATAAGTTCGGGACCACCATATCGATAAATCAGTTCAAGAACTCCTTCTTTAAATTCATGTAAATACATGCAAGAAAACTTTCTCTTTGTTAACATTTCCATAATATGTGGTGGTCATGTCAAATTACTCAATCACATGCAATTCTTTCTCTGTAAAACAAGCATACAAGTATAACAAGAAACTCCTTCCCATCATCTTCAAATCATGTCAAATACTATGATATTGAAAAGACCACTTTCAAACCATTAAACATGTATTTCAAATCATTCCCAATAAGTTCATAAACTTAAATTCATCACAAGAGAGGGATTTCATAATTTGTGCTCTCAAACAATCTTCAATCACAATTTTTCATACATATACATATACATATAAATCAATTGAAGGGGATAAGGCCTAAAGGCCAAAACAATAATATCATTAAAACATTCATGATACATAATTAAAAATCATGAATTCCAAAACCCTTTTCTAAATTCATGATTGATAATCTTTAAATCATGTTTTACAAGCCCATGTAGTTTTTAGGATAAACCCCACGTACCTTAAATTAGAAGCTTTTGAATGAACTCTAGATTTTGGGATGCTATACGTATGATTGATGGGTGCTTCTTGTAGCCCTCGCAATGGGGATTCCAAATATTGAAGAATTAAGAAAAACCCACGGTTAAATCTTGAGATATATTGATCTTTGAGTTGAAACCCTAAGGAGTGTTCTTGATAATTTTGGGAGAAAATAACCTTAATTTGGTGTTTAGGGGATTTAATCCCATGTTATGGCTGAATAGAGGGGTGGAAAATACCACTTTTGTCCTTAAAAACGCAAAAACTGAACCTGAAAATTGGGTACGTGCGACAGAGCATGCGTCGCGCGCTAATCGCGCGATGCTACTGTCTCAGTCATGAAAATGTCCATAACTTTTCGGTCGGGTATCAAATTTTGACAAAATTGGTATCGTTGGAAAGCTAATTCAAAGAGATTTCATTTGATATATAGTAGGCCCTGTAATTCGTTATATACAAAGAGTTATGGCCGATTGAAATTGACCTAAGTTTTTACTCTCACTCAAACTCAAATGATAGGAAAGCTTTCAACTCGTCCTTGAGTTTGGGGACCTCTATGATCTCAATTCATGCTCAAATAGGTTCCCACACTACACAATTGATTAACATGCTAAATTTGCATAGGATTTATGACTTTTGGATCATCTACGCATAGAAACGACGGTTTTCGTTCTAGCCTGAAATGCCGGATGTTACAATAATTGTATTGGACATTAAATCTATGAACTGGAAGCAGATTGTATCTGAAGCTTGAAACATAAAGAACGTTATGCAGTGTGAGGTTATTAGGAATTAGAACACTTTGTATGTGAGTCACAAGGATGGACTAAGAGTTGGGCAAATTAATGTTAACAGGAACTTTAAGAGCTGTCATAGAAAGAAAAGAATTAGAGTTGTAACACATGTGCTTAGAAGTACTTGAGTATATTATCCATGTTCCAGAATTAAAGACTGAAAGACAAGTTTCAATATATTTAAGCACAGTACCAACAACTGCATTAGCATTTATCTCAGATCCCTTGTTCATGGATGATTCCTCTGTTGATTTCTGTTTTGCTATTTGAATGAAATGCTTGAATTGTTCTTTGGTGAAATGTTGATCGATTAAATCCATGTCAATCTTATGCTCTTTGCCACCTTCTTCTCCAGACATAACAATATTCATTTCCTATGATCTGAACCTGTCCATCTCTAGTGTTTGTAAACTAAAAATCTTCAGGAAAACCATGTAACCTGAAGCAATCAACATCAACATGTCCAGTATTACCACAAAAATCATCGAACACATTAGGATTATACTTCTTAACCCTAAATTTTTGTTGTGGCTGGTTTGTCCTTGTGTATTTGGGTAATTGCTGATGATTGTTCATCCTTGGATAATTGAATGATCTAGTTTCAAAATTAGGCATAGCACCAGGGGGTTTCTGGACTCCCTTGCCAAATTTGTTTCGATTCACATTGCTTACCATAAAAGAAGAAGAATCAGTTGGGATCAAGCCACTCATATAAGTTTCTCTCTGATTTTCATCTTGCAGAATTAGAATCAGAGAGTAAGAAACATTTATGTTGGGCAGCGGATTCATCATTAAGATGTTTCCTCGTGCCTGAGCATACACATGATTTAGACCCATCAAAAATTATATAAGTTTCTCATCTTCAAGAGACTTTTCTAGCTTCACTTTACCTTCACAGTTATACACACAGGTGCATTGATCAAACTTGAGAGATTTCAGCTCATCCCAGAGTCTCTTAAGTTTAGTGAAGTATCCTGCAATGTCATTATTTCCTTGGACTAACCTATTTAGTCCCTTTTGCAGGTGAAACAATTTGGCTCCATTAAATTATCCAAATCTATGCTCTAGATTCAACCATAAATCTTTAGCAGTCCTAGAGTATATAACACTGTCAGCGATATCCTTGGAAAGAGAGTTAAGGAACTAAGATATTAGCATGTCATAGAATCTGTTTCAAGATTGCAGATCTGGAGATTGAGCATCTGGTGAAGCATCAGCACCAGTGATAAAACCAAGTTTGTTCTTGGCTGACAGTGCTATAAGCACTGATCTTTTCCATCCTTGATAACCTTTTCCATCAAACGAAGTGTTAACTAAGGCCATTCCAGGTGAATCTGAAGAGTGAAGATAATAAAGATGAGTGGGATCCATAGCTGGTGGAGTTCTTGTGGTAGAACCAGAAGATGCTGAAGAAGTAGTGACCTCATCCGACATTGTAGAGATAGGTCAGATGAAGGAAATTGATAATCGAGAAGATGATTTGTATGCAACAACCTACTGCTCTGATACCATGTAAAAACTAGAGATATTATTTGGGAATTTTCTTCTCTGTATATTTCTTGCCAATCACATTTATTTATACAAGCTAATGGAATGAAAGGAACCTTCTCTTCCAAGCTAAACAATCAAAATAAAGGAAGAAGTTTCTCCTCTAAGCTAAACAATAAAACTCTTATAAGCTAAACAAAAATAAAAGAACCTTCTATTCTAAGCTAATCAATGAAAGAATACAAAGTAAACATTCATCTGTTGGGCCGTCTATGTGTCCCAAATATTAGCTCAAATGAACCATCGTGATTTCTAACAACAACATCGAGTATGAACTCTTCCCTTCTTCTCGCTTTGATACGGATTCTGTAACCAAACAATGGAAATATGTTTCCATTTTCTATTACTATTTGTTGGAGGTGGGGTTCCTTCTTTATGGCGGGGACTGAGCATGAAAGCAATTTGTATTTTGAACTCCAAATTCAGATATGGAATACCCTTTGGTAAAGAAACTAACTTGGTAATCTCATGACTGAAATTCTCAATGTTAAAAGACTCAGCTCGGTTTAGACTTGGATTTTAAATGTAAAAAAATCACATAAAAGAATAAATATGGGAAATGAATAATATACTTTCCTACATAAAAAATTATAAGATCTCTATCGTCCTTCCATAATAGTAATACTAACATTGTTCACAGAGACTTGAATTCCAGAGGAGCCTTTCTTGGACCAGGTCGGTTTTGTTGTAAATGCAGGTTGTTTTGGACATGGTAAATCATCAATTTCCCTGCTGAGCATAGACAAAACTATGGAGACATTTGGCCTGTCTTCTGCATATTCTTGTACGCATAAGAGTCCTACATGTACACATCTATGAATCTCCTTTTCGAGCTGCAGTTTAATTATCTTGGGGTCAACCAATTCGACAATCTTGTTTTCGTTCCACAACTTCCATGCCTGAAGAGCAAGCCACATTGAGAGCAGAGTGGAAACTTGAATTATGAAAAAGTTGACATGTTATAAAAAAGAGCTTAATTTTAGTATGGACTTACATATGCTAGAAGGCTTAATGCACAGTCATCTTCGTCAAAGCTAGTGTTCCTCCTTCCACTTATAATTTCCAATAACAATACTCCAAAGCTGTAAACATCTGTTTTTTCTGAAAATCTTCCTTTCATTGCATATTCAGGTGCCATATAACCACTGCATCACATTATAAATTTGAATGGTTACTTGTTCTTTTCATTTTAACCATGAAAAAAATGGAGAGTGAGATTCACAAACTTACTAGGTTCCAACAACTCTGTTTGTATTGGCCTGATCTTGGTTGGCTGCAAAAATCCTTGCCATGCCAAAATCTGAAATTTTGGGGTTCAGGTATTCATCCAACAAAATGTTGCTTGCCTTTAAATCCCGGTGGATAATCCTTAGTCTTGAATCCCTGTGAAGGTATAGGAGTCCGCGACCGATTCCCTCAATGATGATCGCACGTTTGCTCCAATCAAGAAAGTATTCCTCTTCAGAGTGTCCACCTGTTAGTACACTGAGAATATAAAATTTAGAAATATTTCCTTTTTAGTTATATAAAAAGAAAGTTAAAAAACAAAAAAACAACCAAAAAGATAGGCATCCAAGCTTCTGTTTGGCATGAATTCATAAACCAGCATTTTCTCCCCTCTTTCTATGCAGCAGCCAAGGAGTCTAACAAGATTACGATGCTGAAGTTTGGAAATCACCACAACCTCATTCATAAACTCCTCTAGCCCCTGACCAGAAGACTGTGAAAGCCTTTTCACAGCAATTTCTTGTCCCTCTGGAAGCTTTCCCTGCAGTTATATCATATGACTTCAATTTCTTTTCTGAAAAAGGATAATAAAACACTCAATCAAACAAAATATTACTTTATAAACTGGACCAAAACCACCCTGCCCAAGCTTGCTAGACTGATGAAAATTGTCAGTTGCATTTGCCAGCATGTCAAAGTCGTATAAGGGCAGATCTTCAAATTCGCTTGATAAGAAATCATTCTTTCTCTTCCTTCCTGATTCAGAATGTACGTTGTGAGATCAACTCATTTGCCTGATTAAAGTTACTGTATATAAGCTTGTTACCTCTATGTTTAGCCAACAGTTTGCAGGAAAATAATCCCAAAATGGCAATGACTATTGAGCAAATTATTGGGATTATGATCCCGACGACTACTTTATTGTTCTTGTGTTCTGCATTTCAGAATAAGTTCCCATTATTACACATACATTTCGGCATACAGAGCTCAATCAAACATACATTGTTGTTTTTAGACAGTAAGCTAACGAATGCGAACTTAAGTAACGAGGTGCTACCTTGTTCAGAATACGCAAGACGAATGAATATATCAGCCCCAGTATTGGAGAATTTCTGAATATCAATTAAGCTTCTCTCCCAGTGCATACACCCTATGCTTATGTAGTATGAATAAGCTATGCAGGAGAAATTTCTCAAGCAATCACTTTCACAAACTTTTTGACCTGAATTTACCCAAATAGAGGAATCTGGCACTTTCATCGACTGTAGCTTCAAAAACCAATCTTGCTTACCTTGCTCAGTGTTAGAGTTGTTTCTTTCATTCTCTAACGCAGTCTTTCTGATGCATCCGTTTGTCCAGTTTCCTTTTCCCCACTCCTCTTCATTTTTTGGTTTAAAGCCCTGCAAACAACTGCAAATTGGTGAACCATTATTATCACAGCTTCCAAAAGGTCCACACTTTCCATAAAAATCACACTCATTTGCAGGAGTTGCCCATATTACTTGCCACTCATTCTTCCTAAAATAGAAATTTTTTTGCATCAGAAATCCTGTTGAGTTCAAGAATAATCCCATCACACCAACACCTTGATCTACATATGAATAGGAGAAGTAGGCAGTGCCCGTATTGTCATTTACTAGCTCAAATCCATTGAAAGAACTAGAAGTCATGTCTGGTATTCCAATAAAAACCTGTTTATTCCATGGACCACTGCGCCAATGAGGTAAGCCATTCTTCCATATGAAAAGTTGAGGAATTGTTTCAGGTTGAACTCCAGCTGAGAAACTCCCATCAGATGGATCTACAGGACTTTTCCATGATTTCAACAAATTTGTGGTGTTAGAACTCTTATCAGTGCCAAGTTTCATGTGCTGCAATAAGGAATCAGAAGGATCACTAAAACTTTCCCATAGAACTCTCCCACTGGAGTTGTCCTTCAAAACTAAGTTTCCAGTATCCGAGAGCTGGGCTGTAGAATTTCTCGCAGCTGGTGAAATATTGGATGACCATACAGTCTTGTTCTGTCCATTCAAGATTACAAGATTGCCATCTTCTGATATTGTAAGTGTTCCGCTAGAATCTTGTAAAGGCTTGTCTCTGTTGGCTACCCATACAACAGATTGTGACTGGATATTATACATAATACCAACATAACGATTTGTCGAATTCTGAGGACTAAAAAACCCCAATTTGAACGTTTTGTTATTGGAGACTAAAGTTTCTGAATCTTTCAGCAACTGATTGATACTAATGGAGTCTGATGAAGCATTTGTTATATGCAAAAACAGAACAAGAGAAACGCACCAAAGAAGTATCTCCTTATAGCTTAAGCTAAGCTTCATTGCTCATCAACTTTTCTTCTGCCAATCAGCACTAGAATTTTAGTTATCATCTGAAATTAATTTGCCTATAGTTGCAGTATTTGTTGATATTTTCCCATTTGTTATAAAACAAGAAAGAATAAAGAAGAAGAGTAGAGAGAATAGAGAGAGTAATTCTTATTTCTCTTAAGGGATGATTTACAATGAAGAAACCCTTCTATTTATAGGGGAAATTTACTCCTAGTTTCTGAATAAAAGACAGATACTTCAAACCCTAATAGACATCAAGTAGATCTTGATAGATCTTGATAAACATTCACTATAATTGATATACATTAATATCATAACACTCCCCTTTGAATGTCTAGAAATACGCATATAAGCTGCCTCATTAAAAACCTTACAAGAAAAATCCAGTGGGACAAAACCTCGTAACGAAAAAAGAGTACAGCGCGTATTAACTCCCCCTAATAAGAACATCCTTGAATCTTTACATTCCGATCTTGTGCACCATCTTCCCATCTTCTTAAAAGTTGCAGTTGGAAGAGACTTGGTGAATAAATTAGCCACATTGTCACTTGAACGAATCTGTTGTACATTAATAACACCATTATTTTGGAGCTCATGTGTATAGAAGAGCTTTGGCGAAATGTGCTTCGTTCTATCTCCTTTTATGAATCCTCCTTTAAGTTGTGCTATGCATGCTGCATTATCTTCATATAAAATCGTGGGTACTTTGTCACATTTCAAGCCACATTTTTCTTGAATGAGATGTATTATGGACCTCAACCACACACACTCTCGGCTTGCTTCATGAATAGCTATAATCTCAGTGTGATTCGACGAAGTGGCTACGATAGACTGCTTTGTTGATCTCCAAGATATGGAAGTACCCCCACATATGAACACATAGCCTGTTTGAGACCGAGCTTTATGCGGGTCAGATAAGTACCCAGCATCAACATAACAAACAAGATCGGAACTGTAATCTTTAGAATAAAATAAGCCCATATCGGTAGTCCCTTTTAGATACCGTAAAATGTGTTTGATCCCATTTCAATGTCTTCTAGTAGGAGAAGAACTATACCTTGCTAACAAATTAACTGAAAAGGCTATATTAGGCCTTGTAGTATTTGCAAGATACAGTAGTGCACCAATTGCACTAACATATGGTATTTCAGGACCAAAGAGTTCCTCTTTCTTTTCTTGAGGTCGGAATGGATCCTTATTCACATCAAGTGATCGAACAACCATCGGAGTACTTAATGGATGTTCTCCATCCATATAAAATTATTTCAACACTTTTTCTGTGTAGGCAGATTGATGGACAAAGATACCATTTGTCAAATGCTCAATTTGTAAACCAAGGCATAACTTTGTCTTTTCAAGATCTTTCATCTCAAATTCTTTCTTTAGGTAATCAATTGCCTTTTGAAGCTCTATTGGTGTTCCAATAAGGTTTATGTCATCGACATAGACATCAAGTATAACAAACTCCGACGTTTTTTTTATGAAAACACATGGGGAAATTTCATCATTCGTATAACCTTCCTTAGATAAATATTCACTAAGACGGTTATACTACATGCGTCCAGATTATTTCAAACCATACAATGATCTTTGCAATCTAATGAAATACATTTCCCGAGGCGTTGAACTATATGTTTTTGGCATTTTAAATGCTTCAGAAATTTTTATGTATATCTCATTATCAAGTGATCCATATAGATAGGTTGTTACCACATCTATCAAATGCATTTCAAGTCTCTCATGGACAGTGAAACTAATAAGATAACGCAATATTATTGCGTCCATAACTGATGAATATGTCTCGTCATAATTGACACCAGGCCTTTGTGAAAAACCTTGTGCAACAAGGCGTGCCTTATACCTTTATATTTCATTAATTTTTCTCATTTATTTTTCACACAAAGACCCATTTATAGCCAACAGGCTTATTAACACCATTAGGTGTTTAAGTTATAGTTCCAAAAACTTCACGTTTGGCAAGTGAATTCAATTCAGATTGAATTGCTTCTTGCCATTTTGGCCAGTCATTTCTTTGTCGACATTTTATGACAGATCGAGGTTCAAAATCCTCACTAACTTGCATGATTTTCGTTGCAATATTATATACAAAGACATAATCGACTACTATTTCAGATCGATTCAAATTAGTTTCAACATCACTTGAATTTATGGATAGTTCCTCATTTTCTTGAGTCTCAGGCTCATTAATTCCTTCAGGAATATTAACATTGCTCAAATCTTAAAATTTCATATGAGGAGCTTTCGTAGTGTCATCTTGACCATTTCTTTTTCTTTTTCTAGGATTTTGATCCTTAGAACCTAATGTTCTACCACGCTTCAAGCGTGCTTTAGATTCATTAGCTATGACACTAGCGGATGGTCTTTTAGGAACATCAATTCGAATTGGGACATTTTCTGCAGGAATATGTGATTTCGTGATCCTTTTCAAATCTATAAATGAGTCTGGCATTTGATTTGTAATTTATTGCAGATGAATAATCTTTTGTATTTATTGATCACAAATAAAAGCACGTGGATCAAGATGAGATAGTGATGGATTTTTTCACAAAATTTCTCTTTTGATGTCACTATCTTCTCCTCTTAATTTTGGGAAAACTATCTCATAACACCGATAATCTGTAAATCGAGCAGTGAACATATCTCCCGTTAATGGTTCAAGATAGCGAATAATGGAGGGTGATTCAAACCCAACATAAATTCTTAACCTTCTTTGGGGGGCCATCTTGGTGCGGTTTGGTGGTGCTATAGGCACATATACACCGCACCCAAAAATTCTCAAATGAGATATATTAGGATCTTGACCCAAAATTAATTGTAACGGAGAAAATTTATGATAATTTGTCGGTCTAAGACGAACAAGTGTTGTAGCATGCAAAATTGCATGACCCCAAACAGAAGTGGGCAACTTAGTTTTCATAAGCAATGGTCTTGCTATCAACTGCAAACGTTTAATTAATGACTCAGCAAGGCCATTTTGAGTGTGAACATGGGGTACAGGATGTTCCACTCTTATCCCAATCGATAAGCAATAGTCATTAAATGCTTGGGATGAAAATTCTGCAGTATTATCAAGGCGAATAGACTTAATTTGATTATAAGGAAACTGTACCCATAATCGTATTATTTGTGCCAATAATTTTGCAAATGCCAAGTTACGAGATGACAAAAGACACACATGAGACCATCTAGAGGAAGCATCTATTAGGACCATAAAGTATCTAAACGACCCACTAGGTGGGTGAATGGGTTCACAAATATCCCCATGTATGCATTTCAAGAACGCGGGGGACTCGACTTTTGTTGGTGATGGCCTCACAATCAGCTTGACTTGATAACAAGTATTGCATGAAAATTCACCATTCGAAAGAACCTTCAAGTTCTTTAATGGATGTCCATTTGAATTTTCTATGATTCATCTCATCATTATAGATCCAGGATGTCCCAGACGATCATGCCAAAGTACGAAAGTATTGGAATTAGTAAACTTTCGATTTACTATAGAATGTGCCTCAATTGCACAAATCTTTATCCAATACAGGCCAGAAGATAAAGCAGGAAACTTTTCAATAACACATGTCTACTCGGAGACATTCTTGGTGATACCAAGATATTCAAGATTCATCTCATCAATTGTCTTGATATGATAACCATTTTTACGGATATCTTTAAAACTCATCAAGTTTATTCGAGACATAGGAGAAAACATAACATTATTTATGATGAGTTTAGTTCCATTGGACAAGATTATAATGACTTTCTCGAAGCCTTTAATCAAATTACCACTACCAGAAATTGTAGTAACATTTATCTTGCCCATGTTTAGATGAGAGAAATATTTTCCGTCTTTGAATATCGTATGTGTAGTGCCGGAATCAATCAAACAAATATCTTAACAATTGAACAACTTATTTTGAAAATTATCCATATATCTTAGCCTTAGCCTTCAAATTTGAGATGGTAGAGTCTCGTGCTAATAACGTGTTATAAAACAAGAAAGAATAAGAATAAAAAGGAATAGTAGAGAGAATAGAGAGAGTAATTCTTATTTGTCTTGAGGGATGAAAGCCCTTCTATTTATAGGAAAAATTTACTCCTAGTTTCTGAGTAAAAGACAGATACTTCTGATACCAAGCGGTACTACAAGAGCACAAAACATTCCACAAACTCACAAAATAGTCCACACATACAAGACACCAAGCGGAAACAATAAACACACAAACTTGAAAGATAAGGACATAGATAACTTGACACAAAGAGAATATGAAATATCGCAACTAAAGAGTGTATCAAACTCTAAAACCTCTACAAATAACATTAACAAGCACCAAGTTCTTATGCGAACACAAGAGGAACTCGGTTCACTCAAGCACTCATGTTTCTAGCCGTTTCACAACACAAGTGGAACCTTTCACTTGTGATGTTCAAAGTTGGTGGTCTACTCTCTTCTTGAGAGGAAAATGGTGTTTTAATGTTACAATCTTCATTCAAAAATAATCTAACTAAGCAAATAAGACTAAGGGGTTCCTACTTATAGTCTATTACAAAAGAGATGAGAAATGACACTTTTACCCTTAATGAAGGGGGTGAGTTTGGAGTGTATAAATGGGGATGCCTTGTAGTATTTTTAAGACACTCAAGGCATGTCTTCACACTTTAATACATACACTCCCTTGGATGAAATTAAGACATTCTCAAACACATCCATAGTTATGAATGTGCCTTGAAGATGTTGTAGTTCCCGATCTTGGCTCCTAGGGAATGGTCTTGAGCTCTTGATACCCGTTTGCCACTCTTTTGCAAAGGCCTTCACACTCTTCCCTCTTGTTGGATATGGTTCGAGTATGGATTCTTGTGCTTGTACCCTCTTTGCACTCATATCACTTGTAATCCTTGTGCTCTTTACGCTTGTATCATCCTCTCCATCTTAAAAAAAAATTATCCTCAAATTTAAACCTTACAAAATCAAAGAGAGGGAAAACAAGCACACAATCCTCATGGTATGAGGGTTAGCATTAGTGTCACAAATTATATAATCACACCAAGTGGGTACACCTTTGGAATACATCCAACAATCCTTTGTTATGATCATGAAACACTTATTACAAGCATCACAAAGGACTTGGCTAAGATAGACATCAAGGGAAGAGGTATGCAACCCGAGACCATCATATATATCAATAAGCCAAGGTTGTTCACATTTGAAATACAACCATGGGTCCTTTGTGTGTGACATGAAAAGCTTAGCATGAATGGCACAAAGGATGTGCTTTTGGAAAATACCAAGAGATAAGGAAACTACAATGGTCTTGATGGCCTTACTATACCCAAAAGGTAAGACTACCTTTGGCTTAGGATCCATAAGAGACATATATTTCATTACCTCTACAAAGGACCTCATCAAATATGGTTCCACTATTGATCCTAAGGTCCACCTTACCTACATATCTTTATCATTCAAACAAATAAACCAACCACCAAATTTAATACCACTACACAATACAAATTCGAAATTAACATGGTTATCATCATAGGTAAAGAGGTAGTATAAAAAGAAATCAAATGTGAAAACATCTTGCCGAGGGGGTACATTTTTAAAATACAACCAGTAATCCTTTGTTTTTTTCGTGAAATATGTAGTTTGAATATTACAAAGGATAGGGATAAGATAATCCTTAAGGAAAGATAAGCATAAGTCGAGGCAACCCCTTTTCCAACCCACTAGTGTTCGGGATCCAAGGGATGGTGTAACCAAGGGTATAAGCCAGATTAGCCAATCCTTTTACTAGGCAATCATCCAAGACTAAAGATTTGTGACCTACAAGTCTTCTATTAAGAGAAAGCACACCTTTATTCACAAGTTTTCTAAGCATATGATTACCTTGAGCAAAACTAGTAGCACGGTTTGCATCACACAAGCTCAAAGGGATATGTCTAATATCATGGTCAATATTACAAGAATGAACACTAACTTGAGGCTTTTGAATCACACCACTCACATGATCAAGTAGTGAACTATCCTTAAGAGCAAATTGACCAACATATGCAATAAGAGAACTACCAAGGAAAGATTCATGCTTTTCTACACTATGTAAACCTGAAGCTACTTCACATTGGATACTACTAGCCTTATCATAACATTTCAAGCCTAAGTAAGTGTAGAGTGTAGCAATGATACCTCGGTGTATGCCACGGCAACCCACTTGTTTGGAGCTCTCGACCAAGGGTGTCACTATCTCATTTCCCATGTTCTTGTGTGGAACCCCTTTTTGATCCTTCTTTGATATAATATGAACTTGAACCTATACATAAGAAGGATAAATGCTAGGAAAAGTGCTAGCATTTGGGTTAGTGAGTATCAAAGATCCTTTGTGGGCAAATCCCACAAGCATATTTTTCTTTCCCTTTCCTACTTCACTACCCGTGGTTTCCCTTTCCCTTCCCTCTTTTCTTCACATTCTTCTTGTATCTCACCACTAAGTTTCTCTCCATCTTGAGGCTTGGCCTAATTTTCCTTGGATCCTAGTTCTCCCTCTTTTTCTACTTGGATGGGGTGTTTCCGGGTTAGTGTAGTTTGGGAAGGAGACATTGGATTTAGTGGAGTGTAGGGTCTTTGAATGGGAGGATTTTGGAGTGGAGGATTCATGTTTAGGGATGGAATTTGGGTTCAAAGTCCTCTTTGTGGAACTTGGTGGAGTGAGGAACGGCTAGGTCCATCTTGGTGGAGTGAGGAACGGCTAGGTCCATCTTGTTCTCGGCTTTGGGAGTAAAGATTGACTTGGTTTGTAGCACTTGGTGGATACAATATTTGGTGCAAGGTCTCGGGGGTAATAGTAGGTGAGGTGTTTTGAGGGGTATGAGGTCGAGAACTCCTTTGGATTTCCACCCTCTCAAACCTCTCACTCGTTGAGTCCACATCCGAACCCAACTTCTCAATATTTGCCTTCATCCTAGCCACGCCTTGAGATAATGTTTCAAGACTAGCTAAGAGGACATTCATAACAATTGTCCACGGTTGGAGCATTGGAATTTTTGGGTTCCATTTGCAATTTTACCTACAAAACAAACAAACGTTAGTTCAAAATACGCTCACACATTCTTCACACTCGGCTTCCTCACTTGGTTCTTCAAGTGTTGTAAGCCGTCTATCAACTTGTGAGAACTTGGGAATGAGTCTACTCTTGAGTTGGAGTGGATTTCGGTTTGAAGACTCAAATAAGTTTTGTGCGTACTTGAACCAAAAACAACTATGAATTATAAACGAGCAAAGCACCACAAGTAACTCTTAACACGAAAGAAATACTCAAAAACTAGTTCACAACTTAGTAGGTTGTTACTAGTTGTCAACTAGCATAGGAGTCAATAAAAATGAAACTAATAGAGACAAGGAAAGAAAATAGGAATGTCCTATGACTTGAGTTTTGATGTTGGTGTGACCCACGTTTTTTTTTCTTTTTGGCCATTTGAATTTGTTGTTGAAGTGGAGTATGATGTTTTTTTTTTCAAGACTTAAAAGGTTCAATCTTGTTTGTTGGTGAGGATTTTCGGTTTTGAAATGAGGAAAGCAAGACTTTGGATTATCTTTCCAAGGGTCAAAAGTTGCACATCATCTTTCACCAACTTGCACTAAAATGGCAAGACACCTTTTTGCCTTGTCTTTGTCCCTTTCCCCTTTTTGCTTTTCTTGAAAGATGTTTTGACTCTCTTTTGGTAAGTAAGCTTTTTGGTGGGTCTTTATTTCTTTACCACTTTAGTGTTGTCTTGAAAGTAGTCCCAAGACAAACACAAGACTTTGCCTCTCTCTCTTTCCCTTTTCAAATCAAACAAGCCTTTTGTTGAACATTCATCTCAAGAACAATATGAACAACAACAAAAACACTTATGAACAACAACCATATCTAATCCGCCCAACCCTTCAACAACACTAAACAAAAGCTCAAATCTTGGACCTTAGACTCAAGTGTGCTAGGGGAACAACAAGGTAACACACGAAACTACTAAGACAAGAAAAATAACACCTAAAACTAGACACAAATTCGGCCAAACAATAACAACATTTTGGCCAAGACACCAAACCCGTAGAATAACTTCTTTTTGTGAGATTTTCGACCTTGAACACCTCTTCTACTGTTAGGAAACAAAGGTCTAACACTAGAGCACACAAAACACACAAAAATCACAAGAAAATTAGGCTTTAAATTTCGTCATAAACACAAAAACGTGGACAGATTACTATTTTTGAGTTTTTTCAGGTTTTCAACACTTTTTATTTTTATTTTTGAGTGAACAAACCCAAGATTGATCTAGTGAGAATAAAATCAATGATGGATCTGATACCAAATGATACCAAGCGGTATCTACATGAGCACAAAACAGTCCACAAACTCAAAAAACAGTCCACACATACAAGACACCAAGCGGAAACAACAAACACACAAACTTGAAAGATAAGGAGATAAATAATTTGACACAAAGAGAATACGAA
Source organism: Capsicum pubescens (assembly GCA_030864215.1). Classification (NCBI taxonomy): domain Eukaryota; kingdom Viridiplantae; phylum Streptophyta; class Magnoliopsida; order Solanales; family Solanaceae; genus Capsicum; species Capsicum pubescens. The sequence goes on along the minus strand of CM061539.1, from coordinate 176,144,593 downwards.
ATTTCGCAACTAAAGAGTGTATCAAACTCTAAAACCTCTACAAATTACATTAACAAGAACCAAGTTCTTATGCGAACACAAGAGGAACTCGATTCAGTCAAGCACTCACGTTTCTAGCCGTTTCACAACACAAGTGGAACCTTTCACTTGTGATGTTCAAAGTTGGTGGTCTACTCTCTTCTTGAGAGGAAAATGGTGTTTCAATATTACAATCTTCATTCAAAAATAAGCTAACTAAGCAAATAAGACTAAGGGGTTCCTACTTATAGTCTATTACAAAAGAGATGGAAAATGACACCTTTACCCTTAATGAAGGGGGTGGGTTTGGAGTGTATAAATGGGGCTGCCTTGTAGTATTTTTAAGACACTCAAGGCATGTCTTCACACTTTAATACATACACTCCCTTGGACGAACTTAAGACATGCTCAAACACATCCATCTTCATGAATGTGCCTTGAAGACGTTGTAGTTCCCGAGCTTGGCTCCTAGGGAATGGTCTTGAGCTCTTGATACCCGTTTGCCACTCTTTTCCAAAGGCCTTCACACTCTTCCCTCTTGTTGGATATGGTTCGAGTATGGCTTCTTGTGCTTGTACCCTCTTTGCACTCGTATCACTTGTAATCCTTGTGCTCTTTACGCTTGTATCAACTTCAAATCCTAATAGACATCAAGTAGATCTTGATATACATTCACTATAATTGATATACATTAATATCATAACACCATTGTTTTTTTCCTATACCATTCGTTCAATAGTATCATTTTCATTTTAATTAGTCAACTGACTAGATCAACTGCCTTTATTGACTGGTCATGTTACATTTTTTGGGTGATAATTAAAATATTTGATTGTTATTCATTAACTTAGGATGGTAAGGAAACCGCATCAGCAAAATGAAGACTTCCATGATACTAGAAATGTCAACAATAAGATATTTCCAGGTCAATTTTAAGTTGTCATATCTTTTGATTTGTCAGTATTTGGATTCAGCTCTTTATTTGATCAGGTAGTTCAAATACTATCAAATTATTAAGAAATAATATATTTACTATCAAACATAGGCTCTGGGCAGAAAGATCCTTCACTAGGATAAGATTGTCAACATAATCCCTGCACCATTATATGATATAGGTTAGGATGTTCCTGGAAAAGGTATGTAATAGCCAGTTATTATATTGTGTTATGTTTGAATAGATAGGCAATGGTTCAAAACTATGTTTACAATAATCGCTTCATTTCCTTTCCTGTTATTTCTTTTATTGTATTTGACCAAAGCCTTACCTACCAAAAAAAAAACTATGCCCATCACGAAATCGATCTTAGAAACTAGGTTAATATATTTCCTATTAAGCGGATTGTTGTCATTTGAATCAAGCTTCCAGTCTAATCTGCAGTTTGCAAGAAAATGTAGTTTGATATATTAGTACTATTTGAATTGAGAAAAAATTACTATAACTCATCAACCAATTAATGTGATAAGGATAAAAATATTTTTTGCCTAATTTGTTTGTTACAAAAATTGCCTTTGTAATAATTAGAAGAACATATAATCAATGTAATTATTTTTGAGTATTTTGTGAGTACATTTTCCCAGTCAATGCGTCATTCTGTGAAAACTTGGAGCTTTGGTATTAGTGGGCATCATATGGGCTTTTGCACATAATCATACTGTCAGTTTGATTGCAAAATTATCCAATATGAACAGTGAATAAGTTGATAAAATTCATGAAAGCTATTTTTTAATGAACTCTGAAGATGTCAAACAAACACGGTACAAAAGCTTGACTGAAGGAGTTAGATCCGCCTCTGAATTTGGTAATCAGACTTGAAAAGCTGAATTACAAGAACAAATGCCCTTTCCGAAGCAAACAAAAGGTCACTATTTTCCTCTTACTTTTAATGTGCCCAATTTTGAAGATTTAATAGTAATATTAGCAAATTGGAGAAAGTTGTAATTGTAGAGAATAGCAGAAGAAAGATGTAATTAGGGAGAACTTCTGCTAGCCCAAGATCGTTAACTAAGATCGAAAGATTCAACTAAGAAGAGGAAGCTAGGTGTAGAAAGATATTAAAAGAGAGAACTTGAATTTGGAAGAATACTACTTGAATTGATTTGTTTTTTTTGGTTTGGTCGGTTACAAATGTGCAAGACCATCCCTATTTATACTTATTCATGGATGGTTCTAGAAAATCTTCTAGATACTTCTACAAGAAAAATCTAGCGAGTCTTATCTTCTATCACTACTCTAAAATATCTAGATAATTCTACAAGAACAATTTAGACAACTTTTATCTTCTAGCTCTAAGAGTAATCTAGATATTTCTCTAAGATAATTAAATACTATGTTAGAATATTCTATAAACTTTAATAAAAAATCTATGATTCCGAAAAATCAACTTTACTATTTTTCACACTCCCCCTTAAAGTGATTTTTTGGAAGCTATCCTAAGTTTGTCGCAGAAGAAGTCGAGCGAAGCTTTGAACCGCGCCTTAGTGAAAATCTTGATAGTTTTTGTGTGACTCCTCTTGCTTCTTCAAATGACGAATATTTCTCCTTAATGATTGGCCCTTGCCGAGTTTTATCATGTTGGGTTCTCGAACTTCGCCACAACTTCATTGTCTGGAGACACACATGCGATCGAAAAGTCTGGAGCTCTAGGATTCCAAATTTTAGAAGTTACACTTTCTGAAGCCGCTACATAACACAAGGATGTTTCATCTGTATTAGTCTCCTCGATTGATTTGATGATGATTTGATCATCAGTTTTCTGTGAAGCCTCAGTATTATAACAGGATCCACCACTAGATTCTATTTTTAGCTCTTCAATCACATTGTATGTTTCTCCATCTGAAACTATGACTCTACTTTCAACTCCATCGTTCATTAGATCTTTAGCCTTTTCATCAACTTTCAATATTTGATCTGAGCCAGCGACTGGCCTTGATACGACATATAATTGACCAGAGACTTCAACTTTTACTACATCTCCCTTAATTCTTTCTCCGATGAAGTCATCATTGGCATATTGATTTTTAGCCATTGTCTTCTTAGAATCTACTTCAATATCTTTCACGTTCAGACTTTCGTCGCTAGTTTTGGGATCTGCTTCTTTGATTTCCTCGATAGCAACTACCATGTCTCCAATCCGAACGTCTTCAGCTTCCTCTTGCTTCTTATCAGTGTCTTCCTTCTCCACTTCACGAATTGTATTATATCCGATCTACTCTCTTTCTAAATTTATGAAAGTCAAGGCATTTATGGCTCGACTCTCAGCTTCTAAGCATCTTTCCCAACCTTCTTCTTCTTCTTCAACAACTTTTTTAGTATGAGCTATGTTGCTCTCCGTGGTTCGTCAATATCTTCTTATGTGTCCTACTTTGCCACACCAATAACATCTGAGAGGCTTCTTACTATAATTATTAAAAGACTCTCTCTTGTTTCCAGTCGAACTTGAACCACCTGAGAATCGAGAGTAAGGCATATCTCTTATTTTCCCTTCAACGTTCCTTCTGTTAGCTACAAGAGCATTTCCTTCCCTTTCTTTGACAAATTCACCGGCCAATTGTTTGGCTAGTAACTCTTGTGATGACAACAAATTTTCAAATTCCTCCAAAGATGGTTGTTGAGCCCATCCTTGAATTGTTGTCACAAAGGGAATATATTTTGGCTTCAAACCACGAATGATAATTCTTCTTATTCGTGCTTCAGAGATAGGCTCATCCATATTCAATAAAGAAATCTCAAAACATAAGTTCTTAATCTTTAAAAAGTACTCCGTAATAGAAAGATTACCTTGAATCGTGTTCGCCAATTCATTCTCCAGTATTTGTAGCCGAGCTTCATTCTTCTTGTTGAACAATTGGTCGAGGGTCCTCCAGATATCACGAGCTGATTTATACCTTATAATATGATCAAATAATTGAAAGAGATGGATCTCTTCAGAATGAACTTCGCCTTCGCATTAATCTTCTTCCACTTCTTGTATGCACTACTATTCTCCGGTCCATCGTTCGGAGGATTTGTGTTACTCCCGTTAACATCCCACAAATCCTCACCCACAAGGTATGATTCCATACAAGTCTTCCATACCTTATAATTGAACTGATTCAACAACTTCATTCCCATCCCATTAACGAGACCGCTAAAATCCATTCGCACAAACTAGTTGAATTAACCACAAAACCGATCTTGAAATAAACACAAGACAATCTACGACTTTGGCTCTGATACCATGTAGAGAATAGCAGATGTAATTAGGGAGACCTTCTGCTAGCCCACGATCGTTAACTAAGATCGGAAGATTCAACTAAGAAGAGGAAGCTAGATGTAGAAAGATATTAAAAGAGAGAACTTGAATTTGGAAGAAGACTACTTGAATTGATTTATTTTTTTGGTTTGGTTGATTACAAATGTTGATACAAGCACGATCATGAAGATGAACGTTTTTGAGTATTTTGGATGTAACCTCGGAGGTGTACGAGTTGAAGTGTTAAAAAGGGCTTCAAACCGCTCCTAAAAACACTCCATGGGTGCCTATTTGCCTACTTGGTCATTAAAGGGCCTTTTTGTCATTTTATCTTTTTATTTGTAAAGTACTATAAATAGAACAATATAGGGTTTTAGTTCATTAGTTTTTGTTGAATATTGTTGAAAGAACACATCTCTTGAGAGAGAGGGTTTCTAGGCCTAAACTAGGACATGAACACTGGATTCACTTGTGATTGTGTATTGCTTGGAAACGTTGGTGCTTGAGCGGTGGAATCCCTCTTGTGTCACGTAAGAGTGTGGTGTTGCTATTGTAAGTCTTAGGGTCCTTAGATTTAGGGGTCCTTAGATTTAATACATCTTTGGGTTCTTAACCTTGTAATAGTGTATGTTTCACTTCCTATCTTTACATATCATGTACTAGTTGTGTAGTCTAGTGAACCGTTTGGTTCTTGTTGTTCTTGTAATCTTGTAACCGTTGGATTGTTGTTATTGTACTGTTGTTCCTCTCGTTATTATTGTTTATCTCTTGTTGTTGTTAGTGCTTTTGATGTCATTTACACCTTGTTTTTTGATGTTGTTGGAACTGAGATTTGGTGTTTGTTGAGCTCTCGGGTTTCCCTTTGTTTGTGGACTATTTTTGGCTTGTTTTTGATACGTACCAAATTTGAATCGTATCAAATGTGCAAGACCATCCCTATTTATATTTATTCATGGATGGTTCTACAAAATCTTCTAGATACTTCTACAAGAAAATTCTAGTGAGTCTTATCTTCTACCACTACTCTAGAATATCTAGATAATTCTACAAGAACAATTTAGACAACTTTTATCTTCTAGTTATCTAAGAGTAATCTAGATATTTTTCTAAGATAATTAAATACTATGTTAGAATATTCTACAAACTTTAATAGAAAATCTATGATTCCAAAAAATCAACTTTACTATTTTTCACAGTAACGAAAGTTTGTTGCTTAAAGTATGACTTTTGGCCATGGGAAGGAATCGCTCTGCAATCAAAACAACAACAATGTTGCTGCTCCTCTTTGTTTTTTCTTTGTGTTGTTTATGTTGCTGGGAATTGGCTGGAAGCAGAGAAATGTGGACCTCGATTCCAAGTGTTGATCTGACTCATAAGAAATATACCTTTCCTTGGAAAGCTAAATATTCCACATCGGTATATGAAAGTATCTAGAGTATGTAAAAGATTTAGATGCATCACGTGATACTCATTTCTTTAGTGTTACTAGGTTGGAAGAGTAGATTATTTTACATACTATCACCAGTTTGTAGAATGCTTGTCTCACTCTAGTAACCTTACAATCCCAAAAATCAGATTACACATTTCTAGGCTTCTTCATCATAGTATTTAGTAAAGGTATCAGCAGAAGAATAGGTATGGTAACAATTTTAAGGAAAAGTTTTAATCTTTACTTGAATTTTGAAAATTTTACATGCTATCATCTCTGTGTCTTACTACTCCCAAGAATTCTTGTCGTACATTACCCGTGATAATGCAAATTTTCTTGGCCTGACATGAGTTTAGTTCCAAGCAATTTCTGATGTCAATTTGATGTATGCTCCCTTTCCTACAGGCTTCCCCATTGATCCAGTGACCCACTAACTGCACTGTAAGAATGCCTTTGCCTAGAAAAGTTGTTCAGCTTCAGAGTCAGCTGTACACAAAGCTAACTCTAAATGATCTCAATCCACAAGTGGAAGAGCTTCTCTAAGTTTCTGCAACACCTGTTCAAGCTACTTGTTGACAACTCTGAGTTTGAAGTCTAGCTTTGCTTCTTCTTGCTTGGATATGGGTTCTGCTATTAAGCATAAGTGACTTGCACGGTTTACACTTTTCTCTTGGATCTTAATGTACTGAGGTAATATAGTGTAAAACCACGACCAAAAGAATCAGAAAGAGTAATAATTACAGAGGAAAGAATAATATCACGTCTAAATAAAAATCTTAAATGTTTTATCGTCCTCCCATAATAGTAATGGTAACATTGTTCACGGAGCCTTGAGACTCTTTCTTGGAAAGGCTTGGCCTTGTTGTAAATGCAGGTTGTCCAAAAGCTGGGCGGTGGAATTTTTCATAGAGTTTGAAATACTGGATGACCAAATTATCTCCTTCTGTCCATTCAAGATTACAAGATTGCCATCTTCTAATATAGTGAGTATTCCACTAGAATCATGTAAAGGCTTGTCTCTATTAGCTACCCATACGACAGTTGGTGTTGGTGATGGTAGGTTAAACATAATAGCTACATAATGATTTGCAGAATTCCTGGGGCTGAAAAGCCCAGTTTAAATCTTTTGCCACTGGAAAGTATAGTTTCAGAATCTATCACGGGCTCACTACTGCTAATGGTGTCTGAAGCATTGACAACTGAAAAAACTACACAAAAGCAACAGAGCAAGTGAAGAAAAGCTCGAGATAAGCTCATTCTAAGTCTTTTCTGCCAAAAGGTTCAATCTATCATTTGAAATATGATAGCTGATGAGAACTTCAACTATGACCTTTTTCCTTTTTAGCAACGAAAATAAGTTTTTTTTATACTGAGTATTTAATAATTTTTCTTCAGATTACTTTTCAATCAGGTGTCAATTAATAGCTGGACCCGTGTCTGAAATGGTTCCGTAAGTGACCATTTGGCTTCCAACTCTATGGCTTGCTACATTTAGACTATTTAATGTGCATTTTATACCTGTGATACTGCAGTTGGCTTGATGTGACTTTAGCTCTGAAAATAGAAGTGGGGCATGGCGTAACAGGTAAAGTTGTTGTCATGTAACCAAGGAGGTCAGCTGTTCAAGCCATGGAAACAGTCTCTTGCAGAAATGCTAGCTAAGGCTGCATACAATAGATTCTTGTGATCCATCCCTTCCCCAAACCCAGCGCATAGCAGAAGCTTTAGTGCACTAGGCTACCCTTTGTAATAGAAGTGGGTCACTGTATTGTGTTACGTTGAATATGATGGGTCTTCTCCTTTCCTACGGGTTTCCTTATTGACTCGATGACACACCAACAGTATCTGCAAAATTCTGTAAGATATTTTATGGGGGAAAAGGTTTACCAAAGAAAATACCATTCAGGAAAGTGGTCTCTCGTCCATGTAAAAGCCTACAATAGTGATATCAGATTTTTATTTATCGCTTTTTTTTCTCCGAAGCTCAGAGGTTTTTGTTTTTTCTATCGCTTTTCAATTTAATCAGTGATGACATCTTTTTGTGAATTGGTGTTCTGTAAAATGTTTTGTTGCATCGAATAGTTGAATGAGGTTGTCTATGTATAAGATTTCATTATACATATATTCATACTATATTATTAATTGTATAAGGTTTACACATGCATGTTTAATAATGTTCTAAAATTTGGTATCCTTATACATGAAACTATATTGTATGAAGATATTGTAACATTGAATTGATTGATCCATACAAATGTTTCACTACATGTATATTACTATAGCATAAAACGTTACAATGATACTTGCAAAAGAAAAAATTCTCATGAAAATATTGTACGATGATATAGATATCATGTCAAAATATTTCATCATACATAAGTCTATATGTACAATGAGTCATTATACATTAGTATACCAGATTTTTACACATTTTATAATGTATAGGAACAACCAATACAATAGTAATTACATTAACCGCAGTAAAATATTAAAAAACGAACTTCTTTAAAATCTATAACAATCAAATTTAGCATATTTATTCAACTTATAATATAATACAATACATATCAGAAAAAAATAGCAAAACTTAATAATTATAATACGACAACTGCAATTTTTATTAAAATATGTATTAGTAGCACTATTCTATGTTCATATTGATTTTTTTGAAAACTGAAGAAAGCAGTAGAAGATTTTTATTTTTCATTGAATGCAATTCAACAAAGAAGAAAATTTAATGTGATGTTTAATATTTTTTTTTAATTTAAATTTCAGTTACTATATTTAATAATACACCACTAAATGTTGAGTAATTAATTAAGGAACAGATTGATATTATCAAATTTATCTTTCCTTAAATATAGCCTAATCAGCTTTATCATACATTTTAACAATGTATGAGGGTTGACCAGATGTATATCTTTCTCAAAATCGAGAGAAAGAAAGACCGGAGAAATTTTATGTAATTACTTTTATTTACTAAGGAATTTATGTAGTTTATACTATATTTTATATGTGCACATGTAATATCAATGTATATACACTGATACACAACATGCGTATATCTGCTATAAAATGTAAAATATAGCTTCGGTTGCAATTATTTAAAAGTATTGCTAAAAAGTGTAATTATGAAGTATAATCAGTTACATTAAATAATTTTTTCACTAATATTTCAATTTTCTGTTAACTAAATTTAATTATTTACAAATCTAAAATGAAAACGAATACCTGAGATTGTATAAAAATTTAATTCATTCCGACTTTGCTCACCTCATTTGTATGACAACAGATTTGATTTCTTGTCGAAGGCCAATTAAATCACCCGTTAGCTCTCCAATTTCTATAAATATCCAAAGTTTAAGAGGTTTATTGTCCCGTTTAGATTGTGAAAGGGTTATTATTTCTCAACTCAAAATGCTAAGGGGGTAATGTGACCTTTTGTTACAAACTTGATTGAGTGATTTTATAAGCGAAACACAACAAGTTGAGTGACCTTATTGATATAGACCAAAGTTTAAAGACTTTGCTATGACCTCCCTCCATAAGAAAATATTAATTAGGGATCTATTTTACCAAATTAGTCTTATTAATTATGCTTTGAAAATATAAATTTGAGTAAATACACTTTATTTAGTCATTTAATGTTGAGTATAGTATTGGAAGAATATAATAAAATCTTCTTGATTTTATCAAATGGACAACTAAATTGAAATAATTTTTTTTAGAAAGAGGTCCAACTAAAACGAAATGGATGGAGCAATTCTTTTGAATGATCTTTTGAGATATGAACTCATCACTAGTGTAAGTACTCGCGCGATGCGCAGAATTAAAGTATTATTTCTAATCGTTTCATATTGGGATGTCTTTTTCAGGCATGTTAAATCATATTACCTTTTAAAAAAAAAATTAATTATCATATTATTTCTCAATGAAATATAAATAGAAATATTATTTTTTTCGACCACCCCCTTCCACACCTCCCACCCCCTCCTTCCCTCAATTTTTTTTTTTTTTTTTTAAAAAGATTAAAACACACCCCTTCACAAATTCCCTACCTTTAGCCAAATCTATATGAAGAAAATTATTTATTAAAAAAATAATTATATTTTATTTTTTAAAAATATTATTCGTTATTCATAATTTAAAGATGTTAGATTTTTAATATCCCCACTCCCTTCCCCTCCCGCTGACCCAACCTCACCCCCCAAAACCATTTTACTCCACTTCTAACTAAGTGTATATGAGTAAAAATAATCATATAATTGTGAATTTTTTTTTATGATTTACATTTTTCTTTATTATATTGTGTACAATTTAAAGATTTCAAATTATTAATATTGATTGTTTTAGCTTTTAATTTTTTACTCTTACCATATATCTTTCATTTTAAATTTATAAATAACAATGTATGTATTATGTAGTTACCTCATTATATTCTCAAAATTAATTCAAATCCTCTATTGTATTTTAATTACTTAGCTTTTCTCTATTTTGACTTTGAGTTAAATTATTTTTTTGTGTTGCACACATTGTTAAATTATTTTTTTGTGTTACACACATCACCAGTTAAGTGTTCTTCTCTCTTAACTCAAAATATAAAAATTAGAATAGATAAGGTTTGTTATACACAATAAAAAAATGAAATATAAATTAGAAGAAGATTTCAAAATAAATGAAAGATTTAAAAAGTAACCATTTAATCATGTCGTAGTTTTTCGTCCTTTTTTTTATTAGGATTAAGTGAGTTAGTTTGTAGTTTATGTTAATAAAAAATTTGAAATTCTCTTAATTACATATTTTTGAACTTAATTCAAAATTTAAATAGAATGTTCGTACGTCTATCATTTAACAGTTTTAGTTTTCAAATTAATTATTTTTTCTTTAAAAAAATGTGTGTGTATAAAAATCACACTTAAAATCAGTTATTTTTTTATTAACGTTATTCTCTTACTACAATCCAGCCGCACACACAAAAAAAATAAAGACAAAATAAATATTGTAAACATATGAATGTTTAGCCCACCTCAAACAAAAGTTATGACATTGCACATTTTCTGTGAATTGACAATGATTTAGGAGATTAAATAAAAGAAGGGAACATAATATATTTTATTTTTTAAACTAACTCTATTTTTTTAATTTTGATTCAAAATTCATGATAAATTTCTGTAAATCGAATTAAATAAATTGATCGCCATAAAATAAAAAATAAAAATAGATAAAATAAAATTAACACTTACTTTAATAAAATAATAATATGAGAATGATATGATAAATGCTAGACTAAAATTTTCAAGCATTACTTGCTTGACTTCAAGTATGTTTAATCCTGTAAATAAATTCATTTTTTTTATCTTTTATTTAAAGCTATTTGAGACATATTAGATTAGTTCATCCATGAAATTAGACAAAATATATAAACATTTTCTATTAAAAATAATGACCAAAAATATATAAAAATTAAGAGTAAATATTCAATGATGTATTTAAAAAAAATTGCCATAAACGTAATTTCAATATGTGTATGTAGATAAAGATGTCATGAATCTTAAAAAACATGAGATACATATTAATAGGAACTATGGTGAAAAAAAGAGGAATAACAATAATTTACTTGTTAAATTAGATTATCATAAAAAAAAAAAAAAAAAAGAGACATACTGACGTCATTGATAGACCTTAAGCATAAAAGGAGCAAGATAATTTCTGCATATAAAAAATAAAAATATTAAATCAAAAGAAAAATATAAAAAAAGAGGAATATGGAAAATACAGTAAAATAAGTTAATTCAATAACAAACGAAAAAAAAAGCTCAACATTATTTATCATGTGTAGCAGTAGATAAATAGTGGGAGAGGTTAAGAAGTTAGAATTCAAATTCTTATTTAAATTTAAATCTAAATGTCATCTCAAGTTATTCATCCTTATCCTTAGATTTTCAAATACAATGTATATTTATCCAATAATCTATAAATTTGAATTAAGAAAATCTTTTTAAATCAATTCAAATATTTTTATTATTATTACTATTATTCTTTTAATTATTTTTGTTACTATTACTTTCAGTATAACTACTATTATTAGTGCGTACTACAATTGCAACTTAAATTATTATTTTTAATTATTATTATCCTCATATTTTTATTTTTTATCTAATATTTAATTAAATCAAAACATAAAATGGACCACGTATTACTATTTATTATTATTGAATTAAGCGTATTCAAATGTATTTTATGGTATGTAAAACGAATAAATTTTTAAAATAGTAAGAGTTTATTCAGGAATCTTTAATCATATTTTTCTATTTTTAAGCTAATGACTTTTTTTTTTTAAAGTATAATACATTTTCAAATTCAAATATTTAATATCTTTTAATTCAAAAATTTTATTACAATAATATTAACCTTTGTCCTAAAAATTGTCATGTGGCTTCTCAATAGCTTGCCACGTACCTTCTTGCCTTCCTTTTAGTTTTGCTTTTATATATAGAGAGAGATATTTTCCCCAAATTGATTTGTTTACCTTATTACCACCAAATTTCTCTTTTAAGTACTCCATTAGCCAAGGTCCCTGCTGGATTCAAGAAATCATCCTCCATTAACCAAGCTCCCTTTTAATTACAGCTATTTTTTATAGGTTATTTCATGCTATGAGTCTTGGTGATGTTATCCAAAATGATACGAAACTTTTGTGTTTAGGACTTACTGTTAGCATTGCATGATTTCCTGTTACGTCTAGGTGACTATCCATAAGAGTGCTAGGCCACCAAAATGACCTTCAGCAGCAACCTGAATCAAGTTGGTAAATACAAAAACGTCCAGCCGATAACGGCTATCTACAAGGTGAGTTCCAGCAAAGCAACAAGTTGAACTGTTCCATGTTCTCCATTCTCACTCTCATTTCATCTGGCACTATTCCTTTTTGGGTCGTTAATTCATTATATTGAGTAATTCTGTAGTACTTTCGTTCTTGTCGTAGTCTTGATTTCTGTGTAATCTTATTGCATATATATAATATAACGTTTGGGCGTAGGAATGAAGCATTCAGCACTTAAACTGTAATGATAATATTGCTGCTTCTTCGCCTTTTTGTTGCTCGGAATTGGATGGAAACCAAAGAACTACGGGCCTTAGGCTTCAAGAAATTCATCATACTCATAAGAAACATCTTTTCCGGAAAGATAACTCTTTGATATATGTTGATCATAGTTTTAAGTGTAATAAATATATTAGAGTTTTCAGTACGATTTTTCATTACAGTTTCTGGGGCAGGCATCAGAATAAGAAATACTGCTATAGTTACCATTCTAAGGGAAGTAATGATCTTTGCCTACCTGTTGGAAGCTTTGTATCCTATCGTGGTTCCAATACAGTTGTGGAATCAGCATTCACGGAACCTTGGCTTTTAGAAGATCCTTGCTGTGGTGAAGCATGCCCTCCGGTAAATGCAGGTTGTTTAGGAGTAGCTAGTTCAGCAATATCACTTGTGAGCATTGACAGAACTGTGGAGACATTTGGCCTATCTTCTGCATATTCTTGGACACATAATAATCCAATATGTACACATCTCACCATCTCTATTTCAAACCTTGAATCAAATATTTTGGGGTCTATCAGTTTTAGACTATTGTTTTCATTCCACAACTTCCATGCCTGAAGAACAAACACATTGTCAAGCAGCAAAATATTATTTTCAGAAGTTTCATAATTTTTCTCCTCTTTTATTTTGGTTTGATGAGTAAGCAAAAACATTAAAGCTTCATAGTTGCAAGAATGAACATTAAAGCTTCATAGTTGCAAGAATGAACTTACATATGCAAGTAGAGTCAGTCCATCTTCATTGAAACTGGAGTTCTTCCTTCCACTGAGGAATTTCCAATATTAACACACCGAAGCTGTAGACATCTGATTTTTCTGAGAATCTTCCATGCATTGCATATTCAGGGGCCACGTAACCACTGCATAACATATTAAAAAATGAAACTCGCTGACCAATGATGCCAGTTCATCAATGAGAAAATGAAGGAAGCAATACAAACTTACTATGTGCCAACAACTCTTATAGTGTTGGCCTGATCTTGACTGCCTCCAAAAATCCTTGCCATGCCAAAATCTGAAATTTTTGGGTTTAGATATTCATCCAACAGGATGTTGCCTTCAGATCTCTATGAATAATTCGTAGTCTTGAGTCTCTGTGAAGGTAAAGGAGGCCTCGACCAGTTCCTTCAATAATGATGGCTCGTTTACTCCAATCAAGGAACTTTTCCTTGCATGAACCTGAGAAGGTATCATCAAGAAATGTATGACGGATTTTGTTTCCTTAGAGAAATAAAGTTTTCTTTTGAGTTTAGAAGTCCTTAAGTAGGAGGACAGGATAAACCTATGAAAGAGAGTTCTGCACTGACCAAAAAGATATGCATCTAAGCTTCTATTTGGCATGAAATCATAAACCAGCATCTTTTCCCCTCTCTCTGTGCAGCAGCCGAGGAGTCTTAACAAGATTACGATGTTGTAGTCTAGAAATAACGACGACCTCATTCATAAACTCCTGTAGCCCCTGACCAGAAGACTCAGAAAGCCTTTTTACTGCTATTTCTTGTCCATCTGGCAATTTTTCCTGCAGATAATCCATCTGATTTATTTTATATTGTTTTCATTTATCAGAACACTGCAGAGATGCATCAAGAAACATTACTTTGTAGACTGGACCAAAACCGCCTTGCCCCAGCTTGATGGCTAAATGAAATTTGTTGGTTGCATTTGCTAACATGTCAAAGCTGTACAAGGTGATGTCTTCAATTTTGACTCGGTTGATGTCATCTTTAATCATGCCTTCTTGGTAAAATTTTGGAGATGTTTCTCTTAAGAATGCTTCATTTTTGTTCTTCCTTTCTGGTTCAAAATGGACATTCAGAAATCAATCAATATGCAGACATAGAAGTTCTAGTTTGTGTTCTCAAAAATATCATTTGATTAATTACCTCTGTGCTTAGCCAACAATTTCCAGAAAAGATATCCACATAAGATAACTGTAATTGAGCCTATCGACACTGTGCTTGCAATGGCAGCTACTGTTAGATTCGTGAGTCTCGAAGATCGCCTGAGAAATTTGCAAAGAAAACTCTAAAACGTAGAGAGAGAATATGAGAATTGAATGAACCCAGAAGCTTCCATAACTGTTCAATCCGTATACAAAAATATCCCAGGTTATTTATATACATGTGTACAATTTAATGAATTAAAAGAATAGGGAAGTGGGCTCGGGTCTCTATCCGGATGGGCCTGGTTGTATGTCATCATTATTGGGCCTAACACCCCCCCCTCAAGCTTGAGGGTGAACAAACACCAAGCTTGCAAAGGAAGTGATGATGGAGAGTGCCAGAGAAAGCTTTAGTCATAACATCAGCAAGCTGTTGAGAAGAATGAATGTAGTGCAGGGAAATCAGACCTGCAGAAAGACAGTCACGCACGTAATGGCAGTCCGCATCAATGTGTTTGGTGCGCTCATGAAAGACAGGGTTCCGGGCAATATGGAGAGCAGCCTGACTATCACAATGGAGAGGAACAAGGTAAGTAACAGATAACCCAATATCACCAAGAAGACGAACTAACCATGAGATCTCAACAACAACTTTACGTAGAGCATGGTACTCGGCCTCAGCAGAAGAAAGAGATATAGTCGGCTGTTTCTTGCTTTTCCAAGAAATTGGACAACCTCCAAGTGAAATGAAAAACCCAGAAATGGACTTTCTGGAGGCTGCACAGCCAGCCCAATCAGAATCAGAATACGCACAAAGTGAAAAATCAGGCTCCTTGGACAGGAAAATGCCCTGATCAGGTGCCTTGAGAAGGTACCGGAGAACATGCAAACCAGCTAGCATGTGAGGAGTCCGAGGATGTTGTAAAAATTGACTCAAGTGCTGGACAGCAAAAGCAATGTCAGGCCGAGTATGTTGCAAGAAATTTAACTTACCAATGAGACGTCTGTAATGACTAAGATCAGGAATAGGATCACCCATATCAGGAGTAAGCTTAACCGAAGCATCCAAAGAAGTAAGTACAGGAGAGAAATGATCAACGTTGAATTCAGTTAGGAGGTCAGATGCAAATTTGTGCTGGTGCACAATCAGTCCCTGGGGATGAGAAGACACCTCCAGTCCCAAAAGATAATGGATTGTCCCCAAGTTCTTGATTCTAAATTGGCAGTCCAAGAATGATTTTAAGGAATTCATTTCATCAAGATTGTCCCTGACTAATAAAATGTCATCCACATACACCACAAGTATCACAAGAGAACCAGAAATATGTTTGGTGAACAAGGAATAATCATTTTTGCTGGAAATGTAGCCTTTTGACAGCAAAGCCTCAGACAATTTAGAAAATCATTGTCTGGAGTTTTGCTTAAGGCCATAAAGAGACTTTCTCAACTTACAAACCAGAGGGGATGAAGAGGAAGAAGGAGCACCGACCTCAAGGCCAAGAGGTAGCTTCATGTAGACCTCCTCATGGAGGTCACCATGTAGGAAAGCATTATTAACATCCAGCTGGAAAACTGTCCATCTTTTCTTAACAACAAGAGATAGTAAACACTTGACTGTGGTAAGCTTAACCACCGAAGAAAAAGTCTCAGTATAGTCAATGCCTTCTTTTTGAGTGTCACCCCGAATAACCAACATAGCTTTGTATCTCTCCACAGAGCCATCAGCCTTGTATTTGATCTTGTAGACCCATTTACAAGGGATAGATTTCTTGTGTGGAGGAAGGGGAATAATGTCCCAGGTATGATTGGCAGCAAGTGCATTAAATTCTTGTAGCATGGTCTCTTGCCAAGCAGGGTGTGTAACTGCTTGCTGGTAGT
This sequence comes from Capsicum pubescens, assembly GCA_030864215.1. Lineage (NCBI taxonomy): Eukaryota > Viridiplantae > Streptophyta > Magnoliopsida > Solanales > Solanaceae > Capsicum > Capsicum pubescens. The sequence continues at coordinate 176,128,050 of CM061539.1, read as the reverse complement.
GTTGAGGTTCATGCAACTGAGGTACTGCAACTGTGGTCTTAGAGAAAACTGAAGAGCAAATGAAATCAGAAAGATAGGCAGGGGGAGTGGAAATTCTTGAAGATTTTCTTGGTGGAGGAGGTGGAGCAGAAGGGAGAGAAGAAGGAATGTTATTAATATGATGTGGAATAGTATTTGGAGAGGGAGGTGGAGGTGCAGTGGGAACTGTACCAGAAAAAGAAGGTGTTAGGTCAACAAACATAGGATTAGAGGGAGGAAAAATAGAAGGAGAGGTAGATTGATAAGGGAAGATGTGTTCATGAAAAATGACATCCCTAGAGAAGAATATAGAATAATTGGAAAGTGAGAATTTTATAACCTTTCTTGCCACATGGGTATCCAAGGATCACACAAGAAATGGACCTAGAATGGAATTTATCTCTATCAGTGTAACACCCTGTAAAAGTCGTGCATGGATTAGCCTTTAATAGAGTGCCCTTAGACTTAAAAACTTGAAAAATTTTCTAAGTGTAATGAGGACTTAGAGTCATTTTAGCTGGCAATCTTCGGGATACAACTTTTCAACCTTTCTGACATCCGCTTTTAGATTTTCAAGTTGCGTTATGATCGGGAAATCTCATAGTACATCTCGGATAAGTTTTGGAATTTTTCGGAACGCATAAGGCTGCGTTTGGATTTAAAAACAGTAGCAAAACGCATAGACTATTGCCCAGTTTTCAGCATTTCAGGGTCAATTTCAAACGATCATAACTCCCTGTATATAATGAAATGTGTGAGCTATAATATATCAAACAAAAGATCTTCGAGTCCTCTTTCAATTGCAGTTGGTTTCATCCAATTTCAGTATATGAGTAAAAAGTTATAATCGATTTACTCCAGTCTACCAAACTGTCAACTGAGGGACAAATTTGACCTTAATTGTTCCTTAGGGGTATTTTGGTAATCCTCCACCCCTATATATACCACCAACACGGGATTTAATCCCTCAAACACCATAATACACATACTTTTCCCAAAATTGCTCAAGAACTCTCCCTAGGGTTTCAACATTAAAACCCAAGCAACTCAAGATTCAACCGCGGGTTCGTGAAACAAATTACAGATTTGGAATCCTCTCGACGTAGGCTTCGATAGACACCCAAAATTCGTGGAGAACAAGGTACGCGGGGTTTTCCTAAATTCTCATGGGCATAGAAAAATCATGTTTTAGAATGGAGTTTTAAATTATGTATATATATTTATGTATAAGATGTTTTAACATCATTGTTTTGGTCTTTTGACCATCTCCAAAGCGATTTGACAGTTTATATACATATATGAATGAATGTGTTTCAATTTTGAATACATGAACTTGCTAAAGACATTTGACCACCAGGTGTTTGATGAAATTTCTGCATGAATTGAACTTTAAGTTTCGGAATATGAAATCCTTTACATCAGTTACATGTTTTGGTGGTCTAAACTATGTTTTGAATGAAAGCTCTTGCTTAATACATTATGGCTTAGAAAAATCATGACTTTCAAGTCTTGGTATGACGATACCAACTCAGACTAATGCCATATCAGACTAAGACTAACAGACATTTCAGACTTTCATGATTTTAGACATTCAGAATGCTGCATGTACAGAAAAGGTTAAAAATGGGCATACAGAGATGTTAGGTGGTTCCCCGAAGAGGGCTTGAGTTCAAGCGACTCATTGCCTAAAACCGTGGTTTGCCGACCCGGGTATACTATTATGCACTGACTTAAATGTCCTGTGGCGTATCAGACTCAGACACTCCAACCCTTGCGGCACACTTGGGTTGGGGGCTTCCCCGCCGAGTCAATGACGGATTCCATACAGCCCGTGGAATATCAGATTTGTAGGGGAATACCACCTAACTCAGAAGTAAAACACAGATCATGATTTGAAATGAACAGACAGGTTACATGTTTTCAGAAAGTGCCCATGTATTTTTCAGAAACAGTTTTATACATGATGTCTTGATGAAAAATTTCTTTCACTTAATATGTATATATATATATATATATATATATATATGTATGTTCCATTATACTATTTTTTTTGGATTGCTTCGCGTGCCAGTACTTTTGTGTTGACCCCCTCCTTCCAGGTTCTGAGGACAGTCTAGGGGTCCAGCTACTCAGTAGACATTCTCGGATTTGCAGACTTGATCTCACAGTGGTGAGCCTTCTATTATTCGGAAGGCCTAAGTATGTCAGACATTATCTTATTTATTATGTTTTTGGTTTACTGGGGGCCTTGTCCCAGTTTCTTTTCAGACAGATGTTTATGTTCTTAGTAGAGATTTCGCAGACTGATATCAGATAGTATTATTCAGAAATGTTGCAGAACTTGACCATGTTTTCCGTACTCAGTTTCAATTCCGCATTTTATTATGATTATGAATGTTGTGCATGATAACCAGATAGAGAATGGGTGTTCCGGGCCTTCATGGTTCGGGATGCTCGTCACGGCTAGGGCCTAGGCTCGGGTCGTGACAATCAGGTTTAGGAGAAGATGCAAAAAAGAGGCAGCCAAAGGACTTAAGATGATCATATGAAGGTGGTGTACCATGCAATTTTTCATAAGGAGATATGTTCAATAAAATACTAGAGGGCAGTCTGTTAATTAAGTATGTTGCAGTGAGAATACAATCACCCCAGTATTTTAGTGGAAGATTAGACTGAAACAATAGAGCCCTGGACACTTCTAAAAGATGTTTGTGTTTCCTCTCCATAACTCCATTTTGTTGAGGAGTGTGAGGGATGGTTGTTTGATGAATAATGCCATTGTCAGAAAAAAAAGATGAAATTGTAGCACTACTGCCCAATTCAAAGGCGTTGTTTGACCTAAAAGCTTTGACAAAGGAGTTAAGTTGGGTGTGGACCATGGCAGTAAAAGTTTTAAGGATGGGAAAAGCATTGCTTTTGCAAGAAAGGAGATGAGTCCAAGTCACTCTAGTGAAATCATCCACCAGAGTAAGGAAATATCTGAACCCATTGTATGTTTGGGTATTGTAGGGCACCCATCTGTCAATATGGACAAGCTAAAAAGGAATAGTGGAATGAATAACAGATTGGGGAAATGATAGCCTTTGTTGTCTGGCCATTGGACATATGGTACAGACAAAAGATTGTTTATTTGAGACCTTGCCTGACAAGTAAGGTATATTATGCATTTTGTGAAAGGGCATATGTCCTAATCTTTGATGCCAAAACAAGTCTATTTTATTGATACCAAGAATATTATTACAAGATGGAAAAACATTACAAAAAGCATTATAAGGAACAACAGTATTACAACCAGAAGAACTAGTATTGGAAGATTATGTAGCAGCAACATATGATGTAGTAGTATGAGTAGGAGAAAAGAGTTCATTATCTGGATGCAAATTGTAAAGTCTTCCATCCGCCTTACCAATTACCAGAGGCCTCTTCAGTGAAGGGCCCTGTAGATAGCAATGAGATTTGGTAAGTAAAGCATGGCAATCTAGCTGGGAGATAAGTTGATGAATAGAAATTAAATTGAAATGGAAAGAAGGCACAAGAAGAACATATGAGAGTGTGATATTAGGTCTTAAAGTCAAAGAACCTGTGGAAAAAAACTTTTACTTTGTATCCATTAGGAAGAGTGACTAAAAAAGGTTTAGGTAGAGGAGTGATATTATGTAAGAGATGTTTATTAGGTGTCATGTGATTTGTGGTGCCAGAATCTAGAATCCAAGGATTAAAACCAGTTGATGCAGTTTCAGAAGCATGAGAAGTCAAAGAACTAGCAGCATAAACAGTAAACAAACCCGCAAAGTGAGCAAAACCAGTGGAATCAGAAGGTAATCCCTCTGAATTTGAATATGAACTGGTAAAAGAGGGAGCAGCTGGATATTGTTGGTGAAATAAAGTTTGCAGATGTTCATATTGCTCCTTGGTGAACCCATGTGAATATGCATTAGTAATAGGAGAGGATGAAGTATTCAGAGATGAAGAAGCAGGAAGACAAGTATCAGTTTGAACACATGAGACAGCTTTCTTGTTTTTGGTGAGCTTGAAGTCCGCAGGAAAGCCAACAAGTCTATAATATTTCTCCACAGTGTGTCCAGACTTCTTACAATATGTGCAACAGGTGGAGGAATTAGAAGATTTCTTGGAATCAAAGTTGATCCTTTGAGGGTACCCTCCATTGTTCTGATTATGGGAACTTTTATTAGCATGAAGATGATTTCTATTGTTGTTGTTGTATTGCGGCTGAGAGTAAGTTCTAGGAGTGTTGGAAGAAGATGATGTATAAAATGCAGCTGAATCACTAGAGAAGATAGTAGTGGATGAATGATTTTCCCTTTGACTTTCATCTTGTAATAAGAGAGAATACACTTTGTTGACTGAGGGAAATGTAGACATTAGCAAGATGCTGCTCTTGATTGTGGAAAAGGAGTCATTTAGACCATTTAAAAACTGGAACAATTGTTGATCCTCTATGAATTTGGACAGAGCTCCACAGAAGCAAGTAGGACCAACATATGAACTATTTAGTTCATCCCAAAGACTCCTAAACTTAGTGTAGTAAGTAGCAATGCTAAAATAGCCCTGAGTGGTGGAATGAATTTCCTTTTGAATCTGAATGTATCATGAACCATTAGATTGTCCAAATCTAACATTCAAATCTTCCCATATTTCCTTGGCAGTTTTTAGAGACATGACACTAATTGCAATGTCCCTGGATACAGAATTAAGTATCCATGCCTTGACCATGTCATTGCACCTTTCCAATAAGGGAAATAAAGTGACTCGCTGGTCGGAGCAAATGTCCTGCCGTCTAAAATACTCAACTTGTTTTTAGCTGAGAGAGATGTCATGATAATATTTCTCCAAATGGTGAAACCAGAACCAGAGAAGGGAACAACCACTATTTGGCTACCGGGACTGTCAGAAGGATGAACGTAAAAAGGGTGAGAAGTGTCGAGGGTAAAAGGGGTGAATCCTTGAGTTGTGTCTGAAGTCATCTTCAACAACACACTAAAGAGGAATTCCACTCTATTGGGGCTAAAATCTAGCACAATATGACTAATTTCAGCTCAATACAGGTCAATACAGGTCAATCAACAAGAAATCTCAAGCACACCGCAACATATCTCAATATATCTCAGTGAATGATAAAATAAAAAAATAGGAGAAAATACCGCACTGATATCATCCAGGTATCTCACCAACCATCACATAAACCATCAAAACACAGAGGAAAGCGGAACGAGATTACCAAATCAAAGCGATTAGCTGAATCGGTGAAGAAATTGGAGAAATATTGAACCACTGCCATGAACTCAAAAAAACCCGAAATTAGGCACACGGGTACCATCGGAGGGAAGCTTGGATGAAAGTGAATCGTATTTTGTGATCTGATACCATGTTAGATTCGTGAGTCTCGAAGATCTCCTAAGAAATTTGCAAAGAAAGCTCCAAAACGTAGAGAGAGAATATGAGATTGAATGAACACAGAAGATTCTAGAACTGTTCAATCTGTATACAAAAATATCCCAGGTTATTTATATACATGTGTACAATTTAATGAATTAAAAGAATAGGGAAGTGGGCTCGGGTCTCTATCTGGATGGGCCTGGTTATATGTCGTCATTATTGGGCCTAACAGCTACGGGGATGTCTTTCTTGCCATTTGCAGCTGCAAAACATGTATGAGCCATAGACAGTTCTTGAGCATATCTTTCTTTCCATGGAAGCGAAGCACCATATGAAAATTTGAAAATACTTCAATGGTATTGTAGATTTTATTAGGAATTTCTTGGTTATATTCTTTAACGCTTAGAATAAATTTCATCGCATCAAGTTGTTCCAAAAAAAAGAAGCTAAATGATTTAAATCTTAAGGTTGAAAAGAAGCACGTTATCAAGTTCAGAGTAAGCAACGCGAATGAACAAATCAGCCGCCCCATCCATGGAGTATTCTCTAATATCAATTAAGCTTCTGTTCCAATGCATACAACCTATGCCTGTGTAGTATGAATATTCAGCTCGCAGTCTCCTCTTGCAGACGGTACCCAAATTGCAAAATCTAGCACTCCCTTTGTCTGCAGCTTCAGAAACCTGTCTTGCTTGCCATTCTCAACATCAGTTCTGTTCCTTTCACAGTTTAGTGCAGTCCTTCTGATGCATCCGCCAGTCCAACTTCCTTTCTCCCATTCTACTTCATTTTTTGGCTTAAACCCTTGTATGCAACTACATATTGGAGAACGCCCTAAATTGCAGCTTCCAAATGGTCCGCACTTAGCATAAACATCACACTCACTTCGGTGATTTTTCCATGTCACCCATCAATTCTTCTTACCCGTATCCCAAATCTTCTCCTGATAAGACCCTGTTGAATTCAAGGAATAGTAGAGTATCCTAGACTGATTTTGGTCTGAATACGTTTGGTATGCTGTGCCAGCATTATCAACAACAAGATCAATCCCAAAGAAATAATAAGAATTCATTTCTAGTGATCCAATGTATATCTATTTATTCCATGGGCCACTCCGCCAGTAAGGAGAACTGTTTTTCCAAATAAGAAATTGAGGAATGTATCTATTTTGAATTCCAGCTGAAAAATTCCTGACGGGTGGATCATCAGGACTTTTCCATGATTTCTATTGAAATTACTCACTTAGTTTAGTAGTTGGTTAAGCCAAGTTAACCATATTTATTTGTTTTATTTCAGTAATGCAAGTCAATTAGTGTTAGTCGGGCAGTTAGCTTTGCTCAGTTTGTTACTAGTTAGTTAGAATTCAATTGTAGCCAGCTGTCATGATACTTCCAAGTATATATGTACCTAGTAGATATTTTTGAGATTGAGCAACTAATTTCAATAATAGTAGTTTCCCTTTTCCTCTTCCTGTATCTCTCTCAATGTACAACTTCCACCATTGTTGCTGCATTGCTCCCAAGTTTGCAAGATGCTTCATCACAGATTTCTCTTGCATGGTATCAGAGCCAGGTTGCTCCTTCTTCATTCCCTTTAGTTTCAGTTGTCTGGAGTTGAGATCCTCGATTTGTTCATAATTTTGTTTTCCCCAATTTGTGATAATTTGATTTTTTGATCCTTCGTTGTCTCTCTACAATGGCAACTACCTCAAATTCCTTTACTCCGACTAATACTTCGAATTCTTCTGCTTCAACCATGAGTATTGATGCAAGTGATCCACTATATGTGCATCCCTCGGATAGCCCAGGATTAACCCTTGTTCCTGCTCAGTTTGATGGAATAGGATACTATTCATGGCGGAGAAGCATTATGCGTTCTCTTTCAGTAAAGAAAAAATTAGGTTTCATCAATGGTGACTGTGTGAGACCTGCTGCGGATTCTCCACAATTGCGACATTGGCAAAGGTGCGATGACATGGTAACGTCGTGGATCTTAAATTCGCTCATTAAGGAAATTGCATATAGTGTGGAATATGTAAATAGTTCAGCTGAATTGTGGAGAGAGCTTAAAGACCACTACGATCAAACCAATGGTGCGAAGTTATATAAAATTCAGAAGGAAATCAATGATTTAACTCAAGGAGTGTTGGATATTACCACCTACTATACTAGAATGAAGAAGATGTGGGAGGAACTTAGCAATTTGACTGATAAGTTTCAATGCAGATGCTTATGTACTTGTGGAGCAAAGGATGGAACACATAAAGCTGAACAGGACAGACACCTCATTCAATTTTTAATGGGACTTGATGAAGTTTATACAGTGGTTCGGGGTAGTATACTTATGATGAACCCTTTGCCTTCTATGGCACAAGCTTTCTCTATTTTGATATAAGAGGAGAAACAAAGAGAGTTTAAGCCTAAAGGAAAAATGATTATGGAGTCTACTTCCCTAAATGCAGCAAATCGTTCTACAGATCTTTCTAATTCAAGAGGTTTCAAGACAAATTTCTCCACGAGAGGAGGTCAATCTTCTGTAGGTTCTCTCAAATCCACTCTATACTGTGAGTATTGCAAGAGAACAGGTCATGTCATGGAAAAATATTTTAAGTTACATGGCTATCCACAAGATAATGCTCAGGGTAATAGAGATAATCACCCCTACAACAACCATCAGAATGAAATGGGCACAACTTTAACAATAGAGTTGGCTTCACCAATAATTCAAGGTATAATCCAAGTGCTAATGCTAAATACAATAAAGGAAAGAACATTGCAGCAAATGCAAATGAAAACATGGGAATTGGAGGAGGTGAAAGGGATGGTAATAAAGAGGATCAACAACATACTCTCACTAAGAAACAATATGAACATGTGATGGATCTGCTGCACCACTTTAGGAGCAAATAGGGACTTAACAACATCAACCTTACTAATGGCACAATAAATTTTGCAGGTACTGTGGTCTGCACTTTCTCTATAGATTTTGACAGTTCTTCATGCAAACATTTTAAATCAAATGGTGACTTGTGGATTATAGACTCGGGAGCTTTCAATCATATGACCTTTAATAAAACATTACTAACAAACCTTAGGACCTTACCATGCCCTTTGCTCATTACACTTCCAAATGGGTACAAGGTGAAAGTGCACAAATCGGTGATGTGATTATTACGCCTACCATCATTTTGCATAGTGTGTTGTTTGTACCATCCTTCAAATACAATCTGATTTCTTTCCATTCACTAGTCTCATTTCTCAAGTGTGTTGTGTCCTTTACTGACACCTCTTGCTTATGACAGGCCCCTTCACTGAAGAGGCCACAGGTAATTGGTAACAACAAGCATGGACTTTACTTTCTCTGTTCAAGATGCTTGAAGACCAAGTCCACCATGTCTCAGAAATGCGTCTCTCAAAGTCATTCATCTGCTAATATTTCCCATATAGATCATAATTCTACTTTTTATCATTTACCTTTTCGTGTAGTAAATCATATTCCATGTAATGAGAAAAAAACTTGTAATATGAACTCTTCCTTTCCATACTGCAAAGGTGAATTGCATTCTGTGGACTCTTGTTTTTCTCATGGACACAATGTTGAATTGTTGTGGCACATAAGATTAGGTCATGTACCTTTTTCCAAGATGAGGGGAATCCCTTCTATCCCAGCCAATTTTTCAAACAAACAACCTTTTCTGTGTACTGTATGTCCAATGGCTAGACAGACAAGACTCCCTTTTACACAAAGCACTACAAAAACCAGTGAAATTCTAGATCTTCTTCATGTAGATTTGTGGGGTCCCTATCATGTAAACACACATGATAATTATAAATATTTTTTTACCATAGTGGACGATCACAACAGATCAACATGGACTCACTTATTGAGTTGCAAAAGTAACAGCTTACAAGTAATCAAAGCCTTTATCACTATGGTTGAAAACCAATTTCCTGTTTATGTCAAGACCATTAGGTCAGACAATGGTCTAGAATTCACCAGTAATGAGGCATCTTTTTTATCCAGTCAAAAAGCATAATTCATCAAAAAAAAAATGCTCTTATACACCACAACAGAACAGTATGGTGGAAAGAAAACATAAGTACTTACTTGAAATAGCTAGAGCACTGCTCTTTCAGTCCAAACTGCCTTTAAAATACTGGGGAGAATGCATACTCACAGCCACACACATCATTAACAGATTACCTACTTCATCCTTAAATGAAAAATGCCCTTTTGAAGTGTTGTACAAAATAAAACCTGATTATTCCAGTATAAAAAGCTTTGGATGTTTATGTTATCCTACTGTCCCAAAGGTACACAGAGATAAGTTTGAACCTAGAACTAGTCCTCACGTATTTGTAGGATATCCTTTTGGTGTGAAGGGTTACAAGATCTTGTGCTTGACAACTAAGAAAATATGTGTTTCCAGGGATGTCATTTTTCATGAGAATGTTTTTCCTTTTGCATTGCCTTCACACAAAGGCACTTTTTCTTCAATTTTGCAGGCAGTACCTTTTGTTGATCACTCTCCTACTGATAACACTTTGCACACAACCACTATAATGAATGATGTTGTGGATGATAATGTCACACCCACTGAATTGTCTAATGACCAACCTGTATCACCCTTGACTGATAACAATACAACTACTGAAGTACCAAGTCCTCAGGAACCACACACCAATTTACCTATCAGAAGATCAAAAAGAAATCATCAGATACCCAAATATCTCACTGACTATGTTTACACATTACCTTCTGTCAAGAACAATGCACCAGCTACCTCCACTGGATCACCAACCTCCACTGTACCACACTCCTCCATTATGCCCCTAAGTACTATGTTTTCACTTAATAGCCACATTTCTCCTGAAACTTTAAGTCCTAATAGTCACCAGCTGGTTAATAATATTTGATATGATAATGAACCATCATCTTATGAGAAGGCAGCTCTTTACCCTGCTTGGCAAGCAGCGATGGTACAAGAGTTTGAAGCTCTTCATAACAACAACACTTGGGATCTTGTTCAACTACCTGAGGGAAAGAAAAGTATAGGTTGTAGGTGGGTTTATAAAATCAAACACAAAGCAGATGGTAGTGTGGAAAGGTACAAGGCCAGACTAGTAGTAAAGGGATATACTCAACAAGAAGGAATTGACTACACTAAAACTTTTTCCCCTATTGTTAAGATGACAAGAGTGAGAACATTGATAGCTTGTGCAATTAAGAAAGGGTGGGACATAGACCAGCTAGATGTGAATAATGCCTTTTTGCATGGAGATCTTCATGAAGAAGTATATATGGATTTACTCCCTGGACTTCAGGTTCCTGGTCACTCCATGGTGTGTAAATTGAATAAGTGTATTTATATGGTTTAAAACAAGCTAGCAGACAGTGATATGAAAAATTGTTTGCTGCTTTATTTTCCAAAGGTTATAGTTATTCCATGTACGACTATTCTTTGTTCTTTAAAAAATCTCCTGAGTCTTCCATATTTGTGGCAGTAAATGTAGATGATGTGATCATTACAGGGACTGATCACTCAGAAATCCATCAACTCAAAAAATTTCCTCATGATACCTTTAAAATCAAAGATCTTGGTAAACTTCATTATTTCTTAGGCTTGGAATTATTGTACGGAAAGGGAGGAGTGATTGTGTCTCAAAGGAAGTTTGATCTTGATCTTCTCAAAGAGTATGGTTGCTTGCATTGTTCTAGTTTGTCTTCACCACTTGATCCCAATGTCAAGTTTAAAGCTAAGGAAGGTGTTGCTCTTTCTGATCCAACATTCTACAGAAAATTGATTGGCAAGTTCATTTTCCTTGTTAACACTACGCTTGACATAGCATATAGTGTCCAACACCTCAATCAGTTCATGTAGGATCCCAGAGAGCCTCACTTGCAAGCTGCTTATCATCTACTTAAATATCTCAAGGCTGATCCCACCTTGGGTGTCTTCATAACTGCACAACCAGATTACTCAGTTTAAGCCTACTGTGATTCAGATTGGGCAGCCTGCCCTGACTCTAGAAAGTCCGTTTTAGGTTATGTAGTTCTTTTAGGACAGACACCTATTAGTTGGAAGTCTAAGAAGCAAGAGAAATTTTCTTTTTCCTCAGCAGAAGTAGAGTACAAATCACTGAGAAAAGTTGTTGGTGAACTTGTTTGGTTGGATAGACTTTTGCACGAACCTGATGTTCCATTCTCCAGACCTATCACAGTTTATTGTGACAGTCGAACAGCTTTGCACATTGCCAAAAATCCAGTCTTCCATGAGCGAACCAAGCACATAGAGGTTGATTGTCACTTTGTTAGGAATAAGTTGCAGGATGACCTGATTTCACTTCAGCATGTGGTTACAACTAACTAATTAGCAGATATACTAACTAAAGCTCTTACTGGTTTCAAACAATCCAATATTCTTTCCAAGTTGGCTGTGAAATCTTCACATCCAACTTGAAGGGGGTATTGAAATTACTCACTTAGTTTAGTAGTTGGTTAAGCCAAATTAACAATATTTATTTGTTTTGTTTCAGTAATGCAAGTCAATTAGTGTTAGTCGGGCAGTTAGCTTTGCTCAGTTTGTTACTAGTTAGTTAGAATCCAGTTGTAGCCAGCTGTCATGATACTTCCAAGTATATATGTACCTAGTAGATATTTTTGAGATTGAGCAACTAATTTCAATAATAGCAGTTTCCCTTTTCTTCTTCCTGTATCTCTCTCAATGTACAACTTCCACCATTGTTGCTGCATTGCTCCCAAGTTTGCAAGATGCTTCATCACAGATTTCTCTTGACTCAGGATAGCCATTGTGTTAGTACTCTTATCAATGCCCAGTTTCATGAACTGTAAGAGAGAATCTATAGGATATTGAAAGCTTTCCCATAGAACTCTTCCATTTGATCTGTCTTTCAAGGCTAAGTTTCCGGTGTCCAAGAGCTGAGCAGTGGAATTATTCATAGAGTTTGAAATACTGGATGACCAAATTATCTCCTTCTGTCCATTCAAGATTACAAGATTTCCATCTTCTGATATTGTGAGTATTCCACTAGAATCATGTAAAGGCTTGTCTCTATTAGCTACCCATACTACAGTTGGTGTTGGTGATGGTAGGTTAAACATAATACCTACATAGCGATTTGCAGAATTCCCGGGGCTGAAAAATCCCAGATTAAATCTAGTGCCACTGGAAATTATTGTTTCAGAGTCTCTCACGGGCTAATGGTGTCTGAAGCATTGACACCCAAAAAAACTACAGAAAAGCAACAGAGCAAATGAAGAAAAGCTCGAGATAAGCTCATTCTAAGTCTTTTCTGCCAAAAGGTTCAATCTATCATTTGAAATATAATAGCTGATGAGAACTTCAACGATGACCTTTTTCCTTTTTAGCCACGAAAATAAGTTTTTTTATACTGAGTATTTAATAATTTTTCTTCAGATTACTTTTCAATCAGGTGTCAATTAATAGCTGGACCCGTGTCTGAAATGGTTCCGTTACCCTTTGGCTTCCAACTCTATGGCTTGCTATATTTAGACTATTTAATGTGCATTTTATACCTGTGAGACTGCAGTTGGCTTGATGTGACTTTAGCTCTGAAAATAGAAGTGGGGCATGGCGTAACAGGTAAAGTTGTTGCCATGTAACCAAGGAGGTCAGCGGTTTAAGCCATGGAAATAGTCTCTTGCAGAAATTCTTGTGGTCCACCCCATCCCCAAACCCAGCGCATAGCAGAAGCTTTAGTGCACTGGGCTACCCTTTGTAGTAGAAGTGGGTCCCAGTATTGTGTCACGTTGAATGTGATGGGTCTTCTCCTTTCCTACGGGTTTCCTTATTGACTCAATGACACACCAACAGTATGTGTGAAATTCTGGAAGATATTTTACGGGGGAAAAGGTTTACCAAAGAAAATATCATTCAGGAAAGTGGTCTCTCGTCCATGTAGAAGCTTACGATAGTGATATCAGATTTTTATTTACCTCTTTTCTTTTTCTTTGAAGCTCTGAGGCTTTTGTTTTTCCTATCGCTTTTCAATTTAATCAGTGATGACATCTTTTTGTGAATTGGTGTTTCTGTAAAATGTTTTGTTACATTGAATAGTTGAAAATATCTTTCTCTCTCTATATATATATCTATAATCTATAATCTATATTTATATCAATAATATTAAAAGTGTGAAAGCTTTAAAAAAAAAGTGATTCTAACTTTTTGACCTTCTCTAACTGTCTTTTTACCGTTTTCTTCAATTTATTGCTCCATTTAACTATCTTTTCACTGTTTTCTTCAATAAAGAAAGTAGGTCATTCTTTTTTAAATGAAGGGAGTATTCTTTTCACTACTTTCTTGAATTTATTATTTAATTATTTTTATTATATTAACTAGACTCCTAAAATATATGGAAGGAGAATCAATTAATATTTTACTTTATACCGATCAATTAGAAAAATATTACTAAAATAGTATAAAAAAAATACTCCTAAATACATTTATAAATATTGAGATGCACATTAAACTAGAGAAGAAACTGATTTACGGAAAATATGATTGATGCTCATTTAACTTGCTTCGGTTGCATGTCTAGATTGATGGATGCTTAATTTTCTAACCCTCAACTTCTTCACTATTTTTGTCAACATAATAGAATTCAACGTGTGTGTATATATATATATATATATATATATATATATATATATATATATATATATATATATATCTGCTTTGTTTTCATTCAAATCATTCTTTAGTGTCAAAATTTTCGCTCAGACAAGAATTATTTTCATTAAAACTGAAATTTTTGTGATTACTATTATATTATTTTATTATAGTTTACAAGTCGTAGATGAATTTACAGGTAATAGATGAATGTCAGTTAGATTTGAGAAATTTTTTTGGGTAAAGGTTAAGTTTAATTGTATTATTTTTATATCTTCATTTTGAGAATTTTTTGTGTAAAGGTAAAGTTTAGTTGTATTATTTTGATATCTCTATTGTCGTATTATTTTGTTATAGTTTACAGGTGGTAGATGAGTGTCAGATAGTTTTGAGAAATTTTTTGTGTAAAGGTTAGATTTAATTATACAGTTTACAGGTGGTAGATGAATATCGATCGACTTTAAGAATTTTTTTTGTAAATGTTAGGTTTAATTAAATAAATTCTCCAACGGATGTTGAATTTAATTATTGTATTCATCTTTATTATTTAAACAAATATATCGTTTGAACTCAATAAAGTGAAGTACACGCGCGAGGACGGACACCTAAACTAGTTTCTCCAAATGAGTGATAATGACTTGCCTCACGTATAAGGTCTCGTAAATATAGGTTGTAAAGGATTTGGTAGATGAGAAGTTTTGGTAGTGAGCATAGACAAAACCATGGACATATTTGGTCTAACTTCTGCATATTCTTGACCGCATAACAGTCCAAACTTTTGCACATTACAAAATTACCCTTTCAAACTGCAGGTCTGTTTATTTGGGGTCTACCACTTTGACAATCTTGTTTTCATTACAAAATTTCCATGCGTGAAGGGCAAAGGCAATAACAAAATAATAGACGGAAAGTTGATGTTTCATTCTCCGAAAGTGTAAACATCTGATTTTTCTGAGAAGCTTCCTTCCATTGCGTATTCAGGCACCATGTAACCACAGCATCATAATAATTTTGAATGGCTACTCATTGTCTTGTTTTCGACCATGAAATAGAGAGA
The DNA here is from genome assembly GCA_030864215.1 of Capsicum pubescens. NCBI lineage: Eukaryota > Viridiplantae > Streptophyta > Magnoliopsida > Solanales > Solanaceae > Capsicum > Capsicum pubescens. The sequence continues at coordinate 176,112,928 of CM061539.1, read as the reverse complement.
ACGATACAAGAATTTACTTTATCCAACGACCCCACTTGTTGTCTCCTTCTAAAGTGCATTAATAAATAGAAAAGTCGAATTAATAATTTAACATCAAACGATCAGTTAGAGAAGCATCCAATCTTCTTTTGGCATGTCTTCATAGAGCAGCGGTTTCTTCCTTTCTCAAAGAGTCAGCTGGAATGCAAAGCTAGCTCCGAATCCCGATCCACAACAGCAACTGTGCTTCAGTCCCAAACAAGTTAGGGTCGTCTATATTGAATCACTATTTCTTCATTTAAGCACAAATCATATCATCATCATACTAAAATATAGTGTTGATCATAGTTTTAAGTGTAATACGTTATAGTTTTCACTATGATTTTTCATTACGGTTTCTGGGAAGGCAGCAGAATAAGAAATGTTGCTACAGTTACCATTATAAGGAAAGTAATGATCTTTGCCTACCTGTTGAAAGCTTTGCATACTATCGTGGTTCCAATATAGTTATGGAATCAGCATTCACGGAACCTTGGCTTCTAAAAGATTCTTGCTTTGGTGAAGCATGTGCTCCCGTGAATGCAGGTTGTTTAGGAGTAGGTAGTTCAGCAATATCACTAGTGAGTATTGACACAACTGCGGAGACATTTGGCCTATCATCTGCATATTCTTGAACACATAATAATCCAATGTGTACACATCTCACATCTGCAAACCTCTTTTTCCAAACTTGAATCAAATATTTTGGGGTCTATGAATTTTACAATATTGTTTTCATTCCACAACTTCCATGCCTGAGGAACAAAGACATTGGTGAACTTCGAAGATATTATTTTCTGAAGTTCCATAATTTTTCTCCTCTTTTATTTTGGTTTGATGAGTAAGCAAAAACATTAAAGCTTCATAGTTGCAAGAATGAACTTACATATGCAAGTAGAGTCAGTTCATCTTCATAAAACTAGAGTTCTTCCTTCCACTGACAATTTCCAATATCAACACACCGAAGCTGTAGACATCTGATTTTTCTGAGAATCTTCCCTGCATGCATATTCAGGGGCCATGTAACCACTGCATAACATATTAAATAAGAAACTCAAGGACTAATGATGCCAGTTCATCAATGAGAAAATGAAGGAAGCAATACACACTTACTATGTGCCAACAACTCTGATGGTTTTGTCCTTATCTTGATTGCCTCCAAAAATCCAAAATTTTTGGGTTTAGGTATTCATCCAACAGGATGTTGCTTGCCTTCAGATCTCTATGAATAATTCGTAGTCTTGAGTCTCTGTGAAGGTAAAGGAGGCCTCGACCAGTTCCTTCAATAATGATGGCTCGTTTACTCCAATCAAGGAAATTTTCCTGGCATGAACCTGAAAATGTATCACCGAGAAATGTATGATATTGTTTCTTTAAGGAAATACAGTTTTCTTTTGAGTCTAGAAGAGTACATAAGTTGAAGGACAGGATAAACCAATGAGAGAGTTCTGACAGACCAAAAAGATATGCATCTAAGATTCTATTTGGCATGAAATCATAAACCAACATCTTTTCCCCTCACTCCGTTCAGCAGCCGAGGAGTCTAACAAGATTACGATGTTGCAGTCTAGAAATCCCGACAATCTCATTCATAAACTCCTGTAGCCCCTGACCAGAAATCTGTGAAAGCCTTTTCACTGCAATTTCTTGTCCATCTGGCAATTTTCCCTGCAGATAATCGATCTAATTTATTTATATTATTTTCATTTGTCAGAACACTGCAGAGATGCATCAAGAAACATTACTTTGTAGACTGGACCAAAGCCTCCTTGCCCCAGCTTGCTAGCTCAGTGAAATTTGTCAGTCGCATTCGCTAACATATCAAAACTGTACAAGGTGATGTTTTCAATTTTGACTTGGTTGATGTTATCTTTAATCATGACTCCTTGGTAAACTTTTGGAGATGCTTTTCTTAAGATGCTTCATGTTTCCTCTTCCTTTCTGGTTTAGAATGGACATTCAGAAATCAAACAATCTGCAGACATAGAAGTTCTGGTTTGTGTGCTTGAAAATGTAATCTGATTAATTACCTCTGTGCTTAGCCAACAATTTCCAGAAAAGATATCCACATTAGATAAATGTTATTGAGCCTATAGGAACTGTGCTTGCAACTTGCAATAGCTGCTACAGGAATGTCTTTCTTGTCATTTGCAGCTGCAAAACATGGAAGTGGGGCATAACTGTAACACCCCGTGGTATTCTTGACTTAATACCTCACCTTGTAGCATGCTTAACAAGTTAATCATATGAAAATTTTCTACGTGTCAAAAGGACTTAGCCTTATTTTGAGCTCTTTAAAAGAGATATACGAGAATAATTTGTAATTATATCATTAGTTATCTGCTTGTACAGCTATTATCCGTTATTGTATCACTTTAGGAGTGTAATTAGCTGTTGTATTACTCTAGGACTCAGTGTTGTATTAGAGCCTATATATTCTCCATTAACTGATGCATAAACTATCGATCTTCTTATTCTCTGTTCAGAAGTAGTTCCTTTATGGTATCAGGGCTCTAAAGCTCACACGAGTACGATCCCAATTTTTTTTTCTCTCCAACCCTACCTACTGCCTCATGCAAAAACATGGCCACCAAAGCCACTGTTGTTAATGCAAATAACACTGCCAGCAGCACTACCATCGTGCAGTTTAATCCTGCATCTCAACTACCTATCAAACTTGCAGGCAGTCACAACTTCACTACCTGGAAGGCACAGGTGTCAATGCTCATGCACGGACACAACCTTTTCGGTCACCTTGATGGCACAATCGTTGCTCCTCCGATCACACTTACAGAAAGAAATGAATGCACTCCTAATCTAGCTTATACTAACTGGTTCCGCCAAGATCAGCTAGTTCAGAATGCCATCTTGGCATCGGTGGAACCTACACTTGCATCTACTGTTGCAACAGCCAAAACGACCAACAAAACATGGGAATCCCTGAATACTTCCCTCGCAAACAAATCTCATACTATAATTATCAGTCTCTAAGATCAATTAACCCGTATCACCAAAGATTCTCGGTATGTCACTGACTATCTACGTGACATACATTCCATTGCCGATGAACTTACAATCGGTGGAGCGCCAATCACAGAAGTGCAACTTACCGTGCTAATCCTCCAAGGCCTTGGTCCTGAATATAATGCTATCTCTGCGGCTATCCGGTCACGTGAAACAATGATCACCTGTGAAGAACTCTATGAGAAACTTCTTGATCATGAGATCTTTCTTAAGAAGGAAGAAGACAAACAGACACCACCAATCACTGCTGCAATTGCTCAACGCAACAACCAAGCACCTTCAAGAAATAACAACAATCAAAAGCAAGGAAGTAATACCTCACAAGGTAACCAACAATGGCGTTCCCAGATAGCTCGATACTCCTCAAATACCCAACAATGGCGCTCTTGTCAAAACCAGTAGCCTCAAAATACTGACCGTTTTCTTCGTTGTCAACTCTGTGATCGCCCCGGTCACTCTGCCAAAGTGTGTAGATTCCGGTCTCACAATCACTTTCAGGCTCATGCTAATTATGCTGCTCAGATTTCACCACAACAAACTTCATGAATTGTTGACTCTAGGGTTAACCATCACATCACAACTGATGCTCGCAGTTTAGCCACTTCTCAGGACTACAACGAACCCGGCGAGATCTCAATGGGAAATGGTAATACCATTCCAATTTCTCACACTGGTAACACTCGCTTATGTGCATCAAATAAAAGATTTAAATTAAATGATACCCTCTGTGCCCCAACCATTAAAAGAAAACTTCTCTCTATTTCAAGATTTGGTCATGATAACAAAACATCCATTGAATTTTTTCCGTTTAATTTTGTTGTGAAGGATTTGACTACGGGGGTGCCTCTGGTGTGCGGGCAGAATAGACATGGGTTGTACGAGTGGCAGCAAGAGACAACATGCATTTTTCAACCTCAACCAAATTTGGTAGTTAGTCTTCTTCCTATTGACCTGTGGCATCGACGATTGGGGCACCCAAATCATCAAAGTTTACATAAGTTGTTAAGAAAGTTTTCAATTCCATTTTGTGATTCAAAAACTCCTTTAGTTTGTTATTCTTGCAATTCAAATAAGATGCACAGGTTACCTTTCTCTGCAAAGTCAACGCCTATTGCAAATTATTTATAGCGATTTATTGGGACCTTCCCCGGTGTTGTCAATTGATCAAAAGCGTTACTATGCATTGTTTGTTGATCACTTTTCAAAATATATGTGGATATATACTCTGAAAAATAAAAATGACGTTAAAGATGTTTTTAAAAGTCTGCATCCTTTACTTGAACGTCGCTTTAACACAAAAATTATCTCATTTTACACTGATGGTGGTGGTGAATTTAAAGGATTATCTACCTACTTAAAAACACATGGTATTGAATATCTTGTTTCACCCCCTTATACACCTCAACGTGTAGCTTTAGTTGAATGACTCCACAGACACGTTGTTGAAACAGCCAAAACCTTAATTCATCAAGCCTCCCTTCCCTCGAACTTTTGGAGTTTTGCTTGTCTTCAAGCAGTTTATCTTATCAATATGTTACCCTCAGTTACCCTAAAAGATAAATGTCCTTATGAAATACTTTTTCAAGACATCCCAAAATTTGATTCCATAAGAACTTTTGGGTGTTTATGCTATCCTTGGTTACGATCATATGCCAAAAATAAGCTTGAGCCTTGTCCAACTCCATGTGTATACCTGGGTTTTTCCAACAAATATTATTGCTATTAGTGCTTTGATCCAATCTCTTCAAAGGTATATTTATCCAGAGATATTCTATTTTTTGAGAATAATTTTCCTTTTCAAAATATCTTCTCCCATTTATCAAATTTTCAAATTAAATCATGGGAAACAGTTGAATAGAAAAATAGCCAAACCACCTATGAAGCTCAAAAGTTAAACATGGAACTTCCTCCTGTCATTGCATGTGCACCTTGACCACAAAGTTCGCCCATGCCAATCGCCACAACCAGAGAGCAATCTCAAGGTTCAGGTATGATCCTCAACTCTCCTCAGAATTCTTTATCTAATGAAGCTGTGATTTCCTCTTCAAATTCTAGGTAGCCGCTCAACCTTTCTGTACCTTCTTCCACGAAGCAAACCACCCATTTTCAAACAAACAATCCACCCCTTTTAACTTATAAACGACAGAATCTACCTTCAGCTCCCAAGTCATTGCCTTCATCCAGTAAAACCATACATTTACAACCTTCTGTACCTTTCCCTGTTACAGTGCCTTCTACTCCAAATTTTTCGGCTATCATCACCCTCCCTAAACACACAACCAAGCCAAATTACTTCAGCCACACCTTCCACCATAATGCCAAGTCACCCGATGGTTACCCATTTCAAAAATAACATCCTTAAGCCCAAACATCAAACTAACTTTCTTGCTCACTTTCCAAGTTCAAAAATGCCCTCTTCCTACAAGAAAGCTCAGTTGAACCCCACTGGAAAGCTTCTATGCAAGCTGAATTTGATGCTCTTATCAGAAACCAAACGTGGACATTGGTTCCCAATGATTCTTTAAAGAATGTAGTAGACTGTAAGTGGCTATTTCGTATTAAGCATCATCCTGATGGTTCTATTAATAGGTATAAAGCTCGATTAGTGGCCAAAGGCTTCACTCAATGGCTTGGACTTGACTACCATTCCACCTTCAGTCCGGTAGTCAAGCCTACGACTATTTGCCTAGTTCTCACCATCGTTGTTCAATACAATTGGCGTTTGCATCAACTTGATGTAAATAATGCATTCTTGCAAGGTCATTTAAAGGAAAAAGTTTATATAAGAGAACCTCCTGGCTTTGAGCATCCGACTTTGTCCAATCATGTCTGGAAACTTCACAGAGTTATTTACGGTCTCAAACAGGCACCTAGATCTTGGTACACTGAGCTCAAGAACTTTCTGGTAACACAAGGTTTTTTTTAAATCATAATCTGAATCGTCCTTGTTCATCTTACATCATTCAGGTTTCACTGTTTATATCCTTGTATATGTGGATGAAATCATTGTTACTGGAAATCAAGAACATGGTATTTGACAAATTATCGATGCCCTTGCTCAATGTTTCTCTATCGAGGACCTTGGCCGCTTAAACTAATTTTTGGGTGTTGAGGTTTTGTCGTAGCAAGGTGGCCTTCTGTTGTCTTAAAAAAAGTATGTAGAAGACCTTCTTCAGGAAGCCAATATGCAAGACAGCAAAGGCGTTTCCACTCCTATGTCGGTCTCTATTGTTCTTAGTATAAATCAAGCTGATCTTATTGTTGATGACTCTCTTTCGAAAAATTATTGGCAAGCTACAATATTTGTCTTTCACCAGACTTGACATCACTTTTAAAGTAAATAAACTTTCCCAGTTTATGCATTGTCCTCTAGCTAATCATTGGAAAGCTGTTAAGCGATTGCTTTGATATCTCAAATAAACCTCCTCGTTTAGGCTTCAAATACCCCGTGAGACAAATAGTCGAATTATAGTGTAATCTAAATCTGATTGGGCCGGTGACCCTGTAGACAAAACTTCCACAACTGGCTATGTTATATACCTTGGGAGTACGCCAGTCTCGTGGTCCTTAGAAAAGCAGCGATTTATCTCTCGGTCATCCAGCGAAGTTGAATATCGAGCTGTAGTTGCTGCTCTTGCAGAAACCAACTGGATCACCAACCTACTACGTGAGATTCATTTTTTCCTTGCTTACATTTTGCGCATACTATAACGTCCCGAATCTGGTACTCGGAATGCTACACGGTGCTCATGACCCCAAAGGACCGCAAGCTAATTCATGACTAATATCTGTACCTGAACACTGAATAATATACTGTATAAATATGAAAACATGAACTGAAAGGTCATAAGGTTCAAAACTGTAATATAACTGATAAATCATAACATATGGATGGGGTATAAAATACCCAAAGAATTGAAATAACTATCTAAACATGATAGTCTTAAAAGCCTCTAACTGACTGAACTGTCTGAATAAGGAGTTGATGGGACATGTCTCCAACTAAAAAATTAATTAATGAGATAATAAGAAATGGTCATGTCCTCGAAGGATGAGGACTCGCTGCTAACTCTGACTGCTGAGACTGGAATGCTACTGATGCTCTAAAGCTCGTGCTTTTGAACCTATGGTATAAAACACCATCTGAGATAGGTTGAATGCATGGGGTTCATATGCATGAACAATACTGGCTAACTGACTAATATGAACGTGAGAAGACATGCATGAATACATAGTAACTATATCTGAGATCGTGATAACATAAATTTACTGATAACTAACATGACTGATAACTGAGTTCTGCTGACTGATATAACTGATAACATGAATGACTGTATCTAACAGTCCTAGATCTGATGGAACTGCTGAGTTCCGTACTGTTCTGAGTTGATTATATCTGACAGTCTTGAATTCTGTAGAACTATCTGAGTTCTATTACTGAGACTGAATGACTGTATCTGATGATTCTGATTGAAACTGTGGGAAGTAGTCATCTAAGCGACATGTCCCTAATATGCCATTATGGCTGAGTTGGGGTACAATCTATAATCCTAATTGGAAGGGTGTCAATACCGCGCCACTGGTAAGGACAAGCTGTGAGTGACCCTCATCTGACAGTGTCCCCAAAAGAGAACGGTGAGGCCGTCATATGACAGTGCTTATCCACCTCATCAACCCTTGTTTTGCCAAAAAAATTTACTTAATTGAGAGTCGCCACTTAATTTTGAAAAGGAATTAAGAAACCTTTATAAAACACTTTAAACGATCCAAAACAGAAAAATCATTTAAGTTAAGAGATTCTAAATAAGCGGTTCCTATTAACATTTTAGAAAGGTGTTAGGCACTTAAAACACCTGCAAACTTGCGGTTATCCGTACTGTTTGAAAATCGCCTTTGATTAACCTTGAAAAAAGTTGATTTTTTGAAAAGAAAGTGATTTTAGGAAGATTTTAGTGTTTATGCAAAATCAGTTTTTTAGCGACTTGACTAAGGATTTAACTAGGTTCACAAAACACGTAAGGCAAACAAGCATAAAGAAAAAGGGTAGAGGGAGAAAGGAAGGGATTTAGACCATTGGTCCCAAATCAATGAGACATGTCCTAGTCTAATTGGGCTTTCGACCCGTTTCACCTGTCCTAATCTAATTTTCGAGCCTTTGGCTCGAATTTTGCTCCACCTATATTAAATACAACTTTGGCTTCGAGGCCCAAATAAATAATGAACTAAAAAAATGAATAAATAAACAAATAAAGGCCACAATAAATCAATAAGTAAATAAATAGAGACTTTAGTCTCTTTTCCGCTTCTAAAATGGGATCTTAACCCATTTTTCTTCTTCCATCTTCTTGCATCAATACATCTCACGCCATGGGATCTACATTTAGACTTTATATACGAAGTTGTCTCAACCAGGTGGGCCTCATTGGTCCATCGAAAATGCATAGGAACGGGAGTCCACTTGGACTCCAAATAGGATTCACATGAAAAAAAAAAAGAAAAAGAATAAGTTGCATTCACCATATGTAGATTTAGTGATAAATAGAAATATTTGTGATCCTATCTTACCTAAATCAAACCAATTATAAGAATTTTGCCATGAAATTAAAGTTCTCAGGGAAAGAAAGCATGGATAAGCAGTGGCTAAAATCCACATATTCATGCAACAGTGTGAAATGAATAGACCACTTGACAGAAATTAGTGATAAATTAACATAGTCATACAAACTAAATAAAGTTAAGCATGCTACTAAAGAAACCATAACAAATATTTATGCAATAACATGGGAACCAAAAATAAACAAATAAATAAATAAATAAGGGTTAGATCCTTGGAAAACAAATGATTTTCTAAGTGAAATAGAGGTATTTGAGGCATGTTTGTGGGAAAGACCGACATCTACTAGACAATTATGTTCTGAGGCAAATAAAAAAAAAAACTTGGAATCATGTGACAATAATCCACATCATCTTAAAGAACTAAGAGTAATATTGTAAACTAAACACGGGCTCAATAGAAAAAATCATTTAAAAATGTAATCATGGTAAAGTACTCAATTTTTCAAGAAAAAACAGCATCCAGATTATCGAAAACTTTCATATTAATTCCTTTCTTGAATAACAAGATCAAGACAAATTTTTGGGACTCGAATTCCAACCAAACGGGGTTCAAGTCACAACATTTTAGAGATAACCAGCCTAGATGAATTGCAAACAGAAAACACCATACTTAAAATAGTAGCCTAGACTGAAATAGAGCGACAAGAAACTAAAATACATATTTAACGGTACAGTAAAAGGGTAGCATAACAATAAAACAGTAGCGTCCAGATCAAAATTTTCAACCAAACAATAAGAGACTGAAAACTTAACAGTGAATTATACCATAAGAAACAACTACTTCACGACATAGGCTGAGAATTACACCTAAAAATTGCTACTAAGTTGTAATCATATGAGACAGTAAACATCCAAACAATCGAGCCGAAACTTACGAGATTAACAATGAATCAGAAGGTTATAGTACAAACAACGATACAGCAAACACTTCCCAGCATAGGATATCACCGAAAAAAGTCATATATAACTACAGAAAGTCGAGAAGTAGAAAAGATTGAAGCTTGAACGAAAAAGAGAATTATCTTCTGGGGAGAAGCAAAACGGAACTACGAGTTGACGTCGGATTCCACTACCACCGGAGAAACACCTTTGCCTCCAAATCCAACTCGAAGCTCTAGTTTAATCGACGAACTTTCGTAAAACAAAACCTTTCTACTAAAGAGATTGAATTTCCCAAAGGGTTTTCTTTCTTCTTTTCTCCTCCCTCTCTCGGTTTTTTTTTTTTTTTGAATAAGAATTTCTCTCAGAAAATTTCACTCTTTTTCTTTCTTCCTTCGCTTTTCTGAATCGAAGATTTCCAACCTCAAGATTTCTACGAAATTTTTCCAACCTCCCAATTTTTGAATCCCTTTGCCTCTAAGATTTTGAACACATAAAGGAAAGGAGAGGCAAGTGACCGAAAAATCCCCTTTTACAGTGACCCAATGGGTCCTTATATAGGAGACGAATTCGGGGGGTAATCTAGGGATTTGAAAAGGGGGAGAAATTTAAAATTTCCACTCAGATAAGGTTCCCCCCTAACAGATAGTACCCCTTTCGTTGTTTTCTTGAGAGGAATTCATAATCCGTTGACCAATCCCATTTGGGTAAAATGAATTTCCCCCAAAATCAATGGAAAGCAGCCAAATACGTACAAAATCATACCAATAATCCCGAGATTCATGGAATTTGGACGTTAGGGTGAGCCAACTCACTCATTTCTAGAAGCTTCGAGGTCCTTCCTCGTCGTACTATCGCGTGGAACGCGTGAAGAGGATTAAGGAGCGGGTTGTTAGAGCTGGTATGGGTCGGGTTCGAGATTGACGATTATTCGCGTATTGGGTAGGGGTTTGGTGAAAGTTGTTTGCATATTGTTGAAGGTTGTTGCTATTATGCTGAAGGGGAAGTATATAAGGGAATGAGCCGGGTCAAGGTAAATTAAAGGTGGGCTGGGGTGGTTTAAGATTTGGGCTTGGGTGAAGGTGTTGGGAGTGTTGTTGAATTGGGTCAAGATTGGGTTTTAATTTGCGTCAACTGAGTATAAGGTTTTTGAGAATTAGGACTAGGATTTTGGATTACAATTTAGGCAATTAAATTTAAATTCTAGCCACATTGAATACCAATTGGTCAATTGCATTTCAATTGGGGCCAATTTGATTTCAATTAGAGTCAAATTTAATAAATTAACTAAATCAAATCGAAATTCGATACGAATTAACACCTTGTTTAATCCCGAGCTTCTTGATTTAATAAAATCAAGCACATATTTATCCAAATAAATTATTTTTGAGAATAAATTATATTTAAATTAATATTTTAATCATTATATTTATTTTCAAAGATTATCCTTAATTAAAATTCGATATTTGTGAAATAAACATTTAAGTAGCAAAATTATAATCTCGTATAATTAAATACGATAATATATAATCGTTACTTAAAATGATAAAATTACGTACAAAGTATTTTGACAAAAATTTTATTCGGATGAAATAAATATTTTAATTTTATTAACAACCGAAGAAGCTCGAAATTAAACTTGGTTGTGGAGGGAAAAAATTAGGTGTCAACAACTGCCCCCTCCCTTTGGGTAGGGTGGATGCAAGTAACCCTGGGCAAAGGGTGGTTGACGTTCCTAATTTTTGTCCGACCGCCAATTCGAATCCGAAAGAGGTTAATCTTTGCATGAGTTTCATGGAGTTATGGCCGAACCTCGGTATCAGGTTTCCTACATATCTCAGGTTTCGTGAGAATTCAGGCCACTTATAGTTCATAAAGCTTGATTTAAAGCATGATTTTCAAGAAAATTCAGCATCACAGTTTTAAAGTTTTTGGTTAAACCGAGAAGCTGGGGAATAAAGGGATTTGGGGGAGGTTGGAATGCAGTTGAGTTTTCTACATAGAGACCGGCCTAAATATCCCCAAGATTTCAGGGAATAAGACTGATTGTAGTTCGACTCGATCGGTAGAAAAGATAGTCTTCTATTTCAGACGATCTTTGGCTCGGGATGAGTGACAAGTTAATGATCGAGTTGTGGAAAAGAGGCTTGTAACCTCTTAACCGTGAATGTGGGATCCTTCACATCCATAGGCAAGAACTTACCTGGAGATAATTTCCAAAACTCTAGGTGTGTTGTCACCCGGATTTGAAGAAAAGAGAAAGTTACCCTCGACACGAGTTTAGAAGTATGCCGAAGGTGAAGCTGAAAATGAAATATCCCAAAATACCCGCATGCCTTCTAACAGAGGTGTGGTTGGATGGTGGTTGTGATCATCCTTTAGCTCGCGTCTAAAGAGTTTGACGTCCCTCTTTAGACTATGTCTCATTTTGCTGCTAAGAAAGAGTTCCACGTTGTGCGGCGTCCTTTTTGAAGTCGTCCACACCTGTGGCTTTGATTTAAGATTTTCATCCTCTCGGATTCTCTCGACAATGCTTCAAGCAAAAAGTGTTAGTGCTAAACATAATTCACAAAAGAGGTATGTAGTCTTTTACCATATCTCCACGTGAGTTGTGGCCTGAAAATCAGAGTCATCTCTTCATGTACCTGTTTGGAATGAAATTGTCACGACCAGAACTGGGTCCCTTTCCATGATGAGCATTCCGAACCATGAAGGCCCGAAACACCCCTATTTATCTGGTAATCATGAACATAATTCATATGATAAAAAAAATGCGGAAGATTCACAATACTACGGAAACATGGTCAACCTGAATGTGATCATAACACTGAAAACTGAAGTCCAAGATATATCTGAACAATAATGTCTAACTCAGTCTGCGAAATCTCTACTATGGACTAAATAAGTTGTCTGAAAACTGGGACAAGGCCCCCAGTAGACCAAAACAGAACTAAAGATAATTATCTGAAATAACCAAGCCTTCTGGATCATAGAAGGCTCACCACTGCACAATCTGATCTATGAACTGAAATATCTACTATTTATCTGGACCCCTAGACTGTGCCTCAGAACCTGGAGGGAGAGGGGATCAGCACAAAAGTACTGGCACGCGAAGCAATCCAAAATAGAGTACTTGAACGTACATATAAAATAGATAAGAGCAATTTTTCATCAAACATCATGCATAAAATAGTTTCTGGAAACACATAGGCATCATTCGAGTAATCATAAATCATTCTTGTCAAAATAGTTTCTGATCTTTGTGTTACTTCTGAGTTAGGTGGCACTCTCCTACATTTTCTGATATTCCACGAGATATATGGAATCCGCCATTGACTCGGCGGGGAAGCCTCCAACCCGAGTGTGCCGCAAGGTTTGGAGTCTCTGATTCTAGTACGCCACACGGCACTAGGCCAGCGTAATATAAGATATACCCAGATCGGAAAATAACGGTTTTGGGCAATGAGTATCTGGACTCATGCCTTCTTCGGGAAACCACCTAACATCTATTTCTGCCCAATTTTTAAGCATTTCTAATCATGCAACATTCTAATCACAAAATCTGTAAATCTAATTTCAAACATGCATTCTATTCTGTTCTGAATTTATCATGGCATTTTCTGAGTTGGTGTCGTCACACCAAGACTTGCAAGTTCTATTTTCTGAGCCATAGTGCAATAAGCATGATCTTTCATAAAAATGTAGTTTCAGACCACCCAAAACATGTAATTTGCATAAAAGATTTCATGTTTCGAAAACTCAAGTCAAAACCATGCAAAAACTCTCATCAAACATATGGTGGTCACGTGCTTTTGGCAAAACCATGCACTCTTTCATTATATGTATATCCAACATTCACAACCTTCTCTTTCGTATTCAAAATCATATTCAAAACATAGAAAAAGCCAAAGTATTTCATATCATGCCCTTCAAAATGCATTCAAATCAATTTATATCATACGAAGATGAGAAAACTCATAACAAGAGAGGGATTCATTATAATTCATGCTCTCAATTAAATAACCATTCTTGAACACATATGTACATATATACATAATTTCAAATCGATTTGGGGGAAAGGCCTAAAGACCAAAACAATACCGTCAAAACTTCTAAAACATGATTATATTCATAAACTTCAAAACCTCATTCTTAAAACATGATTTCTATGACCATGAGATTTTAGGAAAAAACCCGCGTACCTCGAATTAGGAAGACAATAGGTGCTTATTGAAGCCTACGATCTGGGGGTTTCAAATCTTCAATCGATTTTGAAAACCCACGGTTGAATCTTGGGTTTCTTGAAGTTCTTGTTTGAAACCCTAAAGAGGATTCTTGATGATTTTAATGAAAATAGGGTTAAGTTGCTCAAACATACCCTAAATCCTTTGTTTGAACGTTTTTAAAGGCTAGAAAAAAAGTCAAAATTACCCTTAATGACTCCTAAACGGAACTAAAAATTTGAACTTAAAAAAAACGATTTCGGGTGCCACTGCGACGCGCCACAATTGCGGTGGTCCACTGGAATTTGACGAGTGGGAAATTGAGTGCCTCCGCGATGCGCCACCATCGCGGAGCCCCACTGGAATTTGACGATTATCAATTTGACCCTCTCCGTGACGTGCTAGACCCCAAAATGACGATGTTTACGACTAGAACTTTAAATTATTCATAACTTCTTCACTGAGGGTCCGTTTTGGATGAATCTTATATCGTTGGAAATCTAATTCAGTAATCTACGTAATGAAATATTAAAATGTAGGAAATTCCACATGAAAATTAATTTAGATCATTCTAGAAGCTAATGCTTAGACTTTCCATGGACGAAATTTAGCTAAGAAGACGTCGGGGTGTTACAGAAATAACTGGCAACAACAAACACAACAAACCTCTTGGTTGTTATATAATTATGGCATTTGTCGGTTGAATATGTCTTCAAAGTGGGGTGGCCCTTTTGGACACCGACGATACTTTATGCAGAATGGTCCCTACAACCGTGTAATCTTGTGCTGGTGTGGCAATCCTTTTGGTTACCTATATCACTTATTGTATGTGGAATGATAACCTCTCCGGTTATAGCCGATGATCGATAAATTTCCCTTAAATTGTTAATCTTTGGATAATCTTGCGCATTATTTAATGTTGGATACGAGGCGACTTATAGATATCCTTTGAATTGATAGCTTTTAGGTAATCCTGCACATTATCCGACCTTGGATAAGAGATGTCTTATAGATATCCCTCCAATCGCTAGCTTTTAGGTGTTCCTGCACATTATCCGACCTTGGATACAATATGACTTATAGATATCACTCAAATTGCTAGTCCTTGGGTAATCCTGCACATAATCGATCTTGGATATGACGTGGCTTATAAAGAACCCTTGGACGTATCAATTTGATAATATCGCATATTCTCCGGTAAGAATTTAGTTGTGACTTATGGATAACCTTCAGACTATTGATTTTTGGGCGATCTTGCACACCATCTGATTAGGATGTTGTTGTGGCTTACGGATTACCTACAGGCTATCAGCTCATAGGTGATCTTGCACATTATCCTATTTCAAATAATATGACTTATAGATGACCCTCAAATTATCAATTTCTAGGAAATCTCATATATCATCCGTCTTTAGACACCGACTTAAAGGAGTCCCTTCAAATCGTGTGCTCTTGATGCATTCAGATGTTGATTCATAAAATGATGAGATATCCTCGATGCCAACATTTGTGTCTAGTATATCAACAGATATTAAATGATGATGATATCCTCGACGCCAGCGTTTATGTCTCGCGTGTCAACAGATATTAAATGTTGATAATATCCTCGACGCCAGAGTTTATGTCTCGTGTGTCAACAGATATGAATTGTTGATGATATCCTCGATGCAAGCATTTATGTCTCGCGTGTTAACAAATATTAAATGTTGATGATACCCTCGACGCCAGCATTTATGTCTTGCATGTCAACAGATATAAAATGGCCCTCTCGATAAATGATATGAATGGCCCTCTTAGCAATGATATGAATGGCCCTCCTGGCAATGATATGAATAGCCCTCTTGGGAATGATATGAAATGGCCCTCTTGGCAATGCTATGAAATGACCCTCTTGGCAATGATATGAATGGCCCTCTTGGTAATTTGAAAACAGTTTCACCCGAGTTTGTTTGGCTGCGTCTTGCTTTCTACATGTACCTGTACTTAAGGTAGACGATTAGTAGACACAAAGTCTCTTTTTCTAGTGACTATTTTTTAGAAAAACTCTAAATACAATATTTGTAAAGAAGACAAGACATTTTTGTTTGTCCTCCATGATCTCAAGAAGTGAGATGGACAATTCAACATGTCCTCAATAAATGGGTATTAAACCCATATTTAGGGCTACCCAATAATATTATTCTTGAGCATTAGTGCTCTGGTGTGTCTCCCAATTTGCTCGGGGATCTTTGAAAGAGACTCTCATTTTTGTGTGTTGGTCCCTGCATCCACAAAAATGATTAGTTTGAGTGAAACTACTCCGTGTTGACCTTCTTCGATTCTCCGTTTGCTCCATGCCATATTTTGGGTACTCCACCATATTGGTACCTCCACCCTGGCTCCCTTCTCTCATAGCCGCCTAGGCAATCACTAAGTAAAAGATTTTGTAAAGATTTTTCAAAAGTAGTCTTATTTTTAGCAAATAGTTTTGAAAGTTTCTGTAAAAGCTTTCGAAAATCTCTGTCAGTCATGTCATGTACTAGATTAACGAACATATTCCATTTAGTTTTGACTATATCCGATGGAGGAGTTCCAGAACTCATCATCATTGTTGGAGGGTTCTACAAATGGTTTTGTCAAGCCGAAGATTTAGTTTACCTAGACTTTGTCACAGTTGGTGGCTTCAAAAGCTTAGCTTTAACCTCTGGTGCCGGGGAATTTGAAAGATATTCCAGTATTTGGTGGAAATTTTGAGGCCTCCCTCAAAATTTCTTCCCCGGTTTGAAGTTGTTTGATATGGTATCAACTCGAGAAGATCCAAAGTCTTTGTTGGTCTTCGTTCTCCTTATTGGATGTCGATCTTCCCTTGTGAATTTTCGAGATTCCTTCTCAAAAATTCTGCCCCATTTTTCATTTTCTGGGGTTATATGACCGAGCCGTTGGGGCGCCTACGTATCCCGTTGAAGCAGGAATCAGGTCAAATGTCTAGGGATATACAAAAAGAAATTAATGGGTTAACCGAAGCCGACATAGGCCGCCTACGTATCCCTTTCTTAGGAATTCCGGTCAAACGTAGTTCGTACATAAAAGGAAATGATAAATTTTCCTAAGGGATTTACTGAAGCCAACATAGGCCGCCTACGTATCCCTTTTTTGGGAATTCAGGTCAAACGTAGTTCGTACATAAAAGAAAATGATAAATTTTCCTAAGGGGTTGACCGAAGCCGACATAGGCCGCCTACGTATCCCTTTTTTGGAAATTCAGGTCAAACGTAGTTCGTACATAAAGGATAGGGGTTCTAGGCAATTACAAATCATAAAATTGATACTATTATAAAGGCGATTACAAATAATCCAAGAAACAAAACTATAACATCTTTCAAGCATAATATCTCTTTACCGCATCAGAATTGATTGGTTTGGTCCACTCTTGACCATCCATCTTAGGTAGGATTAGGGCTCCTCTGGTTGGGCTTCTTTTGATTTTCACATTCCTCTGTATCTACTACTAACTGCTTGTCATCACCTTTTATGTCCATCATTATTTCCTTCGCTTTGTTCGTCTAACCCTTGACATGACATGACATTGGCAGGTTTTAAAATTATTGCTACCAAAATAAACCATGCTAGATAATCATATTTTAAAAAATAACTTCTTCAATAAAGGGAGGCTTTTTGGAAAATAAATAAAAACTATGGCTCATGACCCACACAAATGTGGGCCCATGCCTTTTTGAAAGTTGTAAAACACAAAATAAAATTTGAGACATAAAAGGGTGGATCACGGGGCATCCTCCGGCTCATCACCAATTTTAAAAACTATTAGTAATTTCCCTTTCATCTACCACGATGGATGACGGGTTATGAGTGGAGTGGAGGTATAGTTTTGCAAAGCCTCCCCTGATGCAATCTTCTTCACCCCACCGGACTTTGGAAAATCATCTGGTAGAGCATTGCATCCTTCGAACAGATATCCTATCCCATCCCTAAGACCATCATCATTTGACATCTCATGTACGGGAAATAACTGGTACAAGAGTAGCAAGGGCCTAAACAGGCTCTCCTTTGAATTATCTTCGATCTCATCTTCCTTTCTTTGTTGGTATCCTACTCCATGCTTAAATGTTATTTCTGGGACCATAATAGGCTTAATAATTCCTTCCCAATTCTTACTCAAGGCAGCCACAATTTTTTTTATCATTTCCACTCCTTCTGTCTTTTTGGAGTTTCGTGAATCCACATTAGCAATTGTCTCGCTAGATACCCATTCGCCTGCTATTTCGATCATGCTAACTGTGGCTCCCTCGTGATTAGGTAATGGTTTACTAGCAATATTTGGTGTCGGCGCCTGAAGAGTGATGATCTTCTGGTCAATCAAGTCCTGGATCTTGTATTTCAGATTGATGCAATCTTCAATATTATGCCCGGGAGCTCCTGAATAATAAGCACAGACTTGATCGGCATGAAAGAATCAAGAATTGAGATTGGTAGTCATTGGTGGAATAGGTTGTAAATAGTCGGCCTTCATCAATCTTCCGAAGAGATGGGTACGACTTTCAGCCAATGGAGTGAATTTTTTGGGAGGATTCTTCTCGAGGTTTACACGTGGGTGGTTATACTGATTTTGATTAGCAGGAGGAGGTACTTGATGATAGTTTGGAGGCACTTGGACATTTATTTGATTGTTTGGAAGAATAACTTGAACATGAGATTGATAATTTGGCTGCGGAATTTGGAACTGGGTAAAATATTTGAAATTGGAGCTTGATATTGGAGATAGACGTAGAATACAGGCTAAAAATTAGGTGACAGTAGTGAGGAAAGAATATTACTAGGCTTGAATTTCCTCTTAAATTTATCAACAAAATCAGTAGAGACCACAGTCACATCCTCTCTTTTCTTCTTTGAGAATGCAGAAGATTCAGATGATGTTGGGGTTTTGGCAATTTTTCCTGTTCGGATGCCTTCCTCTAACGATTCCCCAATCTTTACTAAATCTGTGAAAGTTTCTTGGACCGCGGATACCAACCTAGTATAATATTCTCCCTCCTGAGCACGAGAGAACACAAACACCATTTCTTCCTCAGACATGGGAGGTTGTACTCTGGCAGCTTCTTTTCTCCAACAGAAGGCATAGTCTCGAAAACACTCAGCATTCCTCTGCTTTATCCGATCTAATGAATATTGGTCAGGGACTATTTCAATGTTGAATGCAAACCTATTAAGGAAACTTTTGGCCAATGCCCTCCAACTAGTCCATTTTTTTAGTTCTTGAGACGTGAACCAATCTAAGGCTTCGCCACTTAAGCTTCGGCTGAATAAGCTCATCAATAATGCCTCATTTTTCCCTACTCCCACTATTTGATCATAATACCTTCTCAGATGGGCCATTGGATTTTCGGTTCCATCAAACACTTTAAATTTAGGGACCTTATACCCTTCTGGTAGATCTACTCCAGGGTGAACACATAAATCATCGTAACACCGTCGTTGTTCCCCACTCCATGATATTCCTTGATCCTCATGATCTCTTCATTCATAGCTAGCAAATTTATTTCATGTTCGGTCCTCCACTCTTTCTCCTTCTTCTCGTAATGGTCCACCTCGGGATTAGGAAGGGAATTATAGATGTTAGGGGATATGATGACATGAGAAGGATTTGGAAAGGTGGCTTGATTTTGTGGATGAAAGAAAGTTAGTTGGTAGGTGGGGAGAACGTTTTGGAAACTGGAAAAGTTTTGTGGAATTTGAGAGTAGCTTAATGGGATCTGGGAGGGATTCTGCGGATTTAGAAATGAAGTTTGTAGGTTTGGAGATAGATTTGGCAGATTTGGTAGATTTAGGGATGGATTTTATGGATTTAACAATGGGTTCTGGGGATTTGGGAATGAATTTTGTAGATTTGGAGAAGGGTTTTGTGGGGCGAGGGCGGGATTTTATGGATGGTAAGCATCTGGGTTATTTTCACTATTGGTATTTTGGACAAGTGAAGGGAAAGAGACAGATGATATGTTATTTGGCTGATCCCCGAGACTAGGTGTACTGAGGAGAGGGATTTGGAGTGGAGTCACGTGTCCTCCTAGAGTGAGAGCATTGACAGTGATGGCCAGGTTATCCAAATCTCGAGTACGATTTATTTCCTCCTGAAGCATTTCTAGCTTTCTTGTGAGTTCCGCAATCATCTCACTCTGTTCCGCTATTACATTGTCCCTGATGGTCAATGTATTTTCTTCATCATTTCCAGTCATTATTGAATGATGGTCAGAGGATGGGATTTTGTGCGTTTTTGATCGGGTGAAGTAAGGATGTTCTGCCAGCTTATTTCAACACGGATTAGTTTTCTACTATCTGTAAAGTAAAACAACTCAAAGACTGATGTATTAGATTCCGTTAGTAATAAGCAAAGCAAGATGATAAGGTAGGAAGTAAACTCATAGAGTTGTTTCTCATCTCATGCGAATTGATCCATGAAGTAATGATGACTCGAGGATTTCAATGAACAGGATTTTGCTCAATCATACAGATAGGTGGAATTTGTCGGGAAGGTTCAACTCTTAAATACAAACAGCCATCAGACGACTCACATGATAATAAGCCGTTCGTATTTCCAACACATTATTGGAATTGAACAATAGGGGCCGGGACATCCATGAAACCCCAAAACAGTTTAAATAATGCAGGAGTATGCCATGAGATGCGATAGTTAAACTTTACAGAATCAAAACATATAAACACATAAATAGTTAATCGAAAGACGAAATCAAACATTTGGTTAAAACCTAGTTAAAGATCCCCAGCAGAGTCGCCATTTCTGTTTTGCCGAAAATTTTGACTTATTTGAGAGTCGCCACTTAATTTTAAAAAGGAATTAAGAAACCTTTATAAAACACTTTAAACGATCCAAAACAGAAAAATCGTTTAAGTTAAGAGATTTTGAATAAGCAGTTCCTATTAACATTTTAGGAAGGTGTTAGGCACTTAAAACGTCCGCTAACTTGCGGTTATCCGAAATGTTTGAAAATCGTCTTTGATTAACCTTAAAAAAAGTTGATTTTTTAAAAAGAAAGTGATTTTAGGAATATTTTGGTGTTTATGCAAAATCAGTTTTTTAGCGACTTGACTAAGGATTTAACTAGGTTCACAAAACACGTAAGGCAAACAAGCATAAAGAAAAAGGGGAGAGGGAGAAAGGAAGGGATTTAGACCATTGGGCCCAAATCAATGAGACATGTCCTAGTCTAATTGGGCTTTCGACCCATTTCACCTGTCCTAATCTAATTTTCGAGCCTTTGGCTCGAATTTTGCTCCACCTATATTAAATACAACTTTGGCTTCGAGGCCCAAATAAATAATGAACTAAAAAAAAAAAAAAGGCAACAATAAATCAATAAGTAAATAAATAGAGACTTTAGTATCTATTCCACTTCAAAAATGGGATCTTAACCCATTTTTCTTCTTCCACCTTCTTGCATCAATACATCTCACGCCATGGGATCGACATTTGGACTTTCTATACGAAGTTGTCTCAACAAGGTGGGCCTCATTGGTCCATCGAAAATGCATAGGAACGGGAGTCCACTTGGACTCCAAATAGGATTCACATGAAAAAAAAATAAGTTGCATTCACCTTATGTAGATTTAGTGATAAATAGAAATATTCGTGATCCTATCTTACCTAAATCAAACCAATGATAAGAATTTTCCATGAAATTAAAGTTCTCCAGGAAAGAAAGCATGGATAAGCAGTGGCGAAAATCCACATATTCATGAAACAGTGTGAAATGAATAGACCACTTGACAGAAGATTCGTGATAAATTAA
Organism: Capsicum pubescens; assembly: GCA_030864215.1. Taxonomy (NCBI): domain Eukaryota; kingdom Viridiplantae; phylum Streptophyta; class Magnoliopsida; order Solanales; family Solanaceae; genus Capsicum; species Capsicum pubescens. The sequence goes on along the minus strand of CM061539.1, from coordinate 176,091,369 downwards.
CATAGTCATACAAACTAAATAAAGTTAAGCATGCCACTAAAGAAACCATAACAAATATTCATGCAATAACATGGGAACCAAAAATAAACAAATAAATAAATAAATAAGGGTTAGATCCTTGGAATGCAAATGATTTTCTAAGCGAAATAGAGGTATTTGAGGCATGTTTGTGGGAAGGACCGACATCTACTATACAATTATGTTCTGAGGCTAATAAAAAAAAATCTTGGAATCATGTGACAATTATCCGCATCATCTTAAAGAACTGAGAGTAATATTGTAAACTAAACACGGGCTCAACAGAAAAAACCAATTAAAAATATTAATCATGGTAAAGTACTCAATTTTTCAAGAAAAAACAGCATCCAGATTATCGAAAACTTTCACATTAATTCCTTTCTTGAATAACAAGATCAAGACAAATTTTTGGGACTCGAATTCCAACCAAATAGGGTTCAAGTCACAACATTTTAGAGATAACCAGCCCAGATGAATTGCAAACAGAAAACACCATACTTAAAATAGTAGCCTAGACTGAAATAGAGCGACAAGAAACTAAAACACATATTTAACAGTGAGTACAGTAAAAGGTAGCATAACAATAAAACAGTAGCGTTCAGATCAAAATTTTCAACCAAACAACAAGAGACTGAAAACTTAACAGTGAATTATACCATAAGAAACAACTACTTCATGACATAGGCTGAGAATTACACCTAAAAATTGCTACTCAGCTGTAATCACATGAGACAGTAAACATCCAAACAATCGAGCCGAAACTTATGAGATTAAAAATGAATCAGAAGGTTATAGTACAAACAACGATACAGCAAACACTTCCCAGCATAGGACATCATCGAAAAAAGTCATATATAACTACAGAAAGTCGAGAAGCAGAAAAGATTGAAGCTTGAACGGAAAAGGGAATTACCTTCTAGGGAGCACCAAAACGGAACTACGAGTTGACGTCGTATTCCACTACCACCGGAGAAACACCTTCGCCTCCAACTCCAACTCGAAGCTCTAGTTTAATCGACGAACTTTTGAAAAACAAAACCTTTCTACTAAAGAGATCGAATTTCCCAAAGGGTTTTCTTTCTTCTTTTCTCCTCCCTCTCTCTGTTTTTTTTTTTAATAAGAATTTCTCTCAGAAAATTTCACTCTTTTTCTTTCTTCCTTCGCTTTTCTGAATCAAAGATTTCCAACCTCAAGATTTCTACGAAATTTTTCCAACCTCCCAATTTTTGAATCCCTTCACCTCTAAGATTTTGAACCCAGAAAGGAAAGGAGAGGCAAGTGACCAAAAAATCCCCTTTCACAGTGACCAAATGGGTTCTTATATAGGAGACAAATTCGGGGGGTAATCTAGGGATTTGAAAAGGGGGAGAAATTCAAAATTTCCACTCAGATAAGGTTCCCCCCTAACAGATAGTACCCCTTTAATTTTTTTCTTGAGAGGAATTCATAATCCGTGGACCAATCCCATTAGAGTAAAACGAATTTCCCCCAAAATCAATGGAAATCAGCCAAATACGTATGAAATCATACCAATAATCCCGAGATTCACGGAATTTGGACGTTGGGGTGAGACAACTCACCCATTTCTAGAAGCTTAGCGGTCCTTCCTCGTCTTACTATCACGTGGAACGCGAGAAGAGGATTAAGGAGCGGGTTGTTAGAGCTGGTATGGGTCGGGTTCGAGATTGACGATTGTTCGCGTATTGGGTAGGGGTTTGGTGAAAGTTGTTCGCATATTATTGAAGGTTGTTGATATTATGCTGAAGGGGAAGTATATAAGGGAATGGGACGGGTCAAGGTAAATTGAAGGTGGGCTGGGGTGGTTTAATATTTGGGCTTGGGTGAAGGTGTTGGAAGTGTTGTTGAATTGGATCAAGATTGGGTTTTAATTTGTGTCAACTGAATATAAGGGTTTTGAGAATTAGGACTAGGATTTTGGATTATAATTTAGGCAATTAAATTTAAATTCTAGCCAAATTGAATACCAATTGGTCAATTGGGGCCAATTTGATTTCAATTAGAGTCAAATTTAATAAATTGAGTAAATCAAATCAAAATTCGATACAAATTAATACCTTGTTTAAGCCCGAGCTTCTTGATTTAATAAAATCAAGCACATATTTATCCAAATAAATTATTTTTGAGAATAAATTATATTTAAATCAAGATTTTAATCATTATATTTATTTTCAAAGATTATCCTTAATTAAAATTCGATATTTGTGAAATAAACATTTAAGTAGCAAAATTATAATCTCATATAATTAAATACGATAATATATAATCGTTACTTAAAATGAAAAAATTACGTACAAAGAATTTTGACAAAAATTTTATTCGGATGAAATAAATATTTTAATTTTATTAACAACCGAAGAAGCTCGAAATTAAACTTGGTTGTGGAGGAAAAAAATTAGGTGTCAACAACCCTCATCTGCCATTGTTGATGTCTCAACCTATGCTAGCTACATAGTTCTGGAACGCAAGAATGACTTCTAAGAATCACACCCTCATCTGACAGTGTGTGTTCCCATCCTTGGGTTCACTTGGTACTAATTCCTACTCCCATCTGAATGAACATTGGACATGGATTACTGAACTAAACTAGACTAAATTAACTGAGTTATGTTGACTGACAGAATAGTACTAAAATTACTGTATTACTGAGCTTTCCTGAGTCACATGACTGACTGAGTCCTATGGATCATGGCTTGACTGAGGATATCGTGAAAACATGACATTGGCTCTAGGCACACAGCTAAATTATCGGGTATAAGTACCTCCAGGACTCGATAGACGAAAACTGACAAGGCATGATATTCTTGAATACATGACCAACATCAACAATACATAATACAATATGTTGGGGATCTCATGAAGTACGTGGTTATCATAAGCTTGTACATGAATAGGCTTGCATGTAAACATGGCATAATTTCATAAGGCAAATTCATGAGCAATCCAACAATATTTACAAGGCATGTTAATAGCAAGGAAGTCATTTGAACATAAAGGCAAAACATGAATCCATCACTTAAGTCACAATTTAGCTATATTACATAAGTTCTAGTCCCTTAAGCATTTTATCAAACATCTTACATGCACAACTTAGGGCATAGGTATAATCATCAATTAACACATCATGAACCACTCAATTCATGGATTTAAACTCATATACTAACGTAATTTCATAACACACATTAAGATTCCAATTTGGGAATCATACAACAACCACATGAAAATAATCAACACATAGCTTGAATATCTTAATTCATAGTTTAAAACTTGATTCTTGGTCTTCATAGACGAAAAGAATCCATGAATGAACACTATGCGTATCTTAGTTCTTGATTTAGTGAAGATTGACTGAGAGACTCTTGAATTTGTGTATTGAATTTGAATCCTCAATTGAAAACCCTAGCTTGTTCTTGAGAGAAACTTGAGAGAAACACTATATTTTGGATGAAAATAGCTAAATCACGTATTATTGAGTTTAAATAGGGGTGGAAAATTAACCCTTTTAACCCTTGGACGTGTATTTTAAATTATAAAAATTTCCCAAACTGGACCCTGGCACGACGCGGCGCTATCACGCTGTGCCACTGGAATTTGACGACTGGAAAATTGGGGGATGGCGCGACACGGAGCCATCGCGTTGTCACTTCATTTGCGACGCGGAAGTTTGGCGCAATGCGCCATTATCGCGGACCCGTACTGGAATTTGACAAATGTCATTCTCTTGTGGCGCGGCGCGCCACTGACTAATATGGCGCTGTTTTACAATGGAAACTTGAAATAGTCATAATTTCTTATACAATTATCGAATTTAGATGAATTTTATATTGATGGAAAGCTTATTGAATTTTCCACATGACAAAAACTGGAAATCTTAAAAATTACACATGGAATAAACATCATTCAATTTAGAAGCTAATACTTGACATTCTTGGAACGAAATTAGCTAGGAAACTTTGGGGTATTACACATACTCTGTGATAATATTGGAACTACATACATCTGCGAGAATCCTGTCTTTCATAGTTAGATGAAACATATTGCCATCGATTTCCACTTTGTCCGTGACCAGGTGCAACGCAAAGAAGTTGAAGTCAAGCACTTGCATGCTGCTGATCAGGTTGTTGATGTCCTAACCAAGCCACTTCCACATGCTTCTTTCAGTCGTATATTTGACAAGTTGGGTATTATAGACGTCAACACCAACTTGCGGGGGCGTAAAAGAGATATACAAGAATAATGTATAATTATATCATTAGTTATCTGCTTGTACAGTTGTTATCAGTTATTGTATCACTTTAAAAGTGTAATTAGTTGTTGTATTACTTTAGGACTCAGTGTTGTAGTAGAGCCTATATATTCTCCATTAACTGATGAATAAACTATTGATCTTCTTATTCTCTGTTCAGCAGTAGTTCCTTTACTCTTGAACTTTAATGATTTAAAAAAATCAATCTTCCCGACCCTAAGATGTGAATATTTAAGTTGAATTATGTTCGGGAGTGTAAGAGGGGTGTTTTGGGAAAGTTTTGGATTTTTTGAACAACGTTTGAGGTGGTTTGGGTGAACAGAAATAGTGACTCAACGCAATGTCGACACGCCGCATCGGTAATCGCATTGGCCAAACCAGTGGCTCGATGCGATCTCGATGCGCCGTGTTGCTAATCGCGTTGGGTGCCCAGTTCACGGTTTTTTTTTAAAATTCTGGTTCTAGGAGGGCATTTTAGTCTCTTTTCTCATCTTACCTCAGCCATAACACGGAATTAACTTGTTTTTAGAGCATTTTATGCCCAAAATCACTCCAACTACATGAAATCAAAACCCTAACCTCCCTTCCATAGATCAAGAATTCATCCTACTAACTCAAGATCTTCAAGAAAAGAGTCAAGGCTAGGGTTCTACTCTTCGAACCAATTAATCTAAGGTACGTGGAATTTTTCTAAACTACATGGGCATGTTGAAATCATCTTAATCATGTTTAAATGTTTAGAAATCATGAATTTACAAAGAGGTGTGGATTTACAATTCCAATTATGCATTATAAAACCTTATTGATGATAAAGTTTTGGTCTTGAGGCCTTTCCACCTTAAAATTGATCTTTGTTATATATATGTATACATGTGGTTTGAGTTTTGAAAATTTAATTGAGAGCATGAAGATTTATACTCCCCCTCTTGTTATGAATTATCCGAATGTATATTGAGAAGCATGATCTAAATGCCTTTACTATTGTTTGTTGACTTGGTTTTTGTGATGACTTGGCGAGAGGGCATTTTTCTTAATTACATAAATGAAAGTGATGAGTTAAAGAGTTTTCGTTGGTTGTTACAAGATACTTGACCACCAAGTGTTTGTGAATTGAACTGAGGATCTTTGCCTATGTTCTCATGAATTTTACTATACACATCCTCTTATGTTGTTTGATTAGTTTGGTGGTCTGAAAACAATGTTTTGAAAGAAAAGACTGTAACATGATAATGTATGGCTTAGAAATATGACTTGCAAGTCTTGGTATGACGATACCAAAACAGATAATGCCATAACAGACTCAGGACAGAACATAAGTCAGATTTTATTCAGATTTTTTAGAAATTGATTTCAAAAAGATGCATGTTTAGAAAAGGTTAAAAATGGGCTTAAGAGATGTTAGGTGGTTACCCGAAGAAGGCACAAGTTCAGATAACTCATTGCCTAAAACCGTATTTTGCTGATACGGATTATTATTTCCCCGAGAGGGATTATACGCTGGTCTAGTGCCCTGTGGCGTATCAAAATTAAAAACTCCAACTCTTGCGGCAAACTTGGGTTGAGGGCTTACCCGCCAAGTCAATGGCGGATTTCATATAGCCCGTGGAATATCAGACTTGTAGGGTATACCACCTAACTCAGAACTAAGACAAAGATGTTGAGTTGATTTACAGAGCTGTTTCTAAAGACCTATTTACTATGCTCACTAATTTTCAAATGGTTTATAGTGATGTGTTTTGTTTCATGAAATTCTCTCGCTTACTTTATGTATCAGTATTTTGTTTTTGAATAGTCCTGCATACCAGTACATATGTATTGACCCCCTATATCTCAGGATAAGAGGCCCAGTCCTGCGGTCCCATCCAGCAGTAGATCAGTGTGTTTCAGAAGTTGCATCTAGTGAGCCTTCTCTATTCTGGAAGGCCTAATTTTCAGATTCCATTGCTTCTTTCTTTATATGGTCTACTGGGGGCCTTGTCCCAGTTTTTTTTCAAATTTATGATGGATATTGTAATGTAGAGATTTCGCAGATGGTTGTCACATGTTCAGAATACTCAGAAATTTCTTTTCTTAAAATTGTTCAAGTTTACGAGATTGACCATGGTTCCGTCATGTGTTGTTTTTCGCAAAATTTCTTATACTACATTCTGATCTCACCTTCTTAAGCTTGTACATGGATAGGCCACTATCCTAAATGATATTTTCTTCAGTAAATCCACCCCCGCCCCCAACACTCCATTTCTTCATCTTTTTCATACCCTCACCCCGTTTCTTCGTAATTCCCTTCCTATTAAGTCCTAATTGATCCAAAATTTCATTTTTTAACAATCAAAAGGGGTTCAAGATTGATGAACAAGTTTGATTCTTGACCAAGAATTTCAGGTCATACGAATACCATCTATGCCATTTCTGAATTTTGGGCTATTTAGCCATTTCTGTAGACATTTTTTAGTAAAAAATTGAAAATTTGGGAGTTTTGAGATTTTGGGTTTTGGTTAGTGTGAAAGAATCTGGATTTGAGATTTTGTGTATTGATGTGTTTTTGTGATTATGTACTTGTATTTAGTTCATTGTTGAATTTGCTCAAGTTAATTTTACATTTGATGAAGAAAAAAAAAATCATTGAAAAACTTGCAACAATGGTGAAAGAAAGAAAAAAAAGGGTGAAGAAGAAGAAGAAGAAGAAGAAGAAGAAGAAGAAGAAGAAGAAGACGAAGAAGAAGAGGAAGAAGAAGAGGAAGAAGATGAGGAAGAAGAGGAATAAGAAGAGGAGGAAGAGGAGGAAGATGAAGAGGAAGAAGAGGAAGAAGAAGAAGAGGAGGAAGAAGAAGAAGAAATTGGGGTGGGGTGGCGGGGGGTGGGGGCGGGGGCTGTGAAGAAGAAGAAAGAAGGGGATGGGGTCTATTTTATTTATATAAAATATATATTTTTATAAAAAATATATATATAAAAAAAACATACTCTCTTAAAATTTAAAAATATATATAAGAGTATATTATATATAGATATTTATATATTTTATATATATATATATTTTCTTTTTTAAAAGAATATAAATATATATTTTATATATATATATATATTCTTTTTTAAAAAAGAATATATAAAAAGTAAGTGTGTGGGATTATTTTTTTTGAAAAAATTATAATTTATTACGTGGCAATGACATGGCACTGATGTGGCAGTGATTTGGCAATAACGTGGCGCGTGTGTAGTGCACTCTCCGTGTGAGAGTGAGATTTTGATTATGAGGGTGAATTTAATTCACTTGAAAGTTCTTAAGGGGGTAAATAAACGAAAGTTAAGTTTAAGTTCTAAAGTGAGTTTGGAGGATAAGTTCAGGGCGGAAAAGATGTCTTTTCTCAAAATGTTTTGTTACCTCAACTGTTGAAAATATTTTCTCCAACTGAGTGATAAGGACTTGCCTCACATATAAAGTCTCATAAATATAGGTGTTTCCAACAAATTTTTACAGTGACAGAAATAAATTGTATATGAAGAAACATAATTTTTTTAATTGATAAACGATGTGGGTATAAATCTGCTCCTTCCTTGATTCTTCTCTCTTAATTTTATCCATAATTCGAGAGCCGTCAGTAGCGTATTTATCGAACGTAGAAATATTTGAATTTGATATGAATTTCCCCGTGATTCGAGGGCGTATTTCTCGAACGTAGGCATATTTGATATTGATTTTCTCCGTAATTCGAGAACCGTTAATGACGTATTTCTCGAACGTAAAGAATATTTGGATTTGATCTCAATAAAAAGAGGATTTATGGATCTTCTTGATGTATTTGATTATCGAGAGGGTTTTGATCCCTTTGTGATATTTCATGAGTTTATGGATTAAAAAGAGGATTTGTGGATCTTTTTGATGTATTTGATTTTTGTGATATTTCATGAGTTTATGAAATTATCTATAGATATTCGAGATTTATAAATATCCGATGAATTTGTAGAGATGTCTCTCTTAAGAGAATATTTGCCCTTTAAATAGGCGCATTTAGAATTTAGAGTAGAGTACCTACCAAGCTAGGTTTAGGATAAAGTGACCTTCGAGAAATAAATTGAATTCTCTTCTTGTAGAGTATACAAAATTTTAATGTCTACAGGTTATTTGGTAGATGAGAAGTTTTGGATGTGAGCATAGACAAAACCATGGACATATTTGGTCTATCTTTGACTTCTGCATATTCTTGACCACATAATAGTCCAACATTTGAACATTTCAAAGTTTCCCTTTCAAACTGCAGGTCTTTTATCTTGGGGTTTACCAATTTGACAATCTTGTTTTCATTCCACAACTTCCATGCCAGAAGTGCAACGACATTGACAAAATAATAACAAATTCTGTTAAGGTTTTTGCCCTGATTTTCTTACTATGTTTAAGTTTTACTTTTTCTTAAAAGGAAAATAAAAGTTATCATAATTATTTTTACTTTTCCTGAAAGAAAAAATATAATTTTTTTCTATATTTGGCTAATCTCTCTATAAATAGAAGACTCTTTCTCATACCACAACACAATAGCATTCACAATATAGTTATTAAAGAGTCTTTATTTAGGAGGAGATTTCTCCCAATAGGTTTAATGTTTTTCGATATTAGGTTTTATAATATGTAGGCCGATTGACCAAAATATATAATAATTTAATGATTTTTAGTATGTTTTTCTTTGTCGTCTGATTTATCGTTTTATGGTTTACAAACTTTAAGCTTCCGCATGACACCCTCTCGATTTCGAACCCAACAAGTGGTATCAGAGCCTACGGTTCAATGGTCCAATGGTGTGGTGAGACGAAATTAAACAGGTTCAAAGCGGTTTCAAAATCAAACTGCAACAATTTGAGCGATAATGAAGATTTTTGTCAAACTACATGTGGAGAAAAAAATTCAAATAAAATTTCAACAATCCTGCAGCTTATCCATCTTTAAAACCAAAATCAATTTTCAACCCATGTTTATGGGCTCCAATTTTCAATCCATACTTGCTTAAACGCTTGGGCTCCTTTCAACTCGTGCATTTATTTTTAACGCATGAGCTCCACTTTTAACCTGTGCTCACTTTCAATGTACAAGGCTCCACTTTCAACCCTCTTTACTTATAACACAGGGCACCAATAATATCAACCCGTGCTTTTATTTTTAATGCATAGGGCTCCAATTTTAATCCATATCAATTTTTAATTATGGTAAACAACAGTGATATATGAAGATCGTGTGAAGAAGGAGGATCAAGAATATTTTGAAGAAAATCAAGCAAAAAAAGGGAGATTTGTTAGGGGGTTTGTCCTGATTTTCTTACTATATTTAAGTTTTACTTTTTCTTAGTAGGAAAATAAAAGTTACCATAATTACTTTTACTTTTTCTGAAAGAAAAAATATAATTCTTTTTCATATTTGGCTAACCTCTCTATAAATAGAAGCCCCCCTTCTCATATCACAACACAATAGCATCCACAACAATGTAGTCATTAAAGAGATCCACAACAATGTAGTCATTAAAAAGTCTTTGTTTAGGGGGAGATTTCTCCCAATAGGTTTAATGTTTTTCGATATTAGGTTTTATAATATGTAGGCCGATTGATCAAAATATATAATAATTTAATGATTTTTAGTGTGTTTTTCTTTGTCGTCTGATTTATCATCTTATGGTTTGTAAACTTTAAGCTTCCGCATAATGTCCTCTCGATTTCGAACCCAACAAATTCAGCTACGGAAAGTTGAGGTTTCATTAGCTGAAACTGTAAAAATCTAATTTTTCCAGAGAATCTTCCTTCCATTTCATGCCTGAAGAGCAAAGGCACAATACTTCCCACGTCCAACATCTGAAATTTTAGGGTTCAGTTGTTCATCCAATAAAATGTTGCTTACATTCAAATCTCTACAATAATCTTTAGTCTGAATTTCTGTGAAGGTACAACTCCTCTGTCGCTTTCCTCAATTACGTGACTCTTTCAATAACTCAGTTGGTTGACTACTTGAACTTTTAAGCTATTGGTGAGGATTCATTCCCGACTTGTAATCCCCCTCCCCCTATTTCTCTACCCCTCCCCCCAATTTTTTTAAAGAACAATAATAAATAAATAAATAAATCATGTGAATATTCCTCTTTAGGGTGCGAACTTGAAAGTACATAAATAAATAGAAAAGTCTGAAATTAATGATTTAAAATCAAATTATCAGCTAGAAAATCATCTATTCTTCTTTTGGCATGTCTTCATAGACCAGTAGTTTCTTCCTTTCTTCAAAATCAGCTGGAATGCAAGCCTAGCTCCAAATCCCGCTCCACAACCACAACTATTCCTCAGTCCTGAATAAATTAGTATCGCCTATATGAATCCCCATTTCTTCATTTAAGCTCAAATCATAGTATCATCATACTAAAATTTTGTGGAAACACCAATAATTTTCTCTACTACTGAACAACATCGAGTTTGAACTCTTCCCTTCTTCTCGCTTTGATACGGATTCTGTAACCAAACAATGGAAATGTGTTTCCATTTTCTATTATTATCTGTTGGGGGTGGGGTTCCTTCTTTAAGGCGGGGACTGAGCATGAAAGCAATTTGTATTTTGAACTCCAAACTCAGATATGGAACACCCTTTGGTAACAAAACTAACGTGGTTATCTCATGACTGAAATTCTCAGTGCTAAAAGACTCAGCTCGGTTTAGACTTGGATTCTAAATGTAAAATCACATAAAAGAATAATTACAGGAAATGAATAATATATATGCCTACATGAAAAAATTATAAGATCTCTATCGTCCTTCCACAACAGTAATACTAACATCGTTCACAGAGCCTTGAATTCCAGAGGAGACTTTCTTGGACCAGGTCGGTCTTGTTGTAAACGCAGGTTGTTTTGGACATGGTAAATCATCAATTTCCCTGGTGAGCATAGACAAAACTATGGAGACATTTGGCCTGTCTTCTGCATATTCTTGTACGCATAAGAGTCCTACATGTACACATCTATGAATCTCCTTTTCGAGCTGCAGTTTAATTATCTTGGGGTCAACCAATTCGACAATCTTGTTTTCATTCCACAACTTCCATGCCTGAAGAGCAAGCCACATTGAGAGCAGAGTGGAAACTTGAATTATGAAAAGTTTGACATCAAAAAAGAGCTTAATTTTAGTATGGACTTACATATGCTAGAAGGCTCAATGCACAGTCATCTTGGTCAAAGCTAGTGTTCCTCCTTCCACTTACAATTTCCAATAACAATACTCCAAAGCTGTAAACATCTGATTTTTCTGAAAATCTTCCTCCCATTGCATATTCAGGTGCCATATAACCACTGCATCACATTATAAATTTGAATGGTTACTTGTTCTTTTCATCTTAACCATGAAAAAATGGAGAAGGAGATCCACAAACTTACTAGGTTCCAACAACTCTGCTTGTATTGGCCTGATCTTGGTTGGCTGCAAAAATCCTTGCCATGCCAAAATCTGAAATTTTGGGGTTCAGGTATTCATCCAACAAAATGTTGCTTGCCTTTAAATCCCTGTGGATAATCCTTAGTCTTGAATCCCTGTGAAGGTATAGGAGTCCTCGACCGATTCCCTCAATGATGATCGCACGTTTGCTCCAATCAAGAAAGTATTCCTCTTCAGAGTGTCCACCTGTTAGTACACTGAAAATATAAAATTTCGAAAATATTTCCTTTTTAGTTATATAAAAAGAAAGTTAAAAAACAAAAAAACAACCAAAAAGATAGGCATCCAAGCTTATGTTTGGCATGAATTCATAAACCAGCATTTTCTCCCCTCTTTCTATGCAGCAGCCAAGGATTCTAACAAGATTACGATGCTGAAGTTTGGAAATCACCACAACCTCATTCATAAACTCCTCTAGCCCCTGACCAGAAGACTGTGAAAGCCTTTTCACAGCAATTTCTTGTCCCTCTGGAAGCTTTCCCTGCAGTTATATCATATGACTTTAATTTCTTTTCTGAAAAAGGATAATAAAACACTCAATCAAACAAAATATTACTTTATAAACTGGACCAAAACCACCCTGCCCAAGCTTGCTAGACTGATGAAAATTGTCAGTTGCATTTGCCAGCATGTCAAAGTTGTATAAGGGCAGATCTTCAAATTTAACTTGGTTAATGTCATCTCTAGCCAACTTTAGCTTGTAATAGCTTGGAAATAATTCACTTGATAAGAAATCACTCTTTCTCTTCCTTCCTGATTCAGAATGTACGTTGTGAGATCAACTTATTCACCTGATTAAACTTACTGTAGATAAGCTTGTTACCTCTATGTTTAGCCAACAGTTTCCAGGAAAAGTATCCCAAAATGACAATGACTATTGAGCAAATTATTGGGATTGTGATCCCGATGACTACTTTATTGTTCTTCTTATGTTCTGCATTTCAGAATAAGTTCCCATTATTACACATACATTTCGGCATGCAGAGCTCAATCAAACATACATTGTTGTTTTTAGACAGTAAGCTAAAGAGTGCAAACTTAAGTAAAGAGGTGCTACCTTGTTCAGTGTATGCAAGACGAATGAATATATCAGCCCCAGAATTGGAGAATTTCTGAATATCTATTAAGCTTCTCTCCCAATTCATACACCCTATGCCTATGTAGTATGAATAAGCTATGCAGGAGACATTTCTCAAGCAATCACTTTCACAATCTTCTTCGGCTGAATTTACCAAAATAGCGGAATCTGGCACTTTCATTGATTGTAGCTTCAAAAACCAATCTTGCTTACCTTGCTCAATGTTAGAGTTGTTTCTTTCATTCTCTAACGCAGTCTTTCTGATGCATCCCTTTGTCCAGTTTCCTTTGCCCCACTCCTCTTCATTTTTTGGTTTAAACCCTTGCAAACAACTGCAAATTGGTGAACTATTAGTATCACAGCTTCCAAAATCTCCACACTTTCCATAAAAATCACACTCATTTGCAGGAGTTGCCCATGTTACTTCCCACTCATTCTTCCCAGCATATAAATCTTTTTGCTGCAGAAATCCTGTTGAGTTCAAGACTAAGTACACCACGTCATCACCTTGATCTGCGTATGAATAGGAGAAGTAGGCGGTGCCCGTATTGTCATTTACTAGCTCAAATCCACTGAAATAAAAAGAAGTCATGTTTGGTACTCCAATAAAAATCTGTTTATTCCATGGACCGCTACGCCAATGAGGTAAGCCATTCTTCCATATGGAAATCTGAGGAATTGTTTCAGGTTGAATTCCAGCTGAGAAACTCCCATCAGATGGATCTACAGGACTTTTCCATGATTTCAACAAATTTGTGGTGTTAGTACTCTTATCAGTGCCAAGTTTCATGTGCTGCAAGAAGGAATCGGAAAGATCACTAAAACTTTCCCATAGAACTCTCCCACTGGAGTTGTCCTTCAAAACTAAGTTTCCAGTATCCGAGAGCTGGGCTGTAGAATTTCTCGCAGCTGGTGAAATATTGGATGACCATACAGTCTTGTTCTGTCCATTCAAGATTACAAGATTGCCATCTTCTGATATTGTGAGTGTTCCGCTAGAATCTTGTAAAGGCTTGTCTCTGTTGGCTACCCATATAACCGACTGTGATTGGATATTATACATAATACCAACATAACGGTTTGTCGAATTCTGAGGGCTAAAAAACCCCAATTTGAATGTTTTGTTATTGGAGACTAAAGTTTCTGAATCTTGCAGGAACTGATTGATACTAATGGAGTCTGATGAAGCATTTGTTATATGAAAAAACAGAACAAGATAAACGCTCCAAATAAGTATCTTCTTATAGCTTAAGCTAAGCTTCATTGCTCATCAACTTTTCTTCTGCCAATAAGCACAAGAATTTTAGTTGTCATCTGAAATTAATTTGCCTATAGTTGCAGTATTTGTTGATATTTTCCCGTTGCTTTTTTCCTATACCATTTGTTCAATAGTATAATTTTCATCTTAATTAGTCAGCTGTCTAGATCAACTGCCTTTATTGACTGATCATGTTACATTTGGGTGATAATTAAAATATTTGATTATTATTCATTAACTTAGGTTGGTAAGGAAACCACATCAGCAAAATGAAGACTTCAATGATACTTAGAAATGTCAACAATACGATATTTCCAGGTCAATTTTAAGTTGTCAGTATTTGGATTCAGCGCTTTATTTAACCACGTAGTTCACATATCAAATTATTAAGAAAAAATATATTTATCAAACATAGGCACTGGGCAGAAAGATCCTTCACTAGGATAAGATTGTCAACATAATCTCTGCACCATTATATGATATAGGTTAAGAATGTTCCTGGAAAAGGTATGTAATAGCCAGTTATTATATTGTGTTATGTTTGAATAGACAGGCAATGGTTCAAAACTATGTTTACAATAATCGCTTCATTTCCTTTCCTGTTATTTCTTTTATTGTATATGACCAAAGCGTTACCTACGAAACAAAAAAAAAAAAACTATTCCCATCACGAAATCCATTGTAGAAACTAGGACAATATATTTCCTATTAAGCCAATTGTCGTCATTCGAATCAAGCTCCCAGTCTAATTTGCAGTTTGCAACGAAATGTAGTTTGATATATTAGTACTATTTCAATTGAGAAAAAAATACTAGAATTCATCAACCAATTAATGTGAGAAGGATAAAGTTATTTTTTCCTAATTTGGTTGTTACAAAAATTGCCTTTTTATAATTAGAACATATAATGTAATCATTTTTGAGCATTCTGTGAGTACATTTTCCCAGTCAATGGTTCATTCCATGAAAACTCGGAGCTTTGGTATTAATGGGCATCATATGGGCTTTTGCACATAATCATACTGTCAATTTGATTGCAACATTATCCAATATGGACAGTGAATAAGTTGATAAAATTCATGAAAGCTATTTTTAACGAACTCTGGAGACGTCAAACAAACACGGTACAAAAGCAATAACAATAACAATGTTGCTGCTCCTTTTTTTTTCCTTGTGTAGTTTATGTTGGTGTTATTATGCATTTTAATATTAAAATCTTAATTTGCATGATAATTTATGGACATAAAGTGGAGAAAGTGGTGTCATTATATTTTGATAACTTTTGTAACTTCTAACACTTTATTTGTCCATAATCTAGCACATTATGTCTTGTAACTCGTATGAGCAATAGTTGTTGTAACTCCATGGTCATTAGTTGCATGTAACATATGTAACAACAATACTATTTATCTACCCACATTACTCTAATTGTTAATGGTGGTAGAATGTGGCCTTTAACAATTTATAACTTCTCTCATTATTTTGTTAATACTCTCATGTCTATTAGTGTCATTAGTTTCTTGTAACTCTTGTAACCTAAAGACTTAATCTTTCCTCTTTACCACCCCTCTTTATTCTTCCTATTCAATACAAGGATAAATACCTCATCTATAAATAGAGGTGATCTTGCATGTTATTGCATGTACAAGGAGATATGATGAGTGTGAAAAAAATGATAGTGTGTAGTAGTGAAAGGGAGAGTTGAGACAAAGAAAATATTCTAAGGCTACAACTATATTCACTATACAAAAGAGAGTAATTATATTAGTGAAAGAAAGAGTTGAGACAAAGAAAATATTCTAAGTCTTTAACTATACTCACTATATAAAAAGAGTAAATATATGTTGAAGGAAGGTGTTCTTATGATGGAGATTTGGACTCTTTAACTAATCGGGAGTTGTTTAAGTTATATCATTGATGGGTTGTTGTATCCTGGAGGGGACAAGTCACGAGATATACTGCTGGATTGGTGTAGATTATGCCACAGTCAGTGGCGGATGTACATGTATTCCAGGGGGTTCATCCGAACCCCCTTCGTCTAAAAATTATATTATTTTTACATGGTAACAAAAATTTTTATGTATAAATAATAGAGGCTGAACCCCCTTCGACTAGTCCGTATATGTACTACTGAACCCCCTCACTGAAAATCCTGGATCCGCCCCTGGCCACAGTGGGCTTGAATCTCCTTAAAGAAAGCGAGATATCTGCGCCTTAACCAAGAAGAATGATTATATTATTTTCTTCATTTTTTGTTCATTTTATTATTTCAACTGTAATTATTGTAATTGTGGTATATTACACCAACGGTTTATGTTGCTGGGAATTGGCTGGAAGCAGAGAAATGTGAACCTCGATTCCAAGTGTTGATCTTACTCATAAGAAATATACCTTTCCTTAGAAAGCTAAATATTCCACATCGGTATGTGAAAGTATCTAGAGTATGTAAAAGGACTTAGATGCATCACCTAATACTCATTTCTTTGATGTTACTAGATTGGAAGATGTTAGGGAATGTGAAGTTTTGATGATGGACACATGAATGAAACATGTTGTGCAAGCTGTTCCACACAAGTGAACAAGTTACAGGCAAGACTACTGATAAGATGACACTGCGTAAAAATAGGAGTGGATAAGTAACATGCTCTCAACACTTATCACATCAGTTGAAGTAGATGCAAAGGAGAGGATAAGTGCAGTATCTAGAAGTTGAGTTGATCAGGAATCTAGAAGTTGAGTTGACCAAGAAGTCCTGCAAAGACTATGAGATAGAAAAGAAGAGTCCTATTCAAGCAAGGAAAGAGAGACGAGTTGATCATGAATCTAGAAGTTGAGTTGATCAAGAAGTCCTGCAAAGACTATGAGATAGAAAAGAAAAGTCCTATTCAAGCAAGGAGAGAGACGACAGCAAAGAGGGAGTGAAACTACCTGAGAGTCCTATTGAAGATAGAAGAGTACATCAACTAAAGGACTCCATCAGGAGTTGGCTTAAATACAACAAACGACATTCAAGTGTTTCACTTACGCACAAAAAGGATAGTCAACAATTAGCAAATCAGTTCTACAACTTGAAGAAGCTAGTGGAGCAACTTGGTCCTTTACTTGGAGTCATAGACTTTGTGTATTAGGTTGGTCATTGAGTCATATTGAGTTGTAATCTCTAGTCTCAGTGAAGTATAAACTGAGTTAGGATTAACGTCTTCAAGTTGGGGAACTCGAAAACTTGGGAACACTTATGTGGGAATATTAGTGTTTTGCAGAAGTAGGAGTTACAAGTTTTAATTCCTAGTTTTCAAGAAGTCTTGTAATATGTTGATTGTTGAGGCTCAAGAGTTATAGTGAAGTTGGGATTAAATCTTGTAGAGATGTTTTTTACAACTTTCTTGAGTCAGAGTCAGGTGTTTTCCACGTAAAAATACTGTGTTCAAGTTTTACTTCAGTGAACCACGTTAGCTTACATGTTCCACAGATAGGCAACTAAGTAGAGTAAAATATTAAAATTGATAGGGCACGCACTCTAACAGAAGAGTAGATTATTTTACGTACTATCACCAGTTTGTAGAATGCTTGTCTCACTCTCGTAAGTTTACAATCCCAAAAATCAGATTACACATTTCTAGGCTTCTTCATTGTAGTATTTAGTAAAGGCATCAGCAGAAGAATAGGTATGGTAACAATTTTAAGGAAAGGTTTAATCTTTACATGAATTTTGAAAATTTTACATGCTATCATCCCTGTGTCTTACTACTCCCAAGAATTCTTGTAGTACATTACCTGTGATAATGCAAATTTTCTTGGCTTGACATGAGTTTAGTTCCAAGCAATTTCTGATGTCAATTTGATGTATGCTCCCTACAGGCTTCCCCGTCGATCCAGTGACCCACTAACTGCGCTGTAAGAATGCCTTTGCCTAAAAAAGTTGTTCAGCTTCAGAGTCAGCTGTACACAAAGCTAACTCTAAATGATCTCAATCCACAAGTGGAAGAGCTTCTCTAAGTTTCTGCAACACCTGTTCAAGCTACTTGTTGACAACTCTGAGTTTGAAGTCTAGCTTTGCTTCTTCTTGCTTGTATATGGGTTCTGCTATTAAGCATAAGTGACTTGCACGGTTTACACTTTTCTCTTGGATCTTAATGTACTGAGGTAATATAGTGTGAAACCACGACCAAAAGAATCAGAAAGAGTAATAATTACAGAGGAAAGAATAATATCATGTCTAAATAAAAATCTTAAATGTTTTATCGTCCTCCCATAATAGTAATGGTAACATTGTTCACGGAGCCTTGAGACTCTTTCTTGGAAAGGCTTGGTCTTGTTGTAAATGCAGGTTGTTTAGGACTAGGTAAATCATCAATTTCCCTGGTGAGCATAGACAAAACCATAGAGACGTTTGGTCTGTCTTCTGCATATTCTTGTACGCATAATAGTCCAACATGTACACATCTCAGAATTTCCTTTTCGAGTTGCACATCAGTTATCTTGGGGTCAACCAATTCTACAATCTCGTTTCCGTTCCAACACTTCCATGCCTGCAGAGAACGCACATTGATAAAACAATAGAAACGTGAATTATGAAAAGTTGACATTTCATATGAAGTGTAGCTTAATTTTCATATAAACTTACATATGCTAGAAGGCTTAATGCACCATCATCTTGGTGAAAGCTAGTGTTCCTCCTTCCACTTATAACTTCCAATAACAATACTCCAAAGCTGTAAACATCTGATTTCTCTGAGAATCTTCCTTCCATTGCATATTCAGGTGCCATGTAACCACTGCATCACGTTATAATTTTGAATGTTTACTTGGTGTATTATTTTCAATCATGAAAAGAGAAAAGATAAAAGAGAAAGATACAACAACTTACTAGGTTCCAACAACTCTGCTTGTGTTGGCCTGATTTTGGTTGCCTGCAAAAATCCTTGCCATGCCAAAATCTGAAATTTTGGGGTTCAGTTGTTCATCCAACAAAATGTTGCTTGCCTTCAAATCCCTGTGAATAATCCTCAGTCTTGAATCCCTGTGAAGGTAAAGGAGGCCCCGACCAATTCCCTCAATGATGATCACACGTTTACTCCAATCAAGGAACTCTTCCTCTTGTTGCTGTGACCCTGAGAGTACATTGCAAATTTGACAAGTTTAAATAAAGAAAAGTTTCTTCTAGCTAG
Organism: Capsicum pubescens; assembly: GCA_030864215.1. Lineage (NCBI taxonomy): Eukaryota > Viridiplantae > Streptophyta > Magnoliopsida > Solanales > Solanaceae > Capsicum > Capsicum pubescens. The sequence continues at coordinate 176,072,135 of CM061539.1, read as the reverse complement.
ACGCCATGGAAAATAAAAGAAAACTAATAGTAATAACTAACCAAAGAGATAGGCGTCCAAGCTTCTTTTTGGCATGTATTCATAAACCAGCATCTTTTCCCCTCTTTCTATGCAGCAACCAAAAAGTCTAACAAGATTACGATGTTGAAGTTTTGAAATCACCACAACCTCATTCATGAACTCCGCTAGCCCCTGACCAGAAGACTGTGAAAGCCTTTTCACAGCAATTTGCTGTCCATCTGGCAATTTCCCCTGCAATTACATCATATACTTGAATATTTTTTCTTTAAAACATTAATAAGACACTAGATCAAACAAATCATTACTTTGTAAACTGGACCAAAACCTCCCTGTCCAAGCTTACTGGACAGATGAAAATCCTCAGTTGCATTTGCTAAGATGTCGAAGTTGTATACAAGCAGCTCTTCAAATTTAGCTTGATCTATTTCCTCTGTAACCATGTTTTCCTTGTAATAGTTTGGCAATGTTTCTCTTAATAAGAGCTCACTCTTTCTATTCCGTCCTGATTCAAAAACACGTTAAAGATAAAGTGATTTGAAATCTGAATGATTAAAGCTACTGCAGATTTTCTAATGTTTCAGATAAGCTTGTTACCTCTACGCTTCGCTAAATATTTGTAGGAAATATATCCGATAATGACAAGAATTATTGAGCCTACTGGGACTATGATGGCAATGACTACTTTATATTCTCTCTTTTGATCTGCACTTCGAAAAAGGTGTCAATTTATACATGTCTTTAGCAAGCAGAGGTTTATAGCTAACATTATAGTTCTGAAAACAAGTCTTACCAAGCTCAGAGTACGAAAGGCGAAGGAATAAATCTGCCCCAGCCGTGGAGAATTTTTGAACATCTAGTAAGTTTCCTTCCCAATGCATGCATCCTATGCCTATGTGGTTTGAATAAGCTATGCAAGAAATATTCCTCAAGCAACCCTTGTGGCAATCTTCATCTGCGAAAGGTACCCAAATGGCAGAATCCGGCACTTTCATTGACTCCAGCTTCAAAAACCAATCTTGCTTCCCTTGCTCAAGGTTAGAGTTGTTTCTTTCGCTCTCTAACATGGCCTTTCTGATGCATCCACGACTCCAGTTTCCTTTCGCCCATTCCTCTTCATTTTTCGGCTTAAATCCCTTTAAACAAGAACAGATTGGTGAACTTCTAGGATCACAGCTTCCAAAAGGTCCACATTTTCCATAAAAATCACACTCAGTTGCAGGAAATTCCCATGTTACTTCCCAATCATTCTTACTAGGATTCAAATATTTCTGCTGCAAAAAACCTGTTGAGTTCAAGGTGAAATAGGCCAACTCAGCCTGATTTGCATATAAAAAGGACACGTACGCAGTGCCCTTGTTGTCATTTACTAGATCAAATCCATTGAGATAGAAAGAAGTCATGTCTGGTACTCCAATAAAAACCTGTTTATTCCATGGACCGCTACGCCAATGAGGTTTGCCATTCTTCCGTATAAAAATCTGCGGAACAGTTTCAGGTTGAATACCAGCTGAGAAACTCCCAACAGATGGATCTGAAGGACTTATCCATGATTTCAGCAGATTTGTCATGTTAGTACTTTTATCAACGCCAAGTTTCATTGACTGCAAGAAGGAATCTGAAGGATCCCGAAAACTTTCCCAGAGAACTCTCCCATTGGAGCTGTCCTGTAGAACTAAGTTTCCAGTATCTCTGAGCTGGACAGTAGAATTTCTCACAGCTGGTGAAATATTTGATGACCATATACTCTCATTCTGTGAGTCCAAGATTACAAGATTTCCATCATCTGATATTGTCGCTCTTCCACTAGAATCCTGTAAAGGTTTCTCTCTGTTGGCTACCCATACAACAGTTGGTGATTGGATATTAAACATAACACCAACATAACGATCCGTCGAAGTCTCAGGACTAAAGAACCCGAATTTGAATCTTTTGTCATTGGAGACTAAAGTTTCTGAATCTCGCAGGGATTTATTGGTGTTAATAATATCTGAAGCAGTTGCTATAGAAAAAAACAGAACAAGAACAACTGGAAATAGACGTATCTCGCTTGTGCTTAATTTCATTGCTTATGAAGTTTTATTATGCCAATTTGCATGAAAATTAATTTGCAGTATATCTTTGATATTTTCTCGCACTGTTGGTGTTGATCAAATGCGTTGACTGAGCCGTCATGTTGGAGTTTATGCACTGATTATTAGAGGTAAGTGGCCATTAGCTCACGGAGAATAATCAAACCACTTCCATACTACTATAAATTATAAATGTCCAATAAGTATAGTTTTTAAAATAGGTATGAACATTCAACGTCTACTAGTATAGTCTTTACATGTGAATACAAATCACAAAAATGTAAAAGTAACCAATTACGTCTCAATTCCATGTGAGTTGGTGCCAGCTATATGAATCTTATTTTATTTTATTCATCTCTATGTCAACATTAATTATACAAAACACAAAAAATAACAGATAACCACACAACAAAACCGAAAAGAACAAGTGGATTTGGACTTGATGCTTAGTTTGAACATGGTGGTTCAAATGTGACATGATTAAGAAAGGGAATATTGACTGGACATCCTTTACTAGAATAAGATTGTCAACATAATGTGTTATGTGTGGGTAGGAAACTTCCTAGGAAAAGGTATGTAAAAGTCAAAAAAAAGCTGAAGGGTCAGAAGAATTGACAAAAGAGGGTGGTGGACAGATGATTAGAGATCTAAAAGAATAAAAGCACATTAAAGAGTTAGGAGCATATTTGTTGGGGGGTAAATAAGGGAATATACAGGCAAGATGAAAATTACTGCTCCTTTAGGAAATTATAACAATACTAAAATATAAAAATGCATGTACATCGACCACTTTCGTGAATTAACTCAACTGTCAATTTTCCTGGTCTGTTAGACCAATTCTCACATTAAACTCACCTTCTCGTCTTTCCTTGTTTACCATGAATTTGGATTAGTCGGATTTCAGTGCGAATATTGGACACAATATTTTGATTTTATCAATTTCCTTTCATATTTAATTACTCTTGGAAGCAATGAGAAGGGATCAACAAAGACACATTAGTGACAACAGCCTTACTGAATAAGAGTTGTATGGCTATTATATTCAATCTATATGGTTATTGTTCTTTTGAACCTCTCTTTCGCTTATCTAAATAAAGAAAACTAAGAGATAAAATAAAATAAAATATATATTTCCCTTATGATCACGCAAGAGAAAGCTGACTTGGGATTTGCTGCTCGAAAATGACCAGAGTCGTCATGATCACCTTAACTTGAATCTTTGATAATAGAATAAGATATATTCAAGGAAAAAGAAAAATGGGAAAAAAGATCTTCATAACTGAAAATTGATTATATTTCAATTACATTTTAAATGGTGGCTAAATTTCAAAATGTGGAGCAAGAGATGGCCATTTTTACACATTCTTTGTATTACACGTCTGTTCTGCAAAACGTAGTGCATGCTTTGGGCTTACGATTTCAGATTAGCAAAAGAAGCCCAGTATAACATTTGGATATGTTTTTTGATAACGCTATTAGTTGTATAGTGTGCACTATAACCAATCAATCATGATAATGAAATCTCGAAGGAGATTTACAAGACAGAAAGAAAGATGCGTTATCTCTCTTTTAGTGGCTTGATTTAGACAGAACATCCAATTAAAACCTCCTAATTTTAGCATGTTTTATTCAGAATTTCTCCGCACTATTTGAGGTCTTAAATAACCCCCCTCAACTTGGTTATTTAGTGGGTGTTTGGATGAGCTTATTTTAAGTAAAAAAAATACGCTTTAAAGCTATTTTTAACTTTTTTAAGTATTTGGCAATTTAAAACTTGCTTAAAAAGGGCTAACATTTGCTTTTTATAAGCTACTTTTTAAAAGCACCTCATTAGGTACTTATTTTTTGGGGCTTATAAGCCATTGTGTTTTAATCCACTAAAAAACATTTTTATCCCTCAATTTTTTGTATTTTTTTTTTAGAAAGAGGAACTTGTGTGAGTATTTGTTATCAGTTTTTCTTAGCATAAGAAAACATCATGACAAAATAGCATTTCTTCCGTTTGGCTTTAACTTATCACTTTTTTATATGATACACTCATTAAAAAAATAATTATTGTATGATTATTTTACCTTATTATCTCTATTAATTGATGTTTAGGACCCTTTTGATCATAAATTTTTTAAGTAATTTTTTGGAAAAAATTTAACAATTAATGTTTGGCCATATAATTTGTCATTATTTGGTAACTATTTTTAGCAAATAATTCAAATTCTTAAATATTAGGAAAAAATAGTATTTGAACCAAATTTCATTTTTTGAAAACGTTTACAAGTGAAATATGTTTCCTATATACTATAACCAACTACATGGTGAAACTAAGGGAACGTTTACAAGTGAAATATATATTTTACTTGATGATTTAAACTCTTTTAATAAAAAAAAAAAGGTTTTTTAGTGCACAAATTAATAGTCATACAAGAAAATATTTATATATATTAATTTTAATTTTGAATCATTTTAGAAATAAAAATTAATAATAATCAACTCTACATACCCTTAACAGTTTTAAGGATATTTCAGACATTTTGACAAAAAAAAAGTGCGCACTTGTTTACCAAACACATCAATAACTTTTTTTCAGTTTCAGTACTTTTATTCAAACACATAACTGTTTATTTTTAAAATAAATTTTGCACTGTCAAAAATATTTGTTAAAAGACACTTTTTTCGGTCTATGCAAACGGGCATGCGCATACTCCAAGTATTTACTTCCGCATGACCTCATTATTATCAATAAGAGAGTTAGATACGCAGGCCTGCTCTGTGGTTTTTTCCTTACTCTTTAAACTATTATTATGTTTTTATATTTTCTTTTTCTTTTTGGATAAAATTAGTAAAAAATACACAATTGAAACAAATAAACTATTGTACTATATGACTATGCGGCGATTAACAGTTAACAGAGAGCCTAAATTTATTGAAAAATCAGCTTTCGGTTAACAAAGAACATTCATTAATTTAACAAGTATTTGATATGTATGTGTCAATTGAACGTTTACTTATTGTTCAAGAATTTACCGATAATGAATTTGATCTCTGTGATACTTCATATTTACCGAATTTGAATGTTGGTTCTTCAAGCGATATAGACCAACAACAAACAGTTGAAGGATTTGACAGGAACTCAAATGATATAAACAACTTGACTCAAACACTGAGAAAAACTTACATAGAAAAAGGTTGAAAATAAATAAAAAATGAAAGGAAGTCGTTGGTGGGGCAACGACTTGTAAGTCGTTATGGCCTGTGGGTCTAACCACTTACAAGTCACTGGCCTACTAATGACTTCTAAATTGTTAGGCCAAGGCGTTTTGTTCCATTTGATTTCTTCCAGTATTCATGTTCCTTTTGTCATTTTTGCTCCAAAAGTCAGCCTTTTCGACTCGGACTCTGCTTAAAAACACACTGAACATCAACGTCTAAGAGGGGGAAGAGGGAGCGGGGGGGGGGGGGGGGGATAAAGACTATTATCCTAGTTCAAGAAGATGATTAAGTTGATAATTTAAAGAGGTCTTTAAGTACTCTGCCTTTTGATTTGTACAGGCACTAAACTTTCTTGAAAGAAAATAAGAAAAACGGAAGAAGACGACTTATAAATACAGAGTTCTATGTATATCTTTTATTCAATCATAAGCAGTCTCAAATATTAGCACAAGATTTGTAAACATGATTAGCTAACTTGATGATAATTAAAGAGAAGTTCTAAATTTATATTTGGAGTAACCACATAATACGAATTGATTAATCCAATATTAACCGTCAATCTACGTTAGGCGAACTAACTTGGCATTTTCATGAGATTGAAAAGAAAAAGACTAATAGAAAAATGTTGTGAAATGAATGTGATCTCTTTAATTTTACCAGAGGTCATCACTTTTTTTGAAGTAAAAGTTGGGTGAGCTAGCCAATTTATGGACCAGTCTTCACAGACGAGCCGCGGTTAAGAAAAAATAACAAAGACTTTTTAATGTGTAAATAAAGTTGTACAAAAATACTTATAGCTAAAATACGAAAAGCTTTTAGAGAATTTTACGGAAGTTTGAAATGTTCAAAGTCTGGAATTTTAACCCAGACTTTCATGGTGTTTTTAATTCAAATTTTTTCATGGAGTTTTGAGTTGCCTTAGAAAATTCCTAAAGGTTTTTTCGTGTTTTAGCTAAGAATATTTTTGTCCAAATTTTATTTGTGCATTAAAAAAGTTGAATACTTTTAAAATAGTGGTTAAATTAGCAGTTTAAACAGTAGCTATTTTCCCATTTCTCCTGAATCTGAATTAGTCCGCTGGCCATAATTGTGCACTGAATACTGGTTGTTTACAACAAAATACTCATTCCCCCCAAAACTAAGATAAATAATTTTAAAATATTTCAACAATATAATTCTGTCCAATAAAAATTTGTGGTTGAACATTTGAATAATGATTGTGGGAATCACTCTATATCATCCAAAGAAGCAAATTTTTAAAAAAACTTCGTCTGAAGAATGATGAGCGTGACCATACCAAATGGAGTATAGTAAGATTAACGTTACATGAGTACATAATTTTGTCTGTTGTGACAGTCATAGGAAATTGCCCTTGCAAAATCTAAAAGGTGGTGGCTCATCATATATATAATGCTATATGATATGAATAGACAATTAATTGGGTACCTTCCCATGCAACTTCCACGAAACTAGTCCCATGATATAACTCCTATTATCCATCAACTATTTTTATCCTCTTTCTGTTCCTTCCTTCGTCTGCTTCTCTTTCCCACTCTTTCCTCCAAAATTTCCTCATTATTTTTTTTTAAAAAAATTCCCTCTTCTTATGTGTATATATATATATATATATATATATATATAAACCATGTTGAGTCCTCTATTCTTCATCAATTCATCCTCCTATACACTAACAAAATATCAATCTATTTGTATTATTAATTAACAAAATGGCTGGATTGGGACGTGACATTGTGTTCGAGGATTTCTTCCCATCGATGGTGGAGAAACTCGGTTCGGAAGGGTTCCTGAAGGAGCTACAGAATGGTTTCCGAGTGCTGATGGATGAGGAGAGGGAGGTGATCACGTTCGATAGCTTGAAGAGGAATTCAGCATTGTTAGGGTTGGAAGGAATGAGTGATGATGAACTAATGTGCATGTTGAGGGAAGGGGATATGGATGGAGATGGTTGCTTGAATGAGAAGGAATTTTGTGTGCTGATGGTAAGGTTGAGCCCTGATTTGATGGACAAATCAAGAATGTGGTTAGCTCGGAGTGTTGAAAATGTGTTTTAATTTTGGACTAGGAGTATTATTGTTAGGCTATGCTAGCTAGGCCCTATTGTACTACTATGATGCTATTTTTTCCCCTACGTGTCTGTCTCTAGTTTATTACTGGAGTTGATTGCTATGGTTCTTTTGTTTTTTGTCATCGTTAATGTCTTTTCTTCAGAATTCAATGAATTTTTGGTTGTTACTCTCGTCTTCCCATTTTATATCCCGAGGTTTAACTTAGTTTTCAATATGTGGCGTACTTTTCTTTTTAATCTGTCCTTGAAAAGATGTTACCTTTACTTATTTGGCAATTATTTAATGGTAATATATCCATTTTTATCCTTATTGGATCTCACTCAACAAGAAAAAACAATTAAAAAGAAGCATTAAAGTGACATCATAAATAAGGGTAATTTAGTAAACGTACATAACAAAGTCTTCTCTTATTTCAAACTTCGTGTCAAGTCAAATTAAACCACATAAATTGGAATGGAGGGAGTATAAAATACCAAAATTACCTCTACCATCAACTACGGGTGGAGCTATAGTGTTTTAGTTGCTGGTTCGGTATAACCAGTAATGTTAGTTAAAATTATGTATTTATGTTAAAACAATTCATTTAATATGTATAAATAAATTACTGAGAACCTAGTAAGCTGCCTCCACCATCAGTGATCACATGTTATTTCAAATTCTCTAATTTCCTCATAAAAATCTGAACTTCTTTGTTAGATGAATCCAAATAGTTGTTTGTCATTAAATATACAATGAAGTTGTTTATGAAAATACATGTGACAACTTCTTACAAAATATACTATTGAAAAATGAAAGTGTATCAATATAATGTGGGATGTGTTAGGATTTGCGTTACGTCAACTATTTGCTAAAAAATTGGTTCTTCATGTCCAAAGGCTCAGTAATTAATGGGCCCAGTTGGATGTTAACTAAACAATTTTTTTCAATAATTACAAAAAGGTGGCACTTGTGACTCTGACTCTTCGTGATCGATATAAGTACTCAATTGAAAACAGAACAATCAATTGTTGATGTGAAGTGTGAACCCTCTTAAGATATTTACTGTAAAAAATGACTCCAAATATGATAACATAACTCCTCTTGTAGTAGGCATGTTTCGGTTTTTGAAAGTCACGATTAACTTTTAAAATTAAATTAGATTAAATTAATTCAATGTTTTAAAATTAAAATTTGTATATTCAAAAACTATATGAAAAGTACTATAAGTTGCAACTTTTCTTTTTTCAGTATAATTAATAAATACATCTTAAAATATTAATCAAAAATTATATCATTTGACTTTTTTAACAAAAAATATATCAATTATTTTGAGACGGAGGGAGTACAATACAATTGTAATGGAAACTTCAATTATTTTAATGGTATTAGTAGTAAATTTTATTGATGTACTTTGTTGAAGAGTTTACAGTGTGAAAAATTTAATATGTATGTTAATGTAGTTTCAAATGATAGCGTAAAAAAAGAATCCAAGGTAGCAACATATGTTGAGAGTGATCATTAGTTTTTTTTTTTTTTCTGGTAACAAAATGACGATATTAATTAATTAAGCATAGTTGCAAAAGTTGTCTGAATTAGTAGCCACATCCCGGCATACTAGGCGACTAGATTCAATATTAATTGCTCTTAGTTATGTAGTTCCTTCCGAATCCCATTGGACTACATGGTATAGGTGGGATGGGAGGCTTGACAAAATAAAAGGCACATTCTGCTCCATGGTTGATTGTCCCATTTTTGCTAGTCCATCAGCAACTTGATTTTGTTCCCTAAAGATGTGGGATGGTAGAGGGGCTTGGATTGCCTTTATCAATGACCTGCACTCATGTAGCAAATTATGATAATGTGAGTCTTCAGCTTGTAACATGTGTATCATAGTTAGTGAATCAACATTGATAATAATAGGCTTAATGTTGTTGTTAGTTGCAATCAGGAGTCCACGTCTGAGAGCCATGATTTCTGCTTGAATAGGGGTAGCTTTAGAAATCCCTTCATAGAACCTGATGACCCACTTCCCCTCATGGTCTCTAATCACTCCTCCTAAATCTGCGTTGCCACTCTTTCCTCTACAAGAGCCATCACTGTTAAGTTTAAAACATCGGTGGGGGAGGCTCCCATTTGAGGAAAATGCTGGTCCTGTCTTTTTTAGGATTCTATTTTTTGATGAGCAGGCTATACTCAATTGTATGATTGATGGTCATTTGGACACTGATGGCTTCCTTCTTATTGTTAAAAAGGTTGTTGTTCCTGGTGTTCCATATGGACCAAAGACTATGGGCAATGATACTGCACCAGGTGGTGTAGGCATTGAAGGGTATGTCTCTTGCATCCATCCAACAGTTGATCTAGCTGGTTCTATCCAGCATGGTCAGGTTAGTCATAGGGGGATTGGTAGTTTGTTTCTGAAGGGTTTCCCAGAAACTGATTGCATTGGTGCACTCAAAGAATAAATGGGAAAGAGTTTTCATCTCATTTTTGAATAATTGGCAAAGGGAGCTGACGTTCATGCCTATTCTGCTGAGGTGTTCATTTGTTGGGAGTTTTCCATGCTTGGGGAGCCAAAGGAAAGTCTTGACTTTGTTAGGGGTCGTGGCTTTCCATATGGCTTTGAATTATTTCATGTCATCTGGGTTTCCCTGACTGTTAGTAGTGTTAGTGATGGCCTCATAGATACTGCTTGTAGTAAATTTCCCATTACTAGTGAGCTTCCAGTAAGGGTGATCATCCATGTCAGTTATAAGAGGGGGGTAGTTTCATTGAGGGTTTGGAGAATCTGGGGAGGCAGATCGAAGGAAAGCTTGTTCCAATCCCAAGTTCCAATGGTGGTAGCTCCTACGACCTTAAGGTCCACCTCCTGGAAAGTCAGTGAACCTTGGATTTGTTGCCTAATAGGATTAGTATGGGGGGAGCCATACATTCTATGCTCTGTTTCCTTTGTGAATGGACCAGGAAAGTCCCTTCGAACAATGTTTCCAACCATTTTGGATGTTTTTTCAGGTTGTGAAAATGATTCTTCCATGTTTGTTTTCCCCTCCATTCATGTACTTGGTGGTCAGAACTCTGGTCCAAAGGGAGTATGGGTTCTTAAAAACTCTCCATGCTAGGCTAGCATGAAGTGCTTTATTCCTGTTCTCAGTCTTTTGGAGCCCAAAACCACCCCTTGTTTTTGGTTTTGTGACAGTTTCCCAATTGACCAGGTGGAGTTTCCTTTTTGTGGCATTGGTGCCCCAGATGAAATCCCTTTGGATTTTGTCGATGGCTTCAAGAGTTGTCTGGGAAAGTCTTAAGTATTGCATGATATAAGAGGGGATGGTACTCAAGGTGGATTTGGCAAGGACATTCCTGTCTGTCATGTTCATCATATTAGTTTTCCAGCCAGCAAGCTTATTGCTCATGGATTCCAGGATGAATTGGAAGTCATCATGGGTAGGCCTTTAGTTGAGGATGGGGAAGCCAAGGTATTTTTCAAAGCTTTTGCTTTTCTTAATATTGAGTAAGTTACTGCAAGCATCAGCATTAGTGCTGGAACAATTCTTAGAGAAAAGGACTTTAGATTTAGAGTTATTCATTTTTTGTCCTGAATCCCTTCTGAAGTCACTGAGAATTCTAAGGATGGTGTCACAATTCTTTGGTGTGGCTTGAGCCATGAGAGTGAGGTCATGAGCAAAGAAGAGATGGGAGATTTTGGGTCCCTTAGTGGTAATCTTGATAGGATCCCAATCTTTATTGGAGACAGCATTATCAATATTTTTGGAGAGTCTTTTCATGCATAGGATAAAGATGTAAGGGGAGATTGGGTCCCTTTGTCTTATCCCTCTGCTGGGCTCAAAGAGGGGGAAGGTTTTCCATTAATGGGAATAGAGATGGATGAGGTAGAGACACAAGACATGATGAGATCAATTATGGATTTGGGAAAGTTGAAGTAAGTGAGGGTGTCCTGAATATAGGACCATTCAATTCTGTCAAAGGCCTTTCCAAGGTCTATTTTGAGCATCATGTTGGCTTTTTTTCCCTTCATCCTCTTGAAGTGGTTAACATATTCCTAGACAATGATGGCATTGTCTGCAGCCCTTCTGTTAGCCAGGAAACTAGCTTGGTTTGTGCCAACAAGAAGGTTCAGGTATGGCTTGATTCCGTTAACCAGGATTTTGGTAACAAGCTTGTAGGAGTAGTTGCATAAGTCAATAGGTCTAAATTTCCTAATAGTACCAGCATTAGGGCATTTAGAAATGAGACAGAGGTAGGTTGCATTGGCTTTCCTGATCATACATCTATCTTTGAAGACCTTTTGATAGAATTCCATGATAGTGTTCCCCACAGAGGTCCAGTATTTCTGAAAGAAGTGAGGGTGTAATCCATCAAGGCTAGAGCTTTCATGGGGTAGAAGGAATTACTGGCCTTGAGGATTTCACTATCTCTTAGGGGGGCTTTTAGGTTGGCCTTAACCTCTTCAGGAAGGATGTTGGTAGAAGCTTGAGTGGTTATTTTCCTAATGGTGTGAGAATGGTCAGTGGTGTATAGATGGCTGAAGAAACTGGTTATGTGGGAGGTGATGTCCTTATCTTCCTGGATTTGGTTGCCAGTTTCATCCTTGAGAAGAAGGATTTTGTTCCTTCTCCTCCTGTTAAGAACTGGAGTTTGGAAGAACTTTGTGTTGGCATCCCCTTGATCCAACCAGTTGATTCTGGATTTGATTTTCCAAAAATTTTCTTCACACTTAGTGATCATGTTGAGCTCCTCAAGTAAGTTGTTCTCCAAATAGTGTAGGTAGGAGCTGTGGGGGTAGTGTTCTGACTTTTGGATGCCATCAAGTCTTTCTAGGATATTTTTCTGTTTATGAAAAATGTTCCCAAAGACTCTATGGTTCCAGATTTTGGCCTCCTTCAGATTTTGGCCTCCTTCTGAAAAATGTGATATTGTGATGGAGGGGGGCCTGACTGCTAAAATAATGGGCCACGAGAGGTTGGAAAGAGGGGTGGTGGTCCCACATGGGCTCAAATCTGAAAGGCTTATGGAATTGCTGATGTCTTACCCCATAAAGATCAATGAGCATAGGGGAGTGGTCAGATTTGGTTCTTGGTAGGTTTGTGACAGTGGCCTCTGGGTATTAGTTTATCCAGAGGTTATTTGTCAGACACCTATCAAATCTCTAAAAAATGAGTTGGTTTCTATTTCTATAGCGTTTGTTAGTCCAGGTATACTTGCTATCCTTATACCCCAGGTCAATCATATTACAGCAGTTAAGACAATGCCTGAAAGTGTTAAATCTATTCAAATTAATAGGAGCTCCACCAAGTTTTTCTTTTGCTAACAGGACTTCATTGAAGTCACCCCCATAAATCATATTCTCGTGTTGTTATGAGAGATCTGTTGTAACTCATCCCAGCGACTAGTGCGTGTGTGTGGGTCTGGACTAGCATAAATGGCAGAAAAAAGCCAAGTGTTGTTCAGGACTTAGCAGAAAAAAGCCAAGTGTTGTTCAGGACTTACCTTAATTGTGACATGGATACCTTGAAGAGAAGTGTTGAAGTTATCCAGCTCAAGAAGATCTTTTTTCCACATTACTACAATGCCCCCAGAGAGACCAATCGCAATCGACTGAATGTAAAGGTCAAACCCAAAGGCTTCCTTGAGGACTTGTGCTCTGTTATTTTTGTTTCTAAGAGGACCAACATGGCTGGTTTATGGATGTCAACCATAGTGCGACATTGGCGTCTAAAGGTAGCGTTGTTGGCCCCCCCTAGTATTCCAAATAATGAGCTTCATCATGTCAAGCATCTGAGGTTAATGGAGCATTGGACTCTTCCCTCTCGCACTGTATAGTGCTTGGGGACTCAGGATTACTGTTGATGCCAGTCTGGTTGTGGCATTCTTGATCATTAAGGAGAGGGTTTTCATCATCTTCGGCAAATGAGCTATAATAGCTACGTCGAAGGGCCCGCTGAAGTTTTTGTGTAGAGTTCTTTCCAATAGGAACAACTCCTGGCATGGATCTCCAAATGTGTTTAGGAAAGCCTTCATCTCAATGTTTCTCTGTCTTAGAGAGTCGAGTAGAGATGGGGGTTTTGTGCATTGGTTTTCCCCCTCCTGAGGTCTTGTCGTTGTTGGGAAAAGCCTGGGTGGGGTCCATGGTATGAAGCTTGGTGATTATTCGCTTGGAGGTAAGGTGTGGTTAGGTAGAAGGGAAAAGTCTGGAATACATTTCACATTACTGAGCTCAGTTTCTCCATTGTGCTCGCTTCCTGATATGCAGGCATTAGAGTTGCCTGGAGTGTCTGCTGCCAGACTTCCCTGCCTAGTGTTTAAATGGCTTGATCGGTAATTTCCTGAGCTAGTTGATATAAGTACGCCAGATCTTGTATGGTTAGAATTATTGGCTGGTTCCCTACTATTAATTTTAATTGAACACCCTTGCCTACTAAGGTCTTCTCCATCCACGAAGCCGGATGCCGATCTGGCTGTGTTGGTGAAGTGATAAAGTAGAGGGGCTCCATTAGAGGTAGATGGTTGTTTTGGTTGTTCTTCATTTGGGGTAATGTGAGGGAAGCTTGAGGGTAACAGTAGGTTGGTAGTGGGGTGGTTTTCCGGTCATTGGGGGTTAAATAATGGAGGTTCAGCGGAGTTGATGGATTTGACTCCAGGGATCTTTTCAGCTTCCCTAGTGTTATGATTACAATCTTGAGGGAGGAAAAATGCATTTTTTGGAGAGCTAGCCATGGCTAAGTCCATAGGCTCCTTCGGAGTGGGTGGGTGGGAGCATTGCCCATTTACTCCCCCATTGTTAGAGGGGATGTTGGGGGTGGATTTAATGCCATTAAATTGGTTTGCAACTTTTTTGGGTATTTTACTTTTGGCATTACTGTTAAGGGAGTGAGAGGGCTTTATGGGGCTCTTTGATGTGGTCCCACTTTTCTCTTCCAACTGGACTTGCTTGTCTTTTGCAAGTCTTGTAAAGAAGCATGTGTGTGTTGAGAAGATTCAAGGGGAGGAGAATTTTTAGAATTCATACCTGGTTGTGTGCCCATGTTTCGTATCGGAGCAAATGCCTTGTGTTGATGATTTTGTTCCCTTCCAGGTCTGTTCATGTTCTTTCTTTTAGTGAAGGTGACCACTTGTCATTCCTCCTTGATCTTTGTTGCAGGTGCGCGTTGAGTATTCTCAGAACATGTTATTGGAGGGGTATCATAAAAACATTGTCTGGTGGTGTGCCCAATTCTGCCACAGGTAGTGCACATCACTCCTTCACCCTCGTATACCACCTTTTGGAGCTGAGAACCAATTTTGATTTTTGTCTTGACGAGAACTTCTAGTGGGACTTGTATGCATATTCTTACATATCTTCCTCTCATGGCTGCAGAAGTGTAGGTGTCTATTTTTAGAAGATAGCCAAGCTTTCTCCCCACTTTTTCTAATATGATTTTGTCATAGAATTCAGTAGGAAGTTGCGGCAGTCTAACCCAAATAACTATATGTGTAAGCTTTGCTTTTTCTGGTACAAAATTGGGCTCCTATTTTTTAACAGATAGGAACCTACCAGTAACAAACCATGGACCTTCGTGTAGTACTTTCTGGGCATTCTCTATTCTTTCGAATTTTTTTGTGTAGTAGTCCTGGCCTAGATCAATTAGCTTTAGTGATTCTGTAGGTTTCCATAGGTCTTGCAATTTTTGCTTGAGGTATGGATGCGCTAGGTTCTTTCCAAATACCTTGATGATGACAGAGTTTTTTCATGGTTGATATATACGTATCTTATCTTCATGGGTGAGCATTATTGATTCTGCATCTTGTTCCATTTCCTCTTCCATTTCAAAGGTGACCAGGGTGGAGCATTGTCCATATGAGAGATTTATGTCCACCTCTTTGTTCATAAGAGCATCTTTGAAGCGTGTGGCTGAATTGTCT
This sequence comes from Capsicum pubescens, assembly GCA_030864215.1. NCBI lineage: Eukaryota > Viridiplantae > Streptophyta > Magnoliopsida > Solanales > Solanaceae > Capsicum > Capsicum pubescens. The sequence continues at coordinate 176,056,855 of CM061539.1, read as the reverse complement.
TTTGTTGTTAAATCTTCTTCCATATAGGAAGTATGGTTCTGTGATGGTGGTGAATTCGGTGGTAATGGGGGTGGTGAAATGATGGCATTAAGCTGTGGAGCGGGCTCTTCACTATTCATAATGACTAGAGTCCTTTTAGGACCTAATCACCTTTGTCATTTCTTATACCAGACAATTGCCACTTAGAGTGATCATTAGTTATTGCAATGCATTACAACTTGATTTTACTCCGATTGAAATCATGAAATTATACTTATAACAGGCGAAGAATTGGAGTTAGTGTCATGTATGATTCTTGAGCCATACATACATAAGGGATCGTAGTGTCTGAATCTACGTGCTAGAGAAAAAAATAATTCCAAGACGAAGTACTTTTTTGGCTAAAAAACAAAAATAAAATAGAATTGGACATTACATTAATATTTGAACGTGCTAAAGAGAAAATTTTGTCTAGGTGTTCAATTGATATGAGGTTACCTTAATTCTTGGATTACACTTTATTTGGACTACTCAATATTAGCCTGCCTAAAGCCTATCATTTATAAAGGGGGAAAGGACAGAAACAACATTTCAAATTAAACTATTTTCATGAAAATGACCATCAAATTCAAATTCTATTTTCTAGCCATTTTAATTTACTGGCTTGTTCTATACCGTTTTACACACCTTCTGTACAATTTCTATTCAAATCTTATACATATAAATATTCTATATGAAAATTATACAATTTTGATACAAAATTTATACAATAACTGTATATATATTTTCACATTTTATACAATAATTATATAATTTTCATACACTTTCTATATATTTTATACATATATATATTTGATAGAACTATACAATTTTTATACACATATCTTATATAGATACATATTCTATTTAACAATTATATCATTTTTATATAATTTAATTATTATTTCTAAACAATAAAAAAATAGAATATTTGATCAGTCAAAAAAAATTGAAATATTTTTAAAAGGGTCGAATTGCCCAAATTGAATACTATATCAGTATTGTATATAGACTGTATCTGTATTGTATATGGACTACGTAGGCCAAAATGACTCAAATTAGGAAATGGATATAAAGTGGAAATAGTATATCTGACTGACCAATTTTTGAAAAAATTTCAAACTTGAGCTATTTATTTTAAAAAGTGTCAGAGTGTCTTTTTTCCTTTATAAGGCATATTGGGCTAGTATAGATTGGAATAAGGCTTTAGGCAGCCTATATGATATGGGCCAGCCAATATGTTATGTTTGTGGTTTGCATATTTTAGTGCCACTATTTGAATTTATTGGCCTGTTTGTGGTTTGCATATTTTAGTGCCACTATTTGAATTTTAACTTCATTAAGAAAAAGTATAAATAACATAAATACCAACCCTTTTGGAGGTAATTACACTCTCTTTCGCTTTTTTAATTACTTTACTCTTCTCTCTATTAATATACATAACATAGCTGACATATACATAGCATTCTGTGTATATATGTTGGAATTTTTATAATATGTTTAGGGAGTTGAGACTTTTTGTAATATTAGAAACATAAGTTATATATTTGTGTAATTTTTAGCAAGAAAAATCCTGCTAATAGATTTATGGCCATATTTTCACACCAAAATCCTAGTGAATCGCCAAGATTTCTATATTTACTGGAAAAAAAAATTGTGATTTCATAATAATCACTACAATTTTTAGTCATTGCTAGGAGCAGTGGCGAATTTCAATGATGGCAAGACTTGTCTAGTCATGTAACTCTTGGCGGACACCAATATTTGCGATCAAGTCCTGACATGTCATCGGAATTATAACTATAAGTCCTGATTTATCATTTAAATTGGCTACAATATTCTGAGGAGACATCATAACTTTTGTTGTCTTAGCTCTCTCTTTTCACTAGTATAATTTTCTGTTTTTGTATAGTGAATATAGTCGGAGACTTAAAATATTTTTCTTTGTTTACATTCTTCTTTCTTTCACTAATATAATTACTCTCTTTTATGCACTTTATATTTTCTTGTACTTATCTCTAAACGTATTGGAGCAGGTTGGATGAAGTGGAGGCTAGCCTCGGGAGTGTTGTGTGATAAGAAGGTGCCCCTTAAGCTGAAAGACAAATTCTATAGAGTGGCAATCCGTCCGGCCATGTTGTATGGTGCGGAGTGTTGGCCAGTCAAACACTCGTACATCCAAAAATTGAAGGTGGCGGAAATGAGAATGTTGCGTTGGATGTGTGGGCTTACTAGAAGTGATAGAGTAAGAAATGAGACTATTCGGGAGAAGGTGGGAGTGGCTTCAGTGGAAGACAAGTTGCGGGAAGGAAGACTGCGATGGTTTGGGCATGTGATGAGGAGGAGTGCGGATACCCCAGTCCGTAGGTGTGAGAGGCTTGTTTTGGATGGCTTCAGGAGGGGTAGAGGTAGGCCGAAGAAATACTGGAGAGAGGTGATTAGACATGACATGGAGCAGCTCCAGCTGACTAAGGACATGACCCTAGATAGGAAGGTGTGGAGGTCGCGGATAAGGGTAGAAGGCTAATGCGGGTGTGTGGGTTGTAGCTTGCAGTCTGGAGAGTCTTGTGTAGCTGGGTTAGTAAGTCTAGGTCCGTGTTCATAGGGTCCTTATTATGGGAGTGTAGGTTATTACTAGGTGGGTGCACTAGGTCTTATGACTTAGTACCTATTTTCTTATTCTGTGTCGCCCTTATGTCTCGTATTTCATATTTCTCTGATGTCTAATTTATTATTTCTTATTCCTGATTTTCTATTATGTTTTACATCCCTTTGTTTACTGCTCTCTACTTTGAGCCGGGGGTCTATCGAAAACAGTCTCTCTACTTCCTCGGAGATAGCGGTATGGACTGCGTACATCTTACCCTCCCCAGACCCCACTCTTGTGAGAATACACTGATATGTTGTTGTTGTTGATATTTTCTTGTACTTAAAATAAAATACAAAACCACTTTCTATTCATAGGTGAGGAAGTTTTCTGTTGTAATGAATATTAGTGAATGAGGGATAGTAAGGATGAAAAATCAATAATCTAATAATTATAAGAGTTACAAAAATAACAAGATAGAATAATGATAGAAATTATAAAAATTATCAAAAAATTATGATTATATTCTTACCACTAATTTATAACAGTAATTGTCATCAAATCAAATGAAGTTAACTGCTGCACATTTCAGCAACTAAATGCAAATGTTTGGAGTATAACTAAGTCAAGTTTCATCTTGAGAACTAGTCACTTGTCATTTTATAATAAAAAATTATGTTGTAGATTAATTAATTATTTCATATTTATTTCATATTATATTTTTTATATATGATAAAGGAGAGCAATCTAGCCTATAAATGAGCCAAGCAGCATCTTGAGAACTAATCACTTAACGTTTTACAACAAAAAATTATTTTACAGATTAATTAATTATTTTATATTTATTCCATATTTATTTCATATCGATATCTATATTTATAATATGTAGCATAGATAGAATAAACTCAATGAAACATTACCCATTCAATTTCAGCCACAAATAAGGAGGAAGGAGAGGGGAAATAGAGAAAAATGAGGAAATTATCATGACACTCTATTTTTTAAACAAATATTTTCTTTAACGTGATTAAAAATTAAATACAGCTCCTTAAAAAGTCTATCCCAGATAATAATCCTCTAATAATGTTGTGATTCAATGCCTAATAGAGTAGTAGAAGTAATTAGGGGAAAGAAGAGGAAACTGCGAAAGTGTCATTTTAAGAAAGAAACCGTGCACCTTAATTGTGATATTTCACTTTAGTGATTAGTCTTAAAAAGAAAAAGAAGAAAAACCATAATCATACTGTATGCTTTCTCTAATGTTGTTTGAACTTCACACAACAGACCAATAATACAAAAAAAGCAGAGCGTTGATTTCGAGAATGGTGATTTAATTTTTACCTTATCACAAACTAAGGTTATTAAGTTCTCTTTTTCTAATGGCTTAACTTTATTTAAATTTCAAGTATGTGTCGTTAATTCAGTTGATACATCTACTAATATGAATAGCAAGAGGATGTGAGGAGTGATTTCCACATTTTTTTTTCTAAAAGCAAATCCACTAGGCGAGATGCCCGAGCTAGTTTTTTTTATATCTATATTAAAAGCAAAATTTAAAAGAAAAAGTACAAGCAAGAGGGCTATGTTAGGATCGATTTGCGTGCATACACACTAAATCTATGAAGAGGATGAAAAAAATTAGAGAGAGTTCTTGAGGAGAGAGAGAAGTAATTTCGTGGTAACACCCGTGGGTAACCTCCACGACGGACGGACTATTTATATTAATGACTCGGAGTATGTACAATTACACAGAGAAATGAGAATAAAAGATACAACATAAAATATATAACAATACGTCACATATTAATCAGGTTCCACAACCTAAGAATTCTCCCACTTGGAGACTGATTCTGTCATCCAAGAATTACATTCTAAAAAAAAAAAAAATATTCCTCCATCATCAATATGTTAGCCACACCGCAACATCTGTAGACACAACTACAGAAAACCAACTAAGGTTTTGCACAACCTTAGTTTACCAGCATCAACACATTTTGTCAACATGTCTGCTGGATTCTTTGCACCCTCTATCTTTTCCAAACACATATCACCTTCTTCCACTGCCCTGCGAGTGAAATGGTACCGTCTTCTAATGTGTTTCGTCTTCGAATGATAGACCGGGTTCTTCACCAACTGTATGGCACTTTGGCTATCTGTGTAAAGAATATTCTTAAGTTGCTTCTTGCCCAGTTCTTCCAAATAATCTGCCAGTCATATCATCTCCTTTCCAGCTTCAGCTATTGCCACATACTCAGCCTCAGTAGATGAAAGAGCAACGCACTTCTGAAGCCTGGACATCCAACTCACTACTGTACCACCTACGATGTAAATGTATCCGGAAGTGCTCATGCTTGAGTCCACATCTCCACAAAGATCAGCATCAACAAAACCTTGCAGAATCACTTTATCATTGCCAAAATAAAGTGAAGTATTGAATGTACCTTTCAGATATCTTAGAAGCCACTTCACAGCTTCCCAATGCTCTTTCCCGGGGTTTGCCATGTACCTGTTAATAACTCCCACTGCATGTGCTATATCAGGTCTAGTGCAGACCATAGCATACATCAGACTCCCAACTGCAGAGGCATATGGAACAAGTGCCATGTGCTCCCGCTTCTGAGCTGTCTTTGGTGACTGCTCTTTTGACAATTTTGTATGATTTGCCAATGGAGTAGTCCTGGGTTTAGCATCATTAACTCTGAATCTGGCTAGCACCTTCTCAACATACTGCTCTTGGGATAGATTCAAAGTGCTAGCAGATCTATCCCAAGAAATCCTCATCCCAAGAATCTGCTTCGCTGCATCTAAATCTTTCATCTCAAAATCAGAAGACCGACTTGCCTTCAGAGAGTTTATCTCCTTCATACTGGATCCGGCAATCAACATATCATCCACATACAAGAGTAAAAATACATAAGAATCAGTGTATTTCTTGAAGTAGCAACATTGATCCTTTTCACTCCTGCGGAAGACACTCTTGCTCATAAAGGAGTCAAACTTCTTGTACCACTATCTAGGTGCTTGCTTCAGCCCATACAAGCTCCTGTTGAGCTTGCACACCATGTGTTCCTTGCCTGGAACTACAAACCCCTCTGGCTGCTACATATAGATTTCCTAATTCAAATCTCCATGTAAAAACGCAGTTTTTACATCCATTTGCTCAAGATGTAAATTATCCGATGCAACAATACTCAATAAAATTTAGATAGTAGTTAATTGCACAACAAGAGAAAATATTTCAGCGTAATCAATACCTTTCCTTTGTGAATATCCTTTAACTACTAACCGGGTCTTGAATCTTCTTTTGCCATCTGGTTCTGCCTTGATTCTGAACACCCACTTGTTCAACAAGGCTCTCTTCCCTGCAGGTAACTTAGTCAACATCCACGTGTTATTTTTCTCAAGTGAGATCATCTCATCATCCATGGCTTGTTCCCACTTGATTGAATCCTCCACCTGCAGGGCCTCATCAACAGACTCTGGTTCTCCTTCATCAATCAACAACAGATAATGTAATAATGTTGAATACCTATCTAGTGCTCTAATGGTCCTGGATGATCTTCTCTCAACCTACTCAGGTGTCACTTGTTCCGCATCTAGTTCCTCAACGACAGTCCCTAGAGTTTGTTGAGTATCTGTTGTAACATCTTTGGATGTACTCTTAGGCAACTCAAGCTCAACTCCCACTTGCTTTGTAGTTTCTTGAACCTTTTTCTCTCTGTCCTTGTACAAGACATTTTCATCAAATGTCACATCACAATGTCTTAGGATCTTCTTATTTCTGTCATCACAAAACCTGTATCCGAACATGTTAGAATCATAACCTATAAAGTAGAACTTTATAGATTTAGCATCAACCTTATCTCTCTTGTCTGGATCAACATGAACATAAGCAGTGCAACCAAAAGTTCTCAAGTGATAATATTTGAGATCTTTTCCTGTCCATACTTCTTCCGGAATCTTGAACCCCAGAGGAATTAATGGTCACCTGTTGATCAATTATATAGTTGTGCTCACAGCATCTGCCCAAAACGTCTTAGGCAGCCCACAGTGTATCCTCATGCTCTTTGTATGCTCATTCAATGTTCTGTTCATCCTTTCAGCAACTTCATTCTGCCTTGCCTTCCCGGGAACTGTCCTCATTAATCTGATTCCCTCAGTTGCACAGATGTTTTTGAATTCTGACTCGTCATATTCTCCTCCATTATCAGACCTCAGGCATTTGATTTTCAAGCCAGTCTGATTTTCAACTTCAGCTTTCCACCTCTTGAAGTGGCAAACACATTTGACTTATATTTTATGAAGTAAACTGATACCTTCCTGTTGAAATCATCAATGAAGGTGACATAGAATCTGGATCCACCAAGTGATGAAACAGGAGATGGTCCCCAAACGTCTGTATGGACCATTTCCAGCCGTACTTTCTTTGGCTCGCTCGCAGTCTTCGTGAAGCTTACTCGTTTCTATTTACCCATAACATAACTCTCACAAGGACCCATATCAACAGATTCCAGCCTCTCTAAAGCTTCTTTTGCAACCAGCATCTTCATTCCTTTGGCACTCATGTGTCCAAGTTTGTTGTGCCACAAACATGAACCGAAAGCACCCTCAACAACAACAGCCATGTTTATACACCCTGCAGTGGTGTACAAAGTTCCAGATTTTGTGCCACGTGCTACAACCATAGCACCCTTTATAATCTTCCACCAACCTTTCCCAAACTCTGCTGCGTAGCCTGTGTTATCCAACTAACCAACAAAGATCAGATTCTTCTTGAGACCAGGAATATATCTGACATCCTCCAATGTCCACTGATTTCCTGATGGAGTTTTTATGCAGACATCCCCCTTACCTTCAATCGCCAATGACTTATTGTTAGCAAGATACACCTTTCCAAAGTTTCCAGACTTGAAGTTTTGGAACAATTCCATGCTAGGAGATGAATGAAAAGATGCACCATAATCAAATATCTAGAATTCAACCGGGCTATCCACACTAAGGATTAGAGCATCCCCAATGTCTTCTGCTGAATTAACAGAATCATTATCATCTCCAGATTTCTAATTCTTTTTTTTCTTGGGTTTCTTGCACTCTGTCCGAAAGTGTCCTTTCTCTCCATAATTCCAACATATCACGTTGAATTTTTGTGGAGATTTTTCATGATTCTTCGATTTTGATCTGCTATGTGTATTCTGATCCCACGATTGGTCTCTCCCCCTTCAGTCAACACTGAGAGCACTATCATATGACTCCTCAATTTCTCATTTGCGAATGCTTTTGCTAAGAAAAACATCTCGAATTTCATCAAACTTCAGTTTCTCAGATCCACGGGAACTGCTAATCGCAGGAACAACAGAATCCCAAGACTCGAGCAAAGATGACATCAAAATCAGTACTTTAATTTCATCTACGAAATTAATGTCCACAGAACACAGTTGACTAACAATCATATTGAACTCGTTTATATGATCAGCAACAGATCCATTCTCATGCATCTGTAAATTGAATAATCTACGCATCAAATATACCTTGTTCATCGCAGATAGTTTTTCGTACAAATTTGATAGTGCCTTCAACAGATCGAACGTGGTTTTCTCCTTGACGATGTTGAATGCCACATTTCTCGACAAAGTGAATTGGATCAGCCCTAGAGACTGCCGATCCTTGAGCTTCCAATCCTCTTCCTTCATGGACTCCGGCTTCACCCAGTCAAGGATTCTTGAAGATCTTTCTTGTATAGATAGTCTTTGATCTGCATCTCCCAGAAACCAAAATCGAATCCATCAAACTTCTCGATTCCAAACTTTGATCCTTCCATTTTAAGTGATCGTGATGAATCTACCAAGCTTTGATAACAAATTTTAGGATCGATTTGCGTGCACACACACCAAATCTATGAAGAGGATGAAGAAAACTAGAGAGAGTTCTTGAGGAGAGAAAGAGAAGTAATTTTGTGGTAACACCCGTGGGTAACCTCCACGGCGGACAGGCTATTTATTCTAATGACTCGGAGTATGTACAATTACACAAAGAAATGAGAATAAAAGGTACAACCTAAAATATATAACAGTACGTCACATATTAATCAGGCTCCACAACCTAACAGGTTATGCCTTGCCTTACTAATTCTATTGAGGCATAACAAAACCTCTTCTAATTAATATGAATGTATAAACACGTACTTTTGTCCTTTTTCGAAAATATTTTAATCATTTTTTATTTTATTTTTTAAAATTTTATTTTTAATTTTAATTTTTATTTTATTCACCTTACCATACTTTTCTTTAATTGATAATTTCTCCCAAAAAAAAAAATTGAAAATAATCAAATACATAGCATCTTTGTCACCTCACTATGCCACCTCAACACCTCACTTTTTATTTTTTCATTGGATACATGGAAAAGGCACACGCCCTACTCACTTTTCCACACGCCACCCTCATCTTTCCACATGACACACATTTATTCCCACAAGCCACCAATTATATGCTTCCACATAGGATAATAAATAAAGAAAAAGAAAAACTAAATAAAAAATATAAAAAGGAAATTTCTAAAAGGGGAAAAGAGAGGCTCATTCTTTGATCATCATCCTCTCCACAATAACAACACTCACAAAATAATCATCCCCATAAAAAAAAATCCTCTATTTTTCTTCCATCATGGAGAGCAAGATAACAATCCACACACACACAACAACAATTCTCCACCCATCGATCTTCCTCATAAGAACAAAAACTGAGGGAGAGAAAGAGAGAATCGCGAAAAAAAATGATTTGGTGAACAGTACCGGTGAACAGTATCGATGAACAGTAACCTATGAACAGTAATGCCGTGAAAAGTGACGGTGAACGGGTCATTAATTTTTGAGTTGGATTGTTGGTGTTAAGGTTCGGCTCGAGATTTCCTGGTGCGGACTCTCTTTATTCGAATAACATTGAGTTTGAAAGCTTCAAATTGAGGTCCAATTCTACTCTCTTTCTCTTTTTATTTCATTGTTTATTATATTTGGTGTTGGACCGAATATTGTGTTATTGGGTCCTTGTTGGTGATGAATGCGTGTTTATTTTGACTCATGGTTGGTTTGCTTGACTATGGTTTGGTGAAATGGTATCTCGTTTGAGAATTGAAATTGGTTGTTTGGGGTGGAATTGAGAAATTGATAAAAAGGGTGAATTTATTTTAATTTTTGTTTATTGTTGTTTCGTCTAATTCGGAATGTTTGTGAACTCGATAGGAGCATATTTTAGTCTGAGAGCTTAATAGGCAAAGCTAGGTTTGGGTAGGCAAATTTAGGAATATCGTTGAATGTTGAAAATTTGAATGTGTGGTGAATATTTTCTAGTTTATCGTACTTGATTCAATTGTACTCATTTGTCCGGGGAATGCCCCGAGGTACTAGTATTATTTTATCCGGGGAATACCCCTGAGTATTTTGTACTCGGAGGACGTTTGTGATGAAGTCCCGAGGCATCGGGTGAGGCATTGGAGCTTAGTCTAGGATTAGTTTAGAATATGATTTACATTTTCGTATTTTTCTATTTCGGGACTGTATAACTCGGACTGGACACTATATTTTTATTCGTTTTGTTTTGTTTGTTTGTTTGATTGTTTTACGTGTTTTTGTGTGGTTTGTACATCGTAGTGTCAAATTAGCCGATTCATTCTACCAAGAGACCGTGGTCGAACCACGGGATCGAGGGGTGCCTAACACCTTCCCCTCGGTCAACAGAATTCCTTAACCAGGATCTCTGTTCACAAACCAGTTTTAAAGAGTCAAATCGTTTTGAAAAGGATCTTTCAAAGGTGACTTGACACACCGGATTATGTCAAGTGGCGACTCTAAATAAAAAAAAATGTAAATAATCCTTTTTCGAAACAATCATTTTCTTTTGTCACTTTAATTAATAAAACCTTTTCGAACTTAAAATCATAATCTTTTTTGGAGTACGAAAAAGGGGTGTGACAGCTCTGGCAACTCTGTTGGGTACTTTTTAGAATTTGGGCTTATTTTTTGGTCGTATCGGCTTTGTTTGGCATTATGGGTGTATAAACATTGTTTGTGATTTTTGTTTGTGTTATTGTTATCACTGTTGTGCGTTTCTGTGCTCTTTATTTATAGTTTTTTTTTCTTCATGTGTCACCGCTTTATATCTGGCATCATTTGCATAACCCGAGTCAATTCTTTCTTCAACAAGTCCCAGAGTGCACGTCGTGCGCACGAACTCTAGTTGAGTGACCCTTATTTTAGGAGGGGGGCCGTTGGATGTATGGAGTAGGTGGAAAGCAAAGCAGCGACTATCGACCATATGCTCCCCCGAACGGTCTTGTTACTAAACCACAACGTAGGTCGGCCTTTAGGTCATTCTTATGTGCACCATATTGAGACCTAGCGGGGCCCACATGGTCCTTTGTAGGAGACTCACCTTTAAAGCATCCTCATGTGCTAAATGTTGCATCTTTGAGGGTAAAGTGGTCATTTGACGGAATGATTCGGGGAAAGCATGTGTTAGAAGTAAGGTGTTCTTGGAAAAAAAAAATGAAAAAAAAAGAAAGGTGAATCAAAGAAGATTTTCGTAAGTTTTAGTTTCTTTATAGATTTTGTTTTCCACGATTCAAAAAAAAAAATCAATCAAAAAGATTTTTCTTTTGTTTCCTTTAGCAAGCTTTCACAATTCGAAAACACCAAAAAGATTTTTTTTTAGGGGCTTTTTATAAAAGAAAAATTCAAAAAAAAGGTGGTAGAAGTTTTGTACATTTCATATAACGAAAATACCAAAAAGATTTTTTCTTTCATAGTTGTTGGTGTCAGTTTTATGTGAAGTCTCAAATTGAAAATCCCAAAAAGATTTTATTCGTCTGTCTTTGGTCGTGTCTCTTAAGTTAGGGTCAATCTGTCAGTGAATCCTTAATTGTCCAAATCTGACGAACTACGCACCCCTGATTCTCCTCTCTCGGGAGTGAGATACGTAGGTAGCCTATTGTTGGTTCGGGGATCTTATTTCAAAAATTTTAAAAGATTTTCTTCACTCTTCATTTAGAGTAGGTGTTTCATATACATCTTTAAAAGAAAACTGCAAAAAGATTTTCCTTTAATAGGTTCAGGCTTTATTTTAATATGAAATTTAAAACTAAAACCCCAAAAAAAAAAAATCTTTGGTAATCATAGATTTCACTTTGTATAGGGATGTTAAAGCTAAAAATTTCAAAAAAATATTTTCGTCAATTCTTTTGACAAATTGTTATTTTCTTTTCTTCTTAAAGTTTCGAGAAAAAAAAACAAAGAGTTTAATTGGATATTTTGGCAAGACTTCACGAACTACGCACACCTGATTCTCCTCTTTTGGGAGTGAGATACGTAGGCGCCCTTCTTGGGTTTGGTGATCTTATAAAAAAAAGAGGTTTTGAAAAATGTTGAACTCTAACATATTTGTTGCCTCTTGTTCAGTTAGTTTAAGGTGGTTGGTTTGTGGCTTCCTGGCTGGTCCTCCATATCACACCAAATCCAAGGAAGGTTTAATTGTGTCCAACAAGGATATAGAGAGTTGCACCATGGATGATACAAAGATTCAGAAAATTGAGAGTTTAAAGAAAGAGAATTTGAGACTGAGATAACAAATGATGGAAATGTACCGAGCTTGGGACAGTGGGCTGCCTCCACCTCCGTTCTCCACTTTTGACCCTGCAAAGACCTTGAGTCTTCCACCAAAATCACAAAGTCAGTTTTCTACTGTTGTTGATGCACCACAGCATGCCTCAGAATCTATTCCACGTCAAATGCACCTCAATACTTCCACCACTCTTTCTTTAGTTCCTCAGTATAAGTCTACCACATTCACAGCACCACATACCGTTTGTGTTTTTGTTGCTCAACATTTTACTAAGACTTTCACTTTGGCTATCAATCCAACGATTGTACTTCCCCAGTCCACTAGTGAATCTATGTTCAATACTCTAGATGATCATTGTTATACTCTTGAGCCTACCGTTAAATTAAGTGGACCGCCAAAATTTCTTACTAAGAAGCCTAGCATGCTAGAAGAGATAGAGAAAGTGGTTGGGAAAGTTAAGAGTGTAGAAAATGATATGAAAAATTCTCCTGGACTTATGGACTATGAAGATGTTTCATATAAAAAATGGGGCATGTCTTCAAGTGGTAACCTTCCTCCCAGCTTTGAGACATCAAATTTTGGGGAGCCGGATGGACAGAAGGATTCTGTGAAACATTTGGGACGACATTGCAATCAACCAAGAAAAACTGAAGGAAAGAAGAAGGAAAACACACCTATTGCCATGCCAGGGCCAAAGCCGAGTTTGAGAGTTCCAACCCACCAATACTGTCATCCTCAATCCCGCGCTTACATATTAGATCCACATAACCACTTGCAACAAGGTTTCTTTCCCCAAAATCCAAGAAATCCCATTCCACTTCCTTAATATCCTTTGAACAATGCACAATTGTATGCTCATCCATCTTTTTATCCACAATGACATGCACCTGTCCCTCAACATCGTCCTCGACCCCAATAAATTTACCAAGAAACCTCTAAATCCAAGTTTCATTCAAGGCCAGAGTTCGCAAAGAGAAGGAAGAAAAAAGATAATTTCACTCCTATTGGGGAATCCTATGCCAGTTTATTCCAGAGATTGGTACAGCAGGGCATGATCACTCCTCTCCTTGGGTATACTCCTGACCCACATTCAAGAAGTTTTGATACTAATGTATGATGTGCATATCATTCTGATGTTCAGGGTCACAGTATTGAAGACTGTTGTGCTTTGAAAAGAGAACTTGAAAAGATGATTCAAGATGGATCAATTATGGTGCAGAAAATTGACAGTGAGGGAAGCTTTAGTCATGTTGATATGCAAACCAGTGGCTAAGTTGTCAGGCTGAGCAATTGAGAAGTCACCCATCTCCCTACTAGGAAGAGGTCTGGTAGTTTGTTTTGTTTTCTTTTCTATTTTTCAAATTATTTCAGGGTTGTAGTTCAGGATCAATCTTGTTTTGTCCTTTTGCTATCTTTTATTTCAACTAAATGAATTGTCCCTTTTCCTTTGTGTTTTAAATATGTTTTATTTGTTTGTTTTCTTTATACAGTACATTTTATGTTGACTCTAGTGATATGACATGCTTGCGAAATTTTCAGCCAGATCTTAAAGTCCAATTTAGCCATGAAACATGGAATCAGAGGGCTAAGGTTAGAAAAAACATCTGAGAAAAAATTGAGAGTGTTGACATATTTGGTGACCATGTTGAAGCCTTCTTTCAAAATTAAAGCAATTATTTTGAGAATCACAAGAATAACTTGGTCATTAATTGAAAAATAAAGCTCAATTAGGTCAAATAGCGGATGTGTGCTCCCGAGGAACAGAACAAAAATCAACTCCACGAAAGCATGAGTCATTCAATGTGAGGGATGTACAACAAAGGTGGAGTTGTATGTTCGACAAGTGTAAAAGAAGAGGTGACACATATGCTCGGGGCAAGTTAGTGTTGTAAAACATGTCATAAGTGATATTGATTGTGCACTTTCACATTGCATGCTATGTACTAGCATCTTCAAGGATTGATATGACGAAGGCATTTCATTCTGCTATCCAAATATTATGTCGTCCTTTGTTTACCCCATTTGAGCCTTAGTGTTAGTTTCTTTCATACCTCTCTTTTGGAATCAAGATAGAGTCAATAAAGCTCAAAGAAAAAGTGTCGAACAAAACAGTAGAGTCAGAAAAACTTCAGAAAAAATAACAAAAGAGAAGAAAAAAAAGAAGAAAATATGACCAAAAAGAAAGTAAAGACAAGAGTGTCAAGAAAAATAGAGTCAGAAAGTTTCAAAAAAAAATCAATAAAGAAAAAAGAGAGGAAGAAAATCAGAATCAAGCAAAAGAATAAGTTTCCAGAACTACACATGACCTGATTCTCCTCTCTCGAGGATGAGATACGTAGGTTGCCCTACTCAGGGCTCGGTCCAACCAAATAAGCAATTTAGTGTCACCCAGTCAAAAGAAACTGGGGCATGATTTAATCCTCATTTTTTGAGTCTATTCCGAAAGTTGTAAGTCCTATACCACTTCAGGTGTCGTTTGGGCCTCATGCTATCTTTTCTTTCTAACCCTATCCAAAAGACAAGTTACAACCAAAGAAAGACCTTCAGATCAATATTTGAGAATGTTAAGGATAAGCATGCAATGGATATTATGATGCATTTTGGGAACTACTTGTCTTCCTCGGCATAAGGAATCAGGTAAGAAATGAAAATAAGAGAGTCTTATCGGTGAAAACCCTCACGGGCACCGTAAGACGATGGTAAGTTGAGAGAGATAAAAATGAGAGAGTCTTATCGGTGAAAACTCTCACGGGCACCGTAAGACGACTGTGAGTGAAAAACCCTTACGGATACCATAAGGCAATAGTGAGCTGAGGAAAAGAAAATGAGAGAAGCTTGTTGGCGAAAACCCTTCAAGGTTGACTAGCCGAATGAGGTATTGAATGCAATTGACCTAAGAAAGTAACTCAGTTTCAAGACCGTTAACTCAACAACAATTGGTGAAAGTTTGGATGAAAAGATCAAGCTGCTTAATCCAAAATGCATGGAATAATCATTAGTGTTGACTGTCATTTTTAGATGAATTTTTCATTTCTTTGTTTTAAAAGGGGATATTCATTGTCTTTTCTTTCTTCTCTTTATTTTAATTTTATCTTTCTTGAGTCAGTTATCAAAACAAAAATTGTCATTCTTTTTTTTCATTTCTTGTCTTTGTGTCAAGTCCGTGTCAAAACAAGTGAGAAAAGATTTCAAAACTGGCTACCAGCTTGTTTAATTGCACAAAGCAAGACAAAAGCTAGCACATGAAAAAGACATGATTGTGAGCCGAAATAAGGCATGCAAAAATTGTGCCAACAGACAAGTTTGGGAACTCATGGAAATATCAAGGTTCAAAGGGTTTATCTGATGAGCATGACGAAGCAGAGATACCATGTTTATTTCAGAGTCCTTAATAAACTGAGTTGGGTCAACGATGCAGCAAGTCAATGGCATATACTAATGGTTGGAAGCAAGGTTAAATGTGATGATGGCAAGAACGTTTGCCACGAAAGCCAAAGCCACAAACCAGCCACCATGTTTTTAAACTCACAACTTTTCTTTGGATGAAACAGGAAACATATTACCTTCAAAGTAAGGACTTCAGATCATGAAAGGGTTGTAATGCCTCACTTTTACAAAGGCAGGAAGCAATGTTGTTGCACAGGTTTGATAGTCAAATCATGGTAAAATTTATCATCCTATATCCCTCAGAGACACACTTGTCCAGGGATTTCAAGTTTTCATTTGCTAGGTGATACACTTCTTAAATTGAACCTTCACTCCTATAAGACGTACCTTTTAGTCGAGTCATTTCCTTTGATTCCTATAAGACGTACCTTTTAGTCGAGTCATTCCCCTTGACCCCTAGAAGACGTACCTTTTAGTCGAGTTATCTCCCTTTGATTCCTATAAGGCGTACCTTTTAGTCGAGTCATTCCCCTTGACCCCTAGAAGACGTACCTTTTAGTCGAGTCCTCTTCTTTTGATTCCTATAAGACGTACCTTTTAGTCGAGTCATTCCTATTGATTCCTATAAGACGTACCTTTTAGTTGAGTCATCCCCTTTGATTCCTATAAGACGTACCTTATAGTTGAGTCATCCCCTTTGATTCCTATAAGAGGTAACTTTTAGTCGAGTCATCCCCTTTGATTCCTATAAGACGTACCTTTTAGTCGAGTCATCCCCTTTGATTCCTATAAGACGTACCTTTTAGTCGAGTCATCCCCTTTGATTCTTATAAGACATACCTTTTAGTCGAGTCATCCCCTTTGATTCCTATAAGACGTACCTTTTAGTCGAGTTATCCCTAGTGATTCCTACAAGACGTGCCTTTTAGTCGGGTCATTCCTATTGATTCCTATAAGACGTACCTTTTAGTCGATTCATCCCCTTTGATTCCTATAAGACGTACCTTTTAGTCGAGTCATCTCTAGTGATTCCTATAAGACGTGCCTTTTAGTTGAGTCATTCCTATTGATTCCTATAAGACGTACCTTTTAGTCGAGTCATCCCCTTTGATTCCTATAGGACGTACCTTTTAGTCAAGTCATTCTCCTTGACCCCTAGAAGATGTACCTTTTAGTTGAGTCATCCCCTTGATTCCTATAAGACGTACCTTTTAGTCGAGTCATTCCCCTTGACTCTTAGAAGACGTATCTTCTAGTCGATTTATCCCCCTTGATTCCTATAATACATACCTTTAGTCGAGTTATTCTCCTTGATTCCCATAATGATGTGACTTGCACAAAAGTCCTTTGATGATAAATTGGGAAAA
This sequence comes from Capsicum pubescens, assembly GCA_030864215.1. NCBI lineage: Eukaryota > Viridiplantae > Streptophyta > Magnoliopsida > Solanales > Solanaceae > Capsicum > Capsicum pubescens. Next base: position 176,039,885 of record CM061539.1, on the reverse strand, counting down.
AAATTTAATTCTTGTGTTGGAACTTCACCTTTCTGGCAAATGAAACCTCTTTATAATAATCTTTGTTTGGGATAATTTTCTTTTTAGTTTTGATGTGATTTCAGGAGCCCGCCTGGAGAACAAGGTGAAGAAATAAAAGTCAAGCAACAAAGTGAAGAAGTTGAAAGTCAAACAACAAGGTGAAAAATTTGAAAGTTAACAGATTGATGAAATAGCAAATCAGGAGCCTGCCTGAAGAACAAGGTAATGAAATTGCAAGTCAGGAGCCCGCCTGAAGAACAGGGTGATGAAATTGCAAGTCAGGAGCCCGCCTGAAGAACAGGGTGATGAAATTGCAAGACAGGAGCCCGCCTGAAGAACGGGGTGATGAAATGGCAAGTCAGGAGCCCGCCCGAAGCACAGGGCGAATAAATAGAAAGTTAAACAATAAGGTGAAGCAATTGAAGACCAAGCAACAAGTGATGAAATTTCAAATCAGGAGACCGCCTGAAGAATAGGGTGATGAAATTCAAGTCAAGAGTCCAACAGAAGCTGCGTAGATAGGATTTTGTAATTTCATTTATGTTTTTAACTTGTAATTTTTATTTTTGATGTAATAACAGAGACGCGGATCGGAACCTCGATGGGACCTAACTCGACTCTCCAACTCGGCATAGTCCATCTCCTTCCAATCCTTTGAGATAACTGTCAGTCGATTCCCTCATAACTTAGATAGGATGTCCTAAGTCAAGACCTGGTTTTCCTCCTTCCTCGTGCTCCGTGCTTTTGAATAAAAGTCAGGACAAAATTCTGTCTCGTTGTCTACTGCTTTGTATGAAAACATCATGTGTTTACATTCAAAGGGGGCATGATGTAGACACGTAATTTTATTTTTTTCCGAAAATATTTTAATCATTTTTTTTTGTTAATTTTAATTTTTAATTTTTATTTTTATTTTATTCACCTTACCATACTTTTGTTTAATTGATAATTTCTCCAAAAAAAAGGAATTGAAAATAATTAAATACATAACATCTTTGTCACCTCACTATGCCACCTCAACACCTCACTTTCTATTTTTTTATTGGATACATGAAAAAGGCACACGTCCTACTCACTTTTCCACACGCCACCCTCATCTTTCCACATTACACACTAACTTTTTCACATGCCACACACTTATTCCCACAAGTCACCAATTATATGTTTCCACATAAGATAATAAATAAATAAAAAGAAAAACCAAATAAAAAAATATAAAAAGGAAATTTCTAAAATGGGAAAAGAGAGGCTCATTCTTTGATCATCATCTTCTCCACGATAACAACAATCACAAAATAATCTTCCCCATAAAAAAAAATCCTCCATTTTTCTTCCATCTTGGAGAGCAAGATAACAATTCACACACACACAACAACAATTCTCCACCCATCGATCTTCCTAACAAGAACAAAAACCGAGGGAGAGAAAGAGAGAATCGCGAAAAAAAAAGATTTGGTGAACAGTATCTGTGAACAGTAATCGGTGAACAGTATCGATGAACAGTACCAGTGAACAGTATCGGTGAACAGTACGCCGTGAAAAGTGACGGTGAACGGGTCATTATTTGTCGAGTTGGATTGTTGGTGTTAAGGTTCGGCTCGAGGTTTCCGGGTGCGTACTCTCTTTATTCGAATAACATTGAGTTTGAAAGCTTCAAATTGAGGTCCAATTCTACTCCCTTTCTCTTTTTATTTCATTGTTTATTATATTTGGTGTTGGATCGAATATTGTGTTATTGGGTCCTTGTTGGTGATGAATGCGTGTTTATTTTGACTCATGGTTGGTTTGCTTGATTATGGTGTGGTGAAATGGTATCTCGTTTGAGAATTGAAATTGGTTGTTTGGGGTGGAATTGAGAAATTGATAAAAAGGGTGAATTTATTTTAATTTTTATTTATTGTTGTTTTGTTTAATTCAGAATGTTTGTCAACTCGATAGGAACATATTTTAAGCCGAGAGCTTAATAGGCAAAGCTAGGTTTGGGTAGGCGAATTTAGGGATATCGTTGAATGTTGAAAATTTGAATGTGTGGTGAATATTTTTTAGTTTATCGTACTTGATTCAATTGTACTCATTTGTCCGGGGAATGTCCCGAGGTACTAGTATTATTTTATCCGGGGAATACCCCGAAGTATTTTGTACTCGGAGGACGTTCGTGATGAAGGCCCGAGGCATCGGGTGAGGCATTGGAGCTTAGTATAGGATTAGTTTAGAATAGGATTTACATTTTCGTATTTTTCTATTTCGGGACTGTATAACTCGGACTGGACACTATATTTTTATTTGTTTTGTTTTGTTTGTTTGTTTGATTGTTTTACGTGTTTTTGTGTGGTTTGTACATCGTAGTGTCAAATTAGCCGATTCATTCTACCAAGCGACCGTGGTCGAACCACGGGATCGAGGGGTGCCTAACACCTTCCCCTCAGTCAACAGAATTCCTTAACCAGGATCTTTGTTCGCAAACCAGTTTTAAAGAGTCAAATCATTTTGAAAAGGATCTTTCAAAGGTGACTTGGCACACCGGATTATGTCAAGTGGCGACTCTGAATAAAAAAAAATATAAATAATCCTTTTTCGAAACAATCGTTTTCTTTTGTCACTTTAATTAATAAAACCCTTTCGAACTTAAAATCATAATCTTCTTTGGAGTACGAAAAAGGGGTGTGACAGCATGTAAAAAATAAGAAGAAGAAAGAACTAAATATTCTATGATCATCACGGAGTTAATAACCAACTCTATGATGATATTACAAATGATAACGAAAGATTAAAATAAGTAAGAGTGTGGAGTCAGATACATATTTCTTTAAAAATTGAAAATCTTCAAGAAGATGTAGCCCTATAAAGACTCGATTCTTCACCTTGTCTTCTTCCTTCAACCAGTCTAAAATATCTTCATATTTCATCAATTCTTCTTCGTCTATTGAATCTTGTTGATATAATTGAACTTTGTTTCCTTCTGCTTTGCCACCCTCATTGGTAATTGTCTTAGAAAAAACTCTTCAGATACTTTACCATCCCAACTATGTTTTCTTTCACGAGTCTTCTTTTTCTTGAATCCTTTCCTTTGTTGCCTAAGTGATTTCCACATTAACAGATGGCATCGAAATATTAAAAGTGAAATCACTCGTCCATCGTATTCTTCTTGTCATTCATATTAACAAATGTATCAACTGAGTTTACAATAAAAGTCACTGATCACACGTACCAGAATTGCTAGTGATGACTAGGTGAAGGTTTAGAGCGGAGCTCAGAGAGAAGGCTCTATACCGGCAGGGGCAGAGGTACGTGGTATTGAGGGGGTTCACCCGAACCCCCTTCGTCGAAAAATTATACTATACATATATGCTAAAGTTTTTTTTCTATGTGTATATATGTTAAGTTGAATCCCTTGATACAAGCAAAACAATTGGCTTAGTGGCAAAGGGGGTTCAAACTTTCCGCTCAAATCGGCCCTAATGTCTCGGGTTCGAGACCCATTTATTGCAGTTTTTATTTTTATATTTTTGCTTCATACGTTTTAAGAAAGGCAAATCTATTACCTTATTTAAAGAACCAAAATCGAAAAAACGGTGTCGTTTTGTTTTTAAAAAGGGGATAAATTGATTAAAAATTAAATCCCTAATTGACTAATTCAATGTCAAACCAAAAAGTCAGCTATTTTCTCTCCACGCTGAGCTTGCTGCTCCTGCTCGCCTTTCACGATTTCACTTTTTTTCTCTAAGTTCTGAACTTCTTATATATTACAAGCTTTGTTTTCGTGCTTTAAGTATGTCACTGTTTGGATCATGAATTTCCTATTCGTACAGTTCACCAGAAAAGGCAATGCCTATTCGTACAGATCATGGTTAACTTCTTATATATTGGATCGGTGTAAAGTATGTCATAGTGAGCTTGAATCTCCTTAAAGAGAGCAAGATATTCACGCCTCATCTAAGAAGAATATTATTGGATTTTCTTTATTGTTTATATTTTTAAGTGTAATAATTATTGTGATGTATTATTACACCAAAAATTAATGCAAAATATAAATGAGATATAGCTTACACATATATACTAGTAGAAATCAAAATCCTTCAAGAAATCTTTGGATGCGGCAAATTGTCAAATAGTAGCTAGTGGCAACCACACGAAATATGTGAAAAATTGATCAGAAATAGCTTTCAGAAAGAGCTATCTAATCTTACAACCTAATGACTAGACTTTTACAACTATTGATGTATTGACTAAACCAGATATACGTGTGAAGAACTTGATCTAAAATTTTAAGTTCATAGGATGTACAATGCCTTAAAATAATGTAATTCTCATAAAGTCTTGTCTCTTGACTTTTGCCCCCTCTTAAATCTTCCACGTTCACCCCTTTCTTTATCATTCAATAATGTCTCATACCATCAACATCAATACATTGTAAACTTTGATCACAAGCTATTATCTTTGAGCTAACATCTCAAAGATTGCATTTATGTTGAAATTCTAATGTCTATTTCAGTATATATTGACCAACCACTTTGCTTGTATTCAGTACTTAGTTGGATTATCGTGTACAGTATACAAAAAAGTTAGATCAGATTATATGTTAGTCCTTTCACACTTCAAAAATTTGTTAATTATTATCAACCATTTAAAATATAGTCTACAAGACTCAAGAGACTGTTGGGTTCGAAATTGAGAGGGCGTCATGCGGAAGTTTATAATTTGCAAAACAAGACGGTGATAATTCAGATGACAAATAAAAATATACTAAAGGCAGATTATTAATATGACTAGGTTAGGTGTACGCGTCTTGCGCGTGTATCTCACTTTAATGAGCTCAAACATTACATTGATTACATTAAATAGGATATTTGTTTAAATAATAAAAATGAATATAATAATTAAATTCAATATCTTTTGAGTATGTAAAGATGGAGAATTTATTTATTAAACCAAATCTTTACCAAAAATATTTTTAAAAGTCGATCGACATTCATCTACCATCTGTAAATTGCAACAAAACAATACAATGATAAATACATCAAAATAATACAATTAAATCGAATCTTTACACACAAAAATTTTGTCAAAGTCATCCGACACTCATCTACCACCTGTAAAAGATAACAAAATAATACGATAATAGAGATATCAAAATAATACAACTAAACCTAATCTTTACATAATTTTTTTTATATCAAAGCCGACCAACATTTATCTATCACCTATAAACTGCAACAAAATAATACAATAAAAGTGATATCAAAACAATATGATTAAACTTAAATCTTACACACAAAAAATTCTCAAAGACGATCGAGATTCATCTATGAATTGTAAATTACCACAAAATAACAAACTAATAGTGATATTACGATAATACAATTAAACCTAACTTTTACCTAGAAAAAAAATTTCAAAGCCGACTCACATTCATCATCTGTAAATTAAAATAAAATAATAAGATAATAAAGATATCAAAACGATACAATTTAACTTAACCTTTACACAAGAAATTCTTCAAAGCCAACCGACATTCATCTACGATCTGTAAAATAAAAAAATATAATAGTGATCACAAAACTTCAATTTTAATCCAACCAATTCTTGTCTGAGCGGAAATTTTGACCCTAGAGAATGATTATGAATGAAAACAATGATATATATATATACAAACATGTTGAATTCTATTATGCTGATAAAAACAGTGAAAAAGTTAAGGGTTAGAAAATCAAGCATCTATCATCTAGACATGCAATCGAATCAAGTTAGATGAGCGTTAATCATATTCTCCCAATAGACAAATCGATTTGTTCTCTGTTTAACGTACATCTCAATATTTATAGAAGTATTTCCTTAATAAAATTCTATTTTAGGAGTATTTTTCTAATTGAACAGTAGAAAGTAAATATTAATTAATTCTCCTACCATATATTCTAGGAGTCTCATATATTTTAGGAAGTCTAGTAGAAAGGAAAATATTAATTAATTCTACCATATATTTTAGGAAGCCTAGTTAATATAATAAAAAATAATTAAATAGTAATAAATTAAAAAAATAGTGCAAAGACAGTTTTATCTAAAGAAGAGTCTTTTAATGAAGGGTAAAAAGTTCAAATCACTTTTAATATATTATAGATTATAGATATAGATTCAGTCAAACGACCTGAAAAATTAATATTAGAAAAACATAAAATCTACGGGGAGAAAACCTCCCCAAACAAAACTCTTTAAAGACTACATTGTGGATACTATTGTGTTATTGTACGAGAAGGGAGGGTCAAATAGAGTTCCAAAACCTTTTCTCTTGAAAAGAGGTTAGACAAATATAGAAAAAATTTATATTTTTCTTTCAGGAAAGTAAAAGTAATTATGGTATTACTTGTATTTTTCTTTCAAGAAAAGTAAAACTTAAACTTGGTAAAAAAATTAGAACAAAAACACTAACAGAGAGTAGGTTGCAACTCAATCTTGTATTATTTAGTTGAAAAGGAATAGGCTCTAGATATATAAAACAATAGTACTAGCAATTATAATTTCATCTTAGCTTCTATATATCACTTTAATGCAAGGTTCTAATTCACAACAGTACGGGTTTTCTTCATAGAAAAAAAAAAATAGGTCTACATGTTTAATAAATGAAAAATAACAATTATAATCAGATGCAAATTATATTTAATTCGAATATATACTAGTTTTTGATCCTATTTATTCTTCTTATTCTTACTCAATAAAGACATTGTTGGTACCGACGAGTTCGTTTGATACGCAACCATATGCTTATTTTCCAAATTCTAGAAGATTGTTCGAGGAAAAATAATGTTTAGACTTTGGACCATTGGGTCTTTAACATATTGCTACAAAAATATTCTATACCCCACGAAAGTGACAAACTCAAAGGGTGTATTCAAGATTTTTTTTTTGTTTGAAAATATAATAAGTAGAGTTTTTATTTATTTATTTATTTATTTATTTTGTGTAGGATACATAACCAAAAAATATTATCTTAGAAATATTTGTACACAAATGTTGAGGGAGGTGAATGTGGGACTGTGGGGGTGGAGATGAAGATGTGGTGTTGGAGGTTGGGGAAAATGTAATCAGTATGAAATGTATTTGTGGAACTTATTTTCCCATAAAAATGTTCTCCAAATTTTGACTAATTAAACATAAAAAAATTCTTGACCAAACACTCCCAAAAAATGTGTTTGGTTTGGTATGGACTATTTTTTTTTTTCTTTTTACATTTTTGCTTGTTTGAATATTTTAGATAACAAAATTTGTAAAGTTACTTTTCTAATGGGATAACAAAAAAATAATAACATCCTGTGTTAATTTTATCCTATCAACCCTGCACGACTACACCCATCCTGATCCCAATATTAATATAATATTTTAGTGTCTGTCTTAATTATATATAATATTTTGAGATAATAATATGAGAATAAAAGGACAAAAAATCACAAATTAAAGGGCCACCAAATTACCCCGTGTCCTCCACATTCTCCATTCTCCCAAGGGTTCACCATTGGTGTTTCATCACGAAAATGTATTTCTCATGTGCTTACCTAAAACAAAATTGACTTAGTATAAGCTTCCACACAATAAATTGGTACTTTCATTACAAAACAATTGACTAATATAAGCATGCTTAAGCCACACTCATATGATAAAGATAGTCGTCGCTCAAATAAATTACATATATTCCCGAAGAAAAATGTTCTGCTCTTATAATATTTAAAATTTCAAGTGTCGACCTTAAGTTTTTTTTTTTAGATTTTGCTAATATCTAACTTAGTCATTAAATATGATTATGCTATTTTCTTTGGTTACGGTTTTATATTCTGCAAGTTCCAAACATTCATTTAAAATTGGCTAATAGTTAAATTAGTATATAAAAATGATTATGTCATTTTCTTTAGTTACGGTTGTATATTCAGTAAGTTCTAAACATTCATTTGCAGATTAACCAAGCTTTTACTTTTTCATAATTTCATACTCTTTATGATTTAATTTTGGCACTTGTTCAGTATTTAAAATTTATTGATTTGACTAATTTAATTGATATCAAGTAGGTTCACTAAAAAATAAAGTTTTTTTTTTTATTAAAGCTTTTATTGTTTTTAGGAGAAAATGCTCAAAAGTCTCCCCAACCTTTACCCCAAATTCCAACTACACACTTATACTTTGCAGCCTCCCTGAACTATTTTAATGTAAAATTATTACCCCTAAACCCTGACAACCAGCCATTTTGGATAAGGTGTGATGCACGCGCCAACAACATTTTGACACGTGTTTTTTTGTTTAAAATTAATTTTTATTTACTTTCTTTTCCATTTTTATCACTTTTCATCATTTTTTCACCATTATTTTTTTCACCATTACTTTTCATCTCTTTTTTTTTTCAAACTTTATTATTCCTACTTCTATGCAAATAATTTTTCGACGATCTTGAAGTGAAAAATAATGAACAATATTGAATTTGAAATTTCCAACGATCTTAAATTCGAAAATAATAAACAACATCGAATTTGAAAATTTCCGACAACCTTGAAGTGGGAAACAATGACCATATAATTATTAAATTTCCGACGATCTTAAATCCGGAAACAACGAACAATACCAATTCAAAATTTTCAACGACCTTGAAACCGGAAACAATGAACAATACGGAATTTAAAATTTTCAATGAGCTTAAAGTCGGAAACAATAGAGAATTTTAAAAATTTCGACGACCTTGAAGTCGAAAATAATGGACAATACTCATTTTAAAATTTACGACGATCTTGAAGTCGGAAATAATGGACAATATCGATTTTGAAATTTTCGAGATCTTGAAGTCGGAAATAATAAACATCGAATTTAAAATTTTCGACAACCTTGAAGTGAGAGACAATGAACAATAGCAATTTTAAAATTTTCGACGCTCTTAAATTCGGAAACAACGAAGAATACCAATTTCAAAATTTTCGACGACCTTGAAGCCGGAAACAATGAACAATACCGAATTTAAAATTTTCAATAACCTTAAAGTCGGAAACAATAGAGAATTTTAAAATTTTCAACGTCCTTCAAGTCAGAAACAATGGACAATACCCATTTTAAAATTTACGACGACTTTGAAGTCGTAAATAATGAACAATATCGATTTTAAATTTTCGACTAATTTGAAGTTGAAGTCAATTGATTTTGTGCTTGGAGATGAGAAAAATGATAAATTAATTTTGGATGTCATTGATGAGTTCTTGGAAGAAGGAGGAGGAGGAGAAGAAGAAGGAGGAGAAGAAGAAGAATTAAAAATGAATACAAAAATGAATAAAGAAAATAAAGGAATATTAAAAATAAATTTTTAATAAAAAATCCGTTCTCACTCTCTTTAAAGAGAGTGAAACACATTCTATTGCCATGTAAGCGTTTAGGGGAGTAATAATTTTACTTTAAAATAATTCAGGGGTCATAAAATCTCGCAAAGTATAAATATGTAGTTGAGATTTCGACTAAAGATCGGGGGTAATAAATCATTTTCTCTTATTTTTAATCCTTTTAAGGTTCCTTAGTGTTCTTCGATGCATATATGATCAGATTTGTAACTATATTAGATATAGAAGATTGTGCTGGTACGAATTCAAAATATGTTACTTTCATACGATATAGATGTAATTTGAAGCATCACTCAACTTTTTTTTAATAATTTTTAAATATCTTTAAGTTGTTAGTTCAAAATATGTTACTTTCATACGATATAGATGTAATTTGAAGCATCACTCAACTTTTTTTTAATAATTTTTAAATATCTTTAAGTTGTTAGTACTCTCACTGTCCCTTCTTTTTACCCCTGCAGTTAATAGTAAACATTAAATGTGAACAATTAAAATTTTAATGTCCATTTTTATGTTTAATAAATATCATTAATATTGATAAAGAATAAAATAATAAAATTTATCATTCAATTTATATTTTTTTAATTACCGTACAAAATAAAATATATCCAACTAAAATAAAATAAAAAAAAAATTGTAATTTGTGAGCATTGCACAATAAAAAAGTTTACCCACTGTATTTCTAAAGAATAGCGACTACATATTTTCACATGATCCATTCCAATTAAAAAGAAAAAAGAAAGGTGTGTAATGATTACTTATTATTTATTCAACTCTATATAGTTTAGGAATGAGGACTTATTTTCCAAGTTGAAACTTGTATTTAAAGACTTTTTTCTTCTCACGGTATGACGTGTAACCATTCATATAACCAAAGTCTAGCCAAATCAATGACTAACATATATCTTATTACCTGCAACAGTGCTACGTGTGCAGAGAAAAAGTAGCAGTAGATTTTAGTCAACAACAATGCAGTACTGTAGATTCAGAACTAATATCATCTCACGTTTAATTTATTTGTCTTATAATTCCTTAATTTTGGTGTACTTTTCATATTTAATTGTATCTAGCTAGCTAGCACTTGTGCTTATTTATCTCACAAATAAGGTATTTTCTTCTTTGTTCTTGATTAAAAAGAAGGAAAAGAGGTCAAGTTTATCTCTTTATTTTAAAAAATTAATTAAATATACTATTCATCGTATTTTGAGTTCAAATTTATCTTCAACGTCATATTTTGGGTGAAAATTAACCTCGTTGTTAAAAAAAAATTCACTTGTACATTTTTTTAACAGAAAAGTCCACGCAACGTTAAATACCTCATTTTAAGAAAATAAAACATACCCTAATCTAACCTCCCCCTCTCGATCTGAATTCTTCATTCATGTGTCTCTACATACAACTTGGATCTACACAAATTTTTCATCATATTATTTGCTCAAAAATCTTATCCACTGGTTATAGAATCTAGATGCACATAGAATTACATACCAAAATTTGAAATTTGAACATAACTGGAACAAGAGCAGAGTCTGTACTAGACATTTTCTCTAGTTCCTTGCTTTTGCGTTATCCCATTTCAGTTTACTTTTTGTTCATCCATACACAACCTATTAGCGTTGCACGTTGAAAGAGAAGTATAGTTGCTCGTTGGAAAAAATCGACCAAAAGAACTGAGGAATGAGTCTTTGCTTGTGTCTTTTTTGTGGATTGAGTCGGATAGGACGGGTTAGATTAGGATGTATTTTATTTTTAAAAAATGAGGCATTTAAAGTTGATTTGGACTTTCTGTTAAGGAATGATACAAGTGAAAAATTTCTTAACAGCGATGATAAATTTGTTAACGAAAGATATACTTGACCAATTTTTCAAAGTAGGGGATAAAATTGGCCCTTTCCCCTAAAAAGAAACTAGTCATGTCTTCAAAGGAGGATTTAGGGGGTTACGTGGGGTTTTTCGAGAATTCAGTAATTTTTGTGCTGATTTAATTGTATTTATATTGAGAAATCTAGTAAATTTATACAAATTTTAAGTTCGGAACTTGTAATGAAGAGTGTTATTATATTGATCTAGTGGCAAAGAAGGCATCTATTGAAACATTTGCTGCCTTTTGATTGTGGGTTCTAACCCCATTAGTCACTTTTTATTTTGCCCAACGAACCCACAAACTTAAAATTCTAGATTCACCTCTGCATGTCTTCGATGAGAAGAGAAACAAAAATCAACACTTTAATTTTTTTTTGAAGTTTTGTTTTACCCAAAGAACCCACAAACTTCTCGGTAGCAATGGTTGAAATCGACGTTGGCATTTCTAACCATATGGCAGCAGATTACTTTGCTAAAATGGCCTCTACTAGTGAAAGTGAAACCTTTTTCTACTCTTGACAATCCCTTCCTCAAGAGATCAAAGATTTAATCCAACTAGACAAACAACAATTACCTTAAGCAAAAAATAGCTTATAAGTTGTTTTGACCAACTTATAAGCTAATCCAAACAACCACTATATATGCTTTGGTAGAGAAGGAGATTGTATAGGCTACTCTTTCCTCACTCTTTTTTGTGGATCTTTTAGAGATGGAATTTGTTGGTTAGGGGTAAGGATCATGTCCCCCCTAACAAGCTTCTTGTTGATTAATAACATGGTAGGGGTCAAGCCTAACCCCCCTCACCAAGGGAAGCACAATCTGAGGTGATGGCTTATTAAAAAAAAAAAGAAAAAAGAACCCACAAATTTAAAATTCTAAATCCACCTTCATGAGACCATGTCTTTGATGAGAAGAGAAACAAAAACGAATAAAAACTATTGGTGATTGTGACTATATAAAAGAAAATTACAACATTTGACAAAATCATCGGAGAAACATATTGGATGGCTAAAGGAAGCATCGATCACACTTAACACGGCCAGAACTATAGCAAAGAAGAAAAAACCCTGTATGTAATAATTACTAATAAAAGTCAATTCCATACCAAACAATATCAACTCTCAGTTTGTAATTACAATTAATTAAAGCAGAACAATGACTAGCTAGTAATTGTTTTTTTTTTTTTTTTTCATTCAATGTAGACACTCACATTGAAGTCCGACTAATTCAGATTTGCATTGGAAAGTCCCACTATGGGGAGTGAAGCGCTCGCTACGAAAGACAACTCCATACCCAAGGCTCGAATGCATATCAAGACCTTTGATTAAGTATGAAGGAATACTTACCACTCCACCATAACTAATTCGGTGGTGATTAGTGGTGACCAGCTAGTATTCCTTCCGTTCATCTTTACTTGATCACTTTCCTATTGGCACAGGGATTAAGAACCGCAGTAAATGAGAGGAGTAATTTTATCATATTACCCTTTGAATATATTTAATTTAATACTTTGAAAAATACATTGGATAATGAATCGTATTTGATGCTAAGGGTAAAATGGATAGAAATAGATAAATTAGTTGGTTTTATAAACTGTACAAGTATTATTAGATATCTCAAAATAAAAAAGTGAACAAGTAAAGATGTACGGAGGGAGTAATTGTTAGTCTTCACTTCCCTATAAATAGAAGCAAAAATAGAAGCATTATCATCCCAAAGCCTTTGTTTCCTCCAATAGATCACATTTAGTTTCTTTCAATAATTAAGTCATCATGGCTTTTCGTTTGAGTCATTTGAGCCTTGTTCTAAGCCTTGTGGCACTTGCACTTGCAGGTGTTGCTATTTATAGAAACACCTATGAAGCCATGATGAATAATGGAGGACTCCTCCAAACTGTTTCTCCAGATATTGGTTTGTTGGAATCAGCAGCCAGTATATTAACGTTAAATAATAAGAATAATATTGGTGCAGAAAGAAAGTCAGCCAAATTGAATCAGCAATTAACACAGGAGTCATGCGTTTTCTCATCTGTTAAGGGAGTTGTGGAAAGTGCCATTGATGCTGAAACACGCATGGGAGCTTCCCTCATTCGTCTCCACTTCCATGACTGCTTCGTCGATGTAATTTCTACTTTCCTTCACCCCTTTTACCTTCTCTTGCTCGATTAGATGGTATTTGATTATGTATGAAATTTAAGAAATAGTATTTTCTTTTAAAAAAAAGTTTATAATCTAAAACAAGTTATAGAGACTTGTATGACTATAAATCATTTAAATATGATAAAAATAAGAATTTTACAAGTTGAGCTGTCTAAAATATACTCCTTTTTCTATATTTAATTAATACATAGCAATTTAATTTTTTTACTTTTTATTTTATTTTTAATTAAATGATTTACAGTTCATAAATATCTCATTCTTGTTTTAGATACAAGTCTTTCTTCTTCTCATCTTAAACACTTTGCCAAGTCAAACACTTTCATATAACGGAAAGAGTAGAAAAATATTATTTTTACGACAAGTAAAAACAAAAATATGTTAATAGGGGAATGTAAATTCAATCTGGTTGGATGCTTCTTTATCACCCCCTCCCCCCAACATTTAATAAATGTTTTAAGTGGTTGGAAGGGAAAGTGATTGTGGACCGTAAAACTATTTCTGATGGTACGAACTCCTAAAATATATTATACACATGTACTAAAATCAGATCAAAACCAATCGTTTATCTTTTGGTCATTAATTAGTGTAGTAGTTGTGCAGTTACGTTGCATGGAACCACTCCTTGGAATTTTACGTACGTTACAGTAAATTGACAGGTTTTTAAAAGTCAAAAGCAGCCTAATTTTGAAAAGTCTATTCTGCCTTCTAACTTTTTTTTATCAGTCGGTTCTCTTTTTCTTATGCTTACCCCTTAAAAATTAATGCTTCCTGCTATCTGTAGTAGCTGATCATATACATAATAATTGACTAATTATAGCTTTATCTTTTTTATTTTTTTACTTTAAAAACAGGGTTGTGATGGAGGTATTCTTCTAGATGATATTCCTGGATCATTCCAGGGGGAACAAACCTCACCACCCAACGATAACTCCGCCAGAGGCTTCGAAGTCATTGCACAAGCTAAACAAAGTGTTGTAGATACATGCCCCAACATATCTGTATCTTGTGCTGACATCTTAGCTATTGCTGCTCGTGATTCTGTTGCTAAAGTAAGTCCATTATTCACTCCCTTTAGTACTCTATCAAGTTTTGTAAACTTACAAACATCTAACTGATCTCCAAATCTTGCTTGAATGGTAAGAACGGACATTTGATCTGACACAAAAGACAGCTTAGAAGGTGAGAATTATCCAACTAGAGCAAATTCTGGTCCTCAGATCATCCACGGCCAAGCTCTCAAACTTGTGAACCGGAGCATGAATAATATAATATGGGGTGTAGCATTTGGTAAACTATAAAATGAGTTGAGTTTAGCTCTTATATATAATTTGATAAGGAAATTATCTTTAATTTGTTAACTCAACCCCAAAATTTCTAGAAAATAGAATATAGTAACTAGTTAGAATTAACGGGTATAAATATAAGTTATCCATCATTTTTACCAGGTTAGCTCTTAACAAATGTTATCGTATATGACAGTTAGGAGGACAAACCTATACGGTTGCACTAGGGAGAAGCGATGCAAGAACTGCCAACTTTACTGGTGCTTTACTTCAACTTCCAGGTCCATCCGACAACCTAACAGAACAAATACGAAAATTCAGCGACAAAAATTTCACTATCCGCGAAATGGTGGCGCTAGCCGGGGCACACACGGTGGGTTTCGCCAGGTGCGTCACCGTGTGCAACAGCAACAACGTTAACCCTGCTGCACAACTCCAATGCAACTGCTCTGCTACGCAGACAGACTCCAATTTGCAACAATTGGATGCAACTCCTGCTGTTTTCGACAAAGTTTACTACGATGCGTTAAACAGCAACCAGGGGATAATGTTCTCGGATCAAGTGTTGACAGGGAACACAACAACTGCTGCTATTGTTACCACTTATAGCAATGATGTTAACGTTTTCTTGGGAGATTTTGCTGCTGCAATGATCAAGATGGGGGACTTGCCTCCTTCTGCGGGTGCTCAATTGGAAATTCGCGATGTTTGCAGCAGAGTCAATCCAAGTTCTGTGGCTTCTATGTGAAAATGGAACAAAATTGAAATTGGGAAAAATAAACCGAAGTGTTAACTATTAATTAGTTGCTTGATGTGTGTGTTTTTTCATAATAAAAGAATTACTGGCTCCAGAATGCTGTTCTAGTATATTTGTTTTGTAATTTGTGATAGTATTTGTTTTCATCCTTTCTGTATTATGATCAGTTGATGCAATGTATATGTTCCCAAATATATGGATATTGTTGTCCTTGTGTGCTAGTGTTGGTTAGTTTTTTATTTTTTATTTTTTTGATCGAACTAGTTAAGGATCTGATTGGAGTAGTTCAATTAGGTAGTATATTCATTAATATTAGAAATTAATAATTTGAAAACAAAAAAAAAGACTTTAATAACCTAAAAATGAAACCAAGAATGGTTGAGGAAAAGATAATCGTTTTCAAGATACCACCGCAAGCCAAGTTCGTTAATGTACATTTAAAAAAAAAATACATTTTCAGCTTTATTGAAACTCAAAATTAAAGTTCAAAATGACACGAAATTTCTATTTTGGACAAAACCCACAATTCCACATTATAGCAAACTTTATTGACATTTGTAAGGGTCGCATGATTAAAATAATCAAAGGACTCTATTTATCGACTTTAAGTACTTTAATTTCTACCACTTTATATGAAAAGTCTAGTCTATGAAAGGGTCACTGATTTATTTATTTTCTAAAGCACTGGTATGAAATTAAGGGAACGTGAATTAAAAGGAAAACAGCTGTACATCAAAAGAAAAATAACTACATAGTACAATAAAGGGGACCAAAATTACAAGAGGGCCTCATTGTTTTCGTTACCACATTATCTGTCTATCAGTACTAATTTGTCGAGAAGTAGGTACCTGTCATCTCATTTGCCTTGGCCAAAATAAGAAAATTCACTTTCACTTTGACAACTTGAGTTTTACCATATATAGTTTGGGTGAAGATTTACCAAAGTAAACTGGGTACAAATAACGTGTATCCTTTGAGATGTTGATTTCCTTTTCTTCCTTAAACAACTCTTTCATGGGGGTCTTCCATATCACTTGGCTAAACACGGTTCAAGCTATAAAGAATATATGTCAAGTTAAACTTGGATTAGTTGGCTTCCATACAAAAAATGATAACTAATTCGAACACGATATGAGATTTCTTTTAATTTTGTCTCAAACATTATCCATAAGGACTTTGATCTAGTCTCCATTTTTTTATATGCTACTTCTCTATTTTATAAAATCAATCACCACCATTACTGATTCTTCTAATTAATTGATTCATGATATTGTTGTGCGTATGTATGGCTATATAGGTCATTTGAATAGGCCTACAAATTAACGGTGTGACAAATAACAATGATAATTGGATTCTGTAAACTTTAGCTAAGTCTAGGTGGTAAACCACTGTTAATGTGGGAATGGAATTGAGGAAGAGAAAATCTGATTCGGATGATTATTTTCTATTGTGAAGAAATGTACAGTGTTAGCTACTTATATAGCTATCATATATAGCTGTGTACACCTGTCAACATCTTACCACTCCACTAACTCTTACTCCCTCCGTTCCAAATTACCCGTCCCAAATTGAGATGACACATTAATTAAGAAAAATAATTAGTAACATGACTAGTTTACCATAGTGCCCCTATTAAATAATATTTATATTTTAATTTGAAGAAAAAGTAATTAATGCAAAAGGTAAAACATGAATTTTTTTTTTCTGTTCTTGATTAATGAAAAAAGACAAGTAAAATGAAAAATTAAATTAGGAAATTTAAGACGGATAATTTGGGACGAAGGGAGTAACAAACTTGTAACTAACTTCAAATTACAGCTCATCACCCATTAACCGACTAAGATCAAATCACTCACATATTTCTAATAGATTCACGTTTGTATTATAGAGTTTAAATTTTGTATAATGTTAGTGTAAAAAAATCATACTATTAGGTTCATTTGACTTGCACTAGCAAGTAAATTTTTATAGCACGTTTTATATGACTATGAAAAAGAGTACTAACTTGATATAGCCAATTAAATTGATCCTGCTGTCAATTAGTTATATATAACTATAATTCAATTATACATTACTATGATTAGCATAAACATGTATTGCTATTATTTTTATTTTTATATGACCCAACGAACGAATAGTTGGTACCAAGAGTTGTTTTGAACTTCTCTTTCTCTTCCAACATTTCATCATCTTTCATGGAATTTATTTGTCATCTGTGTACCTAAAACACATATGTTGTGTATGTACCTAGAACTCAATCGACTAATTTGAGCATGTTTTACCCACACTAATCTGATAATTAAGGTAGTTAATCAATCATCTCCTTAATTCTTGTTCAAATTTCAGTACAGAACTTTGAATATTAAAACGTAGACTTTGAAAATTTACAGCAATCTGAATTTTGAATCGCTCATTTGTTCGTTCAACTTCCTGATCGATACTGTCAATGTTTCAGATACAAACTTCATTGAATAATTAGATTTAAGATTGGAACATTTTGACATCATCAATTTCCATATATTATTATAAAGATATTTAGATGGTCAGAGGAAATGATCTCCTATAACCATTTATAATTTGAAAAAGAAGAAGGAATCTATCTATATTTACATATTATAATAAAGGAGAGTTGTTCAGTCTATAAATAAGTCAAGTGTCATTTTGAGAACTAATCACTTATCATTTTACGATAAAAAATTATTTTATCTATTATTATTTCATACCGATATGTATAATAATAAGAATATTCTAGCCTATAATTAAGCCAAGTGGCATCTTAAAACCTGGCCACTTGATATTTTACCAAAAGACTATTTTGTAAATTAATTAATTATTTTATATTTATTTCATATAACAACTACTAAGATTTTCCCTTAAAATTATTTTTTTGAATTTATATATTTATATTCTATCAAAACTTTCGTGATGATTATTATTCTTAAAATTTGTGATGCCACGTATTAGTTGTTCTAATCGATTGAGCTACAAAAGAAGCTACAATTATCTCGAAAATATATTATAACTATCCTAATAGAATGCAATCATTATAGTTAAATTAATCTGAGATAAATTTGATGTGAAAATCAGTTAATATTGATGGATATTTTAAAAATAAATATATTTCAAAATTCTTATTTAAATTTTTAAGTTAATAATAGGCTAGGATGATTCCTAAATTTACGCCTAATAAATTACTATGTACTAGGTTGGGTTTGGTGATTTCTCTATTTAAATATAAAGTAATTTATTATTCTAGAATTAACTGTTGATATGACAATAAGAATTTTAAATAAAAGTAAGTTATTGAGAAATAACTTTCATCATCGTTAGATTGTAAACTTTCGATAAAATAGTGTCACTAGATAATGAGGATTGAGCTCTATAAACATATATGATAAAAAAATGTAAGAAATATGACTGGAATATCGGCCGATTGCACTTTTTTAATCACGATTTGACTTTCGTTCATATTCATTTGATAAATTTGTAGATCTAAATTATTTTTTATCTATATTTTGTTATGATTTTTTATTTAAATACTGTCTGCACATCATGCAGATACTAATACTAATTAAACAAAAAAAAATGGATAATTTCTTTCATCACTGTTCTATATAACGTAAAATCTTTTATTGGTATGTACAACTATATAAGTATATGCTCTTGTCGAGTGCTGCCGATTTTATATTCTGATTTCTGGGAATAAAAGACGTTAATATGTGCCAATTCTTAGAATTGCTAGAAATGTTCTTCACAATAGAAAACGAACAAAAAGACCAAAGGGACAATAGCCTTCTAACTCTAATCTTTGTTATAATCTAGGGAAGCAAGAATATTCTATCAATAGAAGAAGCTGCGTATATATGTTGAACGTTATAAATAATACAATATTATTTGTCTATAAAACACACACAACATTACAAACATACGATACATACGAAGTCACAAGACCTTCTTCCCCTCTTCAGTATTCTCTCCCTCAACAAAAACGAAAAATGAAAGAAGCAAAAAAAATACATTTTGCTTAGATGGGTGCCAAAAGGAACTTCAATGTGAAGTCGAACAAAACTCATGAGGTGGTAGCAACGATATATATTGTTGCTACCAAAGTAGGGGTGTCTAACGGGCCGGGCCGGGCCAACCCGGAACCGGCCCTCCCATTTTGCCCGGGTTCCGGGCCGGTTCCGGGCCGGGTTTGGCGTTAACCGGGCCCGGCCGGGCCGGGCCAAACAGTAAAAAAATTAAAATCCACCCGGACCCGGCCCATTAAACCCAATCCGGTCAAACCCACCAAAACCCGGTCAAACCCGGTTAAAAACCGGTCAAACCCGTTTAAAAAATAAATAAAAAATCTAATATACACTATATACACTCCAATATACAACATATATTTTTAAAAAAATATATAAAGTATAAACAATTACACATATATACGTACCATTCAATATATAATTATATATGACTATACGTACTACTTTAAATAAAACATTTGCTATAATAGTATAATATATATATATATACACTACAATATATATATATACTAATTTATAAAACATATACACATGTATACGTTAAATATATACTACTTTAGAAGATATATACACATATATATGCACCATTCAATATATATGTACTACTTTAAATAAAATATATACTACAATATAGTGATATACATATATATATATACAATAATATGTATATATATATAGTTACATACTAATTTATAAAACATATACACTTGTATACTTTAAAGATATACGTCTATAGAAGATATATACACATATATACGCATCATTCAATATATATGTACTACTTTAAAAAAAGTATATACTACAATATATATACTAATTTATAAAACATAAAGTAATGTATACGTTAAATATACACGTCTATAGAAGTTCTATTCACATATATACACTCTATTCTATGTATATGTAATACTTTAAATGAGATATATGCAATATATATACATTACAATATATATTTGTATAGTTATATACTAATTTATAAAATATATACACATGTATACGTTAAATATACACGTCTTTAGAAGATCCATTCACATATATACACTCTATTATATGTATATGTAATACTTTAAATGAAATATACTATAATGTATATACATTACAATATATATTTGTATAGTTATATACTAATTTATAAAACATATACACATGTATACATTAAATATACACTTCTATAGAAGATATATACACGTGTATGCGCACCATTAAATGTATATATACTACTACTTATAAAATATACTACATTATATATACATTACAATATGTATAGATATACCTATATACTAATTTATAAAACATATACACATGTATACGTTAAATATACACTTCTATAGAAGATATATGCACAAATATTCAAAATTTATTCAAAAAAAAATAAAAAACAACGACTAAGGACTGAATGAATTTGGGGAATTTTATTGATTGCAAAATGATCCAAAATTTATAATTTACATGAATGAAAAATCTATAAATTATGCATCATTTTTTCCAATTCATTCATGTTAATATTAATGGGAACTTGCATCGGATAATCAAAGTCAACGGGGGCAAAACCATGCATTGGACTTGATTCTGCTGAGTTCTCCCGTGAAGTCATAATTTCTTCTAGTTTCAGCTCGTCGCTCGGCTCCGGTTCCATTCCTTGGTTTCTTCTTTCCGCTCTAATCCAATCTCTGAGGCAAACTAGAACATTCATTGTATTGCTTCCCAATGAGTGTCGGTTGTCTCCAAGCTGCTGTCGTCCCTGACTGAAGGCGCTCTCTAATGCAACGGTTGACATTGGAACATTCAAGATATCTCTAGCTAATCTTGAAAGCACAGGATATTGTGATTCATTATTCCTCCACCAATCCAGCGTGTTGATTCGTCGTCTGCGATCCTCTGGTGCCGTCCGAAGATAATATTTCAGCTCTTCCCGATAAGTTGATGTGTAAGTTCTCTCATCAACACTGTTTCAACAATTTAAATCATAAAACGAATCAGAAAAAACACTATGTGCCGGCCTTTTAGAAGATGATGGCTCCTCGGGAGGATGAGGAGCGACAGTTGGAGTGATATTTGTAGGTACGGCTGAATCAAATAAATCAGCATAGTGATTATATAATTTTTCTATATAATCTTTTGCATCAGCCGTAGCCGTCCACAAATCAGGCTGTACTTGTTCAGAATCATGGTTAGTATTTATTTCTAAGTTAGTATAAATAAGAGTACTAAAGTGACACATATTATTATATTTCATGCACGGATTTAGCATAGCACCAACCAAGTAAATAGGGGGAATCGGGAAAAAATATTTTTTAAATTTTGTAAACATGGCGCCAACAACTTCTTTATAACCTTCTTTATTTTTATATTGTTGGAGCAAACCAGAAATATCGGCTATATATGCCAAAATATTACAAACAATAGGATAGTAAGCACCGGAAAATTCAACCGTAGCTACATAAAAATTTTCTAAAAACATAACAAGATCATTAATTACAACCCAATCAGAATTATGTAGCATGCAATCAGCAGAATCAGCAAATGAACCGCAATGTTGGTTAAAAGCTAGTGTAATAGGAATTCTATATTTATAACAAGTTTTTAAAAATTCATACGTAGAATTCCATCTAGTATCAATTTCCTCAGGCATCAAAATCGGTGTAAGTCCATTTTCTTGACATTTAACTTTAAATTCTCTAATTCTCGATCTACGATTATTTTCTTGAATAAAACCAACGGCAAGACGAATTTTTTCAATATAAAGCTCAAAAAACTCAAGACCATCTTTTACAATTAAATTATATATATGACATGCACACTTAATATGAAAAATTTCAGGCAAGGACGGAGATAGCGTAGATTTTATTTTGTGTTATAGCAGTCTTGTTGTTAGAAGCATTATCAAAAGCAATACATAAAATTTTATTTTCTATACCATAGTATCCGGTAATTTTAACAATAGAATCAGCAATAAATTATCCAGTATGTTTACGATCTTCATCATATAAAAAAGCAAGAATACGTTTTTGCATCACGAAATTACTATCCATCCAATGACAAGTAACGGTTAAATAATCATTTTTATTTACAGCACGACCAAGATCAGAAGTTAGGGACAATCTACATTGAATATTTTTTAACAATATTGATAAATAAAAACAATATTGTGAATGGAGTCTAAAAATATCAGACCGACAAGTAGTTCTAGGAATACCATTAAACATAGGATTATAAATTGCTTGTATATAACGAATAAAAGCATCAGAAGAAGGAAAACTAAAAGGCAAACAACCCACAACTACCATTTTAGCTATTTCTTCCCTGTCCCTCAATTTATTATACTTTTTTGCTACTTGACCGGTTGTTGGGTCCATTCTAGTTTGCGTTGACCCACCAACATCCCCACCACCTTTTGCAATATTTAACTCTCTTTTGTGATCTTCATCTATATGTCTCATTAACGTACCCGTACCCCATTGCTTGCCTCCACTTCTATGCTTATATATTTGTTGACAAATATTGCACTGCACCTCAATATCTGATATACGTTCAAAAAATTGTCATGCAATACTAGTTCTTTTACGAGGTTTTGGGGCACTGGGAGGACGGGAAGGGAGATTAACTGATTCAGATCTAACGTTAGCATCTCCTACTGCGGGTGTTTCAGCAATATTTTCATTATCTTCGTCTAAATTAACTGCATCTACTTCATTTTCTTCTTCTATACCATAATTTTTCTGAGCTTCTACATAATCCATATCGTGAGCACCTACACCTATTTCTTCCTCAAAAGGTGTACCAAGCGGTACCGGAGACGAAGGCACACGGGTATATCTATTACTTGAACTACCTCTACCGCTAGTAATTCGCTTTTTACTACCACTACCGCTTCCGGGACAAAATTTTTTAACACCTTTAGCAACGAGGTTTTTTAATTTATCCATAATATAAATTAAATTGAACTAAAAATATTCAAAATACACAAATATAATAAAATTAAATATTAAACAATTAATACAATAAATAAAAATTAAACGTAAGAGATGGAACGACAATACCAAATTTTGGAAGTATCCGAAGATTGCGACTTTAGAAACTTCCGCTCGTACTTTGTAAACGAAAATTAAAAAATTAAAGTGAACACTTTAAGAAATTAAATATATTGAATATTAGAGAATTGAGAATTGAGATTTGAGATTTGAGAGAGAATGAGATTTGAGAGAGTGAAAAATGATTTGAAGTTGTAGGGTATTTATAGATTTTTTTTGGGGATTAAAAAATATATTTTAAAGTTTTTTTTTTCTTTTTTAATTAAATGGGCCCAAACTAGCCGTTTGGACCCAAAAACGGCTATATAGCCGTTGGGCCAACGGCTAGTTGGCCCAAAATCAATTTTTTTTTATTTTTTTTTATATTTCGAGCCGGGCCGGTGAACTGGCGGGCCTGTTCCAGGCTTGGTCCGGGCCGGATTAATCAGACCCATTTTAACTAAAAAACCGGCCCGGGACCCGGAACCCTTAAGCCCTAGAGCTTACCGGGCCGGGTCAAACCGGGCCGGGTTAGCTAATAGGGCCGGGCCGGGTCGGGTCGGGTCGGGTCAGCCCGGCCCGTTTGACACCCTTATACCAAAGTAGTATATAACTCAAATAATTTTAGATTAGTTGAATAGTTAGAATCTCCACTAAAAGAACATCTTTCTTTCTTTTTTCTTTAGCAAATCCTCCAGGCGGGTGCCTTGGGCTAGTCATTTCATTTTTAATTACTCCCTCCGTTTAAAAAAGAATGACCTAATTTGACTTGACACGGAGTTTTAAAAAGTAAGAAGACTTTTAATTCTTGTGGTTCTAAATTAAAGTTGTGGCAAATGTACCAAATTGCCCTTCTAACTTATGGTCTTAAGCATGTCACGTGTAAAATTGAAATTTAAATACTGTTAAAAAAGGAAAGGGGTCATTCATTTTGAAACGGATTAAAAAGAAAAGTAGATTATTCTTTTTTTTAAACGGAGGGAGTAATAAATGACAAAGGAAACTTCAAAGAAAAGAGTACAAGCAAACTCGGGCTTACCTTACTACTCCTAACGGTGAATAAATCACCGACCTTAATATTTCTTTAATTTGTTGTCTCAACTCTCTCTTTGACTACACCAATCTCAAGTTATAAATATGGTAATATAATGTTCTTTTTCATGTACAATACTATAATACCTTTCATCCTTCTCGTCTACCTAGCACAAGAAAGAAAACATAGATGTAGAATTTCTTTAGAATCAAATCTTTCTGTTGGCTTTTCCAATTCATTTTTCTTAGAGTGAATCGAGGAAGATAACTTTCCACAATTAAATGTCAATAAAGTAAATAGTAATTTGAGATGTAGTGGAGTAATTATTAGAAGATAACGAGAAAAACATGTCATAATATAACATGTGTTACAAATTACTTACAAAGAAAAATGACAAACTTTTTCCACTATGACCACTAATATTTCATGCATTTCAATACTAAAACGCACATGCATAAACACGAACCTTTGGTTTCAGAATTGCCCGAGACATGTATAGGTCTCGGGACGTGCAAAATTATTCTTGCCACAGGACATATAATAGGAATAAGTGGTCTATAGTCTCATCCTGTGTGTGGCAAAGAACCCATGAAATGGACACTGCATACATGGTACCCCACTAATCCACTTCAGTAGCCTATTCATGGTCAATAGTCTCTTTTGAAAGTGTAAGTAACCACAGATAGAATTTGGCCTTGGTCTTGCATCATTATTAAATCTCCTTTAGTTCACCTTTACTTGCCACTTGCCACTGTTTCGCTTCTCAAGGTCAACTTACATGAATTTCAACCATCATTTTAAAATGTATAATTTAATATTTAAAATTTAAAATCTAAATGAACGAAATCTATACAAAAAATGTTATAAGTTGCAATCCTTTTTATATTAATATGATGAAAAAATACATCGTAAAATGCTGGTCAAAATTCATACAGGTTGACCTCGAGAAACGAAATAGTGACAAGTAATAATGAACGGAGGAGTATCAAAGTTTTTCAAGGTATAGGTAATTCCTGAAGGATAAGCAGTACATAAAATTGTCTGATTAAGCTCTTTGTAGTAGATAAGCAGTAAATAGAATTCCATTAACTATCTCCATAGCACATTCCTTGCTGATCAATAACTGGAGCAAACTCTCATTAATGAATTTAATCATTTACTAATACGTGTGGACCAGAATTTTGGGTAGCTAATAACTTACGTATTGTCAACTGATTAAATGATGGGGATGCTAACACGAAATTCTTTCATACGACCAACTTATAAAACCGTAGAAGGAATAAAATCCTAGTTCTCCAGAAGAATGATGGCAACAGGCTGTACAACCAAGAGGATATTATCAGTATTATTAGATTACTAATTACATTTTGAATTTCATTTACTATATGCAACTCAACCTAACGTTAGGTTACACGTTCGGCAACTTGAGTATATTGGTAGATTACTGACCTAATAGATTACATTCATTTGGAATTTCCTTTATAGGCAACTTGAATATATAATTAGATTACCATGCTTATTTATTTTATCATAAGACGTCATTATAGCGTATGTAATTAGTATATCTCACTTTTCTTTTCTGATGCACAACCCAAATCCAAATGTAGTTGGACTTCAATGCGTGCACCAAATATTGGGTGAAAAATCCAAAAAAAAATAAAAATACGTATTTATTTTTTTCTATAGGAAACAATGATTTCTCAAAGTAAAGAAAATGACAGACTGATAATTTAGAGAGAAATAGGTATTTAGAGAAGTTAATTAGGATAAGGGGAGAATGTCTATTGGTCAGATCGTTGAAGTGACAGTATTATTTTTAAAGTAAAATTAGGGGTATAAATGATTTTCACTCCTGAAAATGTTACTTTTCTTTTGACCTAATTAAGATGCATGTATTCACTTCCTAAAATGGAAGTTGTAGGAGTACTACTTCTTTGTACTCGAGAAGGACAAAAAGAAGCTAGTCAGAAAGTAGGTCAGAATTTACATTTTTCTTGAATAAACGTTTCATCTCTCTTTTAGAAAGTGCAAGGG
This sequence comes from Capsicum pubescens, assembly GCA_030864215.1. NCBI lineage: Eukaryota > Viridiplantae > Streptophyta > Magnoliopsida > Solanales > Solanaceae > Capsicum > Capsicum pubescens. The sequence continues at coordinate 176,013,338 of CM061539.1, read as the reverse complement.
GCTTACAAAGAATTACTGATAAAAGATATAGGAGCAATATGGGAGCTCATTCACTTACATGAATATTGCACTTAAACATACCATGTGAATGAAGACAGAAATAGTAGCGTTAGGCTGACAACTTTTCAAGGATTCTTTATCGATCGCACTATTTCTACCAAATGAATTGATCACTTTGGGCTCAGCCAACGCAAATATATACTCTTACATGGTGTGATAGTATCTACTTTGGATCAAGCCCGTATGGTTTCCCAAAAGGTCTCACACCATTAAGAGATGCTCCACTTCATATGTAGCTTTCAATCCTTTCAGCTATCAATATGAGACTTTTGTTCGCATGGTGTGCAACTAATAATTTGTGTCTAAGTTTAGGGGTCCCCTACCTACCAAGTTTTGGAGAAAGAGGTAAATCCTCAATTCACATATAGGGAAATAAGAATATTCTATCTAGAGAAGAAGCCACTATGTATGTTGAATATTATAAATAGTACTACTACAATACTAGCTCTCACCCTCTACAACACACACAACATTACAAATCCAAAGGGTCATCAAAATCCTCTTTCCCTCTTCATAATATTCTCGCCCTCAACAAAATTGAAAAAGAGTAGCAAATATATATATATATATATATATATATATATATATTAGAAATATTGTGTAGATGGGTGTCAAAATTAGGGAGTTTAACGTGAACGTGATCAAAACTGATCAGATGGTAGCAACAACGCTACCAATGCAAGAGCATTGTCGTCGTCTACCACAGTCCAATCTTGATTTGCTTTTGCCTCCTATAGATGTTGGAGTTTTCTTTTGTTATCAAAATCCCAATACCTCTGGGATATTGCCAACATTTTGGTCGTTTAGTTCAATGGTCAAAGTTCTTAAGGTGTCTTTGGCTGAGACTTTGGTTGCCTACTATCCATTTGCAGGGGAGTTAGTTCAGAATCTTGCTGGAGAGCCTGAAATTCTTTGTAACAATGCTGGAGTAGATTTCATAGAAGCTTGGGCTGATGTAGAGCTTAAAGAGATCAACTTTTATAATCCGGATGAAAGCATAGAAGGCAAGCTTGTACCAAAGAAGAAGCACGGTGTACTAGCTGTTCAGGTACGTACCATTCCTCACCATATAAGTTTCTCCTATATTTATGGAAGAATATTACATCGGTAGCCCTTTAAACTTGTCAGTAAATTTAATTTAGACACTCATATGCTTTGTTATGGTTGAGTACCTGTTCTTATTAGACACATCTCATTCAAAATCCAAAAGGTTCCGCAAAACTGGGAAAGAAGGTGTATAACCTAGAAGTGAAAACAAACTACAGTGGAGTTTAATCTAAATTTATGCAAGCTAACCATATTAAAGGTACAGTAATCTGATGATAAGGGATCCGTGTAAATCACTTTAAGACAAAAAAGGACAGCCCGGTAAGGGTCTACTTTAAGCAGTCTTACCCTGCAGCAAGAGATTGTTTCCACAGATTCGCGCATTTACTCTTTATCTCCTTTTGCAATTCAACAAAAGCTGAACTTCTTGCTTTGCCAGCTACTTCTCCGAACTCTGCTCTTTAATACAGTTTTTCAAAACTTGAACGAAAGTTTATATATTACTTGCATTAGTTTAATTGATATACAGTAAAAGTGTAGTGAATTTTTCGTTTATTATCAATATATAATTTAATATGTTGTAGCTGGTAATATGTAATAGGTTACTAATTTCACTTGTTACAGATAATTATCTATCGATTTTGTTGATGTAAAAAATTTGACTCTTCCTAAATCCATCGCAGGTTACAGAACTCAAATGTGGAGGAGTAGTGGTGGCATGTACATTTGATCATAGAGTGGCTGATGCTTACTCAGCCAACATGTTTCTTGCATCATGGGCTGAGTTAGCTCAGTCCAAACCACTCTCTCAGCTACCATCTTTCCAACGATCCTTTCTTGTTCCACGGCGTCCATCTTACTACGATCCCTTAATTGATAGCATGTACTTACCAATCTCAGCTCTAAAACAAGAAACCACAATTATTGATCATGATGATCATGTTATAAGTAGAATTTACTATGTTAAGGCTGAAGAAATCAAGTGCCTCCAATCACTAGCCAATTGTAATAACACAAAATTTACTAAACTCGAAACATTCAGTGCTTTCCTATGGAAAACTATAGCCAATGGGATGGAAAAAAGTCAAAGAAACAATCACAAGAACTTCAAGTTAGGAATTGTTGTTAATGGTAGAAGTAGATTGAGTAGTGGAGATGAGGACAAAGTTAAGTTGCTAAAAGGGTATTTTGGGAACGTCATTTCCATCCCATTTGGCGAAAAAAAAGTTAAGGAACTAAAAGAGAAATCCTTAAGTTGGGTGGCAAGTGTAGTTCATGAGTTTCTCGAGAATGCAGTAACTAAGGAACATTTTCTTGGGTTAATAGATTGGGTTGAGAAGCATCGTCCAGAACCAGCTCTAGCAAGAATTTACGCCACCAATGAAGACTCGCCTGCGGTGGTTGTGTCATCGGGGCAGCGGTTTCCAGTGAGGGAAGTTGAGTTTGGATGGGGAGAGGCAGTGTTTGGTTCGTACCATTTTCCATGGGAAGGGAAATCAGGATATGTGATGCCAATGCCGAGTCCTAAAGGAAATGGAGATTGGATTGTTTACATGCATATGTTGAAAGGGCAAGTCGATTTGGTTGAGGCTGATGCCTCCAATGTGTTCAAGCCCCTGACTGCAGAATATCTCAATTTGAAGTGACTATTGGTTGTGTATATATACATATATATACTCAGCGAAGAAGAGCTTTAGAGTAATAAAAAAGTTGTCTCCAAGTGACTTCATAGGTCACGAGTTCGAGCTGTGAAAACAGCCCCCAATGCTTTCATTAGGGTAGATTCGACCTATAGGATGCTTTCTGCATCGTCCTGCCTTTATTTTTTTTCAAAAAGAAATCTCATATATTCTGAGATTGTTTGAGTGTGTTTGTGTGATGGACGAAATATATTTACACACTCCTTTTTCATTTTATGTTGAAATATCTGCTGAGCACATAAATTTGAAAAGAGAAAATTGTGGTATATATCAAAAATGTTCTAAGAACTTGTGATTCCGAACATTCGGTCATGACATTATTATGAATACGACAGCATGCCATTACGGATAAAATGAGAAATTAAACGTAGAAAGTTTTTAAATATATAAATGTATCATTAGCTTTTGCAAATTTTCAAGACAGCTTGTAACGTATAAACCAACATAGAACTCTCATCTATACTTAATCTAAATTCTTTTTTAACATATTGTGTAGAAAGTTAGACTTTAAAAGTTGTCAAAAGAAAAACTTTTTTTTAGACAGACTAAAAATAAAAGCAAGAAAAAACATTAAATGGTGAGAGGGAATAGTAACTTTTTCTGAATTTGGATTCTTTCCTCTCAGTCAAAGTCAGATATATTTGTATTAAGATCTGGCTGGAGCATCAGATAAGTATTCTTCTTTTAAGTATAAGAAAAGAAATTAACTAGATAATCATGGGAAGCTGCCATTTTTCTGAAGGTCAACACCAGCTTTCTATCAGTGAATACTTCTTAATTATCGAAGATCCTTACTGTTGTATCTTTTGTAGTAAATAGTACTAAATTAATATTATATTATCAACAAAAACACCATTATTATATGTCCTAGTGTGGATGGACACTATGTTTAGCAATGTAAATAAGGCTTCAGGTGAAGAAACAAAGAGAAAGGAGAATTAACAGTAATAGTTAATGCATTCACAGCCATTCCATTAAAGATAGTTTCTTTCTTCTTTTCGTTATCCGGGAACCAAGAAAGGTGAAGTTTCAGTATTAGCTTAACAGTTGCTCCATCTTTCAGGAAATTAGAAACCATCACAGTTAGGCTTTTGTCTTGTATGTAAGTTGCAGTAGTCTTTAAAGTTGCAAAAATAGTAGTAATTGTTTAGCTAGATGTTTACTTGTAAATTTTGTCAGCTTGAAAGAATTACCGTCGCCCTTTAAATTACAGAGGTATACGTTTCTTTTGCTCTTTATTTGTTCGGATTCTAGCTCAGGTGGCTTTCATTCGTTTTTTGTTTTACCTATTCTCTTTGTGACGTAAAATCTGCTGAAGTAGTAATAGACTACATATATAATTATTAAATACATCTGGGTTATTCTGTAATTAGTTATTCTTCAGTTCTCTATATATACAGCTGTAACCCCTTCAATATTAAATGAGATCAATTAATTCTTAAATCTGTATCATGGTATCAAAGCTAGGGTTTCTTCTTCCGCCCAAACCCTAATCTCTCCTCTTTTCCGACGTGTGTGCGCCGCCGCCACCGTCTACACCACGCCGCACGGCCTCCCTCCTCCGCCGTAGGTCGGCGCCATGGACAAGGTTATTGATCCTCTGTCAAAATTACCGTCTGGAGTAAAATTACTGCTCAGGAATCTCCACAATCTCATCCCCGAAAAATTATCTGACAACAACTACCCGGCCTGGGCACTTAACGTCCGCACCGCCCTCGCAGCCAACTTGCTGCTCGGATGGATTGACGGTGCGGAGAAGCCGCAGCCCGAGACAGCCGAGAAGGACGGCGTCAAGCTCCCAAATCCCGACTACCTTCCGTGGATGATCGTAGACACTCAGATCCGAGCCTGTCTTCTCGCAGTTATTAGCCCCTCTGTGCACAAACACGCCCGAGGTTTTCTCACATCGGCTTCACTTTGGGACGCACTAGCCACAAGGTACAACTCTGTGTCCCCGGCTCATATTTTTCAGTTGCGTGACAAATTGCATACTCTTCGGAAGGGAACGAAGACGATGACTCAATACCTTGATGATGTGGCCTCTATTCTGTCTGACCTAGATGCTGTGAACGAGATTATTCCTGAACGAGACGTGGTGAATGCCGTGATACGTGGTCTTCCGGCTGGCTATTCCTCTCTCAAACAGCATATTCGCCTCTCGCCTGTCGAAATCACTCTGAATCAACTGTCTGGATGGCTTAATGCAGAAGAATTGAATCTAGACATGGAACACAAATTACTGCTCGGAGAAGCCAGTTCCACCCCTGGCGTCACGGCTCTTTACTCGGCTGGCAGCGGAGGCTCGGCCAGGGGTCGCGGTGACGATCGCCGTAACCAAGGGCGAGGCAGCGGCGGCGGTGACCGTCGAAACACCGGGCAGCAAGGCAGAGGCGGGCCTCCACCGAGGGACGGCTTCCAGTCAGGCCGCGGACAGGGACGAGGAAACCAGCGGATGCCCACACGAGATCTTCCGACGTGCCAAATTTGTGCTAAACGGGGCCATTCTGCGGCCAATTGCTGGTATCGTTATGATGACTCGCAGAATGTAAATAGCCAGTCCGGAGGATCAAGGGCGATGCATGCGTCCACAAACGCTCAATCTGGCGATTGGTATCTAGACACAGGTGCTAACACCCATGTGACGTCGGATTATTCACAACTTCAAGCTCCTCATCCGTATCATGGCTCAGAAACTATTACAGTAGGCAATGGTCAATCCCTTCCCATCACAAACACCGGCTCTGGGTATGTCTATACCCCAAATGGTAAATTTCATCTCTCAACCCTTCACCACGTCCCTTCCCTCACATCCAATCTTTTATCTGTTTATCGCTTTACTAAAGAAAATAACTGCACCCTCATTTTTAATGACACCAATTTCCAGATAGTGGACAATACCACGAACCGGGTGCGGTACACGGGCCGCTGTGAGCATGGGCTATACACTCTTCCATCCAGGTCTCCGTCTGTTGTGAGTCAAGCCATTCTCTCGTCAACCTGGCATCGCCGGCTTGGGCACCCATCATCCGCCATCACCAAATCCATTTTATCTTCCTTAGGTTTTAATTTTTCAGAAAAATTACATTGCGAGTCCTGTTCAGTGTCTAAATCTTGTCGTTTACCTTTTTCACTGTCTGAACACAAGGCCACTGCGCCATTTCAATTAATTCATTCTGATGTTTGGGGTCCAACCTCAGTTCCTTCTGTTCAAGGTTTTCGTTATTATATCTGTTTTGTTGATGATTACAGTAAATTCACTTGGCTTTATCCTCTGAAATTTAAATCCGAAGCTTATACTATTTTTGTAAACTTTGACCGAATGGTTCAAAATCAATTTAATGCCAAAATCAAAATTTTTCGAAGTGACAATGGCAAAGAATTTGTCAACAATGCATTTGGTGTTTTTCTTCAAAATCTAGGGGCTCTTCATCACACTTCATGTCCATATACCCCTGAACAAAATGGCGTTGCTGAGCGCAAACACCGTCACCTAATAGAAACAGTTGTTGCGCTCCTCCATGATTCCACCTTACCTGTTTCCTTTTGGGTTGATGCCCTTGCTACTGCCAACTACCTCATAAATCGCATGCCCACTCACACTCTCTCCAACTCCACTCCATATGCCCGTCTCTACAATCATCCACCCGACTATATCCATCTCCGCCCGTTTGGGTGTCTAGTTTATCCCTGGTTGCGTCCGCACACTCAACATAAACTTCAACCTCGGTCAACCCCTTGTGTCTTTCTAGGCTATCATCCCACTATCAAAGGTTACAAATGTTTCGATCCTGTATCTCAGAAAACATATGTTTCCCGTCATGTTCGTTTTGTGGAGGAACAATTTCCTTACACAAGTCTTTCCTCTACTCCATACTCCCCCAATCCACTTGGCGTTGTGCCATTATTTCCGTCCTTTTCTCACGCTCATGCTCCGGCTCACTCGGCACCTAACCCGGTACCCCACTACACCACTACCCACCCGAAACCCCAAACCTCCCACCCGAACACCCAGCCGACTGCCACACAACCCACCACTTCCCTACATCATACTCCTAACACACATACAGCCACCCCATCCACCGCTGCACATCCCAGCTCCCACGGCAGCCCCACCCAACCCCCGCTCACGCATCATACAACTCCACCACCCCTTCCTAATCACCCTCCACTCAACACTCATCCTATGACAACCCGAGCCAAGGCCGGTACCTTCAAACCCAAAGCCTACCACACTCAAATACCCTTTGATGCACATCCCACAACTGAGCCTACTACCTACAACCAAGCCTCCAAAAATAGTTTCTGGTGCCAAGCTATGGATGAGGAATTTCAGGCTCTGAATGAACAACGTACATGGGATTTGGTACCTCTGCCTAGTAACCGCAAGTCTATTGGGTGCAAATGGGTGTTTCGCATCAAACGAAATTCAGATGGATCTCTTTCTCGCTATAAAGCACGTCTGGTTGCAAAAGGGTATCATCAGGAGTATGGTGTGGATTATAAGGAGACCTTCAGCCCTGTTGTTAAGCAACAGACTATTCGTCTGGTCTTGTCTCTTGCTCTTCACTATGATTGGCCGCTTCATCAGCTAGACGTCAGCAATGCCTTTCTTCATGGTCATCTTGAGGAAGAAATCTATATGGTTCAGCCACCGGGATATGTTAATCCCAACCGTCCTCACTATGTTTGCAAGCTTCGCAAATCACTGTATGGCCTGAAACAGGCCCCTCGTGCCTGGTACACACGTCTCTCTACTTTTCTGCAGGGTCTTGGTTTTCGCACCTACCATCATGACAACAGCCTCTTCACCCTTCACTGTTCTCGAGGGACAGTCATCATTCTTATCTATGTGGATGATATTGTTATTACAGGCAGCTCGTCATCACTCATCACTGAAATTACTGAAGCTATGCATCGTGACTTCAAACTTAAGGACCTCGGTCCTCTGGAGTTCTTTCTTGGCCTCGAACTCATCCGCAAATCGGGAACCATATTGATGCATCAGACAAAATATACCCTTGAACTTCTAAATCGGGCTGGAATGACAGACTGCAAACCCGCGGTCACTCCCATGGCAGTCCGCCAATCCCCAGGGCCGAATACTCCCTTTGCCGATCCTACACTATATCGGAGCCTCGTCGGTGGACTTCATTATCTTGCTGTTACTCGTCCGGACATCCAATATGCAGTCAATCGAGTCTCCCAATCAATGCATGCTCCCACAGAACAACACTTTCAGGCCTTGAAACGCATTCTGCGCTATCTTCAAGGTACTCTTCACTGTGGAATTTTATTTCAAAAGGGCTCGTTTGATATATCTGTTTTTTCTGATTCGGATTGGGCTAACGACAAAGATGATCGAAAGTCCACTACTGGCTATATTGTTATGATGGGACCGAATCTGATTTCCTGGTGCACCAAGAAGCAAACGCGAGTGTCCCGTTCCTCCACAGAAGCAGAATATCGTGCCATGGCTGCGGGTGTTGCTGAAGCCATGTGGTTACGATACCTTACGGATGCACTTGGCATTCCCCCGACGAAACCACAGATTTATTGTGACAATCAGTCCACTATTTGTGTTACCAAAAATCCAGTCCTTCATGATCGTATGAAGCATGTTGGGTCTGACTGTCACTTTGTTCGCGATGAGGTACTTGCAGGAGCAATGGCCACGCACTATGTCCCATCTACTGACCAGCTTGCTGATATTCTCACCAAGCCTCTTCCGTTACAGCCTTTTCAGTCTCTCTGCTCCAAGCTGCCCCTCGTTACCACTGATCAGCTTGCGGGGGGATAATAGACTACATATATAATTATTAAATACATCTGGGTTATTCTGTAATTAGTTATTCTTCAGTTCTCTATATATACAGCTGTAACCCCTTCAATATTAAATGAGATCAATTAATTCTTAAATCTGTATCAAGTAGACCAAACAGACATATTTCATGAATCTTTTCAGCATATTATTACATCTACTTTACACTCAGATTATTATAAAATATGTATACAAGGAACTCTTTTCCTTTTACCTTGCCTAGAACAATTGTAGTAAAACATTCATCTTGTTAGTTTTTTCTTATCATTGCAGCCAACACGACAGCCATGTCGCCGAGGTTTTTCAGGATCAGAATCACTTGATTCAAGGAAAAGGCCTCTGAGGCATCTTCTTCTTATTGTTCTGGCAGGTGTAACGCTGAATTCTGCCTTGTGTGCCTCAAATGGTCCTGTTTTCACACCTGAATGAATAGATTCTGAAGGCGCACGTGGGATTGACATATGTACACCTGGATTTCTTTCTGTAATGGAACTGTTACACGAAATAGAGTTGTTGCTGCCCTGTACATTGCAATTTACATATGCAGCTATAGTTTGATCCTCCGTAGCTTTCTCATCTTTTGATCTTTTTCCCTCCCCATCTGTAGTTACATCTGCACTTTCGTCAGTGTTGCTTTTGTATCCTCTATGAATGTGGACTCGCTCTCCTTTTGTGGATGAGTCAGGCCCAAGTTGCATAGATGCTCCTCTATTATCACCTGCAAGAGTTATCATATTCACTGGAGTTTTTCCTGTTTCTTTCTTGCCATCTCCAACTGCTACTCTATTAATAACATTTGAGATGTTATCTTTGATCTCTTTGTCTAGGGGAATATGTGGCTCACTAGATACTGCAGTTTTTTGAGAAGAACCAGTAAATATAGTTTTGTTCCTCATCTGAGATGCACTTGCTGTCGTGCGTCTTCCATTAGAAACAGGGTTCACCAAGCTGGGATCTTTAGTAGCCTCCTCTTGCTTCACCATATCTACTTGAGTTGATTGAACTTGTGTATTTTTTTCTCCAGCACCATAGTTCTTACCTCTTGTCTCGTGCACCACTTCCTTTGTTTCCTGAATGTTGCTAGTTGACTCTTTGAGCATCTTAGATTCACCAGGGATACTGGAAGAATGTGATTTCTCGGATGGTCTTTCTGTAGTGCCTGTCATGGTGGAGGATTTCAGCACTGATACTTCCGAAGGTTGCATTGCCTTGTCTGTGAAATTTACTTTTGCTTCAGAGACAACATCTGACATGGTTACTTTCTGAGTTTGGAGCTCCATTTCTTCTGGTGGTTTTTTCTTATCCGGAATGGGTGACCGTGCTTGTGTGGATTTGGAAGAAGGCCTTGAGATCTCTTGCAATGATTTGGGTGGTGATGTTAGCAGAATAGCTGCCTGATTCTTTTCTTGCATTTGAGTTTTTCCAATAGATAGAGAGTCTGAAGACTCTTGGCTTGCTTTAGTTGAAAGAACCGGGGAAAGCTTGCGTGGTGGGGAGGATGTTGGAGTCGCAGCTGGTGACTGGGGAGTTGAGAGAGATGAAGACGGAGATTGAGACAACCGGGACTTAGTTGCTGTATCAGATGGTGAAGCTGGTGGAGATGAGATGCGGGACTTATTAGTTGCTTGAAGTGGTGATGAGGATTGAATCTCATTCCTAGATGCCCGATTCTTGGGAGAGGGAGCTGCCCCTGCAGGTCTAAATGGTGGCCTCTGAGCAATCTTCGGTGTAGTGGGGTTACTGGTAGTAGCTTGAGACGTAGACCAAGCTGGAGATTTTGTGGAGTTAGGGTTCATATTAGAGGGTTGAAGAGGGATTTGGGTTTCACCAGTGACAGAAGTAGCAGGAGTCAGGCTCGTGCTTGTAGCGGAGGGGTCGATAGGGCGAGGTGGACTAGTGCTGGTGCTGGGTTGCTGATAGTTCTTCTTGGTTCTGGCTTGAGTTGGTGAAGTTTGAATTCCAGGGGTGGTGTTTCTCGTGGGGTCGGGTGGCTGGTTACTAGTTGGGGTTTCACCTGTGGACAGGCTGGTCATGTTGGTAGTCGGTGCAGCTGGCTTAGATCCTGCAGCCGACGGAGTTGCCGGCGAAGGAGCTGTGATGGTGTTGGGTTGAGTAGATGTTTGGCTTGCTGGTTCATCATCTTGAGACCAGGGAAGGCGAAAGCGAAATGATGACCTCCGTGTTGCCATTTAACAAGAATGTTGTTTGTGTAGGAATGGATATTTATTACTTGGTTTCTACGGTTTGATAGGAATTGAGCATAGACACTAATATATAAATAGGTTTCCTTTTGATACCTTGGAAGATTTCTGACATTACTTGGCTTCTTTCACCTCTCAAGGAATAACCATGTTTTGGGAAGTCCATGATGGAAGTTACTTTCTTTAGGAGGTCTAGCATTTAAACTATACTTTCTAACCCTTTGACCATTATCCAAGATAATCTAAGATACACTTGCCTATGATGGCCCATCTACAATAGGGCATACCATATTTCCTTGTCAATGATTATAAAAGAGGTCGAGAAAAAAGGAAAAGAAAAAAAAAGATAAACAAGAGATACCTAAATTAGGATCAGATGCCCTCTCCTAGAAGCAAAGCCCAAACCTTAAAATTCATAGGAAGAGATTGCCTTTCCTGACTGATTTGCTAATAATTTCTATTGTTTTTCTTTTGTTATTGGCGAGTAAATTAAGACTGCCTCCAGTGATGTAAAGTTGTGCATTCCTTCAATTTTATTTACTCTTGGATTTCACAGGCTTTTGAAAGTCAAATTTGCACAAAGTGAAGAAAGCGGGAAAATACATTGACTGTTAGAAGCAAGTTCTGCACTTCTTTTAGTTTATATCCTTAATTAGTTAGTTATAACCAAAATCATTGTGTTTTATATCCCACGTTGTACTGTATACACCTGTATACTTTAGGAACAAAGTAAACGTTAAGATTACAAAATTTCAGACTTTAACAAAAACACTTTACAGAAACTTGACAATCAGATATCTAAAAACAAAAGAAAGCTAGGTGCAACCCGGGTATGTGCTCAAATTTGATCAATGGTCGATTTCTAGGTTTCGTTGCTAACCTAATTGGTTATTTACAACTACACAAATCAAAGTTCTGACTGTATCTACTATTTTCTTGTTATAGAGGTGGACATATAATAACTAAAAGAAAAAGTCAAACCATTAGATGCCAAACTTTATGTTCCTTGAATATCACTATTGTGAATTATAAGTTCCCTCTTTAGTGATATTGACTGCTTCCAATTATGTAGGAGTACATTTACCTTGGGATTAAGCTAGCAAATCATAATGCACCTCTAATTTGTTTTATATACTATTTCAACACTCCACATAGTTTTCTTAGAACTGTTGTCAGCTTTATTGTGCAGAGGTGAAGACGAAGGTTGATTGGAGTTGGTTCACTTTAAGAGATAGTTTTATACTTTACTAATGTTGTACGCTTACATAAATCTAGGAGTTATAAGTTGACTTGGGATAGTAAATAATAAAGTTTCATCCAAAAAAGCATTTAGCTAAATTCAAAGTGCCATATCTTACAATATGAAGAAACCTAGTGCAATGGAGCCCAGCATACTGTGCAAAAGAGGGGAGGGGAACAGTACGAATGAAATCTGATAAAAAGGCAGAGTAGATAGTGTAAAAGAAAAAGGAAAGTGGAAGGTCTCAAGCTATGTTAGCTGGTGAGTCTTCACGAACCCTTTTGACTTTACTTTCTCTGTCGTTTGTCCGTTCAAGTAATATTATTCTCTTAAGGGTCTATCTTGGTAACAACTTTTGGTGTAACTCGCAACCAAAATAAGCCACAAAATAAAAAAAGTGATCAAAATAGGTCACCTATTTAAAAATTTACCAAAATAGGCTAAATGTAATAAATTATTACGTTTTTAGTAATAATTTATTACATTTAGTCTATTTTAGTAACTTTTTAAATAGATAGTCTATTTGGTCACTTTTTTTTATTTTGTGGCTTATTTTGGTTTCGAGTTCCTTTTGGTGTCAGTATATCCATTGAGTTACCCAGACGGAAATGTTTAGTAAATGAGCAAACTTTGAAGATTGGTGGTGCTTTGCTAACATGGGAGGCGCAAGGTGAAATGTTTGTTGTTATGTGATGTGGTTTTCAGACCATAATGCCATGATGAGCCTACTTATTCACCACAAGAAGGTATATAACAAGGTTTAAATATAAAGTCATAGAGAGATGATATGCAATCCACCTTAATTAAGTTACATTGCTTCTGAGTGTTTTTCTCTTTGTTTTTGTAAGTAAGGGTATTTTTCCGTATTCATTCTTTACCATTTTCACAGGAAGTAGATTTATTAAGAATGAGTTTGTTTTACGATCTGCTTTTTCATAGTCTTCTTTTGAATGACAGGTATTTATGACACATCTTTAGTCATAACATTTATGTTCAAAATGAACTCACATGAGGTTTGAGGAGAAAAGAAATTTTGTTGTATTTTTAGTTGCATCAAAGTCCATGAGTTATACCGTCAAATTATGAGAAAGAGACCAAGAGAAATTTAGAGATATAATAGGAAATTTCAACTTCTTATAGTTTTGATCTTTTTCTCTAACTGATTTTCAACTTCAGTTTTGTATTGCCTAAACGCATCTATTGCTTCATCCTTACTATTTAGCAAGTAGACATAACAATATCTAGTGCAATCGTCAATAAAAGTTATGAAATACTTTTTCCCACCACGTGATGGTGTTGACTTCATATCACAAATGTCAGTGTGGATTAAGTCTAAGGGATTGAAATTCCTTTCAACGAACTTATACGGATGCTTAGCATACTTTGATTCCACACAAGTTTGACACTTTGATTTATTGCACTTTATGGACTAAAACAAGCACCTAAGCAATGACATGTAAAGTTTGACCAAACTATGTTGGCAAACGGATTCAAAATTAATGAATGTGATAAATGTGTTTATATTAAAGACACTCCAAATCACCAAGCCATTGTGTGTTTATATGTGGATGATATGTTGATCATCAGTAGACACATTCCAGATATAAATGCAATGAAAAGAATGCTCGAGAGCAAGTTTGATATGAAAGACCTTGGAGTTGCGGATGTGATCTTAGGGATAAGAATCCATAGAACTCCACAATAGTTGGCATTGTCACAATCTCATTACATCAAAAAGGTACTTGACAAATTCAAGTATATGAAATTTGGTATTGCCAAGACTCCATTGGATGTGAGCTTTGCACTTCGAAAGAATGAAGGTGAAAGTGACTCACAATTGGAGTACGCAAGAGTATTGGGATATTTAATGTATATAATGAACTGTACACGATCAGACATAGCATGCGCTATAAATAAGTTGAGTCGGTACACGAGTAATCCTAATAAAACTCATTGGATGGCAATGAAAAGAGTTTTAGGGTATCTTAAATACACTCAAGACTATGCTTTGCATTATAAAAAATATCCTGCGGTACTTGAAGAATATAGTAACGCAAATTGAATCACCGAATCGAACGAAGTAAAATCCACGAGTGGATATGTATTTACTATCAGTGGAGGAGCAGTCTCTTGGAAATCATCTAAACAGACTTGTATTGCTCGCTCTACAATGCAATCTGAATTTATCGCATTGGATAAAGCCGGTGAAGAAGAAAAATGACTTCAAAATTTCTTGAAAGATATTCCTTATTGGCCCAAACCAGAGGCACCAGTATGTATACACTGTGATAGCCAAGCGGCAATAGGTAGGGCAGGGAGCATGATGTACAACGGTAAATCTCATCACATAAGATGGAGACATAATACCGTTAGAGAACTTCTCTCTAGTAGAATTATCACTGTTGACTATGTGAAGTCAAAGAATAATGTGTCGGATCCACTTACAAAAGGCCTATCTAGAGAAGGAGTTGAGAGAACATCGAAGGGAATGAGTTTAAGGCCTAGGATAAGTCAGCATGGCGGTAACTCTAGTTTACAACATTTTCGTGTATAAGAATCTGTATATATATGCAACAATAACTTCAACACAAGTTCAAGTCAAAGACAAGAACACTTATGAAGTTCTTTTAACAACTTCAACACAAGATTACGAATAATCTATTCAAAAAGTATGTTAATTTTCAGAAATGAGATGAAACAGAACTTTTAAGGCCAAGTCTCCCGACTTCACGGAGTGTCTTTAAGGAATAATTCCCCTCACTGTACCCGAGGTTGTGGAATCTTCCTCCCAGGATGAAATGGCCAAACAAACCAACTGTAGCTGTCATGACCCGAACCAGGGCCCTAGCCGTGACGAGCATCCCAAACCATGAAGGCCCGGATGCCCTTCTCTATCTGGTAATCATGCACAATATTCATAAATTATAATAGAAGATTCGGGATTGTAAATCATTACAGAAATATGGTCATACTCTGAGTTCAATTAAACTATGAAAAATGAAATCCAATAACAACTACACAACATCTAAACCAGTCTGCGAAATCTCTACTAGATCTGAAAATGAGAACTGTCTGAAACTGGTATAAAGAAGGCTCACCAACTGCACATATCACTACTGTCTGAAAACTCTACGGCCTAGCAGGACCTCTAAACTGAGCTTTAGACCTTGGGAGGAATGAGGGGTCAATACAAATGTACTGGTACACGAAGAAATCCAAAATGAAGCTTGTATATAAATAAAATAGTTGAGAGATTGTCATAATCATCATGAAACATATCATTTCAAAACACATGGGCATTTTTGATAATCATAAGACTTTTCTGTCAATGCAATTTCTGATCTTTGTTTTACTTCTGAGTAAGGTGGCACTCCCCTACAAGTCTGATATTCCATGGGCTATATGAAATCCACCATTGACTCGGCGGGGAAGCCCCCAACCCAAGTGTGCCTCAAGGGTTGGAGTGTTTGAGTCTGATACGCCACAGGGCACTAGGCCTGTATATAATAATATACCCGGATCGACAAATCACGGTTTTGGGCAATGAGTTGTCTAAACTCGTTCCTTCTTCGGGGAACTACCTAAGCTCTCTTTATACCCAATTTTAGTCTGTTCTGAAACATGCACCATTCTAGTTTCAAAATCCAAAAATCTTATTTCAAACATGCATTCTATTTTGTTCTGAATTAACATGGCTTTATCTGAGTTGGTGTCGTCACACCAAGACTTGCAAGTCCTATTTCTGAGCCATAATGCATCATGCATGATTCTTTCATCAAAAACTCAATATAGATCACCCAAACATGCAAATAGTATAAGAGATTTCATGTTCCGTAAACACAAGTCAAAACTATGCAAGGATTATCATTCTTTCAATAACAATGTGGTGGTCCTGGAATCTTTGTCAAACCATGCAACTCTTTCCATTGGATATTTATATTCAATAGTTATCAATACAAACAACCCTCTCTTTTGATTCAAAAATCATATTCATGTCATAGTATAAATCAATACATTTCGTATCATGCTTTTCAAGATGCATTTTAAAACAATCCATATCATATGAAAAATGGGGTAAATTATATCAAAAGAGGGATTTCATGTGAGTCACGCTCTCAATTCAAACATCACATTAAAACACATACATACATATACATAGAATTTCAAATCACTTTGGGGGAAGGCCTAAAGACCAAAACAATATCATCAAGGCTTCTAAAAACATGATTTAAATCGTAAATCCAAAACCCTTTTCTTAAAAATCATGATTTCTAAACCTTTTGCATAGTTTAAAGAAGATTTCTATGCCCATGAAATTTTATAGAAATCTTAGGAAAATCCCACATACCCTAAATTATAAGATCTGAAAGATGGAACCTAGATCTTGATAGATGAAACCCGGATCTTGATTTTTTTCTTGGAGATCTTAAACTTAAGGCTTGATTTTCTTGAATTTCTTGTTCTTGGAGAAAACCCTAAATGATCTTATTTTGAGAGTGAAGAAGAAGTTTTTGATGTTGTAAAACTGATAATGATTGACTAATAACACTTAAGGGGTGATTTAATTCGTGTGAAAGGTTGTTGGAGTGAGGGAAAGACCAAAATACCCCTAAGAAACTCAAAAAAAATTGCATAATTGCATCAGTTGACGACCAGGGTTGACGGGCCATCACTCAGGTGATAAGTCGTCACCCAGGTCGTCACTTTTGGGTTGGTTTTCACCATTCACTGCCTTAGGCTGACGACCAGGTCTGACGGTCCATCACACAGCTGATAAGTCGTCAGCCTCATCATCACGTTTTGGCAGACAGACACTTCGAAGTAAAATGAGCATAACTTTCTACTCCGATATCGGATTAATGCGAAACCAGTGGCGTTGGAAAGAAGTCTCAAAGAAATTTCATTTGATATATAGTAACCTCCTAATTCTTTATATACAAAGAGTTATGATTGATTGAAGTTGACCTAAGTTTCGACGCTCACTCAAACTCGAATGATAGGAAAGCTTTCAACTCATCCTTGAGTTAGGGGACCTCTATGATCTCAATTCATGCTCAAATAGGTTCCCACACTACATAATTGATTAACACACTAAATTTTCATAGGATTTATGGATTTTGGATCATCTACGCATAAAAATGACAGTTTTTGTTCTAGCCCGAAATGCGGGGTGTTACATTATCTCCCCCTTGGGATCATTCGTCCCCGAATGATGGGTAGGAATGTTGAAGTCTTAAAGGTATGGAATAACGTGGACATGATATGCCTTCTAAGAAGGGGTATAGCCGAGAGGAAACATTTAAACTTCTATCATGAAACTGAATTCTGAGCTGACTTGACTTTACTTGCTTTAAGGAGCTGATTCATGCTGAAAGTTTAGGATTCCCTTGAAGTGTTCATGATCCAATCATATCTATTGAATTGAGAAGTGATAACTGTAGACACCTAATTTCGTCCCTCCCCGATATCGTTTTTACCCATTTTTACCTTATCCTACCGTGTACCCTCACCCGTGTGATAATCCCTCCACAAAATGACAAAAATAACAACCCCCTAACTAATTTTGTTTTATCCTAATATTCTAACAACCCACCCAATTAAAAAACAACACCTACCTACCCTATCCTAACAAACTCTACCCCACCTCACACCCTACCCCCTACCCCATGTGACCCCACCTACCTCACCACTACTACACCCCCACCTCATATATACACACACACACACAGAATAGACAGACGAACCTTCACAAAAATTCCCTCACAATACAATATACACACACAACCAATTCACGCATAGAGACTCTGATAGTGCACACACAGAGAGATCGATCTTTCTCACTGGTCTTCTCCACGCACACACGCGTACTTAAGATGAGACATTGAAAAATGGAGAGCTGATTGATAGATTCGCGCGCGAGAGAGAGAGACAGAAGGGGGTCATCATCTTCTTCACAAGAAAATTCACAAAATATACCCACACAATCTCTCTTCACACACTCTCCACTGCACACACATATACTCATATACACATACACCACATTCAGAGAAGACAAGGAAAAAAAAACATACGCATACACCATTCTTTCTTCCTCCCCATTTTTTCCAAAAACAGATAGATACAGGGGAATTCCATCGTTCACACAGATAGCCGTGAGAAAAGAGTGAGAGATGGAGGGATATTGAGAGAGAAGAGAAGAACGGGAGAAAGAGGTAGAAGAGATTGAGAGAGAGATCGGAGAAGAACAGAGATAGAGAAAGCTGCGAAAGAGTGAGAAAGATCTGCGAGAGAGTGAAAGAGATTCGCGGGAGAGGACTTTTTCCGGCAAGTTCTCACCGGAAAAACGCTGCTATCGTCCTTTCTTCTCCGTTTCGTTCATTATTGGGTCTCGCCGGAGCTTCGACGATACAAAAAGTAAACCCAATCATCATCCCGTCATCTTCCTGTCGCTGTTGGGGGTCGCTAGAGCTCCAGTCGACCTGTAGCAGTCCAAGTCCCGCATCAAAATAAGTCAACCGATCTTTTGGATTTGGTTCTAGCGAAATCTGTTATGAATTCTTGATATTTTAATATTTTGGGTTTGATTTGGCGATTAAACCGAGTTCGAGATCATGTTTTGTGAGTTTGGGTCCAGTTTAAGGTTCGGTGGCGCTCTAATCAAGTAATCCAATTTGATCGAAATAAAGTCATCATTTGAGGTCCAATTCTTCAACTCTATTCTTCTATTATTTTACCCTCACGTGATGCGTTGATGTTATGAATATGAATGATTTGATGTTTGGTATATTTGAATCTTTGTTGTGTGTTGGTTGACATTGGTTTCAAACTTTGAACACTTGAATTGATAATCGAAGCATGTGATAATTTGGTTGATGGATCGGGGGATCGGAAATTGATAAAAGATGGATAAATTAGCTGCTTTGATTCATTGTCATTGTTAATTTTGCATCTAATTGTCAATTTCACGATCGTATCATGATAGGTCGAACGGGGTAGGCAACAGTAGGCTCGGGTAGGCAAATTGAGAACTTGTGGATTATGGAATGTTCGAAATATATGTTGAATGACTTTGTTTTATCTCCTTTGACTCAATTGTACTCATTTGGCCGGGGAATGCCCCGAGGTATCTGTATTGCCTTATCCGGGGAATGCCCCGAGAAAGTTGTACCGGAAGATGGTGCACGGTCAAGGCCCGAAACGTCGGGTGGAGTTTAGTTTAGAATAGAATAGGATTTATATTTCTGCATTTTTATTTTGGAACTGTATAATTCGGACTGGACACTACACTTCTGGATTTGTTTTATTTTGTGTGTTCGATTGATTGTTTCATGTGCTTTGTGTGGTTTATACATTTGTAACGCCAAATTAACCGATATGCTCCACCAAGCGATCGTGGTCAAACCACGGGATCGAGGGGTGCCTAACACCTTCCCCTCGGTCAACAAAATTCCTTAGCCGGAATCTCTGTTCGCAAACCAGTTTCAAAGAGTCAAATCGTTTTGAAAAGAATTTTTTAAAGGTGACTTGGCACACCCGATTATGTCAAGTGGCGACTCTGAATAAAAAATATAAATAATCTTTTTTCGAAGCAAATTTTCAATCTTTTGTCACTTTAATAATAAAAACCCTTTCGAAACTTAAAATCCATCTTTTTTTGGACGAGAAAAAGGGGTGTGACAGCTCTGGCGACTCTGCTGGGGACTATTTCAGAATCCGAGCTTTTTTTGGAGTCGTATCGGCTTTGTTTGGCATTACAAGTGTATAAGCATTGTTTGTGATTTTTGTTTGTGTTTTCACTTTTGTGCGTGTTCGTGCTCTTTGTTTACCGTATTTATCCTATGTGTTACCGCTTTTATATCTGACATCATGTGCATAACCCGAGTCATTTTTTCCGCAACAAGTCTCGGAGCGCACGTCGTGCGCACGAACTCTAGTTGAGTCACCTTTATTTTAGGGGGGAGCCGTTGGATGTATGGAGTAGGTGGAAAGCTAAGCAGCCACTATCGACCATATGCTCCCCCGAACAGCCTTGTTAGTGAACCCCAACGTAGGTCAGCCTTTAGGTCATGCTTATGTGCATCATATTGAAGACCTAGTAGGGAACACTTGGCCCTTTGTAGGAGACTCACCTCTAAGGCATCCCTACGTGTTAAATATTGCATCTTTGAGGGTAACGAGGTTATTTGACCGACTGGTTTGGGCAAAAACATGTGTTAGAAGTAAAGTGTGTAGACAAGAAAGTGTGAAAAAAAAAGGGAAAGAAAAAGGTGAATCAAAAAGAGCTTCGTAGTTTTTAGGTTCTTTATGGCTTTTGTTTTCCACAATTCAAATTTTTTTTTTTTTTCAACTTTTTGCACTCATTTAAAAAAAAAAAAGCATCAAAAAGATTTTCCTTTTGTTTCCTTTAACAAGCATTCACAATTCGAAAATTCCAAAAAGATTTTTTTAGGAGCTTTTTATAAAAAATAAAAATGCAAAAAAAAAAAGGTGGTAGAAGTTTTGTACATTTCATATAACGAAAATACTAAAAAAATAAATAAATAAAAATTCTTTCATAGTTGTTGGTGTCATTTTTTATGTGAAGTGTCAAATTGAAAACTCAAAAAAAAAAAAGATTTTGTTATGTTGTTCATCGTATGTCTTTGGTCGTGTCTCAAGTCAGGGTGCAATCCGTTATTTAATCATTAATTGTCCAATCTGGACGAACTACGCACCCCTGATTCTCCTCTCTCGGGAGTGAGATACGTAGGCAACCTATTGTGGGTTCGGGGATCTTATTTGAAAAATCCAAAAATATTTCTTCACTCTCCATTTAGAGTAGGCGTTTCATATACGTCTTTAAAAGAAAACTACAAAAAGATTTTCCTTTAATAGGTTCAAGTTTCATTTTCACATGAAATTCAAAAATCGAAAACCCAAAATGATTTTTTCTTTGGTAATCACAGGTTTCATTTTGTATAGAGATTTAAACCTAAAAAAAAAAAAAAAGGTTTTCGTCAATTCTTTTGACACTTTGTTTCAAGAAAGAAAAAAGAGTTTAATTGGCCATTTTGGCAAAACTTCACGAACTACGCACACCTGATTCTCCTCTCTCGGGAGTGAGATACGTAGGCGCCCTTCTTGGGTTCGGTGATCTTTTAAAAAAAAGAGAAGAGGTTTTGAAAAAGTGTTGAACTCTAACACATTTGTTGTTTTATGTTGAGTCAGTTTAAGGTGGTTGGTTTGTGGCATTCTGGCTGGTCCTTCACATCACACCAAATCCAAAGGGTTAGTTGTGTTCAACAAAGATATAGAGAGTGACATCATGGATCAAACAAAGAATCAGGAAAATTAGAGTTTAAAGCAAGAGGTCAGGAGGCTAAGAAAACAAATGACAGAAATGCACCGAGCTTGTGCTAATGGGTTGCCGCCTCCTCCAGTTTCCACTGATAATCTGAAATATCTTTCTAGCTTGCCTCCCGTGTCAAGTGCACAATTTCCCATTTTTGTTGATATGCCACAACATGCATCAGGATCGACTCGGGGGCAACAATATCCAACCACTTCCAATGTTCATTTCCTCACTCCCCAATCCAAGACTACCACATACTCGGCTCCAACTGCTATTCATGCTTTTGCGGCGCCACCCCCACCTGAAGCTCCTACTTTTGATGTTCATCCACAATTTGTGCCTCCCTACTCTACAAGGGAGCCTGCATTAAATATTTTTAGTGATCAACATTATGCTCTCGAGCCCACATTTAAGTCGACTGGTCTTTACGATTGCCCTCAACCGCCTGAATTTCCTCCTAACACTGAGAAGCCTGTTATGACAGAAGAACAAAAGGAAATAGCCAAAAAATTTAGAAGTTTGGAACTGACTATGAAAAACTTGCAAGGACTTGGGGGGTACAAAAGTGTCTCATATAAAGATCTGTGCATGTTCCCAGGTGTACATCTTCCTTTTGGTTTTAAAATGCCAAAGTTTGAGAAATATGATGGACATGGCGATCCTGTAGCACATTTGAGACGCTATTGCAACCAGCTAAGGGGTGCTGGAGGGAAGGAAGAATTACTCATGGCATATTTTGGTGAGAGTCTTTCAGATCTAGCTTCAGAATGGTTTGTTGACCAAGACATCGACAAGTGGAACAACTGGGATAACCTTGCTAATGAATTCGTGCAACAATTTCAATACAATATGGAGTTGATTCCTGACGAAAAATCTCTGACTAATATGAAGAAAAAGAGTACTGAAACTTTCAGAGAGTATGCAATTAGATGGCATGAACAAGCTGCTCGGGTGAAACCGCCAATGAAAGAAAGTAAGATAGTGGAGGCATTTATTCAAGCGCAGGATGAAACATATTATCAACACTTGTTACCTGCATTAGGCAAGACATTTATTGAGGTCCTCAAAATGGGGGAGATGATAGAGGATGGAATTAAGACCGGTCGCATTGTGAGTTTTGCAACATTGAAAGCGACTACTCAAGCAATTCAAAAAGTTTGGGAAGTGTTGGAGGAAAGAAGAATGAGGAAGATGCATCAGCCATTATAGTTGGACAACAGACACGGGTAAGAGGACCATACCATCGTTATCCACGGGGTCAAACCCAAGTTTATGGCCAGGTTCCACAGAATCTTTCCCAAAATCCATTATATTCCATTTCCCCATCTCCATATCAAGTGTATAATGCGCAACCATATGTTCAACCCCCATCTTACCCACACTGTCGCGCGCCAACTCTATCAAGTTATCCTCCAGCTGCACATACATACCGAAGCCCTTCTAGATCTGGTTTTCAATTTAAGCCAAATAATGAAATGAAACAGAAGTCGAGGGATAACTTCACACCTATTGGAGAGTCGTATGCAAGTTTATTCCATAGATTGGTACATGAGGACATGATCACTCCTCTCCTTGGGTATACTCCTAACCCACATTCAAGAAGTTTTGATCCTAGTGTACGATGCGCATATCATTCTGATGTTCAGGGTCACAGTATTGAAGATTGTCGTGCTTTGAAAAGAGAAATTGAAAAGATGATTCAAGATAAATCAATCATGGTACAGAACATTGACAGTGAGGAAATCTCTAGTCATGTTGATATGCAAAACAGTGGCTAAGATGTCAGGCGGAGCAATTGAGAAGTCACCCCTCTCCTTACTAAGAAGGGGTCTGGTAGTTTGTTTTGTTTTATTTTCTACTATCCGAATTATTTTAGGGTTGTAGTTCGGGATCTATCTTGTTTTGTCCTTTTGTTGTTTATGTTCAAACCCTTCTATCTTTTGTTTCAACTAAATGAAGTGTCTCATTTTTCTTTGTGTTTTAAATATGTGTTGTTTGTTTGTTTTCTTTACATAGTACATTTTATGTTGACCCTAGTGATATGCCACGCTAGTAAAATTTTTAGCCAGATCTTAAAATCCAGTTTAAGCATGAACTTTGAATCAGAGGGTTAAAGTTAGAAAAAGAGAGCATATGAGAAAATAGATAGAGTGCTGAGACATTTGGTAATAAGTTAAGACAATTGTTTTGAGAATCACAAGAACAACTTGGTCATCGATCGAAAGGCAAGTCCCAATTAGGTCAAACAGTGGCTGCGTGATCCTATATCAAGAGGAACAAAAAGAAAATCAGCTCCACAAAAGCATGAATCACTCGATGTGAGGGATGCATAACAAAGGTAGAGTTGTATGTCGGACAAGTATAGAAGAAGAAGTGACACACGTTCAGTTTAAGTTAGTATTGTTAAAGTGTCACACATGATTTTTATCTCCCACTTTCATATTGCATGATATGTACTTGCATTTTCAAGGATTGATATGACGAAGGCATTTCATTCTGCTATCCAAACATCGTGTCATCCTTTGTTTACCCCATTTGAGATTCAGTCCTATATTATTTCATACCCCTCTTTTGGAATCAATATAGTCAGCAAAGCTCAAAAGAAAAGTGTCGGGAAAAACAATAAAGTCAGAAAAAGTTCAAAAAAAAAAAGAAGAAAAAAAAATGAAGAAAATATGTCCAAAAGGAAAGAAAAGAGAAGAGTGTCAAGAAAAATAGAGTAAAAAAAGTTCCAAAGAGAAAAGAGTCAACAAAAGAAAAAATTAGAATCAAAAGAAAGAACAAGCTGCCAGAACTACGCATGACCTGATTCTCATCTCTCGGGGGTGAGATACGTAGGCTGCCCTACTAAGGGCTCGGTCCAACCAAATAAACAATTTAGCGTCACCCAGTCAAAAGAAACTGGGGCATGAGTTAATCCTCATTGTTTGAGTCGATTCCAAAAGTTGTAAGTCCTAACCCACTTTAAGTGTCGTTTGGACCTCATGCCATCCTTTCTTTCCAACCGTATCCAAAAGCCAAGTTACAACCAAAGAAAGACCTTCAGATCAATCTTTGAGGATTTTAAGGCAAAGCATGCAAGGGATATAATGATGTATTTAGGAACTACTTGTCTTCCTCAGCACAAGGAATCAAGAGAGAAACAAAAATCAGAGAGTCTTATTGGTGAAAACCCTCACGGGCACTATAAGGCGATGGTAAGTTTAGAGAGATAAAAATTAGAGAGTTTTATCGGTGAAAACCCTCACGGGCACCATAAGACGACTGTGAGTTGAGAGAGATGAAAATAAGAGAGTCTCAATGGTGAAAAGCCCTCACAGACACCATAAGGCAATGGTGAGCTGAGGAAAAGACCCTTTAAGGCGTCACTAGCCGAATGAGGTCTGAATGCAATTGGCCTAAGAGAGCAACTCAGATTCAAGGCCATTAACTCAACAACAATTGGTAGAAAGTTTGGATGGAAAGATCAGGTAGCTTAATCCAAAATGCATGGCATAATCATTAGAGTCGACTCTCATTTTTAGATAAATTTTTCATTTCTTTGTTTCAAATGGGGACACTCATTGTCTTTTCTTTCTTCTCTTCATTTTTATTTTGTTTTCTTGAGTCAGTTATCCAAATAAAAGTCATTGTCATTTTTCTCTTGTTGTTGAGTCAAGTCTATGTCGAAACAAGTTAGAAAAGATTTCAAAACTGGCTACCAGCTTCTTCAATTGCAGAAAGCAAGACAAAAGGCTAGCACTTGAAAGAGACATGATTGTGAGCCAAAATAAGGCATGCAGAAAGTTGTATCAACAGAAAATTCTAGGAATTCATGAAAATACCAAGGGTCAAAGAGTTTATCTGAGAAACATGGAAAAGCAAAGATACTGTGTTTGTTTCAGAAGAACTCTTAATAATCGGAGTTTGGGTCAATGATGCAGCAAGTCAATAACACATGCTAATGTTTGAAAGCAAGATTAAATATGACTGGGGCAAGAGCGATTTCCACGAAAGCCAAAGCCACAAACTAGCCACCATGTTTTTAAACTAACAAGTTTTCTTTGTATGAATCAGGAACACATGTTACCTTCGAATCTACGATTTCAAAGCCTAAACATCAAAAGTTGAAATGCCTCACTTCCACAAATGCAGGAGATGCACTTCCTTGTTTAGTTAATTCAAGCAACATTTGTAAGGAGATGCACTTCCTTGTTTGGGCAATTCAAGTGACATTTATGAGGAGATGCACTTCCTTGTTGGGTAATTCAAGTGACATTTGTAAGGATACGCACTTCCTTGTCTGGGTAATTCAAGCACTATCATAAGGAGACACATTTCCAAAGGAGACGCACTTCCTTGTCTGGGTAATTCAAGCGCTATCATAAGGAGACGCACTTCCAAAGGAGACACACTTCCTTGTTTGGTAATTCAAGCGCTATCATAAGGAGACGCACTTCCAAAGGAGACACACTTCCTTGTTTGGTAATTCAAGCGCTATCATAAGGAGACGCACTTCCAAAGGAGACGCACTTCCTTGTTTGGTAATTCAAGCAACATTTGTAAGGAGACGCATTTTCTTGTTTGGGCAATTCAAGAAAAATTTGTAAGGAGACGCACCTCCTTGTTTTGGTAATTCCAGCAACATTTGTAAAGAGACGCACTTCCTTGTTTGGAAAATTCAAGTGATATTTGTAAGGAGACACACTTCCTTATTTTGGTAATTCAAGCAACATTTGTAAGGAGACGCACTTCCTTGTTTGGTCAATTCAAGCAACATTTGTAAGGAGACGTACTTCCTTGTTTGGACAATTCAAGCGGCATTGGTAAGGAGACACACTTCCTTGTTTGGTAATTCAAGCAACATTGGTAAGGGGATGCACTTCCTTGATTGGGTAATTCGAACTTTGCTTTTGGGTAATGCACTTCCTAACTTAAGTTTTGATTCTCTGTAGATGTACTTTCTAGTCGAGTTATTGCACTTAATCCTTATGAGATGCACTTCTTTGCTAAGTTTCATTTGTTAGGTGACACACTTTTTAACTTAAACTGGTATCTCTAGAAGACGCACTTTCTACTTAGAATCCCTCACTTTAATTGTTAGGAGACGCACTTCCTAGTCTTGCTTATTCAATTGTACTCTCAAGAGATGCATTTCTTGGTCAGAGTCTTGATTCATTATTGTAACATGCAAGTAGGTATGATGTGACTTTTCCAAAAGTCTTCTGATGATAAACTGGGGCAAAAATTCAATTTCTGTTTTTGAAACTTTGTTTTCTGGCAAATAAAGCCTCTTTATAACAATTTTTGTTTGGGATAATTTTCTTTCCAGTTTTGATGTGATTTTAGGAGCCTGCTTGAAGCACAGGGCGAATAAATAGAAAACCAAGCAACAAGGTGAAGAAATTGAAAGTTAAATAGATTGAAAAATAGCAAGCCAGGAGCCCGCCTGCAGAACAGGGTGAACAAGTTGAAAGCATAGCAAAAAGTTGATGAAATAGCAAGTCAGGAACCCACCTGGAGAACAGGGTGAAGAAATTGAAAGGCAAGCAATAAGTTGGAGGAATTGCAAGTCAGGAGCCCGCCTAAAGAATAGAGTGATGAAACTCAAGTCAAGAGTCCAAAAGAAGCTGCATAGATAGGATTTTGTAATTTCATTTATGTTTTAACTTGTAATTTTTATTTTTGATGTAATGACAGAGCCGCGGACCGGAACCTCGATGGAACCTCACTCGACTCTCCAACTCGGTATAGTCCACTTCTCTTCCAATCCTTTGAAATACCCGTGACTTGATTCTCTCATAACTTGGGTAGGTAGGATGTCTTAAGTCAAGACCCGGTTGTCCTTCTTCCTTCTGTTTCTTTCTTTGAATAATGGTCGGGTCAAAATTTGGTCTCGCTGTCTACTTCTTTGTCTGAAAACACTTCGTGTTTACATTCAAAGGGGGCATGATGTAGACACCTAATTTCGTCCCTCCCCGATATCGTTTTTACCCATTTTTACCTTATCCTACCGTGTACCCTCACCCGTGTGATAATCCCTCCACAAAATGACAAAAATAACAACCCCCTAACTAATTTTGTTTTATCCTAATATTCTAACAACCCACCCAATTAAAAAACAACACCTACCTACCCTATCCTAACAAACTCTACCCCTCCTCACACCCTACCCCCTACCCCACGTGACCCCACCTACCTCACCACTACCCCACCCTCACCTCATATATACACACACACACACACAGAATAGACAGACGGACCTTCATAAAAATTCCCTCACAATACAATATACACACACAACCAATTCACGCATAGAGACTCTGATAGTGCACACACAGAGAGATCGATCTTCCTCACTGGTCTTCTCCACGCACACACGCGTACTTAAGACGAGACATTGAAAAATGGAGAGCTGATTGATAGATTCGCGCGAGAGAGAGAGAGACAGAAGGGGGGTCATCATCTTCTTCACAAGAAAATTCACAAACTATACCCACACAATCTCTCTTCACACACTCTTCACTGCACACACATATACTCATATACACATACACCACATTCAGAGAAGACAAGGAAAAAAAACATACGCATACACCATTCTTTCTTCCTCCTCATTTTTTTCAAAAATAGATAAATACAGGGGAATTCCATCGTCCACACACATAGCCGTTAGAAAAGAGTGAGAAATGGAGGGATATTGAGAGAGAAGAGAAGAACGGGAGAGGGAGGTAGAAGAGATTAAGAGAGAGATCAGAGAAGAACGGAGATAGAGAGAGCTGCGAAAGAGTGAGAAAGATCTGCGAGAGGGTGAAAGAGATTCGCGGGAGAGGAATTTTTCCGGCAAGTTCTCATCGGAAAAATGCTGCTATCGTCCTTTCTTCTCCGTTTCGTTCATTGTTGGGGCTCGCTGGAGCTTCGACGATACGAAAAGTAAACCCAACCATCATCCCGTCATCTTCCTGTCGCTGTTGGGGGTCGCCGGAGCTTCGGTCGACCCGTAGCAGTCCAAGTCCCGCATCAAAATAAGTCAACCGATCTTTTGGATTTGGTTCTAGCGAAATCTGTTACAGATTCTTGATATTTTAATATTTTGGGTTTGATTTGGCGATTAAACCGAGTTTGAGATCAAGTTTTGTGAGTTTGGGTCCAGTTTAAGGTTCGGTGGCGCTCTAATCAAGTAATCCGATTTGATCGAAATAAAGTCATCATTTGAGGTCCAATTCTTCAACTCTATTCTTCTATTATTTTACCCTCACGTGATGCGTTGATGTTATGAATATGAATGATTTGTTGTTTGGTATATTTGAATCTTTGTTGTGTGTTGGTTGACATTGGTTTCAAACTTTGAACACTTGAATTGATAATCGAAGCATGTGATAATTTGGTTGATGGATCGGGGGATCGGAAATTGATAAAAGATGGATAAATTAGCTGCTTTGATTCATTGTCATTGTTAATTTTGCATCTAATTGTCAATTTCACGATCGTATCATGATAGGTCGAACGGGGTAGGCAACAGTAGGCTCGGGTAGGCAAATTGAGAACTTGTGGATTATGGAATGTTCAAAATATATGTTGAATGGCTTTGTTTTATCGCCTTTGACTCAATTGTACTCATTTGGCCGGGGAATGCCCCGAGGTATCTGTATTGCCTTATCCGGGGAATGCCCCGAGAAAGTTGTACCGGATGATGGTGCACGGTCAAGGCCCGAAACGTCGGGTGGAGTTTAGTTTAGAATAGAATAGGATTTATATTTCTGCATTTTTATTTTGGAACTGTATAATTCAGACTGGACACTACACTTCTGGATTTGTTTTATTTTGTGTGTTCGATTGATTGTTTCATGTGCTTTGTGTGGTTTATACATTTGTAACACCAAATTAACCGATATGCTCCACCAAACGATCGTGGTCAAACCACGGGATCGAGGGGTGCCTAACACCTTCCCCTCGGTCAACAGAATTCCTTAGCCGGAATCTCTGTTCGCAAACCAGTTTCAAAGAGTCAAATCGTTTTGAAAAGGATTTTTCAAAGGTGACTTGGCACACCCGATTATGTCAAGTGGCGACTCTGAATAAAAAATATAAATAGTCCTTTTTCGAAGCAAATTTTCAATCTTTTGTCACTTTAATAATAAAAACCCTTTCGAAACTTAAAATCCATCTTTTTTTGGATGAGGAAAAAGGGTGCGACAATAACTTAGGCAAATACGAATCATGAGGTAACAAGACTTAGACTGTACCAGGGTATAAGCTAAAATACTTGGAAAAATTTTGAGATTATGCGCTGAACTCCTATGAACTGAGTCATGACTAAATAGCTGAATCTGAAACATGATGCTTGGAATGAACTGGATTCACAATTTACATGGATGGAATAGATTATCTCTTCAACACTCTTTCTAAAGAAGTTCCAGTAGCATTAGGGAGCAAAGAATCATAGGCATGATTTACACAAGACATCCAACTAAGGAATCACAACCTTGGCACTACTCTATTGCATAGAATATAAACATTTAAATCATAAGCTAGGATAGAATTTCCAGGCCTTAGGCAATGCAACATCTTACTTTCAAGCTTAGCACACTTCTAGAATACTCCCTTAACTATACTATCCCATTCAAATACCATATACATTCGATTCAACTTATAATTCTCATATGGGCGTTGATAACTCCTTCTACTAATGTCTAAAGTAGCTTAAATCCCTTCACTGTGATCAAGCCTAACTCTAAATCACCAAATACAACCTGACACACCGCGGTACTAGTCTAAACCATATGATTCAACCTTCTATATCTTTTTAAAATTCACACCCTAAGCATAACGAGCCTTACCACTTCAATAAATAACTCTGAACTCTTACTATGGATTCACTAGCGCATATTGCGTCCCTCCACTTAAATCCCAACATGTCATTCAAGCCTATCTTTATAACCATGTATGAACTCAAGGCAAACACCCATAAAGACATACTTCACACATTCTCTTAACCACTATTAATATAACTCCCACGCTCTACCCCAAGAACATACACACACAAATTTTCACTAACCATCACATGTATCAAAGACTTGGCCCCAAATCTTACTTCACCCTTATGTTCTTATCCAAAATAAACATACAATGATCTTTTATCAACAAGAAACATTTACTCATCATCACTATCTTTACATAAGGAGGAGTCACTAAAAGGTTAGAACATAAGACCTTGAAGCATGGAAGGATATTATATGAGACTTGACACTTAACTGAGGCCTAAGGAATAACAAATCAATATCAGGGATTCATCAAAGTGATCTAAATCGAGAGTATACCTTTATATAAGCTGAATCTCACCAATCATTTGGCCTGTACATGAGTTATGGGAATTGAGCACACTATAAAGAATGAGTATATGAGTCATGAGCTGCATGACCTCAATTTGGAGTTCATAACTTATGGAATGTGATACCGACTACTGAATGAACTGGAATTCCTCATTTAGGAACTAGAAGAGCACGTGATTCTCTATCTATTACATGAACATGAACTATGATCATGGAACTGAAATGTAAGGCATAAGTAGGTATTGGGATAACTGAAAAATACAGAAACAAGAATGGGTTAAGCCTCACCCTCACCCTCTGATGTTCTATATCATACTGGCATTTCTCTAGAATCTGAGAGCCTGACTTGGTTACTCTCTCTATCATCTCCCCCTTAGCTTTAAGCCATCATCTTCAGTTTGATAGATCCCTTACTAGACTCTAATTGAACTATACTTACTGCACTCTAGGATCTGGAAAATGACCATACACGCATATCATAGAACTTAACCCGAATGACTACACCTGAAAGTGGAAAACCCACTGTTAATACTACCTTATGAGATGCACTCTATCTTTATATAGCCACCAATAGTCATCATATAATACTTGAACACTTACTAATTTTGAATCTTCATGAATATCCCCATAGTTGAAGTGCATACCCTCTGGTGCTTTTATTCTTATTTCTATTAGTTCAACCTTCAAAACTCAAACTTAGATTCTAACACTTAACATGGATATCACCAAGCCTTTGATGAACCATACTTCTTCTGTCATAGACTACCAATATTGCGAGCCCAAACTTATATCTCTCTACCATGAGGATCGAGATCATATCAAAAGGCTCAACACTATAAGTCAAAAACTTCTTAACTTAGCCATTTAGAATACCTTGTACCATCTAACTAGTCTTTCTCCACCTAGCAACTCAACGGTACCACTAGCCACATACAACAGGTAATAGCCTTAGAAAAAATACCGCAACCTCATATCACCTTGGGCATACTTCTACCTCATACATACAATATCATACTTCATTACGAATCAAATAAACTTAATCTATTGCATACACCGTCCAAGCCTATTAGATTATTTCCATATAACTAGTATCATTAATTAAGAAATCATCACATCCACCTTTATGGCCATCAACTGATCAAACTTAATGTTTAGTGCTAAACATGATTTACAACCCAACCTTATGCACAATTCTCACTTGGAAACCATGAAATAAACATCAAGAAATACTAGTACACTAGAACTTCATAACAACAATAATCAATCATGACCTTGCGGTTTTCCTTATCATAACTCATTAGCACGTACTATTTCAACACATCAAGCCTACTAATTTATTCCCACAAAACATACATCATTAATCTCATGCCACTATTCTTACCACCAAATTCTACATTTAAATTCAAGCCTATAGTCTAGCATCAATCATCTACCATCAATGAAGAATGCAACATGATATACTAGTCCATCAAATTGGGAAATTCTACCCAAATACTTCATTTTATCTAGATACTACCCATAACCAAAACACCTTTATGACATTACTACTATACCTCCAAATCTACTACATACCTTCTCACAAGTAGTACTAGTTTAAAACTACCAGAGAAAAGAAGGTTATGGGGGTAAAGTCACATAATAGACATGATCAACCTTAACCTTATATTATAATTCAATACGATCTTATCTACAAAAAAGTCACCCTCACTCCGACTTCTAACCTTATGAAATCATATCATCAATTTCTTGATCTAATCTCACCACCAATAGGTCATGACACCGATACTTTAACTTATACTACTACTCGGGTGGAAATACAGTTTCAACAAACACAAGAACAACAAGATGAGCAACAAATTGCTAGTGAATCAAAATAGGCCTCACACGGCTTCACTAGACTTTGATTTTTGTGTTTTGAATAAGAAAAAGAAATGAATAACAAAGCAACTATGCTAGTGAATCAAAAGAGCCCCACACGGCTTCACTAGACTTTTTGTTTCAACAATACAATGATATCAAGATTACAAAAGATAGAAACTTGACACACAATATTTAATGACCCAAGAATACACATCTTACTCTTGTCTTAACTGAACGCCTCTTAAGAACGAGGACATAATTTTAAACTTGAGGGACTTATGACACATCAGGGAGATCCTCTTAAGCCCTTTGTGTGACTTCTGAAATTTCTGATAGTAAATTTGAGAGCATTATCTAAGAACACCATAGTAAGGAAAAGAATATCACACCATTTTTTAACAAAAAAAAGAAGATAAAATTGATTTTAAGTTTGAAAGGATTTTTATTATTAAAGTGACAAAATGAAGTATTTGTTTCGAAAAAGGATTCATTTCAATTAAACTCAGAGTTGCCACTTGGCATAATCTGGTGTGCCAAGTCACCTTTTGGAAAATCCTTTTCAAAATGGTTTTGACTCTTTAAAACTGATCCGCGAACAGAGATTTTGGCTAAGGAATTCTGTTGACCGAGGGGAAAGTATTAGACACCCCTCGATCCCGTGGTTTGACCACGGTCGCTTGATGGAGGATATTGGCTAATTTGACAACACAACTGTATAAACCACACAAAACACATAAGACAAGTAACAAAAAAATCAAACAGAGTTCAAAACCAAAATAAAGTCCAGTTCGGGTTATACAGTCTGAAAATAGAAAAAAGCGGAAATGTAAACCTACTCTATTCTAAACTAATCCTAAACTAAACTCTTGTGCTCTATACAATTCCTCGAATCTTGATCAAGAACATCCTCGGGTTACAAAATACTTCAGAGCATTCCCCGACAAATAAACACAAATACCTCGAGCCATTTCTTGGCCAAATGAATACATCTAAATTAAATAAGATGACTAGAAAACATTCAAAACACACATTTAAACCTTAAAAGAATTCAATCAACATATCATTCCTAAAGT
The DNA here is from genome assembly GCA_030864215.1 of Capsicum pubescens. Classification (NCBI taxonomy): domain Eukaryota; kingdom Viridiplantae; phylum Streptophyta; class Magnoliopsida; order Solanales; family Solanaceae; genus Capsicum; species Capsicum pubescens. The sequence continues at coordinate 175,979,697 of CM061539.1, read as the reverse complement.
TTGCCTATCCGAACCTCTATTACCTATCCATTTCAACAGATCATAATATATCACTTCATGCTTATTCTGAATTAAACAAAAAGAAAACAAATCAAAATTAATCTACATTCACTTTAATCAATTTTCTTCATTCCACCCCAAATAGCTTTGTTTTTATCAATCACACCATCAAAACTACTCAACCTTGTTCCACAATATCACCAAAATTACATTGTCCAACAGATAATCATAACATCAACAAAGTCCAACAATCATGATCAAACCACATATAATCGCAACCAAATCGACAAATCCAGATAAAGAAGAAAAAATAGGTTAAGGAAGTGGACCTCAATTATGAATTTCGATATATCAAAGATAGAGCCATGTCCGAAATGCCTTAATTTGAACCTGAAATACGAATACTTACTCAACAAACTTTGACCCGAGCTACATTCAAATAAAAAACCAACAGGGAAATGTCGAAACCAAAAATAGGTTGAGCTGAAATAGATATTGCAAAAATAGACCACACCCGAACTCGATTTTGTGCCTAAACGTCACTGTATAGCTCATTTTCTGGTAGATTTCATTGGAGCCGGGGCTGGTTATGGCGATTTTGACTGAACTGAATTTTTGGTCAATTATTAGGTGGTTTTGAGATCAATGGTATTCTCCGGTATCGGATTCCGACCGATTTCTGGCGAAAGCTCACCGAAAAATAGTCAGCCTACACCTTTTCCCTCTCTCTCTCAGATCTCTCTCACTCTCTTGCAACTCTCTATGTTACACGCTTCTCTCTCTCTCTGTTCCTCTTTTCTCTCTCAATCTATGTTGTGTGTGCGATTTGCAAACCAGAAGAAAGGAAGAGCAAAAATGGCGTCCCCTTTTTTGTGTGCCCCCGATGATTATAAATATGGGTTTTGTGTGTATGAGATCAATTGGGAAATAGTGAGTGTTTGTGTGTTCATCAAAGAAGATGGTGAGTGTACTCTGGAGAAGAAAAAGAAAAATGGAGTCCCCTTTTTTGTGGAGAAGAAGTTGTATATGTATAATGATTGTGGAGTCCCCTTTTTTTAGTGGTGGAGCCTCCTTTTTGGTATATATGATGTTGTGTATATGAGTGGAATGGAAAATTCCAGTGGGGTCCCTGGCAATTCTGTTAAGAGAAAATGGCAAGATCACGTGAGAGGGTGAGGGTATGGGGTATGTGGGGTAGGTTGTTAGGATTAGGATGAGATAAAATTAGTTTTGAGAGTTTGTTATTTTTTGTCATTTTGTGAAAAAAGAATTATATAATGGGTGAGGGTATGATAATAAAAAATGAATAAAATAAAGCTTCGGGAGGGACAAAATTAGGTGTCTATATCATGCCCTCTTTGAATGTAAACACAAAGTGTTTTCAGACAAAGAAGTAGACAACGAGACAGAATTTTGACCCGACCATCATTTAAAAGAAAGGAAAAGAAAGATAGACACATCCGAGTCTTTACTTTGGACAAACTACCCATCCCATGTTATGTAGGGATCAAGTCCCCTGTGGTTCAACGATTGAAAAGGAAGGGCTGTACCGAGTTGGAGAGTCGAGTGAGGCCTGTCGAGGTTCTGGTCCGCGGCTCTGTCATTACATCAAAAATGTAAATTACAAGATAAAAACATAAATGAAATTACGAAAACTCTATCTATGCAGCTTTCCTTAACTCTTGACTTGCTAATTCATCACCCTATTCTTCAGGCGGGCTCCTGACTTGCAATTTCTTTACCCTGTTCTTCAGGCGGGCTCCTGACTTGCAATTTAATCACTTGTTGCTTGGTTTTTAATTTCTTCACCCTGTTCTTCAGGTGGGTTCCTGACTTGCTATTTTTCAATCTGTTAACTTTTAACTTTTCACCTTGTTGCTTTGTTTTCAACTTCTTTACCTTGTTGCTTGACTTTCAACTTCTTCCCCATGTTGCTTGACATTTCATTTATTCGCCCTATTCTTCAGGTGGGCTCCTGAAATCATATCAAAACTAAAAAGAAAATTATCCCAAACAAAGATTATTATAAAGAAATTTTCTTTGCCAGAAAAGTGAAGTTCCAAACACAAGAATTAAATTTTCCCCAGTTTATCATCAAAGGACTTTTGTGAAAGTCACATTATTATAGAAATCAAAGAGAATGACTCCACTAAAAGGTACGTCTTATAGAAATCAAGGAGAATGACTCGACTAAAAGATATGTCTTATAGGAATCAAGGGGAATGACTCGACTAAAAGGTACGTCTTATAAGAATCAAAGGGGATGACTTGACTAGAAGGTACATCTTATAAGAATCAAAGGGAATGACTCGACTAGAAGGTACGTCTTATAGGAATCAAAAGGAATGACTGGACTAAAAGATACGTCTTATAGGGGTCAAAGGGAATGACTTGACTAAAAGGTACGTTTTATAGGAATCAAAGGGAGTGACTCGACTAAAAAGTACGTCTTCTAAGGGTCAAGGGGAATGACTCGACTAAAAGGTACGTCTTATAGGAATCACAGGGAATGACTTGACTAAAAGGTACATATTATAGGAATCAAAGGGGATGACTCGACTAAAAGGTACGTCTTATAGGAATCAAAGGGAATGACTCGACTAAAAGGTACATCTTATAGGAATAACAGGGAATGACTCGACTAAAAGGTACATCTTATAGGAATCAAAGGGGATAACTCGACTAAAAGGTACGTCTTATAGGAATCAAAGGGAATGACTCGACTAAAAGGTACGTCTTATAGGAATCAGGGGAATGACTCGACTAAAAGGTACGTATTCTAGGAGTGAAGGTTCAATTTAAGAAGTGTATCACCAAACAAATGAAAACTGAAATCCCTGGACAAGAAAGTGTGTCTCCGAGGGATATAAGATGTTGAATTTTTACTATGATTTAATTATCAAACCTGTGCAACAACATTCTTCCTGTATTTGTAAAAGCGAGAAATTTCGGGCCTTGATGTTTAGGCTTTGAAATCCTTGATTTGAAGGTAACATGTGTTCCTATTTCATGCAAAGAAAATTTTTAAGTTTAAAAACATGGTGGATGGTTTATGGATTTGGCTTTTATGATAAACGCTCTTGCTGTCATCACATTTAACCTTGCTTCCAACCATTACATATATCATTGACTTGATGTATCTTTGACCCAAACTCAGATTATTAAGAGTGACTTTGAAACAAACACAGTATCTTTGCTTTGCCATGCTCTTCAGATAAACCCTTTGAACTTTGGTATTTCCATGAGGTCCCAGACTTTTCTATTGACAGAACTTTCTGTATGCCTTATTTCGGCTCACAATCATACCTCTTTCATGTGCTAGCTTTTGTCTTGCTTTGTGCAATTAAAGAAGCTGGTAGCCAGTTTTAAAATCTCTTCTCACTTGTTTTGACATGGACTTGACTCAAAGACAAGAGAAAAATAACAACAATTTTTCTTTTATTTGGATAACTGACTCAAGAAAATAAAAATATAACTATAGAAAAGAAAGAAATGACAATGAATGTCCCCATTGAAAAAGATGAAAGAAAAGTTTATCTGGAAATGACAGTCAACTTAATGATTATGATATGCATATCAGATTAAACTACCTGATCTTTCCATCCAAAACTCTCACAAATCATTGTTGAGTTAATGACCCTGAAAGTGAGTTGCTTGCTTGGGCCAATTACATTCGGAGACCTCATTCGGCTAGTGGTGCCTTGAAGGGTTTCCGCCAACAAGCCTCTCTCATTTCTTTTTATCACCTCACCATTGCCTTATGGTATCCGAGAGGGTTTTTCACCAATAAGATTCCCTTATTTTCATTTCTCTCAACTCACAGTCGTCTTACAGTGCTCGTAAGGGTTTTCACCAATAAGACTCTCTCATTTTATCTCTCTCAACTTACCATCATCTTACGATGCCCGTGAGGGTTTTCACCAATAAGACTCTCTCATTTTTATTTCTCTCCTAATTCTGCTGAGGAAGATAAGTAATTCCCAAAATGCGTCATCACATCCATTGCATGCTTGGCCTAAACATTCTCAAAGATTGATCTGAAGGTCTTTCTTTGGTTGAAACATGGATTTTAGATAGGGTTAGAAAGAAAGGATGGAATGGGGCCCAAACGACACTTAAAGTGGGATAAGACTTACAACTTTTGGAATCGACTCAAATAATGAGGATTAACTCATGCCCCAGTTTCTTCTGACTGGGTGACTCTAAATTATTTATTTGGTTGGACCGAGCCCCGGGTAGGGTAGCCTACGTATCTCACCCCCAAAAGAGGAGAATCAGGTCATGTGTAGTTCTAACAGCTTGTTCTTTTTTTTTTGCTTGATTCTGACTTGTTCTTTTTTTTTCTTTTGACTTTTTTTTCTTTGTGATTTTTCTAACTCTAATTTCCTTGACACTCTTTTCTTCCTTCATGGACACATTTTTCTTTTTTTTTGAAGCTTTCTGACTCTATTCTTTTGCTCGATACTTTTGTTTTGAGCTTTGTTGCCTTTATATTGATTCCAAAAGAGGGGTATGAAAGAAAATAACACTAAGGCTCAAATGGGTAAACAAAGGATGACACAATGTTTGGATAGAAGAATAAAATGCCTTCGTCATATCAGTCTTTGAAAATACTAGTACCTAGCATGCAATGTGAAAGTGCATGATCAACATCACTTATGACATGTTTTACAACACTAACTTGCCCCGAGCATGTGTGTCACCTCTTTTCTATAGTTGTCAAACATACAACTCTATATTTGTTGTACATCCCTCACATTTAATGACTCATGCTTTTGTGGAGTTGATTTTCTTTCTGTTCCTCTTGATAGGATCAGCAGACACTGTTTGACCTAATTGAGCTATGTTTTTCAATTGATGACCAAGTTATTGTCATACCCCGAGACTCTAACCAATAGTGCAACTATGAATCAAGCTCATGAGAAATAAATTATAATATTTTGGGTTTTTTTCTGATCAAGTATGGTGTTTATTAAGGCCTTAAAGATGTCCTAACGATTGGGTGAATCAAACCATTCCTTACCGATTGAATTCTTGGGAAGGATATTGGTATAGTCAACTTCAAATGATCATATCTCTCATTATACTTGGAATTTTTGAACTCATGACCTATCAAAAGATAGATAATTGAGTTATCTTTCCAACGATACCAATTTCGCCAAAATATGATACCGGAGCAAAGAGTTATACCCATTTTACTCCAGCATGTCAATCTGGAAAAGGGTGACTACGTTTCTGACGGCCTGTCACGTTTCTGATGACATTTCTGACGACGTCGTCATGTTTCTGAAAATATTTCTGATGATGTCGTCAGCCTTAGGCAGAAAATCATAAAATTTGACCCTTTGTAACGATATTTCGTGATGGCCTATCATGGGTTTGATGGCCTGTCACGGATGTCGTCAGCTATTTTTTTCCAGCAATTTAGAGACGTTTTTGCAAGGGTATTTTGATATTTTTTCATATTTTGGAGGCCTCTATAAATATGAGAATCCCATCCAAACCCTAATTCCATCATTTTCTCTTCCAATTCTCTTGAGATAATATATCTAGGGTTATATCAAGAACATAAATCTTCCAAGAATCATCCATAAATCTTCAAAATTCTTCATGAACCAAGTTCCTCATAGTGTGTGCTTCAAGAATTATTTATTTTAAGTGTGGATAAAGTCTCAAGCACTAAAGTTCATACAATTTCAAAGATTAATGTATGTGGGGTTTTGAACAAGAACACTTCTTTCGTTCTTGTGCCCAAAGATTTAATTTCTATTGAATTTCATGAATTTTGCAAAGTGGGTTTACACCTAAATTACTTTATCAAGGATTTATGAGATTTGAGCTATACAAGATTGACACATATGACTACTTCACTGTCTTATTTCTTAAATTATGAATTTATGTCATGAGTTGTATATTGTTATCATGAAATGATAATTTCTAAGTGATTTATGATAAGTGTCATGATTTATGTTTTTGCATGAGAAGTTTGTATATTGGATATATATTGATATTGAGCTTGAGAGTCAAGAACGAGTTCTATGATGTTTTCTGGAAGATTTGATACTTGATATGATTTGATAAGCAAGTGCACTTGATGATGAGAAAGATTATTTTGAGATTTAGTCGAGTTAGGAATCCACAAGTTGATTATGATTTACAAGTGAGATATATATTTATATTTTGGTCTTCATGATACACCCTTGAGTTGATTAAGGTGGATTTCCTAATGCGTTCTGAGCTTAAGTCTGGGAGTAGTATTTAGCACCGAGCGGGAAGTATGGGTTCAGCGCATCCTACTTCCCCAGAACTATGTGCCACCGTAGGATTAAGATTAAAGGCCAAAGGCCAAGACAGTTATCACTAAAGTTAAGGTTCTACTCCGATGGCAAGGATAAAACAGCTCTCCCCAACGTGGGCAAGTCGTTGGACTCCATGTAAGCTCACATGGTTTATGTCGGTTATAAGAAACTCCCAAGTCCATAATAGTCCAAGTTTCATGAGTTACCGAGTCACTCTAAGTCATGAGTCAAGGAGTTTGAGTTGAGTCCAACGGTTTGTGAGATGTATAAAGCCTGTGTTATTATTGATGATCTATGGAAAATATGTTTCAGGTAACTCAAGCGAAGAGAGTCATTATTATCAACATCATGATTTTTTTATACATTTATGATATTATTTAAATCTTGCCTGCAACCCCACATACTCAGTACATTCCCAAGTACTAATTCTCGTACTCTTCTGTGTTATATATTTTCTCGTGATGTAGGTTCAAGTGCTCAATCTCAGCAGCGACAGTGATCTTCGAGTACCTCCATCTACATTCGTATAGTTGGTGAGTCCTCATGGTTCGAGGACCTATGTCCCCGATTTTTGTCTTGATAGTAGATGGTTGTTTATTTTCAGTTCAGTACGGGTCAGTTGGGGATCTGTCCCAATGGCTCCTCAGTCTTATGTAGTAGAGGCTTTATTAGACTAGAGTACCAGTATGTACAGAACTTCAGTATTTTGATTGTACAGGATAGTATTTCTTTGTATTCCAGTATGTTCATGGCATGATTATTCTTCTTTATTACAGCTTGATTATTGTCACAGTAAGTTATAGAGGTGATGACAGGCTCAGAGGGTTAGCTTGAGGTCGCGTGTGGCCTTAAGCATCGTGTTACGTCTTGGGATGAGATCTTGGGGCGTTACAAGCTCGGTATCAAAGCCTAAGGTTTAAAGGAGTCCTAGGGAGTCTTACAAGATATGATACGTAGAGTCTTGATCATCGGTGTGTAGCGCGCCACATCTATGAGCAAGAGGTTATAGGATGTTTTGAGAAAAGTCATTTTTTTCTTTCAAAAGTCTTTCGTGCCTCCGACTGTTTCTCTTTTCAATTAATTCTTGATCTCTTATAATAGAAAATACCTCCTCGCAGAGCCCGTAGAAACAACGAACGACCTCAACCCGTTGATCCTTTAAATGAGACAGTGACTCATGCTGAATTTCGGGCAGCTTTTCAGGTGCTATCCTAGGTAGATACCGCCGATGCTCAGGCCAATGTTCAGGCCGTTGTTCCACCTCCACAAGAAGGTAATTCTATAGCAGCTCGAGTTTAGGATTTTATGCGGATGAATCCGCCAGAGTTTTATGGGTCAAGGGTAGGTGAGGACCCACAGATGTATCTTGATAAGGTGAAAAAGATCACCCAAATTATGCATGTAACAGAGGAAGAAAGTGTGGAGCTAGCTTTCTATCGCTTGAAAGATGTTGCTTATGATTTGGTGGAGTTGTGGAGGAAGATTAGAGGGGAGGATGCCGATCCCATGACTTGGCAGTTGTTCCAGGATGCATTCTTAGACCGATTCTTTCTCCCGGAGCTGAGGAAAGTAAAAGTAGAAGAATTTATGAACTTGAGACAAGGCTCCATGATAGTTAAGGAATATTGTCTTAAATTTAACCAGTTGTCTAAATATGCTCCCGGTATGATGGCTGAATCCAGGACCAGTATGAGTAAGTTTTTGACTGGTGTATCGAGTTATGTTGTGAAAGAGTGTAGGTCCGCTATGCTCAATAGGGACATGAATCTTTTTAAATTGATGATACATGCCCAACAGATTGAAGTGGACAAGGTGAAAGAGAGAGAGTGTGAGAGGGAATAAGAGAGTTAGATTAGAGCAACAGGGGTATAGTCAGAGTAGATTTTCTAGAGGGATCCGCCCTCAGTTTCAGAGCTGTTCTTTTATGCCAGCACTGTCATCAGCTAGTACTCTCGCATCCAGAGTCAGGCAGGAGCAGGGTAATAGACCTACTGTGTCTAGGTCTCAGGACAGTGTGAGTAATAGACCTAACTATCCCCCGTGTGCTAAGTATGGTAGGGCGCATCCTGGAAAGTGTATGGCTGAGCAGAGAGGTTGTTTTGGTTGTGGTAAGTTGGGCCACAAATTCAGGGATTGCCCATATGCTAGACAGGGGAGCCGTGATGTTCGTCCCCAGAGTCAGGCTATTAGTGCTCCAGCCCCTTGGGTTCGTCCTACTCCTCCTCAGGGTGCCTCGTCTAGTACTGCCGGTGGTTAGTGCCAGAATCACTTTTATACTATACCACCCCGCCAGGAGCAGGAGGATTCACCAGATGTTGTTACTGGTATGCTCCGTGTATTTCATTTTGATGTGTATGTGTTGATGGACCCTGGGTCAAGTCTTTCTTATGTGACTCCTTTAGTGGCTGTGAATTTTGAGATCAATGCTGAAAAGATTCCTGAGACTTTTCTAGTTTCTACTCCAGTAGGTGAACCTGTTGTTGCTAAGCAAGTATACAAGAAGTGTCCTATCACTATCATTCACATATTTATGTTTGCAGATTTGATTGAGCTAGACATGGTTGATTTTGACATTATTCTAGGTATGGATTGGCTTCACTCTTGTTATGCGTCTATAGACTATCGTAGCCGTGTAGTCAAGTTTCAGTTTCCCAATGAGCCAGCCTTTGAGTGGTCCAAAAATTCTGTATCTCCCAGGATTTATTTCATATCCTATCTTAAAGCTAGGAAATTGATATCCAAGGGTTGCATCTATCATTTGGTTTGAGTTAACGATACTAAGTTTGAGACTCCGACCATTCAGTCGATCAGCATTGTTAATGAGTTTTGTGATATTTTTCTAGAAGATCTCCCAGGGGTACCTCCCGATAGAGAGATGCAATTTGGGATTGATCTTCTCCCCAACACACAGCCTATTTCTATTTCTCTATATCGTATGCCCCCCCACAGAACTTTAGATGTTGAAAGAGCAACTTAAAGATCTTCTAGATAAGGGTTTCATAAGGCCTAGCGTATCTCCTTGGGGTGCACCCGTTCTATTCGTGCGAAAGAAAGATAGTTCATTGCGGATGTGCATTAATTATCGTCAGCTTAACAAGATCATAGTCAAGAACAAGTACCCTCTTCCTAGAATTGATGACCTGTTTGATTAGTTGCAACGTGCTAACTATTTCTCAAAAATAGACTTGAGATCCGGTTATCACCAGCTTAAAGTTAGGGAGTGTGATATTCCAAAGACAACTTTTCGCACCCGATATGGTCATTTTGAGTTCTTGGTCATGTCCTTCGGTCTAACAAATGCCCCAGCAACCTTTATGGACCTCATGAATTGGGTGTTCATACAGTACCTGGATATATTTGTTATTCTGTTTATAGATGATATTCTTGTATACTCCCGAAGCGAGAACGACCATACAGATCATCCCCGAATAGTCTTGCAAACCCTTATAGATCATCAACTATTTGCCAAATTTAGCAAGTGTGAATTTTGGCTAAGGTCAATTCCTTTTCTGGGTCATATTATTTCTTCTAAAGGTATTCGAGTTGACCCTCAAAAGATAGAAGTTGTGAAAAATTAGCCTAGACTTATTTCCCCGTCTGATATTAGGAGTTTCTTGGGTCTAGCTGGCTACTACCGTCGTTTTTTTAAGGGTTTCTCTTCCATTACGTCTCCTTTGACTCGGTTGACCTAAAAAAAAATTAAATTCCTGTGGTCTGACTCTTGCAAGAAGAGTTTTTAGGAGTTGAAGACTCGACTCACTTCGGCCCCTGTGTTGACCCTTCCAAATGGTGTAGATAATTTTGTGGTGTACTGTGATGCTTCTAGAGTTGGGTTGGGTTGCGTGTTGATGCATAAAGGTAAGGTTATAGCCTATGCCTCCAGACAGTTGAAACCGCATGAGAAGAACTACCCGACCCATGACCTCGAGTTAGCTGCAGTGGTTTTTGCCTTGAAAATCTGGAGACACTATTTGTACGGTGTTCATATTGATGTCTTTACGGATCACAAGAGTTTGAAGTATGTGTTTACTCAGAGAGAGTTGAATCTTCGTCAGAGGCGATGGTTAGAATTGTTAAAGGACTATGATATGAATGTGTTGTATCACCCGGGCAAGGCCAATGTAGTGGCAGATGCCCTTAGCAGGTCGTCCATGGGTAGTGTAGAACAGGTCGAGGAAGATAAGATGGAGTTAGCTCGTGAGGTGCATCGTCTGGCTAGGTTGGGAGTTAGATTGCTTGATTCAGTTGAGGGTAATGTTTGGGTCCAGAGTAGTTCCGAGTCTTCTCTAGTTTCGGAAGTAAAGGATAAGCAAGATATGGATCCTAGTTTGGTCAGACTGAAGAAGTCAGTTAAATACCAAAAGGTGGAGGTTTTCTCCCAAGGGATAGATGGTGTATTGAGATTTCAGAAAAGATTATGTGTGACTGATGTTGAAGATTTAAGGCAAATAATTATGGCTAAAGCGCATGGCGCGCAATATTCTATTCATCCTGGTGCTACCAAGATGTACTATGATTTGCGAGAAATCTATTGGTGGAATGGTATAAAAAAGGATATAGCGAAATTCGTAGAGAAGTGTACAACTTTCCAACAGGTTAAGATAGAACACCAAAGACCTGGTGGAATGATGTAAGAATTCGGTATTCCTACTTGGAAATGGGAGGAAGTAAATATAGATTTTGTAACTGGTTTACCTCCATCTCGAAGTCATCATAATTCTATTTGGGTCGTTGTAGACAGGTTGACTAAGTCCGCACATTTCTTGCCAGTGCATACATCTTTCACCACTGAGGACTATGCTAAGATGTACGTTCGCGAGTTAGTCAGGTTGCATGGAGTTCCTTTGTCTATTATCTCCGATAGGGGTACTAAATTTACTTCTCATTTTTGGAGGGCTTTTCAGAAGGGTCTTGGTACCCAAGTTCATCTTAGCTCCGCTTTTCATCCGCAGACCGATGGTCAGGCTGAGAGGACCATCCAAACCTTGGAGGATATGTTTAGGGCACGTGTTCTTGATTTCAAAGGAAGTTGGGATGAACATTTGCCATTGATTGAATTTGCTTACAACAACAATTTTCATGCTAGCATTGGAAAGGCTCCATTTGAGGATTTATACGAAAGGCGATGTAGATCACCCATAGGTTGGTTTGAAGTGGGTGAAGCCGTTGTGAATGGGCCTGATGTTGTGTTTGAGGCTATGGAGAAAGTTAAGCTGATTCAGGAAAGGTTGAAGACTGCCCAGAGTCGTCCGAAGTCATATGCAGATGTGAGAAGAAGAGCTCTTGAGTTTGAGGTTAATGATCTGGTTTACTTGAAGATTTCACCCATGAAGGGGGTGAAAAGATTTGGTAAGAAAGGGAAGCTTAGTCCCCGATACGTTGGAACTTATAGAGTTTTGAATCGTGTTGGGAAAGCAGATTACGGGATTGAATTGCCTTCTGAGTTGTTAGCTGTCCATCCTATCTTTCACGTTTCTATGCTCAAAAAGCACATTGGTGATTTTGTTGTTGTTGATCCGTCAGAAAGTTTCGATGTTCAGTATAGCCTTTCGTATGATGAAGTTCCAGTTGAAATCCTAGATTATCAAGTTCGTAGACTAAGAAATAAGGAAGTTCCCTTGGTCAAAGTTCTGTGGTGAAATCAATCAGCCGAGGGTGATACTTGGAAAGTAGAAGTAGATATGCGAACCAGATACCCTCATCTCTTCTCCGCAAGTTCAAATTAAGCCGAAGGTACTATTCTTCCCTAATCCAGTTTCTTTCTAATCCAGTGTATTCAACTATATGGTTATTCTCTCTATGATTCATGCATTTTGTGAAGTACTCGAAAGTTTACAATGAAGTAAGCCCTTTTAGTGAGTCGTTCCATCTATACGTCCTCATTTTCTCTTGTTCTTGTCCTATGTAGCCACATTCGAGGATGAATGTTTCCAAGGGGGAGATATTGTAATACCCCGAGACTCTAACCAATACTGCAACTATGAATCAAGCTCATGAGAAAGAAATTATAATATTTTGGGTTGTTTTCTGATCAAGTATATTGTGTATTAAGGCCTTAAAGATGTCCTAACGATTGGGTGAATCAAACCATTCCTTACCGATTGAATTCTTGGGAAGGATATTGATATAGTCAACTTCAAATGATCATATATCTTATTATACTTGAAATTTTTGAGCTCATGATCTATCAACAGATAGATAATTGAATTATCTTTCCAACGATACCAATTTCGCCAAAATCCGATATCGGAGCAAAGAGTTATACCCATTTTACTCCAGCATGTCAATATGGAAAAGGGTGACGACGTTTCTGACGGCCTGTCACGTTTCTGACGAAGTCGTCACGTTTATGACGACATTTCTGATGATTTCATCAGCCTTAGGCAGAAAATCATAAAATTCGACCCTTTTGGGACATTTCGTGATGGCCTATCACGGGTCTGACGGCCTGTGACGAATGTCGTCAGCTATTTTTTTCAGCAATTTAGAGACGTTTTTGCAAGGGTATTTTGGTCTTTGAATCCCATCCAAACCCTAATTCCATCATTTTCTCTTCCAATTCTCTTGAGATAATATGTATAGGGTTATATCAGGAACATAAATCTTCCAAGAATCATCCATAAATCTTCAAAATATCTTCAAGAACCAAGTTCCTCATAGTGTGGGCTTCAAGAATTATTTATTTCAAGTGTGGATAAAGTCTCAAGCACTAAAGTTCAACCAATTTCAAAGATTAAGGTATGTGAGGTTTTGAACAAGAACACTTTTTTCGTTCTTGTGCCCAAAGATTTAATTTCTATTGAATTTCATGAATTTTGCAAAGTGGGTTTACAACAAAATTACTTTATCAAGGATTTATGAGATTTGAGCTATACAAGATTGACACATATCACTACTTCATTGTCTTATTTCTTAAATTAAGAATTTATGTCATGAGTTGTATATTGTTAACATGAAATGATAATTTCTAAGTGATTTATGATAAGTGTCATGATTTATGTTTTTCCATGAGAAGTTTGTCTATTGAATATATATTGATATTGAGCTTGAGAGTCAAGAACGAGTTCTATGATGTTTTCTGGAAGATTTGATACTTGATATGATTTGATAAGCAAGTGTACTTGATGATGAGAAAGATTATTTTAAGATTTAGTCGAGTTAGGAATCCACAAGTTGATTATGATTTACAAGTGAGATATATATTTATATTTTGGTCTTCATGATATACCCTTGAGTTGATTAAGGTGGATTTCCTAACGCGTTCTGAGCTTAAGTCTGGGAGTAGTATTTAGCACCGAGCGGGAAGTATGGGTTCAACGCATCCTACTTCCCCAAAACTACGTGCCACCATAGGATTAAGATTAAGGGCCAAAGGCCAAGATAGTTATCACTAAAGTTAAGGTTCTACTTCGATGGCTAGGATAAAACAGCTCTCCCCAACATGGGCAAGACGTTGGACTCTATGTAAGCTCACATGGTTTATGTCGGTTACAAGAAATTCCCAAGTCCATAATAGTCCAAGTTTCATGAGTTACCGAGTCACTCTAAGTCATGAGTCAAGGAGTTTGAGTTGAGCCCAACGGTTTGTGAGATTTATGAAGCATGTGTTATTATTGATAATTTATAGAAAATATGTTTAAGGTAACTCAAGCGAAGAGAGTCATTATTATCAGCATGCATGATTTTCCTATACATTTATGATATTATTTAAATGTTGCCTGCACCCCCACATACTCAGTATATTCCCAAGTCCTGATTCCCATAATCTTCTGTGTTCTATATTTTCTCGTGATGCAGGTTCAAGTGCTCAATCTCAGCAGCGACAGTGATCTTCGAGTACCTCCATCTACATTCTTACAGTTGGTGAGTCCTCATGGTTCGAGGACCTATGTCCCCGATTTTTGTCTTGATAGTAGATGGTTGTTTATTTCCATTTCAGTATGGGTCAGTTGGGGATCTGTCCCAATGGCTCCTCAGTCTTATGTAGTAGAGGCTTTTTCAGGATAGAGTATCAGTATGTACACAACTTCAGTATTTTAATTGTACAGGATAGTATTTCATTGTATTCCAGTATGTTCATGACATGATTATTCTTCTTTATTACAGTTTGATTATTGTTATAGTGAGTTATAGAGGTGATGACAGGCTCAGAGGGTTATCTTGAGGTCGCGTGTGTCCTTAAGCACCGTGTGACGTCTTGGGAAGGGATCTTGGGGCATTACAAACTTGGTATCAAAGCCTACGGTTTAAAGGAGTCCTAGGGAGTCTGACAAGCCACGATACGTAGAGTCTTGATCATCGGCGTGTAGCGCACCACATCTATGAGCAAGAGGCTACGGGATGTTTTAGGAAAAGTCATTTCTTTCTTTTAGAAGTCTTTCGTGCCTACGACTATTTCTCTCTTCAATTAATTCATGCTCTCTTATGACAAAAAATGCCTCCTTGTAGAGCTTGTAGAAACAACGAACGACCTCAACCCGTTGATCCTTTAAATGGGACGGTGACTCATGCCGAATTTCGGGCATCTTTTTAGGCACTAGCCCAGGCAGTTACCGCCAATGCTCAGGCCAATGTTCAGGCCGTTGTTCCACCTCCGCAAGAAGGTAATTCTGCAGTATCTCGAGTTTGGGATTTTATGCGGATGAATCCGCCAGAGTTTTATGGGTCAAGGGTAGGTGAGGACCCACAAATGTATCTTGATAAGGTTAAGAAGATCACCCAAATTATGCATGTAACAGAGGAAAAAAGTGTGGACCTAGCTTTCTATCGCTTGAAAGATGTTGCTTATGATTGGGTGGAGTTGTGGAGGAAGTGTAGAGGGGAGGATGCCGCTCCCATGACTTGGCAGTTGTTCCAGGATGCATTCTTAGACCGATTCTTTCCCCCGGAGCTGAGGGAAGCAAAACTAGAAGAATTTATGAACTTGAGACAAGGCTCCATGACAGTTAAGGAATATTGTCTTAAATTTAACCAGTTGTCTAAGTATGCTCCTGGTATGATGGCTGATTCCAGGACCAGTATGAGTAAGTTTTTGACTGGCGTATCGAGTTATGTTATGAAAGAGTGTAGGTCCTCCATGCTCAATAGGGACATGGATCTTTCTAGATTGATGATACATGCCCAACAGATTGAAATGGACAAGGTGAAAGAGAGAGAGAGAGTGAGAGGGAATAAGAGAGTTAGATCAGAGCAGCATGGGTATAGTCAGAGTAGATTTTCTGGAGGGATCCGCCCTCAGTTTCAGAGCCGTTCTTTTGTGCCAGCACCGTCATCAGTTAGTACTCCCGTATCCAGAGTCAGGCAGGAGCAGGGTAATAGACCTACTGTGTCTAGGTCTCAGGACAGTGTGAGTAATAGACCTAACTATCCCCCGTGTGCTAAGTGTGGTAGGGCGCATCCTGGAAAGTGTATGGCTGAGCAGAGAGGTTGTTTTGGTTGTGGTAAGTTGGGCCACAAATTCAGGGATTGCCCATATGCTAGACAGGAGAGCCGTGATGTTCGTCCCCAGAGTCAGTCTATTTGTGCTCCAGCCCCTTCGGTTCGTCCTACACCTCCTAAGGGTGCCTCGTCTAGTACTCCCGATGGTCAGCGCCAGAATTACTTTTATGCTTTAGCACCCCGCCAGGAGCAGGAGGATTCACCAGATGTTGTTACTGGTACGCTCCGTGTATTTCATTTTGATGTGTATGTGTTGATGGACCCTGGGTCAAGTCTTTCTTATGTGACTCCGTTAGTGGCTGTGAATTTTGAGATCAATGCTAAAAAGATTCCTGAGACTTTTCTAGTTTCTACTCCAGTAGGTGAACCTGTTGTTGCTAAGCAAGTATATAAGAAGTGTCCTATCACTGTCTTTCACAGAGTTATGTTTGCAGATTTGATTGAGCTAGACATGGTTGATTTTGACATTATTATGGGTATGGATTGGCTTCACTCTTGTTATGCGTCTATAGACTATCGTAGCCGTGTAGTCAAGTTTCAGTTTCCCAATGAGCCAACCTTTGAGTGGTCCAGAAATTCTGTATCACCCAGGAGTCATTTCATATCCTATCTTAAAGCTAGGAAATTGATATCCAAGGGTTGCATCTATCATTTGGTTCGAGTTAAAGATACTAATTTCAAGACTCCGACCATTCAATCGGTCAGCATTGTTAATGAGTTTTGTGATGTTTTTCTAGAAGATCTCCCGGAGGTACCTCCCGATAGAGATCTAGAATTTGCGATTGATCTTCTCCCTGATACGCAACCTATTTCTATTCCTCCATATCGTATGGCCCCCGCAGAACTTAAGGAGTTGAAAGAGCAACTCAAAGATCTTCTAGATAAGGGTTTCATAAGGCCTAACGTATCTCCTTGGGGTGCACCCGTTCTGTTCATGCGAAAGAAAGATGGTTCATTACGGATGTGTATTGATTATCGTCAGCTTAACAAGGTCACAGTCAAGAACAAGTACCCTCTTCCTAGAATTGATGACCTGTTTGATCAGCTGCAAGGTGCTATGGATTTTGGGAATGATTATGTGGAGCTTGGGCATGAACTTGGGTTTGAGCCTGAGAGTGACGTCAATGGGATCTTCTTGACCGTGCCCACTGTCCAACTACAATAAAAGGTGCAACTTCCTCATTCTTTGTCTCCCCAACACTTCATGAACCCTTTTGAATTGCTTGAGTTGTTGCTTTTAATGTTGCAAAACTCATAATGTGACCAGTCTTAATTCCTTCTTCTATCATCTCCCCCATTTTAAGGACCTCAATAAATGACTTGCCTAATGTAAGTAACAAGTGTTGATAATATATTTCATCCTCCGCTTGAATAAACACCTCCACTATTTTGCTTTCTTTCATTGGCGGTTTTACTCTACCAGCTTGTTCGCGCCATCTGATCGCATACTCCCTGAAACTCTCAGTATTCTTTTTTTTATACTAGTTAGGGATTTTTCATTAGGGATCAACTCCACATTGTATTGAAATTGTTGCATAAATCTATTAGCTAGATTATCCCAACTAATCCACTTGTCAATGTCTTGGTCAACAAACCATTTCGAAGCTAGGCCTGAAAGACTCTCTCCGAAATAAGCCATAAGTAGTTCTTCCTTCCCTCCAACGCCCTTCAATTGGTTACAATAGCGCCTCAAATTTGCCACTGGGTCCCCATGTCCGTCATAGTTCTCAAACTTTGGCATTTTAAAGCCTTTAGGGAGGTTGACACCTAAAAACATGCATAAGTCCTTATATGAGACACTTTTGTAACCCCTAAGTCCTTACATCATAGACAGTTCCAAACTTCTCAATTTTCTGGTCATTTCCTCTTGTTCTTATGTCATAACAGGCTTCTCAGTGTTAGGAGTAAATTCAGGCGGGTGAGTGTCACCGTAAAGACCAGTCAACTTGAATGTAGGCTCGGAAGTGTAACGCTGATCGCCAGTAATATTCAATGCAGGTTCTCTTGTAGAGTAGGGAGGCACAACTCGTGGATGAACATAAAAAGTAGGAGCTTCAGGTGAGGGTGGCACCGCAAAAGCATGAACAATAGGTGGAGACGCGTATGTGGTAGTCTTGAATTGGGGAGTGAGGAAATGAACATTGGAAGTGGTTGGATATTGTGGCCCCAGAGTTGATCCTGATGCATGTTGTGGCATATCAGCAAAAATGGGAAATTGTGCATGTGACATGAGAGGCAAGCCAGAAAGATATTCCAATTATCAGTGGGAACTGGGGGAGGCGGCAACCCATTAGCCCAAGCTTGATGCATTTGTATCATTTGCTGCCTTAATTTCCGAATCTCTTCATTAGATCCTAAATTCTCATTTCCCAAACTCCCTATCTGATTAGTGACAACAAAATCGGTATCCTTATTGGCCATAACGTTCTCTGTGACTTGGTGCAATATGGAGGACTAGCCAAAATACCACAAACCAACCACCTTAAACTAACTGAACAGGAGATAGAAAATGTGTTAGAGTTCAACACTTTCTTAAAATCTCTTTTTTTCCAAGAAGGGCGCCTACGTATCTCACATCCTTAAAGACGAGAATCAGGTGTGCGTAGTTTGTGAAGTTTGGCCACAAAATGACCAATCAACTCTTTTTTTTTTTTTTTGAAACTTTGAGAAGAAAAGAAAATAATAAATTGTCAAAAGAATTGACGATTTTTTTTTTTTTGCATTTTTCAAGTTAAAACTCATTATACAAAATGAAACCTATGATTACCAAAGAAAAATCTTTTTGGATTTTCGATTTTTAATATCATACGACAATGAAACTTAAAATTATTAAAGGAAAATCTTTTTGTAGCTTTTAAAGATGTATATGACACCTACTCTAAATGAAGAGTGCAAAAAATTATTTTTGGATTTTTGAAATAAGATCAACTAAAAATGAAACCTACGACTATTGAGGAAAATCTTTTTTTTTTTTTTTTGTATATTTCTTTTCAAGACATGTATGAAACACCTACTCTAAATGAAGAGTGAAGAAAATCTTTTTGAATTTTTTAAATAAGATCCCCGAACCTATAATAGGCTGCCTACGTATCTCACTCCCGAGAGAGGAGAATTAGGGGTGCGTAGTTCGTCCAGATTGGACAATTAATGATTAAATAACAGATTACACCCTGACTTGAGACACGACCAAGACACACGATGAACAACATAACAATTTTTTTTTTTGAGTTTTCAATTTGACACTTCACATAAAAAACGACACCAACAGCTCTGAAAGAATTTTTTTTTTGGTATTTTTGTTATATGAAATGTACAAAACTTCTACCACCCTTTTTTTGAATTTTTGTTTTATAAAAAGCTCCTGAAAAAATCTTTTTGGAGTTTTCGAATTATGAATGCTTGCTAAAGGAAATAAAAGGAAAATTTTTTTGATGATGGTTTTTTTTTTTTTTTTGAAAAATGAGTGCAAAAAGTTTTTTTTTTTTTTTGAATTTTTGAATTGTGGAAAACAAAAGTCATAAAGAACCTAAAAACTATGAAACTCTTTTTTGATTCACCTTTTCTCTTTTCTCTTTTTTCTTTTTATTTTTATTTTTCCATGCCTACACTCCTTTCTTTAATTCTAGCACATGCTTTTCCCAAATCAGTCCGTCAAATTACCCTGTTTACCCTAAAAAATGCAACAGTTAGCACGTAGGGATGCTTTAGAGGAGAGTCTCCTACAAAGGACCACGTGGGCCCCGCTAGGTCTCATATGATGCACATAAGCATGACCTAAAGGCTGACCTACGTTGGGGTTTAATAACAAGGTCGTTCGGGGGAGCATATGATCGATAGTGGCTGCTTTACTTTCCACCTACTCCATACATCCAACGGCTCCCCCCCTATAATAAAGGTGACTCAACTAGAGTTCGTGTGCACGACGTGCGCTCCGAGACTTGTTGCGGAAAAAATGACTCGGGTTATGCACATGATGTCAGATATAAAAGCGGTAACACATAGGATAAATACTGTAAACAAAGAGCACGAACACGCACAAAGAGTGATGTTTATACACCCGTAATGTCAAACTAAGACGATACAACTCCAAAAATAAGCCCGAATTCTAAAAAATCCCCAGCAAAGTCGCCAGAGCTGTCACACTCCCTTTTTAACCAAAAAAAAAGAGAAAATTGATTTTAAGTTCAAAATAATTTTTATTATTAAAGTGAAAAAATGAAGTATTTGTTCTGAAAAAGGATTCATTTCAATTAAACTCAGAGTCGCCACTTGGCATAATCTGGTGTGCCAAGTCACCTTTTGGAAAATCCTTTTCAAAACGGTTTTGACTCTTTAAAACTGATCCGCGTACAGAGATTTCAGCTAAGGAATTCTGTTGACCGAGGGGAAGGTATTAGGCAACCCTCGATCTCGTGGTTTGACCACGGTCGCTTGATGAAGGATATCGTCTAATTTGACAACACAACTGTATAAACCACACAAAACACATAAGACAAGCAACAAACAAATCAAATAGAGTTCAAAACCAAAATAAAGTCCAGTCCGGGTTATACAGTCCGAAAATAGAAAAGAACAGAAATATAAACCTACTCTATTCTTAACTAATCCTAAACTAAGCTCTCGTTCTCTACCCGACGCCTCGGGCCTTGATCACGAACGTTCTCCGGGTACAAAATACTTGGGGGCATTCCCCGGCAAATAAACACAAATACCTCGAGGCATTCCTCGGCCAAATGAATACATCTAAATTAAATAAGATAACTAGAAAACATTCAAAAAACACATTTAAACCTTCAAAGCATTCAATCAACACATCATTCCTAAATTTTGCCTAGCCGAACCTATATTGCCAATCCATTTCTACAGCTCATTATCTATCACAGTCATGCTTATTCCGAATTAAACAAAAAGACAACAAATCAAAATTAATCTACATTCAATTTAATCAATTTTCTTCATTCTGCCCCAAATAGCTTCGTTTTTATCAATCACACAATCAAAACTACTCAACCTTGTTCCACAATATCACCAAAATCGCATTGTCCAACACATAATCATAACATCAACAAAGTCCAACAATCATGATCAAATCACACAAAATCACAACCAAATCGACAAATCTAGATAAAGAAGAAAAAATACGTTAAGGAAGTGGACCTCAATTGTGAATTTCGATATATCAAAGATAGAGCCACGTCCGAAATGCCTCAATTTGAACCTCAAATACGAATCCTGACTCGACAAACTTTGACCCGAACTCCGTTCAAATAAAAAAACAACAGGGAAATCTTGAAACCAAAACCAAGTTGAGCTGAAATAGATATCGCAAAAGTAGACCACACTCGAACCCGATTTTGTGCCTAAACGT
The DNA here is from genome assembly GCA_030864215.1 of Capsicum pubescens. Taxonomy (NCBI): domain Eukaryota; kingdom Viridiplantae; phylum Streptophyta; class Magnoliopsida; order Solanales; family Solanaceae; genus Capsicum; species Capsicum pubescens. The sequence goes on along the minus strand of CM061539.1, from coordinate 175,958,592 downwards.
CACTGTATAGATCGTTTTCCGGTTGATTTCATTGAAGCCGGGGCTGGTTATGGCAATTCTTACTTAACTAAATTTTTAGTCAATTTTTAGGTGGTTTTGAGATCAATGGTATTCTCTGGTGTCGAATTTTGATCGGTTTCTGGCGAAAGCTCACCAGAAAATAGTCAGCCTACACCTTTTCCATCTCTCTCTCAGATCTCTCTCATTCTCTTCCAGTTCTCTCTGTTCAACACCTCTCTCTCTCTCTGTTCCTCTTTTCTCTCTCAATCTATATTGTGTGTGCGATTTGCGAACCAGAAGAAAGGAAGAGCAAAAATGACATCCCCTTTTTGTGTGCTCCCGATGATAATAAATATGGGTTTTGTGTGTATGAGATCAATTGGGAAATAGTGTGTGTTTGTGTGTTCATCAAAGAATATGGTGAGTGTGCTCTAGAGAAGAAAAATAAAAATGGACTCCCCTTATTTTGTAGAGAAGAAGTTGTATATATATGATGATTGTGGAGTCCCCTTTTTTTAGTGGTGGGGCCTCCTTTTTGGTATATATGATGTTGTGTATATGAGTGGAATGGAAAATTCCAGTGGGGTCCCTGGCAATTCTGTTAAGAGAAAATGGCAAGAGCACGTGAGAGGGTGGGGGTAAGGGGTATGTAGGGTAGGTTGTTAGGATTAGGATGAGATAAAATTAGTTTAGGGAGTTTGTTATTTTTTTTTCATTTTGTGAAAAAAGAATTATAGAATGGGTGAGGGTACGTGGTAAGGTGAGATAACAAAAAATGAATAAAATAAAGCTTCGGGAGGGACAAAATTAGGTGTCTACCAAGAATTAGGATAACTTTTCTTTCGTATGGGCGACACCATAGCACGAATTAGAGTATGAAGGAGGAACATCTTGACTCCATAGAATGAACTAGAACATGAAGAAAGAGAGACATTCCTAAACGCCTAGTAGCCTCCTGCCTATAAGTCTGGCGCGCTACACACCCATAAATAAGACTCTACCCAATGCAATTTCGCAGACACCCTAGGACCATGAACCGTTCTTTGATACCAAGTTTATCACGACCCAAACCTGGGCCCTGGCCGTGATGAGCATCTCGAACCATGAAGGCCCGAACGCCCTTCTCTATCTGGTAATCATGCACAATGTTCTTAAATTATAATAGAAGATGCGGAATTGTAAATCATTACGGAAACATGGTCATAATCTAAGTTCAATTAAACTATGAAAAATAAAATCCAATATCAACTACACAACATCTGAACCAGTCTGCGAAATCTCTACTATATCTGAAAATAACAACTGTCTGAAACTGGGACAAGGCCCTCAGTGGACCTAAACCAAAATAAATAACATAATCTGAAAGACACAGGCCTTCTGGAATAAAAAAGGCTCACTAACTGCACACATCACTGCTGTCTGAAAATTCTACGGCCTAGCAGGACCTCTGAACTGAGCTTTAGACCCTGGGAGGAAGGGGGGTCAATACAAATGTACTGGTACGCGGAGAAATATAAAATGAAGTCTGTATATAAATAAAATAGTTGAGATATTTTCATAATCATTATGAATGATATCATTTCAAAACACATGAGCATTTTTGATAATCATAAACTTTTCTGTCAATGCAATTTCTGATCTTTGTATTACTTCTGAGTTAGGTGGCACTCCCCTACAAGTCTGATATTCCACGGGCTATATGGAATCCGCCATTGACTCGGTGGAGAAGCCCCAACCCAAGTATGCCGCAAGAGTTGGAGTGTCTGAGTCTCTGATACGCCACAGGGTACTAGGCCAGCGTATAATAATATATCTGGATCAGCAAATCACGATTTTGGGCAATGAGTTGTCTGAACTAGTGCCTTCTTCGGGGAACCACCTAAGCTCTATTTATGCCCAATTTTAGTCTGTTCTGAAACATGCACCATTCTAGTTTCAAAATCTGAAAATCTGATTTCAAACATGCATTTTATTCTGTTCTAAATTAACATGACATTATCTGAGTTGGTGTCGTCACACCAAGACTTGCAAGTCCTATTTCTGAGCCATAATGTATCATGCATTATTCTTTCATCAAAAACTCAATTCAAACCACCCAAACAAGCAAATAGTAAACGAGATTTCATGTTTCGAAAGCATAAGTCAAAACTATGCAAGGATTATCATTCTTTCAATAACAATATGGTGGTCCTGACATCTTTGTCAAACCATGCAACTTTTCCATTAGATATTTATATTCAATATTTATCAATACAAACAACCCTTTCTTTTGATTCAAAAATCATATTCATGTTATAGTATAAATCAATACATTTTGTATCATGCTTTTCGAGATGCATTTCAAAACAATCCATATCATATGAAAAATGGGGTAAATCATATCAAAAGAGGGATTTCATGTGACTCATGCTCTCAATTCAAACATCACATTAAAACACATACATACATATACATAGGATTTCAAATCACTTTGGGGAAAGGACTAAAGACCAAAACAATATCATCAAGGCTTCTAAAAACATGATTAAAATAGAAAATCCAAAACCCTTTTCTTAAAAATCATGATTTCTAAACCCTTTGCATAATTTAAAGAAGATTTCTATGCCCATGAAATTTTAGGAAAACCCCACGTACCTTAAATTATAAGATCTGAAAGATGAAACCTAGATCTTGATAGATGAAACCCGGATCTTAATTTATTTCTTGGAGATCTTGAACTTAAGGCTTGATTTTCTTGTTCTTGGAGAAAACCCTAATTGATCTTATTTTGAGAGTGAAGAGGAAGTTTTTGATGTTATAAAATTGATAATGATTGATTAATAACACTTAAGGGGTGATTTAATTCGTGTGAAAAGTTTTTGGAGTGGGGGAAAGACCAAAATACCCGTAAGGAACCCAAAAAAATCACATAATTGCATCAGTTGACGACCAGGGTTGACGGGCCGTCACTCAGGTGATAAGTCATCACCCAGGTCGTCACTTTTAGGCTAGTTTTCACCACTCACTGCCTTAGGCTGACGACCAGGTCTGACGGGCCGTCACACAGCTGATAAGTCGTCAGCCTCGTCGTCACCTTTTGGCAGACAGACACTTCGAAGTAAAATAAGCATAACTTTCTGCTACGATATCGGATTAAAGAGTTACCAGTGACGTTGGAAAGAGGACTCAAAGAACTTTCATTTAATATATAGTGGGCTCCTAATTCGTTACATACAAAGAGTTATGGTCAATTGAAGTTGATCCAAGTTTCGACGCTCACTCAAACTCGAATGATAGGAAAACTTTCAATTCGTCCTTGAGTTAGGGGACCTCTATGATCTCAATTCATGATCAAATAGGTTACCACACTACATAATTGATTAACATGCCAAATTTACATAGGATTTATGGCTTTTGGATCATCTACGCATAGAAATGACAGTTTTCTTTCTAGCTCAAAATGTGGGGTGTTACAGTAGCGGTACCTCAAACAATTGGAATCTCTTCGAACTCACTCAACGATTTGATTGATCGCATTGAATATTTTTGAAGACAACAAGAGTTTGTATATTTAGAAAATTTATACCTAAATTTGTGGATAAAAGCAGGTTTATATAGCCATCAGGTGCCTCTTTTGAAAGGTGACAATGGTTTAATTAAAAGGTGTAACCTTTCTGGAAAATCATGTCTATTCGTCCAAAGAATGCATCTTTTTCT